>JARWLC010000015.1:77696172-79088047 GCA_033318265.1 Phyllotis vaccarum | reverse complement strand
TTTCTTACTCACTAGACTGGGCCATGAGCCACACTGTTAACAAGAATGGTCCCTGTCTTTGATGGCCATCCTATATTCCCTGGATCCGGATGTCCTGGGCTCACATCTAGCTAGCTGTCTCATTTCAAGCAAGTCAGTTTCATCTCACTGAGACTCAGCTTTCACATGTTGTGAAGTGGGGACACTATGACACTCTTCCCCCCCCCCCTCCGATGGTTAGGATGTTAAGTGAGAGTCTGATGTGAGAAGGTTACACACAAAACTTGGCCCCTAGGAAGTGCTCACTGAGTAAGCAGGTACCCTTGAGGTGAAACAGGATATTTAAAGCAGGTCCCCGGCCTGCCCTCACCCCAAAGGATTCTGAGGTCACCTAGCAGAACTGTGAGTGTGGAAAGGGATGAGTGTCCTCAAACAATCACCTTTGCTGACCATAGGTTCAGCTTGTGCCCAACACCCTACAACTAGATTATGAGATCCGGCTGATTGTTGAGAACCAGATAACATGCTGTCACTTTGCACCTAACAGCACTAAGGCTCAAAGGTGTAAATTCCTAACTAACACTCACACAGCAGGGCAGGGCAGAATCCAGATCTACACAACTATACAGCGCAGGACCTTGGCTGTGCCTTTGTATACTCGGTTGTCCCTGGTCCGGCTTCCCAGTAGAGTTCTGTGTGTTTCAGCTCCCAAGCTTTTTCCCGTGGCCTTCAACCTGGTCAAGTCATTCATGGGTGAGGCAACACAAAAGAAGATAGTGATCCTGGGAGGTGAGTGACTTGACCTTTGACCCCTGGTGGGGCTGGCTCAGTACCCATCGGAAAGCTTCGGATGCTGCCAAAGACCCTCTTCTGGGATATCCTTTTCCTACAGCCAATGGCCTTGACTTGGTCTCATCAGTGCACAGGGCCCGGCTTTCCATTCTGGATCATGGCCTAAGAGGCAGAAAGTAGATTCTCAGGGGAGCAAGTGGTCCTCTCCGTGGGCTTTCTTTTGGTCTCCTAGAGCCCCTTAGAACCCCCTGTCCCTCATACAGATAACTGGAAACAGGAGCTACTCAAGTTCATGAGTCCTGACCAGCTGCCTAAGGAATTTGGGGGGACCATGACTGATCCTGATGGTAACCCCAAGTGCCTGACCAAGGTACAGAGTGCCCAGAGGATGGGGAGGGAGGAGAAAACCACTGCGGCCTACTTACTCTCAGCTTGCCCACTCCTGATTCATAGATCAACTATGGGGGTGACGTGCCCAAGCACTATTACCAGTGCAAGCAGGAGAGGCCACAATATGAACATACAGTGGTTGTGGGTCGAGGCTCCTCCCACCAGGTGGAGAACGAGATCCTGTTCCCAGGCTGTGTGCTCAGGTAGGGACAGAGGCTGGGCACACCCGCAAGGGCCTTCCAGTCTGCACAGGAGGTAGTCCAGTGGGCTCTCTCTGTTGCAGGTGGCAGTTTGCATCAGATGGTGGAGACATTGGCTTTGGAATTTTCCTGAAGACCAGGATGGGAGAGAGGCAGAAGGCTGGGGAGATGGCAGAGGTGCTGCCCAACCAGCGCTACAATACCCACCTGGTGCCTGAGGACGGGAGCCTCACCTGCCACAAGGCCGGAGTCTGTAAGAACTTCAGGTTTTCCTGCAGTTGTCTTTGGGATAAATAGGAAGCCAGCTACCTCAGGCCTGTATGGCCTCTCTAGATATCCTCTATGTCCAGTTCTCAGGGAGAGTTCAAAGACTGTACCTAAGGGCTCCGGGGGTTCAATCGTCAGGGTCTTGGATTGATGGGTGGATGTAAGGCCAGAGGTGCATTGCACAAACTCCTGAGACTCAAGAGTCCAGACCACAAGCAACCTTAAAGACAGCTAAGCAGCCATTGACTTTTGTCAGAGGTTTCTACAACTGGCAGGCCCAGTTGTCTGAATTCCACCACAACTTTATTAGAAACAAAATAATCTAGTGTCTTAGCTAGCTTTTTATACTGTAACAAAATACTCAAGACAATTAGCTTAGAAAAATGGGGGGGGGAGGTATTTGTCATACATACCACACGGTTCTGGAGATTCTAGGCCAAGATCCAATGAGCTTATTGCTTTGAGGCTCTGGTGAGAGCGCACATCATGGCGAAGACACTCAGAGCAAAAACACCTACACCCCAAGCCAGGAAGCCAAAAAGGAGAGGAGGAAGAAGCCAAGCATGCTGGCACACACCTGTAATCCCCATGCTTGGGGAAACTGAGTCAAAAGGGTCAGGAGCCCAAGGCCAGTATCAAAAGACCATGACCCTCCCCATTCCTAAGGTGTCCATTACCTTCTGACAGTGCTACCTGGGAGCCAAGCCTTCAACACATGGGTCTTCCAGGAACGCTTACTCAAACCATAGTGATGGAGATGACATCCTTTCTTTTGGGTTGCTCTGCTGAGGGTTTCAGGGAACTGTGAAGTGCTGGTGTGATGCTGGGGTGCCATATTCCTACCGTGAGCACCACAGTCCCAGGAGGTGGTCATGAGCAGTGAGTTTGGGGCAGGGTAGTGGCTGATGCTCATGTCTTACCCACGGACCTGGTCGGCATGTTTCCACCATCACCAGGAGTACACGTGAGCTGGGTTTATACTATTTGTCACCTCTCTGCCCTTGCAGATGTCCTGCGCTTTGACAACACCTATAGCCTCCTGCATACCAAGAAAGTCAGCTACTCTGCAGAGGTACTGCTCCCGGACAAGGTCTGTGAGGAGAAGTTGCAGAGCCTCAGGTCAACGAGCCCTCCTCAGGACAGTGAAGACTCTGGCCGCCTCTGACCCTGCTCCATCCAACTCCTTCACATACCCCTGCGCCTTGCCCCCAGGCAGGGTGGTGATGAAGGCGGCTTCAGAGATCTCCAGCACCTGTCTCCATCTGAGCCTCCCATGGGACCACTTAGACACAGACCAGCACTTTCACCCCTGTATTTAGAGAACAGGGTTGAGGGTGACACCCCCCCAGGAAAGGACCCTGCCCTCTTCTTGTCCTCTTGAAGACACATACCCACCCAGGATTCAGCCATGTCTGGTATCCCAGCTGAGACCCCATGCATGAGATCCATGTCCCGTCCCCCACAGAGAGCACAGCTGCAGGGATGGTTTCTCTCCAACTGGAGGTCAGGTTGGAAGGACCAGCTGAAGGTATCTGGGTAGCCTGTGAAGGAGCGGTGAGGCCCCAGCTCCAGCAGAGCATCAAGGCTTCTCTAAATTCTGCCATCTTTGAAGGAATAGCAGAAGCAGAGAGGCAGGGAATGGCAGGGGAATCATCAGAGGAAAAGCCACACTCAAGTTTACAAGGCTGAGCAGGCTGTTGAGTTTAATGAAGAGATACACACGTGAACATATGTGCACAGTGCACCTCCCCCAACACACACACACACACACACACACACACACACACACACACACACACACACACACACCTGCTGTGATCCTGCTGATACTCAGCTTTGACTATTTCCCTTTTCTTAAAACAGTTGCCCCTGCCAAGCCATCTTCAAATTCACCATGTAGCCCAGGCTGGCCTTACATTAGTTTGTCCTCTTGGGTGTCCTGAGAGCTGGAATTGCAGATGTGCACCATTATGCCTGGCTATGTTTAATTCTTTCTGGTCTGAGTGGAGCTCAGAGTCAAAGTTAGGCTGTGAGGAGATAGTGGTACCGCGGTGCAAGGTAAATCATTCTGGAGATTCACCCTGGCTTCTAATATGCTTCTTACAGAACCTTCCAGCCTCCCATACATCTGCATGTCCCTCCAGAGAGAGTTAAAACATCTCTTCCCCATGTGACCCAGGAACTGGCCAGTGATAGCTTCTCAAAGGCCAGCCCTCCTGCATCCACAGGCAGTCAGCCAGCCCACCATTGCTCTGTTGGGTGAACTGAACCTAACAGAGCAGCTGATGTCAAGCTTGATCCAGTGTGCCTTTGTGGATTGGCCCAGAGAAGCCATTACCTGTAGCCTAGGACCCTGGGTGTACTCCTGTGCCTCTGGCAGGGACAGAAGACCTGTGTCCCATGCAAGGTGGCCCAGACACTGGCTCAGGATCACTGATGTTGCTTCTTTGTCCTTTTGTGCTGCTGGGCAAAATGTCCCTGGAAGTCAATGGTGAGATATTCCTGGGAAGGGGGTCCTTATTTCAAAGTGCCATCATCCTGGAAGCCTGAGAAGATGCCACCTTGACTAGGCACTTTGCAAGGAAGAAGCCAGGCCCCGGTCCCTCTCCTGCTTCCAGATGTCATCATTTGATTTTCCCTGCTTGCTAGATATTATCGAAGACATTTTAATGGAGAAAAACTATAAGCATTGAAGATGAGGAAGGGGCTCTTCAGGGTGGCCCCTAGTCACTGTAACTGGACCATTTTCAGTCAAGGTTTAGAGTCTGAATAGGGGATAAATACTAAGAAACAGAGCAGGAAGAGATTCCTTCCTGTGATCAGCTTAAATAGATTGGCAAGAGGGAAAAAAGATTCTATGATTTTGCTGGATCCAAAGAGAGCCTGAAACCATCAGGCAAGTCACAAGACATTTTCAAGTCTGGAGCTGTTCCTGCACTCACAGTATGGCAAGCATAGACAGCCCTCTTGTCTGCTTGAGGCATTGCAGCTTCCTAGGGTCATTTCCCCACATCATTTGGCAGACTGGAAGAGTTATTGCTGTGGTTAGGACTATCTTGAGTTCGTTCATCTCACTTAATGTCATGATGAATACTCAAAACTACTCAAAGTGGCCTTAAAATAAAACTTGAACCCTGGCCCTTGCTCTTATAGCCAAACACAGACTTCCCCTCCTTCCGTACAGCCCTGCTAGTACTTCCTTGCTGGTAATAGAGATAGACCTACCCTGTGCACAAAGTCAGCTGATGTTCCAACAGAGAACAGACATGCACTGTTGCTGGGCGAAGAGGAACAGGCAGCAGACACCAAGGATAAGCTGCAGATATCAGCGGCTTTGAATCTCAGAGCTGGCACAACATGCCTTGTGGTTAAGCAATGATCACAGAGGTCACCTGAGGAGGTGATGTAGAACCTGCTCAGCAAATGGACAGGGCATTGAGAGCTCAGAAAGCTATGTGTCCTCAGAAAACCCACACTTTTGCAAGCATGTGCAACTCCCTGGCATGATGCTGCCATCTATAAAGCTCATAACTGAGAACCATGCCAACTGAGTTGCAAAACAAGCCAAAACCCCACAGAAAATAGCACATAACATTTCATGCAATTTTATGGTTTTTGTGTTTGTCCAGATTTGTGGAGACCCTGAGCCTCATGCAACCTATCCAGACAGGTTGGACACTCCCTATAGAGTGTCAGTTTTGATGTGTGTGTGTGTGTGTGTGTGTGTGTGTGTGTGTGTGTGTGTGTGTGTGTGTGTGTGTGTGTGTGTGTGTGGTTCTAGAGCTAGAAGTCATGATCTTGCACATGCTAGGCAAGCACTCTGCTTGTGAGCTGCATCCCCAGCCAAAAAAAAACAAAAAACAAAAACAACAAAAAAACCTGATTGTTACTTACAAAAAAAGTCTGTGTCTTTATTTACTTATGTACTCATCATTCTTTAACATTTGTTGAGCATCTGTCCAGTACCAGGCCTTGCAGACCCTGGGGACAGTAAGGATGCTCAGCTGGCCTAACTCCACCAACCGGAAGCTTGCCCACACTAAGGGAGGCAGAAGTGACCTTGATAACCAGAAACAAATGAGAATGCTGTCTTGTGGGAGCAGGAACCAAATTTTTGAGGCACGTCCAGAAAAGCATGAGCTTTGGCTCCATGGGAGGACTTGGGGTGGGACAATCAGATGGGAACACATTTCCAGGATGAGAAATGAAATGTGGGCGGCCATAACGTGTTTGGGGCCAGAGGAGAGTTTAACAGATGTCAATAAATTATGCTTTAACGTGTTACAAAATGACTATAAGAGTGTTTGGCTTCACAAGGGGGAGGCGGACTTTTTTGGCAGGGGGTTGTAGATCTAAACCCTTCTAATAAGGGGCTGGGAATCCTGAAGTTTCTTCTATCTAGGGAACAAAGACAAGACTTAATCTTTCCAGACTACCTCCTAGAGAAAGTCCTCACAGTCTTTGGAGGGGCACATGGGGCATGTATAGGGGTGTTTTCATGGCCCACGCTGAAGCCCTTCTCCACTGTCATCCTTCACAGAGGCCTATGTGTCAAAGTCAACCCTCCCCTCTCAAAAGGCAATGAGGCACAGTGCGGGGCTGACCTGGGTACCTGCCCCAGTTTGCCATCAGACACAGGCTTTGTTCAGGAAATACTCCCACTTTGCTAAACCTCTGTGTCCTGGCCTGTGAAAATTGGGCTTCAATTGAAATCTGCTTCGGTGTGGGCCAGAGGGAGTCATGGAGTTCCAGAGGCTAGAAAAAAAATCCAGCATACTCCAAACTTAGTCTGTGCCCAGGCCAGTTTGTGGCAGGAAGGAAGCCTTATGTAAAATTACAGGTGCAGAGATCCGAAGTTCCGAAGTGACTTGTCCCCAAGATACAACATAAGAAAAAGCATAGCTGGATGGAGGCTCACATTTTTAATCCCAGAGATTGGGAGGCAGAACAGGTGGATCTCTGATTGTGAGGCTAGTCTGGTCTACAGAGTAAGTTCCAAGACAGCCAGGGATACAGAGAAATTGTGTCGAGAGAGAGAGAGAGAGAGAGAGAGAGAGAGAGAGAGAGAGAGAGAGAGAGAGAGAGAGAGAGAGAGAGAGAGAGAGAGAGAGAGAGAGATGAACTTGGGGAGTTGGGCAAGGGATATAGCTTGGTGGTAGAGCGTTTGCTTAACACACACAAGGGCCTAAGTTCAATCCCCTGGCCAAAACAGCAACAAAACCCTGCAAACTTGAGATCATCTGGCCTGTAGAAGTGGGAGGGAATAGGCTTAGTGGCTTCATAGAACAGTCAGGCCAACCAGGAATTGAGACCAGATCCGATGGCTTTGTGACCTCATTCTCCCTCCCTCCACCAGGGGGCAGTGTTGGGCCAAAAATGCTTCAGCTCACCAGGGACTCAAATGGAGTCCATTTGCCTCACGAAGGGCCACTTTACTTCACAGATTGAGGACCAGGAGGCCAAGTTCACCAGCTGTTTGAGGATGCTCAGAGTGGCAGGAAGAGACATCCAATCCCACATCAGATCCTGCCTCGGTGGCTTGTTCCGACTGGACCATGTCTTTCTCCCATAGCCCCCGCAGTTACCTACACCTCCAGCTTAGATGTGTGTGTGGTTAGCACATCTCTATGTAAGTCCTTCCCTAGCCTCTCGAGTGCCCCTCGAGTGCACACACATCCTGGGAGGCCCTCCATGGCATGTCACAACCCCTCTTCCTGTCCCAGCTTCACCCGATAACCTGAATCTACCTGCTTGAACTATGCCCCCAGCCCAGGACTCCCTCTCTGAGCATGGTTCTGTGGAAGCCCCAGTCCTCAGGAATCCCACCACCACCTTCACCCAGCAGAGTCCATTTCTCTTTTCCATACTATAGAGTAACAGGATCAGTTTTCAACACAGGACTACAGCAGCATCTGCCTCAACTGTTACTCATCCCAGCACTGAGTTATGCCTTATAACATCTGGCCATAGATAATAGTCACCAGTTACTGAGTCCTGTCCTGCACGGTGTCCCCCTAAGTGACTGGTTCAGTGGTAGTGCTTGGACTGCACACAGGGACTTCTGGCTCCACAGCCATGGTCTCTTTGCTAGCTTTCCATTGCCATAACTGAATATCTGAAACAACTGACTTACAAAGAGAAAAGTTTTCCTTGGTCCACAGTTCTGGAAGTTTGGTTCTAAAATCAGATGCCTTGATGCTTTCCTGGTTAGTTCATTAGTTTGTCCAGGCCTATCTTGGACGTTAGCTCCATTTGAGGTACCTGATCCATTAACACACCATTTACCTTGGAAGCATGAGGGCAGTGTTGAGTCAGTAGGACACAGTGACACAGGCCTGTAGTCCCAACCTGGAAGAGACAGGCAGATCCCTGAGGCTGGCCAGCCAGCTAGCCCAGCCTAATCAGTGAGCTAACGGCCATTGAGAGACTCTGCCATCCATGAAACAAGGTAGATGGCCACTGGAAAAATTAAACACACACACACACACAGAATCCTAACACGTGTCACTAATTGTTTGGTGGGCAGAGAGTTTTCGTTCTTGATAATAACCCCATGACAATTGGAATGTAGGAATCGAGAGGACTAAGCAGACACAGTACTCACCAAGACCAATGCTCAGCCCTAGAGGAGAAGAGAAAGGGGCAAGGGAGAGGTGGGGGTGAGGGGAACAAATTTCCCCCAAGGGACAAAGGATTGCCTCTGGATAGAGGAGAGACAGATGTGACCCAAAGGCAAATGGCGGTTTATCACGGGAAAGAGGAAAATCTATGTTAGAATGAGTTGGTTTGTTTTGACTGGGCATGTTCACAGGGTAGTCAAAGGGGGCTTTTGATTGCTGGATTACTATATTTTGATACTGGACGTTGGCGGTCAGCCTCAGGAGGAGGAAGTAGCCAAATAAGGTGACAGACCTTGGTGCCTGGCTTTAGGAATGTAATCTAACGGTTCAGCACGAAAAAGGGAATGAGGAGGGTAGGGCCTCTGGAGGCCGTGTTTGCTGTTCTCAGGCCTACCAGAGCCCTTCAGTAATGACGCTGAATTGTACACTAAATATTATTGAATTGGAGCTGCACATTGGCACACACCTCGAACCCCAGTACTCAGGAGGCAGAGACAGGTGGATCTCTATGAGTTCCAGGACAGTCTAGTCTACAAAGTGAGTTCCAGGACAGCCAGAGCTACACATAGAAACCCTGCCTCAAACAAACAAACAAAAAATAAATAAATTAGTAAAAATTATGTGCGATACAGTTTTAATAGCAGTTAAAAGAAATAAACGCCAAGCCTATGCATAAAATCTGGCACGGCATCATCATTAGCAGGTGGCAAAGAGAACCATAAGTTCAAAGCCATCCTCAGGCACATGGCAAGTTTGAGGTCAGTCTGATCTACATGAGACTGTGCCTCAAAACTAATGAATCAATTAATCAGTTAATTCATTAATTAAACATTGTAAAGATTTTTTTCCCCAACAAGGAAACTTGAGGATCATTGTGTTTGAGTTCAAAAGAGGAAACTGGTTCAGCGCCCTAAGCACACATTGCTCTAACAGAAGATTCTGGTCCAATTCTCAGCATCCAGGCAGAACTGTTCACAACTGAATGTCACTCCGGCTCCAAGAGATTTGACGCCCTCTTCTGGCCAAAAAAAAAAAAAAAAATCCTTTATTTTCAGGTCAAATCAAGAAAAATTCTCTATAAAAATAGAAAAGAAAAAAGTGAACTGTAGACAAGCAAATAATGACAATAGCAGGACAGGGAAGCTGCAAATCTTGCAATCGACTGGAGGAGGAAAGAAAAAGCCATTTGGGTTCAGCGACACGAGGACCAGCAGCCACAGGGAGAGCAAGGAAGCCCAAAGTACCCAGAAAAGCAGAGCCGGTCTCCAGTCCACACCCAGAGAGAAAGGTACAGAGACAGGCTATTTTTAAAGATTTGTTTTGATTTTCCTCCGTGCTGAGACTAGAACTCAGGACCCAGAGTACATGAGGCACGTGCTCTGCCTAAAAGCTACTCTCCAGCCTGCTTCTGAAGGAAAAAAAAAAAAAAAAGTTGCCATTCCCCCATACAGAACACAAAAAGGCTCAACAGGATTAGAGAAATGGAATTCAAGGCCACAGTCACTTAAGAGCCATTTTGGATGGCCAGAATAAGAATTAACCTAAAAACAGAAAATAAATATTGGCGAGGTTTCAAAGAAACTAGAACCTCATCCGTTTGGAAACATAAAGAGCTGTGCTTGCCTTTCAAGGCAATCTGCATTCAACCCAGTGGGTTCATTCTCGGATTTAACTCATCTGACTGGAAAGCATATGCCCCCATAAAATTTGTACAAATGCACATTTCTAACAGCATTGTTCACAGACTGAAAATGGAAGGCACCATTTAATCCCATCACTCACATGGCAGCTCACAACGGTCTGTAACTCCAAGATCTGTCACTCTCAAACAGACATACATGCAGGCAAACCACTGATACTCATAAAATAAAAATAATTTATTTTTAATTCTAGAACTTTGTAATTTTTTGGCTCCATTACACCCTTCTGGGATTGTTATGATCTATGTAGTAGAACGCTGACTGAATGTTGTTAGAAAACCCTGACTACATTGATACAAGTCACTTGGAGGGGTCTCAAAAACATCATGTTAAATCAGTCACTGAAGGTCAGTTACATTCTTTTGGGAAATCTACAGAGTGAGGACCTTTGGTTTGCAGGAGCTGGGACAGGACAACAAACCTGGGGAGTGGCTGCGGATGGGTTTGAGGATTTTGGGTGGGGAAAGAGAGATGATGTAAATTATATGTTGTTACTGGAGTCCTAGACCAGGAGGTCCTAAAAGATTAGGTTTGAACATTTGCTCCCAAAAATCAAATGTAGAGGCCTCGGAGGTGAGCTCAGTAGATAAAGTGCACCTGGGCAACTAACACCCATATAAGAAGCCTGGCAGAATGACCCTCATCCATCACCCTAGCACTGAGAAGGCACAACAGGACCCTGGGAGCTGACTGGATAGCCAGACTTGATAAAACAAACAAACAAACAAACAAACAAAACACAGTGAGTTCCAGTTCCAGTGAGATACTCTGTCCCAAAGAATAAGGTGGAGGGGCCAGAGGTGGCACATGCCTTTAACCCCAGCACTCTGGAGGCAGAGGCAGGCACATCTCGTAGTCTACAAAGAATTCCAGGACAGCCAGGGCACAGAGAAATCCTATCTTTAAAATAATAATAATAATATAGTGGATATACATGATATGGACCTCTGGTTTGCGCGCGCGCAAACACACACACACACACACACACACACACACACACACAGAGAACAGTACTGGTGAGACAGGTACCTAGTGTAAGCACACAGAAAGCTGGATGACTACCAATCCATCTCCTAGGAGCTAACAAGAGCTTGAGGCTGTCCAAGGCAATAACAAGCTTAGAGGTGGGGAAGAAGTATGTGTATTACCTGGGCATGGCACAAACCCATAATCCCAGCACTTGGGAGGTCTGGGAAGGAGATCAGGAATTCAGGGTCACCTTTGGCTACATAGATAGTTCTGGAGAGCCTGGACTACATGAGACCCTGTCTGGAAATTTTTTTTTTTAAAAAAAGTATGCATAGCTAGGCATTCTTGGTTAAACTGTGATCTGCTTGGCCATTGCTTCCATTTATAAGTCCTGCAAGGGCCTTCTGCCTTTAACAACCCACTACTTGAAGGGACAATTAGTTTCCCTAGATATGATTGATTTTTCTTGACAGAGCTTCAGTCTCTAACCTGGGCTACTCACTGGTACTTTGAATGAGGGGTGGAACCACCCTTATTTAAGGAAAATTAACTTTGCATGCTCAGTTTTTAGACAGACGCTCCAAGATTTATTTTTTCATGTGTGCCAGGGGTGGTCTGGGGGGGGGGGTGTGCACATGATTGCAGGTGTCCTTGGGGACCAGAGGGGTCAGATTCCCCTGGCTCTTGTGAGCTGCCCAGAATGGATGCTGGAAACCACACCTGACAAAGCCTTCTCTTCCACCCCCCCACCCCCAGCTCTTTAAACAAACAGCTATGGAAAGAGATGAGCTGGAATCTGACCCAGCATTTAAGGCGGCAAGTAAGACAACTCTAAAATAAAGGCAGAAATGCTACACATTTATTCTTTTAGCTATTCAATGGACACCCGAGTGAAAACGTCATGTTTTTTAGACAAAGCAGCCTCTGAACCTTTGTTACAGTTAGTTTAGATATTTGCACACAACCCAGTGAGTATGCTAAAAACCACGGTATATGAAAAACAAAGCGTTTCTATTTTGTGTGTGGGTCAGATTTCATTAAAATTTTCTCCCATTTTCCTTAACAAACACTCCCACCAGCACACAAGGTCCTGGGTTTGATCTCTAGCGTTGGAAACAATTATAACCAAATAAATAAAGCCGCCCCAGGGTAATAAAGCCTGACCAATGAGCTGCCAGAGGGTAATGACTGAACACACTGGGTGCATGTGCACCCTACTCCCCACCCCCCCACTTTTCTTCTCTTTCCTGTACTCTGAGCTCTCTCCCGCCTGCAATGTTTGCTCACAAGGAGGCTCTGCACTCCCTGTAAACTCTCTTAGCTGGTTTCAGTGTGGTTAGCTTAAGGAAGGCAGCAGGAATGTGTGGACACTGGAGTTGGTGGTGAGCAGCCCTCTCCCATTGCCTGGAAACCTAGGAAGGTTCTTCGGTGAAGTGAGATGCTTCTGCGCAGGCCCCCACCTGTGTTTACCGTGTATGTTGTGGTTGTCACCTTGGTCCCCTGCATTCTTGGCATATGAGGGTGTTTACCTACCTGCCGAAGGTAGCTCTGGGTGTGTTCAGGTGGTCTCCTTCCCCAAGCTCTTTGTTTCAAAGGGAGAGACGTTAAACTTCAGTTGGCTCCACATACTTTGCAGCCCAGAGTGTGTATGGGGGGGGGGCAGACCCAACGTGTGCCAGCTGTTTACTGAGCTCTCAAAGGCCCAGTATTAAGCCTTGGGGTGGGGTGGGACTTGCTTCAGTTCTAATGTAGCTATCAGAATCAGATAGACTGGACTCCAGTTCTACCTGCACAACTTCTGAAGGTTCCTTGACCTCTGTGAATAGCCATTGCTTTGGCTAGGAAAGGACCTGTAGCTGCTTCCATGAGGGCTAATGAGGAAGGGATCAGCAAACAAGAATCCAGGCGCTTTCTGCACAATCCCTGTCACTCCCCCCCCCCCAAGACAGTTCACTCTCTTAAATATTGAGATCTGCAGACCCTTCCAAAGGCTAATGTGTAGAAAGCCTTGGCCCCAGCTGATACTTTTGAGAGCATAACACTGGATGGGAAAGAGCAGAACCAACACCATCCTGAGAACAGGCCTCCATACGGAGACATCTGATAACGGGGGGCTGAACGCCAGCCCCCAAAATGTGCTGTGACAGCAGAGTTCAAAGCAAACATCCCGGACACAGTCAAACAGGAAGCATGGTAGTAAATTCTAACTAGAGCTAGATATCCCTCAGACAACCTAGATCCTGCTATAAATCCTGTCGGTGTCCTATAGTTTCCTGTAGACCTCCTGCCAACCGTTAACTGTTATGCACCTATATAGCCTGACCAATAATTTGAAAACATTACCTCCCTCCATGTCCCCTTACTTAGTCCTAGAACACCAAGACATACAGCTTCCTGCTTGTGGTTTTTCCCTATATAGGCTGTAATTGGAATGCTGGTCGAGGCCTTGCCCAGGTAGGAATATAAAAAATAAGAACAACAATTAAAAAAAAATAACCCTTTGTTTTTGCATTGGGAAGTCAGCTCTTGTTGGGGGTCTTGAGACAAGGGCTCAACATTTGAACCACCAGGTATTAACTTCACCAATGGCTAATGAACTGATGAGTTTCTACTGAATGACTAATGGGAAGGGCCTACTTGAAGGAGGTGTGTTCATGGGGGGGGGGTATGCCTTCGAAGGGTATATCTTATCCCTGTCACCCCACCCTTCTTTGAGCTCCCTTCCCACTAGGAGATGAGCAGCCATATGCTACTTCACAATGGGGGCCTCTGTACTGGGTTTCTTCCTTTTCTTATTTCTTCTTCTCATAAATTACATCCTGACCACAACCTCCCCTCCTTCCATTCTTCTCAGTGTCTCCCCACACAACCCTCCCCCCCACCCCCCGCCCAGATCCACTTCAGAAAATATCAGCTCTCCCAGGAATATCAAGCAAACACAGCATACCAAGATGCAATAAGACCAGGCAGAAACCCTCTTACTGAGGTGCATGAGGCAACCCAGTAGGAGGAAAAGGGTTCCAAGAGCAGGCAAAAGAGTGAGCAACACTGCACTCACTCCCTGTTACGAGTCTCACAAAAACCCCAAGCTAAACAATCAGCATGCATGCAGAGGACCTAACACAGACCCATCAGGCTACATGATTGTTGCTTCGGTCTCTGGGAGCCCCTGGGAGTCCTGCTTAGTTGATTCTGTGGGATGTGTTCTCCTGTGTCCTCCACCCTTTGTCTCCTGCAGTCCTTTACCCTTGTGAAGCTGCTGGAGCTGAGGCTGTGGGACAGTCAAGTCCCCGGATGAGCTACTTAACTGCTCCATGCCTTGCCTTCACTTGCTCATTGGAGAGTATGCTCAGCAATGGTACCCACCCTTCTAGGGAGGTCTTACCTCTGGTAGAGATGCTGTGCTCAGAATTCTACTTGGCATGAGACATGACTTCACTAACATTCTAGCTGTTACTCACACGGGGAAGTTAACGTGCAGTGCAAGAAAACGCCAGGCCCAACGATACGGACCTGTGATCTCTGCTACTTGGGACACTGATCAAGAAAGTCACAAGTTCAAGGTTTGGCCAGGCTACAGAGTGAATACAAGGCCATCCTGAGCAACTTAATGAGACCCTGTCTTAAAATAAAAAGTTAAAAGAGGGCTTGAGGTAGTGTAGTTCACCTGCATAGCCTATCTGAGGCCTGGGCTCATTCTCCAATATCAGAGAGAAATGAAGGGAGTTGGGGAGAGCCCAACTAAACCCACAGGTTTACCAGCCGTGGTGTACACAGGGGAAGTCAGCAAGCACTCAGCATCTGCCCTGGCTACAGTTTTATAAGCTGAGTGCAGCAATGAACAACTGTGATTCCAGAACTTGGGGGATAAATCAGAAGGTTCTTGAGTTTGAGGGCAGCCTAGGTTACATTGGGAAGCAGACTCACAACAGCAACAACAAAAACCCAGACTTTGAGTATTTCATACAACAGTAGTGACTACTAATGTGTTGACTAGGGACAGGGTAGACACAGACGGTGCCCACCATCACAGGAAGTTCTGTTGGTGGCTTGTGTACAGTAAGCTGCTTAGCACATTTGTGGTCCAGGCAGAGGGGCTCAGAGTTCCTATGGAGACCCATAGCTCCTGGAAGGATTCTCTCCCTGGTCCCCTTCCCAGCCTCTGGGGTCCCGGGACACCTCCCATTAGAGGGATTAGGGGGGGTAACAGAGACTGGTGAGAAACCGGCAGGATTAGGGGCTAATGACAGAGCAGCTGTGGAACCCAATCTCCACAGGTCGCCAGCCTGGGGGAAGTGGGTTGTTGGAATGTGAAGTGGGGTGGGGTTGGGTGTGGGGAGTTACCTAACTGTTCCAGAGTGGCACACACAGGTGCCCCAGACTGAGAGAAATGGATAAAGGAAGTCCCTTCTCCTGTGGTCTCAACTGTGTCAAGGACACAAGCCAGGCAAGGTACCAGCAGGCAGCATATCCCACACCCACCTCCTTAAAGAACCCTGAGATAGCTCAGAAAAAAAGGCCCAGGATTGCCCCAAAATTGAACATGTAGGTTAGGAAGAGTAAACATAGTACAGTTTTGGGCAGAGTGGCTTGGGCTAGACTAGCTATATTAACAAAGGCTAGCCCAGGATAGTTTCTACCCACACAAATTCTCTTGAGACAGCTTTGCTTGCTTGTTGGCTGTTTTGTTCTGAGACAGGGTCTTGCTGTGTAGACCAGGCTGTCCTTGAACTTGAACCCTCCTGCCTTAGTCTCCTGACTGCCAGGTTTTCATAGAGACAGGATGGTCTTTCCCTTATCAGGGCTTCAGAGAAGTGGAAGAGAACAATCCCCTAGCAATGCACAAAAGCTCAGGCAGCTAGTGTTTTCATGCATGTAAGGGGGCAGAGCTGGCAGCCCTCCGTTAGAAATGAGTGGCCCCAGGAAACGCCAGGCTGAAAGGTTTTACAAGGAAATCCAGAGCAGAGACAGGCCTCATCCCATTTGGTGGTAGAATGTCAAAATGGGAAGGGGAGCAAAGGACAATAGAACCTTCTGGGCTTCCCTAAGCACCTGCTGTGGATGGCCTTCCAGCCTCTTCACCCTCAGGTGGATGACTCTGGCTGGCCATATATGAAAATCTTCAAAACACATCCTTGCCCCAAAGACCATGCTCCTGCCCCACCTGAGCCCTCAATACTAATGGAAGTTGTGCATAACCAGAGGCCCACAAAAGGGATCCTGGGTAGACATGTGGGAGGAGGTGCCTGGTCTTTCCCTACGTTCAAGTAAACAGGAGGACCAGGTCCTTGCAATGAATTGAAAGACATCAGGAAAGGTAGCATTGGCCCTGTGGCAAAGACTAAGGTTCACCATGGACCTTCGAGTTCTTTTGCCTTAACCAGCCTGTCTTCTTTGCTCTTTTTACTGTTTTGGGAATTAAACCCAGGACTGTAGGTACATTAGGCAAGCCCTACCCAGAACTGCATCCCATCAGCCTGTCTGCCTCTTGACTGTGAGTGTTCGCTGCATCTGAAGGGTGTGAGCTTCTCCAAACTCTGAAAATAGTTCAGGGCCGCTCAGTAGCCTGAAATTCCTGTAGGAGCCAGTGGAGACTTTTGGGAGCTCCTTCCTTGGGAGCACAAGGAGACTGAGGCTTAGGGAAAGGTGGTATCTCTGAAGAGTGGGGTTCCTCTTCCATGGGACTCCACTGAGAGGGGGTTGCAGGGAAGGTCAGTTTCCCTCCTATACAGCTGGGTCATCTGGCAGAGGCCCTCTAGCACACCCTCGGGACCTGCTGTTTCCCCCAGACCTGTCCCAGAGCCAAGCACGGGACCTCACTTAATCCCAGTTATGTAATATCCAGTCTGGAGGAGGTGCCTGAACCACACCCAGAAGTGGGGGCAAAAGGCTCCAGCTGGGTCTGGGCAGACAGAGGAAGCTGGGCCTCTGTCTGCAGTGGTCACTGCTCCTCAGTCTCAGCCATCACCATGAGCGGCCGAGTTGGAGACCTGAGCCCCAAACAGGCAGAGACCCTGGCCAAGGTAAGAGATGCCCCTCTTGTAGGACCTCAGGAGAAAATGACTGAGAGATGGGGTGGAAAGGATCACCTGGACCCTGCCTTCATCTACATGCCTTTGACATTGTCTCTTTATATCACCTCCAAAGGAGTCACATCCTACACAGGACTGCCGCCAGTCCTGACCAGAACAACTGTTACATGTGCAGAAGTAGACTTGACCTTACCCAGGAGCCAGAGCCAGAGAGCTCTACCAGGCAGTTGCCTCTCCACCTCCTCCCTCCCTGCACCCTGGGCACGAGCACCCTGGAGGATGCAGTTGTCTGTCCTCTAGCTGATTCTTTCCTGGGACTGAGAGGAAAGCCAGTCTGTAGGATCCAGATCAGAGTGTTGGTATGCCCACAGCTGAAGGGGAAGATGACCTTGATCATGAGCCTTTCTTTGTTTCCCTCAGAACCACGTTTTTGTAAAAGATGGGAAGATGAACGAACTCACAAAGGGAATAAAGAAAACACCCACAGTCCTCTCTGCTCACCCACCCGCCCATTTACTCCTCCTTCGGTTCACTCACCCATCTCTCTCCCTGTTCACCTGCCCATCTCTCCTCTGCCTACCTGTATAGAGCCATCTGTCCATTGATCACGTTTTCTTTCCACCCACCCATTCACTCATGCCTCCGTTCTGCCTTGGCTCACACACTTACCTGCCTACACCCCTGTCAGACTGAGGGAGGAAAGGACAGTTATTACGAATCTTTGAACTGAGATGCCAAAGCTCTGTGGGAAACACATCAGCAAGGGTCTTCCTTTCCAGTTCCGAGAAAATGTCCAGGATGTGCTGCCCGCCCTGCCAAACCCTGATGACTACTTCCTTCTCCGTTGGCTCCGAGGTGAGGAAAGGGGAACAGCGAGAGGAGCTGGGTCCTCATGGTTCCATAATGATCTGTGGCTCTCGGATCTGACCACACCACCTTGTGTCACATGCTCAAGTCTAAAAGAAGAGGAAGAGGCGGGTTCCTACTCAAATTCCCAGGGTCCCCCATTGCTATCACTAGTTAGGGGCAAGACAAAGCAGCCCTGTCTCATCTTCACCTTCCTCCATCTTTCCCCAGCTCGGAACTTTGACCTACAGAAATCAGAGGCCATGCTCCGAAAGGTAAAGGGTTTGGAGATGACGTTTGTATGGAGGACAGGGGACAATCAATGCCTCATACCTTTATTTCCATGCTTTTTGGAAGTGCTGGGAGCCAAAGGCCTAACCACCCCTTTCATTTTTAGTACATGGAGTTCCGGAAGACCATGGACATTGATCATATCCTTGACTGGCAGCCCCCAGAGGTGAGGCCCCACCCCCGAACACCTCAGTCTCAGTGGACACATCACCCAAGCAGCCTCTGGTCACTGAAGACCATGAGGAAAGGGCTTTGGAAGCCATTAGCCCCACAGGGCCTGTAAGAGTAACAGATAATCCCAGCATCAAGAGTTCCAGCATTGGTAAGGCATCTCAACACTCAGGAGGCAGAGACAGGTAGATTTTTGAGTTCAAGGTCAGCTTGGTCTACAGAACAAGTTCCAGGATGTCCTGGGCTACACAGAGAAACCCTGTCTTGAAAAAATAAAATAAATAAATACTTAAATAAATAAATGATAAAAAGTTTCAGCAAAAGTTCATTGGACACCATGAGGCAATTTTATCCAGCAAAATTCCAGCAACTTGCCCAAAGTCCCACAGTCCCGTGGTGAGGCTGGGATTTGAACTTAGTCCTGTCTGGCCTCCCAAACTTGTATCTGAGCCACTGTGGCCAGTCAGTCCATCTGTGCCCACACCCTGAGTTTTAAAGCACCCTGTCCAGGCAGAAAAACGTCATCCTATCAAGGGGACTGGCAAGGGTGGTACCCACACTGGGGTCACAGTAATGTGATGGTCACAGCTGTGGACAGTATGCCGTGTTTGTATCAGAGAGCAGGAATCTGAACCATCTTATGCAAGAGGAGGTGGGATGGAGCTCAGAGAGGTGCCATCTCTTGCTCAGGGACACAGAACAAGGGAACAGCCGTATCTGTATTTGAACCACATCTGCTGACCTTCAGTATTGACATTCTTTCTCAACAAGGCACAGAAGACATTGCAGGCAGGGACAATGAGCCCAGAAGCCTGAAGCCAGGCTGGGCTCGTACTGGGCTTTCTTATTCACAGTTGTGAACAAAGCCCTCCTTTCAAGATTCCCATTTTCTCACTTGGGATAGGATCAGCCAATGTTTTGTCTGATGGCAGAGTATAGACTTGTGTCTGATAGGTTAGTCAGATCTGGGGGCCCCCAGAGAAGTGCATGATGCCAAGTGTTATGTATCTTTCCATGCCCTAGGTGATCCAGAAGTACATGCCTGGGGGCCTCTGTGGCTATGATCGTGATGGCTGCCCCGTATGGTATGACATCATTGGGCCACTGGACCCCAAAGGGTTGCTGTTCTCGGTCACCAAGCAGGACCTGTTGAAGACTAAGATGAGAGACTGTGAGCGCATCCTGCACGAGTGTGACCTGCAGACAGAGCGGGTGAGGTTCTGACTGGATGGATGAGTGACTGGAGGCAGGGAGGCTGCAGAGAGCCATGGTCCCAAGAACACTCCTTTGGCCTCTCTACTACCATGGAGAGGGCTCTCAGGTCAAATAGCTCCGCTGCTTATCAGCTGTGTGAACTTGGAAAGTTTCTGACCTCTCTGAGCCTGTCTCCTTGGCAGGAAAGTCCATCGAAAATAAAAAGATGACAAGAGTGAGGGTGTTTCCCCAACTTATGATGGGATTACATTCTAATACACCCATTCTAAGTTTAAAATACCATTAGTTGGAGATACACCCTAAAACGCCTAGCCCATTCAGCATCATAGCTCAGCCTAGCCTGCCTCAAACATGTGCAGAGTACTTTCTTTCATACTATAGTTTTAGGGTTTGAACACTGGATCAAAGTTCAGCATTCAGATTAAGGATTTGACTGAATTTGTGTTGCTTCACACCATCATAAATTTTTTTAAAAAAATCATGAAGTCCAGCTATTGTCAGTGAAAGGAGGGTGGGGTGGATGGATGTATGGGTAGATGGATGGAGAGATGGATGGATAAGTGGATGGATGGATAAGTGGATGGATAGATGGTTGGATAGATGGATAAATGGATGGATGGTTGGATGGATGGATGGATGGATGGATGGATGGATGGATGGATGGATGGACAGTTGGATGATGGATGGATATATGGATGGATGGATAGATGGATAGATGGATAGATAAATGGATGGATGGATCAATCGATGGATCGATGGATCGATGGGTAGATGGGTTGATTAGTGGGAAGATGTGTTCATTCTTGTCCTCTTGCTACTCTGAGGACAGAATGGAAATGGAGGTTTGGAAGCATCCCGAGGGGTCATGTACTTGGGTCACCAACTCCCAAGCCTACACTTTGACCCCAGCACTTCCCTTGCTCATCCTCACAGCTGGGGAGGAAGATTGAAACCATTGTGATGATATTTGACTGCGAGGGTCTGGGACTGAAGCACTTCTGGAAACCTCTGGTGGAAGTGTACCAGGAGGTGAGGAGACCCAGGGGTGGCCACACACACACACACACACACACATACTGTTGAGTAACAAGCTTGACCTGCTTTGACCTTGAAGTTCACTTGGACCATAAATAAATAAGAGGTAGTTTTCCTTTCTAGCCCCCAAAGGAAACCTTGACGGGACTCCTAGAAAGTTCACAGAGCAGACCTCGGGAGAGCACAGGGCTTGATTGCACAAACAGTCCCAGCCCTGTCATCCCTATGTTCTGCACTCTGGGGTATTATCTGTACCCCCACCCTAACTCCATTTACCCTGTGCCATCACCATTCCATACCTCCAGAATGGGGGCAGTGCAGTAAGACCTACAGGCTCAATGAGTCTGTAAAGCACAGTGCTGGGCAGATACTGAATACCTGATACACATGTAGTCACATGATTATCATCTGCTGTTAAAATGGGTACGTGGTTACTACGAGCCTTAGTTCTAACAGTCTAAGGAGAGAAGGTTCCCTTCAGAGGTCAATGAAGGTGATACCAAAAATGAAAGCCTCTCTAAAATCTCCAGGCAAAAGTTGGCAAAGGCAGGGAAGGGGAGAAGGTGTGGGCTCTGAGGGGCCTTTCTTGGTTCCGCAGTTCTTTGGCCTTCTCGAAGAGAACTACCCAGAGACCCTGAAGTTCATGCTCATTGTAAAAGGTAAGTAAGAGGGATTTCCCCTGCCTGGGCCTCTTTACCCTTATCGTTGGGGGCCCAGTGCCTTCTCCCAGAGCTGTTGTGAGGAGGTTTGTTTGCTGACTGCATGCAAAGCCCCTGCCTTTGGCGGGGAGGGGAGGAAGGGCTCAGGAAATAGTAACAGATGGTTCACTGTCTCCCCTAGAAAAGCCTTTCCTCTCTCCCACCAATGATCATCTCTCCCTTCTTGGACTGTCTCTGGCCCCTAAGTTGTTCAGGTTGGCCTTGAACTTACTCCATAGCCCTCATAGGCCTTGAGCTCACAATCCTCTTGCCTCTTCCTTTAGAAAACGTATGAGATTACAGACCTATACCACCAGACCTATATTTCCATTCATTCTGCCTTTCTTTCTTTACTTTTTTTTTGGGGGGGGGGCGGCGTCATTTTGTGTTTGTTTGCTTGTTTTGTTTGTTGAGACAAGGTCTGACTGTGTAGCTCTGTCTGTCCTGGAACTCACTCTGTAGACCAGGCTGCCTCAACCTCACAGAGATCCACCTGCCTCTGCCTCCTGAGTGCTGGGACTAAAGGGGTGCAGCACCACCACTTGGCTCATTGTGCTTTTCTGAGAAAGTTATCTGCTCTATGAAGGACTCTAAGCCTGTGCCTGTGCACACTCCAGGCCTGGCACCAGGTGTTCACCAGCCATTGGGGTGGCTATTCTTCAGTAGGTAGGTAGATAGAAGGATGGCACGTTTGGTAGCTGGTTAACCCATTGCTTGGCTAGTTATCCAGTTGACTGGCTAGTTGGTTGCCTGATCATCCAAGCAGCTAGTGATAGGTTGGAAAGTTGATTGGGCTGGATGACTGGTTGACTGGCCTGGGGCTTGGGTGATTGAGTGTCTGGCTTGCATTTCGGTGACTGGGTGTTTGGGTGGTTGCCTGGCATGTTGGTTGACTAGCAGGTCTGTTCTTCAGTTGAATTTGCATGGTCAGCTGGTTATTTGGATTGCTGGCTCTTTGTGTAAACTACTCTACAGTTGGAGAGAGTAGTTTAATTAGCTGTCTAGCTGCTTGATCAGTGGGTGATTCATTTCCTGTTTTGTTAATTTATTAAGTTTGATTTCGGTGAGTTGGCACTTGGTAGATTGTTAGCAGGCTGGGCAGTTTGGAGGGCTGGTTAGCTTATTGGTTGGCTGATGACTGGCTCATTTGTGGGGTTGGGTAAGTGACTGATGAACGACTGGTAAGTTGGTTATTTCTTGGGTGATGGGTCAGGGTCAGGGCTGGCCGGGTCCATCATGATTCTGCATCAGTGGCTGTGTCCATTGTGGAAAAGTGGCCTCATGGCTTGATTTCTCACTGTTATTTTTCTTGTGTGTTTCCAGCCACCAAACTGTTCCCTGTGGGCTACAACCTCATGAAGCCATTCCTGAGTGAGGACACGCGGAGGAAAATTGTGGTGTTGGGAAGTAAGTTGCTCCAGTGTCCTGTCTCTGAGCCTCACACATAAACTTTAGAGCGACAGTGATTCATCATCCCTTCCAGCACTCGGTGTGTACCTGCAGTCACAGGCTCCTTTCCCACAGTGAGCTGGGGTTCATCCTGTAGAGCCAGGTCATTCCCTCAGCCTTATTCCCTGCCTTAGCCCTCGGGTGAGTGAAGAGTAAGGCTTCTATACCCCCCACCTCTGTACGCTCTATATGCCGTGGCTTCCTTCCCAAACCTTGGTGCTCTATAGATGCTGTGGCTTCCTTTCTGCATTTACACACTCAGTGCTTCAAACAGAAACTCAGGCTGAGATGGAAAAGCAGAAGAAGGAGCCAACATTTAGAGAAGGGAGTTGGACACAAAGGGTCTGGATAAGTGCAGAATGATGCATCCACTGGGTGAATTCTGGGCAGCCGCAGAAGCTGTGCTGCCGGCAGATATTGCTTTTTGTTATTTTATTGATTCTTTGAGGCAGGGTATCTTGTAGCTCATGCGGATCTTGAACAAACTAAGTAGCCAAAGAGAACCTTGAACTCCTGATTCCCCTTCCTCCAGCTGATTACAAGAGTGCACCATTCTACCCAGGAATTCACAGCTAAATATTACCAAGTGGGGAAAAAAATGGAAGTAGATCAGAAAGTCATACAGTGAGTGGGGAAGGTTCAGTCAGTGATAGCCTACCTTGTAAGCATGGCGGGCTAAATCCTAGCCTTGGAATTTATGGTAAGAAGAAAAACCTGAGTGTGCTAGTACATGGTTTGTTATCCCAGCACCAAGGATGTGGAGATAGGAAAATCTCTAGAGCTCACTGGCCAGAAATTTAGACTGATTAGTGATCCCAGGCCAATGAGAGACTCATCCCAAAACTAAAATAAAATAAATTAAATAGTAGATAGGCCAGGGCAGATAACCTATGGCAGAATGCTGCCATAGGTTCTCCATCTCCATGAAGACACACATGTGTGCGTGTTGATGTGCACCTATACACACAAGCCATATGGACAATATAGTTTGTTTTTCTGAAACTAAGTTTACTGGGTCAGAATAATGGCTCAGCTTCCACCAGGTTGATGACCTGAGTGTCACCCGGAACCCACACGGTAGAAGAAAGCTGACTCCCACAGGTTAACATCTGTCCTCCACATGTATGCTGTGATATATGTGTGGGGATATGTTTCAAATATAATAAAAACAGTGGGGGGTATCAGAGGACAGATCCACCTCTTCCAGTCTTTGTTTTGTTTTTTCAAAGGCAGAAGAAGCCATGGCTCACACTGTTAGTCCCAGCACTTGGGAAGCAGAGGCAAGAGAATCTCTGTGAGTTCAAAGCCAGCCTGCTCTTCAAAAGCAAGTTCCAAGACTGTTACACAGAAAACTCTGGAAAAACAAAACACAAACAAACAAAAAGACAGGAGAAGGTGGATCTGTCCTCTGATATCTCTGGCTGTTTTTATTCTATTTGAAAATATCCCCACATCCACCCCTCCATACACAAAACGAATAAGTCAAACTAGAAAATAATAAAAACAAATGTACAGAACAAATAGATTTTAGAAGGAAATCCAAGCAGAACAGATCGTGTTGTTACGGGTATTGCTTGTGCCTTCCTCTCCTCTCTAGTTGGCATCTTACTGTGAGTAAGAACAGCAACTCACTTTTCATTTGTTTTGTTTTGGACAGAGTGGCCTCAACCTCACCACTCTCTCGCCTCAGTCTCAAGAGTGCTGAGTCTGACATTGTGTCATTGCCCTGACAAGAGTAGGCAGAAGTGGATTGTGGGTGTAGCTCAGCCTCAGGGGACTTGCCCATGTGAGGAGGCCCTGGGTTCCATCCATGGCACGGTAAAATAAAGATAGATAGATAGATAGATAGATAGATAGATAGATAGAGATAGATAGAGATAGATAGAGATAGATAGAGATAGAGATAGATAGAGATAGATAGAGATAGATATATAGATATATATATGCACATATATACACACATGTATATAGGTAGATATACACATATAGATAATAGATAATAGATGATAGGTAGATGGATAGCTGATAGATAGACAGACAGACAGACAGACAGATAGATAGATAGATTAATAGATAAGATGAAATAAAGAACACTAATTTTCAAGCACAAATCAGGTGAGCCTGAGCTTGGAGAAAAAACATTCCAAGCAGAATGTTTCAGATCTAGAAATGGGGGTGAGTGAGAATCTTATGTTTCTCGATTTCTCTTCCTTCCCAAGACCCCAGCTCCTACCTCTATGCAGTTTCACTGAGGAACTTGATGGATGGATGACAAGATAGCCTGTCTATGCCCTCTACTCCCCTTGATGCCCCACATGGCTCAGTACATTTGGCATTAGCATTCCAGGCATTGTAATACTTCCCATTTCCCACTCGAGAGAAGGAATATCCCACAACCATAAGGGTCAGTTTAGGTTAGCAACAGGGCTAATACCACAACAATCCCCAGGACCCAGGACCCCTAGAGGTTCACATACAAATAATAATAATAATGGGGCCTTATAGCTGATGGTCCTGGTGATGAAAGGGGCAGGTGTCTCTCTAGACAGAGATGCTCCCACCACAAGATCTGACTTACTGACTAAGTGATCTCAACAAGGTCCTGAACTCACAGGGCTTTAAAGTCCCCTTGAGACAATGAAGCAGCTATCAGCTTTACTACTCATGACTGGGAGACCTTCAAGAATGCCCAAGCTCAGCAGCCAGGGGAAAAGATGTTTCCATAGCAACTAGATGCTAGAAAATCATTTTCTATAGCCCGAGGTCTAGGAGACCTGGAAGTTATCCCTGTCAGCCTAACTCCAGCAGAGCTTGGAGATGTAAATTTGTGGTATCCTGGCAGGTGTGTGTGGGGGGATAGCTGTTTGGTTTCTTCCACATGGGATAACCACCATTCGATCTCCTTACTCCCAGACAGCTGGAAGGAAGGTTTGCTGAAACTCATCAGTCCTGAGGAACTGCCTGCTCATTTTGGGGGAACTCTGACTGACCCAGATGGGAACCCCAAATGTTTGACCAAGGTACACAGAGCCTGAGGACACTGGGTTGAAGCAATAGAGAGATAGCTTCCTTCTCCTTCCACCTATTCATTCCACAGACATCTCCAGATAGACCTCTGAGTAAAGAGACCAGGTATTGAGTTGGATGGGTCCAGCTTATTAGGTCTTACGGGGGCTTCTGAGAAGATGTGCAGAGAAAGATGAAATGGAATTTGGATTTGGAAATAAGCTGAAAAAAAGAAGCTTCCAGGGGAAGTTCTGTCCCAGCCTAGAGAATCACAAAAGAGCTTGGGAAAGGGGAGCAGAAATCTTCCCAGTGGTGATAAGTGTCTTTGGCAAGAGAAATGACTCCAGAATCTATTATAGATCAACTATGGTGGTGAGATCCCCAAGTCCATGTATGTGCGGGACCAGGTGAAGACGCAGTATGAGCACTCAGTGCAGATTAGCCGTGGCTCCTCACACCAGGTGGAATATGAGATCCTGTTTCCAGGCTGTGTCCTCAGGTAGAAACAGACCATCACTCCTCCCATGGCTGGTCTCTGACCCCTCAGGGACCCATCACACTGAGCAGCAACCTGACCTCTCACAGGTGGCAGTTCTCATCGGATGGTGCAGATATTGGCTTTGGAGTTTTCCTCAAGACCAAGATGGGGGAGAGGCAGAAAGCAGGGGAGATGACTGAGGTGCTAACCAGCCAGCGCTACAACGCTCACATGGTTCCTGAGGATGGGAGTCTCACCTGCTCAGAAGCTGGTGTCTGTAAGTCCACCTCAGCTGTGCATGGGCTCTGAAGACAGGAGTCACCATCTGCATGGTTTAAAGGATGGGCATGGGCAATGGCCCCTTTCCCCAAACACATTCCCAGGACATACAGTCTAGGTTAGAGCCTTCGTTCAATCTCAAGCCATATTCATGAACACCTAGTGTGCACCCAGGATCAGAAACACATGAGCCCTGAGGGACTGAGAGTGCTTGGGCCACAGGACACAAGCAAAGGACAATAGGGCAGGTTTGGGGTTTTTTTTTCCCCATGAGATCGTGAAAAGTAAACCAACTTATGCACAGCTTCAAAGCTGAATGCTATGCTATCTCAGCTCCACAACAGCCTCAAGATAGCTGCACAAGTGCATAATTCTGCCTAATCTGGGAAGGGTTGTTTGTTGGGTCACCCATAGTCTAAGATTAGAACCATATTACCTCAGACTTTGCCCAGCCCCCACTTTGTCCAAGAGGGCTAGGAAGCTTCTGTGGCTCTCAAGTTAGGTCTCATCATGTGAGCATGCAGATGGGAAGACAATGAGATGTAATTAACACCTATTGTTCTCACTGTGAGTTGATGCACCTTAAGTCAGGCTTGGGTGGATGCCAGGAGGAGGGAGTATCAGTTTACAGGCTCTGCTCAGGGTGACAGGTCCCACGGGAAGGTGAGAGGCACAGTGGGAAGTTGCAGCAGCTTGGCAAATACAGCCAGTGAGATGTAATCTTCCATGTGTCTCCTAGATGTCCTGCGCTTTGACAACACCTATAGCTTCGTCCATGCCAAGAAGGTCAGCTTCACGGTTGAAGTGCTTCTCCCAGACGAGGGCATGCAGAAATATGATGAGGAGCTCACCCCTGTCTAGGCAGACCTCCCCGCTGCTCAGAGACCCCCCTGAACCCTCTGTTTCCTCTCTACTCTCCCTTTCACTCCTAAACTTCATATCATTAGTCTGCTGACTGTGAGATACCAGTGAGCAGAGGAAGTGAAGATTTACCTGCTGTAATGAGATTTTAAAAGTACGAAAGGTTGTAGGGTATAAAGTTTGTGAATGAGAAAAAAAACAAGAGAGATGAAACATGGGTGTCACTGAGTCCCAAGAACGGAGAAATGACTTCCCTTGACCTCATCTATCCTAAGACATTTATGCTTGGCTCTCTCCCTGTGAGCCGTGAGCAATTTGAGCCGAGGACTATCCGATTCCTTTTTACTCCAACCCACTATATAATAGATGTTTAGTGTGTTCCTGTAAATTAAACAGGACCAGAAGGCAGGGAGCACTTGTCTCACGGGAGTCCTAAGGTGGGGACCAGACAGTAGATTTCAGCACCCCGGACAGAGCCACACTTGGCGAAGACCCAGGCCAAGCAACCTGATCTTGGCTTCCTTTTGGAAGTTTGAGACACAAACTGACAGGAGGCGCCTCCTCCTGGCTTTACCTGACCCAGGGGCACTGGTCCCACCGATATTCCCATAAACATTCCTTTAGCACTCACAACTCACATCTTAAGTAATTAAAACAGTTTTCCCCAAAGCAAAAGAAGTCACATCCTACTCTGGCTGCTGCTGGACAGAAGAACAGCTGTCAATTGGTGAAGATTGCCAGTGATCCAAGTGTTTTATAAGTTTAGCTCATGCCATCTCCACACCACCCCAATACACCTCACTAAAGCCACTTTAGGAATGAAGACTAGCCACTCACTGTCACTGGCATATAGTCTTACGCGGGAGATCTAGGACCTGAGGGGTTGTTTTGGGTGTTTTTTGTTTGTTCCTTTGTTTTTGTCAGAAGACATTGCTCTAAATTGCCTCATGATGCCTCCTCAAAATACTCTGCTCTGACAAGGAGATAAGGGATGGTTTGATTGTTCTGCATTCTTTAATAGAGTGTACTGGGTATCCCTATCCCTCTAGTCTTTTTTTTAATAGATGGAAGAGGTAATCACCCCAATGGACAGTCCAAGTGACTGAAAGCCACAGTGCTGAAAGCAGGTGGTTCAAGGAGTCTCCCAGAAAGCTGGAAGGGGCTTGTATGCCTGTGCCTGGAGTTCCATCCTCTGCTCATGCTGTATCTGTTAAAGAATGACTGCATGATGCTCACCACACCCCTGGGAAACTTGGACCAGGCTTCCAGTTTCTTTCTCATCTTCTTGCTTCATGCATGATACATAGACACTGACTTGAGTTCCTGGCTCCTGACACAGATCTTGCCAAGAGATGATTAATCCAGAGAATGAGTCAGAACCCAAGGACCCTGCTGGTGCCATGAGATGCACTGTGGGAACAAGCTGAAAGCTGATTGTAAAGCCTGACCCTCACCAAGCTAATGGTATTCTTCTGAGGGGAGCAGAGTCATGCACACACCTAAAGGCACAGGCTCTTATGCCCATCTTATGGATGGGAGCTGTGTTAGGGTCTCTATTGCCATGATGAAACCCCATGACCAAAGGCAACGTGGAGGGGAAGAAAGGGTTTTTTCTACTCACAGGTCCACAGAACAGCTCATCATCCAAAGCAATGAGGGCAGGAACTCGGAGGCAGGAGCTGAAGCAGAGGCCACGGAGGAGTGATGCTTACTGGCTGGCTTCCCATGGTTGCTCAGCCCACCTTCTTATAGAACCCAGGACCACCGGCCCAGGATGGCACCACCCACCATGGCCTGGGCTCTCCCCATTGATCACTAATGGAGACAGTGCCTTACAGCTGGATCTTATGGAGGGAGCCTCCCTCCTTTTGGATGACCCTAGCTTCTGTCAAATTGGTATAATAGCCCGCACAGGAGCTTCCACCAGCCCTGGCTCCATTTTCTTCAGCCTGTGGATGATAGAATTGGACCAGAACCAAGATGTCCTCCAGGTTCCTGAGTGACTTTCCAAATAGAATAGGACAGGGGAGGGGGAAAGTAACTGGAATCACAGCAGAGAAGAAGAAAGATGGACAAGAAGCTGTCAGACTCTGAAAGAATAAAGGAGTGACATGGATGGTACTTAAAATGTATTCATTATCCAAGATTAAAGTTTAACAGAACATTCCATATCTTTTCAAAAATATTTACTTGTCTTTTGGTAATTTCACACATCAATACAATGTGTTTAGATCGTATGCTCCTTCTCCTGACCCTCCCAGGATCCTCCACATACACATCTTTTCAACTTCATGTCTTCTAACCCACTTTTTTCTAGCCCATTGAGTCCAATTAGAGCCACCCATATGCCAAATGCTTGTGGGTTTAGGGCTCCAGACCACTTGGCGACTGCCGTGGGTCACACTGCTGGAGAAGATAAATTCTTCCAGAGGCCATCAATAGTCTTCAGCTCGGTGGTGGGCCTCATGAGCCCCTTCCCTTGACATCCTGAGGATGATCCGATTTGATCGTGTGCTACTGTGAGTTTATGAATGCCTTGGCCCTCTCCTACTCAGAAGACATAATTTCACACCCACCCACCCCCAGCCTCTGGCTCTTACAAACTTTCTGTGCCTTGCGGTTTAGGGGGTGACACAGATGTCCCATTCCGGGATGAGACTCCCCAATCACTTATTTTCTGCATGTGGATCAGTTGTGAGTGTCTGTATTAACCACCATGAGCTGTGTAGACACGTTTCTCTGATGAGGGTGAAAGTTGTATTGGGTAAAAGGTTACATACTTAAAATATTGTGATACTATATTTTATACTATACCAAAATGATAGCAGTAGGATCTATAACCTCTCCAGCCATGGATTCTTGGTATCAGGCATGGTTAGCCTCCTGCAGAATAGACCTTAATTCTAATTAGAACACTATTTATTATTCCAATATAAGATCCATGCCGTTATTGCACTAGTGAGCACATCTTTCTAGGCTGGGCATTATTGTAGTTTACACCATGCACATCTGGGTAAGATTCTTGATAGCTTTCTATGCCGTCAGCCTGCATATCATCTCCTGGAATCTAGCCACCAGGGAGGAGGTTTTCAGGTCAGCACCAGACTGGTTTCTTCATGTCCTGTGATCAAAGTGTGTGGTGTCTTCAGTAGCTGGAGTCTTATCCATTCTATAAGGTCTGGTTATAGCCAAGAGCGATGGCAAGAGTCCTATTGTTTGGGGGACGGTTGTCTGTGGACCCCACACCAACACCATGACAAAAGGCGTCCCACGCCTGGCACCGTCTTCTTGTTTATTTATCTACGGGTGCTGGAGAAAACATTCCGTGTAAGATAATGCTAATGAAACTGTTTAAATACGTGTATTTTCTAAAGTTTGTAAAATAGTTTTCATATATAGCATTTCCTTTATGCATATTGCTTCTCAGACATTCTGTATTTTATCTGGAAAGCCTATAATAAAGAGTGAGGTGGAGAAGTGTGACGGAGGCCAGAAAGATGGCTCAGAGGTCAAGGGCACTACCTGATTGCCCAGAAAACCTGAGCTCCCCCATTACTTCAGCTCTAGGGGACCCAGCGCCCTCTTCTGGCTTCTATGTGCTCACACAGACCAAGTATTTTTTAAAAGAAGTGAGAAGGATAAAAGGAACTGAGGGGAGAGGGTGGAAGAGAGAAGGAATAAGTTCACCCAAAGAATACAGTGTGGCTGAGACGCAAGGATAGCAGATCCAAAGCCAGTCTGGGTCCCAAGTCCCGGGCCATCCTGGACCTACGTGGCAAAATCCTATCAAGAGCCTTACCACAGGAAGTGCAGGAGCTCTGGGGCCACCAGGAGCAGTTTACTAAGCTGACCACCAGCAAGGGCACGTTGAGGCATGCTGCCCCCTGGTGGAGATTTTGAGTGTTCCCTAAAACTAGTCAGGGCTTGCCTGGAGACCCAACTGCCAGAATGTTCTAGGACAAAAGCCTGGGGCCTGACTGGCCACACCTACCCACCATAGCCAGCTGCATCAGAGTCACTCTCCCCTGAAGATGCCGGGGTCAACCATAGGCCTTCTTGGGGGTGAACCTTACCCTCCTCCTGCTGTATCAATTCCTTTGGGAGGGGACCCTACTGGGCATATTCCATGTGAGCCTCAAGGAGCCCAGTTGGACTACCCTGAATCAAACAAGAGTCCTGCCATGAGGAGAACTTGAGAGCTGGGCGGTGGTGACTCATGCCTTTAATCCTGGGACTCAGGAGGCAGAGGCTGGCAGCTCTCTGTGAGTTCGAGGCCACCTTGGTCTACAGAGCAAGTTCCAGGACAGCCCGTGCTGCACAGATAAACCCTGTCTCAAAAATAAATAAATAAAATAATAAAAAAAGGTCTTGCAGAGAGTGACCACGAAGCTCCTGGGATAGCTGATCAGCTTGTTTGCTATATGGCATCATCTAGACTGTTAGGTGACTCCCCAGCCCATTTTGGTAGCAAACCGCAAAAGTGCTAAGTTGGGAGCAAGGATCTGAGACAGGGCTTATCTTCTCTCCTTGGCTCGGCCTGAAGCCACAAGTTGGGTGCCACCAAGACCCAAACCTGGACCCTCACAGCCTAGTTCAGTCAGGGAGGCAACCTCATAATGAGAAAGCAACCTGAACCCATGTTGGATTATCGGGGGTCTTTAGGGGTCCCATAACTGCTGGTAAGGCAAGAGAGGAGCCCTGGAAGCCAAGGCAGGCTAACTCTAAGTTTCACTTTTATTTTCTCCTTCTTTTTCTTTTGGCTCTGTAGACCAGGCTAGCCTCAAATTCAGAGTTCTGTCTCCCTCTGCTTCCCAAGAGCTGGGATTAAAGGCTTGAGCCACCATGCCTGGGTCAAGTTTTTAAACCCGAGAGTTCGGAAGACATGTAATTCTTTGGGCTTCCTTTCATTCAAGGACAGTAACCAACTGCTGTCCACTATACCCACTATGCTGTTAAGAAATGTTTTTCTTTACTGCCTGTCTGGGGCATCTATTCTATTTAACCCTCCTAAAAATTCTTTCCTAAAATCCTCTGCAGCAGCCACACGCCGACCCACTTCATAGATGAAGAAATTGAGACTTTAGGTCTCATAGGTTGAAACTCAATAGTGCCGTCTCTTGGTATCCACTGAGGAATGGCTCCAGGACAATGCTATCATTGTGATATTAAAGTCAAAAGACATTCAGATCCCTCATAGAAAGTGGCATTGTGGTGGTTTGAATCTGAAGTGTCCCCCACAGACTCATGTCTGAATGCTGGGGCAGGTCTTTGATAGTTATGCCTGGGCCCTGATTTCTGTCCCACATTCTTTCTGCTTTTTGATCCACTGTGATGTGAAAGCCTCTCATGGACAGCCTTCCCTGCCATGAGAAGCTAACACCCTCCGGAACCACAAGCCTTTCTTATGTTCCTGTCTGGTGTTGTGGTCACACCAATGCAGAAGCAGCTAATCCAAGTGTGACAGGATTGTGCAGCCTACACATCTCCACACTTTCCATTGTCTCCAGATTACTGATCACACTGAATACAAAAAAAGGGAGGGTGCCCAATAATTGATGCAGGAATAGGCTCCCTGTGGCCTTTCCCAGACGTTGAGAGCACCAGAAAGCTATGTTCTCCATCCTAGAGGCCAGGGAGGGACAGACCTACCTCTTTGACATCTGTTTCTAGAAGTTTCTAGAAGTCACCGAAGGTCAGAGTTCTCAGGCTGCAAGTGGGGGAGGTGAACATTATGTTCCTATACACACTTTATTAGTTTTTACTTGCTGAAGTGATGGTGTTAGAACAAGACAGGACAAGAGCGGTGTAACTGTGGAAATTCAACCTTCACAGGTAGACCAGCCCAGAGCAGATCCAAAGCTGAAGTGATGGACAATCCTCAAGACCAGCAAGGTCATCCTTCTCTATCGAACTTGGAAGCCATCCCAGGTGATCCTAACATTGCCACCAGTTATGCCAATCTAGAGAACCCAAAGTTAGGAGAATTCTAGAGGTCAGTTTGCTTGCTTTTGTCTTGTTTGAGACAGGATCTCATTATGTAGCCCTGGCTAGCTAGGAGTCTGTGTAGACCAGATTTGCCTTGAACTCAGAGATCCACTGTGGGGATATTTTCAAATGTAATAAAAACAGTTGGAGATATCAGAGGACAGTCCCACCTTCTCCAGGCTTTGTTTGTTTGTTTGCTTTGTTATGTTTTTTTCAAAACAGAGTTTCCTCTGTAACAATCCCTGCTGTCCTGGAACTTGCTTTGAAGACTAAGCTGGCTTTGAACTCACAGAGATTCTCTTGGCTCTGCTTCCCAAGTGCTGGGACTAACAGTGTGAGCCATGGCTTCTCCTGCCTGCTCTGTCTTTCTATGCCTGCCTTAAATACTTTCATTGCTCAGTTAAGGCGTGGCCCCACCACTGCCTGCCTGAAACTCCTTCTGTAAACTAAAATGACCTCAAACTCTAATTCCCTGGATTTTCCCTGTGCTGGGATTAATCTGTCTGATCTTTCTAGACTGACTGTGGGTAGATCCCTCTGATATCTCCGACTGTTTTTATTATATTTGAAAATATCCCCACAATCCACATCTCTGTCTCCCAAGTACTCAGATAAAGGTGTGCACCACCATGCCTGACTAGAGGTTCCTTTCTTATGACCCCTTCCCAATCTGGTTTCATTTTCCCCTATTACTTCAGAGTGTAAAGCCATTACCCTTGGCTTTATTACACATTATCACACACTCCTCTCTCCCATGATGAAGTTTCCAGAAGCAATTATCTCAGATTTGGGCACTGGTGGATCACAGGACAATCTGAGCACCTCCAAGATTCCTAGTACTTTTACCCACCGAGCCATTTCCTCAGCTCCAGTCACGACCATTTATAGCTACAGTCATCAGCCTCACGTTTTTCTTTCTACGCAGCAGGTACCTGCAGTCAGTTGCAGTCTGAGAACTAAGTGGAAAATTCCAGGAACAGGCTGTAAGTTTTGAGTAGCTCTTACTATAGTATGTGATTACAACTGTTCTAGCTTATTAATGTCCTTGTGCTTGTTCACGACCCTCCTGATAGTCAGACTGTCACCATCCTCAGGTGTTCAGCTGCAGCTGCTCACAAAAGGTCGTCACAGCTAGGCTTCGCTGCCGGTTAGCTTTTTTCATAGGGCAGCATCCAGCTGCTCCCCTGAGCCAGGTGCATGCAAGCCCGTTCTAAGTGCATGAGTCCTCAAAGAAGGGGCTTCATCTATACAGCAATGGGGAAGCCATCATCCATGCTGGGTGCGGGCCTTCCTGTGTAGCAGCTTTAGGGTCACCCATGCTCCTGTTTGCGACTCCTCATGAAGTCAGCCTAATGAGCTCAGCCCCCCAACACACCCCAAACCTCGGTGGAAATAAACTTTGGTTCATCACTGGGGAGTTATGAGGTGAGAAGATGCTGCCTAGAGCCCCACTACCAGAGTGGCTTTCAGGACAGAGCTATCATAGTTAATCCTTCTTGTCCCTAAACTTGATCCCAGACATATATGTGCCAGATAAGGCACAGTACAGAGGGGCTGATGGCATCGGAGGCTTGAGGCATCCATCAAATGAATTGCTCTGACAGTCAGCAACATAGTGAGATGTTCCCAGCTGTGTTCAAGGGCTTCACTGGGCTGGCTTTAAAGAGGACATGATGGGTGCATTTTCACCATGGAAATGAACAACAGTCTTTCTATCCTAAAGAAGCCAGCAGTTAAGCACTGACCAACAAACAACATTGCTTTAACCTTCCCACTGACCCAGGAGGAGGGTATATGGCATGCCTCTCCTTTCCAGATCTAATCTAAGGATCAGAGACAAGCAGCCTAGCACAGGCCTCACAGCATAAACAACTACAAGACACAGACATGTTCTTTCATCCATTGTCCTTAAATTTTCATTTCATTTTTATAGCTAGATAAAGGTCTACTGTGTACTACATTTTTATTATCCAATCATCTGTTGGTGGGATGATCCCATTTCCTGGCTATTGTGAATAGAGTGGCAGTGAACATGGGTGTGCAAGTGTCTCTGACTGAGTATACAGAGTTCTCTGTGCATATGCCTGGGAGTGGTATGGCTGGGGCATATAGTCATTCCATTTTTAACTTTTTGAGAAGCCTCCATACTGACTTCCATAATAGCTACACTAGTTAGCATCTCACCAGCAGCAAATAAATGTTTCTCTTCTTCCACATCTCCTCCAAGATTTTCCAACCGCTTCCTACGAGATCTAAAATACAGCCCGGACTCCCTGCCAACTCCTGAGGTCTCCCATCATCTGCATAATACCACACCACCTTTTAACACAAAACACCCTTTCACTTTCCCCACCTAAACCTTCATTTCAGGCTCTCCCTCCCTCCCTCCCTCCCTCCCTCCCTCCCTCCCTCCCTCCCTCCGTTCCTGGTTCCTTGGATCATCTCTCCCTTGTTCTCCCCACACCCCTTCCTGCAGAGCCAAGAAATCAGCCCACATCTCCCCCAGTTTGCCTGCTCCAGAAGTGACACTGGTGTGGTGGCATTCCTACTTTCCCCCATGAAGTAAAGAAGATACCATTTTTAAAGGGTTTATTGGGTAGCACTTGGTGTCTGATTGTCCTGCCTCCCAACCAGGTCCCAGCAGCTTCTGCCGCAGTGATGGGCTGGCCAGAGACTCTGCCCTGAGGGTCTCAAATGCTACTCCACTGTGTTTTCCCCTAAGTCACTCAGCACCATTACCACAAAGTGACTTAAAGCAATGAGATGGCCTGGTCCTTGGCTTGTCACATGGCCTTAGGAATATCCCTTGCCCTCTCTGGGCTTCTGTGTTCTTCTCCTCCATGGGAGGGTATAACTGTTCCATCAGAAAATAGGCCCAGAGGCTAAGAGGTACTTCAGTGGTTAGGAATTCTGGCTGTTCCTGCAGAGAAATCGGGTTAAGTTCTCAGCACCCACATGGTAGCTCACAACCATCCCTAACTCTAGTTTCAGGGGGTCTAATGACCTCTTTAAACCTCCAAGGGTAGTGCACAAATATACGAACATGCAAGTAAAACACTTATAAAATAATTACTCAAGAAAATATTCCAAAAGACATGCACAGCCAGCGTCCATGCCTACTCAGTTCAACCTCTGTCACTAGTGCAGACAGGGTCGGGGGTCGCTGCAGTCACCGTTCCTCAGGGTCCATTCAGACGCCAGTGCCGTGGACCCCAAACAGCCAAGCATCCACGTTCTCTGATATGAGTGGGCCAGTCATGGGCAGCATGTAAGACAGGGTCAGGAGGAGCTGGGCTTCCCCACTGATGGGTACAGTTTGCGCAGGCTGGAATCCAGGAGGAAGTCTACTGACCTACAAGGAGAGAAGGCATGGTGGATAATCAAGAGAACAGAGTACTAACAACATTCTCCTCCCTCCCAGACTATTTAGGAATGTCAGACTTAAGCCCTGGGAATAACAACTGTCTTCCTTTGCTTCCAACAGTTGGAGAAACTGAGGTACAATGGGTAAAGGACTCACTATGAGGCTCAGGGTCAGTTATGCCCTACCCCACCCACAGACCCTTCCTCACCGCTTTGATTGACTACCTCTAGTTCTTTTTTCAAAAAAGAAAAATGTATTTTGTATTTTTTTTATGTCTATAAGTACTCTACTTATATGCCTGCACACCAGAAGAGGGCATCAGATCCTATTATAGATGGTTGTGAGCCAAGTGAGAACTGAACTCAGGAAGGACCTCTGGAAGAGCAGCCAGAGCTCTTAACCACTGAGCCATCTCTCCAGCCCAGTCTCACTTCTAATTCTAAGAGCAAGCACATAACCCAGGTTTGACTAATCAGAAGGACCAAAGCTGACACGGGATCCTGAAGGGTACTCTGAACGAACCAATGAAAACCTTTCCTGAGATTTTTGTTAGCATGATAGAGAAGTTTTGATGAGGCTTTAGATGTTAGAAGGGAGCTGAAGAGGTGGTTCAGCAATTAAGAGCACTGGCTGCTCTTCCAGAGGCCCTGAGTTCAATTCCCAGCAACCACATGGTGGCTCACAACTATCCATAATGAGATCCGGCATCCCCTTCTGGCTATGTAGGCATACATACATGCAGAACACTGTATACATAATAAACAAATGTTTAAGAAGATGTTAGTGGGATGCTGTGAGTCAATGGGGCCATACCTAAACACATCCCTCCTATGACTTTTATTTTTCATTTACTGAACAAACTGAGTTTAGGGGCTGAAGAGATGGCGCAGAGGTTAAGGGCATTGGTTGTTCTTCCAGAGGTCCTCAACTGGATTCCTAGCAACCACATGGTGGCTCATGGCCATCTGTAATGGGGTCTGGCGCCCTCTTCTGGCGGGCAGGGATACATGTAGACAGAACACTGTATATATATATAATAAATAAATCTAACAAAACAGAACAAAACACCGAGTTTAAATGATGTCACTATCACATTCCTCAAGCACACCATCCAAGGCACCTGCTCCTTACTGCTTCTTTCACACCAGTCTTTCCTTCTGGGACCGTACCTGTCCTTTGTCTAGTCCTCAAGGTATCCTACTTCCTTTCTGCCTAAATATCTGCCACACCATATGACAATGGCACGGATGCCCTCTCTACTTCAGTTTTGCCTCTGCTGCCATAGTTCTAAGCCCACAGCTCTCAAAGCCCAGCTCCACCTGAGGAAATACTGGTCCCTGAGACCAGCAGGGCACCTACCTGTCAATGGGGTGGATGATGACAGGGATGGCCAGCAGCCCAAGTGTGGTAGTGGTCCATTTGCGGACAGTCAGGGGCCAGCGGGTCATAGTACCCAGAATATAGGAAGAGGCAGCACACAGACGGTTGATAGTGAAGCCTGGGATGGCTACAGAGGCCAGAGACTGCCACACAAAGGTGTCTACCACAGCCAGGGTTATTCTGGTGCTGCGGCCTTCTTCAGGGCTTGGCACCTGGTGGGTACAAAGACATTTAATCCAGTTGGCGCAGAAGCAAAAACCTGTAGACAGAAGCTTGAGGGTGGACCAAGAAGTGGAAGCGGTGCAGGAGAAAGCAGGGAGGGAGCTCTGGGCTGTACTACATTCAGGGTTGGAGGTTACTTGCCTACATCCAGAAATACCGACTGCCTCTTCCAACCCATGTGGGTTGGTCGGGGTGGGGATGAACTACCCTATTAGTTTGTGGACTGCGCGATGCTAATGCGGATAAGACTGTCCCACATGCAGGGAAGGCTGCACATTGATCCACACCAGGATGGGGTTGGAAGGGTAAACACTCACCTCTCCTGCCTTCTTGCCTTTGTCTATGGCATCAGCCAGCACGTAGGAGCTGGACACGCCATAGCTCATCCACACCACAGCTGCCGGCACCAGGGAGCGGAAAGCCTCCCCCACCTCATTAGCATAGCCTGGAGAGAAAAGGCGATTAGTTTTCGGGCCCGCGGGCTGTTCCACAAGGGGGCGCTACACAGAGAGCTGCTTCTAATCCTAAATTGCTAATCTACAGTGGGGCAGGTGACCTCAGTCAAGTGACTTTACCTTTGGTTTCTGGGCTGTGGACTGACGCGAACAATGAAGTTCGTGGCTCTTTGAACAGACTCCCCAACTGTGGTTCTGGAAATCTGCACCAATGAGGCGACGGGTGGCCAGCTTGGGGCTCCACTGACACTTAACAAGTGCCAAAGCCTTTTCAGGCCCTAGTCTGCTCTTAAAATGAGCCTTGTGTTCAGCCCTTTTTGCAGAAGAGGAAACTGAGGCTCAGGAAGAGCCAGGGAATGGCAGGCTGCAGAAGTCCAGATCCTCTGACCCCATGGCAGGCGGCAACCCATGCACTAGGCTTGTGCCTCCCAACAGAGCCCTTCAGTGCTGTGTGACCTTGGACAAGACCCTAGCCCCTCTTCCGAGCCCAGTCTCCTACTCAAGCCGAATAAGAACTAAACTCTTTCCTTTAAACTCCAGGTCTGCATCCCACGACCACTATTTCCCAGAGTGTCGGGGTCTCTGCGTCTCTCACTCCCACGCTCACCCAGGTAGCGCATCCACGTGTCCCGGTAGAGGTCGAGCTGGGCGCCCTGAGGCTGCTGCTCCGACATGACTTCCCCAGCACCGTTGGAGTCACTGGAAATTAGAGTCTCACACCAACTCCGTCACCGCTAGCACTCCAGGAAAAGACCTGCTGGGTGTCCGAGGCTGAAGGACAGGTCGGGTTATCGCCACTGCAGGGAGTGTCTGAAAATTGCCTTGTACACCCAAGCCCCTCTCCTAGGCTTGTATTTTGCAGATAGTCGTGTTTTCTCCGAGGAGTTGATGCAAAACTCTCCCAGGTATGATTAGTTTTTGGAGCTAAAGAAGTCAGAGCTGCAATCAGAGGATGGTTATCTTCTTAGGTGTGAGACTTGCAGCAAAGGTGTCTTTCTCTGAACCTCAATTAGTGTGTAAACGGGAGGCATGCCAGCATTCATAGGCAGTCACAAGGACCAGTTATAACAATCATCATGTATTCATTCGACTCGGGTTTTCTTCCTTAAGTTGGCATTGGGTCCTATTTTACAGAAGGGAAAAGCAAGCACAGAGAGGAAGGTCCCCTGACTCACACAACTGTTAGGTATAAGAAACTGGGATTTGAATCTAGACTAGGTGTTTTCAGATCCTGGGCTCTGAAAGTGGATTCGGTAAACGAAGCAGGGAGAATCCATGGTGAATGTTCTCGAGAAGTGGGGGCCAAGATCCCCCAGTCCCTCCTCTGCAGCGGATACACACCGAGATACCTGATCTTCCTGGGGGGCCAGACATCAAACGAATAGGCAAATTAATGAGGCGTGGAGTCAAGGTTTGGCTGGACACAAAGTGACCTATATAGGTGGCTCACAGCACCTGTCACTCCACTTTCAGGGGATCTGACACTTCTGGCCTCCACAGGCAGCACACACGCATGGTATATACTCATATAGAGGCACACACATACACATAAATACAAAGTCAGACATAGTAGTTAGTGCTTTTAATTCCAAAGTTTAGAAGGCAGAAACAGGCGGGCATTACATAAGTTCAAGAACAGGCGGCCTACATAGGGAGCCTGGCCGGGCCTACATACTAAAAAAAAAAAAAAAAAAAACAAAACTTTGCAACAATTTCAGGTAGTTAAGAACAGAGTTTCTGTACAGCAATTTTATCATTTTTTTTTTTTTCTTAACCAGTGACTAAGGATCCGAAAGGTCAATACCGTTTCCCTATAAAGAACACCGTTTTCAGCCAGCATTCTCATAAGATCTTGAGGTTCAGTGGGGACAGAGCAAGGCGCGGGTTAGGAAGGTAGATCTGTTGCAGGCCCTGAAACACCGGTATTGCTGGAGTGGAATTAGGAGACGGTCCCTAAAACCACGTGGTACTAGTCCCCAGCCTCCCTCCCATTCAGTACCCGTTGCAGACGCAGCACCAGCTCGCCTCCACGGTCCGCGCGGACGGACGAACCACCCGGCACGTCTGGAACCACCGAATGGGGTGGGGTTTCCGCCCTCACCGTGAAGGTTGTCGGGAGCGTCTTCATGCCAAGAACAAAGATGGCGGACGACCTTGGCCAGTTGAACCAATCAGAAGACAACTTGGTAGGACTTTAAGGAAAGTTCCCGGGAGAAGAGAGAACAGAAGGCCTCTGTGTTTGCATCATTTCGGCTTCTGAGAAATTAAAGTTTGGATCTGGTGTAAGAGACTACTAGGAAGCCGGTGATGGGCAATGAATTCTCCTTTTGCTTTGAAAATTGCTTTATTCATTGGTTAATGTGCCTAACAGAATTGTAAACCAAGGCCAGGAAATGCTCCTGAGATATGTGATTAGATCCTGGGTAGCCCCGGCCCTCTCTGATCGCTAGCCCTGTCCAGAGCTCCCTCTGCTCGCTGAAACGAGTCCTCAGGCTGAGCCAGAGTCTCATTCCGAGGAGAAAGAAGGTTCCTGCCAGGGCCTGGGGACGCCGCGTTCCAGAATTTTGGGCAGTCCGTAACCTGGCGGCTGGCAAGTTGTGTAGGGTCAAGAGCTGCTATTGCAAGGTCGCCTGTGGCTGCCCCTTGCCCTGGCTCAGACCTATGGGCAGCCTCCCTCCCTCCCTGACTACCTATGTACAAAGGCAAGAGAAACCCACGGCTGCCTCCACTGAGAAGGGCCTGCCAAGTCGGGAGGCCGGCTCTCAGGCACTGTGGGAGACTCAGACTGGGAAATGCTTCCTGAGTGCTATTTCACCCTTCATTCTCAGTTTTGCATAGGCGTCCTCAAGTGGAGGCTAACTTAGTTGAGAGGCTTAGGACCCACCCACAGCCTCCTTGGCCCTTTCAGATCTGTGATCCCTGAAGGTAATTACCCTTGTGCTTTTGGAAGGTTCCCCACCACCACCACCACTGGACAACAGTGGCTAGGTACCAAAGTCCCCACAAAACTTTGGGCCACTGGCAACCATTAGCGATTAAACAGGCAGCTAGTAGGGCCCGGAAGTTCTCCAACTGAGAGAAAAGCTCTCCATTTGCCCTCCAGTGCTTATTTGGGCCACTCCTGAGACTGGGGGTGGGGGTGGAGGGGTACTCAGGCCTTTTACAGAAAGTTTGGAAGAGCTCTGGATCCCCATCACGTGCCTAGCAGCCTGCCTGCCTGCAACCTTCATTACAATCATGGAGGTTTGTTCCATGTTTGTTTAGGAGCAAGTGTCTCCCCAGCAGCTGGCTTCCCTGAGTGTGACATCCCAATCTCTTCATTTCTTTCTAATTTCTTTTTTGCTGCCATACTATGTACCATTCCCCTCAGCTGTCACTGAGCAGGTGAGATTGGCAATTCTCCAGGGTAGACATCATGACATCCAGTCTCTGGAAACTCCTTAGTAGTCTGACAGCAAGGACCCATTCTAGCTATTTGTCCTCTTTGGCTTCTGGACGGAGTCTCCTGTGCAGTCTGAACTCTGCCCTCCAGCCCAGTTTCTTCCGGCTACTAGGTTGTAGGAAAGTGACAACTACAAAGAAACTGACAGGAAGACACTGAAGGGGGCGGGCCTGCTGCTGGAGGAGCTGTTATTTGGAGGTGACTGCCCCCTGCTGGTTCATCTTCTCCTCTGCCGCTTTGTCTGGAAGCAGGACCTCCACCGTGAAACTGACTTTCTTGGCATGGATAAAGCTGTAGGTGTTGTCAAACCGCAGGACATCTGAGGGAGCAGAAAAAGAAACATTCAGGCAATTCCCATCAGGAGGTGAAGGATGCTGAATGCGACTAGCTTTTGCTGACTGAGCAAGGTGGTGTGGTAGGAGATGGAAGTGAAGAAATATGCAATAGTCCTTGGCTTTCTGAGACTCAGTGTCACTGAGCTCATAGTGGGTTCACAAAGTCAAAAAAAAAGTATGTCACAGCACAGGCATAGTGAGATGAGTGGCACACTCATGTCTCTAGCAGCTTGGAAGAAAAAGGCCTTCAGGAACAAAAGTTAAGGCTTCCTTGGACCAGGCAGAATAATGTTAGCAGCCACAGTGGTTGTGATGATGTCTCTGTGTGAAAGCTCTGGGTTTGTAGACTACATACATGTGTGATCACATTCATTCTCAAAACTCTGAATTCAACAGTGGTCCCAACTGCCATCGGCTAAGGGGTTTTATGTCACACAGTGAGGCAATGGTGGGGTTGGGCTTTCCCTCTGGTCTGCATTCCTGCCCATCCTGCCTGATTTTGACCCTGGGAAGCCCAGCCCATTCCATTTCTCTGCAAAATTTATGAACCAGGTGCTTACCCTCTGAGAAGATTAATGGAGTAAAGGGTGCTCACTGAATGCCTGCCCATAATAATACAAGGATAGGCTGTTCATCAAGGAAGAGGTGCCCAAGCAACTTGTGTTGTAATCCATAGACTGGGGTACCATTCTGATGTAAAAAGAAAGAGCTGGGCATGGTATACACCTGTAATCCCAGCACTTAGGAAGGTAAGGAAGTTCAAGACCAGCCTTGACTATATACTGTTGGCGTCCAGGCTGGGCTAAAGGAGGGGAGTGGGGGGTTGAGATAAATAACAAAAGCCAAAACTGCAGAACTGTTTGCAACATTTTCATTAATTTATGTGTAAAAATGTTTTTTTTTTGGGGGGGGGGGCTTTTTTATTTGTCTACACTTAGCAGTTCTCTGGTGGTAGCACCCAGGAATGACACTGTTTCACACTGCCACACTTTCCTCAAACATACACCAAATAACAGGCATGATCCTTGCGAATGGAACTGTGCAAGGGCTTTGTCAGGCTTGTTACAAAAACGCGCCTGAAGGGATGGACAGCGTTTGGTAGGCTGGCAGGTGAGAATGCCGTTGGCTATGGTGACCTCCACAAGACAGCATGGACACAGTTGCCAGGGACAGCTTCTCAGCCTTGGCAATGGAACAGGCTCGCTTTTACTCTAGCCCTGGCTCTTTGCAAGCTCGTTCCATCAAATGTCCCTTCAAGACTGCTAAGCGTGAACAACGCAGAAGCAGCTGCATCTCCCTTTGCCCTGCTCGTCTACCCCGGCCCCTTTTCTCCCTCCTGCATAAACTGCATTAGGCCAGCAGTCAGCACAGCGCTGCTTCCTTTTCCTGGCATGAAATGTCAGTCATCTGTTTCCCATCCTGCGCTCCCACACTCTCTTCCCCTGGGCAACCAGAGTTCATTACACTTTGATCTCCTTAGGCCAGGATTGCCAATGCTTTGCTTGGCAAAATATCTGCCCTCGAACACAAGGAAGGGCTTTGTAGGAGGCACAGGGGAAGTGCGGTCACTGTAGCTTTAGGGGTTGCATGGCTCAATGTGACACAAGTCATGTCTTCACAGGCTCATGGAGACCCCAGAGACCCAGTCAAGGGCTTCTCAGCATGTGTTGGGTGACTGGCCCAAGTATCAGGGGCAGTGTCCCAAAAGGAAAGATGCTGTTCGTTAGGGAAGTAGATGTCATCTTGCTCTCTCATGTATGTCGTGAAATGTATACATTCTAGGGCCGGGGCTTGGGATTAGAGCACTTGCCTAATATGCATCCTTGGTGCCTCATGATAGTTATTATATTCAAGTTGACCTTTTGTTTCTCTTTTATATTATAGGGTATATTGATCTTAAAGTTGTATGCGTAGATGGGTTACATTATCTGTGAGTAGTAGGAACCATAGACATTATTATAAGAGGGAATGTTTTTTAGATTTAGAACCACTTCTCTGGGGATTCATGGACCCCAGAAGGAAATCTGCTCTAGCACACTCCCCTCACTTTCCAATGAGGGAAAACCAAGTCTGTGCTTTAGAGATACTTGCTGGGAACACTTTGGGAGAGGTGGTGGTGGTGAATAGACATGTCAGCAAGCTGGCATCGGTGCCTAGCTCTCCTGGCCCTGTCTGGCCCCTCCCTACGGTGACTCAGATCTTCCTATCCACCCTGTATCCTCCTGCTCAAAGTCAGTTCATTCTTCACCTTTCATCCCTAGACGAGCATTGCACACAGGTGGCTCTCGGAAAGTATTGGGAGAAGGTGAGACCCACTCAAATGTTGGCTTCTTCTCAGTATACCTGAACAAGGGGCAGAGAAGCATTTACCTAATCCTTAGATCACTAGGCTTTGGTCTCAACCCTGCTTCCTAAGGACATCTGACCCTACCTTACTACCTTTCCTGGGAAGGGGAATTTTACCCCATGGCCTGACTGCTTCTCCAGTGAATAAGCAGCTCACAGGCAGGTAAGGGTTCTGGTGAGGAACAGATCCAGGAAGGACTAGCATTGAGGATTTGCAGTTCCCAGCCTAGTTGACTTAAAAGGCTGTTCATCTTTCAGGTGACAGTGTTGGGTCCCTCTGCTACCTCTGCGGCCTTTGTAGAAGTGCTTCCCTGATCTGCGACTCTTGGTACAGCAAGGATAAATGTCTTAATTTTCTCTCAGACAGTCTGATTGGGAGCTTCTTTTGACATCCACCATAGCCGTTTGATGGGAGAGAAAACATCATGTCTATGCCTCAGCTTCTTCATCTTCTAAAGAGAAGTCTACCTCATGGGTATAAAGTGCTTTCTCCTTGTGGATGACAATGCCAGGGCTGTGCTAAGCCTTGTTCCTGGTACAGCACAGAGTATGCTTGCCCCTGCCAATTGGCTGCTCACTAACAAGAATTATCCTGTGTTGTGGAATATCACTTTAAGATGTGTTACATTTGCTTATGCTGTGGAGCATCTGTTTAATGAAGCAAAGGTGTGCTGCATCCTTTATGTTGCATTTGTTTAACTCTGTGAAGCTGTGTTACAAACACCTGATTGGTCTAATAAAGAGCTGAACAGCCAATAGCAAGGCAGGAGAAAGGGTAGGTGGGGCTGGCAGGCAGAATTAATACAAGGAGTGATCTGAGAGGAACAGTAGGAAGACAAGAAGAGAGATCTAGGAGTGAGAGGAGAGGAGGGTACCAGGGACCAGCCACACAGACAGACAGCCATGGAATAAAAGATTTACGGAAGTAAGAGATCAGTAAAAGCCCAGAGGCATAAAGTTGATGGGATAATTTAAGAAAAGCTGGAAATAAGCCAAGCTAAGGCTGGACGTTTATGATTAAAAATAAGCCTCTGTGTGTGGCTTATTTGGGAGTCGGGTGGCGGGCCCCCCAAAAGAGCAAAAGCAACCATCACCAATCCCACCCCTCAGAGAGCCAGATTGCACTAGCGTATCCATAGGGAACACCAGCACTATAAGCTGCTGGATGGGAAGGAAGGAGCAGGTATCTGTGGGGCTGGTGTTGACACCTGAGTGGTGCTGCCTCAGCAGTGGAGCCCAGGGATCCTCCCATCTTGCCCCATGGGATGCCTCTGGTATAGTTCTGTTCTACTAGTTGCCCTAATAATAATGATGGCTTTGGGTGCTGAGTCACATGCTCTGTCTCTGGCATCACATGAATGCCTCACTGATCTTATCACATGTGATCTGGCATCTCTGTAAGAAACCAGTTGCGGTAATCAGGAAGGCTGAACCATTTGCCCAAGTCCACACACATAGCCAGTGGTCAAGTCTAGCTCAGATCTGAATATAATGCCCTTGCTTGCTGATTCCGTACCCCTTTGTCTCCTGGTTCTGTCAGAAAGGAAACTAGAAGTTGCCTGGCTTGCGTTGGTGCTTTTCCCGCTATGCTACACAACACTGTAAAATATATTTGCAGAAATAGAGAAAACTGAAATTCCCCTGTAAACACTATTGCCCTCAAGTTAGTGTGGATTCCCAGAATTCCTTTCTGTTTGCACATTTTCCTCCTCAACCTCAGTGAACCTATACCACACATGCTGTATTTCATGTTTACCTGCTTAACATGAATTGATATCTTGACTGTCAATGTGTTCTCTTTAAAGACTACATGGTGTTTTGTTGTATAGATGGACCTTCTTATGGCCATGTGCTGTGTTGCTGGCTTTATGACCCGCTAGGAACTTCTTGGTCCCCCTAGCTTTAAGTGTTCATAAAAGTTTCTGTAGGACACATTTCAGAGGTAGAATTCTGGGTCTAAAGGGGTCTAACACCAAACGAGCTCCTGTGTGTAAGCTGTCTTCTCCTGTCCTATACCTGCTCTTAAGTCAACCTAGAGGTGAGTGGTGCTCAGGCTGTTCAAGCCTGGCATTTTTGACATGCTTGCCCTGTGAGATCCCTACACTCACAATCAGTTCTGTCTCTCTGATTTCTAGGGGGCAAGCATCCCTAAAAAATGTCTGACTGCTAGCTCAGGCCTAGTTAGCGTTGGACAAAGCCTATATAGCCTAGGCTGGCCTCAACATGCAGTCCTGCCTCAGCCTCCTCAGTACTAGATTACAGGTATGCTCCACCATGCCCAGCTTCCAAAAGCAGGTGTTCTGAACCCCATACTCACCTGTTATGGTGGTCACCTCTACTTGGGAATATCAGGGGGAGAGTCCCCTCCTGCTGTTAAGTATATGGCCCCTCTTAAACAAGTCACTGCATCTTTTCAAATCTCATTTTTCTCCTCTGTGTCAGGAGAGATGACCTCATAGAGTGCCTCTTCCTAGTCTCTAACACCGAGGAAGAGGAGTGTCATAAGCAGAAAGGTGATAGGCTTCACGTGTTGCCAAGACCCAGATACTTACAGATGCCTGGCTCACTGCAGGTGAGGGTCCCGTCCTCAGGGACCATGTGGGAATTGTATCTCTGGTTGGGCAGCACCTCTGTCATCTCCCCTGCCCGCTGCCGTTCCCCCATCTTGGTCTTCAGGAAAATCCCAAAACCCACGTCTGATCCCTCCGACATAAATTGCCACCTGCAGAGAACATCCACCTGTGTATATGTATGTGTCCATGGCAACTGGGTTCCTTGCACCCCAGCCCACCCACCGGCACTGACAAAAGTTCAGGTCTCTGGAAGCACCCAGTCCTACCTGAGGACACAGCCCGGGAAAAGGATCTCATACTCCACTTGGTGGGAGGAGCCTCGGGAGATCTGCACATTGTGCTCATACTGCTGCTTTACCTGGTCTCGCACATAATATTGCTTGGGGATGTCACCCCCATAGTTGATCTAGAAGCAAAGCACAAGGTGAGTTGGGGTACCCACCTGAGCAGAGACTCTCCCCACTGAGCTCCACCTGGTGGCAATACCTTGGATTTACACTTGGGGTTTCCATCAGGGTCCGTCATTGTGCCTCCATACTCCACAGGCAGCTGTTCAGGGCTGATATGTTTGAGTAAAACCTCCTTCCAGTTTGCTGGCAGGAGAGGAAAGAACAGAAGGGTCACTAGGCAGGACTTCATACCTGGTGGTCAGCCCTACAGAGGCAAAAAAAGCTGACTCTGCCTTAAAAGGGAGCATTACAGGCTGGGTGTGGTGCAAGTGCATTCAGGGGGTTGCAGGCAGGAGAATTATTAGTTTGAGGCTAGCCTTAGTTCCATAGTGACTCTGTGTCTTGGGGGAAAGTGGAGTACTTCATGAGCATCTGATGCACACACACTACTACAGGGAGTTAGAAAGACATTACCCAGAGAACAACTCTGCCTGGTCCAGGATTCAGAAACCCTGGGCTGCTGTCATGGTGACTGAGCGGGCTGAGCAGCCCCAGGGACCCACTTCATCCTGAGATGCCTGCTGTGCAGGGCTGTGAAGGCAGCAAAGTGAGTTAAGGATGCCTGAGAGGACTTTGTAACCTAGTCTATTACCACCCCTAGGAAAGGATTCAAATATTAAAATAAAAGCCAGATGGGGACAAAAGGGTTGGGGGGTCATGAAGAGGAGCATGCAGCAGGACCAGAGAAGTCTTAAGTCACTCCTGGCTCCTATCCAGTTACGCTGATCTTCTCCATCTTCTACACTGACTAAAAGAGGACCCAACTGGAGAGTGACCCCTCAAATGGGCTGACTTGGTTTAATCCAGTCTACTTTGCTTCTGTCATTGTTTTGGGCTGTTGGCTTTTGTTGTCTTTCTAGGCAAATCCTCTCCTGATTGGCGCAATTAACCGCTGAGTGTCTGGTGTGAAGAAACCTTTCCCCAAGAAATACCAGCCTAGTGAAATGCTTTAATACTGGAAACCACTGGTATAGACCATCTATACCCAGCAGCTCCAGGCCAGGGATTAGCCTAGTACCCTCTTAGATGACTAGGACACTGACTGTCCTGTGTCTGCTAACCCTCATGTGTTTACAGACCCCAAACCATGTGACTCTTGAGAATACAGTTTGTGTGCTCCTGGGGTGATTTCATTGGTACTGCTAAACTCCAGTGACCAACCTGGAGTAACCTTGACTCCTCCTCTGTGGGGGATCTTGTTTCTTCCTAGTCTGCCCAAGGCACATTTGGTTGAAAGAATTTTAAGTGTGGGTGGGTAGGAGAACAGACCAAATATCCTACATAGCTCTGCTGCCAGGAAACCCAACTGCCTCACGCACTTGGTGGGTGGTAGCAGCAGAAAAATCGAAAACCAAAAAAACCTATTGCTCTGTTTTTACTTCTCACAGCCGATGGAGAGGCCTTCTCATCCTACACAGAGCAGCATCGGCCACAGGCAAAACTGGGACTTGGCTGCACAAGTCCTGACATCCTTTTGTTTGACATAGGGTCTCACTGTGTAATCCAGGCTGGCCTGGAATTCACTGCGAAGTTTCAACCTTTTTCTGACTCCCTATTCCCAAAGTACCTTAAATGCATTTTTTGTTGTTATAAAATGTTTATTTCTACTACATGTGCATGGTATATGTCTCTGTTGGGAAGCCGAAGAACAACTTTTAGGGGTTCTCTCCTTCCCCTGTGGAATCTGGGATCAAACTCAGGTCATCACCTTGTATAACAACAGCATATGTTTTACCTGTAGAGCCAGCCCACATTGTCATTTTGAGACAAGGTCTCACTATATAACTTGGGTTGGCCTTGAACTTAGAATGTAGCCCCAGACAGACCTGGACTAGAGACCCTCGACCTCCAAAGGGGGATAGACATTCGCCACTTCCCAGTCCAAAGGCCCAAAGTTACCACTCTGACTTTGTCTGAGCCCAAAGGTAAAGAAGCAGACCAAAACTGCCACTTGTAATGTGCGATTTAAAGGCAGTCCTGCAGACACTTCAGAATCAGTATCAACTCCACAGCCATCAATCGCTATCTCCAGTAGGCCTGGTTCCTGTGCATCCTCCTGGTTGCTTTGGGGTCAGGCATTCCCTGCACAACACTCCCCGCTCCTCTGCACATCCAGTCCCCGATTCTCTGCCAGCCTCCTTAATCGCTGCTTACACTCCAGTGGGCTCTTCGTATTCTAGCTCACTTCAGACTCCTGGGTCCTCAACATCAGTAGGTCTTTAACCTCTTTTCATGATCTTGACCTCCTCTCTGAAGCCAGTTGAATTTCGTTGTTTTGCTTCCTGGGAAACTTTTAAGTCCAGTCTTTCCTTCCTTTCTGTGACGCCCCTGCCTCAGTTTATACCATCACTTGCCCACACAACAGCATGGCATACACACCGGTACCTGGCCTTTATGGACTTTTGCTGGTAGGTACAAGTTCATTCCCATGCCAAGTATTTCTCTAGTTCTCAATGAGCTGAAGAGTCATGCCACAGCCTCTCAACATGGTGTCCTGGTTTACTGTGTGACCTGGCCCCTGGTTCCCCCTTGCAGCCTCATCTCTTGGGCATTCCATGACAACTGCCTGCGCCATCCTGAGGGAGGTCTTTCCTCCATTGCTCCTCTCTGTACTCTTACTCCATGTGGCCAACTAGCTCATGCTGCTGTGTGTAGCTTAGATGGACATGGCTCTCATATCAACTCTGGTAGGATGAGCATTGCTGCTAGGTGTGACTGTACACTGGTTTTCCTGTCTTCCACATATCACATCACACTGATAAGCATGTTTGTGTCTCCCTTCCCAGAGAGCAAGCCAAGGGAGTGTCTTAATAATCCTGGCAACTTGACACCTACTCCTTGGATCTGGCTCAGAAAAGGTGTTTATGGGAGTGGAGCCACTCACTCCTGCTTGCCTCCAAATGATCTCCCTGCACTCTCCTGCTGCTTTTTCTGTGCTTTCTGGGTGATATCACAGCCTTGTCTCTCCTCTGTAGTACTGTAAACCCCTTAAGGATAAGCACTGGAATTCCAGTGCTTTGCATTTGCATTGTGAACCCAGTGCTTGCTTCTACAGTATGTGAGAAAAGGAGTCCTTATGAAAACACAAGAAGCCACAGATCTGTCTCCACTTGCCCTGTGTCCCAACTACTCCCAAACTAGAAGCTAGGCCTTTGCACTGGAGGTTGTGACATAACCCTAAAGCCAGACCCAATGTGAACCACAAACCAATGTGTAGCATGTGGGGGCCACTTACCCCCCAGGACCATAATCTTCTTACGAGTGTCCTCACTTAGGAAGGGCTTGATGAGGTTATAGGCCACAGGAAACAGCTTTGGGGCTGGAAGAGAGACAAGATCACAAGGAGAAAGCAAGAGTAACTCAGGCGCTAACAGAGACATTACCACCCCCCTCTGCACATGGAGCAACTAAGCTCGACTCTGCTGGGCAAGTCTGAAGTCTCGCTCCCAATCTGTACAAGGGTTGTGGCCAAACAGTCTCTTCCTGTGGCATCACAAACCTGAATCCTATTGATCCAGGTGGTTCAAATGCTCTGGGAACTGTAAAGCATCTGTCCAGGTCAAGGTTAAGGTCAAGGCTCACTGTTCACTCAGTCTGCCCCCAGTAATGGGTTCAGCCTCATTCTCATTGACTTCCACCATCAGAAATTCCCAGCTTACCTTTAACAACAAACAGGTGCTTCAGGGTTTCAGGATAATTTTCTTCAAACATGGAGAGAAACTGGAAGCAAATGGGTTTAGTTTCAGCAACTGGGGCCTCCACCTTGTGAACTGGCCTAGCTGAGCAGCCCTCCTGCCCACCCTTACCTCTCCATAGGCCTCCACTGCAGGTTTCCAGAGGTGCTTGAGGCCCAGCCCCTCACAGTCATAAATCATGGTGATGGTCTCTATCTTCTTCCCTAGCTACAAGGAACAGACAAACAGCCTATATGGTGTCCAGGCCTAAACCACCCTCCCTCAGGCTCCATCTTAGGTAGATGCTTCATTCTACCTAAGCTCTAAAGAAGCATCAGGTTGAACCTCTTTTGTGTCCCCAGTACTGAGTGGGTTCTTTGTGAACATCTGCAAATAGCAGTTCTGAGATGTCCCCATGCTTTAACATATCTGCAACTGCTGGGGGAAGGGGGGCAGGATGATTTCAGCTTGGTTCTCGGTACCTTTGTTTTTAAAAAACATATGTATATATGCGTGTGTGTGTGTGTGTGTGTGTGTGTGTGTGTGTGTGTTCGTGCATCTCCTCTCTCTCTCTCTCTCTCTCTCTCTCTCTCTCTCTCTCTCTCTCTCTCTGTGTGTGTGTGTGTGTGTGTTCGTTGTGTATCTCCTCTCTCTCTCTCTCTCTGTGTGTGTGTTCGTGTATCTCCTCTGTGTGTGTTTATGTTCGTGTATCTCCTCTCTCTCTCTCTCTCTCTCTCTCTCTGTGTGTGTGTGTGTGTGTGTACATGCCACAGAGGGAGTATGCAACTCCAGAGATAACTTGGGCAAGTTGCTTCTCACCTTGCACCATGTAGGTTCTCAGGCTTGCTAGCAAGTCCATTTACCTGATGAGTCATCTCTCCAGCCCCTCCGTCTTTCTCCTATCAGGGAACTGTCACCCTGATACCTTGGAAATAAATTTGAAGGAACAGGGATTCTGGTCTGTCTATATCAGGACCCCCCCCCATCCCCATAGCTGTCCAAGGGTAGTTTAGTTCAAGACAAGATTTCACTGTTCCCCACAGAAATAAGAGAAGTAACTATTTAGTTAGGTGGTTTTCTTTGTCTTTCTGGGTTTTGTTTGGGGGGGGGGGCTTGTTTTGTTTTGTTTGTGTGTATGCTGCTGAGAATTAAAACTAGGCCCTTGCCTGTCCTAGGTGAGCTGCCTATCACTGAGTGACATCTCCAGTTGTGGTAATTTACAGGGTTTTCTTTGTTTGTTTGTTTAATTTTGTTTGTTTCAAGGGTCTTAATATAGCCCAGGCTAACTTCAAATTCAAGATCCTTGTGAATTGTGGGATTATAGCTGTATACCACTCAATTCCCTACAATGCTTTTTTTTTTCTATATTGGAATGGAAGCCCTGGATGTGCAGGGTGAGTGAGCACTATATCAGCTGAGCTCCAGCCCTCACCCTAGTGAAGTTTTATTAAGTCAAGTGCTCAGTGTAAAGGACTTCTATTTATTCTCAGATCTTCCCTATATACACCATTATTATAGTTTGGGGGATTTGTCATGGCAATAATAGATGGTTATTTTAAGTTTTTACTTAGCAAAATAAAAGGGTGACAAGATGGGGGGTATAGTGGGAAAGTAGAGAGCACTTGTCTAACACACACAAGGTCTTGGGTTCAATCTCCAGTCAAAGGAATGGAGGGAGGGAAGAAGGGAGGGAGGGAGGGAGGAAGGGAGGGAGGGAGGGAGGGGGAGGGAAGAAGAAGAAAACAGATGGATTGGTGACATATTCATCTAAAACCTGGAGATTTCAGGTCTATGAAACCCAAACCCTGAGGCTGTGTTCCCATTCCTGTGTGACATCCCTGCTTCTCCATGAATGTCTCAGCTATGATCAAACCCCTCTCAGTGGCAGACAGACCACCCACTTTTGTAGTCTGGTGGACACACTCCTGCAGAAGCAGCTCACAATCTCTCATCTTGGTCCTGAGCAGGTCCTGCTTGGAGGCAGAGAATAGCAGACCCTTGGCATCCAGAGGCCCAATGATGTCGTACCAAACTGGGCAGCCATCCAGGTCATAGCCACACCTGCCGCCTGACAGATACTGTTGGATCACCTGGCCAAAGACATAGAAAAAGCACCTGGTGGACAGGCCCAAAACATCCATCTCTTCCCCCTCTGCACAGGTCTCTCCCTTCACATCCTCCCCTGGGTGCCAAGAGATACCTGTTTTGGAGCTATAGTGTCTCCTTTGACATGGTCAGACCTGTCCTCTGAGGCGCCCAGTCCAGTAGACCAGGGTACAGACTGTGAGTCTAATAAGTGCCCTTACACAGGGATGGACTGGGATAATTTGTCCTCACCTCTGGTGGCTGCCAGCTGATAATGTTGTCAATATCCTTTTGCTTCCGGAATTCCACATGCTGCAAATACACAAAGATTTAGGAAGCACAAGGTGGAAGAACGGGTGTGTGTATAGGGGAGTTCTTGACTAGGGATGAATAGGCGATCACCACAGATGGCCCCTAGAAGGAACTGGACAGAATGGAAAAGAAGGCTCCAGTTTCTTCAGATAGCAAGAATATCATTCTTGGCTGGTGGGGAACTGGAAAGCCCAATGTTTCCAGGGAAGGAAATGCACTTTGTCCCTCAGGGATACAGCAACAATTGTTGGCTAGTAGCTGTGTCACAGAAACCAAAACCTATGGTAGGGGTGGGTGGTGGTTAGGCAGGAGAAATCCCGGCAAAATGTGACTCTTATGGAGAGACGGTAGCAGCAGTGGAAACTCACCTTCCGGAGCATGGCCTCTGATTTCTGCAGGTCAAAGCTTCGGGCTGTAACAAAAGCATGATTAGGGCATCAGACTCCAAATCTAAGGACCTGTTCCCAGGGTAGGACCAAGTCCCCTTGTGGGTTCCCTCAGCCAACTGTCAGATTTGTAAAACACCATAGCCCTGAGTTTGTCAAGTTCAAGGCAGTTGGGAGTGGGCAGCACTACAACCTTGGGGTCAGAGTATCCTGGTGGATGATCAGGTGAAGGGTCTTATCTCAGAGAAAATGAACCCTGGATCCTTTTATCAACCAGCCATTCCCCACAAGGACAAAATTTATTTCCTCCACAGTATAACATCCAGCCCTGAGAAATTAACCCACAGTTCAAAAATGAACACATCTGTCTCAGTTGCTGGGCAGAGCTGGTCAAACATCCACAGATGTTGTCAGTATGCCTCTAGCCAATCTTGACATTTCTCTAAAAGACCCACATGTTCCTAAAAGGAGAAGAGCGGGTTTTTGAGTCACTTTACCTGAACCCACCCCAACAAACTTGCTCAAATCTGAACCCAAGATTTCACTGTCCCCAGAGGCCACTTGCAAATAATCAGAGCTGCCGTCAGCAGCAGTTTGTTGTAAGCTCCAGTCTCCTCCAGAGGCCCCTAAGAGCAGCGTTATTCCGGCATCATACAACAGTGCTGGCTCCTAGGCCGTCCCTCCCATTGTGCTTCCTGTCCTTGGAGCCTTTGTTTCTCACACTCAGCTCCACAAATGTCCTAATCACTTCCCTTTGGATGTTGTCCCCCTGGTCTGGGCCCCTCCTAGGTGAATGTCAGCTGAACCCAGGTGTTATTTGCCCCTTCTCCAGTAAGCCCTAAGAATTCTCTTGGCAACAGTCAGACCTTTAGTTCAGGTGGAGCTTAGAGTTAACCGAAACCCCAAATCCTTCACACCTGTGCTCTGGCTAAGCCTCCAATCCCTCCATAGAGAGAGGCAGATCCTTCACTGCATCCCTCTCATATTTCACCCCTGGAGTCTGCTTCATTCCACCATCTGAAGAGTTACTGACATTCTCATAGGTTTGACCTCTGACTTATGAACTATCTCTTGGCTATACATTCTCCAAGGATTAAATTGATATCTAGATCTGCTGATAGCCCTGGACCTGAACACAGAGGCTGCCCTTCATCATTGCTCTCTGGGAGCAGGGGAGGATACTCTCTGACTTAGCATTCATAAAGTCCAATCCTCCGTTTGAGTCAGGATGGTTTGTCTAAAGGTCTGACCATGTCTGGGTGTGGTGCCTTCATAGGCTGAGACACCAGGGTCTCAAGTTTGAAGTCAGCCTGAACCACATAGGAAGTTTATGCTGACCTGGGCGATATATTGAAACACTATCTTAAAGAAAACAAAACAAAACAAAACAAAACTCATCAGTAAATGGTTCAGTGAGTGGGCTGGAGGGATGGCTCAGTGGTTAAGAGCACTCAACTGCTCTTCCAGAGGTCCTAAGTTCAATTCCCAGCACACACATGGTGAAAATAAAATAAAATAAATAAAAAAAATTAAAAAAAAAAAAAAGTTCAGTGGGTAGAGGATCTCACCCAACAGGCCCGTCAACCTGACAACTTGAGTTTGCTCCCAGAACTCACCAAGATAGATAACTCCACAGCTGTCCTCCACACGTGCCCTGTAGCATGTACTCTCCACCCCAATGTCTCCATCTAGTCCTCTCCCTCTGTTCCCTGCCCCCCCCATTACACATTTTAAAATACTTCCTAAAAACAAGAGATAGGGTTGGCCAGGCTGCCACTATGGATGCCAGATCTTTTCTGGCAGATCTGAGCAGGAACCGTGGCAAATGGGACCTAGGAATTTCCTCACTGCTACCCTTTCCTGTGCCCAGCGTCCCAGAGCAGCTTTTAGAGGAATTTAATGTGGGTCTGCATCCCAGCTCTCCTATCTTGTGTGTTTACAAGGTATGTCATATCTATGACCACTTCTGAGGCTAGAACTGAATGTCCTTTTGTAACCGAGGAGCTAGACCGTGAAAATGGGAATTCCTCACAGAAAGGACACCCCTCAAGAGAGGAGAGCCCTTATCTCCATAGAGAACAGGGATCCAGGAGTACCCTTATCAGGGAGAGCCTCTCCAGTTAACCATATTTGCTAAGGTCCAACATCCAGGGTCTTCCCCACCATGTCTGTTGGGTAAGGTCTTTCCAGGCTCCTGCTGCCCTGCTCAGAAGCAGATGAAAGTCTGGCATGGCACGATAACCCTGCCCAGGAAAGCCAGACTGGGCTCTGATTTGCCCACACCCTTGCCCTGCGAGCTGCAGAATCAGTTATGCCCTCCTCTCTCCCAGGGCTTCCCCCCACCTCTATTCTGTCTTGCCCACTGGCCTTCTTGCTGGAATACCCAGGTCTCACTTCCAACCAGAGAGAGGCAGTAGACACTGTGTGCCTGCTGAAGAGGGCAAGCAGAGACCTGAACGCCAAGTGCATACTACATTCTACTGCAGAGGACTCCATTAGAGTCAAAGGGAGGAGGGGTAAATAGAGTGCCTGTTTTAAAGGCAACAAAAACCCCAATTCAAATTCTGTAATAGGGTCTGAGTAGGCCAGAGCTCCTGCCCAGAAAATGTGAGGCACAAATGAACTATGGAGAGGAAACTTCCTCTGTTCTCAGAAGCAGAGTTTGAAACCCGGAGTGTAACTGGATGATAAAATGCTTGCCTGGCATGTTCCAGACCCTGGGTTCGATCCTAAGCAGCTCATAAACAATTATGAATCAATGCTTGGCCTCAGGAGCAATTCACTTAGAAGGAGGCTGTGGGTTTCTGGAAAAAGGTGTTGGCTGGGAGCCCCGAACCCTGGGCTTGACTCTGATTTCCTTGTACCTTTGGGTAAGTCCCTTGCCCTGTCTGAGCATACATTTTCTCATCTGGAAAATGAGAATTACCATCCTATGAGGGTGGAGCTGGTGCCAGATGTGGGCCCTGATTAAACTACCAAGTCTTACGCAAATGGTTTATCGAATCCCAGGACTCTGATAGCAAGAGTTTAGTGTCTGGGAGATCAGCTGCCAAGACTTCACACTGGCTTGAGCCTAAATAAAATAGAGTTGTTCCATGGCTCCCTTAAAGGCTCTTCCTTCTAGCAGCAGCTCTGTAGTTAGTGGGATCATCTTGCAGCTGGCCCTTTAAGAAGGCTACAGTTTTCCCACTTTCTCCACCCACCTGCTTCTAGCTGTTGCCTTTCAGCAAAGGCTAGGCCAAAATTTCCTCCAGCATAGACAGACTTCATTGCCACCACCACACCACCCCTCCACCTTCTCTAAGTAGACTGGTGGAGGGGCCAGATCACATCAGGAGTGGGTAAGGGTAGGCAGGTGATCCTTCCAGAGGCTGGTGAACCCTACAAGGCTCTCCTGGGTACACCTGTCCTGGGGTGTTGCAAGCAGGCATTCAATATGCCACCTTCATTAAATTTCTGGAAAGCAGAAATTACATCTTTTATCTATTGCAAGTCTTCCTGGTCTGGGAGATGTGTGAGTGTGTCTGCAAAGAGGTTACAAGGCACGTCCCATAGTCTAACATTTACAACAGAATTCCACATCAGAACTGGGGCTCTGCTAGTCAAATGCAGTAGAATTTTCTTATTTTTATGTCTGGCAATAAAGTTTCTATAAAGAAAAATGAAACTGTGTCAGAAGAGCCCAGAAGGGTGGCACATGCCTTGGATGACAGACAGGGAAGAAGATGAAAATATACAGAGTAGAGGTACAGACTGATCCTGATACCAGCAGCGACATGTCCTCATAATTTCACAGACAGATCTTGTCATGCCGTATCTTGCACACACACAAAAACAAAAAATAAACAAAAGAAAGCCTGGGCACCAATCTAGTTCACTTCTCAGAGAAGAAGCCTAGATAACTGTGACCTTGGCCCAGGTGTCATAACCAAGCTGGCACATGGTTGGAGCCAGAACTCAAGACCCTGGCTTGTAGAGGGGGAAAGGCCACCCTCCTCAATCCCCATGCACAGTGCCCTTCATTCAAGCTGGCAGGACCAGGACCCCTTTCTCAGCTCTGCCTCCAACTTCCTGTGTGGCAGGCAGGCCCTTGACTTTCCTTCATCCATCTGCAGAGCAGACTTTACAGAGTAGATGAAAAGGACGTTAACAGTCCATAGCCGGAGGTTTGAGCTTTCTTTCTGGCTGCAGCTCAACCAGCAGGTCCCTTCACCTCTCTGAGCTTCCATGTCTCGATCCTGTTGAAGGGCTGCTGCTGTGGGGGTGGGGTTGTAAGCTGGTGCCAGCCATCTTTTTGTCTCAGATTGCCAGGGTTTCCAGAGGACATCATTCTGTTGTCCAGAACATACCCACAGCCCCTCTTCCCTCACCTCGGAGCCATCGGAGGAGAAAATAGTCATCTGGATTGGGCAGGGTAGGCAGCACATCCTGGACATTCTCACGAAACTGTAGGGAGAGACAGCTGAATGAGTGTGGGCTCCCCAGCCTCATTCTTCCCAGAGTGATGCTCCATTGGGGGCCTTTGCCAGAGCCCTCCTTTACATGCCTCTGTAGCCACTGGCTGAGCAAGGTTGTGGTCTGTGTTAGGAGTGTCGCTGGAGAGGAGGTCACAGAAAGAGACTAGGACACTGCCCTGCCTCCCTGATAAGCATGTCTCCATACTCATCCGGGGGGCAAGTGGGTGTGCTCCCAGCTAACTGTGATAGATGGTAGGCACTCTGGGCATGCCACAGAGAGTGCTGTCTGTGTGCCTAGCAGGGCACTGATCTGGCTCTGTCTTCCACCTCACCCAGATCCCTCTACAGGTGTCACTGTCACACTTTACAGATGAAAAGTGCAAAGAGGCTCTGGTAACACAGTCAACAGCTGGGATACAGATCTGAGTCCAGATCCCAGGCTCTCCCGACACCCCAGTCTTCCTACCCCCTTGGTAATGGAATGGGGGCAGAGGGAAGAAAGGGGTAGGTCTTAAATGACTTCGTTCAAAAATTGTGTTTGAGCAAGTTTGAAAGACTCAAAAAGCAGCAGAGGGAGGGAGACGGACAACCCAGACAGAGGACAGCTCCAGCAGGTAGCTCAAAAGGGGAAAGTACTGAGAGAGCCACCAAGTGAGGTGGACAATGACCCCAAGGGACAGCCACACCTAACTCCGATCTCATCACTCAGTAATGAGCAGGTTCCCCGCTGCTCTCCCCCAAGCCTCCTACCCCTTCAGTGACCTTTACCTGGTCACTGACCTATAGGACACCCCCAGAGGGGACCAATGAGGACTGGCCATCTCTGCCCTTTGCCTTAGGTCAGCTAGGTCTAGTCAGACCCTCCCATCCCCCCAAAGCAGCTCCCAGCATTAGGACAATGGTCATCCAAACAGAAAGGGGAAGCCACCTTACATAGCCTTAATCACCACCAAACCCACATCTGCCAGGTCAGCAGTGAACTTGGCATGGAAAAAAGCTACCCACAGCAGCCGCATCTGCTGCTGCCCTCTAGAATAAATAAGAAACTGCCAGGTTGTGGAGCTTCCGAACACTGGGACTGGACCCCAACAATTCTAATCCAGTGCAACTGAGGAGATTAAGTCTTTTGGGCAGAAGGGCCAGCCCTTAAACTTGAATGGAGTTAATAGGTCCCTCTCTGCCCAAGTGCTAAGGCAAAAAAGCCTGGTCATGTTCTTTCCTTCTGAGTGGCATCACTAAGTCCCTTACCAGGCAAGTGTCTAAGTTTCTAGAGGGAGGAGGGCTGTTCTCTCGGAAATGAACCCAACCTAGTTAGTCCCGGATTCTTAGTTTCCACGCACAGAGGTGCCCCGCGGCCAACCTCTTCTAATTCCATCAAAGAGCACATAGGACAGGGCTTGGCCCAAGGTCGTACAGTGACTTGGTGCCTCGCAAGGGCTATGGAGAGTTTGCCGAGGAGCTGTCCAGGACCCTTCCGTGTGCCACTGCCCCCGCAAGAGGAAAACCTCCCGGAAATGGGAGGAAACCTGGGGCCCTGCCTCTGTCCCACGGCCCTGCTGCCAGTCCCTGCCAGCCCGAGGATGAATGTTGCCTTTGTGCCCTCAGTTGCTTCTGAGGGCTTCCAAGCAACCACATCTTCCCAGCGGGCACCGCCGGGACTGCTCGTTCTGGAGACTGCGATGATCAAACTTTCCGAGGTCCTCACACTGAGCGAGAAGCGGACCGCTGGGCACTGGCCAAGCAGGGGCGACTGGCCGCCTCTCCCTCGGTCGCCAGCCCGCGGGATCCGTCCCACGCAACCGCTTCCAAAGAGCGAGGGCCAGGATCAGGCTCACCTTGGCCAATGCCTCCTCCTGCTTGGGGCTCAGGTCACCGACTCTGCCGCTCATCGTGGCTCAGCCTCGGGGCGCGGCGCCTGCGGCAGCTGATAAATGGAGCTTCGACTCGTTTGCAGGCAGCCGCTGGAGTAAAGTCCCAGCCTTTGGCCGAGGCCCCGGGGCTGGCGGCCAAGACACGCCTCTTAAAGGAGCCCGAGAGGCGGAGCCAGACGCGCAGAGGCCCTGGAGGCGAGCCAGGATGCCTACTTAGACACCTGAGCTACTTGGGCTGTACTTCTCATCCTAACCAAGAGGAACCTGCAAAGACCTGGCTAAAGACCTCTTCCAAAGAGCTACTCCACGGGGCTGGACCCGGCTGCTCTTTTATCGATCTCCTTACCCCAAAATGTTGTCAACTCTCCTTGTGCCTATCGGGAAGGGGTGCCCCATCCCCATCTTTCTGCTTCTAGGGACTGTGGTGTTGACTCTGCCATCGGCTTATGATCATTACTACTAGCTCAGCTTGGGAGTGATTCCGAGTTGCCACCTAGGGTTGCCGATGTCACTCAGTTGGTGGTAGAGGGCTTGCCTAGTATGCACAGCCTTGAGTTGGAGCCCCAGCCCTGAATGGTCATGATGGCACATTTCTACACATATCTGTAATCCCAGTGTTGGGGGTGGGGGGTGGGAGCTGGAGAATCAGAAGCTCAAGATCGCTCTTAGTTACTTATTGAGTCTGAAGCTAGCCTAGAATACAAACAAGCCAGAGTCAGTGCCCTTTCCCCCTACCTGCAGAGCAGGCTTGGTGAAGAACATGGTGTCTGGCTGAAGGGTAAGGAAGAACAGCCTCCCCATCTAGGACCCAGTTCTTTGTGTCTGACCTTCCCTATACTCTGGAAGCCATTCTCAAAGCTCTCATGTCTCAGCTGGCATGCACTGCTTCCTCTCTGGAAATCTGGAGATTCAAGTCTGAAGGCTCATGTTCCACAACTTTCAACAAGTCCCTTTGCCTCTCTGCACTGTCGCCCCTTCACCAATTGGGGGTGATTTGAAGCTAGAAGGGGGCTAAAAAGAGTCCATGTCCATAATTCTCAGACCTGCCTTCTCATGGACACTTCCTCGCTAGCCCCGGCTGCTTGGTCAGATCTCAGCCATAGGCTAGACAAAGAGAAAACCACGAAAGCCAGGACCCATAGCAGCCCTACTGTGACTCATCTGCTTCCCAGTGCTGGCCAAGGGCCTGTGGGCTCCCCACTAATGACAAATCTGACTTGCGGACAGGCCCTGGCAGCTTCAGCTTAGCAGGTTCGTGTCCAGCCCATGCTTTGAGATGGCTCCCCCACCCACCCCAGGTACTGCCTCTGCCCTACACAATAAAGCAACTTCCTCTTTTCAGAGTCCAGCAACCCCTTCTTCTGCTAGAGCTCCCCGCCACTTTGATCTTATTTCTATGCACCTGGTCACAAATCCAGGGCCACCTTTTCTTTCTACTGTATGCCAAGCAGTAGGCATTGTTCTGGAATCCAGCAGTGTTCCCACATTACCCTTTGGTCTTAAACATTCTAAAGAAGACACAAAAGCAAGGCAGGTGGCCAAGAAGAGGGATCCAACAGTAGGAAATTAGAAAGGACAATGTTTGCTTTGCATGAAAGGACTCTAGAAGGCTCCATGGAAAGAGTAGAATGTGACTTACACCTTAAGGTGTAGGAGACATGGAAGAATGACCTCTCAGCCTATATCAGCATGGTAGCATGAGCTAAGTTCTGGTGGGAGATGCAAAGTATGGCTACAACCAGAGATGCAGAGCAGCATGGGGGAGGGGTGGGGCATGGGGAATTAAAACCTTGGTGTGATCTTGCCAAAAGTCATCAAGAACACAACAGATGTAGAGAGCCCAGTGGCTAATCAATGGGAAGCTATCATGTGGATCCACTCCTTCCTGCCTGGCATTACTGCAGAAGTAACCCTCTGCTACCTCAAATCCAGGTCTCTGGGGATGTAGGAAGTAGAATGTCCCTGTGTCTCACCTCACCTAGATTCAAGGCAGGTGGCAACAGGCCTGTTCATGGCAAAAGAAAGGACTTTGTTGTTGCCCCTGGTGTGGCCTCCTCCTAAGAGATGTGATGAAGGGTGGGCCTTGAGGGTCAGCCAGTGCCTGGCAGGTCCCCAGCCTGGCCACTGCAGTGATTCCTCTTAGAAGGACTGGCCAGTCCTCTAAAGTGCCAAGTTACCTGATGTATGAAGGAACCAGAGGAGAAGATGGTTACAGAAGAGTACTTTCAGTCAAGACAAACCTGGCTGTGCCTGCTACTGCAGGACCCGCTCAGAAAACCGAAGGGGCATGTTTATCCCAAGGGATGAAGTTTTTGGAGTCTCTCCTCAAACATAAATGTAGATATGAAAGAAAAATGTCTAAGCAAAGAAGTCTACCTCTTGTCTATCCCTTTCCAGTTCTGTGGCTGCTCGCTGCTTCCACCGAGATTTACTGGGAAGCTACTGGGTAATCTGACAATATAAATCCTGGATAAATAGTCAATAAACTCCTCTGGCTGGTTCCTGAGTTTCTGCTTCCTACCCTTTCTTTTCCCTACTTCCCAACCCTGCTCTACAATTCTTTCTCCTTCAAGAACCATCACTGGCTCCCTAGTTCCTTCAGAAATCACCCCAATCCCATTGATTTACTTCAAAACCTACTCCAGATCTTCCCAGCATCCCTTGTGACTTCCACTGCCAAAGTCCCCCTTTCCATACACTTTCTTATCACCAGAGATGTCCCCTACTGTTCCCTAAACACACTTCTACCTCCTGCCAGTATTCTCTCTTATTTCTTCTGGCCAGCTCCTCCTTGGCCCTCAGAGCCCTGACCCAAAGCCATTTCCAGAAACTTCTTCCTTATCTGCCCACTGAAATGTGACTTCTGCCGACCTTTTATCCTGTACTTAACAAGGACTCTTCTGTATTGTGGCTGTCACCTGAATTAACAGCAAGGACCTGGCCTCCAGGGTCAGACAACCTGGAGGAAAGCGCTGGAAACATGAGTGCGCATGTTTCTGAGTGCCCCATGCTGGAAACTGAGGAAGTGTGAACAGCTAAAAGATGAGCTAGGGAGGGGTTTTAATTTTGGAAGTTAGGGCATTGGAGTTTAAACTCTTCTAGGAAGCAGCTCTGGGGACAAAAGGAGGTCTGGACTGAGAGTCCTGAGTGGCAAGCCTTGCGCTGTGTCCCAGAACTAATGTGTTTTAGGGTCTACCCAGCACAGTATACACAGGGCTGGGAGTGAGAGTGGGGGGCACCGTGTTCCCTTCATGGCTGCTTGGTTGTGCCTCCAGGGCCTCTGTGGCTTCCTCATCAAATGGAGAACATTGGCCTCAGAGTCAAAGTCCCTCCCTGGTGCCCTGACCTCAGATCTCCTGATGCCCATAGCAGGCAAAGTGGCATAAAAATTGCCAAGTGATTTGGGAAACACAGAAACACAGTCCAGTCTTTAAAGCCCTTCAACAAATATTTGTGGAACACTCTACTTCTACAATGCTAGGGCCATTCTAGAAAGCCCTTGAATTCAGAGGGCAGCCCTAGAGAAAGGACCCATCCTCTTAACCTTGCCTTATGGGGCTGCAGCCGCCTCAGGTTGCTTTTATTCTCTGAGTGTCAGTAACTGGGATGAAAACTAACTCTTTGCCTTTCTCCCCGAGGCCACTTCGATGATTCTGAGTGACATAGTGGGCTGGGAAAGCAGTGGATGCACAGGGTGAGGGCTTTTTGTTGCTATTGCCTAATTATTATTGTTGTTATTGTTAAATGACCATGGGTTAATTGTGAAATCGCAAGAAATAAACGAGAACCCGAGTCCATTCCTCTCCTCCCCTGGGGCCCCATTTCCGCAGTCTACCCTGGCTTTGTCAAGATACACAAATCCTCTCCAGCCCTCTTCCCACACCTGAGCACCCCCTCACCCCCCGGTTAAGTCCTTTACCTTCCCTGATATCACTGTCTAATCCCCAAGTGCTTTCCCACCAGTCTCCAGTCTACTCAGGGAGAGTCAAATCCCTTTAGAATGAGGTGGCCTAGTTAGCTGCCAAGGGAGAGACTGGGGGCAGGGAGCTGGGACCTCTGGATACCTCCGAGGAGACTGGAGGACAGGAAGGGTCTCAAGGGCTTTACATCAGTGCTGGCACTAGCTGGCAAGAGACCTCAGGCTTCCATGAGGGAAGATGGGCCACTGCTTTCTGCTCCAACCTGGCATTCAAGATTGAGGCCAGACCATGCCCCCAGGACTGTTCACTTTACACCAGGGACTTCAGCAACAGAATGGCGGCCCACCAGCTCTGGAACCAGACCACCTGGGTGGTTAGCTATCACCATCTTCTGTGACTTAGTGAGCAAATGGCCTGACAATCTACTACCTCATCAGCTGGAGTGAAGCTAGGCAAACTAGTTTCTGAAAAGTGCCTAGAACCTAGAGAATGCGGTAGCTTTTGTCTGCTTGCGCTTCCTGTTTCCTGCCCCAGACATTCTGTAGGCGGCCACCCACACTCCATCTGGGAGTGCCTTTCCTGCTCCTGTCTTGAGACTACAGTAACCCCTGGTCCCCATGCCTGTTACATTCTGTCTTATTCTCCTTGTGGCACAATCAAGTGGTCTGAAATGACATTACAGTGTATATGGTTAGTTTATTCTGTTCTCAAGGGCAGGAGCCACTGCGGGTCAGGACCACTGCTCTATGCCCAGTCTCTGGACCCCAGGTGGAACGACAGAGGAGCAGACCTCTTCTCCTACCATGTGACAAATGGCTGCCACTCTCCACCTAGCCTGTGTGATCCTGGGAGACTCAGTAGCCCTCTCTGGCCATCCAGGTAAGTAGAGGGAGCTGTGTCATGACAACCAAGGGACAGTTAATGATTCTCCTGTTTTGTTTCGGGTCTCATATCTGCAAGGAGTTCTGAATTCTAAAATTACCATTCACCAAGATGTCTTTGCTAGCACTAAATCTCAGGCCTCTTGTCCTGGGATTTGAACCTATGAACTGGACATTTCTTCCCTCGAGGCCCTTTATAAAACATACCAAACCATGCATTCTAAGGTGGTAACCTTTCCCCTGGGACCAGGATGCCACCTGGTGGCAGGGTGCTGGCAGTGTTCCTGATCATTAGAGCATATCACCTGCTAGTGGGTTTGCACTCCGTGCATAATCCATGGCAGATCTCACATACCCGAGTGCCATTTACACAGCCTAATAGCTGGTGGAGGAAGTCACTTCATAGTGAGCCATCAGAAGGGAACTCATAGGGGGCTCACTGGCCTCACTGTGCTCCCCAATACTGGCACCCATCCTTCCATCTGCCATTGGGGACATCTCTTGCCTCACCCTGGATCTTCCTACAAACCTGGTATAATTAGAAACAAGCTAGCTGGAATGATAGCATGTGTGGTAAAAAGGCTTAAATCTTTCCATTGAGAATCCATAAGAGCTGCCCAAAGGGACAATGGCTTGATTGGAAGCATCTAATAAGAGAATGGCTGTCCTGCCCCCCACTTGTTCCTTATCCTGTCCTAGAAGTCAAGCAAGCTGGGAGCGGCAGGCCTGACTCCTTCAAAGAGGTGGAGCATCCTGTCTATCCGTTCCTGGGAGTAGGTGGTCGGCCTCTCTCCTGGTCCACTCAGGTGCAACTAATGTCCTAAACTCAGCTGCTCCTTTTCCTGGGCTCACGAACCTCTGCAACACTGCTCTTTCACACACCCACACTACAGAGGGTTTGACCCACATTACAATGACACCCTTAATCTTTGTCTGCCAGGATAAGCAGAAGCCACTCAATGGGAAGACAAACCACAGGGTACCTTTAGTTACCCACTGTGCTTTCTCGAGAGCTCTGGATGCCACTGATGGAGGGCTAGGATGTGGATATTTATTGGGATGCAAAGTGTGTCCCAAGGGTCAAGGATGAGCCAGGCTCTATGTCTTTCGGGGAGAAATCAGTGAGGATGCTCTGCTCAGGTCTCAGGGTGGGGGTGAGAGGGCAGAGAGCAAGAAACAGAGACAGAAATAGGCAGAGCCAGCAGCTTTGATGATGACAGCGTGGGTCTGTCACTGAGGCATACAAATGGTCTGAAAAAATCACAAAATGAAAGAGGTAGAACTCTGTACGGTGGCTCATGCCTGTAACCCAGCACTTGGAAGGCCGAGGCAGAAGGATTATCAGGAGTTCAAAGCCACCCTGGGCCACACAGTGAGTTTGAGGCCTCATCCACCCCAGTGGCTTTTACACAGCTTAATAAGTGATGGAAGAGGTCACTTCACAGTAAAGTGAACCACCAGAAGAGAGCCATACAAAAGGGGCTCCAGTCTGTACTAGAGTGAGATCCTGTCTCAAGGAGCACGGAGATCCCTTACTATATCTTGCAACTTATGCTGCGTTATTTTATACATGCATCTGATAATGATGCATACAAAGAATAAACGAGCTGAGTAGTGGGGAGGCTAAGACAAGAGGACCATAGGTTCAAGCCTAACCTGGCCCACAAAGCAAGACTGTTTCAATAGTAGTAGTACAATAGTAATTGACATAAGAGTACTCATGTGATTTAAAAGCAGGAGTGTGGTTCAGTGGTAAAGAAATTACTTGGTATGCATTAGGCCCTCAGCTGGATCCCAGTACCACTATATTCCACTCTGGTGGCCAACTATCCTGTGTCTTCCTGATACTCTTCATAGATTTACTATAAATGACCACATCCCTACAAAGTATCGTTCAGTTGGTGTGGTAGATTGTTTTCTTTTAAATTGAAATAAAAATTCACAGAACATAAGACTAGCCTGTTTAAAATTGGAAATTCAGGGGGGCTGAAGAGATGGCTCAGAGGTTAAGAGCACTGACTGCTCTTCCAGAGGATCTGAGTTCAATTCCCAGCAACCACCGGGTGGCTCATACTCATCTATAGTGAGGTCTGGCACCCTCCTCTGGTGTGTAAGCATACATGCAGGCAGAATACTGTCTATATAATAAATGAGTCTTTTTTAAAAATGGGAAATTCTATGTTATTTAGTAATTCATAATGTTGTCCAAGCTTCATCTATTTCTAGTTCCAAAACTCGTTATCCATTTAGCAGTTATTTCTCGTCCCCAGACACCAGTTAACTTCTGTATCTATGGGGTTCCGTTTTCTGGATATTTTATATAAATGGAATCAGATAGGTGTGACATTTATGTCTGGCTTCTTAGCGTCATACTTTCAAGGGTCATTTAGTGAGCATTGGTCCTTTGACTTGACACTCTGTTTCAATATGTTCTGGCTATTATGGGGCCCTTTCAATTCTACCAGAGCTGGGGCTGGGTTCTTCCCTTCACTGAAGATCCTCACAGTTGTACTGGGATGGCACCGAAACTTTCAGTCACTTTGGTAGCACCAGTGCATTAGCAGTATTAATCCTGCCATCCACTGGTGCTAATGCCTTTCTGTTTTGTTTATTGTTTGGTTGGTTGATTTGGGTTTTTTTGTTTTGTTTTATTTTTTTGAAACAGGGTTTTTCTGTGTAGCTTTGGAGCCTGTCCTGGAACTCTGTAGACCAGGCTTAGCCTCAAACTCACAGAGATCATCTGCCTCTGCTTCCTGAGTGCTGGGATTAAAGGCCTGCTCCACCGCTGCCTGGCTTTGGTTTTGTTTTTAAGGTCTTCTTGTGCATTTCTGTAGCATTTCATAGTTTGCGGTGCGTGTGTCTTTTACTTCCTTGTTTGTATTTATCCAAAATTATTTTATTATTTTGTATGTTATTATTATAAGTGAGGTTATTGCTTTAAATTCTTTTTTTAAATTGCTCCTTGCTGGTATATAAAAAGATACTACAGCCGACCTTTGTGAGTTGATCTTAGAAACCCTGATGACCTTATCATTGTTTTTTGGAGGGTTTCTCCTCCTCCTCCCCCTCCTCCTCCTCCTCCTCCTCCTCCTCCTCCTCCTCCTCCTCCTCCTCCTCCTTCCCTGAGACAGGTTTTCTCTGTGTAACAGCCCAGGCTGTCCTGGAACTTACTCTGTGGACTAGGCTAGCCTCGAACTCACAGAGACCTACCTGCCTTTACCTCCCAAAAGCTGCTCAGCTGGACTTTTCCTTACGTTGCTTTTTGCACTCAGCATTTTGTAAGAATCATTCATGCTGCAAAACATTTACTTCTGTCTGTATGAGAAGAATCCATTATTTATCTCTTGCCCTGCTAATAAAGAGCTGAACTACTTCCAGTCTCTTACAATGTGACTTTGTTGTTTTTTACATCACAGTGGGGTGGTTCTCTGTGAGACCATACATAAAAATTATCTCTCTGAGAAACCTTTTACAACTAACAGAAACGAATCTACCTCCAGAGGTGCTGGTGTTGATTGAAAGTATGGATAAGCGGCCAGGATTTGGGGGGGGGGCTATTTATTTGAGATAGGTTTTATGTTCTCAAGGCTGTCTTCAGCTCCTGGGCTCAACCAGTCCCTCTGTCACAGTCTCCTGAGTATCCGGATTACCGGCTTTATTTGTTTATTTTTCAGTGGTGGTCTCATTTTGTAGTCTTGAACCCACAATCTGCCTGTTTCTACTTCCCAAATGCTGAGTGCACAGGTGTATGCCACCACCTTGGGCTTTACCCCCTCTTTTGCACTAGTGTGTCTGTGTAAGGGTGACAAACCCCCTGGCGCTGGCTCCAGACAGTGTTAAGCTGACATATAGGTGCTGGAAAATGAACTGAGAGTCCTCTGGAAAAGCAGACTGTGCTCCAAACCACTGAGACATCTCTCCAGTCCTCATTCATATTGAACTTTGCTAGGTTTATTTTTAAGAATTTAAAATAACACTAATCATTATTCTAGACTGTTGCACAAATAAAGGAAACTCAGGGCCAAATCTCTGGGAAAGGCAGAGATATCAGAGAGAGTAAACACCACAGTCAGATCTCACCCAGCTGTCTTCCAGCTTCCTCAGCCTCGCTTCTTCTGCCTCCTCTGTCTTTCTATGTCTGCCTTAAATACCTTCTTTGCTCAGTTGTTTCACATCCAGGTTAAGATTAAAGGTGTGACACCACCACTGCCTGCCTGGGAGCCTGGAACTCCTTCTGTAAACTAAACTGGCCTCAAACTCAGATTTTCTGGGATTAAGGGTATAGGTCACCACTCCCAAATATTCCCTGTGCTGGGATTAAAGGTGCGAGTTACCACTGTCTGATCCTCCTAGACTGACTGTGGGTAGATCACTCTGATCTCAGACTGGTTTTTATTAAATTTGAAACATATCCCCACACTAGACTATCTACTTAGAACTAGAACACTTAAAAACGTTTACTTCCAGTTTTCATTGATGAACAGTTTTCTAGTCTGACTACACCTTGCCAGCACAACAAAGCTGCCCACCCCAGCTGTGTGGAAATGCCACATCCCTAGCAGCACCTATAACATCCTCAGACTCTAGTTACTCTCTCACAAGATTTAAAATTTTCATTTTCCTGCTCAATAATTAATTGTGCTGGGCAGTGGTGGCACACACCTTTAATCTTAGATCTCTAAAGGCAGAGGCAGGTGGATCTCTGAGTTCGAGGCCAACCTGGTCTACAGAGTGAGTTCCAGGAAGGCAAGGGCTACACAGTGAAACCCTGTCTTGAACCCACCTCCAAATAACTTTTTAAAAATTTATTTATTATGTATACAGTGTTCTGCCTGCATGTATGCCTACATACCAGAGGAGGGCACCAGATCTCATTCATTACAGGGTGGTTGTGAGCCACCCTGTGGTTTCTGAGAATTGAACTCAGGACCTTTGAAGGAGCAGCTAGTACTCTTAACCTCTGAGCCATCTCTCCAGCCCCTCCCCTCCATAATTAATTTTAATTTTTCAATACTCCCACACATAGAGCTACGAAATGAATCCAGAGCCTCATAAATGTTAAGTACACCCTCTAGCAATGAGTCTACCCTCAGCAAATCTTTCATATTTATTGATTATTCTTATTCTCTTGTCTGTTCAATCCCTACTGGTATATTATTCTCTTATTGTGAATTACATATTATGGGATGCGTTGTTTAGTTACAAATATCTTCTTCCAGTTTGGGGCTCAGGTTTCTACCACTTTATTTACATGCATGTTCATGGAAGGGTTTTCTTCTTCATGTCTGTAAGTATACAAGAGTGTTGGGGGGATATATGTGCATGTGCATGTATATGTATAGGACATAGGTTGAAGCTGATGTCTTCCTAGGATCTCCACTTATATATTGAGGCAGATCTTTTACTTGAATCATAGCTAGTTAGCTCCAGGGGTTCTCTGTCTTTGCCTCTCAGGAGCTGGGATTGTAGGCAAGTCCTAGCTGGCCATCTGACATTTACATGAGTTCTTATGCCCGGGCTGTGGCCTCACCAGCCCTTTCTCACTTTAGTTTGGTATTTTCATTTTGTCATGGGTACATTTTCTAATGATTTAAAATTAATATTAATACTTTTTTTTTGCCTGGTTAGGATTACAAACACCATGACCAAAAGCAACTTGGGGAAGAAAGTGTTTATTTGGCTTATGCTTTCACATCATAGCCCATCACTGCAGGAAGTCAGGGCAGGAATCTAGAGTCAGGAGCTGATGCAGAGGCCATGAAGGGATTGTGCTTACTGGCTGATACCCTGTGGCTTGCTCACCCTGTTTTCTTTTAGAACACAGGACCACCAGCCCAGTGACAGCACTGCTCAGCAATAGGGTGGGTCCTCCTGCAAACATCACTAATTAAAAAGAAGAAAATACCCTCTAGGCTTGCCTACAGCCCATCGCATAGAAGCATTTTCTTAATTGAGATTCCCTCCTTTTGGATAACACCAGCTTGTGTCAAGTTGTCATAAAACTATCCAGTACACTTTTACATTTATTTGTGTCCAAGGGGAGGGAGCACATGTGTCATGGCACAGGTGTGGAAATGTGAGTGTGGTTGTGAGCAGAAGTCAAAGGACATTGCAGGAGTTGGTTCTCATGTGAGTCCCGGGACGGGCTTTACCAGTTGAGCCATCTCACCAACACGCCTTTATATTTAAGAACCTTTTTTCAGCAGGGCAGTGGTGACACATACCTTTAATCCCAGCACTCCACTCCAGAGGTAGGGGCAGGCCTTGAACTCACAGAAATCTGCCTGCCTCTGCCTCTCTAGCGTTGTAATTAAAGGTCTGCTCCTCCACTTCCTCGACAATTTCACGTCTTTTCCCAGTGGTTACCAGACTAGCAGTTTGTCACAGAGCAAGCCACACTGTCTCCTCCGGTCTCCCCAAAGGCACCGTGTCTTCTGACAGACAGACGAGATTTATGTATGTGCTGGCAGGGTTTATGTCAATTCCGCTTGCAGACTTTTTCTAAACATCTCTATCTTCTTAAAAAAAAAAACAAAAAACCACACACATTTTGTTTATTATATACTGCTAGCTAAATGGGTGTCTGTTTTCTGTAGGTTTGAATATTCTATTAGAAAATGGGGGATGTGTCGCAGCTCATCTGCTCTTTGCCCCCCCCCCCTTTTTTTTAAAATCAAGGTACAATTTGTAAAGGGCTCAGGTTTCAGATTGAGCCAGGTCCCAGCAACCACAGCCTTCGGGGTAAAGGACAAATTTTAGTACAAAATAGGAACCTTCAAAATCCAGCAAGCCTTGGGGATTCTGTTTGACGAGGAGCAGTGCAGATTTAGATCAAGCCCGTTTTACAGACTCTGTTCCTTTAAGACCATGCCCTCAATCTCTCCATCTGCTTTCTGTTGCTGATTCTCCGCCGCCTGCTGTTCGATTCCATGAAGAAACGCTGACTGGGAGGAGGATGTGATATGGCTGTGGCCACGCCGAGGGTCCATCAGCCCAGGCCTCTACATCTCCCTCGTTCCTGCCTTTTTCGGGTCCTGCGACTACCCAGCACCTATCTCTACTGACAACCTGGCGAGCTCTCCAGAGCCTTCTGCTGTCCGGGATCGGCCGCTTTTCGGTATGCCCAGCCGCTTACAACACTAGGGTTCTCAGGGACCACTAGGAGGCGCGCGGAGCCGCCAAGCACCCCGCTCACCCTCCTGGTGCCCCGCCCCCCTCCGGCCACGGCTCCGCCCCGTCCGGCGCCCCGCCCCGTCCGGCGCGGCCTCGCTCTCCGTTCTCCGGGCGCCGGGACCCCCAGCCCACGGTCTCGCCAGCTCTTCGGTCCGATCATGGGCCCTGCCGGTCGCCACACGCTGAGATCGCCACCGTCGCCGCCACCTCCTCCATCGCCGCCGTCGCCTCTGCTGCTGCTGCTGCCCCTACTGCCTCTGTGGCTGGGCCTGGCGGGGCCCGGGGCCGCGGCGGACGACAGCGAGCCTGCAGCCCCGGCGGGGCGGGGCGGAGCCCGTGCGGTGAGAGTGGACGTGAAGCTGCCGCGGCAGGACGCCCTGGTTTTGGAGGGCGTCAGGATCGGTCCTGAAGCGGGCCCAGAGCCGCTGCTGGGCGGCCGCCTGCTGCTGGTGAGTGCAACCCTGCCAAAACATGCCATAACCCTTGCAAAGACTCAGTTCCCCAGAATCAGTCTTTATTCCGAAGCAAGCCCTTGACAGTCCAGAGGCTCTCTCGGGCATTCAGGCTTTCGCAGACCTGAGATCCACATGCCACTTCCAAACTCATTCCCACACCCTGATCTTGCATCCTCTGTGGCAGACCTTGGCAGCCTCTTCCACTTTCCTTGCCTCCCTCTTCTCATGGCTCCTCACACAGATGGATGTCGTCGATGCTGAGCAAGAGATACCTGTAGATGGCTGGATTGCGGTAGCTTATGTGGGCAACGAGCAGGCCGCCCAGTTCCACCAGGAGAATCAAGGCAGTGGCCAGAAGGCATATCCCAAGGCCCTGGTCCAGCAGGTGCAAAGGGTTTTTGGAGGGAAGCGGAGAAAGGAAATGCTTTCATAACATCTATTAGGTAGCCTATGAGGAATCTTCCAGAGAAAGCCTGGAGACCCCAGTATGATGGGAGGAAGTGGAAGGTTTGCTGGAGAAAGAGGGCCTGTTCTCAGAGTACACGGTGGGAGACCGAGGGTGGGGAGAACTGCTTTACCAGGCAAATGACAAGGTTTTTTGGACCCTAAGATTGGGAGGAATGGAAGCTTCACACACGATGATAAGGTGCAAATTTCTTAAAATCAAGAATATTCCTTATGCAACTATGGTATCTGAAATTAGGAAAATTAACATCTCCAAAATAATCTATGTCTCATAATTAAATATTGCCTCAGTTCACAGCCATTGTGTGTTTCCTTTGGCTGCCACATCTCTTCAGCATTAGCTTTGGCTTGGCTTTGGGGAGCTTATAGCTTAGTCTATCCAGGGTCAGGCTCCTGAGAGCTGGGGCCACAGGGAAGGCAGGTGTGTGGCAGCCTCTCACCTTCTGTCTTTCCTTGCAGATGCGCCGTGCCCTCTTCCTGGGAGCCTCTGCCCTGCTTCTCCTCATCCTAAACCATAGTGTGGTCCGAGAGGTAAAACTGGAATGGATTGTGAGGGTAAGCAGGTGAGGGGATAGGGGACCAGAGCCTGCTGACCTCCCTGTCTCCTGCAGTTGGACATATCCCAGCTTCTGCTCAGGCCAGTAATTATCCTCCATTATTCTTCCAATGTCACCAAGCTGTTGGAGGCACTTCTGCAGTGAGTTGGGTTTGTTTTGGGTGCTTTGCTGCCTGGGTGCTGTGGGTCTCTGGCGCTCCAGTGGGCTCTAGGGGGAGGAGAGTGTCTCTGGAGAAGGCCCTTACTTGACCTGTTAGCCCTTAAGCTACTGTACAAGGTCAAAAATGGGGGAGGAGATGATGAGGAGACAGGACCTGGGAAAGGAGTTGCCTGCGGGCAGAGGGACTAGACCAGCATAAGGAAGCTGGGTGCCTGGTTGGCATACTGGCTGAGAACCTGGGAAAACAGCTAGGGAAGGCCTGGGAGCCAGATCAGAAGGCCTACGATGACAGTGCCCTGGGGTATCCACCGCAGAGCCAGGTAGATGAATCTGGGCCTCCTTTCCCAAGGGCCCCTCTCTATACCCTCTCACCCCCAACTGTATGATTCTTCCTCTCAGGAGGACCCAGGCTACTGCTGAGATCACCAGTAGAGAGTCCCTGTCAGCCAACATTGAGTGGAAGCTGACATTGTGGACTACCTGTGGCCTCTCCAAGGACAGCTACGGGGGCTGGCAGGACCTGGTGTGCCTGGGAGGTGGTCAGGCCCAGGAGCAGGTAGGCTCCAGTTGGATCCTAGGACTGGGGGCTCCGGTGGGGCCAGACATATGCCTTAAAAGAACAGCCCTGCATAGTGTAGAGCCGATGACTTAGTGACGTGGTGCAGTAGACACTGAGCCCAGCACTTGGCCTAGGGCCGTGGACAGGGTAGCTGCTGCTGTCTCTGTTCCCACTGCTTCTCTTCACAGCCTCTCCTCCTCCTCCCATTTATTTTTCCATTGGGGAAAGAACCCTGGGCCAAGTACGTGCTAAATAAGTGTTCTATGGCTAGCTTCACCCTCACTGGCCCTTTATTTCTTGTCTTATTTCTAAGTTCTGGCTACCTTGCATTACTCACAGCTCCCATATGCACCCTGACTGCTTGCCGCTGGGCTTTGCCCCTGATTGGTCCGTGGTGGTCATTCTCCTTTTCTCTGCCCACGAGTTCTTGGATAATGGGACTGTGGCATCTCCTCCTGCCCGCCTGCTTTGGACTGCCCCTTCAGCCCGCTCAGTCTCACAGTTGTAGCTGGGCCCTGCCAGACTTTGCCAGCCTGGTATGCTGGAGACAGTGACTTTGTGCCCTCATGGCCTGGGCTGTGTTTGTGTCCATATATCCAGGTGTTTAGCTTCCAGGGGTTTAATCCACAGCATTTCTTGAACCCCAGTCTGTGTAAGTTGGGAGGAAGGAGACATATTCTGTCTCCTAGTGTGCAGCCTCCAGTAGTTTATGACAAGGGCCACATTGAGTAATTTCAAGTCAGACAGGTTAAAACCCTGGCTCCTAAACCTTAGCTGAATAGCCACAGGCCAAGTGTTTTCATGCTCCTCACATACACTCTATCCCTCTGCAGTGGACTACACCGGCCTCTGGGTGAGTGAGGCGTTTGGGGAAGGGCAGGCTGGGGAAGGACTATTATGGTGAGAATGTACAGTGTTTAGGAAAGCTGGCAGGGACAGAGGACAAAGTTGAACAGCTGGGAAGGTACTGACGGCCAAGTTGGGGGTGGCCATGGCAAATAAGATGTCCAAATCATAGCTGGGCAGGCATCTCAAGTAGCTACCCTGTTGAACAATGGACACCAAGCCTGGCCCCAGGCCCAGCTACCACCTTGGAATCAGGAAGCTGTGCTAAATAGCACCCTGGCTGCCCTAATGGAGGGACACTACCTGTCCTCTCCCTGCCTGGGGCTTCCAGCCTGGCTGCTTCAGAGCACAGCTTCAGAACAGCTCTGCTTTGGTGGCCATTCTGCATGTCCTGCTGACCAGCCTGCTCCAGTGCAATACAGGGTGCAGCACAGTATCCCCAGCCTGAACTCTGGCTGGGGAACAGATACTGTCATTCTATGGGGGTGACCTACAAACCCTTGCAGGTCATAGCAAAAGCACCTAGCCCAACCTAAGGCCGGAGACAGTTTTCCTGGAACAGGTGCCACCACCCTGCTGTGATTGGGGGAGGACAGGGCTCCGGACACCTCTAAGGAATGATTCCAGTGCTTTTACCCAACCAAGGGCTACTTTTGCTGCACTCACAGCCCCAGCCTGCTGTAGGATGGTGGCTTTTTTGTCCGACTGCTTCAGCATCTCCTCCCCTGCTGTGATGGGAGTCGGACCCATGTTAGGAAGAGCAGGACCAGGGAAGAACTTACCAGGACTTTCATAGGACTCTTAGGACATCCTACCCAGTGTGCTGTGACAAATGACAAAGAGCTACAAAGAAAGCTGAGTTTTGAGGTGAACGTGTTTATTAGTCACAGCACATCTAAATTCGGTGTGCAATAGTGACCTGTGTGGGAGAGCCCATGAGGCTCCTTACTTTGCCACTTGAGTTTCATCCCACAAAGATTGAGACTACAATGTGACCCTGCCAGACTTAGTTTCCAACCAATGAAAGTGCCTTGAGGCTACCCAGAGCAGCAGCAAGGGCTTGGCAGGGGGAACATTCACCCTGAGGGGCGGCTGGCTGGTGGGGGTGGGGGGTGGGGGGTGGGGGTGTGCTCCTAAGCAATAGGCCAAAGGGGTTAAAAGGGCAAGGAAAATCCATTTTCAAGGCCAGGAAATGTAGCAGTGCATGAGCATGGCAAGGGACAAGGGAGAAGATGGTGAAGGAGGGCATAGTATTGCCAGATTGATGCCGCGGTGCCTTGTCTGGGGGTTGGGCCTGTGGGCTGGTGGCTGGAGAGAGACATGACCACAGGATAGAAGCATGCTGGTTGCTTCTGCAGTCTCTGGTGTGAACATCAGCTTAGATGAAGGTGGGGGGGGGTTGGTAGAGACTGAACACATCTGGAGGAAATTTACCCTGGGAACAGAGTAGCCAGCTACTAAAGACAGATGTGGCTCCTCATACATCTCGGGCAGCCCGTGAAGAGCACATAGGTAGGTGGGATGGAGCCTGTAGACAGAGGCCCTCAGTGCATGTCACCTGGGGGTGGTTATTCCTGAGAGAAGCATGTGGAACAGCCCCAGAGTCCCTGACACCCTCTTCCCTCTCCAGAAGCCCCTGCAGCAGCTATGGAACGCCATCTTGCTTGTGGCCATGCTCTTATGTACAGGCCTTGTGGTTCAGGCCCAGCGGCAGGCATCAAGACAGAACCAGCAGGAGCCCGGAGGCCAGGTGGGAGCCAGATTGTGGAAGCCTTCATGCCCACAACCCTTGGGCCTGCGAGACTGTGGTCATCCTTTTCCCACAGGGGGATTTGTTCAAACGCCGTGTGGTGAGGAGACTGGCATCCCTGAAGACCCGGCGCTGCCGGCTGAGCAGGGCAGCACACAGCCTTCTAGAACCTGGCACTGAGACCTGTGCCGTTTGTCTAGATAACTTCTGTAACAAGCAGGTTAGTGCCTAGGCGAGGTCAGGATCCTTGACCCTGCTCCTGAGGTCCTCAACACTCCAACTGGGACCTTCCAGTCTGTTGTGGCTAGCCAGAGCATATCTGGGAAATGCCAGGGAGTGCTCAGTGCACAGCCCAGGTGAAGGGCACAGGTCTAGCCCCCATCTAGAGCCTGTGCCCCTCTCCCACTCTGTAGTGGCTCCGGGTGCTGCCCTGCAAGCATGAGTTCCACCGGGACTGCGTGGACCCATGGCTGATGCTCCAGCAGACCTGCCCACTGTGCAAGTTCAATGTCCTGGGTGAGCATCAGGGGCAGGGGGAGATCCTGGGCTAACCCCCAAACTCCACCTGATCCCTCTCTCCTGTTCATCCTTCTCCCTACAGGGAATCACTACTCAGATGACTAACTGCCCAAGTGGAGATTCTGTACTTCAGGATGGACCCTTCCCAGCCTATACTACACAGTAGTGGGTTGGACAGACCAGCTAGCCCTGTGGGCTAAGTCAAGACCCCACCATACCCATGACGGGTAGGAAGGACTCACAGCCCAGGCTGAAGACACAGAGCCAGGACCCACCAGGCAAGGAGAAATCATTAGAACCCTTCTCTGAAACCCTGGTACATCTGTGTCTGACCTTATAGGCAGCTCCCAGGGCTCTGGGGTTAAAAAAAACATGGCCACTACATCTATCTCCAGCACTCTGGGTGGTTGAATTATATGATATTTATTGGGGGACAGATTAAGGGAAAAGATGTGTGGCCATGAGACTCACTGACATGACCCCATCTTTCAGGCTGTAGCCTCGTCAAATCAAAGGTATAACATTCAAATGAACCTCCTCCACTACCCTGCTGCCTGTCCAGCCTGACAACTCCAGTCTGGCTGGGATCAGAGGCCTTAGAAACCATCTAGTGCTGTATTTCTTGGTTGTGCTAAATGTTACTGACCAGGATACTTGAAGCCACAGAATATACGTGGTGCATCTGCCAAGGGCATCATTTAAAAAACATTTGGGTAGGGAAGTTTTAAATGTAAAATAAACATGGAATATATTTTAACATAAGACATAAAATCTGTATAGATGTTTTAAGATGTTAAGCAGGAGATGGGTATGTGGTGGCACGAGCCAATAATCCCAGAAACCTGGAGGTGGAGGCAGGAGGATTAAGAGTTCAAGGCCAGCTGGGCCTAGTGGGGCACCCCTTTAATCCCAGCAATGGGGAGGCAGAGGCAAGGGGATCTTTGAATTTGAGGCCAGCCTGGTCTACAGAGCAAGTTATGGGACAGCCAGGGCTACACAGAGAACCCTGTCTCAAAAAAACAATTAACAAAAGAAGTTCAAAGCCAAACTGGGCTACTGGGCAGTTCATGTAATCCCTTTGTGCCTTAGAAGGTCTCAGCACTTGGAAAGGGAAAGCAGAGGACCAGGAGTTCAAGATCATCCACGGCTGCATGCTGAGTTTGAGGTCAGCCTGGGATCTTCCCAAACACAGTCAAATAAAAATAGCAGTCACCTTGGCTTCTCTTACTTAAAGCAGGGAGAATTCTTACAATCCTCAAAGCCTCAAACCCCTCTGCAGCATGAACATGCCTAGTGTCATCTTTAGAACATTATCTCTAAGAGGTTTAACCCCTGTGAGTAGTTTATAAATGAGCTTCAGATGAGAAAGACAAGGGTTGGGGGCATGGCTCACTGATAGAACACTTGCCTAAAATGCACAAGGTCCTGAACTCAATTCTCAACACTAAACAGTAACAAGAAAATGAGAAAAGCATCTGGTCAGCACATGAGCCCATGGAAAGCAGGAGCAAGTCCTGAAGGGGAATCCATGTGGGAGCATACATTCTCTGCTGCTCTTATCTCCTCTCCCTCCCTCCTTCCCTCCCTCCCCTATCTCCTCCCCTCCTCCCTTTCTCCTTTACTCCTTCTCCTTCCTTCCCCCACCCTCTGTATGTAGCCCTTGCTATCCTGAAGTTTGTTTGTTTGCTATGTAGACCAGGCTGGCCTCAAACTCAGAGAGATTGGCCTGCCTCTGCCTCTGCCTCCCAAGTGCTGGGGTTAAAGGTGTGAGCCACCACCACCTGGCTCTGCTGCCTTCTTCAACATGGGTGATGCAAGTAAGAGGCCAGGCGAGAGCAACAGCCAATGGGGCCTCAGCGCTACTGCCTCAGCTTAAGGATCAAGCTCTGCAAGGGTCTCCAAGAGGACTCTTCCCCAGAGCCATGGACACCTTGACTCTGAGCTGAGGACCCGGGCATCTGGACTTTTTGCTTGTTTCCTATTGTTCTCTGTCTGTCTGTCCATCTGTCTGAGTCAGGTCCTTCCTATATAGCATAGGCTAGCTCCAAACTCTCAGTCCCGTTTGGGAAGGCTTATCAATGGGCAGAAGTGAGAGCTAATAAATGGGTGTTGAGTCAGTGAAGGTCTGGGATGCTCAGCAGGAACAGGGCCTCTCTTGGAGTTGTGTCCAAGGATGGCTCTCCCCAGTAGAGTGGATCAGAGAATCCACTTTCCTCCAGAAACCCTGGCTGCTAAGAGACAGAGTTGGGAGCCCCAACAGTGCCAGTTCACTGAATATGACTTTCATTGACTTACTATAAGCCAAGGCACTCAACCTGATGGCCTCCTTACTGCATAATAAATAATGCCACCCAGAAGGGCAGCAGTGCCACTGACAAGAGTGCCACCTGACAAGTCCTTGGTAAGAATTTAGAGCCTGTCCTTCACAAATAAGGTGAATTGAGGCAGGCTAAGGGCTTGCTTTAGAGAAATGACCACTGTGTGCATGATGTGGCTGGTGCATCCTTGCTAGCCTCACGCCACCCTGACCTGGGTGAGCCCCAAAGTCTAATGCTCAGCAAACCTTGGCTAGTTAAGGTGTTCAAAGGCCTGGGCTTTCCTTTGGTAGTGTTGTGAGGCTCTGACCTCTCAGTTGTCCCTAAAGGCAGTGAACTCCTTGGTAAGCTGCCTGGTACCCTTTGGTCCTGCACCAAATGCAGAACCAAGGTGAAAGGCAAAAGCACTGATGGTCTCTGCCTGCCTTGGGGGACAGAGGCACCCTCACAGCCTGAGCCCTACCCAGAGTGCTGTCCAGTAAACTTAAGGTTACCCCTCAGCCCTTTCTGTGGCTCAGGTGCTGCCCTCTGTACTGCCGCAGAGCCTGTCAGGAAGGAGACAGGAAGCTCCCGCTCAATGGCAGGCCTCTGTTGATTGGCCAGTAGGATCACAGAGGCCTTTGTTCAACAAGGAGGGAAGGTCTGTCCCCAGCTCAGCCACCCTGAGGCCAAGATCGCTGTGGGCAGATGGCTGGGGCTTTTATTCCATAGGGGGTTGCTAACCACCTGCCCTCCAGCCCTAACCCTGCTTCGGGTTATATGAGCTGATCCTGGGGCTGGTATGTAGAGCCAGCCTGACCTCAGTTTGGTGAGAGTTTCCTCCTGAGCCTGGCCAAGGCCCGGATGGGGTTCTGGGTGCAGATGGCTGAATGGGTTCTGTCCTCTGAAGAGGACTTGCTGGGCCAGCTGCAGGGCTGCCGAGAGGGGGATGCTCGGAGCCCACCTGAATGGGTCCTGCCGCTACTGCTTGCCCTGCTGCCAGGAGAATGCCGTCTGCCCATGGACCTGAGGGAGGAGTAGAACACAAAATTTCCTGTGATCAAGGGGACCCTACCACTTATCTGCCAGACCTCAAAGAAAGCCTTACTCACCCTGGGGATGGATTCTGTGCCTGGGCTGGGGGTACCTCTCCCAGGGTGTCCTGGTAGGGAGGGGACCAGAGCTGGCCCTGTGGAATCATCTGTGAAGAAGGTCAAGCTCAGAAGGGCCCACGAGTCCCTCCTTGCACTACAGAGAGTGTCAAGATGGATAGGGAGGCAGGATCCCCAATAAACCAAGTTCTTTTCACTGAGAGACAGGGTTTTCAAAGCCATCTGAGGGCCATACTCAGCTGCAAACCTTTGGACAGGTAATATATATTGGCTCTTGAAGAAAAATGAGGGGCTGTAGTGGGACTGTCTTTTATTAGACTCATACCTTTTGACATGAAGTTTTCAAGTGTGGCCTAAAGCCACATGCCACGAGGCAGGTACTCATGGCACCATCTCAAACCCTGCTTGGTAAGGATCCCTTCTAAATACCCAAGCCCCCTCAAAGGCTCACTTTGAGACCTCCCTGTTGGGCCACCTCTTGGATTTTGGTCAGCATTGATTGGAGCCGTCTGTTCTCTTCCTGGAGGACATGGATGCGGATATCATTGGCTTGCACTTGCCTCTCCATGTCATAGGTGACATTGCCAGAGCCTGCAAAAACATATTTGGGGCTCTACATCACTGGGTCTACCTCTTGTGTCCAACTGTACAAGACAAAGATGGGGAGGGGTAGCATCCAGGCATCCTATCCCATCTTCCCTCTAAGGCTTCTGTTCCCTTCTGTTCCCTGCTGTGAAGGTGATGTTACATTTTAGAGCTGGGTGCCTCCTACAACTTACAGGTCTGGATATTGACTAAAAGAATGGATTTATTCAAGACCACTTGTCTTTGGTCTGGCAGATAGGTACTATAGATTCTGCAAAGGCACACTGGGATGTGAGTCACAGGAACTTATCATGTATGTTCTTCCTTATACCATGTGTGGTTGTTGGATGACAACTTCCAGTCCTAAACACCTGAGCAAGTTGCTGCCCATGCTAGATCTCAGTTTCTTGGTTTATAAGAAGCTTGTTAGGCTCGAGAGATAGCTCATCAGTTCAGAGCACTGACTGCTCTTCCAGAGGACCAGGGTTCAACTCCCAGCAACCACATGGCGGCTCACAACCATCTAACTCCAGTCCTAGAGGATCTATTCCATCTGGCCTTCAAGCACCAGGCACCTACACAATGCATAGACATATGTAGCCAAAACACCCATAAATATCCACCCCTATTTTTTTTAAAACGTTTGTAGGGCTGGTGAAATGGCTTGGCAGTTAAGATGCTGAAACCCAGCCTAACCACCTGAGTTCAGTCCCTGGACCCCTTGGACCCATATGGCAAAGGGAGAGAACAAATTCCACATTTGTCTCCTGACCACCCTTGTGCCATGGCAGGTGCGCACAGACAAAATAAATATGCAAAACTGGTTTTTAACTAGAGTGTTCAGTGTTCAGACAACTCACTGACCAGCTGAGCTACAGTGGATCCCCTGAAAGCACTGGGGAATCCATCCATCCCGAGTCTTAGAAGTCTAGAAATGCTGGCAGGAGAACAGAGATTGCCCAACAGGATCCTGTGTCAGTGTAGGCACCCCAGCTCCTAACATAGTATCCAAGAGACTGAACAGCTAGAGGACATGTCCTAGGAAATGGTCCCATGTTGTATGACACCAGGACAGAAAACCTGGGGAAGCTGGGGAAGCTGAACAAGGAATGGCATGTAATGTGAGGAATGTGCTAAAAGGAACCATTCCTGAATGCCACTAGGGTAGTGGTTCTCAACCTGTGGTCCAAGACCCCTTTGGAAAGGTGTTGGATATCAAGTATTTACAATTCATAACATGAGCAGAACTGCAGTCATGAAGTAGCAGTGAGAATAATTTTATGTCTGGGGGTCAGTACAACTGTACTGTAGGCTCACAGCATTAGGAAGGTAGAGAATCACTGCAAAGGATGAAGGTGCAGCCACTTTGCCTTTGGGATTTTGTGTGTTGTCTCCACAGGGAGGGAACAGCACATGAAACACTTGTGGGTCCTGGTGGCTCTAGAACCACACAGCTCACCCTCCTGCCCCCAATCTCCTCTTGCTGAGGGTAAGAACAGTACCGGGTCACATTCAGGCAAGCCTTATGCCCAACCAGATCCCACCCTGCCCTCAGCAGTACCCCAGGCTCCTACTTTGGATCTGGGCCTCCATGGGCTGGTGCAGGTCTGGGAAGGCCACCAGCAGCCGCTCCCGCTCCCTCTGATCCTCGAGCTCCCGTTGCAGCTCTGAGATGGTCTGCTGTAGGTCTGTTGTTACCTGCTCCAGGTTCTGTTTCTCCTGCTGCAGGCTCTGGAGCAGTTCCTGGGGCAAAGAAAAGCTTAGACCTGGTTCTCAGCTCCCTGGGGGACACACAGGCCCAGGGACACTCACCAGGTTAGAGGCTCCTCAGGTAAGAGGACTGCCCTCTCTCACCCTATCCCACTGCACCTGCTGGGCCTGTAGCTGGCACTGCCCCTGTTTCCTGTCACTCTGGAGGCTCTGCAGCTGCTCCTCCAACTCAGCCCGCTGGGCCTCAGCCTCATCCAGACTTCCCCGCAGCTCTTCCCGCTCCTGGTCCAGACTGTCTAGCTGCTGGAGCAGAGTCCTCTGCTTGGCCTGCAGGGACTAAATGGGAATAGATAGGCAGGGCAGATTAAATGAGCCTGGGGCCAAACTAGCCATCTGGGCCTAAGGAGGCTGCGGTGTGCTGTCTATAACCCTCTGTGCTAGGTTTGGGTGCATACGGATGTTAAGCTGCAGAAGGCAGGACACAGAAGGGCCCACTGTTTATTAAGACCCTGTCTTTCCACTCTCACAGCTCCCGCTCAGACAGGTCTTCAGTGTCACATTTGCCTGTGTCATTGAAACCCAAATATCCTGGCATCCACACCCATTGACTATAAAGACCTGTCTCTGCCTCCTGTAGCTGTATGGCCTGGAGCAGCTTCTTTAACCTCACCATGCCTCAGTTTCTCCATTTACAAAATAGGGAATGACAGGAGTATCCACCTCCTCCTATTGTGACAAGCAATAAATAGGGAAGACGGCTGCAGAGCCTGAAGTCCAGGCTTACCTCCTGATGACGGACCATGCTGTCAACTCGGGCCTTCTCCTTGTCCAGCTCTGTGCTGGCCCAGCGGATCTGCTGGCCAGCTCCATCCAGCCGCCCGGCCAGCAGCTGCACCTGTTCCTCCAGCTGCTGCACTTGCCTCTCAGCTGCTGCCCTACGCTCACCTTCCTCCTCCAGCTGCTGGGCCTTTGCCGCTGAAGGATTGAGCGAGCAGGTAGAAATGGGGTAGGGTAAAGGCACTCTGAGTGAGCATCTCTGACTAGGACTAAGAGGTCATATCACAGATCTGAAGCCCAGATCACAACATGGGGCTCTGGACCACATGAGGTGGGTCTGGAGTACAGAAGGCACTTTCTGCCCACTGAAGTTGAGACTCCAGCTTGGACCATCTCCAACAGTATAGCAAGATAGAAGCATTCTCCTATGGTCCCACTACCTTTACCCTACAAACTTGGAATGGAAATAGAGGTACATATCTAGCTATACAGTGAGTTGAAGATGTGTATGGGGTCACACAAAGGGGCTTCTTACCCATGGCTTGCATTGACTTCTGCTCCTGCTTCAGGTGTCCCTCCAGAGTGGCCACCTTTGTCTTTAGGTCACATGTTTCTATGGCAGCCAAGAGAGAGGGCTTTTAGAGGGTCACTTGGGCTTGTGGCCTTTAAACTCAGTGCACCCTGTGGAATGGAGGCATCCAGTGTGCATGGCCTGTTTGAGTTACCAAGGGGCCTGGAGTAATTCTAGGCCTTGGGCCCTGGCATGCTCCACTGGCTGGCTGCCGGATTACCTAGAGACCCAATGCTCTACATGGAGTTTATGGAGAGACTCAGAAAGGACCGTGACTACTTGCCCTAAGCCCTTATCTGGTAACAGTGGGCAATGGTACCTTTCTTTTGCCCAAAAGCTTTCCAAAACCAAGGGGCTGCTCTGTTGAGGCAGAGGTGTTGGGAATAGGAGGATCTTCTTGAAGGTACCTTTAATAGCCACCAGGACTGAATGTTAGATTACACCCCAGCCCTTTCCCCTTCTGATGCGACAAGTCTGCGGCTCAGATGCTACTCAAGCCCCCACATACTCCCTAAGGAAACAGCTCCAGGTGCTCACAGGGTTCCACTTGGGTGTCTACACCCTTCCTGCTGCCTTTCCTTCCTGGAACTCTTGCCCACTCCCAGCCTTGGGTTTCTTCCATGCAGACTATTGGGACTCAGGGCCTGGTCTCTGAAGGGGAGGAGAGATGGTGTCCTAAGGCTATGGCGATGTCTGGCCTCTGGGGAGTAGACCTGTGAGCAGCTGTTGCTTGTCATGCTGGCACATGGCGAGGCTCTGCGCAGCCTCCACTGTCTGCCGCTGCCGTTCCTCCTCCTCCCGCTGCACAGCCTGCTCCAGCTTGCCCACCTGCTTCTTCAGGCCTTCCTTCTGCTCCTCAGCCTCTTCCAGCTGGGCCTTGAGGGGCCCAACAAGTTGGGAAAGGGCCCCCACATGCTTACTGAGACGAGTCAGATCTTTGCTCTGTTCTGCTGCCCAGTGGCCCATGGTGGCAGCTGGCAGTGGTTTGATCCCCATGCTGTCCTGCACCAGCTTCTGGAACTGGCCCAAGGATGAGGGCAAGTTTTGGCTCTTACACAAGCTGATGACCACCTTGCCCACCTCCCACAAGCTTCCCTGGACACTGGTGCAAGCATCACAGGGCACCAAGGCTGTCTCGATGGTCTGGGAGTGGACGCTCTTGGTTTTCTCTGAGGTCCCAGCCGTTCCCCGCAGGGAGACTCTGACAGGGATGCTCTGCAGCCCTTGGCAGATCAAGGGCAAGCCTGGCACGGGGGAAGGAGGTTTGATGAACTTGGCAGTCATGCATTCAGGGCTCCTGGCTGGTTCACCCTTAGCCGTGGGCTTAGCGATGGGCACCTCCCCTTGGTTTGCTCTTTTCTGGGGGGGGGGTCAGGAAGAGAAAGGGAAGCATGTGAGAGGGATGGGCATGGGAGGTGACCAGATCCCCAGAGATGTTGGTGACAGCCTTGCCTAACGCTCAGACTGTCAGATGTTAGGTGATGCCCACACAAGTCACAGAGAACCTCTCCCTGTTCTCTCTGACTCACTCTGGCCCCGGCCTCTTTTTTTCTCTCCCTGCTCCAACCCCAGGCTTTATGTGGTTAACTAAGCATGCGGTTGGGAGGCTAAGAGTGGCAGTTACAGCTAATTCTTACTAGGTTTACTTTCTCTCACAACACCATAGTTTTAGACTCCTCGCCCTCACAGTGATGGGTCCTTTCTCAATGGGTGACTGTGAGGATGATGGGATAACTTGTTATCAGATGGGGCTCATATAAAACCTGTTGTATAGATGAACAGACTGAGGTTCAGAATGGTAAGGCGTCTCCCAAAGTCCCATTGTGTAAATAACAAATTCAGGGAGCCAGACTTGACCTCCAATGTCTACTTTGTTAACTGCCATGCCCATGGGACCTAAATGGGAGACTCTAGAGTCTGAATGCTTCAGCTGGGTAATGGAGAGGTGGCAGAGGATATAGGACATGCAGTGGTGTGATGACAAGCTAGGATTGTAAAGTACATGAAAGTGACCAGAGTTAGGGGCTGAGATGACCCACCTGGGAGACTGCCTGCTGATAGAGCATGCCCAGCCTCAGCAGGTTATTCCAGAAGCGCCGTACTGTGAGCCCCACTGACATGCATGGCCCTGCAGCTCGGGTAGGAGGCATCATCTGCTCCAAACTGAGGTTTTCCAGGTAGCTGGCACAGCTCTGAAGAAGCAGCAGGAGCCTGTGGGCAGAGTTGCCAGGTGGATGGTGCCAATGCTAGTGCTAATACAGTCTTCATACAACTGGGGGCTTTAAGCTCTGGGGGGATTGACCTGGACATTAAGGACCTAGACAGTCCATATCAGCTCCATGCTCAAACCAGGGGCCACTTCAGATACAGCCAGGAGCCACCACCTATTTGGTGTCCTCTTGTAGCTTCCTGGTTAGAAGTACTTTCTGCTTCATGGTTTCCTACTTGACCAAGGTGCTGAGGAAAGGTAGCCTGGCTCAGAAAGTTCTGGGTGAGTAGTGCCCTGCTTTTAACAGATGACAAATGAGACCCCCAAACAGCCAGAACATTTCAAGGTTAGAGGGTAAGCAGGACAGGGCAAGGGCGTGTGTCATTTTCCTGGTTCCAGTCAGGGGTGCCTCCTTCAGGCTGAGCAGCCTCTGTGACAACTGAGACTTGAGGTATACACAGCTAGGTCTTTATGAGCTTCCAACTTCAAGTTTAGAGTCAAGCTAATGTCAGGGAAAGGAGGTGTTAAAAAGCATGCATTGACGTGGCCAACACACACCTGGGAGGTAAGTGAGCTTATCTTGTTGCCGGAGGTAGGGGTGGCAGGAGGCCCTGAGGCCTTGAGGAGGAGGTACCTACAGCTTCCAGTACATGGGTACCGCCTGGGCCATGTGGACAATAACACTGGGGAATTAGGGCAGAATTGTCTGTGTTCTCGGACAGCCACCGGCATGAGGGGATGCTGTGATATATGTAGCCTTAGCTACCATTCCACCATTGACATGTCCTGAGCATCTCAAAATGCCACACAGTTGGCTAGAGGCCATGGCCTTCACTCTAAGATTCTCAGGCTCAGCTTAGATTTGGTGGCCTCTGGCAGGAGTTACTTTTATACGTAGGAGTTACTTATACACAAAGGAAGCTAATACTAACTCAGAAGTAGACAATGCTCAGCCAGGGAAGGTGGGGGAGGCCTGTCAGCAACAGGAAGAGGGTGATTGATCTGGGCCTTGGTGGATGAAGGGGTGCTCTGCTAGAGCAGGATGGGGTTAGAAGGGCAGGCCTAGATACCTGCCCTGAGAAAAAGTGTTCTGTACTCAAACCAGTCCAGCCCAGCAGAGGATGCAAACATCAATGTTTCCGATGCCCACTGGTCCCCTACAGCTTTACTGGCATGGACAGTTTTTGAGTGCCCAAAGCCAGAAGCCTGGGTTATGGTTCCCAGGAGGAAACTTTAATGACAGTGTAGAGAGGGTGGAGTGACAGAGAAGCAACTGGCCTCTTCCTTGCAGACCCCTCATGTCTGGCCTTGTGAGGCAGAGGGAACACAGCCCACAACTTGCCAGTGATGGGGATGAAAATGCTGAACAACAGCTCCAGTGTTCCTGACACACAAAAACCTGAGGTGATAGCGGGCAGAGCTGCGGTATTGTGGTGGGCAACAGCAGAAAGCAGTGAGGGTAAGGACAAGAACTCCCTGAGGTAGACAGGATAGGGCAGCATAGTGCAGACCAGAATAAAAAGTGGAGTTACTCTGAGGGTCCTGAGTTGTGGCCCCTGACCTGTATATTCAGTCCAGGGTTGGCTGTTGTCAGCATCTCTAGAAAGGGCTCCTGCAGTGCTACTGTTGCAAGGAGCAGGTTTCAGCATCTTTAGATGTTCAGGTTTGGTCCAGGCCTCACCTGTCAATGACCAGCTCCAGCAGCACAGCATGGGACAACTGTGTGAACTCGGGGTCACCTGGCACATGGTCATAGTGTTCCAGAAGGGCCACCATGTCAAGGTCACAGGCCACACGATCAGGGAACTTCCAGGATGGGAAGCGCACAGGCCCAGCACGGGAGAATACATCCACGATGGTGCCCTGAAGGTCAGTGAGGTCCTTACGCAGGCTGTCCATGCAGGCCTGGCTGCCTAGCAGGTGTGCCATCCCTACAACTCCTGGGGCTAAAAAAGGAACCATGATCAGCCAAAGTGATGTGACTATTGCCGGGAGAATCTTACAAACCCCCTGACCTGTCGGGGTGTGTTCCACATCCCAAATCCACCACTGATTTTAGGGAGAAATCCTGAGTGACGGAGTCTTTTTGAACCGGGTTCTTGATGTCTCGGCTAGCCTCTTTCACCTACCCCGCTATGGCTACCCTGCCTCTAGAGAACCTGTGTGCCCCAGTCCCCTTGCTACATGGAGACAGGAAGAGGTCTTCTACCTGTAGGGAACAGGAAGCCCTGCATAAGTGATGTCCTGGATGAATGGATACTATTGATATGGGCACAGCAATAGCAAGTAAAGTGTGAGCCTAATATAAGTCTTAATAAAAACCTGGAGTCAGGTATTAGGGTGAAAACTGAAAGATCACAGAAGCAGAGCAGCAGACACTAGAGACTTCTATGAATCCTCAAACTAAATGTGAGGGGCCAGAAGACCCTGTCTCCACTTGTCTGATATTCCTGTCTCCACTTCCTAATGCTGGGACAGAAGGCATGAGCCTCCCACCACCTGGCCTCCATAGTTCACTAGTGGCTAGCTCCTCCCTCTGATCTCCAGGCAAGATTTATGTGTCAAAACACAAACAAAATATCATACAACAAAGACTTCAGGGCCTCAGCCCAAAGGGAAAGGGCAAAGCCTTCCTTGGGGTACTGAGTATGAGTGTTAACAGTATATTCAGACTATACTCATCATGGCTTTCTCCCCCTGGATGTTTACAGCCTGAGGATTGCCCCTACTGAGACTGTGCCTACCAAGATTAGCTAAACCTGTCTCCTCAGGTCACCTATATATCATAATCCTGCCCCCTTGTTCAGCTGCATGCAATAATCTTGCCTCCCTGCCCAATTCTCTATAAACATGCTGAGCTTCTGGGATGCTGGTTCCTCTATCCCAACCCCAGCTATTCTCTGTGTGACTCTCTGTTCCCAGTCAGGAGCCATGCTACCTTTCCCTCTGACACAGACAAAAACGTTATAGCTTCAGCATGACAGGGAATGCTAAGATCCACCCTCATCCTACCCTTTGAGATCCTTAGGATATGATCTTACCAAGTCTGAGACCTGGGCCCAAAAGTGTTGGGAAACTCAGAGGCACCCAAGGTGATGCTGGCATCTGAAGTGGACTCTGGGTTTCTCAGAGGACTAGTTCTGCCATTACCTCTCACAGATGTTTGCCCATGAAGCTGGAGTGACCGACTATGTCCACCTCTTGGACTAGGCTCTGAGGTCTGGGACTCCTGTGGGTGCCTGGCTTTCTGGCTCTTGGCTTCCTGGTTCTGGTACAGGGTTGGCCGCAAGCGGCCCTCCCATCCCTAGAAACGGATGCACGAGAGAGTGAGTGAGCACACAGTCAGGAAGGCTCCTAGGAGATTGGGTAGGAGCTGCCTGCAAGAAGAAGACATGTCCCAGGCTGGAGTAAGGGGATGAGGAAAAAGACTGGGGAGCAGACATGCCTTCAACCTGACTACAGCAGTGCCACTTCCCCAAGTCTGTCCCCTTTATACAGAAAAGGGAAAACCGAGACCCAGAGAAATCACTTAGGCAGCAGGAATTTCAGTCTACCTTCTTTCTTCCATTCTTTGGCCAAGCTGCTTCTAAACAGCCATGTCCAAAAGGATAGCAAGGAATGGGGGCTTGAGAACCGAGAAAACAGAGAAGCACAGAGGCCACTTTTCCCTTCTCCTCACCTTCCCCTGAAAAGATTGTAAAACTTAGGAACACGGACTCCCCTCCCTTCTTTACCAAAGACCCATATGATAGGCATCATGTAGAAAATCTAGTTGGTAAGGAATATCACAGGAGAGTGAAAAGAGATACCTGGGGTCAGTGAGATGGCTCAGCAGGTAAAATACTTGCCACACAGGGCTGACAACCTGACTTTGACCCTTAGAACTCATACGTTACAAGGGGAACATCAATTCACAAAGGTTGTCCTCTGACCTCCACACATGCACTGAGACACATGCATGTGTGTACGCACACATGTTATAACTGTACATAAGTACATATTTTTGTTGATTTTTGACACAGGGTTTCACTGGGTAACAGTCCTGGCTGTCCTGGAACTTGCTCTGTAGACCAGACTAGCTTGAACTCACAGAGATCCAGCCACCTCTACCTTCTGAGTGCTGGGATCAAAGGCATGCAACATTGTATGTGTCACCATTGCTGGCTACAAATAATATTTTTTAAAAAGAAAAAAAATAATATTCTATTTTGATTTGAATGTGAATTGTCTCCCACAGGTTTGTGTATTAGTTGCTTGGTTGCTCACTGGTGAACTTCAGAGACGTGACTGGACCTTGAAGGTTTTGCTATGGTCATTGAATGCCATATATAGTACAATGGCATTCCTGAAAGGCAATAGAAAGTTGAAGGTGGGGCCTGGTTAGAAGAAGAAGGCCATTGAAAGTGTGTCCCTGGGGGCTATGCTTTGCCCTGGCCCTTCCTCTGTTTCCACCCTCTGCTTCCTGTCTACCAAGAGGTAAAGAACTTCCTCTTCCACATGCTCCTGGTCTCTGAACGAGAGAGCCAAAATGACTAATGTCCTAAGTTTCCCCTCTTTATAGTAATATATAGTTAGAGCATAGACCTTTATTCTCCAATTATAGTTTTTGAATGGATGTCTATAAAAATACAAAGATTTCCTGGTGTCTTTTGGCTCTTCATTTCTGAAAGCTCTAAAACATGGAAAGTTATTTATTATTTATTTATTTTACAGCATGCGATGGTTTGATTGGGAATGGTTCCCATAAAGCTCATATGTTTGAATATTGGGGTCCCATTTAATGTAACTGCTTTGCTTTGGGAAGGATTAGGAGGTGTGGCCTTGTTGGAGGAAGTGTGCCACTGGGGAGTGGGCTTTGAGGTTTCAAAAAGCCTAGCCTGGATCTCCCTCTGCCTCTCTCAGATCAGATGGATTCTCAGCTACTGCTCCAGCACCATGTCTGCCTGCTTGCCCCATGAGTCCCACCAAAATGGGATTCATGGATTCATCTTCTGAAGTTGTACGCAAGTCTTCAATTAAATGCATCCTTTTATAAGCTGCTTTGGTCATGGTGTTTCTTCACAGCAATAAAACAGTAAATTAGACAAAGCATTTAAAACTTTTTAGTTTTATGATAGTTTATGTTTATGAATGCTTTGCCTACGGGTGTGCAAGTGCAACATGTACCTGGTGCCTTCTGAGGTGAGAAGAGGCCATCAGATCATCTAGAACTGATGTTGCCAATGGTTGTGAGCCACATGATGATACTGGGAACTAACCCTGGGCCCTCTGCAGGAACAGCCAGTGGACCTTTGGGCCATCTTTCAGTCCTCATAGAGAAGCTTTTATTAAATACATTTTAATGCATTTCTGTCTTCTTTTTTTGAGATAGGGTCTCACTATGTAGCCTTACCTGGTGTGGGATTTGCCATATAGACTAGGCTGGCCTACAATCAGAAATCCATCTGCCTCGGCCTCCCAAGTGCTAGGATTAAAGACATGTAAATGTGGACCTGTTTTTCTTTTCTTTCTTTTTGTTTTTTAAACACGTCTTACTAGTTTTAGGCATGAACCTTGTGATGCGTAAGTTAAAATATATTTTCCCGCTCTTGAACCTCATTAAATGGAGTAAAAAGAAAGCTGGAGAGATGGCCCTCTTGCAGAGGACCCAGGTTCAGTTCTCAGAGACCACAAGTGACCATCTATAACTCCAATTCTATAGGACATGATACCCTCTTTTATCTCTGCAGGCACTGCACACATGTAGTACCCAGACATGCCTGCAAGCAAAACACCCATACACATAAAAAATCTTTTCAAAATGGAGTGAAAAAAATTAATTTTATTTAGCCTAATATACTCATTATTTCAACATAAGCTCAATGTAAAATTAAGATTTTTGTGTTGCACGAATAAAGGAAACTCAGGGCCAAATCTCTGGGAAAGGCGGAGATATCAGAGAGAGTAAACACCACAGTCAGATCTCACCCATCTGTCTTCCAGCTTCCTCAGCCTCGCTCCTCCTGTGGCTTCTGCTGCCTGCTCTGTCTTTCTATGCCTGCCTTAAATACCTTCTTTGCTCAGTTGTTTCACATCCAGGTTAAGATTAAAGGCGTGGCACCACCATTGCCTGCCTGGGAGCCTGGAACTCCCTCTGTAAACTAAAATAACCTCAAACTCAGATCTGCTGGGGTTAAGGGCATAGGTCACCACTCCTGGATATTCCCTGTGCTGGGATTAAAGGTGTAAATCACCACTCTTTGATCCTCCTGGATTGACTGTGGGTAGATCTCTCTGATATTTCAGACTAGTTTTACTAAATATGAAACATATCCCCACAGAGATCTGCCTGCGTCTACATACATTTGGGAATTGAACTCAGGGTTTTGTACATGCTAGGTAAACACTCTACCAATTGAGCTATACTACCAAGCCAAAGTCCAGCGGTGGGATTGAACATCTACTACCTGCTAGGGTCAGGTAGGCTATGGTGACACAGGCCTGTAACTCTAGCACTTAGGGGGCTAAGGCAGGAGTAATGCAAGTTCAAGGCCAGCCTGGGCTATAAAGTGAAATTTGGGAGGAAGGGAGAGATCCTTCAGAAACGCCTATCTATATCTGAGTTTCCCTGAGAGGAGTGTTGCCGTAAGACTCACATACAAACAAATACATTTGACTCATAACTCCCATGTGTTGCCTTGGAAACTGCCCCTGGTGAGATAGTGAAGCCCAAGAGATTTTATGTCCCAACGATTAAAGTGGAAACAACAAGGAAAGGAGCGACATGAGACATCCTGGATTTCTTTCCTGAAAAGACAAAGGAAATAAAGCACGCAAGAAGTCCCAGTCTGGGCAGAAGCATATTCAGGAGGCAAAGCATCTAAGCGCAAAAAAAAAATTTATCTGTTTACTGGGGCCATCTTGGATACCAATTCCCATGAGATGAGGTCAAAACATCAAAAAATATTCAAAGTTAAGCAGATACTAGAGCTTGGTAGTATGACATCTCCTTAACATGTATGAAGCCCTGGGCAATCGTCAGCATCACAAACATATGTGCACACAGAATATCCAAAGCTGTTTTCTACTCATTATTTTTTAAAAAAAGATTATGCAGATTCACAGTGTGGGAAGCACTTATGGTGTCTGTGAAGTGAAAGAGCATATGACATTAACTTTCTCTGTGATCCCTAGGTGAGTGAATGATTAACCCAAAGCTACCAGCTTTGAACTGCACCTGTGACATTGTCATTATAGGGGCAGCAGCTAACAATGTCATTTGAGGCTTTCTGACTCTCCAAAAAGGGCAGGAGCCTTTCTCTCCATTCAACCTTCTACCCGCCCCCCTCTCAAACAGCTAACACCACGTGGATATGGTGGATTTATTTTTCCTTTCACATACAAAACCTTTTCCCCCCTGCGGTGAATATGGAGTTTTACTTCTTGGTCAAACAGTTTGCTATAATGAGCAAATGATGCAATTCCTGTAGTGTTTGACACAGGGTCTAGCTTGCAATAAAAATAAAAGTCCAATTCATCCTGTCTCTACTCTGCATTAATAACAATAAAATAATCAGCTACAATGTTGGTGGAAAGGGACCTTGGGCATTTTGTTGCTGCCCCATTACACAGGTGAAGCGAGGCAAGATGAGCTCAGAACCCTGAAATGGGGACCTAGAGGATCTCAAGAGAGAAAAGCAGGTGCTTGGAGGCGTGTTTCCGAGGAGCGAGGGGTGTGGTCTACAGGGCGGCCGCACAGATGGGAATTTGGAGAATAGCTATGATTGGAGGAGGTCGGACTTGAGGGCTGGCCTAAGAAATTAAGGAAGCAATTTAGAAAAGAGACAAGTGGGAAGAGACCCTAGGGAATTGTGGGCTCCGGCTCTAAAGGGTGGGATCCGGAGGAGGTGATGCCGAACAGAAAAAAAGGGGCAAAAGGTGTAGTTAGGTGGAACTCTACCGCGAAAGGTCTACTGGGAGGAAAAGTTCATCAAAAGGACAGGCCAAGCCAAAAGGAAGACTGAAGTGAGAGCTTGGAAGTTGCAGTGAGACGCAGAAAGCGAGGAACCGGCCAGGGCCGAGGAGTTCAGCGGACGATGTAGAATAGTAGCTCACCTGTCTCCTGCGTCGCAGCCTCAGCTCTGTGTCTGGCCGGCTCACAGAACTTCCCCCAGGGCGCTTGCCGCTCCTGGGATCCCTCGAAATCTTTAGCAGCGCGCCCAGGCCGCTGCCATGGCAACGGCGTAGCGTGCCGCCGTGCCCGCGGGGCGGGGCGTGAAGTTGGCCGCGTCTCGGGGGCGTGGCCGGAAGTGTGTTCTCCGGCTTCCGCGGGTTTTCTCTGGGTCGCCGCCATCTTGCTGTTGCGTTGCAGCCTTCGTGCGGGGAGCTTAACGTTGCCTCCGTACCGGTTGTCGCCCTGAGGCGGACTGGCAGCCCTGAGCGTCGCAGTCATGCCGGCCGGACCCGTGCAGGCGGTGCCTCCGCCGCCGCCAGTAACCACTGAGCCCAAACAGGTACCGCGCCCCGCGTTCCTCAGCCTGCAGTCCCGGTGTAGGCCTCGTCCCTCCCCTCCCGCGCGGACGCTACGGCACTCCTGCTGGAAGCTCAGGCCGCCCAGAAGGACTCGGAGGGACTGCAAATCCCAGGAGTCAGCGCGCTGCTTTGCCTTCTGGTCCCCCAAAGCTTCCTAGAACCGGAATTTTAGAGTAGCGTGTGATTTGCAGCTTCGGCTTCACTTGGAGGCTTATTATTCACTCTAAGCCTTCTTATTTTAAGCAGATCCCAAGGTGTTTCGTTAAAGAGAGAAGAAGCCTTGGGTTTCTCTGTCGCATTGGGATTGCCAGTTTTTCGGTCTTTGTTTATTAATCTCTAATTTCCTAGTCTGCCCAATGCCTTTTTTAAAAAACACCTCTGAGTTACTTTTCCTAAACCAGACAAAGTGCCAGTCTTCATTACAGAATGAATGAGGCATGACCCCTGCCATAAGAGAGAGCCCAGACTAGTGAAAATACAGACATGCACAAATATTCAATGTTTATTTTCTGTGTCAGTGTAAATGATAAAGTGTCAGGCAACATGACACATAAGTAATCTCAGCATTTGTGAGTTTGAGGCAGGCTGATCATGAATTGAAGGCAAGCTTGGACTACAGGGCGAGACTCAAAAGTTCACAAACAGCCGAGGAGGAAGTATGTGAATAATTGCAGTTAAGTTGAATACAAATAAGCCATAAATTTAATCAGCATTGCTTGCTGAGAACATAATGTGAGGGAAGTCCACAGGTGTGAGAGATGAGCAGCTATTTCCACAGGTGTGAGAGATGAGCGGCTATTTTAGAGTAAATAACAATGAAGAGTGATAGGGGAAAGGAAATTATTCAACATACATCCTTTATGTTTATTGTTTATTTGGGTTCAAAATAATAGTTTCAAATATGACAGGTGAAACCCATGTCCTTTCTCCAAACATTTATGTATTTGTATGTCTGTATTTTCCTTGACACTGGGGGAAAACAGACAAGTTGATATTAAAAAAAAAAAACAAAAAAACCCCACCATGATAGAAGCCAGATGGTCCCTCTTTTGTCAAAGGTACACAAGCAAGTGTGGCCCAAATGCACATTTGGGATAATGGTGGTAGGAGATGAAATTAGTATTTGTCCTAGAAGACAGTGGGAGACATTTTAATCTGGATAGTGACATATTGTGTTTCAAAAAATTTAGGCCTACAGTAATGTAATGGGGCTGGGGGAGAAACAGTTATGGTATTCAAAAGACACTGAAGGTCTGATCTAGACCAGGGCAAGAGGGATAGGCAAGTGTTTGCCACAGCCAAAGTGATGTTTTAGAATCTTGAGTGTGTCTAAAAGGGCAGGCACAGGATAGTCATTCCCCTGTTGTCTGTAATGTGGGAATAAAAACACTCAAGGTTGTCATCAGGATTCCCAGTTAATACAGTTTAAGTGCCTGGGGTGTACTTTGTGTTTGAATTTTATTAAGGAGAGTGAAGAGGCCTCGATTTCTGGTTTATGTGACTAGAAAACCTTCATAGGTTAGAGATGAAAGTGCCTTGGAGTCTGGGTCTAAAGCTTGGTGGCATTCAAGAGTTACCTGGGAGGGTGATTTAGGCAGGAATTTTTAGCCTAAAGTAGGGAAAGGGAATGTAGAACATAGTTTTCAAGAGTATCTTGCTGAAGACAGTGTGAATACTGAGGAGAAATTATAACCGTATGTTTAGAACAGTGATTCTTGACCCTCCTAATGCTATAACCCTTTAATGCAGGTCTTTGGTTGTAACACCAAACCACAAAGTCATTTTCATTGCCACTTCATAACTGTAATTCTGTTGCTATTATTAATTGTAAATACCAGGTATGTAGACCAGTCTTAGACAACCCCCGTGAAAGAAAAGGTTGTTGGTCTTTTTCCTAGTTCTTAGGAATGACCACAGAAGTCCATATGCAGGACCAAGACTGTATGACACAGCTGTATCATGGATAAAGGCTGGGAGCTGGCTTATGATGGCTTGACCAGACCAGGGACTTGAAGATCTTCCTTCCTTTTTTGTTTTTACAGCCAGCTGAAGAAGAAACATCAGCAAAGGAGGAATCCACCCCTTCCAAGCCAGTTGTAGGGATTATTTACCCTCCTCCAGAGGTCAGGAATATCGTTGACAAGACTGCCAGTTTTGTGGCCAGGTAACAGCTGCTTCTGAACAGTGGGAAGGGCTTTTGAATCAGCACAAGGGTAGCATGGGTTTTTTTTTTTTTTTAAGAGGCTCTGACTTGGGCTTGTTCTTCCAAAAGCACAGTAGGGCAGTGAGGTAGGCAATAGACAGACATGGTGTCTTTGACGTGTCCCAACGGTAACTGCAGTGAGAGCCATACCCAGCAGTATAGTCACCAGGAATTTCTGTTTCCAAAACAAGCCTGAGGGAATTCCTGGTAGCTTCTTTTATCTGGAGATGTGTATGCTGTGTTTGAGCTGCTGGCTGGAGAACATAAAAAGCAAAGCTGATTATTGTCTTGTATAAGGACTACTTACTTTTCCACAGAGCCTCAAATGATCATTTACAGGCTGATAGGACGGAGTGAAGCTCTGTTATGTTAAAAACATTTAGTTGTCTTCCCAGGTGAAAACTGGTCAGGATTTCTCTTGGCTTCCTCATCCTACATCCTTAAATGCAGTCTTCTTTAGGGCCACTCCACTCCAAAGGTGAACACATTCCCTGTCTTAGGGCATTTATAAAGTATTGTTTTGGCTACCCACAGGTATATATCTAGTCCACAGATGTTTTGTTTGTCCTTACAATCCTTTTTTTAAAAAAATTCTATTGCCACAAAAAAATGAGGCATTTTCACAATCTGTCTAGATTTCTGGCTTTTCTTTAACTAGATTGCTTCTTACATGGTAGTACTGCTTGGCCCTGAGCAGTGTTCAGGGCCATGTGCTGTACGAGGCCCCACACTTACAGTCACTCCCCTGAGGCTGTATCTCTACTACCTTGTATCATTTAATAAGTGTTTCTTTTCCAGCTTCTTAATAAAGTGAAAGAGATTCTGATTGACATCTTTCACAGTCCATGAGTATTCGTGGCTTTAATTAAGTTGCATTTTTTTTCTCATGTGATGTTAGTAATTGGGAAAAGGATGTTGCGTAAGAAATACATGCAATCTTACTGTCAGGAAAATTCCCGCCAGCTGTTGTCACATTTTCCTGTTTTCTTCTGCCCTTGGCATCCATTTTTAGATATGCTAATACTAGCACAAGAACTATCATGTTTTGATTTCCTTGCATCTAAATTGTAAACATTTCCTATATAACTCCGTGGTTTCCCTTATGCTGCATGCTGTCAGTGGAGTTGATGCAGGGTCTCCAGGCTGTGCTTTTTTTTTGAGATTGTTTCCAGTGTTTCCGATTGGCCAGTGAAACTGCAAGAGGAGTTTGAACATTGTCTTCCTCCCCTCTTAGATGGTTCCTTCCTTCCTTCCTTCCTTCCTTCCTTCCTTCCTTCCTTCCTTCCTTCCTTCCTTCCTCCTCCCTCCCTCCCTCCTTCCTTCCTTCCTTCCTTCCTTCCTTCTTTTTTTTTCATTTTATATACTAGCCACAGTTTCCCCTTGAGATGGTTTCTTTAGAAGAAAATTCCATGTGAAGCATTAGTGGCTCAGAGAGCATAAAAGATAAGATGCTGGGGCCTGGAAGGATGGCTCAGCTCAGTAAAATGACTGTCATGAAAGTAAGAGACCTTGAGTTTGGATTCCCACACTCAAAAGCAAGATTTAGATTGGTAACCTCAGTAATGGGGAATGGGAACTGGCAGATTCCTGGAGCTCTCTGGCCAGGTAGGTCCAGCACATTGGTGTGCTTCAGATTCAGTGACAGACCTTGTACCTTGCCTTAAAACTAAGGTGGGGCCAGTGTATTGATGTACTCTGAAGGCAGAGGCAGGTCAGTCAGAGGCAGTGTGAGTTTCAGGTCATTCTGGTAGCATTTCAGGCTAGCCAGATGCTATCAGAAGCTATCTAAAATAAATATGTAGATACATTTAAATATGTGGGAAAAGTTAGACACCTGACAACATCAACCTCTAGCCTCCAGGCATGTGTGCATACATGTATGCACTTAGAAACATCTCTTAGAATTTCCCAAGTATCTTTTCAATTATCGTGTCATTCTCTGCTGCCACAGATGAAAAGGCAAGCCTGACCGACCACCTTCTTTATAAAGGAGACCCCATCACCGATACAGTGAAACAGCTGTAATCCAGGGTCTGGACAGGAGTGCTCAAAGTTGGAGACTAACCTGACTGCATAGTGAACACTGTTTTAACAAAAGGAGATAGGAGTTGAAGAAGTGGTTCAGAGTCTGAGACCACTTTCTGCTCCTACAGAGGACCTGAGTTTGGTTCCCAGCACTCATGCCAGGTACTCACAGCCAGAGAATCCATAATCTCACACACACCCAATTTTTTTTTTTTTTTAAAGGAAAGAAAAACAAAATGGGTTGAATATACCTTCAAGTCCCATAATGTATGAGGCAGAGGCAGGTGGATTTCTGTGAATTCAAGGCCAGACTGCTTTACAATGTGAATTTCAGTTTCAAGGCCAAGACTTATCTTTAAAAAAAAAAAAAGAATACAATGTGAATTTCAGTTTCAAGACCAAGACCTTGTCTTAATAAAATAAATTTAAAAATGGAAAAAAATAAAAGGGTTTTTTGTGTATCTTAGTGATCCTTATGTCCAAGGGTATGAGTTCTATCTCCAGTAGGGTAAAACCCCACCATGTTTCTAGGTGGGTTTTTCACCTTGGCAATCACTTTTGTAAGCATTCCAAAGTCTAAACTTGGGATGGCTCAGTGGGTAGAATTCGTGCTATATAGCATTAGGACTTAAGCTTGGCTCTCTAACACACATAAAAGTATGGTGTACAGTGGGAGAGGGTGGTTATATCTCTGGCCCTGGTAGGTAAAGATAGGCAAAATTTTGGGGCCTACTGGCTGGCTAGCCTGCCTAATCATAATGATGAGCACTAGTAAGCATACACATGTATACACACGAGAGAGAGACACACACAGACAGACTGTGTATTTCAGAAATTGTAAGAAATCTGAAATGAAGGGACAGATCAAGATCTTACTCTGGGTGAGAGCCAGTATTCAGGTCTGCTCTGCTAAGCCAGTTACTCAGGAGCAGGCAGCTGGTATCTGCAACCAAATCTGACTAAAAGAAACTTTTTCTCTGTAGATAGGTCCTCTCAGTTCTGCATTTTCCTGTCATAAAGCTAAATTAGAAATTACCTTTAAAAAGCCCCACCAGCTGGGCTGAATCAGAGTCAGGCTTTTCTGCTGAAATTCATTCCTTGTGTTGGAGGATCTAATTCTAAAATTAGCAGTAAGCCACTTTAGAACTCTGGAATTTCTTGGAATAAGTACATCTGCTTTCTCATTATATCGTTCTAACTGTTCCTGATGTGTAGAGACCATGGCAAGAGACAACCCAGGCCCCCTTTTTTAGAAGCTGTTTTCCTTGGGCATTTTCCAGGCATGGTGACCTGATTGAGCTGGACCCAAATCTATCCATCCTGCTGTGTGTGGTTTACATTATGTAGGGAGGAAAATGCTTCTTTCTGAAGCATGAGGTTCTAGTTGGGCTAATGCATAGTCAGTTGAGACCTGATGGTATTAGTTAAGCTATATGGTGTGACTAGAACTTTCTAGAGGATAGGCCTTCCATAGTCTGTGCCATGGATGTCACAGATTGTTGTGGTAGCTAATCTTTTGTTTTAAAGATAGGTTTATAGTGTTCTGTCTGCATATATTCCTGCATACCAGAAGAGGGCACTAGATCTCATAAATGATTGTAAGCCACCATGTGTTTGCTGAGAATTGAATTTAGAGCCCCTCTGGAAAAGCAGCCAGTACTCTTAACCTCTGAGCCATCTCTCCAGCCCCTGTGGTGGCTGATCTGTATCTTGTCTCCTGCTCTGTTTAACTGACAGGGCCAGGGGTGTGAAAATCTGAAGAAAGAGTGGCCTATCTGGCACTGGTCCTTGGAGCAATGGGAATTGGGAGCCTAGTTTGGTATATTCACAGTGTCTCTTAAGTGTTGGATTCTGGCCAGACTTTCGGTGGAAGCCCCATGGTCCTCTCCTGAGAGGCCAGTCATCTCTAATGTTGGTGGAGCTGCCCCTTCTAGGATATATAGTAGCAACTGTCCCCCTTGCAACCCACTGTATTCAAAAGATCTTGAGCATCTTAAATACTACTTAAGCAAATCTTGGTCTTGAAGGTACAGCGGAAAAGTGATGCTAGCCACATTTTATATAGGGGAAAATAAAACCAAAGAATTCTTTAGAACCTTGTTCTATGTAAGACTAAGTAGTGAACCAGAAACTTGAAGTTGTCCATATCTTGTGTCAAAAAGGCTGTGTGCCTTTAAGTTGACACAGATGTTATGTGTAAGTATGACACTTGGAGATTAGGTGGCACACTTAACTGTACCTGGAAGGTAAAGGCCGTCATATCAGGAGTTCAAGTCCAGTTCTTAGCCTGGACTGCATGAGACCCTATCTCAAAAAAATAAAACCAAAAAGTTATGGCCTCCCGAGTTATACCTACTAAAATTCTAAAAAATCAGGATTCTCCCTTTTGTCATAGAGGATTTTATTTCTTTAGTGTGAGTATATATCTATATGTGTGCATGTGCACACATAAACATGGGTCAGAGTACAATTGTGAGAGTCATTTCTTTCTTTCCTTTTACCGTATCTTGTCAGCGAGCATCTTTACCTGCTCAGCCATCGCACCATGTATATATACAGAATATATAAATGTGGCAGAAACTTAAAAACCTTACAGAGCAACTTTTCCTTTGTGGACCTCCAGTAATAAATGGTTCATTTGGGCAGTATTTAGACACGGCATTAACATTTTTAGCTATTTGGGTTTTTTGTTTTTTTGTGGAACTGGGATCCAAATCCAGGGCCTTGTGCATGCTAGACAAGCACTCTACAATTGTGCCACATCCTCAGCCAAAAAGTGTTCTACTCTGAGAAAAAAAGCAATCGTTCAGCTGGTTGTGGATGTTACAGAAGTGTCAGAGGAGCTAAGAGATGGCTGGTGGAACAGCCAAGCCTACTTTAACAGAGGGCACTGACTGCTAATTCCTAGATACTGGAGGAGCTCTGATGCCCTGAAGGATGGACTGGTTTGGTGAGTAGGTGGTGGCACACATACTGAAATAGATTTGGTTCTGAATAGTCAACAGAGGTGTTGGTATTCATTATTTGATGTTTTAATTTTTTCCCCTAGAAATGGTCCTGAATTTGAAGCCAGAATCCGACAGAATGAGATCAATAACCCCAAGTTCAACTTCTTAAATCCCAATGACCCTTATCATGCCTACTACCGACACAAGGTCAGCGAGTTTAAAGAGGGGAAGGCTCAGGAACCCTCAGCTGCCATCCCCAAGGTCATGCAGCAGCAGCAGCAAGCCACCCAACAACAGCTGCCCCAGAAGGTTTGGAGCCCAGTCCCTCTTTGTGGGTTAAGAAGGGAAGCAAGGTGGGCGGGCACAATTAGGTCTGCTGTCCACAGTCATAGCCACAAGGGACTGAAGTAAAGTTACTCTCATCTTCCAGAAGCACTGATGATCCTTCAAGCTCTGGTTGGTCAAGCTCTGGGCTCAGATTATGAAGAACCCAACAGAACGACTGACAGATGAAGTTGAGGCTTTGTCCAAATGATTTTTCAGTCAAGGCATGAGAGTTAGTTGTAGTGTGAGAACCTGTTGGCCTGGATGAGCTAAAGGAGGTGATAGGCTTATGCCCTTCGTTCCCTTGTGTCTGGGCTGCTCCAATACCTAATTTATGCTTTGGCCCAGGAGTGTGGAAGCCAGCACTGGGGACAGTCAAGACTGAAAATGCCAATGCAGTTTGTCTACTGTGTAGAACTGGCCATGTCTCTTCATTTTACACCATTCTCAGGCTTTTGTGGAAAAAGCAACTTTTTGTTTGACCCTGAGAAACAAAAGTTGAAGTTATGTGTGAAGACCTTGCATTTTGATGTTGCTTGTAGGCATAAGTTCCTCATTATAAGGCGCATTCACAGTATCTTTTGTCTGCCTCATGGTTCTCTTGGAGGTCAATGATGTGCTTTATGCAGTGGGCTTTATTGTATAGCCTCTTAAGTTAGATTTTACACTCTATTTCCCGTATATTTTTTGCCTCCTCCTTGGGCCTTTGATTTCAGAATGGAAGCAGAGATAGTTACTTGAAGTAGATTAGGGAGTTGAAGGTATAGTTGAGACACCAATGCTCATGGGTACCAGTCTTCTCATAGCCAGTCCCAGTGACACTAACAATAGAGCATTGGAGTCTTTGGCCATCCTTCAGAGTTAGTTTACTTTATTCTGTTATTGTTTTACCCTCTCTGTCTTAGGTCCAAGCCCAGGTGATCCAAGAGACCATAGTACCGAAAGAGCCCCCTCCTGAGTTCGAGTTCATAGCCGATCCCCCCTCCATCTCAGCCTTCGACCTGGATGTAGTGAAGCTGACAGCTCAGTTTGTGGCCAGAAATGGGCGCCAGTTTCTGACCCAGCTAATGCAGAAAGAGCAGCGCAACTACCAGTTTGACTTTCTCCGCCCACAGCACAGCCTCTTCAACTACTTCACAAAGCTGGTGGAACAATATACCAAGGTCAGGCAGGCAGTACAGTATTTGCTGTCTGTCAGCAAGGACATTTTTTTTGTGTGTGTGAGATATCTGGGGAAATGGGAATCCCAACTCAATGTAAATCTTGACTCTTATAAACTGTGTGTGTGTGGGGGGGGTGTAGATTGTAAATGCTTTTTTGCTCTGTGTGTCTCTCTCTCTCTGTGTGTGTGTGTGTGTGTGTGTTGAGATTGTAAATGCTTCTTTGCCTTGCCATGGAGCACACTTGGGGTCAGAGAACAGCATTTAGTTTTCTTCTTCCATTGAGAAAAACTCAGGTTTTCATAGCATGTGTTTTTACCTGTTGAACCATCTCATTGCCTCTAAATCTTTATAAAGACAGGATCACACTGTGTAATTCTAATCCTGGTTGACCTTGAGCTCACCAGTGTAGCCTCAAATTCAGAGATCCTTTTGTCCCTGGGATTAAAGGCATGGGCCCCTACACCCAGCTACAATTGTTGTCTCTTTATATCTTGTTATTACAGAGACATTTATAAAGTGTTATTGGGTGGCCATCTGCTGTGTGAAAGACTAGATAGCTCAAACTGCTTTTCAGTATATGTATATTTTTACTTGTTGACTCTATGGCCTGAGAAGCAAGCTCTTAAGTTGTTTTCTATTACTTAATTAATTCCTCAAAGAACTTTAGTGGTATTTCCCCAGCTTTCACTAGCAGAAATGGGCTACAGTTACACCTCAGTGGTAGATACTTTTCTAGCATGTATAAGGTCCTGGATCCACTACTGGGGGGAAAAATGACCAAAAAAGGAAAGAAATGTGAAGGCATTCATAATTTCTATGATCTCAAGCTAGTAAGCAGTGTTGCTGAGATTCAAATCTTTGTTATTTTTACCCTATGGAGGAACTTAGACTAGAAACAGTTCAGTATGAGTTTACTAACATTTAAAACGTTCACCATTTTTCCATTTGGCCCTGGTGTTGTGTAGCCTGGGCTACAGCCTGCAACTTGTTTGTTTGTTTGTAGGCAGGGTTCCTTTGGCTGTTCTGGCTGTCCTGGAACTCTCTTTGTAGACCAGACTGGTCCCAAACTCACAGAGTTCTGCCTGCCTCTGCCTCTCAAGTGCTGGGATTAAAGGCTTCACTATCATTGTACAGTTTTGAAACTGTCTTTAAAAAGAAAATCTGACACGATAATCTGGTATTTAAAATTAATTAGTTAACTGGGTGTAGTAGCTAACACTTGTATCCCAGCTCTAGGAAGATGATTACCAGGAGGTCCAGGCCAGCCTCAGCCCTTTGACAGACCTTCTACTTTAAAAATTAATTTTGTAATGGGTTTTTACCAAAGCCATTCATTGGTATATGTTTACTAATGGCACATTTTTCTTGTTCTATTTTTTAGTGGGATGGTCTCACATTTGTTTTTAATATTTAGAAATAGTGTTAAAGATCTAAGTTGAAAGGACTCATAGGATTTACTAAGTATAAAATTAAAAATATAAAAGTGTCTTTAGAATCTAGAAGCTAGTAGAACAGTGACTGAAATCCAAAGCCAGGATTACTGCAAGAACTCAGTATCAGGTTTTCACAAATTTTAATTTTTTAAATTTTCTTTTTTATTTTTGTTTATTTGTGTGTGTGTGTATATATATATACACACATATTTATTTATTTATTTATTTATTTATTTATTTATTTATTTATTTATTTATTTGAGACAAGGTTTCTCTGTGTAACATTTCTGGCTGTCCTATTACTTGCTTTGTAGACCTGGTTGGCCTTAAACTCACTGAGCTCCACCTGCCTCTGCCTCTCAAGTACTGGAACTAAAGGCATGTGTCACCACTGTCTAGCTTGTTTTACTTATTTTTAATTTTGCATGCATTGGTGTTTTGCTTGCATGTATATCATGGTACCATGCCTGGTGCCATGAAGGTGAGAAGCCATTAGATCCCCTGGAACTAGAGTTATAGATGATTTGTGAGCTACCATGGATGCCAGGAATTGAACCCAGGTCTCTGAAGAACAGCCACTCCTGCATACCATTACTTTAGCCCCGTAATATCAGTTCCAAGTAAGGCTTGGGTTCAATTTAAACAGCTTCCATGGTTCGGAATCCTTAGTCTCTGTTTTGTTACTTTTTTGTTTCTTCCTCTAAATTTGGATATTGGCATTGACTCATAATTAAAGGTACCAATGTCTCTCCATGGAAAGCTGTGCTAGCAGGTAGAATCTAGGAATGTACAAAAGGGGAACAAGGTAAAATTGTGCTGCTTTGTGAGTGGAAGTAGGTGTTGCTGGGACAATTGGAATGGTTGTTAGAATAAAGATAGTCAGTGTTCTTTGGTTAATGCACATTAGATTTTAGAGTTCCATTAGTGAGAAGACAGAAATCTATCTTCATGGAGTTTCTTAGTGGGGTGGAGCATCTGTGTGTTTTGGATAAAGATATAAATAAATATTCTAGATCAAAAGATGGGATAGAAATACTGGGAAGTGAGAGGAAGTGGTTGTGGTCTTGAACAGGACAGCAGAGAGGACTGACCACCATGTCAGAATAATAGGGCTATGTCAGTGTCACCTGAGCACTTGTAATGGAGCATTGCTGGGTAACCTGCCTGTGGTTTGCATACTATACTGGGAATCCTGGAAGTAGCCTCTTCTGAAGTGCTGGTGTCCAGATTTGGAGAAGGAAATACACATTCTAGTTGTTAAATAACATGCACAAAGTCTGATGTATAGAGCTGGGGTTGAGGCTGAGAGTCCCATCTCCTGTGTCTTATGAGGGGGGCCCAGCAAGGCTGCGTCTTTGTTTTATACTGTGATATACTGACAGTTGCTCTAATTCTTTCAGATCTTGATTCCACCCAAAGGCTTATTTGCAAAGCTCAAGAAAGAGGCTGAAAATCCCCGAGAAGTTTTGGATCAGGTAATTACAGGATTTCCTGCTACGAGGTGTCAACGCAGCAGGTTCTTTGTATGGATTTTGTTTTTATTTAGAAACCATCTTTGAGGTGGTACAGGTTGACCTTTCCTAGTTTGAAATTTAAAACATTCTCGGATCTGAAACTTTTGAGTGCCTCCATGACACTAGAAATTCAAAATTCCACATCACATGAGAGTCACTTTCAAAATGCAGGTACACTAACATTAACCTTCAAGTCATGTGTATGAGGTGGATACAGAATGTAATGACCTTCAGGTGTAGACATAGGTTCTATCCCTGGCACATCTCATTCATTATGTATATGCAAATATTCCAAATTTAGACACACTCTTGGTCCCAAAGCATCTTGGGTAAAGGATAGACAGCCTGAACCTAGTTGTAGGGTGCTAAGAAGAGAAGCCTTGTGATGACTACAAAGGCCAACCAGAAGTGTAGCAAGTTTCTCTACTTAGACAGAAACTACCTCCCAAGCAGATCCCCGGGTGAGGGAGGTGGTACCAGTTCTCACAGTTGAGCAGATATACTAGTTAGTGCTGGTATGTTTTATTTGTCAGGTGAGTGTCAGACTATTGGATTGTGGCTGCTTTTGAAGATGCCAAGTTTTCTTAAATTTTTAAAATGTTTGCCAGGTGTAGGGTCTTACTCCTAATCCCAGAACAATTTCAAGGCCACTCCCTCCCCAAAACATCTAATATTTTCATACACATCTTCAGCCCCCCTTATTTAATTTCCCCCGCCTCGTCCACTGAAACCCTTTTCAATAAGGTCCCCATCTGCTCTTGTCCTCTTTTTTGTTTGAGCCAGTGTGTTTATTGGAGTTGCTTATGTAAACATTCCGTGAGAGCTTGTTTACTGGAGCCAACTTAACTACTATACCACTCAAGAAAATGACACCCTTACCTAAGCCACCCTTAATTGCTCATAGGCCCTCAAGGAGGAATGCCCCTCCTCCATTTGTGTTGAGCCACTGGTGGGTCCCGTATTGTGCAGGTAACCACATATCTGCATTGAGTTCATGAGCACAATGGCTTTGTTTTGTCTAGAACATGTCTTTTGGCTGTACATTTCCCATATTCTGATTCTTATATTCTTTCTACTCCCTCTTCTACAAATGTACACTGAGCCTTGGAAGGGGTAATATTAGGGTGTGTACCACTGTCAGTTATCCTTGGCATTTTACCAGTACCCACATTAACTCCCTCAAGTTTATGTTTCTGTGCTGAGAACTAATCATGATAGAAACCTTGAACACATTTTAACATGGCCATGTAGCAAAAGGAATAAAAAGATGATAGGTTCCCCCTAGGGCTTCTGGCACTTTTAGCCACTAGCTTTTGACAAGATTTACAGTACCACTTAAAAGATGTTCATGCACATTTACTGTAAGGAAGTGTGCTTCTGCGAGCAGCACAGAGCCCTTGGCCAACTCTGGTGGAGCACTGGAAGTTTCCCTTAGTAAACATTGTTACCTCTTGGTCTGAAGCCTCATTGGGGACACCTTGCTGTTTCCTATTCTAATAGGTATGTTACCGAGTAGAATGGGCCAAATTCCAGGAGCGTGAGAGGAAGAAGGAAGAAGAGGAGAAAGAGAAGGAGCGAGTTGCCTATGCTCAGATCGACTGGCATGATTTTGTGGTGGTGGAGACGGTGGATTTCCAACCCAATGAGCAAGGTAGGTCTGGGAAAAGAGTGCCTTTGTGTGGGAGCCAGGAACTCTGGTGTTCCCAGGGAGCAGCAGAACCAGGCACGGTGCTTTACTAGTGTTTGTTTCCCTCTGTTCACTTGTTTAACAGCTGGTTACCATGTTAGACTCTGATGTCCTCTTCAGATAACGAAATCAGACAATTCCCTAGTCTTTGGGGAGCTCACACACAGGGCAAGGAATGCCTCTCCTTTCCTTTCCTTTTTTCTTTTTTCCAGGGTTTTCTAGAGGAACAGAACTGATAGAGTGAATCTGTATACGTAAAGGGATTATTAGAATGCCTTATAGGCTATGGTCTAGCTAGTCCAGCAATGGCTATCTCCCAACAGAAAGTCCTGGAGGCTGGATGTCTCAGCTGATATTCAGTCTCATGGGAGTCCTGGCTAGGGAAAGAAATGCCCCGGCAGCAAGATAGGCCAACTTTCCATCAAGAGTGAGGGCAAGCAGGCAAAGAATACAGTCTTCATTCGTGTCCATTTATGTAGACTGCCATCCAAGGTATGGTCTTCCCACCTAAAATGACCAGTCAAAAAATCCCTCAGGCCAGCTGCTTCTGTGTTAGTTAACTACAAATGTAGTTCAATTGACGACCATTGAGTCTCGATGTCGTCTGTCCTTTAACTCTCTGTGTAAAGCAGACAAGCCACAGACTCACTTTCTTCCAAATGTTGAAATCAAAGGTGTTTGACTGTGAGTTACCCTTTTTAGGGAACTTCCCGCCCCCAACAACACCAGAGGAACTGGGAGCCCGAATCCTCATTCAAGAGCGCTATGAGAAGTTTGGGGAAAGCGAGGAGGTGGAGATGGAGGTTGAGTCTGATGAGGAAGATGAGAAGCAGGAAAAGGCCGAGGAGCCTCCTTCTCAGCTTGACCAGGATACTCAAGTACAGGACATGGATGAGGTAAATAAATTCCCAGGTGGTTTTGCCTGAACTCCTGGAGCCCAAGAGGTGGGTGATGCTCTCCTAGTCCAAGGTTCTACTCCTTGAGGCTCAAAAGATTGTGAGCTCTAGAGAAGGCCAGACTGACTGCTGCTGTTTCAGGCCATGCAGCCCAACACATCTTTCCAGCTCCAGCAACAAAGCTAATTCCTAGGAAAGATCTGATCTGAAAGTTGTGCCGGCCTTGTATAGTCTTTTTCTTTCCCTTGGCTTGGCATGCCTGCTCCCAGCCACCCTCTGCCAGCACCCTGTGCTTTGGTGCTTTTCTAGCACTTAGACTTAACAGGTCACTTATTCCTAAGCTTGTCTAGGTGTAGTCTCATTTCTACCCTCTTTCAGCACAGAATCCCGAGCCAAGCTGCTTTCCCTCCTCAGAAAGAGTCTGTGTACAGCTTGAGAAGAAAGGGGCCCCAGTGTCTGTGGGAATTGACTTTTTCTCTCCCTCCCAGCATTGCTCTGGGAGCAGCTACCATTGAGCACTGACTTGGCTGCTGTATTCCTCTTCTGTGTGTTAAGTGCCTTTGGCCTCTTGGGATCGCCCAGTGCCAGCCGCTGGAAATGCCTGAGAGGAGTGTTAGCACCATGGTCCTGATGCTCCCATTCATGTTGTGAGGAAACAGCTTGGCTTGCTGCCAGTTGACCTCAGCTGCTCCAGAAGGCTTAGCACATGGATGCTGGCTGGCAGGGGCCAAGGCTCCTTGCCATCCTGAGAGCTGCTGGGGAAGCGGCCTTTCATCTCCTGAGTTGTGCTACTGCTTTGCTTTTCAGGGTTCAGATGATGAAGAAGAAGGGCAGAAAGTGCCTCCACCCCCAGAGACACCCATGCCTCCGCCTCTGCCCCCAACTCCAGACCAAGTCATTGTGCGAAAGGACTATGATCCCAAAGGTAGGGCCTGCCTCCCAAGTCCTTGTGCTGCTAAAGAAAGTCTTACATGGTCTTGTGCGTTCTTCAGATGGGCTGTTGCTAGGAGGGTTTGAGGTGACCCCTATGTTACAAGCCTCATGGTGGGAAACACTGTAGTCATCTCCAGTTTGGGGTTTCTGGTGTGAGGGTAGTACTGAAGAGTGTGTTCGGTAAATGATGTTTGAATACACTACTTTCTTAACCTCAACTGCCACAATCCAGAGTTCTCACTTAGATGTCTGTTTTTCCTCTTAGCTTCCAAGCCCCTTCCTCCAGCTCCTGCTCCTGATGAGTATCTTGTATCCCCCATCACTGGGGAAAAGATTCCTGCCAGCAAAATGCAAGAACACATGCGAATTGGGCTTCTTGACCCTCGCTGGCTGGAGCAGCGAGATCGCTCCATCCGAGAGAAACAGAGTGATGATGAGGTTTATGCACCAGGTGAGTTGGAGGTTCCCAGCCCATAGTTTCCTTTATGTTAGGCACGAATGGTTGAGGTCAGTAAGTGTTTGGGAGATAGATGTAGCCTACGATGTTCCAAAAGAAATGTGTATTTTCCAGGATACTGTTAGAGAAACCCTCCATTGGCTGGTACTGATAGGGTATCACATGCCCATTGACATTCCATAACAAGATGCTGACAATAGCTGGCAGGGATACTTAGTCCTTTGTTCTCTTGCGAGACTTGCGATTGAAATTCTCTCTCCTTGAGTGACACACCTTACTGACAAAGCAGCAGAATAGGGTTTCCTGTGGTGGCACATGCCTTTAAACCCAGTGTTCTGGAGACAGAGGCAGACAGATTTGTGTGAGTTTGAGGCTAGGGTGGTCTATGTGGAGAATTCTAGGATAACCAGCACTACATAGTGAGACCCTGCCTTATTTATTTATTTACTTACTTACTCATTTATTTATTTATTTTTAAGGCAGCAGGATAGGAAGGGGGCTGTTAAGGTTGGGGACTGTGTTGATAAGTCCTGTTAATAAGGGTTGGACAAGTACCAGATCTTTGAAGTTTATGGCTTCTCTGGCAACCCTCCTCAGGTAGAGGATAAAAGTGACAAGTTGGACAGGGCCGTGGTGGTATACGCCTTTAATCCTAACACTAGGGAGACAGAAGAAACCTTGTCTTACAAAACAAAACAAAAAAGAATGCCATATTGGAGCCCACAGCCCATGCTGTGGATCCAGCCTCCACTCTACATTCCCAGAATGCTACTGGCTTGTCAGAACTGGGGACCAGGTTTAGCTTCTCTTTCTCTCCATTCTGTTGTTTAGGTCTGGATATTGAGAGCAGCTTAAAGCAGTTGGCTGAGCGCCGTACTGACATCTTTGGTGTAGAAGAAACAGCCATTGGTAAGAAGATTGGTGAAGAGGAGATCCAGAAGCCAGAAGAAAAGGTGTCGAGTGCCTTCCCTACCCTCTGTCTTCCACATGTGGGCTCAGTTCCAGGAGTCCTGACAAGCTGTGTCTTTGCTTTCCTGTGCAGGTTACTTGGGATGGCCATTCAGGCAGCATGGCCCGGACCCAGCAGGCTGCCCAGGCCAACATCACCCTCCAGGAGCAGATTGAGGCCATCCATAAAGCAAAGGGCTTGGTGCCAGAAGATGACACTAAAGAGAAAATTGGCCCTAGCAAGCCCAATGAAATTCCCCAGCAGCCACCACCTCCATCTTCAGCCACCAACATCCCCAGCTCAGCACCTCCCATCACATCCGTGCCCCGGCCACCTGCGGTGAGTCAGATGCCACCTTGTGACCAAGAACTTTAAACTGTGGTACTTAGAATGAGATGATGTTATTTGTCTGGGAAGGGCAACTGTATAAGAGTAGGACCTGAATGTTAGTCTGTCGAGTTGAAAGTGGAAACTTGTAGCTTTCTCTTCCACTGCAGAGAGCTGAGTGGTGAAGCAGGTTTGATACAAAGGGCTTGTGGGTTTAATGGGTCTTTGAGAACTGATGATCTAAATCCAGGAGATCAAGTCATGGTTAGCCTCTTTAGGGATATTGTCTACCATGAGGAGCTGGTTGAATCTGAACCACCAAAACCTCAAGTGGAAACTCAGCAGTAAGTTGCTATCATGGGCCTGAAGTGAGACTTCAGTGTTGGTGATAGCAGAATACAAGTTGTCCAATCCCCATCTTGAGTGGCCAGTTGTTGTGCCCTTGAACCTGAGCCTTGGTTTCCTGTGACTTATGGGTCTCCTCCCACCCTCAGATGCCGCCTCCAGTTCGTACCACTGTTGTATCTGCAGTACCTGTGATGCCCCGGCCACCCATGGCATCTGTGGTCCGGCTGCCCCCAGGCTCAGTGATTGCCCCCATGCCACCCATCATCCATGCACCCAGGATCAACGTGGTACCTATGCCTCCTGCTGCACCTCCCATCATGGCACCCCGCCCTCCTCCCATGATTGTGCCAACAGGTCAGTCAGAGTGTTGCTTTCCCATCTATTGGGGCAGTCCACAGAGCCATGGCTGGTGTTGGGAAATCCAGACTAGGAACTGGGAGACATAGTTATTGAGCAAGACGAGACTGAGGTGGCATAAACTGGATGTCTGCATTTGGTGTTCAGGTCCTTGACAAGCTCAAAAGCCTGACAGTTGACTCTTGTCTGGCTGATGTTTCCCTGCGTCTTGTCCTCTGCTGCCTATTATGGGCAGCCTCCCAAGGCTTCCTGTCATGTCTTTCAGCCTTTGTGCCTGCTCCACCTGTGGCTCCAGTCCCAGCCCCAGCCCCGATGCCCCCTGTACACCCCCCGCCTCCCATGGAAGATGAGCCTCCGTCCAAGAAATTGAAGACCGAGGACAGCCTCATGCCTGAGGAAGAATTCCTGCGCAGGAACAAGGTCTGTGGTCCACTCCCGTGCTGTTAGCTTCTGAGATTATGCAGGTCAGCCAGAAGCTGTTTCTGGGCATGCTTAATGTGAGGTCATAGCTGGGAGAACACAATGTTCTATGGTGGTTCTGGTAGTATGAGCTCTTGTAGAAGTCAATGTGGAGATGCAGCTGCCAAAACCATATCACCTGAGTAAAGTGCCAGGAGCATAAACTAGCTGGAGGAAGTTAGTTCTGGGCACGGCTCTTAAATTCAGTTCTATCCCAGCCCTGGGAAGTCTCACTGTTAGGATAGGATTCTGCTGGCGTTCTGGAACAAGGATCCTACCTTGCCACTATACCAGTCTCTAGGAAAGCTATTAGGCTTCACTGAGCACACAAAGAGTCCCAGCTCCCACTAGATTTTCCCTGTGAATTTAACAAAATTGTTTTTCCAAGACTAGAGTCTTGAGCATCTACCAAAGGTTCGGACAAGCTCACAGTCAAATTAGCACTGAGCTCCAGCCTCTTGTTCACTTTGGAGCTGAGTTCTGAACTCAGAGGAAACTGACCGTGGTAATATACACTTAAGCACTCTAGAGGCTGAGAAGATTGAGGCCAGCCTGAGCTACATATGAAACCCTGTCTAACACCTAAAAATAAAAAAGAAATGAAGTAAATGTGACCAGAGGGACAGCAGTCATTGTTTGGATGGGCCCACTTGTAGTGGAGCATAGTTTCTGGTTGGCTTGGAGCTCTCCAGGCATAATGAACACTCTGTTTTGCAGGGTCCAGTATCCATCAAAGTGCAGGTACCCAACATGCAGGATAAGACGGAATGGAAGCTGAATGGCCAGGGCCTGGTCTTCACTCTCCCACTCACAGACCAGGTATATGTTGCCACCCCCAACTAGTGCAATTGCTTGGGAGCCAATGGGTTAAGTCAACTTTTTCTAGCTAGCTGATCTTAGCAAGGGAATGAATAACTTTTCTTTGGTCCCACAGGTCTCTGTCATCAAAGTGAAGATTCATGAAGCCACAGGCATGCCTGCAGGGAAACAGAAACTACAGTATGAAGTAAGCCAGGGTAACCCCTTAGTTTCCAACACCTCTATCATCCCAGAAACAATCTCTTGTTATAAAGTAGGATGGAGAGAGACCTGGATTCTAATACAGGGTCTAAAAACGTTTTAGAACTGGATAGGGACTAGCCCAGTGATGTGAGCTTAGCCTGGCTCTCTCTGTAAAGGGGTCTTCCAGGTCTTATGGGGCCTCATCTCCTCCCCTGTAAAATGAGGGTATTGAATTAGGTAATCACTAAAGTCTTATGATCTGAGAAGTTGGCTGTTCCTTGGAGTTGGTCATGGCTAGCATCTTGGGGAATTGAAAATTGGACTAGATATTGACAAAGGTCCCTTATGTTTGTCAGTATCAGTTAGAAAGAAGGAAGGAAAAAGTGTTCTAGAAGAAACCAAAGTTCCATAAACTATTGACCTAGTCTTGCCTTAAACCTCCATATTGGTCAAGTCTACAATCTTAATAGCTAAACTCAATTATATCGATTGTATGAGGCTACATTGATGTGGTCAAAGACAGGTGCCATACCTAAGACATTTGTCTGTATTCCAGGGCATTTTCATCAAGGATTCCAACTCCCTGGCTTACTACAACATGGCCAGTGGTGCTGTCATTCACTTGGCCCTCAAGGAGAGAGGCGGCAGGAAGAAGTAGTGTATATCTGCAGTTGGGCCTCTGCGATGGAGTTCTCTTTTCATCACCACTTTCCGGAGCTGCTCTGGAAGCTCAGCACAGCCTGTGCATTAGTTTCCCTCTTCCTTATTTTGGAGATTCACCTTGTCCTTAGAGCTGTTGTCCACTATCTAGCTCGACATGGCTAAGGATAGCAGAGCTTTCTAAGCCAGTCTGTGAGGTCATTTCTTGTTAGGTTCTGGTTTGGGGTCCTTCAGGAAGCCATTAAGGATTGAAAACCCTGGGCTTTCCTGCAGGATAGTTTGATGATGCCAAGTGATACTTGGCTGATAGGATCTGGTAACTGCCACTCATGGTTTCATGTCGTGCTTTGGTCTCTAATAAACCTGGAGTCAATCGTGGTACATGCGTGCCTGTAATCCCGGGACTTGGAGGTGCCTGCAGGAGAATTAGATGTTCAAAGTCACCCTCAGCCACACAAGTTGAGGCCAGCCTGGGCTTTTAAAATTAAAAACAAAACACCTCTTAGACCCTCGTGGAAACAGTTCAGTAAGATCTGTCTCTTAACCACTGTGTCCACTGCTTAGTGCAGTGTGGCCTGGGGCTCTCAGCAGTGGTGGTGTTTCTTCTAAAGACTTTATGGGCTGGGGAAGTGGCTTGGTGACTAAAATGCTTATGGTGCAAAAATTCATGGAAAAGCCCCTGTGGCCCGTGCACTGGGAGATGAAGACTGAACCAGAATCACCCGAAGCAGCCTGGAGACAAGAGAGACTTCTCTAAAGCTAGGTGGAAGGCAAAGCCTGACACCCATGGTTGTCTCTACACCTTTACTTAGACACACATTTTATATTTGTAAAGCATTGAAACCTTTCAGTATGCACTATCCCACAGAACAAGGACCACAATACACGGTGCAGTAATGTCCTTCAGACCTGGAATTACCCTTCAACTGATTGGTATAATGGTTTTAGGTAGGTGCTTCATTCAGTGTGAGCACAGGATGTTCTTTGCGATGTGTGTTGTTAATTATGTCATGTCCATGTGCTTATCTAAGGGCCTCATTTAGTTTACTACTTCATGGGTTTTGTGGTATTTTTGTTGTTTTGAGACAGCAGGCCTAGAACTTGCTACATAGACCAGCTTGGCTTTGAACACACAGAAGTCAGCCTGCTGCTGCCTCTCAGGTACTGGGATTAAAGGCATAAGCTGTCATACCTGATGTTCCTTCCTGATCAAGCACTTGTGTGGTTGTGCTTCTGTGGTTTTTGTTTGAAGTGCTAAAGGCAAGTCACATGCCTACAGTCCGTGGCTTAAAGATGAAGAGTATGTGCAAAACATTTACCTCAGTCTTGGTCACTTGAATGAGGTCCTGATGTAGGTAGGTTATTATTTTTGGATTGTGTTATTACAGAGGCCTGGGTGCTGCAGTAAGTATTCAGAGGAATGGAGGTGAGAGCCTGTTGATGTAGACAAAGCTGATTTCATTTTGAGGATTATGCATGCTCAAAGCCTCTAAGAGTTCGCAGCACTTTTAACATTTGCCGCCCCTTGATGTGATTCAAGTGTCAGGAAAACATTTCTCAGGAGCACAGAAGCTGTTTCCTCTAAACTTAGGCAGCTCCTCAACAGGACCAGAAACTTGGCTTCATTACAATCTCCTCACATTTAATTTTTGTTGATGTCAGCTATTCTGTACCCTGTGTGGCATTTGCCTCTCACCTGGTTGTCCGGTTTGCCTAGGGACTAGTGCAAAATTTGGCTTACTGGTGGGTTTTTCTAATTTAAAGGCCTCAAAGCAAGTTCACTGCTAAATGCTAATTGGGCAGCACTAGAAATGCCCTGGAGGGTCTCCAGGAGGGAAGGTCATCTGAAAGCTTTGGAGAATGCCATGTCTAAGAGCTCCTTTCTGTATTAGGACATGGCATGGTGTCAGAGCATGTGCCTCTGTAGCTGAGGCTATGACAAGAGTGCAGGAACGGGGCTGAGCAGAATGAAAGTGAATGGGCCCTTTGATCCACATTCCATGGAGTTAACAGTTCCCAGAACTCCTGAATGAATGTCTGTCCTGGCTCCCATTCACTGGAGGCTCATTGACCACAGAGCCTTGTGACCTTTGGTGGCCATAGACAAATGTCGTTTCCTGGCACTGTACATCCTACGACATTGCAAATTTTAAAAAGTGCTTGCTTATTCTTTGTGTGTGTATAAAATAGGCATGGTGGCGCACACTAATCTTCGCACTCGGGAAGGCAGAGGCAATTGTATATCTTAGTTCAAGGCCAACCAACCTGGTCTACAAAGTGTAAGTTCCAGGACAGCCAGCACTATTAAACAGAGAAATCCTGTCTTGAAAAACAACAAAAGAAATATATATATATAATGTACTTAGGTCATATGCCCTCCATCATCCTGTCCTCTCAGCAAACACTTTGTCCAAGCTTCCTCCTTACATGTGTGTGGGAGACTGCATTTAATTAGGGTTGTGTATTTGATCAAAGGCAGTTTAGCAGTGCTTCTACCCTACGCCTCTTTATCCAGACAACTGTTAACTGGAGATCCTCAGGGAGGGTGGGCCCTTATAATGCCCCCATCCATGATGGAATAATAGGCCCAGTTTCTAGCAGGCCTTGTGCTGTGATTTCATGGATATAACAGCCCCATTTTACTACAATCATACAGTGCTGCTCTTTCAGAGGACTCTAGATCAGTTCCCAGCATCCATATGAGATTGGTCACAACTGCTTATAACTCCAGCTTGCCCAAGGGCACCTGTACAGACATAACATACACAGACATAAATTTTAAAAACATTCAAACAAAACACTTAGGTGGTGCTGGTACATGCCTTTAGTACTTGAGAGCTAGAGGCAGGTGGATCTCTTGAGTTCCAGGACAGCCAAGGCTACACAGAGAAACTTTCTCCAAAAACCAAAAAACAACAGAAACTTTGAAAGTTCTCTGGCCTTAAAGAAACTAACATCTGGAGTTGAAGAGATGGTTCAGTTGGGAAAATACTTACCAATAAGCTTGAGAACCTGCATTAGGGTCCCTACACTATATAATCTCTGGAGCTGACTGGCCAGCCAATCTAACTGACTTGAGTTCATTGAGAGACTTTCAGAAAGTAAGGTGGAGTACAATTGAGGAAGACGCTTGACATGAATATCTGGCTTCTCATACACCAACATGCATTTGTGTACATATATACTCGACACATATAAACAGTGTGCTTTTGTTCTGAGGGCTTCAGAATCAAAGCATAAGAGCTCACCAAGTAATTACATTTCAATTTTTTCAGAAGAGGAAAATGGTGTTCTCAAATATTTTGCACAAGGGCACAGGAATTTAGGATGGCTGTGAAGCAACTCACATGGCCTTGGATTAAGTTGTCAGCTCAACTGCTACAGCTGTAGGCTATGGTTGAAAACAGGACAATCATCAACTTGAAATTTATGAATTCTGTCACCTCTGCCCACTGTTACTGGGAATTTCTGTGTACCAAATGCTTTAAAAACATCACACTAAAATCTCAAAGTAATCCCCCCCCACACCCAGTATTTCATTTTACTGATGAGGAAATGATCTTTAAAAAAAAAAAAAAAAAAAAAAAGCCAGGTATAGTAGTGCCTATCTGGTCCCAACTACTTGGACTTGATTAGGCAGGACAATAGCTTGAGCCCGAGTTGGAGGCCGGAGTAGGTAACAGGCCCTGGCTCAAGAGAAAAAAAGCCTCAGAATTGGGTCATCAACTATAGTCCTGTTTCTGAAAGACCAGTACCCTTGTTCTGAGGTCTCTGGGTATTTGTGTGATGCTTAATTTACACTGTCAACTCCACTGGATTTGGAGTCATTTAGGAGACACCTCTGTGCCTATCCTGTTGTTTCCAGGAAGGTTGAACTAAAGAGGGAGGAAGACTCACTTTGAATGTGGAGATATCATTCCATGGGTTGAGGTCCAGGACTAAATAAAAGAGGGAAAAGGGGGCTGGTGACATATACCTTCTATCCCAGGGGTTACATAGATCTGTCTTTAAAAAAAAATAAAAAATAAAAAATAAGCAAGTGGCACCACCCCACCATGATCGACTGTAACCTCAAATTGTGAGTCCCAAATAAACAAACCTGCCTAACTGTTTTTGTCAGGTATTTTGCCATAGCTACCAAAACAGTACATCTGCCTTACAGGATAGGATGGTTGCGTGCTTTGGAGAGAGCCTTAGGCTCAGGATTGTGAGGTCAAAGTGGACACTGCACCTATCAACTCCAGTTATATCTGTCCTCTCTCCTTCCCTCACATAGATCCACTCTCCCTTCTTGGAGTTGTGTTCAGCCATTTAGAAAGAAGCAATGTCCTAGACAGGGTTAAAGAGCAAAATGGCCTGTGCCTCTCTTCTGTGTATGCTGTTGCACACAGAATATAGTCTGCAGGTTTTCAAGAATGTCAGGCCATGTGGCATCAAGGAAATGGCTGGTGACTCACTCTATGCTAAAGTCATTTCTTGGAACTGTTGCAGACCCTTTGCAGCCAGTCTGGAGCCTGGCAGCTCAGACTGACTTTTTGCTTCCCTTCTGAGCCTGTTTCCCCACTTAGTAATTTAGGGAGCATCACATGACACTAGTAAACCATAGAGTACTAGGTGGATGAGGAACCCTAGGGCCAGAAGTTGGATGCTGGGGTTGAGTCCACAGAAGTATAATTGGCCCAATTCTTCAAATACAAACTTTATGAAAACGGGTCATGTTCTGGGACTAGTCTCGGACCTTAGGCAACTGTATTTCATAGAACCTCAATTTACCTATCTCTAAAATAGGACATATCCAATAAGATCACTAAAGGGTTACAAGAGATGGCACAACCAATTTGGAAAGCAATTTGCCAGTTATTCCAAAGGTTAAACAGGCCATCATAGTTCAGCAGGTAAAGGCCCTTGCTAACAAGCCTAATGTCCTGAGTTTGATCCCCAGGATCCATAAGCTGGAAGAAGAAAAGTGACTCCTAAAATTTATGCATGTGCCATTAAAACCAAGAAATTCCAGTCCTAGGAAATTCTAAGAAAAAAAAATACTATGTTACCTGATTAAACAACATTATTCCTAATAGGGAAAAAAGGTGTTCAAATGACTTTCACTGATGAATGTGGTATGTCAACACAATGGAGTATAATTCAGCCATGAACAGAAGAATAAAGCACTAATAAGTGCTCAAATGTAGATTAGCCTAGAAGCAATAAAGTCAAAGCTTAAGACCAGCCTGTATCACATAGCAAGACAAGCCCCTCTCTTAAACAAAAAACTGGACACACAAAATGATTGGTAACCACAGATAATTGAAATGTCTAGAAAAAGCTTATCTTTAGGCACAAAATAGAATAGTGTTTGCCAGAGACAGCGAGGGAAGGCTGGAAGTGGCAGTTACTAGATAGGAGTGATTTGAGTGATAAAAAATGATTAAAAATTGGATCACAATGTTTGCACAATGCTAAGGATGCTTAAAAACCATAACATTTTACTATTTGAGGTAGTGTCATTGTTTGTATTCTAGTTAGCCCAGAAACTCAAATTGTCTCAGTCTACTGTATGCTGAGATTATAGGCATGCATTAATTTTTATTTATTTGTGCATGTGTGGGTGGGTAGGATGATGGAATTCAAACTTAGCAAGTATACACTTTAAACATAAACTTGTGGTATGTTAATCGTATCTCAATAAAACCAGCCCATACCTGTAATCCCAACACTTGGAAGACTGGGGGAGTACCCTGTGATACATAGTAAGCTCAAAGCGCTTTGGAGACCCTATCTTAACACAAATCAACCTTCACCAAAAAAAAAAAAAAAAAAAAAAAAAGGTGTTGGGAAGGAAAAAGATTGCAAAGGAAAGTAGAGCTTAGGTCAGGTTTTTTGGTCTGTTTGGTTTTAGTTTTTCGAGACAGTCATTCTCAGTATAACAGTCCTGGATGGAACTCACTTTGTAGATCAGGCTGGCCTCCAACTCACAGACACTTGCCTACCTCTGCCTCCCAAGTGTTGGGATTACACCTGGCTCTGGCTCAGTATTATTCTTACAGGGTCTCTCTCCCACAAGCTAATTTAAACACCCCTAAGCAGAGCAGCAGGTGATTCAGACCCCTAAACCCACTTGTGCGTCTATCACTGCTCTTCGAAATAAACCGGCGAAGCAGCCCCACCCACGACCCTGTTTCGCCCAAGAAAGCATAGGCAGGCAGGATCCCTGGGGAAGCCCTGGGCCTTCTTCCTGAGAGCCACAGCAGGTGACACGCCACCCCCGGGGCAACCCGGAAAAGCCAGAAGAGCTAGTCCAGGTGAGTTTTCGTGATTGGCAGCCAGAGTAGGCGGGGCCCTGCTGACGATAATCCCGCCCCCTTACGTTGGTCCAGTTGGCGCCAGCCTAGAGGAGGGGCGGGGCCCTGGGCCTTCTGCACCCATTGGGCGCGTGGTGGGAGCTCCCTGGGGAGCCGCCCCCAGGTTTGCGGCAGCCAATGGGCGCGGCGCGTGGGCGGGGCGTCGGCAGCGTCGGTGGAGGCCGAGCGCCGAAGGAGGCTGAGGTGGCCGCTGGCGCTCTGGTGGCGGGCGCGGCCAGGATGGCGAAGAGCAGCCGAGAGAATGGGCCGCGCGCGCCCGCAGCGGGCGGGAGCCTGTCGGGGACCCGGGAGAGCCTGGCCCAGGGCCCCGACGCCGCCACCGCCGACGAGCTCAGTTCGCTCGGCTCCGACTCGGAGGCCAACGGCTTCGCCGAGCGCCGCATCGACAAGTTCGGCTTCATCGTGGGTTCGCAGGGCGCCGAGGGCGCGTGAGTAGCGCTGGGGGTCTGGGCCGGGCGCGTGACCAGCGCAGGCGTGGGCCTGACCCACCAACGTGTCTCCACTGCCCCATCCCCACGGACCCGCCCCGAGCGGCAGTCTACTTCCTACCTACGTCGGACAGGCAGGCCACCCCCTTCCTCCCGGTCCCCACACCCGGTACTTCTGAGACCGACTGTTCCGCTCCCTCCGAGGGACTTACATTGTCCTCCCGACTGGGGGATAGTCACCAGCTCCTAGATTCGACTCGGTCACCCTGGCCTTAAAGCTGATTGACCACCCCCTGGCATGCGCACAGATGGCTGCCCCATACTTCTCCCCTACCCCATAGAATCCTTGTCTCACCACCTCAGGACCCCTACCCCAGGACATCTTAGACCGACTTCAGGACTCCCGGCCGCTCCAGCCCACTCCAGGTCACACTAACCCTTACATCCAGACACATAGACACATTTGACACTGGCCAGCTCCCTCCCAGACAGTCCCATCTTGTCACTGACAGTTTCTTTCCATCATGGAAATGTCAGAATGTGTCTGTTTCTCTCATACACACCTTCTACCTTAAAGGCAACTTTGTCCATTGTCACAGGCAACAGGTGGGCAGACACTCCCCCTTTCTAGTAGTTATAGGGTGACAGTGCCTCACCTCTAGGATTCAGCTGTCAGCTTCATCACCACAGGAACCAGCCAGCAGACTCCCAGGCTGTTGTGTGTATACATACTTTCTTCCAAAATCCTGATCTAGGACAGAAATAGAGGGAGACAGCAGGAGCTCACCCTTGAGCACTCAAGGTAGAAGAAAAAGGTGAGGCAGTGGGAGTAGCACCTCTCCCCCCAAGACAAGCATGCTGGACTACAGCCTTTTGCCCCACAGGACCCCTAGAAGTCGGTCCTCCCAGGGACTCTTGAGTCCAAACTGGTGGTCTCCTCAGGAAGATGGCCTCTAGCTCCCACTTCATTTTAGTTGTTTCAGAGACTAGTGCCAAACAGAGAACTGACAAGCCTCCCTCTCATAGTGTGCCTCCCAGTTTATAGAGACATAGTCACCAGAAGAGCCTTACTCCAGAATATTTCCTCTGACTAGTTGTGACTGCCCAAGATGTCCCCAGATTTTCTTGGGACCTACAAAAGTGCTTGGCTATCTTAAGAAACACACTCAATAAAGTTGTCCCACATAAATATCAGTTCCATAATGTCATAACCCCCACGCCCCAAGAGTCTCTTATTCCCCAAGCCTCCTTCTCCTTAGGAGGAAAATTTTATAAGTTCAGGCTTCTGACCTAGATGTGGTTTCCTGTCCCCCACTGGATTTGTCTGCACCACCCCCTCCAGGCTTGCTCGCATAAGGCTAAGTCTAGTCCATTACAAAGCTAGGCAAACTTCTCATTCTCATCCTTCACCCTGACTTTGTCCCAGTTTCCTTGGTATGAGCTTCATGTAGAGAGAATTTAGGGTTTTATTTCAATTGGGGCACAGGGATCAGGGGCCTGGGAGGAGTGAAATATTGAGGGGGTGGGAAGTGATTCTCAGTTTTACTTGTGGGGTCTTGGAAATAGCAGCTCAGATTTGCTGATAAATTCTAAAGCATAAAAATTCTTCCATACTTATTGGGCATTTAGCCAGATTTCAGGGTGCAGGGCATGTGATAAAGTGAGGAGAGGCCAGACTTAGGGGTTATACTTGTTGGCTGTGTGACCTTGGGCAGATCTTGAATCCCTAGGCTGTTTATTCAAGGGCAGAAATAATACCTGTATCCAATGCTACTGAGAAAAGTGAGAATCCGATACATGAAATTGCCCAGCACCATGTTTGGTACAAATAGTAACCCAAGAAATAGTTTTCTTTCTCCTTCTAAGGGTCTGAGAAATGAAGAGAAAAATGAAGGCGTATCTCTGGTATTTGTGGGAAGAGTCGCCCAATGAGAGCACCTCCCTTTGGCTCTCATCCCCAACCAGGCAGCTAGATCTGTCTTCTTCACCCTCCAATTGAAACCTGGGATGTGGCTCTGCAGATGCACTCTACATCTCCATGTCTGTGAGGCCAAAGCTGAATGAGATCCCAGATCTACGTCTGTCTGTCTCATTTTCTTCAGCTTGTCTAACCAACAAGATCTCTTCAGAAAGCTTGGAGCTTCCTTGTTTAGTTTATACTGTGGTTCTAAAAAAGCCAAAAGTAAGTCCCTGCCCAAGGCCATAAGAGGGGAAGTTGTGGGAAGTTTCAGGGTGACCGCCCTGAACCTAGTCTCGTGGTTGAAGGCTAGGAGTCCATGTGCTGTCCAGAGAAGTGAAACATTAGCATGGATGGCCTGCAGTGGAGATGATGGGACTCTGTCTCCAGATTAAAGGTCCATTTCAGACACCTGGGCTAAAGGTTGTCTCCATACAGGTCAATTTTGGTAGTTGCCAAGGGCTGTGGAAATGGGAAAGAAATCCGAATCTTGCTCATTCTAGTGTCTGTTGCTTTCTTGCCTAAAGCATATTATAAAATTGTAGGTAGGCTAAACTGGAATGGATTGTAAAAGGCTGACTTGTATAGCCTGTGTCTAGAAGCTAAAACAGAGGCCAGAGATGCAAGAACTTGCTTAAGTTCACTTAGTATATTATAGCAGAACTAGAATTTGGATCCAGGATGTCAGAATCCCAGGTGAGGAACTGCTTCACCATCTATAACTGTGGCCCTTGGCCCCAGTAGGAAATCAGTTGGCAGGCAGGTAAAACTGAAGATAATAGGAATCTGCTTGCTTCCTGGGCACTTCTCACACCCTTGCCAGTGCAGGAGGCTAACAGGAATGGCCAGGAAGGATAGGAATGTGCTATTATTACCCTGATTAGCTTAGGGCTGGACCAACCAGGCTTATTTACCTTTTTCTCCTCAGGTCGCAGTGGAATAAATGCTCAATATTTATTAACTGAATGATTTATTGATAGATAGTCCAAGTCAGAAAACTAAAAGAGGACTCAGAGGTGGCCATTGTCATACAGAGAGGTGTGAACTAAGTATTAGCCTTGTCTTTTCAGCTGGAGGTTGAATGCAGAGTTCCCTAAGCTGTGCCACTTTTCCCTCTTGTCATTCAGCCTGCTCTGTAGGGAACCTTTAGTGGGACAGAATTGTTCCCTGTCTTCTCTTGAGCGGTAGCCAAAGGCAGGAAAGTAACTAGCTCATGAATGACCCTGTGGGTGGCACAGCCACAGACAGAGGCTCTGGCAACATTAGCTCTGGGTTAGCCCAAGATTTAGCTGGACAGTGAAATCCCAGGAAGACCAGGTGTTCTGAGCAGGGAAGGGTGGGAGGGAGGGAGGAGTGATGATGTCACCTTTCCATCTCTTGAGGGGAAGAGTGGCCTGCCTGATGGTCCTTCTACAGCTTAAAGTTCAGGAAGGGAAAAGGACATAAGTTAGATCCCTGGTAGCTGGAGAGGTAAATCCCTAAGTGTCCTCTCCTTTTTCCAAGTGAGTATCAGCTCTAGCCTGAGGCTGGAGCTTCCCACCCTGCCTTTATCTGCTCAGTATGTAGGCCAGATGAGTCAGGATCCTGTGGGCATTGGCTTCCTGTTAGGGGAGCAAGTGATTTGAGCTGAGCTCAGGGAGAAACATCTGGAACAGCAGTATTATCTTCGTTACCCCCCCCCCCCCCCCCCCCCCGTTCCCATACTTCTAACCAATTATATCAGCCCAGTGACTTTGGAAGTCATAGAATGGCTTAATTGGCATGCTTACAGATTGGTCTATGCCAGTTTTTGTTGAGGTGAGGCCAAGCCCTTCCTAGCAAGCCAGAGCCTGCCTTTTTTAGTTTGTAAGTTCAGACTATCCACTTCTCTTGAGTTCCAGGTCCCAGGAAAGTGCGGAGCTGGCTGAGTGGTCCCTGGGTAGTCCGTTTGGAAGAACAGAGCTGTGTGTGTAGGGCTCAGGTCTTTGACTAGACAACGAGCCATCTCTTTTGTTCCTCATTTCCTTCTCAGCCTCTAAGAAAATCAGTTTGATGGCCCTGTTCTAGAGCCTCAGACAAGATCTGACTTGGTAAAGGAGGAGGCAGCTCACCAGCTGCTGTCCTGGGAAGGTGCCTGTGTGTCCATTTGCTAGAAACTCTAAGCTGTGGGAAAGAGATAAGCGGTGGAGCCTGCTTGATGTTTTGTTTTCCTAGTATCTGGCCTGAAACTGGACCTGGGAGAGAGGACAACAGTACCTGACTTGGGGAAGAAGGAGTCCTGGGCCCTCTCTAATACAACCTCTGGAGTCTGGCTGTCTGTGTGACCTTGAGCATGTTGTCTCATTTCTGAACCTCAGTGAAACCATGAAAAGATTATGCTAGTGCTGACTGGGGTTGCTGTAAGGTTTGCATGATGTCAAGTGTGAAAAGAGCCTGGGACAAGGTATTCTTTCACCTTTTAAAGATGAGTAGTTAGTGAAGTGATCTACTTCCCAACTCAGGTCATAGTTCTGTGGGCAAGAGAAAATCCCAATCCAGACAAACCTCACTTCCCTTAAAGGAATGGTAATCTCCATTTCTGAACACAAGCACCTGAAAGCCTCAGAAAAAGAGTGCTCCAGATTTATCACCTGATTAAATCCTGAAGCAGGCAGTCCAGTTTTCTTCTTCCTGAGTGGGTTCTGTCAGGGGGATCCTAGAAGGGAGAAAATTGGCCTGGCTGCCTGACTGGTAAACTAACACTCCTGCTTATAGCCAGGATTTTAGGGCAGCTGCCAACTTGGTTTTCTCTGTCTCATCTTCCCTTTCTACACTACCCATCACTACCCTCCCTGTCTAGCTCCTCAGAGGCCAGTACAGATTGGCTCTTTACTTCTGCTTAGGTAGTGAGGTAGTCAGCCCATGAAGCAACCTGGGCTTCATTATGCTAGCTAAGCCACTTAGCAGTGAGCTTATTTCCCAGACACTCTTGAATACCTGCTCAGCCAGATGCTGTGATTGAGACAAGAGCTGAACAAGACATCTCTGTCTTGTTGCCCTCAAGGAATTCAGATTGCTTGAAAGACAGAACCACAAACAAATCTTTGCAGTGTTGAGTGATAACGGCTATAATTGAGGTGTGCAGCTGCTCTTAGCCTACAAGAGGAAGCAGCAGCTCTGCCTACAGGAACCTATGAAGTGCCGCTTGATCCCAGCACTCAGAAGGGACACACAAGGTGTCTTCATTGGATGCCAAAGGACTTAGTGCAACATTCCACCCAAAAGCCAGCTCTTTGAGAAGAATAATGTGCTAAGAGCAGAGGTGGCAGGCAGGATGAAAGCAAGGGTAAGCTGGGAAAAGAGGTTAGGCCAACAGTTAGCCTTGAATGATGGTCTGAGTCCTCCTGTGTTTCAAAGGGGTTAGTTGTTGAAGATGGCAGAAAGAGGAGCCAGATCACAAGTGATGAGATTGTCATGAGAATCCAAGGTAGGGCCAAAGGATGTGTAGTGGGACTTGGAAGAAGTCTATAGGCAGAAAGAGGAAGAGACTGGTAAGTCATCAGAGCTTGGACTGTGGCTAACCCTCAGAGGGACTGGAGCCTTTGCAGTAAGCTGCTGCTGACTTGCCTTTGTCGTATCCCCAAGGTGCATAGCTTGGCTAGAATGCCTAGAGCACTCAAGGGGTTCTTTGTCTCTAACAGGAGAGAGAGTTGGCTGACCTGGCTGGAGGAGGCGGGAGGGGAGCACTGAGCTTTGTAGTTGCTGCCTGGTAAACAAATTGGATGGTAGGAAAGGCTACAAGGAAGGGCAGGCTTCTCTAAAGGAGCTTGGAGTAGACTGGGGATAGAGAAGCCCATCTTTAGTGTAGCATGGCAGCTGGAACAGGATTTGGGGTTTTTAGCATAGTGTAAAACCAAAGGGAGGCAGATGACAGGCAAGGGTCAGTCTGATTCATGGAGTATCTTTATTTTCTTCTTCCAGCTGGTGCCTTAGCTGGGACAGGTGAGTCCAGTATCTATGAGAGGCAAGCTCCTAGCAAGTCTTAGAGACCAGAGATTCTGGCTGGAAGCATGGCTTTAGACTACAGAATGGGAAAAGTACTTTTAGCTAAGCACAGGGGCATTGGAGTGCTGGTGCCAGCTTTCCAATTGACTTCTGTGGTTCATGGCTTGAGCACGTCTCCTCATTCAATCTCAGGGCTAATCCTTGTTTTTTATCCAGAATTTACTACATGTGTAGCCCTTTGTCAGCTTCTGGATAGAAACCGGGCTTGCTTTCAAATAACTTATAGTCTAACAGGGAAGTCATGTATTAGGCAAGTAGTTACAGGTGCAGCTATGAACAAAGGATTGTGAGTCTCAAATAAGATAACTGGGTTAGGAACACAGTGCAAACAAAGGTTTCTGAGCAGGGATCAAAAGACCTAAACCCTGGGCCTCCCTGAGCTACTAAGTAACTGTGCGACCTTGAGAAGGCTGCTTGGTCTTTCTAAATCTCAGTTTCCCTGCAGAGAAAATAGAGCTCATCTATTTCAAACATTCTGAGAAATGACCTTGGAAAAATGCTTTGGTAGGTAGCCCCAACACAAGGGGTCATTGTGGCACATTCCACAGAAGCCAGTGCCCAGCATACTTTGTTCTTCTTGTATGAGCTTTGTGCACAGAACCAGTGGTCATCATGCATGTGGGGATGTATTCGGATGGAAGGATGCTTTATTTTTTTTTTTTATCAGATTTATCCCTTTTTTGATTTTTTGATTTTAGATTTTGAGATTATAATGTAATTATATTCTCTTCTGCTTTCTTCCCTCCAAACCCTCACTCATTCCCCACTCTATTGAAATTTATGGCCTCTTCTTTAGTTGTCGGCGTGTGCTATGTTAACTTGCACAGTCAGTATAATGTTACTTATACACACATAGATGTTTTCAGGGCTGATCATTTGGTATTGGGTAACCAATAGGTGAGCTCTTGCCTGGGGAAGACTATTTCTCTAGATCTTCAGCTCTCATTCTTTAGTTGTCTTTGGTTCTTTGTTTAGGGCTGGGTCCCTATGTGCTGTCTTTCCATAATAGCATGTCTATTGGTGTCTGGGCCAACCTTGTTTAGGTCATTTTTAGGCAGCATGTTGATGAGACTTGGAGGGTATATTTATTTATTTTTGAGACAGTGTCTCACTATGTAGCCCTAGCTGACCTGGAACCTTGTGTAGACTGGACTGCCCTTGCACTCAGGAGAGCTGCCTGATTGTGCCTCTTGAGTGCTAGGATTAAGGACCTGTGTCACTATGCTAAGCTTTATCTTTTTAGTCTCTGGTAACCATTATGAAGCAATGGGAAATTGATGAGTAAGGATTATTTTGCTTTTATATAGGCAGGGAAACTGAGCAGGGATGGAACTGGGGCCTGCTATCTAGGGTCCCAGTTTTCCACCTTACTAAAGCTGGTGATCACCTTGTGGCCTCTGTTCCTGGCAGTCTTAGTTCTTCAGCCCAGCCCCAGGTGTTTACTTTTCTATCAGGTCTCCTGTTGTTTTGGTAGTAGAGTTGTTACAAAGAATAATGCAATTCCTGTCTCATGTCTGCACATACACCTTACCTGCACCCTGAACCGAGACAAGAACAGTTGGGTGTGAGGAATCCAGGGAGGGAGCATAGGTTTGGGGAGCTTCTGCTCCTTCTTAGTGCATCTGGGCCCTGGACACTGTATGTACAGAATAGTCTTCCTAGTCTGCCTGCAGAAATATGCTATCTTTATCTTTTACCTCCCTGTCTTGACTTACAAGGAAGGGCAACCTAGACTTGAGTGTAGGAGAGCCTAAGTTCAAGACACCAGCAAACTGAGCTCCAGTCCTTCTGTCACTTTTCAGCATGTGACTCTCTGGCTCCCTAAATAGGACATTGGTGGGATTGGAAGAGGGAGATGTTAGGAGAAGGATGTTTAAAAACACTCAGCACAGGGCTGGAGAGATGCTCAGCAGTTAAGAGGACCCTGGTTCAATTCCAGCACCCACATGGTGGTTCACAGCTATCTATAACTCCAGGATCTGACTCTCACACATAAATGCAGGCAAAACACCAATGCAAATAAAGTAAAAATAAAGAAATTATTAAAAAAAAAAAAAAAAGCACCCAGTACAAGATTTGCCACAGTGTAAGGGCTCTGTGTCCTCAGTGTATGATGGCTTTCATACTCATGGTTATTTATCTATCTTTGGTTCTTCAAGACGGCTTTTCTTTATAGCCCTGGCCATCACTCTATAGACCAAGCTGGACTTGAGCTCAGATATCTGTCTGCTGCTGCCTCTCAAGTGCTGGAATTAAAGGAGTGTGCCACCACTGCCCTGCCAGCTTTCACTCATCAAGTGTGAAATTTAAGAGCCAAGCAGATCTCTGTGAGTTTGAGGCCAGCCTGGTCTGCATACTGAGGCCATCTTGAGATACATACATACACAACCAGATCATCTCTCTCTCTCTCACCCTTTCTTCCTCTGTCCGTCTCTCATGGGCTCTCAGTACAACTGTAAGGAAATACAGCAGTACAGGCATCAAGCTCCTGTGCTCAACTCACTCACCCATGGTCTTGGGGGAAGGCAAGAGCCAGTTCCACACATCTTGAGGTCAGGAGCTCCCTGACCTACCAGGGCCAGTTGAGAATTCCCCATTAGTTCCTTATTGAGTCATTTGCAGCAAGGCCTCTGGCAGCCCTGACTCTAGAACTGTGCTTCCTTCTCTGTGGCCTCTTAAGAAAAAGCAGAAGTGAGAGTGAGGTAGGTTTCCTGAGGACTTCAGGGACAGTGTAGTCAGGGCTGCCTGAGTCCTGTGCCTTCCTAGGGCCACCAAGTAGTCACCTGAGGAAGAGTCCAAGGCGGCCTCAAAATCACTACTTTCCTTCTCTGTGCCTTGTGGACCTTTGTCCTGGCTTCCTCGGCATGCCTAGGTGACCCCACCATTCTCTCACCACCCTTACCATAACACCATTTCACAAAGGAGCTTTTGGGGTAGCCCAGACTCTCACTTGCCTCTTCTCACTTAATTCTGTGAGATGTGGTTATCATTATAACCCCTATTTTGCATCAGCAGAAGCCAAATCCCAGAGAGCTAAAGTAACTTGAAAGTGATGCACTGCTTGTGAGTTGGAGTTCATTGAGCTCTAAGTTCCTGGGGTCAGTCAAAGCTTGTGGGCACCCTGCTAGCTAGACAACACTAAATGTTGAAGTTGAATGGCATAGTCAGAAGAGCAGAAAGCCTATTCTCATCTGCCAGGGTTTGCTTGCCATAAACCCTAGGCAGTGATTAGGTTGCTGAAAATCTGAGTTTTCTTATCTGCCAAGTAGGTCTGGTAATTGGAGAATGTGTCTCATGGGCTTTGTTTCCAGGGTTAAATGAAATGATGTCAATTGGATGCTGAGCAGTGTCTGGTGCTTAGCAAATGCCTGGTAAATGTTATCACAGATGTTTGGTTAAGTTAATTGAATAGGAGAACTGTAATGTTGTAAGCATATCTGAGCTCAATCCTATGCTGGCCTTCAAGATCCAGAACTGTTATTGTGCATTTTCCTGGTCTCAAGGCAGAGTCAGTATTCCCAGCATATTGCTGAGAAATGAAGCCTGAGGACACAAAGCAAATTGGTCACCATGTGTTGATCAAGTGTCAGCCAGGTACCAGGTAATGTTCTTAGCCTGAGACATACTTTAGAGACTGGCCTGATGGGGCCCTCTAGGAGCATACCTCCTCAAGGAATGCTGCCTCAGCAGAGCAGAGGTCAGGTGGGGAAGCTGGACCTGCTGCGCTGGACTGCTCACATTCCCCGAACAATCTATGCCCTTCCTACTAACTTGTGCATACTGGGCCTTCTGCCTGGTATGTTCTTTCCCCTTTCTCAGCCTAGCTACTTCCTGTCAGCTGTCAGACCCCAATTTAAAAGTTAGTTCCCTAAACATCTCCACCATCACCCTGGGGGCTTCTTGCAGATTCCTAGCACCTTTCACAAGCTCTATGTCTGCATTTCACTGTGGGGGAGTTATTTATCCACCCTCCTGCCTCTGCAACCTTGGCTTCCTCAAGGGCAGAGACTTATTCATCTTTACAGCAACTCTGGAGGGATGTGTATGGAATGACATGTGCTGATTGTGCTGTGCCTGGAGCAGTTAGAGGCCACATAAAGATGAGAGGCAGTTTTGAATAAGGTCTTCAGGGGTCAGTAGGAGCCAGTTAGCCATGGAGGGAGGCTGAGCAGAATAGCTCAGGGAGGGGGCACCTAGACATAGGACCAGGAGTCAAAGGAGTAATGTGGGAGGGACAGGAGGGTTGCAGAGCCTGGAGCCAGGGCCCACACTCCTGTTGTGGAAGGGGGACAGTAGTGAAGTTTAAGCAAGAAGGGACCTTGTAAACACAGTGAGCCAGCACAGTTAGGAAAGAACTAACACTTTGGTAAGGATGGCTTGGGGAGTCACACATAGATTAGGGTGGACTCTGGGTATCTACAAGGGAGATTGTGCTCCAAGTACCCAGTCACAGGTAGAAAATTTCAAGCACCACTCTGCCTGATCATGGTTAGGTTTGGGGGAAGTGATGTCTTCTGTTAGGAAAAGGCTCCACAACTTCCTGTAGTTGTCAGGGAGAGCTGCCCTGGAGATTCAGCAATCTGTGCCCTTTCCCAGCTCAGTGGACCCAGAAGAGGATTCCTTGATTTTTGGAGTCTGCAAAACAGAACAGGGTGGAGCTGAGTAGAGCGGAGAGCTGGGCAGAGGCCCAGAATGCCGAGGCCAGTGAAGGGTGGAGAGAACCTGTTTACCACTGTGCACTGACCCAGAGCCGGAAGGAGCAGAGCCAGTAAATGCCTCATGGGATAGAGAGGCTGGCCTAGAACTCACTACCACTGGGAGTGAGGGAGAATGAAGCAAGCCAGACTCTCTCACCCAGACAGAAGCCACTGCCAGCCAGCTCTAAGGCAAAGTGTCCAGGCCACAGGAGGGAGCATTAGACTACTATAGACATCACCTTTTCCCTACCACTCAGAGCATGTCCTTGGCAAGTCACTTGCCCTCTGGACACTACCTCCCCAGCTGTCTAGAGAAAGTATGCTTTTTGTTTTGTTTGTTTGATGTTGTCTTGTTTTATTTTACGTTTTTTGTTGGTTTTCTTTCTTTTTTAAAATTTTTTATTTTTTATTTATTTATTTTTTTTTTGAGACAGAATTTTTCTGTGTAACAGTCCTGGCTGTCCTGGAACTCACTCTGTAGACTGGGTTGGCCTTGAACTCACAGAGATCCATATGTCTGCCTCTGCCTCCTGAGTGCTGGGATTAAAGGCATGAGCCATCTGAAAAGGCTATTCTTAACTGTCAGACCTGACTATCAGGCATTTCACACCGTAACCTACCTTCTCCCACACTCTAATGTCCCCTCTCCCCTTCTGTGAAACTGGCTGTGTAACTTCAGGCATTACTACTATCTAGAGTAATGAACTTGTAGACGTTATCACTCAGTAGAACAGGCCGCCCTCTATATCTTCATTTCTCTTCCCAGCTCACCTTCCCTCACTGTCTCTGGACTCAGGGTTAACCATACTTCATCTGCATAATCCTAATTTTCTACACTTTGATTGGAACTTCCTCAAGTGACCTTGTCCTATCCTAGAGACCCAACTGTGAAAGTAGGGAGGAGTAGGGGAAGGGGCACTTTATGTCTATTAGACAGGTTAGTATCTGATGGCAGTCTCCACTTACAGGCTAGCTAATGTAGGCAGATTGCTTAACCATGCTGAATGGAGGTAATAAGAACTATTTCAGAGGGAAATGTGTGCCCTATAGTGGCTTGACAGTTAGTACATGGCCAGTTCTTGAGACATGTTATCTTTACAGTTGTTCCCTGGGCTGGTGACATAGCCGCCGTATTAGAAATGAGAAACAAATAGAGCCTTTCTCTGTTTTACATAGCTGTAAAGTGATAGAGGCCAGAAGTTATAGTTTGTCATAGAGAAAATGACATCATCTTGTGGGTTTCTATGACTTCCTAGGTAAAACGAGGATGATTTTGTCCTGTCTACTTCCAGGAGCTGCATCTGGGGACTAGTTAGAAGAGAAAATGAATGTGAGGTTTTGTCTGTAAATACAAGTTGTAAACTAGCTACCATTTTCTGGTTATCCACAGTATGTTTATTTCTCATTGCAGTCCCATGTAATACAAGGTGCGCATTGTGCCCACTAAAGAGGAAGTAGTGTTGAGGATGCAGCTTGGTGATCGCCTTTATACATCAATCACAAGGCCAGAATTTAAGCCCAGCAGTCAGCAGGTGGGAGGAAAGTACTAACTCATGGTTTCCAACTAGTAGATGGAGGAATCGTAATGCATTCCTAGGTGGGTTGACATCAGGGTGTCCCCCCATCTAGTATCACCAGTCCTGTGGCCTGTGACTTTAGTAAGAATGTCTGCTTAGGGTTCAAGGAGTGAAATGTCTACAAGGGGAACCATGGTATATCTTCCACAAAGGATATAAGGGTTCTGGGCATATGCAGTACCCTCACTAGGTTTGCCAAGACAAGGGGTTGAAAGCAGAAGTCTAAAAGAACCGGGGAAACTTCCAGGGCCCTTAGCAACTGGGCTTGTCCCTCTGAGCTTTTGGAAGCCTCTAGCATCTGAATTTTGGGAGGGCTTGCAGAGTGAGGGGTATATGAAGTGTCACTACCACCTTGGGCTATAGGATAGCACAGCACAACTAGGTCTGGGAGCCTGGCAGGATCTATAGTCAGTTACCACCTTTGTCTTCTCTGAACTGTCCTTCTTACGAGGCAGAGCTATTGGCAGACAGCGAATTGCCTAGGCATACAGTGTTACACATAGGCTGACCACTATCGCTGTAAGAACAAAGGGTGGGAGATGGACTGTCTCCAAGGGCCTGTGAGCCAGATAAAGCCATGGGACGTTTAGAAAAGGGTTCTGTCCCCACAGACTTCCTAGGGAGTCAGAGGCAATGCATGGGTTACTGTGGCAGAGGAGGAGCGCTGGCTCAGCCACTTACTTCCTAATTCTGTGTCTTTGCCTAAACTTCTTTGATCTGGTCAACTTCTTTATTGCCCAAATGGAAATTATACTTAATCTACTAGGGAGCCCTTTCATTGGACATTAGAGAGAGGCAAAGACAATTACTGTAGGTAGAAGTGCCTTGTGTACCCGAATATAATGTACATGAAAGTAATGATGTCATAGAGAAAATCAAGGGTAGGAGTTACCGCAAAAGCTTGAGACCTGATTCAGCCGAGGAGAGATAGGACTGAGCAGTATGAGCAAATGCACACTGTAATGAACACTCATCAGATGTCTCCATCCATTCATGTAGTTAGTGGAGTCAGTTCCAGAGGGTTATATGTAATTTTAAAAGTTCTTTTTTGTACTTGGGAAGCAGAGACAGGTGGATCTTAGAGACCAAGGCCAGCCTGGTCTACAAAGTAAGTTCCAGGACAGCTAGGGTTAACTGAAAAAACCCCAACCCAAACAAATAAAAGATTCTTTTGTTGATATTTACTTTGTGTATGTGTGTGCAGAGGTCAAAGGAAAACGTGCATCTCAGGAATTGAACTCTGGTTGTTATCTCACTGTCCTATATAAGTAGCTTTGTAATTGTTTGGAGCTCAGTCTGTAGTCCAGGCTAGCCTCAAACTCACCACACTCCTCCAGTCTCATACCAGGTGCTGAGATGTGTGCCACTGTGCCAGCTTACCTAACTTTAAAAAAATTGTATGAAATTGATTTGAAAATCAGAGTGCATATTTATACATATAAGGGCACATATTTCATTAAAAAAATTTCAATTATGTGTATGCATACTTGGTATAGAATGTGGATCTTACTGTGGGTCTCAGGCCAGGACTCCAACACTACAAGTTGAGGTATAGTTGTGACATTTGGACACACAGATGGGCAGGCTGTGAGGATTATGAGGGGCTTGGCTTCTGGATATGTAAGACTATAGTCAAGAACATGGCCATGGAGTCACACAGCCCTGGATTTCATCTCAGCTTGCTTCTTACAAATATTCATTCTTTTGTTAATAAGGAGAATGACATTGTCCTGGAGTTATTAAAGAGATGTACAATAAACACATGTGAAATATTAAGAATTAGTTAAGTAGTAAGTGATATATAAATGCTAACTACTACTGTTGTTGGGGGTTTTGATGGTATATGAGGCCCTGAAAGGGTGCTGACAGAGAGAAGAGAGAGAAAAGAGCCTTTCAGAGGAGATGGGTGGATGGGTGACAAGACATAAGCATGGGTGTGTCTGGTATAAGAAGGCATGAGCACTGTGTAGTTCCAGAATGCAATGTTGAAACTACAGGGAGAGGATACCAGGACATTTTTGTTCTAGCTTGGGAAAGAATACTTAGCAGTAGAACCTGTTCAGCAATAAGATGGATGCTTTGGAAGTAAAGCACTGGCCCATGCAGTTCCAGTAAGATTGTTCTTCGTAGGCTCTTTGGATATAGAAACCCTCAGAGCACCTTTAGGAAAGAGGGTTTTCTGGAAAGCAAGTGTACTGATCGGAGACACCCCTCAGAACATCTGGTCAGTTTCTCTCTCATTATTAGCAATCAGGAGGAAGCCAGCTTAGGGCCCTTATACCACCATGCTGTTTGAAACACTCCTATCTTCCCAGTTTCTCCATAGCTCCATAGCTCCTTCTTGGCATTCTTTCAATTCAGAGTGTAGCCTATCCACCTATAGAAGACAAGCACAGAAAAGGAAAGGGGCTAGCTTGTTGGCCTTTGTGTTTGGTTTTGTGTTTAAATTTTATTTTTGTTTACTGTGTATGGGTATTTTGCCTGCATGTATATCTATGTGCCAGTGTCTGTGGAGTCAAGAGGGCATTGGATTCTCTAGAACTGAATTATAGATAGCGAGTAGCTGTCATATAAGTGCTGGGAATTGAACCCAGGTCCTCTGGAAGAACAACCAGTGCTCTTAACTGCTGAGTCATCTCTCCAGCTCTGGTGGGACATGATTGTTGTAGAATTCCTTCATCAAGACAGATAGATGCTTTCTAGAATTCTGTTTGACTCTACTGAAGGATCTTTTAACCTGATTTTTAAAATGGACATTCTGTATGGGAAACCATACCCATTTTATTTAGAGAATGTGCTGAATGCTAGGGACAGCCAGGCCTCAGTGTCTGCCCTCCCAACATCCAGGTTAAGTTTTTTTTTTTTTTTTTTTACCGCAAGAGAAGCCATTTAAATTAGTGTATTTCCTCAAAATGTTCCCAGTTTAAGGTTTTAAATTAAAAACAGATCTTCTGGTTGGTATACACATTGAAAGCAATAGCAGCTATCTGTTTCTCTGAAAGCTTGCCTCATCCTTAGTGCAGCCTTCAGTGGTGTCTTAGAATCCAGGACACTTGACCTTTTGTTTTATACCCTATCTGAATTCTGATTTGATGTTTGACAGTGGGGCTTTGAAACTGCTTAAGCTATCATCTAGCATTAGTTGAAAGAACTTTCAGCCTGTGTTTGAAGTTGGGAGAATAGGTATTTCTGAGGCCCTACAGTCATATTTTACCATCAAAACCAGACCCCAGGGTTGAGGTGTCATATAGGCAGGGATCCTTTGGTCTCTAACAGAGTCACATGTAAGTCTCATCTTCTTTGAGCCTTAGTTTCCTATCTGCACAGAGGCCTGAATCAAGTGTTATCACATCCATAACTGCTAGAACTTCCTGCTGACTCGCCGGCACCCTACTCTCTGTTTAGTTAACTAGAAGGATCATCCCTGCCTGACTTGTTGCATAAGTGAATACTGTTATTAGTATACACGTCATTGTGGTGGTGGCAGGTGGGGGGAGGGAGATCTTTGGTTTCTGCTTCTTGGGTATTTGGGGGTTGCCTGAACATGTATATCCTCTTGTTAATTACCTGACCCAAAGGCTTGAGCACTGCTTTGTTCTTATCCAAGAGAGAAAGAAAGTATCTTTGCGCCTTGGTTCTATTTCTCGATTATGAAAGATAGCACTAGTGTCAGTGTGTTGAGGGGCCCAGTTTATTATCCTAGGCAAGTCCTATTCCAAGGCTGAACTCAGACTCTGAGTGCACTGAACAAGACGACTTGCCTCTGCTGTCTTGGAGGCCTCAGCTCTGCCAGTTCCCCTCCCTCTGCTCTTGTAACCAGTAAAAGTCACAGCAACATGTTTCCTTCCGGTAGAGAGAATCAGAAACTCCAACCCTGAGCTAGACTCAGCTCCTGTGTCCTGTTCCTGAGAACTCCCAGAGCTGCCTCAAGTGCCTCCTACCCTACACCCCTTCCAGGGAAGTTAAATAGGACTGAATGCCAGTTTTGGGCTAAATATGGTCTGGTCCCAGGTTTCTTACTGATTTTCTGTCTGGCTCTGAGCAGGATACCCTCTCTGTGTATGTTAACCTCTCTGAGCCTGTTTCCTCATCTGAAATTAATCCTTTTTTAATAATGTAAAGTACTTAAATTTTTTTAAAGGATTTATTTATTTATTTTTATTTTCTGTGTATTGCTTTTGCCTGCCTGCATGACTGTGTGAGGATGTTGGATTCCTTGGAACTGGAACTGCAGACAGGTGTGAGCTGCCATGTGGATGCTGGGAATTGAACCTGGGTCCTCTAGAAGAGCAGTCAGTGCTCTTAACTGCCAGCCAAGACATCTCTCCAGCTCCCAAGTACTTTCAGGGTTTTGTTGTTCTTGTTTTGGGTTTTTGTTTGTTTGTGATGGACAGGATGCCATGTTTCCCAGGCTGGATTTCAACTCTTCCTTGTGCTCCAGAGGGCCAGGATTTATAAAACACTACTTTCCTTTCTTTTTCCTCATGGTACTGAGAAATGTAAGACTTCAGTAATCTTTACACTGTGTGTGAGAGGGAGCTGTACATGTGCGTTTGTGTTATATGTTTGCTTTGCCATGATTCTGTAGGCCCGATTAAGAATGGTATGTAGAAGGCTTGCACTGCAAATGAAGTTTCCTTCTCTTCTGTGAACTCGTGGGTCTTCAGGCCTTATTCCCTAAGAATGTTTACTCAGTGACTACTCTCTGCCTAAGACGGGGATTCCTCCCTCAGCACACCTCTGCCTCCTTTGATGCTGCTCTGCCTGGGCTGAGCCCTGGCACCCATCAAATATCAACTTTACAAGGGGTCTGCCCAGAACTGATACACAGCTGCTCAGCCAGTAGGTGTACAAATATAGAAGCTGGCATTTGAAGGGACTTTGAAGTGTCTGTATGATTGTAATGGTGGAAACCACTTGGGGAACATTCCAACCAAGGGATTGGCATGAGTAGAGGTTCAGAGGTGGGAAGAATGAGGGTGTAATTGGGAAAAGTCTGAGTAACTAGTTTGGCTCAGATGAAGAGGTGAGCATGTTATTTCTGTACTCGCTTGGCTAGTTTTTGCATCCAACTTTAGTCCTAGCATGCTGGCTCTGAAGAGGCTTATTTATACTAAGGCAGGCCTGAGACAGGAATGCTTGACTTCAGTGCAGAGGCACACAGTCAGCCTTTGTCCCAGAGAGGCAAGGTGTTCCTGGCCCCTTGACACATCAGGAAAGTAGGCACTTACACCATTGTATCTGGCCTGTGACTTTTGTGGCAGGGCAGCATTCTACTCAAGTGCAGTGTGGCAGTGTGAGTCTGCATACTTGTAGGAGCTATAGAGGCAGAGTGCAGTGGCTACAGGGCTGGCCAAAGCCAGGGTCCTTGCTTGTCTTGACATATCTGATACCCGCCCCCCTCTGACCCACAGGCTAGAGGAGGTTCCCCTGGAGGTGCTGAGGCAGAGGGAGTCCAAGTGGCTAGACATGCTCAACAACTGGGACAAATGGATGGCCAAGAAGCACAAAAAGGTAAGGAGGCTGGCCTTGGGCTACGCTGGGAGTTAGAGTCTGAGGAGGACTAGGAAGGAGGATGAACTTCTTCCCTGCAGTAAAATAGGGGTTTCTCCAACTGCCAGGCCGCCTTAGGTGCTCTCCCTTGGTCGGGGAAGCTGCATAGAACCTCAAAGCCGGTAGGCAACAACCCTCATAGCTAATTTTGGCTCATCCCTGCCAAAATAAGGGCTAAAGAGCTTCCTAATATTTGTGCAGATAACTTCTGGAAGGATTTTTAGGGTTCATGTCTTGGCTGCAATAATCTAGCTAACACCCTGATGAAGTTAGTAGTGGTGGTATTTTCGCTTTTCCAATGACCTGAGAGTCAAGATTTGAAGCCAGGCAACAAACTTTAGCATCTGCCCTGTTGACCAGCATAGTAAGGGCCTTCTTCACTGCCTAGACAAGTTGATGATTTTCTTTGTCTCCTAGCCAGAGTGAAAAGAAAGAAAAGTAACCCTATGATTTACACGTAGTTTTGTTTTTTTTTTTTAAGATGAGAATACCCATTCCCTGTCTAGTTAGATTATCCTTAGGTTCATGTTTGCTCAACCTATACTAATACCACTCATACCTACCTTTCTGAAGTATGTGTGTCAATGTCTATGGGAGAACCCTTTGCAGAATTTACTTACTGCCTGGCCTCTCGTGGCCACAGTCCAGGCACAAGTTTTCAATCTGCAGACTTAGCCCACTCGCCCCTATCATCAGCTGACACATTGGTCTGCTGGCCCAGAGCTGAAAGTCTGGAGTGACTGCGAGCTCAGTCTCACCCCGTCTGCATGTGTGAGCGATGTAATTTAGAACAAGGTCTTCCTCTTTTCAGACTCAGAGGCATTGGTGTGGTGGGAGTGATAAACCTTTTATGAGGATCTTTACAAAGTGCTAACAGGAAGTGCTTCACACTGTCAAGGGGGAGAGGCTCGCCCAGGCTGAGACGCTTTCTGTTCTACGTAGGGTTGAAAGTGGAGTTCAGTGATAGAGTATGTGCTTAGCATGTACAATGAAACAAAGAATCTTATCCCTCCTTCTTTCTGTCCCTCTCCTTTTCTTTCTTCCCTACAACAGAGCGAGTATCTGCTTGCGTGTGTATGTGTTTATTTGTGTGCACATATGTGTGTGTATTTCTGTGTGTGTGCATGTGTGTATTTTGTGTGTGCATATGTGTGTGTATGTGCATGTGTGTGTATGTGTATATGTATACATGTGTGTGCGCATGTGTGTATTTGTGTGTGCATATGTGTGTGTATGTGCATGTGTGTGTATGTGTCTGTGTGTATATGTATATATGTGTGTGTGCATGTGTGTGTGTGTTGCTCTGTAAATCAGGCTGGTCTCCAACTTGCTGTAGTTCTTCTGCCTCCTACATGCTGAGCTTATAGGCATGTGCCACCATACCTGGCAAACTCGGTATTTTGGGGACACTTATTCTTCTGTTGTTCCCAGGCTAACTTTGGGGTCCCAACTTATCTTTCCTGCATTTCTTACTTTGAACTATAGCTAGCTCTATAGCTCTCTTTTGTAGCTATAGGAGCTCTCCACATAGGGCACACTGCAACCTTTCCTTTTCCCTTTGGCTTCCCAGGCATTGTGGGCAGAGGCCTTCAGAGACATGCTTGATCCCATTGGACTCAGAAGCTCAAACCATGACTGCTGCCTCAGGGGTAGCCACATGGGGCTCTGCCTAGGTAACTTCTGCCTGCCTCTGGAAGCATGGACTCTTCCCCTCAGGAAGTTATGACATGGGACGGGTAATAGCCATTTGGGGCTCAGAACCAGCCTTAGTCCTTCTAGGAGGGTGCCTTCCTCCTCCTCTCAGTTGTGCTTGGGGCAGAAATGACAGAAATGAGGGCCTGCAGGGGATCAGAGTTCAGCAGGCAAGGGTGTGGCTTCACTTAGCTGTCATCAGTGACCCCTTTTGAGTTTGCCATAGAGACTGGTAATCCTTTGAGTATTCTGGCCACACTTCTTCCCTCATGTGTTATCCTGTCTCATTCTGTCTGTCCTCCCTAAGGCAGCTTTTGTGCTAAAGAATAGGGATCTGGGAAAGACCGGATGTACTCTTGACTCTCCATTTCCTGTGCTTTCCCAGGAATCCATGAGGGCATCACAATAGGTTGAGTGTGCTCCAAGACAGTCCTGTAGCAGGCATGTGTGATGGACCAAGAGAAGGTTGTCTCATGCTGACCTTGCCCAAAGTGTGGGATCTTAAAGGATCTGTGGCTCTGCACTGTCCTATGTCCCACTGCCAAAGCCTACCCAAAGTGGCTTCTTCAAAGTGACCCTTGTCCCACAGCAACAGGAAATTGTCCCCAGTGTCTGGTGCAGTTTTCTTCCGCTCCCTTCTCTCCCAGTTTCCAAGCAGCCAGATGCCCCAGCTTGGCTCTCATGAGTAGCCAGCTGTTCTTCCTTTCTGCATTCCTCAGCCTGGCGTCTTGTCTCCTTCCTAGTCTTTAACTTGCACTGGATTCTGTTAACTCTCCTCTTGTTCATGCTGGGCATCAGGAAGGCCAAGTCCTTTGTGCCTCTCTTCTGAGGGGCTTTCCAGGTGAGAAGTTAGGCGGCAGCTGAACCCCTTGGCCCTCCTGCGCCAGGTGACTTTCTGGGATGACAGCTGAGAGAAAGGCCCACACTAAGCACATTTCCCTCTAATGGAAACACTTCAAGCTTGCACAGTATTGTGTAACCTCATTCAGATCTTAAAGCAGTAAGAGGTGCTGACCCAAGATCAATGTGGGTTTCACGTTGTCATGCTACAAGCACTGTCCCCTTGATCATGGCTGTACGCCCAGTGCAGGGGTGAAGGAGGTCACTGTCTCACAGTCATGTCCTCTCTGCCATCGTCCACAAACTCAAGCCCTCTGCCTTTGCCCCACTCACTCGAGAACTTCTCTTGGGGATCAAGCCCAGGAGGAGCCTGCTTCCTTTCACCTATCAGTTTCTGTGGGACTAGTGGGGTAGAAAGTATACAGGGCTGTGTCTCTCCCTCTGTGTGGCACAGTGTAGAGATGGTAGGGTTTCTGACTCTGTGGTAATAAGAGTTTTCCCTATTCTGAGGAAAATGTTCTGTTTATTTGTTTTCAAATTTTCATATAAGTACATATTGTACATTGAGCATATTCCTACCTGAATCCCTTTCCTTTCTCCTTCCCTTTAATATCCTTTGCTCCCTTAAACAGTTTTTTGTCTTAAAAATATTACAGTAGGCTGGCCATGGTAGCATGTGCCATTAATCTGTGGATCTCTGTGAGTTCAAGGCCAGCCTAGTCTACACAGCAAGTTCCTGGCTAGCCTCCCTCTGCTTCCCGAGGGTTAGGATTCAAGGCCTTTGAATAAAAATGGGGACATGTCACTCCAAGGTGTGGTTGAGGAGGTTTTCATTATAGCTATGAGGAAGAGAATGGCCAGAGGCATCTGGAGGAGTCCAGAGCAGAGAGAAAGAAATAGACTGAACATGGCCAGCAGACTGGACCCAGCAATTGGGGTGGGTGGGGTGGAGAACAAGAGGAGACCTCTGTCAAGAGCAGAGGACTGAAATGGCAGGGTTATACAGAAAGAGAATTGGGGAAGGAAAGATAAGCCTGTGGACTAGAGAAGTTTAATGTAGGGGTGTGGTGAGAAGAGCTGAAGAGGAGCACAGGTGCTGAGTGAACTTGGATTGCTGAATTCACTTTAATAGGCACCACAGTCAGCTGTTTGCCCTGGATTTCTTTGAGATCTGACAGCATGTCCCACCATGACTGGCTTCTTCTTTGTAAGAGGGATTTTAAGTGAGTTTGGTATCTGCAGAGGATCCGAGAACCAATCTCCTGTGGTTACTTATAGTTGGCTATAGTTCTGGGGTCCACAATTCTGTGGCTGACTGCAGGAGTGCCTGTGTTGTCTTTAGAGAATGTGCACCTTACCCTTACCTCATGGCAGCATATCTAATTGCAGTCCCCATCCCACCATGAGCTCTGCAGGGTTGGGAAGCCTCACTTCCTCCATTTCTGCTCATAATGTGATGCTCCCTGGGAGCCCACCAATCCTTGGCAAAAGAGCTTCCAGGGTAGGTGCATGGGCACAGCTGTCCTTTTGATTTTCAGATTCGTCTTCGGTGCCAGAAGGGCATCCCACCTTCTCTGCGTGGACGGGCTTGGCAGTACCTGTCAGGAGGCAAGGTGAAACTTCAGCAGAACCCTGGAAAATTTGATGTGAGTTTTCTTTCCTTTACTTCACTCCCTGTTGTGTCTCTGGATTTGGCCTCTCCCCTGGTGGTGAATCTCCCATGTGGTGTTCTAGACTTCAGTAAGATGGATAATTGGCAGGACAAAACCCCACCTACTGGAGGATGTTGGTCATCTGAGGCTCCAGCCTTAGCAGGCCTCAGTGGAATGGACTCCATTATAGTTGTATCACCCTGTTCTAGCCCTTTCCCTCAGAAGTTACTCAGGTTTGCTTGTATGGTTGAGTGTTGTATTAAGTTTCTGACCTGTAGTCCCACAGTCCCACAGAGACACAGAGACACACAGACACTTACATTAATTATACACTGATTGGTGTAGGGCCCAGGCATATAAGTTGTTAACTCTTTACCCTTAAACTAATCCATGACCCATATCTTGTGCAGCCATGTGGCTCAGTACCTTTTCTCAGAGCAACATAGGTGTCCTCTGCATCTGCTTCTCTGGCATCTCTCTGGCATTTCTGCTCTGTTCTTCCTGTTCCCAGAGTTTTCTTAGTCTGTTAGCCCAACCCACACTTCCTGTCTGCCAATCAGCATTTTTAGTAAATCAGTAGGTGGGGCTAATTATTTACAATGTAACAACATAATCCCACTACAATTGAGCTCAGCTCTTGGTCATCAGGAAGTTGACCCTCAGACCACATCCCCTCCTGGTACCTTTAACATGTGCCACAGCCTTTAGGAGCTTTCACGTTAGACCACAAAAGCCTTCACATTTCTTGGTCCTATCCTCTACTTGGTTTCCTGTCTCTAAGTCTAGTTAGACATGGCTCACTAGGTGGATTTCAGAGGTTCTTGGGGGTCAGAATTCAGTGGTTAGAGATGGTGCCTTCTGTAGTCATGCTTCACCATTCTGCCTCCAGCTGCCTCATGGCTGGCATGGCATAGTACTCTTCCATTCATTGAATTGAACTGCAGAACACCTTGGTAGAAGTTTGCTTCCCTGGGGTTAACCCAGATTACCTCCAGACTTAGCTCCAGGCATCAGGGCTTCCCCTAGGCCATTGGGACTAATGATAGGCAGTAAGACAGAACTGCCAGCCACCAACTCTTTGTTACATACTTCAGTAAATAACTTCTCTTTGGCCAGACCTGTTCTCTGTGAAGAGTAGTCAGGGGCAGAGCAGGGCAGCTTGGAGTTGATACTATTGGCCTGGAGAAGGCTCTAGCTATTGGTAGCACTTGTCCCTGAGAGACAGAGAACCTGGTGGGGTGGCAACACTTGACTAAAAGTGGCTGTGAGTCAGGATGATTGGATATTCCTTCTTCTAGTAGGCCTATCTCCTGTGTTCCAGTGAGCTCCATCCTGGTCAGAGTTGGCAGTTTGGGGATGGGTACTCCAGACATGGGAGCAAAGAGTAGGTAGCCTCCTGGGTGCAGTGTCTAGGAGTGTGTCCACAGTATATCTTTGGTTTTGGTTTTGGTTTTGGTTTGTTTGTTTTTCAAGACGGTTTCTCTGTGTAGTTCCTGACTGTCCTTACTCTGTAGACCAGGCTGGACTCTAACTCAGAAATCTGTCTGCCTCTGCCTCCTGAGTGCTGAGATTAAAGGTGTGAGCTACCACCAACCAGCAGAAGCACAGAACTGTGTATGTGTGTGTCTAGAATAGTGTTTAGAGAGGAACCGGCCACCCCTGAGATGGCTAGTCAGTTGCTTATATAAGGAGGTAGATTTGCCAAGGAAGGCTTTCTTGTACGGTGGGTCATCGTGGCAATATTGGTGGCCCCAGTGTTTTCAAGCACATCTGGAAGGTTTTAACTATGGAAGTAGGTGAGGGTAGGGTGTTCTCTTCTGCTTTGAGTGCCTGAGCCATGAGGAAGCAGAGTGTCCACTGGTGCTGTTGGTGCTCTTAATCTGTTCTTGTGTTTGAGATCCTTCTGCCCACACTACAGGGTCTGGTGGCTCCAATTTCTCCGGCACTTGCTCTTTCTAGTCTCTTCCTTGACAGAATCTTTCTGTTTTTGTTGTTTCCTATGACTTCATCTCCTGAAACACCTCTATCATTGCTTAGGTTCACAGAGGCTGTAGACCCAGTGATTACAGCACAAACTGGTCTTCTGGCAGCTGCACCTGCCAGTGAGCGGCATCCTTTTTCCCTGTAGGGCCCTGTAGCTACCCTTTTCCTTCCTTAGGAGTGAGTCTACATGTGATTGTGCACCTTGGGACCCCACATCCAAGAAGCTAACTTTTGGGGTTCTCATGAACCACTAGAAAAACTGAGTGACCCTTCTTCTTGAGAAAAGCAAGCCTGCATTGTGCTCAGGAGGTACAGGGGAGTATACAGGACACACACAGACCCTAACTTGAAGGTTCTTGGGGCTCCAGGGAGTGACACCCACTCCTTCCACTGAAAAATCCCCATCCCTTCCTCTGCCCTGCAACCTTGAACACTCCATTAGCCTCTCCTCACTGTGCTTTCTAGTCCAGTTTTTGACCCACAAGAGGAGACAGTAGAGGATGGGACCAAAAAATGTGAAGGCTCTTGTGGTCTAACATGAAAGCTCCTAAAGGCTGTGGCACATGTTAAAGGCATCAGGAGGGGATGTGGTCTGAGGGTAAACTTCTTGATGACCAAGAGCTGTGAAGTAATGCACTGAGCTCAACCATAAAAGCAAACCTGAGTAACTTCTGAGAGAAAGGGCTAGAACGGGGTGATACAACTATAATGGAGTCCATTCCACTGAGGCCTGCTAAGGCTGGAGCCTCGGATGACCAACATCCTCCAGTAGGTGGGGTTCCCTGACTGGGCCAGTACTTTCTAGTCTGCTGTTGCCACTCCTCCATGCTTTCTGTCTCTCAAGGCCAAGTGCTGTCAACAGTGTAAATTCCAGGCTGCCCTGCTCTGCCTCTCGCCACTCTTGACAGAGAACAGGTCTGGCCAGAGAGAAGTGTGTCAGAGAACACACTAGTTTTTTAGTATTCTGAATACCACTACCTCAGGCAAGGAAAGAAAGGGGGCCTGTATGAAATCACCATCAGCTAGGGCCAAAGCCCAGCCTGTAACTTCTGGTATGTTTTTGCCAAGGCCTCGCTTCACAGGACTTTCCCAGATGCTGCTTCCCCTGCAGGCAGCTAGTACTTTTTGGGCTCCCTGCCCATCCTTTGGATTCCCCTTATACTTATTTTTTCTTTTCTGAGAACTGATGTATGGATTTACATGAGTAAAGTGGACAGACTTCAGCGTAGGGTTCAGTGAGCCTGAGAAATGTGCATGTTGCCAACAATCAGATCAAGACAGAACATTGTAAATGACTGTGGAACTTTTTTATTCTGTTAGATCTTGGTGGCTTTTCAAAAGTACACAAATTCAGGGTTCAAGGAAAAAAATAAAATTGTTGAAGCTTTAGTACCTATTCAAGCACTTAAAGCCTGATGGATGTCACAATCCCTTCCTGAACAGTGATAACCTATAACATGGGATACGGGCAGCAGAGAATTTGGGTTTGGTGGCTCTGATTCATACCTGCATTCATATCCTAGCTGAGGCCTTGGGTAACTTATTTTCTTTTGATCCTTCAGTTCTTTCATATGTAAACAGGGTGTTATGACAGGGTCTGTTTTGGGGCAGAGGAGGGGCCAGTAAGTTCCACACTCAGCTCTGCATTGCTCTGAGCAATGATAACACCTGTAGCTATTCTTAAGAAGGACACATTATCCCTAGATAGAGAGACCTGACTACTGTGATTCTGGCCATAGCCAGGATCGATACTTGCTCATAAGAATCTTCTGAGAGCCTGTTGGTGGTGGCTCACACTGTTGACCCCAGCACTTGGGAGGCAGAGGCAGGTGAATCCCTTGAGTTTGAGACCAGCCTGGCCTACAGAGCAAGTTTCAGGACAGCCAGGGTTACACAGAGAAACCCTTTCTCAAAAAAGTCTTCTAAGAGCTAGGATCCCTCTCAGGCTTCCCAGGGTTCTGTCATTTGTGTGTGTGTGTGTGTGGGGGGGGGGTTCTTATCTGTCCTCAGGAAGGCCTGGTTCTGTGATTGGGTACTTCATCTGATACCCAAGATAGTTATCTCCTATCAAGAGTGCCCCCACTGCTTCCTGACATTATGTCCTTGCTTCAAGGAGCTGGACATGTCTCCTGGGGACCCCAAGTGGCTAGATGTGATTGAACGTGACCTGCACCGGCAGTTCCCCTTCCATGAGATGTTTGTTTCCCGAGGAGGCCATGGGTAAGCAAGCTAAGCATGTGGGCTAGGAGGTTGCGTTAGGCTGTCATAGGCCATCAAGGAAAGTACAGTGAGCCCAAAACTGTACTGCTAGCTTTTCCTGCTGTGTGGTATACTGCCCACTTTTGACTTTTTCGGCTCCTTGCACCATTTATTCTCTGGCCTGTTAGAGCTTCCTGGTCAGGCCTTCTTGTTGTAGGAAAAGAGATAAGGGAGGTTGGTGGACCGAGACTATAGGCAAGAGGGGAGTGACTTTAGGCAAGGGGACGGATCTGCTATCCAGCCCTGGCCCAATCCCCGCTTTCTCTTTGAACCGTCCTCGGGTCACAGCAGCAGACTGACCCATTGATGACCACAAGTACATCCTTTCCAGGGAAGGACAGGTTCTGAGGCAGGTGTGGTACAGTGAGGTACAGGTGAGGTGGTGGGCAGTAGCTATACATGCTGTCCTGTTTGTCCTCTCCATAGCCAGCAGGACCTGTTCCGTGTGCTTAAAGCCTACACGCTGTACCGCCCTGAGGAGGGCTACTGCCAGGCCCAGGCACCCATTGCTGCTGTGTTGCTCATGCACATGCCTGCTGAGGTACCCAGGACCTGGGTGGGTGGGCAGGGAACCCGACCCCATCCACCAGGGCTCACACCTCTCTCACCCACAGCAAGCCTTCTGGTGTCTGGTTCAAATCTGTGAGAAGTACCTGCCTGGATACTATAGTGAGAAACTGGTGAGTACCTGCTGGCCTGGGACACTCTAGGCTGGATGTCTTCTGTGACATCCAGCTTCTCACTTCTTTCATGGTCACTCTAGGCTAAAGTCTCAAGACCTAATGGAGGCCACTCAGGCATCAGCCTCATTGGTTACATATTTCCATCTGTGCATCTGGCCATCTCATGTTCTCTGAGCAGTGGGTCTCGCTTGGAAGGATCAAAATTCCTCAGGGTTCCTGGTCCCTTTCTCCTTGACCTTGACATAGGCTTAAAAGATTCTGCTTTGAGCCAGGTGGTACATGCCTTTAATACCATCACTCAGGAGGCAGAGGCAGGCGGAGCTCTTTGAGTTCAAAGCCAGCCTGGTCTATATAGTGAGTTCCAGGACAGCCAGAGATAGAGACACTGCTTCTCTTTGAAACTCCATTCTGTTCCCCAGAATGCCTGTCCCTTAGCCTTCAGCCATGCATGGCCCTTTCCTGGCTTTGACAGGTTGGAGTTCCTGTTCCTTTCTTGTTTGGGATACTCAGCCCAGCCCATTGTTTCTGTATCTGGCTTGTTCACCTGTCTTCCAGTGCTCTGCACGCTCTAACTACCTGATGAATTAATGTTGACCCAGTATTAGGAGCCCCTATGGGCTGTGGTCATGACTTTGTGACCTTGATGTTTCTTCAGGAGGCAATTCAGCTGGATGGCGAGATCCTCTTCTCACTGCTACAGAAGGTGTCCCCTGTGGCTCACAAGCACCTTAGCCGCCAGAAGATTGACCCCCTGCTGTACATGACAGAGTGGTTCATGTGTGCCTTTGCCCGTACCCTGCCTTGGAGCTCTGTGCTGAGAGTCTGGGACATGTTCTTTTGTGAAGGTACCAGGCTATGCTGGATTGTGGGGGGTGCAAAAGAAGCCCACAAGCCTCCCTTGGACTCATCACCTGCTCCATACAGGAGTCAAGATCATCTTCCGTGTGGGGCTGGTACTGCTGAAGCATGCACTAGGCTCCCCTGAGAAGCTCAAAGCCTGCCAGGGCCAGTATGAAACCATCGAGCAGCTGCGGAGCCTCAGCCCCAAGATCATGCAGGAAGCCTTCTTGGTCCAGGAGGTGCGGCCCACACCTCCCACTTGCTATTGGAGGGAAGGGGAGCTGGCAGTGGCTTTGGAGGAGGTGTTATATGGATGGCTCTGTTCCAAGGGTTGGTCAGCCCTGGTCAAGGTAGATAGACCTCATCCTTTTGCTAGGGGAGTGAGGCCCAGAGCCTTCCAGTACCTTCCTTAGCTTGTCCACTTTGGGAGTGGAAAAGAGCTGTGATCTACAACCCTCTCATTTTTCTTTGTGGATACTTGTTTTTCAGGAGCTACAAATTAAGAGACATGGGCATGGCCATCTTCTGGGGGTGGGGGGAGGCCAAGCTGATGCTAGTACATGTTGCAGGGACAGATATATAAAAGGCCATTTTGTATGTCACTTCCAGCATTGTCACATTTTATGTATAAGGAAATAGAGGCTCATAGAGGCAGACTTTCAAAGTTATCCCCCTTAGTAACCAGCTGGAAGTAGAGTAGTAGAGCTGGAATCAAAGCCTGGACAGTTAGTAGGCACCAATGCTGGCTGAGAGTGGGGTTGCCCACTTCAGCTCTGCCCCTTCTGTCCAAGATGGAAGGTGAATGGGTCTGTGAGCTTGTAGGCAGCTTTCTCCTGAGACAGTGGGTCTCATAATTGGCACTCAAATCACAATCATATCCTTCCTGGGTTCAACTTTTTACAGACATAGGGGGTGCTGGTGGGCAGGAGAGTTTAGAATTGGAGGCAGAGGGGAAAGGTCATTCTTTCTGGTGCTCACATGCCCCTCATTGTCCCAAAGGTGATAGAGTTGCCTGTGACAGAGCGCCAGATTGAGCGGGAGCATCTCATCCAGCTGCGGCGCTGGAAAGAAACCCGTGGTGAGCTGGAGTGTCGCTCTCCACCCAGGATGCATGGTGCCAAGGCTATCCTGGATGCAGAGCCTGGTCCCCGACCTGCCCTGCAACCTTCACCATCCATCCGCCTACCCCCAGATGCAACACTCCTCAGCTCTAAAGCTAAGCTGCCCAGACAGGTCACGAAGGAGCAGAAGAGGACAAAGGCCAGTGGGCAGCCGGACAAGTCCCCGGGCCCCAATCAAGCCACAGTGGTGACTGCTTCAGGAGATGCATGTCCAACTCAGGATGTGCCTACAAAGGACTTGGTCCCCCAGGACCCAATCCCCCAGGACTTAGCCTACCACCGATCGCAGGAGAGCCTGACTTCCCAGGAGAGTGAGGACACCTACTTGTAACTCCAGGAGTTCAGGCCTCCAGGTGGGGTCTCCACACATCTTACACGGTTCAAAGACTGACAGCACCCCAGGTCCTGTGTACCTGAAGACCCAACTGCTAGGTCACTGGGCTGGGATAGATCTGGCTGGCCCAGTACAGATTCTGCCTGAGCCTCCTTATTTATTTTCTCTTGAGTCAAGCTGGCCCAGCCAGCACAGGCAGAAGCTATGGCCGAATGAGTTGGGTCTTACTCAGCCCTAACCTGGGGGAATGTTCCCCAGGGCCAGGGTGCTGACATTCGGGGAAGCAGTGGGGTACTCTTTGTGTAAAATAGAAACATGGTTTTGTACGGAAATAAACAGGCTTCTATAGAGAGCTGGTGTACAGCTAAGGACCCAGAAGGGACAACACCCTCCATCCTGGGCCCCCAACCCAGGAACCCCTCTGAAACATACCTTTGATACAGAAGGCACCAAGTCCAGAGTCAGCTGCTATTCTAGGCTCTATTCTCTCTCAACCCATCTCTGATGCCTTGTCCATCTTCTGACAGATGTGTCACTCCAGAGCTGAAGCCCACTACTGGGGCAGATCAGGAAATAATCCCCAAGGTCCCTGTTTCTTTTTTGCTTTTTAGAGACAATGTTTCTCTGTGTAGTCCTGGCTATCCTGGAACTCAACTTTGTAGACCAGGATGGCCTTGACCAGAGAGAGATCCAACTGAGTGCTGGGATTAAAGGAATGTGCCTGGCCTGGTCCCTGCCTTTTTATTGGAGGCTTTGGGGGTGAATCCCTGAACAGGTAGCTTAGAGCTAGCTGTTCCTCCTCCAGGGTCAGGTCTCAGTGCCACTTCAGATCCCAGTTAACTTCTGAGCACTTCACACTGTCAGGGGCTGCCACCATGGTGAGGCACTTTAGATGTCTGACAGACTTCCACTAGAGGCAGACAGGTAAGGGGAGAAGCTGGCCTCCTTCATGCAATGCTGCTTTCCATTTGCAGTCATGGTTCACTTGCTAGGCTGGGATTGTGCCTGACATAAAAGGAGTTCTATGACCTCCTCCTCCAAGAGCCACATTTGCACCTCAAGCCCCCTCACCCAAGTGAGCAGATTGCCACAGAGTGGCAGGCAGGTGGTACTCAGTGACAACCTGATAACTGACAATAGCCAGAACAGGGTGTCCCTGGGAGAGGGCCCCCCTTCTGCTGAGGAAGCAGCTTTTCTAGTCAGACAATAGTGGCTGTTCCTGGCCTGAAATCAAGCTGGACCAGACCATAGGAGGGAACAGGGAGGGAGAAACAGATGCTGGGAGCTTTCAGGCACAGCCTGGGCCTAGAACATGTTTTGGCACAGCTGGGGATACTGAGGCTAGAGAAGTGAATGGTCACCAGAGGCTCTGAGCAGATCACGGACTTTCTACCTCTGGCTCTTCATCCCCATGGTTTCCCACTCTCCACATCTGCCATGGTGAGATGGACTCAGCCTTTGGGAAGCATCCCCCCCCCCCTTCTCCAGAGGACAAACCAGGATGTGGTGGCTGCACAGTGTTCCATGAGAATCATTTGGAGCTAGAAAAGCAAGGAACAGGGCTGAGCCCAGCTTCCGTCTGCCTGTGGTACAGGGTCCAAAGCATGGGCCTGCTGGGTCCCAATCACGCCTGAGGCCAACTTTAACCTACCTGTGCGAGGCCTCCAAGCTGAGGCTTGAGTGCTTGGGCCAAATAAGGGCCCCTTAGAGCATGCTGTGTCCTGCATGAAACCAACCTGTGCTTGCTCATTCCTGCTCAGCCTTGGGGTCTTCTTAAACCTTCAGACACTTGATCATACCTGGGGTGACTGCCAGTGCTTGGGGCCTTCTTGGATCTGAAGCAAACCTAGATGTGCTCAGACCAGTTGAGTTCTGCTAATAGTGACAAGCTTTGAGGAGATTTCTATGGGGCTCAAATCTCTGGCCTGAATACCCAGGGAGCCTCAAATGCAAGGCCTGTCCCCTCAATGTCTGGGCCCTGGGCTTTCTTAGCTCAGGTACTTCTGGATCATTTCCCTGGAACAACTTCAGGCTTCAGAGTTATGTTGCTCAGATAGGTGATAGAACGCTTTCCTGTGCCTCCCCTTAGCAGGGAGCATTCTACCCAGGAAGTCGGGTGATTAAAAAACTGGGGCAAGGAAGGCCAGGTTTCAGCTGGTCAAAACGATGGCCAGGCAGGAGATGAAGTTTCACCAACACCAACCCAGGGCAGCTCTAGTTTAGTGATCTCCAGTCCCTATCAGCCTTGTCAGCTCGGCAGTCCCTGCCCCTAGCAATAAAAAGGGCAAAGGCGCCACCCAGCTGTACTGCGCACGGTTCTCTGGCGTTCAGCATTCCGACCCCAGCCGAACTCCCGGCAAATCTTGAAGCCTTCCTGCGCCTTAATGGCCTCAACCAGAAAGCCCACGTGCAAGCCTGGAGGACAGACGACCTCGAGCTTCTGTCACGTTCCCAAATGCAACATCACCGGCGGCCAGCGGAAGGGCGTAGCCGGGGCGTGGCCTAGGGGCCGCAAGCAGTGATTTCCAGACAGGCTAAAGGAATGGACGGCAGGCCAAGGCGGGGTTCGAGGTCAAACCACAGCGCCGGGAAGGCGGGGCTCGAGGGGAGGCGTGGCCACTTTGTAGAGGCTGTAGGGGGCGTGGCCGCCGAAGAGTGGGTGGCTGGCTGGGCGGGTCCGCGGCGTAGCGGGAGGTGTGGATCCCCCTGGCCGCCGCTCCTTTAAACCGGGCGCCGCCCCGCCTACTGCCTGAGTCTAACTGGTGGCCGGGCAGTGGCCGCGCAATCTGCGATGGAGCTGCATATCCTAGAGCACCGGGTGCGGGTACTGAGCGTTGCCCGCCCGGGCCTCTGGCTCTACACCCACCCACTCATCAAGCTACTCTTCCTGCCCCATCGCAGCCGGTGCGCACCTGGGTTCAGGGGCGCAGGTCAGACGGGTGGGGGCTCCTCTGTCACTCTAGGCCAGGGGAGGAGGATTAGGGTCGCCGCGAGGCAGCGGGTACCGGGTGGGGACGCTGTCCGCTCTGGCCGCCATCCGGCCGGGGCCTGCCCTTTCTGAGACGCCGCCTATCCGGCCTGGAGAGGTCCCCTCCCAGGTGCAAACTGCCTGGGATAGGCAGCGTGGTGGGGCATGCCTTCCGAGCTTTGCGCTAGCCCTCTTCCAGATTCCTCACCTAAAGTTTAAGAGTTGTCTAGGGGAACCCGAAGTCCGACACCTCTAGTGTGTGGAATGGAAGGGAGGTCTGGAGTTGGAAAACAGCGGGAGATCCCAGAGGTGCGACCCAGACCTCCTAGCTCCAGGGAAGAAATTGAGGCCTGAGGGCGGGTCAGGAAGGCGCCCGGCGGGGGTCCTTTGGTGCTTTGGAACAAAGTTCTCTTGTCCTCTCCAGCCGGTTCACAGCCTGAAAGCCTTCCCACCTCTTCCCTCTTCACTAGGTGCAAGTTCTTCTGCCTGACGGAGACCCCGGAAGATTACACACTCATGGTGGATGAGGAAGGTTTTAAAGGTGGGAACTGACCCTTACTCACTTTGGTAAGGGATCGATCTAGCTTCCTGAAAGCTTAGGTGTCAAAGGCATATGGGTCTGGCTTTGAATCTTGCACCCCTCACTTAAGTACTCTTTTCTCTTTTGTAAGATGTGGTCATGGGGCCGGAGCCGTGGTGGTGCCCACCCTTAACCCTAGCACTTGGGAGGCAGGGGCAGGTGGATCTTAGTGAGTTCGAGGCCAGCCTGAACTACAAATCGAGTTCCAGGACAGCTAGGACTGTTACCCAGAGAAACCCTGTCTCAAAAACAAACAAACAGAAAAGATGTAGTCCATGACAGTTTAATAGTATTTATGAGAGCTTTATAAACTTAAAGCCCACCAAGACCTGGATATGAGTTCAAGTCAGGGAGGGTGGAGGAAGGGCCCGTGTGGGAGTGTCTCACAGTTTTAGGTCAGATTAAGGAGTTCCTGTAACTGTTTTAACTCCTGGTCATTATTTCTTCTTGGTATTATCTTCCCAGTGAAGCTTCTCCTTCATGGCCTGGGAAGTCTAGGAGCCTGAGGGTTGGGGAAGGAATGCAGGAGCAGGCAGCAAGCCCAGAACAGGGTCCTGGGGCCTCCTGGCTGTGCTTGGGGGAACAACAGCCACCCTGGCCCTTGTCCCTACTCAGTGCTGGGACCGGGAGCTGACTTCTGGCTCCATTTCTGCCTGCCTGGCCTGTCCTCTAAGGCCTAGAGTCTCAAGCCAGCCACCTGGAGCTCAGCCTAACCTCCATCCCAAAGGACTTAGTTTCCCTGTTCTGTAGGGAAATCTCGTCTGCCAAGGAGCGCCTCCCCGTCAGTAGATTGCTTGGCGCCCTCTGGTGGTGCTATGAAGCCCATTCGGTCACAAAAAATTTCCTAGGAATATCCCATTTTGCAGATAGGAAACTGAGATTAAACAGGGAATGGAATCCCAGCACTTAGGAGGCTTTAGCAAGAGAATCAGTTTGAGTTCAAGCCCAGCTTCATCTATATTGTAAGATCTGTCTCCAGGCAAACAAACAATGAAAAACTACTTGTCTCAAGTCATACAGTAAAATTGTACTCAAACCTAATCCTGAGTTTGAGAATGCCTGCGTACACACCAAGGCAGAAATGGTAGGAGACAGCCATGGATGACCTCCAGACCTGGTTCAGACTAACCAAGCATGTACCTCCTGCCCACAGAACTTCCCCCATCTGAGTTCCTGCAAGTGGCCGAAGCCACATGGCTGGTGATGAACGTATCATCTCATAGTGGTGCCATGATGCAGGCTGCTGGAGTTACCAAGATTGCCCGATCTGTCATTGCCCCACTGGCTGAGCATCACGTGTCTGTGTTGATGTTGTCCACATACCAGACAGACTTCATCCTGGTGGGTTTGGGCAGGTGTTGATGTGGTGATATATTTAATAAAACTAGGCTGGAAAATCAGAGAGAGGAAACAGACCATAGTCAATTCTCACCCAGCTGTCTTTGGAAGCATGGTTCGTAGCTTCTACAGAATAACTCTTAGAGTTAAGATCGAAGGTGTAAGCTACTACTATTTGGTAGTTAGGCCCTGAACTCACAGAAACAGAGAAAGATCTCTGTCTCTGGAGTTATGGGATAAAAGGCATAGGCCACCACTCCTGGTCTTTCCCTGATTAAAAGTGTGAGTTACCACTCTCTGACCCTCCTGGATCTGTTCTCTGATATTCCAGACTGGTTTTATTAAATTATAGTATATCACCACATGTTGATGCAGGACATAAGCAGAGGTGCTTGGGGCTGCATAATGTGTGTCATTTGCCTTGACTCAGGTACGGGAACAGGACCTGTCTGAAGTGATCCACACACTGGCCCAGGAGTTCCAAATCTACCGTGAAGTAGGTGGGGAGCCTGTGCCTGTTACCAGGGATGATTCCAGCAATGGCTTTCCCCGAGCCCAGCATGGTAAGGTCTGCCCTCCAACACCCAAATCAGGTGGAAACTCTTCCATAGGAGGGCTTGTCCTTTAAAGAGATGGGGATGGGATGGGTATTTCTGTGGGACCAGCAAATACCATTTCTCAGTGAGTGAGATGCACCCAGGCCCTTCCCTTCCCAGCCACCAGGGGTCACCCCAGCCCAGGATTGCCTTTTCACCTTGTGGCCCCTGTATCCTGAGCAGGGCCCAGCCCCACGGTGCATCCTATTCAGAGCCCGCAGAACCGATTTTGTGTCCTCACACTGGACCCCGAGACGTTGCCAGCTATTGCCACCACCCTCATCGATGTCCTGTTCTACTCACACAGGTGGGCCGTACATGCCCTTGACTTCTGGCCTCACACGTGTGCTTGCTGCACTCTGACCTTTGTCTCATCCATCCCTTCTGTCACTCTGTATCCTGCTCAGTGTCTTAGTGTTCCTGACGGCCCATTAGCCTTCAGCCAGAGGTGCTCACAGAACCACTCCATAGCCACATACACCCCAGTCAGACCCTCTGCCCAAGGCCCTTGGTCTTTGGCATTGAATTGGGATTCTCTCACAAGGGCCTTCCCAGAGAGTCTTCCCATACGTTGTGGCTCCTCCTCTGGAGTCAGGAAATGGAGAGGGCCATGTGCCTGGCAGAGCCCTTGACCCTGTCATCCCTCTCCAGTGTCCCCAAGGAGGCAGCCTCAGGTGGTCCTGAGTCAAGCTCCATCCCGTTCTTCGCTTTCTCCCTCATCGAGGGTTACATCTCCATTGTTATGGATGCAGAGACCCAGAAAAAGTATGTAATCCCTATCCTGACCTGACCCCCAGAAGGCCATAGCCCCTCAGCTAGACTCAAGAAGGGGGAGGTGGCATGCCAGGCTCCATGGTTGGCAGGAGGACATGCCCCAGGGATCAGGGTAGAGTAGATGGGGATGCATGGGTACCTTTCCCATCAGCCACCTGCATCCCCAGGTTCCCCAGTGACCTCCTGCTGACCAGTTCCTCTGGAGAGCTGTGGAGGATGGTGCGCATCGGGGGACAGCCCCTGGGTTTCGGTGAGGACCACTAACCCCTGTATTGGGAGTTAGGGCGAACCTATGGGTACCTACAGCATCTACTCTGAGCCACCTGTGTCTCCAACCCTCAGATGAATGTGGGATTGTGGCCCAGATTGCGAGTCCCCTGGCGGCTGCTGACATCTCTGCTTATTACATCAGCACCTTCAACTTCGACCATGCCCTGGTGAGTGGCTAGAGGTTCTTGCAGGGTCCTAGAGGGGCAGGAAGAAATCCCAGCTGATTTAAGGAGTTGGGTATCCCTGGCCAGATTCATCCCTGGCATTTCATGCTGTGCCCTTTCACTAGGTTCCTGAAGATGAGATCAGTAGTGTCATTGATGTACTCCAGCGAAGACAAGAAGGCCTGGCTTCCAATGATCCATAGGGAACACCAGGCCTCCAGCATCACCTTACCACTGGGTTCTCAGAGACTTTTTCTGAACTCTTTCCTGAAACTGCAGAATAAGCCCCTGGTCCTGCCAAGGGACCCTGGTTCTGCTGTCTATATGTAAGCTTCATGGAGCTGGCACTCAAAACTCATGGACATGTGTACACCCGGCTCCAAATGTCTGCCTACAAAGGTGCTTGGGGCTTAGACCCCCCTCCCCATCACTTTCTACATGACCTCAGCATTTGCACAGTCCCTGAGTGAGGGCCATTCTCCTCTCTCCTGACTGGATCCTTCTACCCTGAGCTGGGCTCTCACCTCCAGCTTGAGTTGCCTTCCTGGCCAAGTGAACTCCAGCGGTGCCTTCCAATCCCGGGACTCCCGAGGAAAGATTTTACAGCTCACTTTTATTTTTATGACCATTTAGATAAATAAAGGACTTGCTGAACTGAGCCCTCTGCTTCTGAGTGGCAGCCAATGTCAGATCTTAGTCTTCCCGCAGTATGTATATGTGACAGATGAGTAACTGAAGCCTCCGGCACATTTCTAAGTCACAGTTCCCAACCAAATCTGTTCATCTATAAAGCTGAGGGTCTATTCATTCTTAGCTTGACCTAGAGAGTTCTGGACACTGGGAGATATTCCTCTATCCCTCTTACCTAAGAGTCCCCTGGCTAGACACTGGGAAACCTATCCAGGAGGTCCCAAAGTACCTTTCTCCAAGGTTACTGCCTGCTTTCCTGTGGGCCTTGCCCGAATTCTCATATCCCTCTTATGGAGAAATCACACAGTTTATGAAACTTGGAATGGTGGCCAAACCTTTTCCTGCCTCTGGAGCCCTCTTTACCCTTCAATGCTGCACGTCTGGGCACATCTGGGGCTGGGTTGTTCTGTTGTGGGGCCTCCTGCTCAGCAGAACCAGGACTCCATTGCAGTGGTCAGGGCCCCACACATGCCCTGGGAGGTTATCAGATACCTTCAGCTAGGACCCACCCATGCTCAAGAGGAGAAGTAGGGTGTGACTTCTGTGTACCCAGGTCATAGTAACTCCCCAGAAAAGCCAGCATACAAGCTAGGCTTCTGGCAGTATGCCCACATGGCTCTGGGGACCCCAAGGCTGCAGATCTGATGAACCTAGAGCACAGTCCGGCATGGTGAGTGAGTGTTGAGAGGCCTTGGCCAGTCCTCTTCTTTAGCCTCAGTTTCTCCATGTCCAGGAATCAATTCCTTCTGGGAGCCTGGGAGGGAACATTTCCTTGGAGTTAGTCTGTACTTGGGAGTGGGATGGAGTAGTCCTGTCTCCTGGATAGTGTGACTAGTGTAAGCTCAGGCTTGGGGGTGGGGCAACCTACATTAGATAGGGGTCTGGATGTTCGTGGCCTTATACCACTTGTGGGGGGGTTCTGCCTGTGATTCACTCATGCTTGGATGCTTTTGCCATCCTCAGGCCTCAATCAGGTCCAAACTGGGGCCCCAGCTGGCTCTCAGGACTGCCCACTGTCTGATCCAGCCAGGGCCAGGAGCCACAGCTCAGCAGGCTGGGCAGGCACACCAAGGTTGGGGCCTCAGGTTGCAGGTGCGATGAGCCTGGATCTTGGTGATATGCACAGCCTGGTGAGTGTGTATCTGAGTGCTCACTTCTATCTCTGTCCACATCTGAATTTGTCAGCATGGAGGGCCTTGGATCTCAAGGCATTAGGATTCTTGGGGTCCCAGGGCTGGGGTTCTAGCCTTTAGCAGGTCCACTGAGTTCCAATAGGCTTCAGACATTTGGGTGCACAGGGCTTAGAAGGTGCCCCAGGGAGGGGGTCTCCACCCCAGCCTGGTGCTTCAGAGAGGGGCTTCCACGTCAGCCTGATGCCTTTCTGGAAGCTATGTTCTAGATTGGGCCTAGCAGTCTCCAGTGTCAAGCAGGGGCTGAGACCCAGCCCTTCTGAACTACATAGGCCTCCATGGGGGTCTCGGGGCAATGGGAGTCAGTGTGGCCATCCTGGGCTGGCATTAGCAGGTCTTCCCTAGACTAGGCAATAGAAGGCATGCTCGGGCTTCCATCATGCAGCCCAGGGTCCAGCTCTGGCTGAGATGTGGGCCTGGACAAGTGGAGATAGGATAGAAGGAGACCTCAGCTAGGGCCCATCTCTACCCTCTCTGATCTTGTCAATACATAGAAATTCATCTCAAGTCGTTCTCAAAGATATGAACAGAAATTTGGGGTTTCCAGACCTCTGTCCCACCCCCGTCCAGGGGGCTGCCTTGTCCTTGTTTGTGACAAACTTCATGACAGTTGGTTTTTGCTGTTATAATTTTTAGATTTATTATGTGTATAAGTGTTTTGCCTGCATGCACATGCCTAGTGCCTGCACTAAAGGCCAGAAGGGTCCATGTGCTCACCAGGCCTGGAAAGTGTGTGTGTATGTGTGTGTGTGTGTGTGTGTGTGTGAGAGAGAGAGAGAGAGAGAGAGAGAGAGAGAGAGAGAGAGAGAGAGAGAGAGAGAGAGAGAGAGTTGTTTAGCTGAGCCCTGAAGGATGGGAAAGATTTTGGAAGATTCCTTGTAATCCAAGCTGCCTGTGTTGGTGGCCGGGTGTCTGCTGCTAGTGACAGCTGACAGCGGTTGTGTGGGTAGGCACGCGAGGTCTGGCCCTGGCTCCTCCCTGACCCTGGGCTAGATAGGGTGGAGATATTGAGCAATGGCTCCTGTCTGTGTCACTTTCCCAAGAGGGTCATGATGCTAGGGTTCTGAGCTATGGGTGCTTGTCATTGTGGTGCTCTGAACTTCTTTCCAGGAGATTAGCTGTGGCATCATGTGGTTGTCTGTGCTGCATGCATGTGTGTGTGTGTGTGTGTGTGTGTGTGTGTGTGTGTGTGTTATATGAATGTTCACTGTGAGCTTGACTATCTCTGCATGTGTGTATGAATTGGGGACATCTTTGGTGTTTACATGATCACATGTGCCCTCTGCCCTTGTCGCTTTCCTCCAGGGCCCCTGTTTCCCCAAGGACAAGGTTGTTCCCCACCCCCATCCCCCATTTCAGCTCTTCTAGCTGCCTCTACTTTACCTGATTCTCTCTAGCCTTGTCTGCTGTCCTCAAAGCAAGCATGTATGGCTTTCTGCCTAGACCCCAGGACACACCCCCCCCCCCCCCCCCCCCCGCCCTCCAGCACCTGCCCTTCCCAGGGCCCCCTGATCAGCACACAGCACCTTATGGGTGTTTTTGTTCCTGGTCTATGCTGGCTTTAGTGATTCAGTTTCCCTTCCCTGTCGCTGCACAAGTGAGTTGTTCCCCAGCGTGTCCTCTGAGGAACACAGCCCCACAGCTGTGGATGCTGGGATGGTGGATGTAGGGATGCACATCTGTGGACTCCAGAGGTCAGTCACATGTTTTCCTCTATGGCTTGACACCATTTTTGAGATAAGGACTCTCACTGAATCTGGAGTTCCATGTTCCTGCTAGACTGGCTGGCCAGTGAGCCTGTGAGACACACCTGACCCTGACCCTCAGTGCTGGGCTTTCAGATGCCCACCACCATGCCCAGCTTTTACATGATGCTGGGGATCTGAACTCAGGTCCTCATGCTGGTACAGCAAGTACTTATACCCACGGCTGCCTCCTCAGGTACCCAACTAATCAAAAGCATGCTTATTTTTATGTGTGTGACCATTTTTCCTGCATGTATGTGCACCACGTATGTGCAGTGCCTGCAGATGTCAGAAGAGGGCATCAGGTCTGGAGATACAGGCGGTTGTGAGTGAACTTGCCCGGAACTGAATTCGGATCCCTCCATGAGCAGTAAGTGCTCGTAACTGCTGAGCCAGCTCTACAGCTTCTTCCTCAATTTTTAAATTGGCATAAAATGTGTATAATCTTACTTTTTTTCTTTCTCTCTTGAGACAAGGTCTTATTTGTATGTCAGGCTGGCCCAGAACTCATGATCCTCATGATCCCAGTGCTGGGATTACAGCCATGCTGATAGCTGTTTTAAATAGAATGATTCAGTGGTATTTGGTACATTTAGTCCAAAACTTTTTTAGTGCCCCCACAGGAGGCCATGCACACATTAGCAGCCAGGTCTGTTGCTCCTGCCCCTGCCACCACCAGTCCACATTCTCTCTCTGCATTTCCTCGCTGGTTCATATTCCTGGAACTGCACAGCCATACAATGTGTGACTTGTCTGTTATTGTCTCCACTTAATTTAATGTTCTTGAGTATCGTCCATACTGTGGCGTGTGTCAGGATGTCCTTTGAGGGTGCTAATACTTCATTGTACAGCATGCTGTATTTTGTTTTTTTATTATCTTTAGAAGAAATTTGGGGCTTGTCCATTTTAAGCTATTGAGTAAGGTGGTATGGCTCTCCTGATTCTAAATTCATTCTGGAAGAGGGGCAACCCCTTAACCCCCTTCCTCCAATGAATGGCCTCCGGAAGGTGCTTGGAAGCAGCATGGTGGCTTCTCTCTTGGGTGAAGGATAAAGTTCTTTTTTGTATCAATGTAAACATACGGAATCTCTCTAGGGTCTCCCCAAGAACACATGTGGAAGAAGGTGATTTTTCTTTGTTTTTTGTTTGTTTTGGTTTCTTGAGACAGGGTTTCTCTGTGTAATAGCCCTGGCTATTCTGGAACTCACTTTATAGACCAGGCTGGCCTCGAACTCACAGAAATATGCCTGCCTCTGCGTCCCAAGTGCTGGCCTTAAAGGTGTGCACCACCACTGCCTGACTAGAAGGCGACTTTTCATGGCATCTATCTCTCCTATGTCATTTTCTCATTCTTCCTCTTCCCACAACTTCCTCTTATATATCCTCTAGGGTTTTTTCATATTATTATTATTAAGTTAGTTAGTTAGTTGAGACAGAGTTTCTTTGTTTGCCCCTGGCTGTCCTGGAGCTTGTTATGGAAATCAGGCTGGCCACAAATTCAGAGATCCACCTGTCTCTGCCCCCTGGCGCTGGGAATAAAGGCTGTGCCACTGGGCCCATCCATAGCTTCTCTTTCTTGTTTATTTGCCTCTGATGCTCAACTCCTAAGAATAGTCAGTAATGTGCCTGCCTTACATGTGTGAGGATCTGAGTTTAGATGCCCAAGATCCACACACAATCTGGGGGTTATTGTGCAGGTCTGTAACCCCAGCACTGGTGGGCAGAGACAGGTGGATCCCTAGAGCTTGCTGGTATAGCCAGCCAAGTCATGCTGGTGAGACCTAGGTTCAGTGAGAGACTGCACCTCCAAACAAACAAACAAACAAACACAATAAAACCTAAAAAGGTGGAGAGTGACTGAGAAAGACCCTGGTCACTGACCTCTACCCTCCACATCTGTGCATAACACACACACTCACACACAGTGGAGTCTGCCTCCACCAGCAGCTCCCTTTGTGCAGCCAGCAGGTGCCACTTTTGTGGAATGGGTGCCCATGTGAATTTTACAAAGGAGGGGACGTGTGGCACTCTTTTTTTTTCCAGTTACTTTTCCTGGAAAGTGTTGCAATCTAGAGTAGTCAAAAAAGCACATTTTGGAACATGCTATAAAAGAGTCAAGAAAAAAGTCAGCATGTTTCCAAAGCAAGATCATGTGCTCCGGTGTGACAAGGGCAGCATAGACTTAATTCCTTTGGAAAGGGGCAAAAGCAGCTGGGCTTCTTGAGATCCGCTGTTTCAACCAGCAACCCAGGTTGCTGTCCTTCCAGAAGCCTGGCCATAGATGCATCAGTGCATGTCTACCAGCAGAACATGTCCTGCAGGCTGGCAGCCATGAATCTCTTGTTCTGTAGCTTCTGTTGATGGCCACATCTGGATGGCCACACAGATGTCCCCTGGTGTTTCTTCAGCCCCTACTGAACCCTGGGCCCTGTCTGCACCACAAGTACAAGGCCCACTTTCCTTCCCTGCTTTTGTCTCTCCCCATCAGCCTCTCAGTCAAACCTATCCGATCCTCTGCCACTTACCCTTGTCCCCATGGAGAGACTGTCATTCTTGTCATTGGCTGCATCAGCTTTGGACAATCGAACACACTGGTCGGTTTCTTGGCCTAGGAAGGCTATCTGCATTTTCTTCTCTTCCATGATTCTACCTTCTATGCTTCAGTTTCTCCATCTACAAAATGAGGCTGGCTCCTAAAGTGGTTGTGAGAATCTAGGGTGTGCCCTACATGAATGTGTAATGCCAAGCCTGGCACATGAAAAAAATCTAGAAATATATCTGGTTTCTTGGGGCCAAGGAAACCAAACATTTTAGACAAGAATCTGTTATTTGAAAAACCAGGGCGGTGGATCAGTTGGTAGAGTGCTTGACTACCATGCACGAAGCCCTGGATTCAATCCCCACACCTTATAGGCCCTTTGCAGAGGCAGGCACTAGTGGAGGTGGTGAGGTCAGAAGTTCATTCAGGTCAGCTATGTAGTGGTAGCTCAAGACTGGGATATGACACTCTGTCTCAAGAAGTGGACAGTGTATTCTATACTGTCATGACAAGAACTCTTACAATGTTACTGTTCAACGCAGTATATCCCTTAAAGGGACACAGCTCTGTGGGGGCACTGGACCTTCTGTGGTCATTGGACCTTCTCTTAACTCACAGGTATAACCTGGCCTCAAGAGTGGGTGGTGGGGTCATCCTGGGGAAACTAGCCAATGGACTGCTGGGAGCCTCTGCTCTGCTGCCAGCCTGTCAATATGCCTGTTGTCACTGTCCCCAGGCTTCCCTCAGTCTGGGTTTCCCTGAGGCCAATCTGGTCACAGAAGCTGTGGTAATGGCTAGTGTAGTCAGAGAGACACAGAGCTGAAGGACCTCTCACCTGTCCATCTTCTCCTCTGAATAATGCTTCAGACCCCAGATGTCGGGGAGGGGGGTTGTCAGTTACTCAATTTGGGAGGCATAGAGCACATCTGTTGGCAAGCCAGGTCCCAGGAAGACTCTATGGTCACTGGAGAACAAGGGATATCCTGGGCCCCATGACCTCCCTGACCTGGCATGTCCCTGCTCACTGGGGCTTACGTAACTCTGCCTTTCCCAACTGCCCCAAAGCCACCCAATGACATAAACCATGTGTGCCTTTGTCTGCTTCAGGAACTGTCAGGTACATGTTTACCAAACTCCCGCTGAAGGTCAGGCTCAGCCTTGAGTGACACTGGAGTCTCTAAGAGGTGTACCACTCACTGCATTTATAAACGTCCAGATGCAGCCCTCATATGATCACATTTACGCAGGTCTGTATTTTCCCCCATTCAGGGCCACACGGTCATCACCACTATCCAGTTCTTGAACAGTCCAGGCACAGCTCTTCAGATTCTGCTGGCAGTCGCTCCCCATGCCTGGGTCCCCAACTACCACCATTCTGCTGCTGCCTACCTTGACTGGGTGTGAGCATCATTGCACAGTGTCAGCGCCCTTTCTTATTGGCTTCCTTCATTGGACAGGAGGTTTTCAAGGCTCATCCCTGTTGTAACACGTGTCAGGTCTTCACCTGTGTTTACGACCTAATATTCCACTGTATTGTTTATCCATAATGTGTTTATTCACTTCCTCTGACCATTGGGCTTGTGCTCTGGAGAGAATGCAAATAATCTCTCCTGTGATTCCTGCAGGTTTGTGGGTGGGCATTGTAGTTTCTGGTTTTGCTTCTTATTAGAACAAGTTTTTTGTTTTGTTTTGTTTTGTTTTTTTGCCTGATGTGATGCACACTTGTAATCCTAGTGCTTGGAAGGCTACGGCAGAAAGATTATATAGTGAATTTCAGACTAGCCTATGGTAAGGACAAAGAAAGGACTAGCCTAGGGTACAGAGAGTGAGGCCTTGTCTCAGAAAAGCAACTAAAAGGTATTTTTGGATGTGTTTGTGGAGATGAGTTTAGGAGTGGACTTGCTGGGCTTATTCTTTGTGTTTGTCTGTTTTCCAGGTGATGTCTTACATTTCTGCCAACACTATACAAGAGTGTCCCCTATTGTCACAGCCATTTGCTACTGTCTGTCTCTGATCAGCCTGAAGGACATGGTTCATGGTGGCTCTGTACCTCTCTAGTATCCCCTGATGCTGAGTGACCATTTATACACTTCAAGGACATTGCCATATCTTTTTCTTTGGTGGGATATGGCTTGTCAAATACTTTGTCAGGGTATGCATGTGTGTGCATGTGCACACGGAAGCTGGGCACAAAACAAGCTTGGGTGTCACCCTTAGGAAGCCAGTGAGGAGACAGGGTCTGGGTCTCTCATTAGTCTAGAGGTCACCAGTTGGGCTGGCTAGTGAACCTCTGGGAGCTGTTTCAGCAGCCCTGATGCCAGGATCACAGGTATAGTCTACCATGCCTGGAATTTTCAGGTGGGTTCCAGGGCTTCATTGACTGAGCCATCCCCAACATTGCCCTTCCCAGGTTCACTACTCAGGAAACACAGACTGTCTTGATCCCACTGTGCAGCTGAGGCTGACCTTGAACTCCTGATCCTTCTTCTTCTACCTCGCAGTGGTAGGATCCTGTAATCATGTGCCACCACACCTTTTGCCCATATTTAATTATCTAATTGTTCTTGTTGAATTTGCCACTGAGAGCTACAGGACAGAGAAACTGAGGCCCTGAGAGAGAATGTGACTCACTTGAAAGCAACAGGCTCGTGGCAGTAGAAACTGGAACTTGAATCTGTGTCCACTTCTGACCCAGCAAGTGGGGTTCACCCTCTCTGCCCAATGGAGCAGCCTCCTGCACTCCACCTCAGGCTGTGGCAGGTCCTGTCCATGTATTAAAGAGGCAGAACCCTCACAGCAGGGTGGGCCGGAAAGACTGGGAGATAGCAGTTCTGAGGAAGCAAACCCACCCTCTCTTCCTCTCTGCATCACGAGGACCTGGCTGACGTGGCCCAGGAAGAGGGGACGGCCCAGGCCCTGTGGTTGAGGATCCTATTTATACGGGCTGTTGCAAGCCTTTCCTGCTGGCGACATCTACGTCACTGGGAGCTGACCTCACCAGAATCGCTGACGCATCTTGCCTGGATGGTATGAGGCTCCGCCTCTGGGCCTCTGGGCCACTCCCACTGCCTCTGTGTAGCACCAAGGACCCTCTACTGGTGTCCCCATCCTCCAATCCTAACTCTTATAATCTGTTCCAGGCTGAAGCTTGTTCCTGGAGTCGTAATGTACAATCCTAACTCATGGTGTCTCAGATGTGGCTGTATTTGTAAATGGGCCCCTTAAACAGGTTAAAAGGACTTAAAAAGGATCATTGGGTGGGTTCTGATTCAGTGTGACTGAATTAGGAAAGGATTTAGGGGCCTGAGGAGATGACTCCGTCTGTAAAGGACTTGCTTCACAAATGTAAAGACCTGAGTTCAAACCCCCAGAATCTATGTGAAAAGCCAGATATGGTCGTGCAGGCCTGCAGCCCCACGACTGTGAGTAGAGACGGAAATGCCTGGGGCTTTGACTGCTAGCCTAGCTCGAGATTCAGATAAAAGATCCCATCTCAAGGGAATAAGACAGAGCTGGATAAATAGTGTCCTCCTATGGCTTCCACATGCACATATACTCTCCCACGTATCCTCACACCACCACCACACACACAGAATCCACATACACATACACTACACGCACACACCATATATATACACACATATCCATACGTACCATAAGCACACTCACCCTATATGCAAATGTGAAGAACGACAGAGCAAGACACTTAACTGTGCTTAAATATGACCTCTGGCCTCCACAAGCACAAACACAGTTATACGTGCACCTAGCCTCATATACATACGGGTTGCACGTACTACACACAACGAGATCAGTACACAGAAACTACAGAAGCAGAAGTAGTTTCTATGACACAGTGAAAATATGGCCACCTGCAAGTCAAGGAGCACGTGGGGTAGCATATTCCAATAATCCCAACCCCAGAGAGGCCAATGCAAGAGGGTTGAGAACCTGAGGCCAATCTGACTGTAGGGTGAGTCGGAGGCCAGCCTGGGCCACACAGTTGAGAGCTGGTCTAAAGAAATAATGAAGGAGAGGTCCCTGAGACAGACCTAGCTGCAGTGACAGCTTCAGCCAAATGGCTAGCTCTCCAATCACAGCGAAGACACTTTTTGTTAAGACAGCAGCCTGAGGGACAGTGCGCCCACCGGTCCATCCTAGGCTCTGTCAGAGAGCTCAAATACCTGTGGACAGAACCGGTGCCTGACTGAGATGAGCTCCTTTGTTAGGAACGTGAGCAGACAACCTTTTTTTTGTGATTCCCCAATGACACCATTGTTTGCATAAAGCATTGGCTTTGTGCTGAGGATCATATGTATTCCAGGGAAGGTAAAGTGCACTTTTTTTTTTTTTTTTTTTTTTTTTCAGTAATAGGGCATCAAGCGTCCAGGTCAGCACCTAGCCTTGGCGGACATTGGCAGCCCCTTTTACTTTATTTAATTGATTTGTTTATTTGAGACAGCATCTCCCTGGCTGGCCTGGAACTTGTAGTGAGTGAGCCAATAGTCCCGAGTGCTGGGATCATATACCCAGATCCTGATTTTATTTTCAATTGGGTCTCTCTGTCTATCTCAGGCTGGCCTCTGGCTCACCCCTCCACTTCAGCCTCCTGGGAAACTGGGATTACAAATGTGTACTGCCATGCCCAGCTTTGGATACCCTCTCAACTCCAGAGGGTGGTCTCTAGCAGGGCAACCTAACCTTTTTGTACCTTTGCTTAAACCAGAGGAGATAATGTAGGGTTCATGATATGAAGAGGAAAAAAAAAAAAAAAAACCAGCTGAGGTGAAGGAGGGCCTCTTGCCAACACAGTGGTCCAGTGGTGTTCTCTAGCCAGACCTGGGGCAGCTCAGAGCTTCCCTCTGTCTCCTCATCACAGTGAGATGAGGCACCTCCCTGCCAGGGCTTAGGTGTAGGGGGAAAGGGCTGTCCCGGGATGACATCAGCGATGTGAAATGCAGAAGGAGCCCTGACTAGGGCCCTAGGGAACAGCACCCTGGGGTGGGCAGAGGTGAGAAATTCAGCAGAAGGAAATGAAGACCTCAAAAGGAGGATCTAGACTGGGCCAGACTGGCAGGTTGCCACCAAGAGCACTCTGCTGGACACAGGGAGTGGGTGGGGGTAGGGTACAGCTGCTTCTGGACGGAGAGTGGAGTGAACACATTTGTTCAGTGAGGACATGAGGACGAGCGGCTGGTGGTATGGCTGGGGCTGGGCTCCTTCTGCAAGGTGCCAGCAGCTGGATCAGCTCAAGCTCTCCACGGTCCCAGAGCTTGCTCCCAGCCTCCTCAGGCTACCTCTGGTTCCCAAGGTTACAGCCTAAGGATGCTCACCCTAGCTTGGTAGACATGCTGGGGATTCCAAGCATGGCCTGTGGTCCTGGGTCAGCCTGGGTCTCAGTTTACCACAGAAAAGCAGCCGACCAACTGGGAAACACAGTCTAGGGCCGTGTCACCGTGTTCAGCCAGTGCTGAGAAGCAGAAGACCCACCCATGATGGATCACTATCTTTTCAGAGAAAGTGAAACCTGGTCTCCAACTGCCACCGCAGCAGCCCCCCTCCCCTCCAGCTTCCCTTCTGAGCTCACAGCTTCCCCATCTCCGCCCCCCCCCCCACCGCATCCCGTCCCCCGAAAACCAGTACTTGGAATTAGGGTTTTGTCTTTTCCTTTCCTTCAAAGGCTTTTTTGCCTTTTATGTCCATGTTGGCAGTGGCCTTGTGAGGTGAACCAAGAAATGTTTTTCTTCTTCATTTCACAGGTGAGGCTCAGAATGACTAAGTGACTTGTGTCAGGACACACAGCATGTGAGAAGGTTTGAGACCTCGTCTCTAATCTCTCTTGTTCTAAGTGTTCAGGTCTCCCTAGAGGATCCCATCTACAGATAGGGGACCTGGAATTGGGAAGACTATAGGGGATAGCTAATAGGAAAAATGGAAATGAGGAGCCGGGCTAGAGGATGCTGGCCCAGGATTAGAGCCACAATCTTGGGGCCCAAGTCTGGCCCTGTGCCCAGAGCCTGGTGGTTTCCGCTCACAGATGTCCCGACAGCCCAAGCGAGAGGGTGGGAAGGGCACTCAACGAGGAAGATGTCTAGCTCCCTTTAACCCTAAACCTCGGTGTCCTGTGAGGTTGGTGGTTCCCGGGCCAAGTGTGGCCTGGGTTTCCAGAGGCCTAGCTTACAGCTCCTGCTCTGACCCCAGAGTTGACTCCTTGAAGATGGCATGGACCCTCGTTCTGCCCGCTCACTCCAAGAAGGCTGAGGCTGCGGTTTACATCATCCTTGGGCGTGGGGCTGACCTCGAAGAACGAATTCGAAGAAAACGGGAGGAGGAGCGGGCTTGTCATGGCGCCTGGCACCCATTGGCCGCCTGTGGAGACTTTGGTTTTTGGGGTCATGTTCCCAGAAGGCCTGCCCTTCTTCCTCCCCCTCCCCACCCACCTCACGAGGTGTTGGCCAATCGCCCAGTCGGGCATAAAGTGGCTGCCAGCCCGCAGGACACCCAGCAGAGCCCTGTCACCACAGAGCGGCACGGGCCAAATCACCAGCACCCAGCATGCAGACACAGCTTCCACAGAGAACACTGCTCAGTAAGTACTTCCTTCCTTTCTGCCATCCCAGGGCACAGCTGTGCCAACCGGCTGCTGTGGGCACCTTCTGCCCTTTGAGAGCTGCACATCTGGCATCAGGTGAATGATGCTCATGAGAAGGACTGGGAAGTCAGGGCTTCACTGAGACCCCAGCACATATCTCCACAAATGGAGATGTGGTATTCCTGGAAGGCTTCCAGGGGGAGGTGAGACCAGAGCATGAGGAAGGGGATTGAGCAGGAAGACGCTGGAGAAGCTGGAGGCAGGTGGAAGGAAGCTGAAGACCTATCTGTGAGGAAGTGAGGCAAACCTTGGAATGGGGCCTCCTTCTTGCTCTGACTCAATTCCCAGGGTCTGGAGTAGATGGAAACTCAGCCTGAGAGCTTCCGACTGCACACATAGCCACACCCCCATGGGGACAAGCAAATAAATCCATCTATGTGGGTGAGGGTCATCCCTCACAGTGATACAGGAAGGCTTACCTGCAGACCAGAACCCCCGGTGAGCAGGGCAGGTACCCCAATGCTTCACACGGGCCTACGGGCACACCTCTACAGGCACTGGTACACATGCACCTGTTACATGCTCACTGTGGACCCTCTCTGACAGTGTAGTTACAGACACCTGGGGAAGCTGAGGAGGGGACTTGTGATTGGCATGCCTGGGCTCCTGGCCCTCCCCAGCAGCTGGCCCTCCCCAAGGGGCTGGTCGGTTTGTAGGAAGGGAAGGATGGTGTTGCAGCCTTCCGGACCATTGCACCACAGGCCCCTTCCGACCACGTGGCTGCCGGTGCCTGAGGGTGGGGGCCAGCAAGCTGGAACTATGCTAGTCTACCCTCACCCACAGAACCTTCTTGGGGACTCCCAGTATCCCTGGTGAGTGTGTGCGTAGGGGTTTCTTAACTGAGGGGCAGGAAGGTCAAGAAGAGGTCTGGGCATGTGTGACCTGGGCAGGACCTAGTTCACCTCTCAGTAGACTGGGTGTCAGCTCTGGCTGGGCCTGTGAGTGGAGAATACCTTCCTGGCTCTGAACAGAACTCAGATGACCTGCTGCCCAGGGGCTGCACCCAGGTCCGCTCCATTCTGCCTACATGGAATGTTAAGGATTGTACAGGAGTCAGGGACTTGACCAGTCAGTCTTAGGTCGAGACCAACCCTTCTGTGAGGCCAGATGTCTCATAGTGGATTCAGCCCGTCAGCCCGTGCCCCACAGTCAAGGCAGTGATGCTGTGTGCAAACACCCAGCTTCTGTGCTTGGTAATTGAAGCCACCCCCTCAACCCTGTTTGGTTTGTGTGGTGACTCACTGGGAAGGTGACAGCCTCAGTGAGTTTTCCTGTGCAGACATAGTGACTGATGCATGCCCAGCTCTTGCTCTGGGCTGCATAACCAGGCATAAGGGCTGTCTATTTCACGAGTCAGGTAACCATATTCTTCCTTCTCTGCCCTAGGTCTGGCTCTCAGTCTCCTGTTCCTGAGCATGGCACGGGCCACACGTGGCTGCTCCAGCTCTTCCCCACAGCTCCTCAGACAGCTGCAGAATCAGGCGAACATCACGGGGAATACGCGATCACTCATGGAGCCCTATGTAAGCCTCAGCCAGCCCTTAGAACACCTGAGTCTCAGAGAATCTTGGGAACTCGTGAGTGAGTGAATGCACGGAGAACCAGTAAGGGGCAAGTGGGGAAACTGAGTCAGATGGTGGAGCTGCCTGACTCCCAACTCCATTCCTTGGCGGCCACCACTGCTGTCTGGATGGTTTGGTACTTTGTTCTAAGTTCCCAGATGTGGCAGTAAGTGACAAGTCCAGTGCTTCTGCAGCTGCCATCACACTTAGGGACCCTCTCCCCATCCACTGCATGCACCGTGATCCTCAGGGCTCTGGCAGTACTCCCATCTCCTCCATCTTGGCTCTTGTATCTCTTCACTGGGAAGATCACACAAGATCTAGTGTTTCAAAGGCAGCAAAGGCAGGTTCATCTGTGTGTATTTGGGGTGTACTGGCATTCATTACTCACTCTTTCTTCCTTCCTCAGATCCGCCTCCAAGGCCTGACCGTACCTAGCCTGAGAGCTGCCTGCACAGAGCACCCTGTGACCTTCCCGAGTGAGGACACCCTACGGGCACTGAGCAAACCTCGCTTCCTGAATACTGTCTATGCCACACTGGGCAGTGTCTGGCATCGACTGAGTAATTTAAGACGGCAATTTCCGAAGGCTCAGGCTTTTCCAGAGCTGGAGGAGGCCAGGAAAAACATCCAAGGCATCAGAAACAATGTCTACTGCATGGCCCACCTGCTCCACTACCCCCTGGAGATACCTGAGCCCACACAGGCTGGCTCTAGGGCCTCACCGTCCACTGCCACAACACCAAGCATTTTCCAGGCCAAGCTAGACAGTTGCCGCTTCCTGTGGGGCTACCACTGCTTCATGGGCTCAGTGGGGAGGGTCTTCAGGGAGTGGGGAGATGGCTCCAGCCGCAGCCGGAGACACAGCCCAAGACACAACCCACTCCAGGCCAGGCGCAAGGGAGGCAGCAGAACCAGACCCTCCAAGAACATCCAGAGCCCTATGTCCAGGGTCCAAGTGCCCCGATAGCCTGAGGACACATTGATGGGCACAGCATCATAGTCTGTGGATGCGGGATGACGCTTCTCAGAGATGCTCCCTCATTCAGAGCTGTGCATAACAGCACTTTAAGGCGTGGTGTTGGGCGGCCCCTCCCACCTCGGCTGGACTGGTCAGGTTGTGGTGGCCTGCTCCAAGCCTCCAGACCGAATGGGGCCACTGGGTCAGGCCACGTGGGGACGGCTTTCCATTGATTCAGGGGTCTGATGACACAAGTTGACTCACGACTGGGATGACCCCCCCTCCAGGCTGTCGGTTCTTTTCCTCTCTTGACTTGAAACTGTTGCCTCCAGACTTCCTCCTTTCCCTGGGGCTGGGTTTCAAATGGGAGGTCAGGTCCAGGGCTCTCTCCCAGGCCTCATCCCACTCAGGCCGGATACCTGGACATCTGAGACACCTCACGTTTGGCACTTGCGAGAGGGGCTCAGGATGTCCTAAGGAGCATTGAACTAGAAGTTCAAGGGAAGAGATCTTAGATCCCAGCTTGTTCCCAGAGTCTCTGTGTGACCGTGGACAGGACACTTTATCTGAACGTCAGCATTCTCTGTGGAGAGCTGTAGTGTGTGTGTGTGTGTGTGTGTGTGTGTGTGTGTGTGTGTGTGTGTGTGTGTGTGTGTTTGCCCCCTCTGCCTGTCAGCTGCTGGACTCTATGACACAGGGTGGACATCAAAGTCTCTGTTAATGGGAACATATGGTGCAAACGGTCATGGGGCCACAGGATGGGTTTATGGGAGATCTTCCAGGGCCTGCAAGACCCATCTTGGGTCCTCGCTGCTTGTTGCTCCCTCTGGTGGTGTGTTGTGGGATTTCACACACTTAACCGGTCCTCCTGGAAGGGGACTCAAAAGCTGATGAGCAATTTCTTGGAGGGACATGACTAATTTATTGATTTTTTTAATAATAAGTTTTTAATCGGTTTTATATTTATAAGGCTTATTTATGATGTATATTTAATGTTAATATTTTTCTAACGTATTTAAAACTTGTCAAGTTTCTAAAATTGGTGTCGATCTTTTCTTATGGGAGAAGGTTTGGGGGCCTGCTTGGGGGACAGGACAAAGATGTCTGTGCTCTGGGATGGGTTAGAGGTCTAAGCATCACTCAAAAAGAGAATTCACATGGTGTGTCACACACATGGGACATCACCTTTTCCTTAGCCGTGTGTGTGTGCGTGTATGTGTGTGTGGTAGGCTTTTCCTGGGGAGATGCAACATACACACATCTATTCATCCCAGAACAGGAGCCAATGGCAGACTAAAGTTCAGTCTAACTGGTGAACCAGTTAGTTTTATTAGTGAGCTCCTGAGGCTCTTCAGTCTCCTGTCTCCTGGAAAGTGCTTCAGTTCTGAGGAAATTGCCACAGAACCCTGTCACTGAACCTGGAGCTCACTGTTTGCTAGACTGTGTGTCTACCCAGCTTGGGGTTACGGATGGATGCCACCTATCCTCCTCTTTAAAGATTTTTTTTTTATCTATGTGTGTCTGTGGGCCTGTGCACACATCAGTGCAGTACTGGTGGTGGCCAGAAGAGGGCATCAGTTCTCGTGGGCCTGAAGTTACAGATAGTTGTGAGGGCTTGTGGATGCTGGGAATCCAACCCAAGTTCTCCACAAGAATAGTAAGTGCTCTTAACTGCTGAGCCACCTCCCCAGCCCTGGGCACACAGATTTTAAACAGCTAAATTTTACATTTTAAAATCTTTATTTACTTATATTTTATGTATGAGTGCTCTGCATGTATACGTGCATGACAGAAGGCATCAGGTCCTTATTATTGATGGTTGTGAGCTACCATGTGGGTGCTGGGAATTGAACTTAGGACCTCTGAATTAGCTGCTAGTGTTCTTAACAGTTGAGCCACCTTTCCAACCCCCAAATTTGCATCTTTTAAAACAGATTTATTTATTTATTTTATGTATATGTATGTGTTTTATTTGCACACTCGAAGAGGTCATCAAATCCCATAAGACTACAGATATAGACATTTGTGAGCCACCATGTGGTTGATGGGAATTGAACCCAGGACCTCTGGAAGAGCAGCTAGTGCTTTTAATTGCTGAGTTATCTCTTCAGTTCCATAAATTTACGCATTAAAAACAAGCTAGATGGATGTACCCCCCACATTGTCAGTTATGTGTATTCTATGGCTGTCTAGTTTGTGATTCGAGACAGTTTTATAGTAAGAATATTGGGGGGGGTGGGCTGAGGAGATGGCTCAGTGGTTAGAGCACTGGCTGCTCTTCCAGAGGACCCAGGTTCAATTCCCAGCACCCACTTGGCAGCTCACAACTGTATGTAAATTCAGTTCCCAGGGGATCTGACACCCTCATATAGACACCCATATACATGAATAAAAATAAATAATAAAAACAGATTTTAAAAAGTAAAATAATATTCTGATATAATTTATATTAACCTCTGACTATCACACAAATGAAATTTTAAATTAATTCAGTTGTTTAGAATCTATTTTGAAATGCAGTCTTTATCTCTCTATATAGATAAAAGCATACACACACACATATACAATGCTAAATTTTATAGATAAAATTTTTATCTTATGATTTTAATGAATGTTGTGTTATATAAATAATTATCACTTTCAGCCCTTAATGGACCCAAAGACATTTTAATAGATTTTAATATGTTCAGACCACTCAAGTTTATAAGGTAGTACGTGCTTAACAGACTTTTAAGTTTTTATTACTATTATGTATAGAATGTGTACTTAATGTGCATGTGTGTTTCACCTGCAAGTGTATCTGTACAACACCTGTATGTATGGTAGCTGAGGAACCCAGAAGAGGGTGTCAGATCCATTGAAACTGGACTTTCCGATGTTTTGAGTTGCCACATGGGTGCTGGGGTCAAACCTGGTCCTCCGGAAGAACAGCCAGTGCTCCTATGTATTGAACCATCTCCCCAGGCCCTTTATTAGGCTTTTTGATTTAGTTTCAGTGTTTTGAGATAGAGTTTCTCTGTGTACTCCTGGATGGCTTGGAACTCAGGATCACCTGTCTCTGCTTCAGCTGGGATTAAAGGCGTATGCCACAAGGCCCAGCATTATCAGCCTTCTTAATACATCATCAAAACATAGTTGTAAATTCACACAGGTATATTTTAACTAGGAAGACCAAAAATAGAAATGGCAATTTAGCACACAATAGAAATGAATTTTAAAAATAGAGTAGTCAGTTTGTTGAATTGTTTTCCACACAAACAATACATGGAAACAATTATCACAGACATGCATGACAGAATTACATGTAATACAGGGCACTCATTTTAAAAAGTAGATATATCCCTGTATCTTTAAGACATGAGAAAGGGGCTAGAGATCTGTCTCACAGGTTAAGAGCACTGGCTGCTCTTCCAGAGGACCCTGGTTTAATTCCTAGTACAAGATGTAAGAAAGGGTTAATAGCTGTGTTGGTTAGGTTTTTTGTTGTTGTGGTTTTTTGGTTTTTTTGTTTTTGTTTTGTTTTTTTGACAGCTGGACATAAGCTAGGGATTTGGGAAGAAAGAACATCTATTGAGAAAATGCCTCTATTAGATTATCTGTGATCAAGCCTTCAGAGCATTGTCTTGATGAATGATTGATGTGGGAGGGCCCTGCCCCTTTTGGGTGGTTTCACTCTTGGGCCAGGGTCCTGCATTTTATGGGAAAGCAGGCTGAGCAAGCCGTGAGGAGTCAGTCAGCAGCACCCTCCATGGCCTCTGCATCAGCTCCTACCTCCAGCTCCTGGTCTGACTTCCTTCAGTGATGGAGTGTAGGCTGAAAACCTCCTCTTCTCCCCAGGCTGCTTTTGGTCTTTATGTTTTATCTCAGAAATAGAAACCCAAACTGAGACAGTAGTATAAAGGATCAAAAGATGGCGTTTGTCATGCAGGCTTAAGATATCATCACTTCCTCCTTTAAGAGTTAAATAGCCTAGAGAGAAATGCTTTTACTGATGAAAATGTTTTTCACAATGTTGTTTTAAGCTAAAGTTTGCATATATATAAAGTTTTCAGTGATGGTAAATTCTATTCCCCATGATTATATTTGTATATGAAAGAAAACAGGAAAGAAGGAAGTAAAAGACATTATACATTTTGGATTAAGCATCATCCATTGTCCCAGTGTCCCTTACCTTTATCTGAGGATGCTGGCCAATCTCTTCTTTTACATTAGGGAACAAAGACCTGCCCCCAGATAGCCATTTCCCCAACATCCTGTTAAAAGAGCTTATAATGAGACAATGTGTGGTGTTTAAATTTACATATTTTGACCTTAAAAGTTAGAGAAGTCAACCTCCCCGTCAGAACACTGGGAGGGAGGAAGCCAGTGGGTGCCTCCCTGCCTACGCGGTTTGTTTTCCAGACAGTGGAGACAGGGAAGAAAGCACAGGGCAGTTAAGACTCAGAGGAAGCCAGGCAGCCATGGCGTATGCCTTTAGGAAGGCAGAGGCAGGCGGGTCTCTGAGTTCGAAGCCAGTCTGGTCTACAGAGTGAGTTCCTGCACAGAGAAACCTTGTCTCAAAAAAAAAAAAAAACCAAAAAACCCAACCCCCCCCCAAAAAAACAACAACACAGAGCAAAACAAACAAAAACAAACAAAAAAAACAAGACCTTAGGTGAGGAGAGCAGGCGGAAGCAGCTGTTTCTAAGGTTCTGATTTGAGAACTGACTTTCTCGCCCTCAGGCTTCTCCCCTCCCCCTCCCCCTTCCCCCCGCCCCCTCCAACACACATACAGACCAACCGCTGGGACTCAGGGTGCTCTTGCACATATATGTGTGTGCAGTCAAGTCACTGGGTGATCAGACCCTTATGCTTTGGATCCAGGATGAGATGTGTTGTTGGGTTTCTCATGAGGCCAGCGTTCCTATTGGGCTGGAGGGATTATCTTATCTTCAGTATCTTTGGCACGGAACAGCGAGTGTTCACTGTGTTCCTAAACTAGAGTCAGAAAGGTTCCCACAGGCGGAGAAGCCACAGAAAAGTGCACAGTCTGGTATCTGAGGAGTGTCAGGAAACAATAGGCCAAATGATGGTAAATGGAAGGCTACAAAGGTAAGCAGAAGGGAGACAAACCAGACACTAACCACACTGCCTTCAGAGGTCTGAACACGAACAGAAGCTGAAACATGAATCAGTCCAAATGCCTTTGGAGATCTGCAAATGAAAACCAAACCCAATGCCTATATCACCATGCCCCAAAGAACACATACAAAATAGACGCCTGAGCCAGGCAGGCGGTGCACACCTCCCAGCACTCTGGAAGAAGAGGTAAGCAGATCTCTGAGTTCCAGGCCAGCCTGGTCTTACAGTGTAAGTTCCGGGACATTCAGAGCTATACAGAGAAACCCTGTCTTGAAAAACCGAAACACACAAACAAAATAGATACCTTAAACTAAGTACATTGGAAACAGCAAGGTATCTATCAAACAGGATACTTAAATAGCCAGCTCAGAATAAACAATTGAACATTGACCAAACCAAGGGAGTCCTGAGAGAACCCGGGAAAGAGCCCGCTGCCATCTGTAGATGTGAGATATCTCCTCTCAGAGGCTTCAGAGATGCTCCTGCGTTCAGAGCTGTGCAGAACATCACTTTAAGGCGTGGTGTTGGGTGGCCCCTCCCACCACTGCTGAACTGGTCAGGTTGTGGTGGCCTGCTCCAAGCCTCCAGATCGAATGGGGCTTCTGGGTCAGGACACATGGGGATGGCTTTCCATTGATTCTGGGGTCTGAATGTGTCCACCCAGGTGACTCCTCCAGTAAAAAGCAGATTATTTTCAGAGCTCCATGTCTGGTGCTATAACAGTCAATGCAGAAACATAGCTCTTCCCTCAAAGGGATTGAGAGATGGTTTACTCTGGAGCCGAGTGGCCAGGGACAGGAAACACAGATTTAGGCCACTCCAAACTCCATATTCCAATGCAGAAGTTGTTCCATTAAGTTTTTATAGCAAACAGGATAAATAATGTCACAAATTGGAGCTGGCGAGATGGCTCCACAGTAGAGAGCGGGTATAGGTCGTTTAGAGGAACCAAGTTCAATTCCCAGCACCCACAGGAGGTGCTAATTCCAGCTCCAAGGGAAACCTAACCCCTCTGGCCTCTGGAGGCACTGACCTACACATACACATAATCACAAATAATAACAACAAATCTTTTAAAATTCATAAATAAGACACGTTTCAGATACATTTGTAGAAATATCAGAGAAGGTAGTGGTTTCAACTTGTAGGTGTAACTTTATTCTCAAAACTCTGTGTATGTTTATGGGTATATACGACTGTATGATAAGTGTGTTGGATGAATAAATGCACTCATGGGGATACACGATGGGGTTGTGTGCTGTTGGCTATAGGTGACGGGTGTGTGCACTGATAAGTTTGTGTGCTAGGATGGGCTGTGTATTTTTCTGGCCTCATTCTGAACCCTGAATTTTGAAGCAATACGCTTAGAAATGCAGGTATGTTTTTGTCATCACAGATGTGGGAATAGGGTGTGTTTCTAGGCTGGGTGGTCGTGTGCACAAGCCAAGTGTAGCACCCTCATGTATGTAGGAACAGAGGGCACAGGTCTGCCTGCTGCTTGGACCACAGTAAACGCTGTCAGTGTTCCTGAGATGAGTCATAGCCACACCCCTGCCAGCCAACACCCTAGGAGCTCTGGGGCAGGTCAAGAAGATACAGCACACAGGACAGTTGGGAGGCAGCAGAGCAGAGACAGGAAGACCTGGCTGTTCATTCTCCTTCTGTCTGTCTGTAAGACACTAAGGAAATTAAGGGTCTCAGAGCCCACTTTGCTCATCTGGGAAGTGCTCAGGGCAGAGCTTATGACTTGATCGTGTTAACCTGCTTCCTGAGGAGCCTATTTGAACCCCGAGAGATCTGCCCCCCACCTCAGCCCACAGGCCCTCTTTTGGGAGAGGGACATGCCTGTGGGCAAGGCAAAGGAGGTTCAACAAAAGTCAAGAAATTGCCTTTTTTTTTTTTCTTTTTGAGACTGTACTTTAATTACATCTCTCCATTCCCTTTTCTCCCTACAAACCCTCTCACCTTCCCCCCCATCTCCTTCAAATTTATGGCTTCTTTTTTAGCTGCTACTGCATGCATATATGTATTTGTTTATATGAACATATTTCTAAATATAACCTGTTTCATCTGTATAAGGTTACTTCTGTGTATGTTTCAGGGTGGACCATTTGACACTGGACAGTTAATTGCTGTGCTCTTCCCCCTCCCGTTCACAGTGTCCTCGGTTGCCTGTAGTTATGTGTAAGGATGAGGCCTCGTGAACTTTTTTGGCCCTCTTTGGCCTGTTCATGGGTGTCATCCTTGTTTAGCTCACGTTTGGACAGTCATGTGGATAAGACTTTGAACTTGGCTTTTAATATGCCTTAGGCATGTAGTAAATCCATGTGTTCTTTTCCCTATAAACTAGGGCCCTGGGGGTGTAGCTCCCTGGTGGAGCCCTGGCTCAGTATGAGTAAGGTTCCCAGAACTACTAGAAAGAAAAAGAAACAGATGAACACGACCCAATCATCCCTGTCTCCCCCACTTCCTGAGATAGGGGCCAGGACGGGATTAATGAGGGACTTAGCAATAGTTCTGAGGCTGAAGCATAGATGCCTGAGCATCCTGTATAGTTCTGCAGCCTCAGATGTATAGCTGTGGGCAGGCTCTGTTTGAGTTCAGGTCCACTGGGCCTCAAGACCTAGAGGCATCTTTCTCATGCTGTCTCTTGACTCTGCACCTTGGCTGACGACCGCAAGAGTTCCTAGAGACACTAGCTCCGGGGCAAGGGGCAGACAGACAGCAGACAAGCAAAGGAACCAACAGGAGCATCCGAGGTTGCATGAAACAGGCCAACACAGTGGCTGACGTAACATCGGGAGTGAGAATCAGGCACTGTGGGTGGCCAGGATATTGTCTGGAGAGGTGACGTCCTCACTGTGGTCTGAATGACATGCAGCTGTGATAGGGGCAGCTAGGGCGAAGGCTACCACTATGTAAGGGTCAGAGGTGAGTGAGTAAAGGGATCGTGCATAATCAAAAAGCCCATTGAGGAAGAGCATCCTGTGCAAACCAGAACTTGGGGCCCAGGACTCCCAAGTAACGGTCATTGAGGGCAGCTACCCTTTACCAAGTATGGAGTCGGGGAGATCCACCGCACACACTGGCTGTCCCCAGGACCCCCTCCTACCATACAGCCTTTGCCTATGCGGATACCCACACTTTTGGATGCTGTTCCTTATTTTATGTTGTTGTTTTTATTTATCTATTTATTGCTAAACTCACCTTCCTCCTTGTCAGCTGTCAGTTCAAGGGCACAGGGCTGGAGCAATGGCTCTCAGGAAAGGCACACACACCGTTCCCACGGACGACCCAAGTTTGGTTTCCGACAACCATGCTAAGTCGTTTGCCTGGCATGTAACTCCAAACATAGAGGACTCCAATACCTCTGGCTCCCACAGGCACCTGTGCTCCTGAACCCACATGATTAAAGAAATCTCAAAAGATAAAACTTAGTCCTTCCCTATCCAGGGCCATCAGGTGGGTTGTATGTTTTCTCAAAAACCGCTCATGTGAAGCTTGCACACTGGACTACCCCCCCCCCCCAGACCTTTGGCTGCAGAGGACAGAGCTGCCATCTGCTGCCTTCATTTTGTCACAGCCTAACACACTGTCTGATACACACCAAGAGCTTAAGAAGGTAGGAGAGGCCTAGCCCTCAGGGGATAGGCCCACCCTCAGCCCAGAGAGAATAAGTGCAGCTCAGCCCACCAGAAGTGAGTTCACTCTACCAGTCCCATCATCCCCACAGCTGGAGCATCAGGTATGCCAAATCAGGGGATGGCTTTCTCTCATGCTGTCCTGACTATAGGGGCGAATGGGGGTTTCCTTGGCCTGGGCTGCTGGGAAGCTGTGGGTGGGAGGTACAACCCACAGAAAGACAAGCACCCCCAGCTTCCTGAAGCAGAACAGGAGCTGGGGCTGCGGCTAGTGCTGAGGTTGCCCACAGAGAGGGCAGAGGTTGGTTTGCAGAGGCAAGGCAGGGAGGCCGGTGGCTACTCCACCCTGGCTGAGTTCTGCACCCCTACCCAGGAGGCTGTGTGAGCTGCCTTTAGCCTGGAGCAGCAGCCATCCCAGGAAGTAGCTGAGGATGCTCCCAGCTTTATGGAAGAGTCTTGGGTACAGCGCCTAAGTCGACAAGGACTTATCCTCCACTGAGTCATAGAGCTGATGTCTCCTGAGACTGGTTCCTGCCCCTCCCCAGCTCTGGAAGACATGAAGGTACTTTAAATCCAGCTCACCATCATCTCGTGGCCACGCCCATCCACTATCTGCTTTCTGTTTGCCCACCCCCCAATGCTGCTGAATCCCAGCCCATCCCTTCATTCCCCACCCTGTATTCAATGTTCTCACCCCTCATTCCATCCCCATGGTTCATATCTCATCTCACTCCATGCTCAGCCCCCTTCCCCCTTCCTCAGCCAGATTCTAGCTCCTCAACACAGTTTAGATTTCTCAGTGTTATCATATCTTCTTTCTACTCACAAAATATCCACAGCACCTTCCTGCCTTCTAGCCTGAAGCTTCCATTCTAGACTTGTCAAGTACCAGCATTTTCCTGCCAGCAGCTGGGCCACCTCACCTCTCAGGTTCAGGACATCTGTCTTGGTCACTTGTTCTATTAACTGGGGCTTGCTTACAGTTTCAAAAGTTAGTCCTATCATCATGGCAGGAAGCAGACAGGCATGGCACTGAGAACTTAACATCCTGATCCCCTGATCCAAGGACAGCAGGCAGAGAAGGGGAAGAGAGAGAGAGAGAGAGAGAGAGAGAGAGAGAGAGAGAGAGAGAGAGAGAGAGAGAGAGAGAGAGAGACTGGGCGCCTGGGGCTTTTGGAACCTCAAAGTCTAATCCCAGAGACACGCCTTCCAACAAGGCCACACCTCCTAATCCTTCTCAAAGAGTTCCACTCACTGGTCACTACACATTCACATATATGAGCCTGTGGGGGCTGTTCTCATTCAGACCTCCGCAGGTCTCTGCCCTGCAGTCTAGCCTCCTCTCAGGCCCAGCACATCTCTGCTTGGCAGTTGTCTTCTTGAAGCCCTCCCCATTCCCTATCTCTTTCATTGCCCTGCTGCAGCTTAAGTACCTCCATCTCCTTGGTCTCCCCAAGAGAAGGCTGTGGGGCTTCCCGGTTGCGGGAAGCAACTCCCAGAGTGCAATCTAGAGTCCGCATTGGCCCCAGGTACACGTGTAATGATACTCAAGACGACCTTCTGTCTCAGAGAAGCTTCTGGGCCCCGGTGTATGAGGACCCATAAGGTAGCATATGTAAATAAACCAGTGCTTTCTCCACAGTCCTGTGAAGGGACAGAGCAGTCACTGCACTCCAGGGAGCTAGCCTCAAGCTCAGGAAGACAGAAGGACCCCAGCCCATTTGAAGTTGAAGCTTCTGGTTTTGGAGGGGGTTGTGTGTGTGTGTGTGTGGGGTGGCAGTCATTGATATACATCATACACTTAAAGGCTGAGCCTGCAAAAATGTCCCAGCTGTTGAGAACAGCCGCTGCTCTTGGATCCTAGTATTCAAATGGTGGCTTACAGCTGCCCAGGGAACCAGGGCACCATAAAATTATAATTTACAAAATAAATATAAATGCAAAAGTTCCTGAGGGCAAGAGGGCTGATGATCAGAGAAGGATCCCAGCACATACAGTTTATGTTCCAATGAGGCCACAGTCTGGACTCTCATCCTGGACACAACAGAGCCCGTATGAGCACCGGGGCTTCTGAAGTGATTGTTCTAGCTGTCTTTGTTTGGTGCTGAAAACAGAAACATGGACCTTAGCCAGGCAATGGTGGCACATACCTTCAGTCCCAGCACTCGGGAGACAGAGGCAGGTGGATCTCTGTGAGCTCAAGGCCAGCCTGGTCTACAGAGTGAGTTCCAGGACAGCCAGGAGTGTTTCACAGAGAAACCTTGTCTCAAAAAACAAACTCACCACCCTCCTAGATGACAGGGGTATACCACCACATCAGCTTTCTCAGATAAATTAAAAATGTAAGGGGGGACACTCACCTGCATAGGTCATGTGTGGACATGGGAAGTTGGTATGAGGATGTTTTCTGTTCTTACTGCTTCTCCACCTTTTTAAAAGTAATTATTTGTGGGGAGTGGGTGGTGGCACAACTATTAACCCCAGCAGTCAGGAGGTAGAGGCGGGAGGATCTCTGTGAGTTCGAGGCCAGCCTGGTCTACAGATGGAGTTCCAGGACAGCAGGGCTGAATAATGAAATGATCCATCCAGCCAGCCAGCCATCTATCTGTCTATCATCTCTACTTACCTATCTATATTTTTTATTTTAAAATTTTATATTTGTGAGCATGTGAGTACAGGTACCTGTAGAGCCAGAGCATTTAGATTCCCTGGATGTTGAATTACAGGCAGTTGTGAGTCACCTGACATAGATTCTGGGAAATGAGCTTGGGGTCTCTGGAAACATGTTCCTGTTCTTTAACCTCAGAGCCATCTCTTCAGTTCCCCATTTTATATTATTATTATATTAGATTTATTTTATGTGTTATGTTTTCCCCGTGTGTATGTCTGTACACCTAATACCTTTGACTGCTGGGAGATGATGTTGTAGCCCCTGGAACTGGAGCCATCTGTGGGTGCTGGGTACTGAACCTGAGCCCATCAAGTGCTCTTAACCACTGAACCATCTCTCCAACCCTAATCTACCCCCCCTTTTTTTTTTTGAGACATAGTCTCTCATTGAATCTGACTTACCAATTTTTGTCTAGACTGCTTAGCCGTATTGCATCAGAGATGTCTGTCTGTCCCACGGTGCTGGGGTCACAGGCACCTACCTACTGCCATGCAGGGACTCAGATTCAGATGTCTATACCTGCACATCAAGAACTCTACCCACAGAGCCATTTGCTAATCATTGTCTAGAGTTTAATTTCTAAAGTAATTTTGTGTGTGTGGGTATTTTAAGGCTAGTGAGTGTGCACCAGAGGACACGGACCCGAGGCATCTCTCCAGCCCGTCCCCTCATCCCAGCTTTAATGTGATTATTGTCTTTTCAGTGAGAGATGAAGACCTTAGAGACAAAAATGCATATGACCCTCTGCTCTTACCTTATTTGGCCTTCAGAGGCCAAGCCTCAGTTCCCCCTCTGCGGAGTGTGCCATTGAAGCTCACTTCTCCACTGGCAGGATTTCCTGGGCAAAATATAAGGCTAGCATCACCTCAGATTTCCTTCCTCCCACCTTTCCCTCCATGTCCTTCTTCCCTTCCTCTCTTTCTCCTCCCCTCCCTCCTCCCCTCCCTCCTCCCCTCCCTCCTCCCCTCCCTCCTCCCCTCCCTCCTCCCCCCCTCCTCCCCTCCCTCCTTCCTTCTCTCCCTCCCTCCTTCACTTCCTCCTATCTGATTTTTTTTTTCTATACAGCTCTTCTTAGCCCCCATCCCCAGCCTTCTTCTGTGGTCCATGCCAGGCCTTTCCAGGCAGTCCGTAGGACCCCATGTGGCACCAAGGAAAAGGTCACAGTCCACAGTGGATCAAGAGGCCCTCAGCACAGAGCAGCAAAGCTCCTTGCTTCCTGGAGTGTCCCTAAGGGCTGGGCTTGCCCAGGGAGGGACTAATTTCTCATAGCAGGTGGGGCCCTGAAGCCTGGGGCAGAGATCAGATCAGAAGGTCCAGGTAGCTCCCCAGGTTCTGAGGTGGGTGCTGGGGCAGGGGCAGCTATGGGCCTGTGGCTCTCCTTAGGACAGAGACAGAGGCAGGGGATGGCTATTGTGCACACAGCCTGTGGTAGGTCTGAGTCAAAACACCTAAGGTCGACCCCAGCTGGTCATGAGGAGAGCTGCCCAGTCATTGCCTTATGCTGGCTTGGGTCACCCAGTCAGGCTAGGCACGGCCCAGTCAGCTGTGACTCAGGCCACAGTGGCCTTGCCACGCAGACCAGGGGCATCAAGTACAGGGACGCCCCCTCCCCACACTCATCCCCAGTGCTTCTCCTAGCAACCCAGTAACACCTCCCCGACCCGTGACAGGCTCTGTCTGGGGTGTGGGGCTCTCTATCTCTCTGGGTCCTTAGCTTGGGGGTAGGGTGGAAGTGGGGGGAGCCTCAGGCCACCAGCTCTGGACGGAAGTCAGGTGGGGGGCAGGGTGAGGATCCAACACCAGAGAAACCTCAGCAGGAGAGGGAAGCAGAGGGGCCCAGCCACGATGGTGTCACTCTGAAGACTCAACAATCCGTGCAGACTGTGGAAGGCTGCGACAGAGACCACGGTAGGCTTCCCTTGAGGGGGCAGGATTGAGGGGTGCTGCTGTTTCCCACACTTATCCCCAGGAGGGTAGATGGTCCATCAACTAACTGCTCCTGGTGACCCACAGAGCTCTCTAGGACTCGGTCTCCCTGTCTGTAGTGGATGCATTGTAAGGCAGGTTTGTAAGGTACTCTTGGAGGACGTCCAGGTAAAGCTGGAGATGAGTATAAAAGTGCCCTGTGGGTTAAAGTTCATGGGAGGGGTAAAGGGCAGTGGGGATAGCATATGGATTCAAATCTTGCTTTGTATGATCATGGTAGGGTAAGCTGATTCCAAAGGTAGTCTTGATTCCCGGCTTCTCCAGAGACATTCAGATTCTTTGTTTTTTTCAGAGCAGTGAAGTTCTGACCCTGCAGAGGCCCCATTTACCCTGGCCCTCCAGAATAGGCTGCAGTGGACCACAGGAGCCTCTCGTGGGTACTTTGGGTAGCTTGATTAGCCAAGGTCATCACTCCCTTGTCTTTGACCTTGGGCCAGATCAGAACTTGGCTGTTTCGTGAATCTGGACATCCTGGCCCCAGGATAGTGACAAAGTGAGGAAAAACAGAAACCAAGTCTGTGCAGAGGCCCAAACTGGGGGCTTGCTACCCAAAATTAAAAGAGGCCCTCATTGTTAATTTGTGCTCAGTGTTTCTTCAAACCTGTTAGAGGCTTGCCAAGAGGATGGGAAATTGTCCCCAGGATCCTGTCCATGCTGTCCATGCTGGGACAGGACAAGGGAGTGAGGAGTCCATGACCACAGGTGGCACAGTCAATGATCTCTGGGTTGAATTCGGTTCTTGGCTCTCACTGCGTGGATTAGGGCACGTTCATTTTCTTTCTCTGGGTCACTCTGGCTTCCCTGTAAAACGGAGAGCCTGATTCACACCTGAAAGACCTGTCAGGGCAAGGTGAGATCAGGGGGAAGGGACCAAAAAAGACACTGCCCCCTCCTCCAGAGCCTTCTCACCAAAGCTACAACTCATTCTCCACTGTATATGGTTCTGGCACCACCTTGTGGCCAGTCTTTTGGACATCACCCTGCAGATGTTAGGGTAAAGCCTTTAGAGAGGCCTTCTTTCTCTATGTTAGCTGATGGCCTCTGCCCACCCCCACCCCTGAGCTCCAGACAACCCACTCACTTCCTCAAATCCACCAATATAGCCCCACCCACCTACTTGCACCAGCTGAGCTGATGTGACTGCTGTACCTGCTGCTCCTGGGCAGCAGGAGGCGCTGCTGCCCAGGGCTTGAAGCTGCTAAAAGTTTTCATGGCAAAGAGCCCTAAGCTCAGATTTTCAGGATCCTGGCGGGGGAGGCGGGGGATGGGGTGAAGGGGTGTGGGGACGGGACCTCCATATCTCCAAGGTCAATGACTGAATGAGGTTTCAAGAAACAAGTCCTCTCTGGAGTCTTTACAAGTAAACCAGTTTTGAAGGGCGGGGGTTCCATCATCTTGAAAGCACAAGACAGACACCAGGCTATATACCACTAAGGATGGCCCACTGATTTGCTGTGTGACTTTTGGAAAGTGCCATTCCCTCTCTGGGCCTCACTTTTGAAGTTGTACCAGACAAAGATGTCAGTAACAAAAGCATTATCTGTGGCTTTGCCAACACACAATTGACAATACTGTTACCAAGTTTGCACATGTTGAAACAGGCTTGAGTGATGGTTTCTCCCTGCCTCACGTGGCACAGCTTTTAAGTTACAGAGCTAGGGCTGGATCTGAGGTCTGACAGATTTCAGGGCCTCTGGCCTCTCTCCTCCAGCCAACAGTCACACCCTGCTCGGGAAGATAGGCAAGGACTCTATGTGGTAGGACAGAGTGCTTAATGTAAGTTAGAGCAACCGTCTTGCCTCTAAGAGGGCCCTCAGCTATCATGGAGGTCAGAAATGCCACACTGAGGGGCTCACAGAACCCACTGTGATACGAGGGCCAGGCACAGGTCCCGCCTGGAAAGGGAGGAACGGAAGCAGGGTCCAGGGGTGCGGTGGGGTGAGGCCAGCTGGGCAGGAGATCAGAGCGGATTGTGTCATGGAGCCATGTGGCTGATAAGCGCTGGCCACCTGGCCTAGGCAGGAGGAGGTACTCCCCTGGGATGACTAGTTCAGGGCCCCTCACAGACCTTGCTGTGGCTTCCCAGGCCTATCTCAGAGAGGATGGGGTGTACACTTTGTGACCCTGAACAACTTATTCAACTCCTTGAGCCTCAGTTTCCAAATGTGTTAAAGGAGAAAGGAGTGTCTTATAGGCACCTTGTCATACTTTTCTGGAGTGGAAGGGAGGCCCCTGGGGTTGGTGGACATGCTTGGTTCTCTGAAAGGGTCCTCAAGATTTGCCGAGACCCAAGGTTTGGGGCTGGTGTGAGAACCTCTGCTTCCTGATAGAGTACCCAAGCCTCGAAGTGTCCACCTGCGCTGTTCCCACAGATCCATAGCATTATCTTTTCTTCCCCAGAAAGTAGAGAGATCAGCCTGCTGAGTCTTCCTCCTAAGCTTCCTGTGGACTCCTCCATTCTTCTCATCTACGTCACATAATCCCATTCCTAACGGCCTAATTTTTTTTTTTTTAAATTCTCCCTGGCATTGAGGTTGACACAGGGCTTAAGCCACCTATCCAGCATCACCTTTTGGTCTAGTTGGGTGGCCCTAGTGAACTTGGCTGGAAGATGGGACAGAGGTGAGGCCAGGCCCTACCTCTGTGGCCAGCTCCCAGCTTCCTGTGTGTCTGTCATGTTGTTTCCCTGCTCTGTTTATCGCCTCCAAATTCAGGAAACTAGTGAGTGCCCACCCCCACCAGTGATTATTTACTAGCAGCCATGCTACAGGGTCAGGCTCTTTTTCTCTCTCTCTCTCTTTGAAAAGGAAGCTGTCAACTCCGCTCTGACATCAGCGTTGTCCCTGTGCCAAAAGTCAGGGTGGCCAGGGTAGGAGGGGTAGGGCGGGGTGAGGAAACCAGCTGCTGGTGGCCCCTATGACACGAGGCTGCCCCATGGTTCCCAGGGGCAGGGGCTAGACAGTGAAAGGCAGGAACTGATAGAGACACAGGGCACATACACACACATGCACAAGGTCATGCCTGTCTACCACCCAGACCCGCTATCCCTCACAGGCGTGAGCGCGTGCACATGTGTACACATACACACACACACACACACACACACACACACACACACACACACACACACTTGCAAAGCAGAGCTCTCTCTTAGTGCCCCCACCCTGCCCCAGGCACACAGTATAATTGAATGCATACACATATACAATAGAGCCAGACACAGATAAACACAGACTCTGCACATGCACACCGCTCACTGAGACTTAACCCAGACTCCACCAAGCTTCTGCCTCACAGGGAGTCTACAGGGCGCCCTCTTCTGGACTCAACTGGCCCTCTGGGCTTAGGCCACCCTGAAGAAACTCAGCCACTTCCTCCTCCTAAAGTGTGTATAAAGGGCTCCTGATGCCCTTGAGGGAAGGCTTGGTAGTTGTCACTGTCCCCAGCCTCACCCAGGTCAGGCCAGAGCAGGGCAAGGAGCCCTGAGGGTCTGAGGCTGAGGAAGGAAGTGGTTTTTGAGAAGCTGGGCTCCACGAAGGACTTCGTCACTGATAAATCTGATGCCAGGCTTCCACTCCCACACTGTGTCCCTGGCCTGCCCATACCTGGGCCCAAGATGCACCTCTGGCCCGTTCCTGAGGTGGCTGCAGTGGCAGCCAATGTAAAAGGCGCTATGTGCTGCCAACAGCTGAGTGACTGTGGGCAAACCAGGGGGACCTTCTGGACCAGGCTTGCATTACTGATTCCCATAGTAAGAAACATATGGGCGCATATATGGGCACATATAGACAGCTGGAGAGAATGCCCCTGGGAACATGCTCACCTTTGCTCTGGAGACATCTAGGAACTTTGTCACCCCCTTTCTCTTTGAAAGTGCCACTGGCACCTTCTAACTCAAACCCATGGGGTGGTAGAGGCCAGTATGGAAGCATTGCTCTCCACCTCTGCCTGAGATAGTCCTGCCTATTCAGGGAGAAGAGAGCCATGGTGTAAGTGCTTATGCAACATGGACACACAATGCTGGACCAGGGTGATAGCAGCCTAGTCCACAGACAGGGGACTGGAAGGTAGTGTCAGGATGGGAGCAGCCAACCACCGTGTCACAACCTGGCCTCTGGCCCTGCTGATGCTCAGCTCTGTGGCCTGCCACTTCCTTTGCATTTTCTATCAGAAGTCAAGTGGGGAAAATGCAGTCACTCTGATTCACCTCCAGGGGCTTGATTCCTGACGTAGGACTAGTCAGGAAATGTTGGGGTAATACTGGGGCTGCTGGCTGTTGGCCAGGCTGCTTCTGGCTCTTTTTTGGCCCTGAGCTGGTGTCACTGGTGGTGCCAGAGATGTGATGGGGTGAGGGTGAGAAGGGGCAGATCTCATTCTCTAGGACAGTGAGATGGAAGGTCTTGAAGGTCTCCCAAGGATACTGGAACCCAGGGACCATGCCCATCCCCAAGGACTGAGAGCCCACCCCCCAAACCACATTAGCTATAACCACCAGGACGATGCCAAATCCTCAGGCTGGGTCCAAGGTCCTTACTCCCCCCTTAGCCAGAGTTAACAAAGCATCTATTCTGAATCATCCTTGTTTTCTGAGGGGAAACTGAGGCTTAGAGAGGCATCATTGCCCAGGATCACACAGCTGGTCTACGGTTTGTGTTGGATTCAGATCTCGTTTGTTTTTTGTTTTGGGTTTTTTTTTTTTTTTTTTTTTTTTTTTTGGTTTTTGTTTTTGCTTTTTTGGCTAAATAGCCAATAGTACTCTTCACCTGGAAACACAGTTCACTTGTTCCAAAAGTAACTTACCAACTTAAAGATGTCACAGCTCCATGGTGCATAAGAGCAGGATGGGTATGTGTATGTGTGTATATGTGTGTGTATATGCGTGTGTGTGTGTGTGTGTGTGTGTGTGTGTGTGTGTGTGTGTGTGTGTTGTGTGTGTGTGTATGTGTTGTCTGTGTGTGTGTGTGTGTGTGTGTGTGTGTGTGTGTGCTGCAGGTCTAATGACATCTTCATTTCTCAAGGTGGAAAAAGGGGGTGCCTCTGCATTTGGGACTGTGGCACTGCCAAGTCCATGCCAGGCACATTCCTGAGCTTCTCTCACTTCCTTTAACTACCTGTTGCCAGCTCTGACCATGAGAAGCACCATCCAGCCCTTAGCTTCCTCTTCCTCAGCTAGCTCACCTTCCAGGTGAGGTCACCAAAGCCCAACTAGGGCTTTGTTTTTTTTGAAGAACTGGACTCCTCCAGGGGAGGGTGCAGGGAGAATGGGGCTGGCCTGGCTGTGGGGGCAGCTCAGCATCTGGGTCACCAGTCTTGGGGAATTCCCAGTGCCCAGGGAGCTGCTTACTTACCTGCTGAGTAACCACTGCCCACACAGGATGCCTGGCTGACAGGCCACCTCCCCAGAACCCTGCAACCATTCACTGCTGGGTTGCTAAGTAGTCTTCTCTACTGAGGCTGAGTGCCCCAGGGCCCAGGAAAGAGACAGAACAGCAGGCAGGCAAGGGGCTGGCCCCCACCCCCGCGTCCTTCCCCCAGGGGCTCTGCAGGGGGCAGCTGGTGATTCAAATTCCTCTGAGCTGAGCTTCCTAGATGGGGTCTGGGGGGGGGTGAATCAGCTCCTGGGGGTGGTAAGGTCCAGCTAGCAACTGTCTTCAGCTCAAGCCTTGAGTGGGGTAGGGGTGTATGTGTGTGTCTGTGTATGTGTCTCAGTGTGTAGGTCTGTGTTACATGTCATGTATGTGGAAGGGGGTGTGACAGGTTGGGGGGGGGGTGTCTGTGGAGGGGGATGTGGCAAGTTGTGTGTGTGCGCCTGCACGTGTGTGTATGATACAGGGAGGGCACACTACCATACCTGTCTGATCATTCTGATTTCCCTTGCCTGCCATTGGCTCTGGAGTGTGTCAATTTCTTCATCTCTAAATAGGACAAAGACCTCTGTATCACAGAGGAGTCTTTAGGGTCTTTGCTGACTCACAGGACGCTTGCTCAGTGTAAAGAATTCTGTTAGACCCCAGGCCCTCCCAACGAACCCATTATGTGCATGTAAACCATCTTTCTCACTTAGAGAAATTGAGGGTCGAGTATCCGCTTCCCAAAAGCCACACACCCTATCACTGAGCCGAATCTGCAGCCTGCTTCTGAATGAGGTCAAAGTCCCAACATGCTTCAAACCACCAGAGTTTCTACTTCTGCCCAGACTGCTTTCAAGGTGTAAAATGCCTAACAACATAAAAACAAAAATAGATGGCGTCTGCTCCGAGTGTGCCCTCCTGCCCAAATGCTGTGTGGAGCAGACTCTCTGGGCCCCCAGAACTGAGCAGTGTGTTTCTACTTGGAACAGGAATGGGGAATCGAGGGGTGGGGGAAGCTTCCTGTTTAAGCACATATTCCCTAGGCCTGCATCCAGAAGCCTGGGCTTTATGGAATCTTTGTGCACCCTTCCGCAGGTGCCTTTACTTACTAATCTTTAGCTTCACATGTGGAAAAAAAGCTGTTGTGATGTTGTAGGAGAGAGCTGAGAATGCCCAGTGAATCTGGGCTGATGGGTCAGTGAGTGTGTGAGCTCTGAGGAACTAGGCCCCCAGGCCGGGTCTACAAACTCACTGGAGAGAAGATACAGCCACCTGGAGACTATGTAGGGCCTGGCATGGCAGCCCCCCTATCCCTGCTGAGGGATTCCTTGTGTGGAAACTGCCTGTCCCCTCATCCTAAAGCCTGTCAATCCCCAGCAGTCCCAGTGTGCAGGAGCTGGGCAGGCTACAGATGAAATCACAGCTGGAAGGGGCTGGGGCTGCCACTCCAGGGTGGGGCCCAGGGTCACAACCCTGGGAACCAGCAGCCAAGAAGGGAGGATGTCTTCTGTGAGCGAGGGAGCAGAGGGGAAACACACACAGCAGCATAGAGGGAGGGACAAATGCAGAGTCCAGCTGAAGCCAGCCACGTTGCAGGCAGTTTGAAGACAGAGGCTCAGTTCTGCTTGGAGACCTTTGCTGGCATCTCCCCAGAGGTCCATTACAAGTGGTGCTCAGACATGGACTGGAATAGAAGGCAGGGCCTGGGGCACCGAGGGGCCCAGAGCGCTGGGGGAGATCGGACTAAATCAGGTACTGTGAGAGGGGAAATTGAGGCACAAACGAGAATCAGCTAGGGGCCTGAAATGAAAGGCCCCAGAGTCAGTGTTTTCTAGAACCTATTCCCATTTCCTGTTTCCTGTAGGGTGGAGCTGAGATTAAATGGCTGTTGAGGGGGGCCTGTAGTACCAACGTCTGGTTTAGGGATCCAGAGGTCAGTGCAAGACCTGGAGTCCACCGGAAGAATGCACAAGAGAGTAAGGCATAGGAGCAGTTAGGGCTGTGGTCTTTGTGGACACGGACATACTCAGTGAGGGGGCTTAGCCTTAGGGGACAAGAGATGGTCCGTAATGAGTTTCTGGGCGGATAGATTTGGGACTCATGTTAAGGTAGCTAGGCAGAGTCAGAGGTCTGGAAGATATGCTGGAGCTGACCTAGAGTCTGAGAGCTGTGACAGGAGCTGGGTGTCTCAAGTGTGTAGCTGCCGGCTAACTTACATGTACAGGAATGGTAAGCCCCAGATAGAGCCACCGGGAAGAGACAAGGTGTATTGGGGTACAGGCAGAAAGAGAGGGTGCCCAGCCTTTGGACCCTCCCATACTGGGACTGGGAAGCACAGTTGGGAAGGGTGGTTTATCACTCTACTATCCAAGGCTCTGCCAAAAGACCACAAGGAACAAGAATCAGGATGAGGGTGTACGTGTGGGGGAGGGGGCAGCAGGCACAAGGGTCCATCCCAGTAGGAGTGAGACCATCTGAGCAGATGCTGGATGTGTCTTGAGGTAGGAGCTGGGGGCATGGAGACATCCAAAGATGCTTCAACAGCCAAGCAAAGCGTTGGAAAACCAATTGTCCCATTTGGATCTGGAGTTAGGTCAGACAGAAGGGTTGGAATAGCGTCCCTAGGGCAATGACATCTGCAGGTCTGGAAGGACCCAGTGGCTCAGGGGACAACATGGCCCTAGGTATGTGTATCGGCCCAACAGTCTCTCTACACTCTCTTCTTCCTCACTTATCCTGAGACATTCAGTAATCTACCAGCAAGGACTTATACCAGGTGTTGGGACCCTGCCTTAGATGGTAGAAACATCTGTTGGGAGTCACCTCTGTCTTCTGAGGCCAGCACTAAGGGGCTTCCAAGGAGTGGCTGGGGGGGGGGTCATCATCCATTCCTCAGCACCCTAAAGAAGCTGGGGTCCCATATTGCCCAGTCTCCCTGGATCTCCGTTTTAGGGAATCCCTTCAGAATAAAGGCTGAGGCACCTTCCTGAAGTGCTCCCCAGATGGTTCCCAAAGAGAGACACTTTCAGGTCTTTCCAGGTTTCACAAGTACCAGTCAGTAGAGGGGCATGCTGATGGATTTAAGAGGGCCAGAACCTTTGGCACACTGGCACCATACCCCTTTGTAGTCTCTCTTTGCCCACTGGCAATGGACAGGCTAGAAAAAGGCCACCCCTAAAGTAGCTTCCAGCATTCATGCTCTGCTCCTCTTTATGACTGTCTAAAGTCCAAAAGGGCCACAGGCCCCCTTCCTGGAAACTGCTTCTCAGTGGAACCCCAGCCCAACTCCTCCGGCTGCCCCGTAAAGCACCCCCCCCCCCAACCAGGGGTCACAAAGGCAGACTCCAGTCTGTTGCCACTCCCTCAAACCCAGATGAACCTGGGGCGTCTGAAAGGCGCAAGGCTGGGGACCCCATCTGAGGCCCCCTGAGATCCTTTCCCACCATAACCATCTGCAAACAACACCCTGAGCAAGCCACTCAGGAAAACCACAGGGCGTTTTGTGTGTTAAGACTTCATCATAATTTTATCAATCAAATTCTTAGAAGAAGGAAAAGTCTGCCCTACCCACCCTCCCCCCTCACTTGTCTCCCCTCCCCCCCTTCACTCTCACTTTCTTCCATTCATAATTTCCTATGATGCACCTCAAACAACTTCCTGGACTGGGGATCCCGGCTAAATATAGCTGTTTCTCTGTCTTACAACACAGGCTCCAGTATATAAATCAGGCAAATTCCCCATTTGAGCATGAACTTCTGAAAACGGCCTGCATCTAAGGTCTCCTCCAAGGGCCTCTGGAGTCCAGCCCATAATGAAGGTCTTGGCCGCAGGTAAATCCACGCGCCGGGTGCCGATCACGAATCCCCGCTGCGGGCGCGCCGGCAGCCTGGGGCGCTGGGCGAGCACTCGCGGGACACCCGCCCGCCTCGCCACTCGGACACTTGGGGCGCCCGCGCAGTCCCGGGCCAGCCGGAGGCGCTGGGCGGCCGCCGGGAGCAAGCGCCGCACATGGTCCGGGCACCGTGCGCCCAGCCCGCCGGGGCCAGCAGGTTGGCGGCGAGGGACCCGGCCGGCGCAGCCTTGCTCCGCCACCTCCTCTCCTCGCCCCATAGCTCTCCCGCGCTGCTCTCGCTTCTCCGCTGTCGCCCGGATTCACCCTCCCTTTCTTTTTCTTTTCTTTCTTTCCGCTTTCTCTTTTCCAACTGCGTCCCGGGCTGCTCCCTGGGAGGGGCGCAGGCGGCTGAGCAGCTTGCAAACTCCGGCCAGGACCGGCGCAGGTGCCGTTTCCGTCTCCTAGTCCCTGGAAAGCTGTGATTGGCGCGAGGTGAGATGCGGGTATGGGTACCCCCGCAGCCATCCCTGGGCCTTAACACTGTCTGGGGATGCTGGGATCAGCAGGGGACACCGGGGGAGTGAACTCAAGGTTCTACGGTCCGTTCAGTCCCAGCATGGAGAGTTCAGGTGGGAGGTCTCCAGTCTCCAAGAGTTGATTTCAACCTCTATCACCCGCTGGTGTCTTCAGTGGGCTGTTGGAAAGGCTGAGCTGGGGTGAGGGGGCCCGTGTAGCTGAAAGTGAAGGAGGGGCAGGCGCCCCGGGGGAGGGGTGATCCTGGACAGGCCCGGACAGCTCGCGGCTCCCCTAACACCTTTCGCTTTCCTCTTGCGTGTCTGCCTTCGACCTTTTCCCTGGTCTCTTTCCTGGTTTGCACCATTTCCTCTCACTCCAAAGTGTGTGGAGTTGGGGGCGCGGCGAGAAGGGGGGGCGGGGAGAAGCTGTAGCAACTTGGGGTGAAAGATGATTTGGATGGAGAGCTGAGACCTGCAGAACAGGTAGAAGGTCCTCCATAGGGGACCTCGTTGAGAAAGGATAGAGATGGGATTAGAGGCAATTGGCCTAGGGATCCAGAATCAAACCGTAAGTTTTAGAAGAGAGGGTCAACAGAAACCATGAATGGCATCCAGCCTCCATAATCCACAATGGGTCCAATCTGGGGTTCAAGGATGCGATGGGCCAATGAATATCAAGGAAGCTAAAAATCTGGCCCGTCCCGGGAAGGGCAAAACGGGCTTCATTTCTCTTCCCGGGCTGGATCTAATGCCATCCAGCCTTGAGGCTTTGAATTCCCGAGGAGCAGGGATAGCCGGTTGCGTGACCCCCTGGACCCAGCTTCCAGCTAGTACAAATGGTTCCTGTCCCGATACCTTGCTTCTCCACTCAATCCAATGGCACAGACGGAGAAACTGAGGCCAGGGAGCATGGGGAGAGAAAGCAGAGAGAAGTGGGGCAAGAGATGAGGCAGGGAGCTGGGGAGCCAAGGAACCAGGGAACCAGGAAATCGCACCAAAGCAGTGAAACTGGGGGCGGGGGGGCGATGGGATGAGCCCCGCACCCAGCCTCTAGGCAACCAGCCCCGAGCCTGCTTTCCCATCCACCCTTCTTGTCTCTTCCTAGGAGTTGTACCCTTACTGATGGTTCTGCACTGGAAGCACGGGGCAGGGAGCCCTCTTCCCATCACCCCTGTTAATGCCACCTGTGCCACACGACACCCATGTCACGGCAACCTCATGAACCAGATCAAGAATCAACTGGCACAGCTCAATGGCAGTGCCAATGCCCTCTTTATTTCCTATGTAAGTTACCTTCCTGGGATGCTGAAGAAGGTGGGAAGGTGCCCGGGCTGGAGGGGAGCCCTTAGGGGCTGGAGACAGGGTGAGAAGCATTCAAGGAAGCCCACACATCCATGGCTTTCTCCTCACACCCTAGCCTAGGCTAGTGCTGGCAGTCACTCTTCCAAGGTCGCCAGTGATGGAGGTAGAGCTGGCATGAGAAGTGAGGACTTGGCATATGGCTTCCAGTCTTGTCACGTGACTCGGGTGGGCAAAGAAGAGGGTTAAGGAAGTGAGTGGACGGGGGTGTCCCTGAAAACATCAGGGTGCCCGGGGAAGTGACTGAGGTGATTGAAAGTGCAAGTGTGTGTGTGGTGTTCTGGCTGAGGTGACGCCTGTGAAATGCCACATTTCCTCTCCATCCACTTATGTCACGGTGACCTTGATGAGTGAGTTCACACTTCTGATCACCGCTGACTCATGATTCTAGCTGCCTACAGGGCAATAAGTTGAGTCTCCATGTCACAGATGGAGAAACCAAGGTATGAGAGCTTGTCCCAAGGGTTGGTGGCAAGCTGGAACGCCTGTCCTGAGTGCCATTGTCATCTTTCCTCTGTTCCTTTGCTCTTTAGTACACAGCTCAAGGGGAGCCATTTCCTAACAACGTGGACAAGCTGTGTGGGCCCAACATGACAGATTTCCCGCCTTTCCACACCAATGGGACAGAAAAGACCAAGTTGGTGGAGCTGTATCGGATGGTCGCATACCTGACTGCCTCCCTGGGCAATGTCACCCGGGATCAGAAGTTCCTGAACCCCAATGCCTTGAGCCTCCATAGCAAGCTCAATGTTACTATAGACATCATGCGTGGGCTCCTCAGCAACGTGCTTTGCCGGCTGTGCAACAAGTACCACGTGGGTCATGTGGATGTGACCTACGCCCCTGACACCTCCAGCAAAGATGTCTTCCAAAAGAAAAAGTTAGGCTGCCAGCTCTTGGGGACATACAAGCAAGTCATTAGCGTGGTGGCCCAGGCCTTCTAGACAGGAGATCTTGAGTATGCCACGGACTGAGAAATTTCAGGAGTAGGATCCAGATGTGGGGGTGGGGGGGCTCAAAGTGTGCTGGGGTTCAGGGCATTGTTGAAAGCAAAGGGGCCTGCTGGCAGACCCCAGGGATTTCCTGCCACTCATTGCACTCAGCTGGGCCATGATGGAGTCCAGCAAAGCTGAAACTTTCATAGGCAGGGCCTCCATAGAGCCCAGCACTAGCTAGAAATGGCGACAAAGGGTGTTGGATTAAGGAGGTTAAGTGTGGGTGAGATTTCTGTCCCACTAACTCCCTCAACCCCTGGTTCACTAGGTGTGTGAGGTGTGTGAAAAGGTATGCATTGCCTGTAGCAGACAGCAAAGGTCTGGGCAGTCTCCTGGCCCCCTGCAGATTGACCACCATCTGGGCCTTTGCTGTCCCTTTGAAAGACTGTGGAAGGCTTGCTTGGAATGTGAGTAGGCCATAGGATTCAGAAGGACCCCTTGTCTTTTTGAAGTTTTGTGGCTGAAAGACAGAGAGGGTACTCTGTGACAGAATGTATCTTCTCAAGTTTGATTAGAGAGTTCAGGCTTAGAGATCGTCATGTCAGGTGGAAGATTCTGGAAGGTCCTTGGTGTTCAGGCTCTTAGGGAAGAAAAGAGGCCATCTTCAGGCCTGGAAAGGAAGTCCCGGGAAGAGGATGAGGCCATCAAAGCCTGATGGGCTCACTCTTTTCTCTACAGTTTCCCCACAGCATGGCATAGTTGGGGTCTCCCAGTGGGACCTACAGGTGGGGTCTGCACAGGTGGGAAGAAGCAGGTTGCAAAGACAGGTGAGATTCGCAGGTTCCCAGAGTCTCCCAGGGAAGAATCTATAACTCTAGGAGCCATGCTGGGGTGGTAGTGGATTGCAGGTCTCATCTGCTTTTATTGATTCCTGAGAAGAGGTGATCCTGAACAGACAGGTAGCTTAGAGTAGAAGGTTATGTCTGAGGCCGCGGAGGTCACACAAAGGTACTTGAAGGGACCAGAGGCTGTCTTGGGTCCCTAGAGCATGGAGAAGCAGAACTTGAGGTCAGGGTCTCAGGGAAACTAGAGACCCCAGAGCGCTGTGTGTAAGACAGTGCTGCTATTTATTACTATTTATGTTAACTTATTGGTGCTTTAAGTGGCAATGTTAATTTCCCGAAATAGTATGAGACCCCTTCATGGGAGCCAGGGTCAAGCCTCACCTAGTGAGATTTGGTTTGAGAGCTGATGATATTACAGGTAAAATAAGTCCCGTGAGTGAAGGCTAGAGAAAGGTCAAGATCAGAGAGCTGACAAGCTCCCTTGCCTCCCGCTGTGACTCACTTTGAGGGTGTCAGCCCCCCCCCCAAAGGAGCTGGGTCAGTTTGTGGAGTGGGTGATTTCCCCCCTACCCCTTTCTGGTCTCCAGGGGGTGTGGAGCAGTCTGTGTTTGTTGTTTTGGCCCGTGGTGCTCTCTGGCGCCCCCTGGATTTCTGCTATGCCTTGCACCGTCCATAATGAAATGAATGGCTCTGGAACCTCGGGCAAAGCGGATTCCTCATTCCTCAAAGAGCAGCTGAAGAGCACTGAGAGACATCCTGACAGGGCACCCAGCATGGAAGCTCCTCGGGTGGCCTGAACACCCACAGATTGCAGGAAGTTGGGGCAGTGCAGGCCCTGAACTGGGCCTGAACGTCTGCCCAGTGCTCTGGAGAAGGGGAGAGCAAAGCCTGAGACGCCTGGGACACAGACCAGGAAGCTGTGGTCCTTGCTACATCGCTGCCTTCCCACTCCCGCCCATGTCTGGGCTCCCAGGCAGGGAATCCGATCTGATCTCTCGTTTGTGCTGGGGCCAGGCAAGCAGAGGAACGCCCTCGATGTGGGAGCAGGGTAGGGAGGAAGGCTGCCAAGCTGGGGCAGTGGCTGACTACAGCACTAGCTGCCTCTCAACTTCTGAGCAGGGCGGTCCTTAGCTGTTCAGTTGCAGGATTCTGCTTCTTGCTTTTTTGCACCGGTGCCGTTCCCTAAGCACTTTACCTGGTCAACAGGAGGATAGCCCCCGAAGCTCTGGGTTGGACGGGCCTGGAACCATGCGTGGATGCAGCAGAGAGACTCACATGTGGCAGCCACACTGTGGCCCACTCTCCTGTTGCTGCCTCGGGCCCAGCTCAGGACTGGCTGTCCTTCTCCAAGCTGAGAGAGACAACTTATCTAAAAGCCACAGCTGGGGCCTGCTGCGTCTTGCCATCAGATCCCTATGGGCATGGATTCCCTGGATTCAGTCCACCTGGCAGCTTTGAAGGCTCAGGGACCAATGGACTCTTCCTCAGTGTGCACAGCCCCTGGCTCCACAATGCACCCACCACCTGCTTACATCTGACTCCAGCCGTTGAGAGACACTTTGCACAGCATCCCAGAATTGCGGAGCCTTCGGGCAAAACAAAACAACCCTTTAGGGGAAGGCAGCTGTGCATCTTACACCTGCTAGCTTTGACTCCCATCCAGCATGATGGGTAGTGTGCCTGGGCTGGATAAGGAGGGATGGGGCATTTTGCAATTTATGAAGACAGAAGCATAGGCTCCTTTATTTATTATTTAAAACTCCAAACCCCAAAGCACTGGTAGTTCACTCTCTGTCCTTGTCTATCCGCATCCTTGACCCTTACTGAAGCAATCCAGCTCTGCTGGCTCTCGGGAGCAGACAAGGCATGTGGGCCAGGACCCCAGAATCTTGTATGGGAGGGGCTTAAGAATTACAATGGTATGGCTGTCTGCATTTGAATGATTCCCAATGCAGCCCAGGCTCTCCTTTGCACTGCTGGTTCAGCCCATGCAGCCTCAGCCTTCCTTTTCATTGGAAGGAACTTGGCCTTGGGTGACAAATTCCTCTTTAATGAATGTACCCTGTGGGAATGTTTCATACTGACAGATTATTTTTATTTATTCAATGTCATATTTAAAATATTTATTTTTTATACTGAAGGAGTACCTTTTTTAAAAAGAAAAAGATGAATTAATAAAGAACCCAGTCTTGACAAACCTTCTGGAGTGAATTGATGTGAGGGGAACAGCTTGTTGGGACTTGGCCGGACCAAGGACAGAAGGGTGGGAAGATGAAGTCTCCTCCATTAGGCCAGGATGCCAGCAGCAGCATGGGTAGGAAGGTGGGATTTTAGCCCAGTAATAACAAAATGAGTGGTGTCCAGAATATGAGATGCTACCGAGGAAAGGGACAGATTACTTCCATGGTGCTACTGTGACATTTTGATATCACTAGATACAACAGCCCTGTGGATCTGTTTCCATTTAGCTGAGGAGGAAACTGAAGCCCAGAGAGATGGAACTACATGTCCAAAATATTAATGTTTAGGTCACCCCTCCCAATGAGAGATGCAGCTAGTCCCCAGACCAGTGGGTGTGAGCCTGTTCGGCTTCAAGCTTCATGTTCTTCCCTTTGCATGGAGTTTCAGGGACTGGGAGATGCCAACTGACAGGGGCTTTGTCACCTAGAAGAGTCCTTAGTGACATGGGTATGAATTCAAAAGACCTAAATGGAGGAGACAGGGCCTACTGAATCACACAAGACACTAGGCTCTAGCTGGCCTAGCTAGCAAGCCAGCCACGACAGATTTTCTGCTAGACTTTTAGGGACACAAGCGACTCCTCAGAAACACTGCTATCTCCTCACTCCCTCCCACTGAAAGATGTCTTCTCCACAACCACCTTCTATTCCTTCCGGAACAATAGAGCTCAAACTGGGTAGCCACAGACAGATGTGTCTGGTTAAGTTCCCTAAATATCTTTAGGGCTATGGCCTGGAGTCTGGGGCCTCCCTGGGAGATTCATTTGGAGGGCAGGGCAGTTTTTGCATCTGTGAATCAAGGCACAGGTGTGTATGTTAGTTGTTGCCTGGAAGCTCAGGCTGGATGAGGCAAGGGTCAACCCTTCTGGGAGATGCCAATGAGAGAAAAGTTTCTTAGGAGTCAGAGTTAGGGACAGGATATTATGGACTTCGGAGCCATCAGGGACCTTCAGCCAGAGGTCCATTTTCTGCTCTGTGCCAGGATAAGATCCACTGCATCCTGCTTCTGCAGAACTGTTTAGCATATGCTTCACTGGGAGCTGATTAGAAATGTGGAGCGTCATCCAGCAAGGACAGACCACAACATCAGAAACCAGCCAGATCCCCAAGCGTCCTTGGGTGCGAGGAAGACCACCCTATCCTCCTCCTCAGATCTCTATGCCAATTGGAGCACAGTGCCCAGGCCTGGCAATCACCTGCTGAGAAGGCTCTGGATCATTCCCTTTCAGGAATCTGTAATTGTCCTTTCCTCCCGCACACGCGCAGATGTGTACTGCCCCACCCAAGCAGGCCCCTATCCGTCCTTATTCCTTATCTGTGGTTGGGAGTTGGGGGGAAATTAGGTTCAAGTTTTTCAAAGGCTCAGGCAGGAGCTACAAGGATGTGACCTAAGGTAACCTCTAGGAGTGTTTTTTTTTTTTTTTCTACCCAGGTCTTTGGGTCTTCAATTGAATTGACCACTTGTCTACCCTCTGGGAGAGGACCTGGCCCAATAGAACAATGGGCTATTAATTGGCTATTGGGTCACTCTCAAGAGGACAGTGGCAAACAGCTGTGTGATAGGAAGGAAGAAGCGGTATGGATGGCTTGCTGTGCTGGGAAGGTTGGCTGGGTCCTGGCCTTCTAGTGACTGAGCATCTCTCTCTGTATCTGTGAACCTGCAAGAGCAAATCAGTGATGAGAACTGCCCTCCATCTATCAGTGGTACCAGAGGGAACAGAGGGGCAGGGAGACAGAGGTGTTGTGTGACTTGCGTGTCTCTCCATGGATGGCAGGACACAAGACTGGGTAAATGCCACACCTCAGCTGCCTTTGGCGAGTGTCTCACAGTTGCCTGGTGGGCATAGAAGGAACAGTTCTACTAGCTGTGAGTCCAAGGCCAGGGCCAGGCTGCTGAGGACAAGTTGGAGAGAGTGGATGAATCTCCCAATAATTGTTCCCCTAATAGCAACTGAGACCCAGGTCCACAGGACCCAGGTCACAAAGGTCTCATACTCTTAGGTACATGGTGTAAGCTGTGGGACCAGGGACTGTGCATATAGGACCCCCCCCCCCCAGGAATTCAAGAGGCCCCGATCTTAGAGGATGACATATTCCACCAGATCCACAGGTTCATGGGCTCTGTGGTTTACAAAGGGCTCATCTTTTGGTCTTCTGTTTCTGGCCATCACTGCACCTGGCCATAGCAAACATGGTCAGAACTGATAAGAGCCCCTTTGTACTAGGTTTTTTACTTAAGAGACTCAAGCATTGAGGCAGAAGAAAGAGAATTTTCTGAGTTAAAACCCCTGTTTTGAAGATAATGTAGCAAGCCGACTTCATTTTATTGCACCAAACCACCCTGTTTTCAGCAGTAAATGTGACCCAGGGGCATAACGGAGGCCAGAGGTGTTTGTCTTCTGATTATAGTGTTCATTGTTCTCAGCAACAGCTACCAGCAGCTCACAATAGAAAGCACTTGAAAAGCACGATAGCATAGAGAATCATGATAGAGATGACACAAAGTGACTGGGAAGACTAAGACCAGGGTGGGGTGGGGGTTCCAGAGTGCAGGGGCTACCCAATGGCTGCTGGACTTCAAAGATTCATAGCGGCCAAAGGAAAAAGGGAAATGTGATCTTGTTACGTGGATCCTCACAGTTAGAAAGGAGAGGTCTGAGGTAAGTAGAACCTGGGGCTGGGCTGGCTGCAAAGGGAGCTTTCCCTAGTAATCCCTGGAGGGTGGAAGGGGGTCCCTACTTTCACTAATGCCTGTATCCCTGGGAGGCCCATTTCTACAAGTCTGTGCAAACACCAAGGCCCAGGGCAACCTAACGGGGATTCTACAAGGGAACAGTATGACAGGCATACAGTAAAATGTCCCTCCTCTTTTGAGACTTTTGAATATTGGACTGGGTAAGTCTCAGAAGCTTCCATCTGCCCTCAGGCTTTCAAAACTCAGTAGGGGAGGGAGGCAGGGTTTCATTGTGTGCCCCTGGATAGCCTCAAACTCAGGACCCTCCTGCTTCAGCCTCCTGAGATCACAGGCAGGCGCTATCATGCCCCACCCCCCCTCTGTCCTGGAACTCACTCTGTAGACCAGGCAGGCCTTGAACTCAGAGATCCGCCTGCCTCTGCCTCCTGAGTGCTGGGATTAAAGGTGTGTGCCACCACCATCCAGCATGCCCCACTTTCAAATCCCTTTTTGTTCATCTCTGTGAGAGCTGTGTCGTGTAAGCACGTGCACGAGTGTGTGTGCCTCACGCCAGATAGCCTTCTTTGCTCTTCTCCATCCCAGTTCTAAAATAGGGCCCTTCAGTGAAACCGAAGCTCATAGCTGGGCTACGCTGGCTGGCTAGCACCTTCTGCCTCTGCCTCCAGGATTGTTGTGTCCCCATTTTTTTTGTGGGCTCTGGGAATCCCAGCTCTGGTCCTCATGCTTGTACACTGCTGTCTTTACCATCTCTCTAGTCCTTCAAATCCCCCTTTTTACTGCTCTCTCATAAACTCATAGGACAGGCAGGAGGGGCCTTCTCCAGAAGGTTCAGTGCAGGGCAGAGGCTATTCTGAGGTGTTCTGAGGGAGGCTGAGGAGGGAAGAGTGGGGATTTAAGGCTTGTGGCCTTGAGTGTCTAGCCTCACCTTATTCCAAGGCTACTTGGGTCCTCTGGGACCCTGATGGAAAGTCTTTGGCCACTGGCTTTGGCATCCTGGCAGCTTCTGGGGCTTCCTCCTGCAGTTACAGAGGCCCAGCTTGAATCTGTCCCTTTGACTTGGGGAAGTTTGGCCTCACCCCAAGCGCCAAATATTTCAATTATGAGGACGTGGTCCAGCCCTGCCCACTCCATCCAGTCACTGGGACCGGGGGCGGGTGTATGTGAAGAAGAGAAGGAGAGGCCCAGACGGACCACAGATGGGGACCAAGTCGGGGTTCAGCAAGCAGAGCAGACAGACTCTCCCCACTGTACTGACACTGAGTGAAACCGCTGGCTAAGAGGAAAATATGCGCCAGGCATTTTTTTCATTCTTAGCAGCCTGGCTAGCTCTTGCCCAGACGGTCAATGAATCAAAGCCCAGAAGGACTTTACCTGTCAATGGCACTCTCCGGGAGCGCACCCCCTATCCCCAGCCCCTGCCCCCTGTGGCTCCAGGCCAATGGGCCTAGTATTCCAGCTGGAACCCTTCCAGCTCCCCCCCCCCCCAAAGGATGACCTTCTGTCTTTACAGGGAAAAATGTGTCACAGGCAAGGGCCAGGTGTGGCAAGCACACAGGTTCAGAACTCTGTGTCCCCTACTGCTTGCTTCTCATCCTGGTCCCTTTGTATCATTGAATTCTGCCCTATCCTGCCCAAACTTAGGGCTGGTGCAAATACCCCAGGGCCTGTGATCTCAACTTCGGGAAACAAATCTTTGCACATGGTGATGTATTAGGGATCTCAGCATGAGATACCTTGGAGTATCTAGTCAACTTAAGTCTAAGGACAAAATGTCTTCATAAGAGACACGCAAAGGCGAGGCAGAGCAGATGGTCATGGAAGGTTGACTGGGCGATACTGTGGGAAATCAAGGGCTACATGGGGCCACTGGAAACTAGAAGGGCCAGCAAGAGCATTCCCTGGAGGCTTTCTGACAGTGTGTTCCTACCATCGTCTTACTTAATGGACTTAGGGTTCCCAGAGAACAGGGGAAGAGAATTTTGTTGGCTGAAGCCACCTAGCTTGTGAAAATCTGTAAGGACAACCCTGAGACACTGCTATACTTTGGATAAGTGTTCTCTGAAGGCTTGATTGCTTGGTACATTAAAGAAGTGGGGTCAGCCAGGCAGTGGTAGCACATGCCTTTAATCTCAGCACTCCAGGGGCAGAATCTCTGAGTTCAAGGCCAGCCTGGTCCTCAGAGTGAGCTCAGGACAGCCAGGGACACAGGAGAAACCCAGTCTTAAAAAACAAAACAAAACAAAACAAAACAAAACAAAACAAACAAACAAAAAACACCAAACAAGCAAACAAAAAGAAGGGTGGGGTCTAGGGGCTCAGCAGCTAAAAACACTTGTTCTTGCTGAGGACCCAGGTTTGAATCTTAGCATCCACATGGCAGCTTGCAACCATCTCTAACTCCTGCTCCACGTGACTAGACACCCTCTTCTGACCTCTGAGAGCACTAGGCACACATATGAGGAAAACGTTCACACACATAAAATAAGATAAATTAAAAAACAAAACAAAACAAAAAAACCAGGCCTAGTGGCAGGTCTTGAGTCACTGGAAGCATTCTGTGATAGGGGTTATGGGAACTTAGCCTTTCCAGCTACCCTCCTACCACACTGTCCTGCCCTACCACAGACAGCAGGTCATGGAACACAGACTCAGACTTCCAAATCTGTGACCCAAGGAACAGCCCTTCCCAGGTTGTCTCAGGCATTACAGCCACAGAAAGTGGACTAACCTGCCTCCAGTACACCCAGATCTTTCCCACACCATCTCTGCTACCTGTCTCAAAACTGTTCAAATCAGACTCTACCTGGCCTGAGGTCCTCCCCCACCACTGTGTCCCTGTCACAACCCTGTCACATCTCTCTTGTGTTGTGGCAACAGCCTCAGTGTTCATCTCCTTGCCTCCAGGCCTTCAATCTGATCAATTCATCTCACTTCAAAAGTTTTAAAGTTTCTGCACAAGATGCCAACAGGATAAGGCCCATTTCTTGTCAGTCACAATCCAATCCCCACCTCAAGGCTGACTTCATATATGTAGACAGGGTCCTATGGCAGAAGAGCCCTGAGCCTGTTTAGCAACCTGCTGCTGTTTGGCATTTCACCTCACAAGCTAACCTTGAGGGCTTGCCAGCTCTTCAGCTGCTCCCATCAGCCACAACAGAAGCTCAGAGTCTGCCAGCCTCACATCCTCCACAGCTTGACACCTAGCTTGCTTTGGGTTCTTCCCTTTGTCTAGAATGTCTGCTCTCCTTTGCTACGCACGAGATTCTGATTCTTCAAAGATGTTCTTCCAGAGGCTGCCTATTTGTGAAGCCTTCTCTGACTCCTTCTGGGTCCTTCTGGATCAGGATTGGCTTCTTTGTGTGCCTTTCCAGGGCTGCAGAGTTTGGCCAACTTTCTTTTCACAGCACCATGTTTCATTTCACAAGGACCTGTTGTTCACTGAGCACCTACAAACAGAGCACATTTGTAGATTTTTTTCCCAGGTTATAGCATGAACGCTCACTGTGTGAGGCCTGGGCCAGTAGCCAAACATGCTCTGTTATATAAAATGAGCCAGTGCTGTCCAGCTAGTGAGTGTTTGAAAATAAAGACCCTTGCTGGACCTGGGGGCATGAGTCTGTAACTCCACTTATTCAAGAGGCTGATGCAGGAGGATCACCCAGTGAAGCACATGTCTGGACAACAGAGTGAATTCAAGTCCGACTTGGGAACTTAGAGAGATTCTGCCTCACAATAAAAAGTTAAAGAGGACCATAGCTCAATAGCTAGCAGAGACATTTCCTAGCATATGTAAGGCTCTGGGTTCAGTCCTCAGTAACAAGCCCTACTAAAAACCAAACCAAACCGAACAAAGGAACAAAAAACCAGCCAGAGTCTTGGTCTATCTCAAAACAGAAAGGCAGAGAAAATTGGGGGCAGAGAGAAGTATGAGGTACCCCTTCTCTCAGGCATCTGGTGGAAGCTGACTTAAGGTCATTTTTCTCCCCAGTAATGGCCAGTTTCCTAGGAATGCCACTAGATTTTCATGGTAAGGACAGGGAACGGCTAATGCTAAGGCATTTTAACTGCTTACCCATCCTTGAGGAGTCTGTACCCACATTTGGACATGTCTCGTTTCTGTGTGACTTCTAATGCTCCTCCTTAAACTTATTAAAATCTTTACTAAGATCTCTAACTTGGCCTCATAAAGCGACTAGTCCTGAAAGACTTTTCAGAGTAGAAGCCATGAACTCGGAGTTGTCCTGATTCAAGGTCCCTAAAAGATTAACAGAGTTCCCCAGGCTGTCAGGAGTGACAGCTATAGAGCTGCATGTCTATCCCTTCACAGCTGGCAAAACCAGTTCCATCGCAATCTGCGCTTTGAGAAGACTCTGGGCTCAGGACAGGACAGGAGCTGAGGAGCCATAAGCACAGGTCCAGGCGGCCTCTGTTAAGCTTCTTAGGGGCCACAGCTTGCTCCTGAATCCCAGGAGTGGCAGCTGTGATGAAGCTTCCATTCAGCCAGGTCGCACCTGCATGTGCTACCTGATAGCACCCTATCGACATTAAGGATCATTAGTTTTGGAAATTCTCCAACACCCACACTGTTATAAGGCGAACCCCAGATCTCCTGTGGGGTAGAAGAAGAACTAAATGGGGTATCTCCAGGTCCAGCGGAGAAAGTTCTGCTTACCCTCTGCCCTAGTTTCGGGAGGTCCAGCTTCCTGGAAGCAGGGCTGGCCAGGCGAGGCGGAGGGAGGCAGACTCTAGTGGAGGGGCCCGGGCATGAGGTCAGGCCCACGTCAGCCCTTCTCTCTTTCTCCTAACGTGGCTGGGAAGAGGCTGCTGAGCTTGTGCCAGCCACAGAGGAGGTCTGTCCCCTGCTTTGGGGCCAGACCACAGGCAGCCATGCTGGGCCTCAGCCAGGCCCGGGGGAGGGGCGTTCTCAGCCCCCAGCTTCTCTCTGTCTGGGCCTCAGGACCCCTCCCCATCCCAGATCCCAGCAGCGGTCCAGGGCTCTTCCAAGCAGGTGAGGTCATTGTCTCCACCAGGCCAGCCTGACGCAAAGAAGTCAGCCACCCACATGGCAGTATGCATACACCCGGGTACCCCTCTCCCCACAGCAAGCCCCAGGTCCCTGGTTCTCTCCAAGGGACCCACAGGAATCCACTCCAACACCTGCTTTGGGGGGGGGGCAGAGGTGGGTGGGCTGAGAAAGAAAGAAATACTCTAGGACTCTCAAAGCCGCTTGCGTCCAGCAGAACAAGCCAGAGTGTACCCAGAGTCGATTGGAGGCAGGCAGGTTCTGGAAGCTCTTCATTTGTCATCGTTAGATACATGCCCACGGGACTCTGTTCTGCTCATGGCTTGGCAGTGTCAAGCCCTGAAGTCTGCGTTTGGGGTTTCCTGGTACTCTTGGATTCTGGGTACCAGAAAGTTCTTAGGGAATGCCTGGGAAGATCTAAGACCTTTGGAGCAGAGAGGGAAGCCCTCAAGCCCAGAACAGGCAAAATTAGGAATTCTCATTCCTCACCAGGATGCTTGGCACTCAGGAGATATTTTTGGCTGGCACACACCACTGCTGGGGAATCCTGGCTTCTAATGGGCCAAAGCCAGTGCTGGGATGCTACTAATCACATGCCACAATGCTCTGGGCAACCCTGCACCTGCCAACAATGCAGGATGTGTTACCAAAATAAATCTTCCCACCAAGCAGCCACCTCTCAATTCTATCTAATCTGCACCCCCCCCACCCCCATCTCAGTGACACCTGAGACATGATCCAGACCTCCAGTCCAGTCAGTCACTATTTGGTTCTTTGGCTTCGGATCTGTTTGTACACACATGTACATATGCACACATGCATACACATGGTAATTAGAGGAGTCATGTACCTCCACACATAGAAGTGAGGTGGCCCTGGGATCTGAATGAGCAGGGCAGGAGGCTCATCAGTCTAGCTGGGGGCAGGCTTCCTTGTCCCTTTACAGATCCAGCATTCTCCCCTCGGAACTTCGGCTTGTCAGATTATCATAAAGTGAGGCTGGTGAGAACCGACGTGAGCTGGCACAGGCTTTAGAACCCAACTTCCCTGGCTCAGCCTCTGTCTCTCACTGGCTCTAGGGGCCAAGGCTTGATTTCCCATTTCACTGAACGTAAACTTGTGGCCCCTGTTCAACTCCAAGGGCCCCTGGGAAGGCAGATGCTACCCAAAAGACACACCTGATGCCACCTCTACGGTAGCATCCCATGATAATGGCTGTGTCTTTCCTTTGGAGTTCCAAGCCAGCCAAGTCTATACACAGAGGTCTGTCAGCCATGTTCTACCATCTCAGGGTTGCAGGTAAAGTATATCTCGACATAGCTGAACATCCTGGATTTTGATATGTTCAATTCAGCTGTCTATTTTTTCTCTTTATAAATAAAGCTTTATTGGAACTCAGTCCCATTCATTTACATATCCTCTGTATTTTTGCGCATTACCAGAGATGGGTAGCAGTGATAGAGACTCTGACAGTAGATTGTAACAGCTGGTATTTTATCTGCAGAAAAAGTTGGCTGAGCCCTTGTCTGGGTCTGGAAATACTTGCCCAAGAGTGGTTGGTATGTGAGTGAAGCCTGTGGAGTCACTGTTCCTTGCTTAAAACATGAAAAATTTGTGCATGGGAGACAGTGGCCATTCTCCATCACCCAGAGTCACAGTCTGAAAGAAATTGGGAAGACTCTTGGCCTGGGGGAGGGGGTGGGGAAGGTAGCCTGGGTTCTAGACTTGGATTGTCATTGACTTTGAAATGACCTTCACAAAAATCTGTTTGCATCCTTTATTAGTTTAATAGACGAATTTGTAATCATGTTCTACATGCCAGCTGCACACAGAACTCTGCTCTTAGGAGCATCCATTCCAACTCAATGTAGATTGAAGAGCGGGTCCATAAACAGACAAGATGGTGTCCTGGAGTCTGAGAAGGGGCTGGCTTAACTGAATAAGACCGGACCTAAGAGGAGATGCCTCATTTTCCCCATCTACTGCCTTCATGGTACCGCCAAGTTTGCTTAGCGGATAAATATAGTGGCTGGCCAACTGACCTAAATCTCTTCGTATAAGAGTCCTTGGGAGATGCAGGTGGTCCAGCTGCTTTCTCTTTTGTTTTCCTAGGGAAGCATCCTACACTGTGCTGGACCCAGTGGGAAGGCTTGTCTTGTGGGCTTCCTGTTCCGTTCAGCCTCATGGGCAGAGCCCGTCTCTAGTCGTTCTTGACAGTTTGAGTCACCCTCTCTAAGCCTCCAACCTCAGTGTCCTTTGAGGCAGGTGACAGAGCCTAATTGAGGGTGGTGGCATTATAGTGGTCAGACCATGTTCCCTGAGGCTCCTGGCACCAAAGAGCCCGACCTCACACCACAGACTCCCTCTGGTTCCAATCCTTGCATATAGACCAGTCTCTGACAGGATTAATCTGGCGAGTGAGTCATCTGAGACGATGATGGGAGGCTGGGTCAGGAAGCGAGACACTGGAGGCCACATATTCACATTTCCACTAGGACCTTCAGTGCTCTGAGGCAAGCGGGTGACTAGCAGCCAAGTTTTAGGCCCAGGGCCAGTTAGTAGGTGTACATGTGTGTGGGGGTTGGTAGTGGTCATACCCTTTGATATATTATGTGTGCAAAACATTGTTCCTTACTGGCAAGCAGGGCTTTCAAAGTTTCCTACCTTGAGCTTACCTCATAGGCACTCAGGGACTTAATGCCTCTGCGGGAGAAGCAGGCCTCATTCCAGACTTTTCTGCGGATATTCATTGCACATCAGGCACCAGAATCCTACCAGGGAGCACAGGGCTCTCTCACAGAGAGGCCTCCTGGTCATCACAGCTTAGACAGCAGCAGATTGGGAGCGTGAAGATGAAGGTTCGTGACCAGGCGGATGTCCTTGTGGACAACTGGCCTCTCAGCCCTTCGTGGTCTGCTGCTTTTTCCTCTCACACAACATCATCGACCCGAGGCAGCTCTGCTGTGCTCCCTCTGCCAGCAAGTACACTTGTCAGCATCCAAAGAAAAACAAAAGTTTGTATTTAAAAAAAAAGTTAGGGGAACAACAGATTAATTAAAACAAAACAGGAAGTCTTTTTTTGTGGGGCTCCTCAAAGCTTTCAGGACAGCTGGGTGGGAAAGGCGCATGTGGCCTGCCTTCTCCAGCAGCTCTTCCAGGACCGCATTCCGCGGACACCATCTGGGAAACGTTGACCTAAGCACCTCCTTTAAGGTCCCATTAGCAAGTCCCTGCCTTGCCCTTCCCATAGGCCCTGCCCACAGGAACGCTGGCCTGACGCTGAATTCTGTCAGAGGATCTTCTCTCTGGACCCTTTGGCCACTTCATCAGCAGGGGAACAGGAGAGGAGAGATGGGCGAGCAGGACTTCTCACTCCACACCTGGAGCTGAACTTAAGGCTGCTGCCCTCACCCCACTGGGCCCCTGTAGAGACACTCTGACCTCGCCAGGTTCTAAGTCAGAGCCAGGGCTATGGAAACCTCTGTAAAATACAAACTAGGATCAGCTAGATGGCTCAGCAGGCCCTTGCTGCCAGGTCTGGCAGCCGAGTTTGATCCTAGATCCTATAGACTGTTGTCACCTGACCTTTCATGTGTACCAGCACAAATAAATAATGTTAAAAAAAAATCACAAGAAACCAAATAACTGAGATAGCCCCTGCTTAAACCCTTGGCAGCTTTCCAGTAGCCTAAAGTTCAAACCCAAAGCCCCACTTCTCAGTTTCATTTCCCATCAACTCCTGACTTGTGTTCCATAAAACTGAACTGTGTTAGGGACCAGATGTTCCCTGCTCACTCCCGCTTTGTTCTTGGCTTCTGTGCACCCAGCCCATGCCCTGGACATCCCTTCTTGTCATAGGCTCTCAACGGTGTTAGTCTTCTTTGGACTGGTTCTCCTTCAGCCTTCTCCCTGTGAGAACCCTTCACACACCCGGCAACACACCTAATTTATTCAATGACTTTGAGTGTATATTTCTCCCTAGTTAGACCCCAGACTCTTTCTCCATCAGGGCCCCAAAGCTCAGTTCCCACGCGCCTGCACTGATTGCTATGTGTCCAAATTGTTCCAGACAGGCAGGCTGCACAGTTCAGATTCTCTCCATATCTTCTTTTTCTGTGGAAGAGGGTTCTTTTGAGCCACCAGATACATAGCATAGAACAAGGTGTAATCTACACTAGATGTTATGCATGTAGATCTTGCTTCATCTTGGGGGGGGGTGTCTCAGCGTCACAAACATAAAATGATGCTATTGGATGACAAACTCCAGCAAGTGGGTGGAAAGATGATCTTCCTAAAAGACAGAACGTGAGAATGTGGTCTCATGGGCCAACAGCTTGCTCAGTGCGGGTATAACTAAGTCAGGGTCCCTAGATGATGTCGTCTGGACTGGGAGGGATCTGCTCATCATCAGGTGTACTGATGGAAATGCAGAAGGTGCCTCTGACACAATCTGCAGGAAGTACGGCAGGATCCTCCCCAGGGCCTCTGAATGGACCCGACACCCTGCTTCAGACCTCTGGCCTCCAGAACTGCGGGTGAATGTGGGCAAAATGCCTGTTGTTTTAAGGCACAGTTTCAGTGACTGACTATGGCAATCACAGGGAAAGAATTCTCTCCCTCAGGGCCTCTCCAAGATCCAATAAGATGTCTCAGCATCCCCTGAAACTGAGAATCCAACTCTGGAAAGAACCATATATATTATTACATGTGTGTATGTGTGTGTGTGTGTGTGTGTGTGTGTGTGTGTGTGTGTATACACCATGGATACCCTGTCTTCCTTTTACATTAATATTTAGTGATCTCCTATCTAGAGTTACAGAAGAATCTCTCAAGATGTCTCAGCCCCATGGCACAAGTCATGTCCTCTGGTGCAAATGCTCTTCCCCAACACTTCCTCTGTCACTGGCCTGCACAGCCTGAAGATAGCTTAGATATATATTCCTGACAAAACCTCTCTAACTTCCCCAAACAGCAGCCTTAACCGGCAGAGTAAACCTTGGCCCTTTGTCCTAAGTGCCGTCTCTTCATGGGCTTCTCAGTCATCTGTGGTTGTCTCAGTGCTGTACCCAGAACAGCCACTCAGCTCACGTCTGTTTCTGATCCTCAGCTAAGAGACTCATGTCAAATGCCCCAGTTTCCAAGTCAGCTGGCATGGTTCAAATCTGATCCAGCCTGAGAGGTCTCTGAAAGTGAGGCCCTCCATCATTATTGGTAAGTGACGACTCCATCTCTCTGGGTGTCCGTTTCCTCAACAGATAAAATTCAAAACAAGCTGGGTGGTGGTGGAGCACATCTTTAATCCCAGCACTCAGAAGGCAGATGCGGGTGGATCTCTGTGGGTTCAAGCCCAGCCTAGTCTACAGAGTGAATTCTAGGACAGCCAGGGCTACACAGAGAAACCCTCGAAAAACAAGACAAAGATTAAAAATTAAAAATTAAAACAAAACAAAAACTTGCAAAACACAAAGGCCAGAGCTGATGCTTGCCTGAAGCAATGCTTACATCACTTCTCAGAGCTCTGGTCTGTGACAGTTGTCTTTTTGGGGTTGTGCCTACAGCTGCCAGTCTGGGTGCAAAGTTGGGGTATCTCTACCCTGAGCTTTGCCTTCTAAACTCAGCAGAGTCTGGGTCTGCTCAAGCTCTTGGTCTGTAACCCTTTCTGAGATAGTTGAGTGTTTGCCGAGTTCTATGAATTCCTGTTTATACTGAAACCCACTGAGATAAACAGGTGCTCAGCTGACCAGAATTTTCCATCCTAGTGTGTTCAGGGAAATCCCAGTCACCATGCTCATCCTGGCCCCTGCCTCTGAATCGCCCAACATCCACTCTGTTATATGGGGGTGCATCACCCTTAGGAGGGGACAGTTGTAGCTGGAAGACCTCAGTCCCAACTGGGCCTATGGGGGGAGTCCCACAGTACTTTGAGGTCACCCACTGCCTCTTTGCATGAGATTTTCCTTTAAGAAGTAGGGGTTCTTTCACTACAGACAAAATAAAAACACCCACAAATGCTTGGAAACCACCAATTAGTTCAAATCTTCTGTGCTTTACCAAAGGAACCCAGGATAGGCGCCTTCACAGGGCTGTGGCTCCCATGTAGTCCTTTGAAAAGTTGTGGCTTCCTGAGGTCTGGGCTGTGGCTCCCACTTGGCCCAAATGTTCAGTTAACAGAGCCCTCTACCTCCTGCCCTTCTTGTTTATTTCAAAGAGCCCTCCTTCTAGATTAGGAGAAAGGTACCTCTCGGGTGTCTGGGGTTTGGTGGACAATGCTGGGGTCCCCCTGCTTTTAAGTCACTTCCTCCTCCAGAGCAGGGTTCTGTACACACCTTGCAACATCCTTCTTGCGCAGTGGGCTGTCTTCTGGGTCAGAGACCTGTGCCCAGGGGTCTGGTATAACACATCACTAGCAGGCTGTCTCCTGAGAATTCACTTGGGGCCATGAATGCAGAGCTGGGTTGTCCAGGATGGGTCCATTGGACAGCTATATGTATTTCTCTTCTCTCATACAACAGTTTCCAGAATGCTGGGCATGGCGGGCTCTTGCTGTGTGGGGACTCAGAATCCAGCAATACCCAGGTCATTCTCCAGAGGTTGGCTGCCCAGGGGAAATGACACACAGAGGCAGGCAAACTCTATGCCTCTTAGGGAATCACTGACAAGGGGGACCTGCATCAAAGAGGGACACTTCATTTAGAACCTAAGTCAGAGCTGGAGAAAGCCTGGCTGACAGTTGGGGTGTATGTCATGAGAACAGAGAGTCACCAAGACATCCAGGACATGAAATAAAATGATTCATCCAAGACTTAGCATCAGGGCACGGGGACTCAAAACATGAGGGATTCTTGTGGTTCTTTGTGTACAATGAAGACATCACAGGACCTCTGGAATCGTAAAGGTCATCTAAGCCGGTCATTCTTATTCAGGGATGATTTTACCCCGGGACATGCAGTCTGGGAACAGTTTTCATTCTCTCGCTACTAGGAGGCTGCTAGGGTGAATGGGTGAGGGGTGGGGATGCTGTCAGTGCTAGGACAACCCCATCTCAGAAGGTGTCACTCCATTACTCTCCATATTCCCTCTCCCCACTGACCCTCATGATGGCTTTTCAGCACCCTTGGTGACAGGGAGCTTACTACTCATTAGTTTACTTTTGTCCGTGGTTCCTGACCTCTGACCCCAGCCCACCTGGTCTGACAGTAGTAAAGAACGCTGCCTGTGTTCCAGAGGATCCTGCTCCATGCCCTGAGGAAGGCCACAAAGACTCAGATTTGCAGAGAAGCTCAGTGTTCTCTTGCATATGCGATGAAGTTTTCCCAAACCCTAAGGACCAGGTTCAAAAAATTTCTAGACAGAAGGAAGTCCCTTCAGAGAAGTATCAAAGAGAGGGAGTTCCTGAGTTCTGTGAAAGCGTGTGAAAACCCGGAGGGGAGTGTGGGAATCCTGGTTTACAGCTGGCAGGTCAAAAGCCAGGGAAGAGCATTGGCTTCTGAAGACCCGTGCTGGAAACAGCCTCCACCTCTGAGTGTTGAACTGAATGGACTCAAGGCACCTAGCCATGTCCTGCATTTCAGGGGACTCAATCTCTTGCTGCTGGGCAGAGATTTCCACAGAAATGTTCAGAAGGGGAGACTGAGTCAGGGATAGAGAGACCTCAGGTGGCCCCTTGAGCAGCCTATTCCATCATGATCTTGTCCACGTTCATGTGACTCTGACCTCAGAAATGTCATAAACCAGCTTCATTCAGTCTTTGTGTATGAAGCCTCTGAGCATTTGAAGAGATCTGTGTGAATCTTCCCTGCCATACTGAACATCCTTCATGGGACTCAGGAATTCAGAAATTGCCTTTGCCTTTCTCTCTCTCTCTCTCTCTCTCTCTCTCTCTCTCTCTCTCTCTCTCTGTGTGTGTGTGTGTGTGTGTGTGTGTGTGTGTGTGTGTGTGTGTGTGTGTATTGTGTGTGTTGCTGTGAACCCAGGGCCTATGCTTCTATCATAGGGCAAGATTCTATCAGCTGACCCAGGACACATGACATAGATGTGAAGCTGGTCCCCTGCACAAGCAGCCATGTGAGAGTGTGATGGGGCCCCAGGAACTCCAACACCTTAGCTGTCTCCATGTCCTACAGAACAGATACAGGACATCTGAAACCTTCCCGGCTTATGATGTGACTCCGAAGGGCGTAAAGATGAGGTAAAGTGTCCAAGATGGCACAAGAGACGTCGTTATGCCATGATTAGCCCTGCCCTGGAACCTGCATTGCCAGCCAAGTGTCTTCATACAGAATAGCAAAAGTGGAGCGGTTCTGGAGAACGGCACTCAGTCTACAGTGCAGGAGTGCTGTTCAGACAGTCCCACTCACAAAGGGGAGGGACAAGAAAGCATCTTCAGTGATAACACAACCTCTGCCTCCAGATTCAGGGCCCATAAACGCCAGCGAAACAGACTCAGGGCCTCGGAGACAGGGGACAATGTGAAAGTGGGGCTGGGCGGAGCTGTGGGCTCTGTGTTCGTGGAGTGTGGCCTGTGTGGGCTACACCCAGGCACCTGCCTCTCTCACACACCTACCTCTCTTTCACTTCCTCTTGGTGGTGTGCATTTCCTCCCTCCCTTCAAAGCCCACGTGCTGTCACCTCTGGACCCACTCTCTCTGTCTTTTCTTGGAATTTGCCCAGGAGGTGACACCTGCATTTCTGTTTCTATTTCTCATCAGACACCAGTGTTTCCCCGGGGAGGCCCAGAAGCAAGGGGTTCAGGGCCAGGGCAGCAGCCAACATATCAGGTAGGGAGGTGGGCAGGTGTCAGGGCCTGGGGTCATGAGTCTCTCTGGATTGCTTGCCCTGTGGTCCTGCCACGTGCTTGCTGGTGTCCTGAATGAAACTGTTCACACATCTGTCTTTCCTGATCTATGAGCTCCTTCAAATCTGAACCTTAAATGTCTCCCTTCCTGTTTTTCAGACAGGGTCTCATTGTGGAGCTCAGGGTAGCCTCAAACTGGACCCTCCTGTTTTGGCTGCTGAAGTGCTGAAATTAGAGGTGTGTAGCACTATGCCCAACTCTAACTTAAAAAAAAAAATAATGTTACAGAGTTACATTACATGTTCAACTCACAATTCAGTTGTTTCTAATGTATTCAGCTGTGTACCCACCACTACAGGTAATTGCAGAACATTTTTGTGATTGTAAGATGAACCATGCTTGCCATGGTGGCACAGATCTGTAATTTTGGTACTTGTGAAGCTAGAGGCCAACCTGGGCTGCTGTCCTAATAACAACAACAAAAACCCTATGCCTTTTGGCTATCTCCACACCTGTGCAGCCTATAATCTGCCTGGAGTTCCCTACTTTGAAAGTTTCCACACAAATGGAATCACACACCGCACGGTCTTTGGGGATTGACGTCTGTCATCTAAGCTAGTGTTTTCAAAGATGGCCCCACTGGAGCACAGCGTCCTTATTTCCATGACTGATAACGTTCTGCGGTAGGGATAGAACATATTTTCTGACGTTTTTCTGTCAGCTTAGTGACCGCACATGAATCTACTGATGTTTTAATTATCATCTTGGCCTCATGGCCCTGAAGTCAGCGCCTCACTGGCCACTGGGGCCTCGACCTGATGGGACTTCCGGTCCCCAGGAGGCTGAGGTATGTAGGTTTAAATTGTCTTTAACATCCTATTTATCAAAAAAGACTGGGAAATCAGATGCAAGGGGTGAAACCCTGCTAGATCAGAGAAGCCGAGAAGCAACTGGCTGACCTTCCTTGGGCAGAGATACCGCAAAAGACATGTCTCTTTCCTCATCCCAGAACCAACAGGAAGCTCAAACTCTAGTTCCTGCCCTTCCATCCAGCATCTTCTCTATCCAAGTTGACGACTTCTCTATGACCGGTTCCGGTCAGCTACTTGCTGGCTCTGCCCCTGATTCAAGGTAAACTTTATTGACAGTCTCAGGAGTATCAGGGTATGATCAAAATATCCCACAGTTTTCTTCCTCTAGTTAGGTAATCTCCACTTTCTCTTCTTTTTAGAGACAGACTCGTGGTCTTGAATTCACCACGCAGCCAAGAATACCTGTGGTAATACGTTGTGTATCTAATAAAACTTGCCTGAAGATCAGAGGACAGAGTCAGCCACAGAGTTAGCCAAAGAGGTCAGGGGGTGGCAGCACACACCTTTAGTTCCAGCCCTCAGTAGGCAGAGGAACAGACAGATCTCTCTGAGTTCAAGGCCACACTGGAGTACATGAGATTAATCTAGTCTAAGAGAAACAGAACTGGGTAGTGGTGGCACACACACACTTGGGATCACGCACCTTTAATCCCAGCACTAGGAAGGTTGAGAGGGAAAAACCACTGAGTGAAAAAAGGATATCAGGCAGGAGACAGGAACTCAGCCCTTCCATTTCCGCCTTCCCTTCAGTTCCCTTCTCTCTTTCTGCTGAGGACTCAGAGATTTTCAGTCTGAGGATCAGGAGGGGTGGGAAGTTTCTCTGCTTCTCTGATCTTTCAGCATTTTATTATAATACCAATTAAGATTTGTGAAGAAAAAGAAAAAGCCCTTGACATTCTGATTCTCCTCCATCTCCTGAATCAGTTGAGATTATAGGTACATACCACTATGTCTGGCTTACTGGGTGCTAAGAATCAAATCCAGGGCTGCAGGCATGCGGGGAGGCAGTCCCTAACCCCAGACCACAGGTATATTTTCGCTGCCCTGAAGAACATTGTTGTGAATACCACTTTACAGGTATTAGCATGGGTCCAGTTTTTATTTTTTTTCTATATGTGCTGAACTCCATTTTCAACTGTTTGGGGAACAGCAGGCAGTGTTCCACAGGCCCACCTCATGGCTATCTCTGGCTACAATCTGACTTTTAGACTCTAGCCATTTTAGGTGTGAACTGATGAGTCTTAAACCTTGTTTGCTGAGCAATGAGGCCTGGTGGTGGAGGCCTGGTGGTGGAGGCCTGGTGGTGGAGGCCCGGCAGTGGCCCCTGGCTGAGAGCTTTATGAAATTCTCAGCGTGAATGTGAGATAGAGTTATTATAACCTCAGTGAAAGGCAATGTAAAGTGCCTAGTATAGCTGCTGGCCTAAGACACTGCTCAGGAAACAGCGCCTAACAGTTCCTCAGACTGCTCTGAGGAAGGCTTGCCAAGTGGTCCTTGGTGGCATGGAGAGCCAGCTAGCATGCCATGAAGAGCCCAGGGTTGCTATTTCAGGATCTCATTTAGGACCCCTGTGGCCACAGCCTGTATCCAGGCTGGCCCTTGCCTGGCCTTGTGGGACTGCTTCTTTCTACAATGGTTGGAGACTCAGCCCAAGGATACTTCCTCCTGATGGTCTGAATTAGAAAGCAGTTGATGCTTTGTAGAAAAAGTTGAGGAAAACATTATTGTTGGAGGCCAGTCCCCTCACTGGCAAAGCAATCTGGCCTGGCCTGGCATTCTAGAACACAAAAGCCTAAGTTGGCAAAATTGGAGTCTTCCTGAAGGAACTCCCCTCCTCCCTCCCTCTCATCTGGGCCACTGGGCCTGGGAACCGCTGGCTGCCAGGTAGGAGTTGGAGATTCCTCTGGCTATGTGGGATCCTACAGCCAACAGCCACTCTGTAGACTGAGCTCTGACTCAGCTCCTGGCCTGGCAAGGCCCCGGGTGTCTGGCAGTGTAGAAAAACTATCTGCCAGAGAAGCCCTGGAGGCAGGGTGAGGGGTGGGGTGGGTGGTGGGTGGTGGGTGGGGGTAGACAAGATGGCAACAGGCTGGCTGGACACAGGTCAGAAGAGGAAAGGAGGTGTTACTGTTATTATTTTATGGGTGTGGAAACTGAGGCTCAGAGAGGCCATGTAGGCAGATGTTCTTACAGTCACATGGCCAGTGAGCCAAGGACTAAGGACTGGGCCCAGGAAGCTCTGACCGTCTGCCAAAGGTACTTCGTGAATGCCAGGAGCTTTAAGAATCCACGCTGCTGCTCTCCATGATCCCCCCCCCCCACCGACTTTTGGTGGCCCTGGAGGGGCCAGAAAGTCCCAGGGAGGCCTCCCTTCAAACTGGCCATTGTACTTGTCTGGCTTCCACTTGGTCAGCAACAGTCAGAGTCCCATGACCGGGGTTGCCTTATCTCTAGCTTGTGACAGGGTGGCCGGCGGTGTTCACAGAAGTCTGGCTTCAGATAGGCAGTGTGATTGCCAGGCCCTGCAGGCTGCTGATAATGCCCTGTGCGCAGGATTGAGCAGGCAGAGGGTTCGGTCCCTCAGAACTGAGCTGATGAGTCCCATTCCCAAGATCCCATTCAAGGTACCCCTGCCCTTCTTCACTCGGGCATGAGTTGGCCCCGAGTCTAAACATCCCTATTACAGTCAATAGCTATGGACATCTGAGATTTCTACCCTCAGTTGAGGGGAGCTCTGCTCTTCACCCATGAGTTGCTGAGATAACACGTGTTACACATAACAGCAGCTGGCTTGTGGCAGGGCGCCACAGATGGTCACATTCACTTCCCAGCCCCTCTGCCTCCATGGGATGCTCCCTGGTCTGGAATTCCTCTTCTTTGTGGCCTTTCCAAACCCGTCCCCTCTTTTAAGGCCAAGTCCAAATTCCACTTTCTCCACAGGGTCATTCTGGACCTCCCTGATCCCTGAGCACCCCCACACCCTCCACTTCTCCTTTTTACAGCACTTAAAACTTTATCAGAGAATGAATAAAAATCAGTTTGGAAGCTATCAAGTGATTTCAGCTCTCCAGCCTGCTGAGCCAGGGTGGGGTGTGCGCAGATGCAGATGTGCACGCTTTACCTTTTCCTAAATTATGTACAATTACTTTTAAAGGATGAACACAGCAGGCACATTGGCGCATGCCTAATGTTCTAGGCGCTCAGGCAGCTATGTGGCCAGCGTGGCAACACAGGGAGATTCTGCCTCAAAAATATCACTTTTAGCCAGGCACCTGGAAGGCAGAGGCAGGTGGATCTCTGTGAGTTGGAGGCCAGCTTTTTCTACAGAGCTAGTTGTAAGACAGCCAGGATTACGCAAAGAAACCCTGTCTTGAAAAACAACAACTATATATATATATATACTATAATTGGGGAAGAATCTAATAGATGTGCTGTTGGGAGGGTTTGTCCCCTGGCTCATGCATTGTATTGACATGCTTGGGTCTCATCCTTGAACATGAGGCCACATCAGCCTTTTGGGTATGGCAATCACTAATTTGTGCAGCCTTAGGCCAGTTGGCTCCAGCTCTGAGGCACATCTGAAACAAACCCCCATCTCCACCCAACCCGTTCTACTTCAGGCTTGGCTTTCTGAGGGCCACTTCAGGTCATCTCCTGTGGTACTTGCCTACCAGAGTCTTGTTTCCTTGGCTGCTACCGTCACTAAGCAACTGCTTCCCTTGCTAGATCACAAGAGAGAGAGCAGATCCTAGGCCATCACCACCCGGCTCAGTGCTCACCCATGGCTCAGCAGATGCTGGGGAGCCAAGAGAAGAATGTCTGGTCCTACTTATGGTTCCTTTAGTGATGATGACAGTCACTGGTTTCTGAGCACTGGCCTTAAGCCTTTCTTTGCTCACCTCATTAACTGGATTATGTCACATGGTGCTGCCTGGTAATCCAGAGACTTAGGGGGCTGTTGGGTACATCCTTCTGAGCAGAATGGAGAGAAGCCTGTCTCTTCCTCAGTGTCATGATCTGAGGCTTTGTACAAGTGGGTCAGCTGGGCACAACTTAGTGGACTGTGGCCTGGTGGGGCCAGTGTGTACTGGCAATGGGGACTTGGGCAATAGCCTTTTTCAGACCTATTTGGGAGGAGCTAGTTGCTGGGCAGGCTAGCACTGCCCACATTACCACTCATTCCTCCATCAACTGCCTGGCTCCTCTCTTGATCATTCTAGCTGAGTCAACAGTCCACATTATCCCAGCCAGACACCAGCTCCTGTGCAGGCTGTGCCCTGTCTTGAGAAGTTCCTTCACTTCTGCTCTAATTCCTACCATCTCTCAGGTCCAGGAGACGTCAGTGTGGGCAGCTTTCCCCAGCCCCCAGCAGTCAGCACTAGACTGGCAACAACCTCTGTACCAACAAAACAGTGATCCTTGATACTTGCCTGTGTGTCCCTATAGTCAGTCTAGAGGCTCCTGGGGGCAGGGAGAGTCCATCTCGTTCCTACTATGCCCGGGTCGTGTAAGGGACCATACAGCGGGGTCTCAGGGATTGTTCCTGATGTCAAGAGAAGGAACTGATTGAGGGACTTCCTGCAGCTCCCCTCCTCAGCATCCAGCTCACCCATCAATCTCTTTGAGTCTCCCAGAGGATGCAACATGGGCCTCCCCTTGAGTGGTGTTTTTTTTTGTTTGTTTGTTTTTTGTTTTTTGTTTTTTTTTAGCATATGACTCACAATCCAGGATCAGACAGAACTCCACTTGCTCTGGCCCTTAGCTGTGCAATGTTGGGGAAGTTATGCAACCTCTCTGTGCAATGGTCCGTTAGAGAGGATGGCAACGCCTTCATCAATGCTAAGGATGTGGGATTACACAAATCAAAGATCACAATGAGTGCAGCTGTGATTATTATTGCTGGTAATGAGTCAAAAGGTCTGTCTTTCCAATTAGCATCTTTGTCCTTTAGCAGAGAGAGCCAAGGTCTTGGTGATAGAATTGGAAAGAACTGGGAGGTTAGCCAGAGGCTAAGATGACAGCTGAGAGGACAGGGGGACCTTGTGACCTGGAGAGAGTCACTCCCCCTCAACCACTAGGCAGATGACTAACAGCAGTGGCAATTGTAGATCCTAATTTGCTACCTGCCGGGCTGTGGGGGAATCAGAGAAACGGAAGGAGATTGTTCCTTCACAAACAGTTGCTGAATACCCACCGTGTTCTGAGGTTTATGAGAGGCTTGGCAGCACAGACTCTGACAGGGCAGTTCCCCCACGTCTGTAGGAGGCCAGCATGTAGTAGTGGAGCCTTGTGACCTGGGGAGCTCCTCTGAGCTCAGGGCTTAAGTCTGTGGTTGAGATGGGCTTTAGAGTGGACATGAAGTGCGCCTTCCTCCTGGCTCTGGTGGATGAAATGAGATCATTTGCCTACAGGGCTCAGCGCTAAGCCAGACATGTCTGAGGCATCACTGAATGCTGCGATAGTTCATGCCTTGCCGTGACCTTGCTGCCTGGTAACTAAAAATGCGGGCGTGACTCTGTCCTTCAAAGAGCCAGAGACAGGGGCATAGCTAGCAAGGTCTGCCATGCTCTTGCGCCTCAGCTATTTGGACCCACTAGAAACGTTAGAACATTTCACAAGAAATATCCCAAACTGTTGGAAATAAGATAGCTTTTGTTTGTTTCTGATACTGAGTATCAAACCCAGAGCTTTGGGCAATGCTAATTCCATGTTGGATTTATACTTCAAACCCCTTAAGCTGGGGTTTTGAGCTCGTGTACACACTACTGAGCTAACTGGTTTTGTTATGGTAAAATATATATACAGCTTTCCATTACAGTCAGTTGTGTGTGTGTATTTGTGTGTGTGTGTGTGTACATATATGTGATGTAGCTGAAGGTTAGGGTTGGGTGTCTCCCTCAATTATTCTTTATATTTTAAAGAATATTTGTTATTTATGTGTATACATGTCTTAGGGTGTCTATTGTTATGAAAAAGCACCATGACCACAGCAACTCTTATAAAGGAAAACCATTCAGTTGGGGATGGCTTATTGTTCAGAGGCTTAGTTCATTATCCTCATGGTGTGACATGGCAACGTGCAGGTGGACATGGTGCTGAAGCTGGAACTGAGAGATCTACATCTTGATTTGCAGGCAATAGGAAGTGGCCTGAGCTTGAGCAAGAGACCTCAAAGCCCACCCTTACGGAGACACACTTCCTCCAACAAGGCCACACCCCTTATAGGCCAGTCATTCAAATACTTGTCTATGGGGCTATTCCTATTCAAACCATCACATGCCATTCCCTTGTAGGTTTATAGCTATAACACAACGATAAATGCTAATTTCAAAAGCCCTCTCAGCGGTTGAGTATGGTGGCTCACGCCTTTAATCCCAGCACTCTGGAGGCAGATGCAGGCAGATCTCTGTGATTTCAAAGCCAGTCTGGTCTACAAAGTGAGTTCCAAGAAAGCCAGCGCCATTACACAGAGAAACCTTGTCTCAACAAACCAAACCAAACAAAAGTCCCCATAGTTTATCAATATTTAAGAGTCCAAAGTTTAAAGTCTCTTCTGAGATTCATGCAATATCTTTACTTTAATCCCATGTTAAAAAAAAAAAAAAGATCACATACTTTCAACATATAATGGCACTGGATATACATTCCCATCCCAAAACTCAGGGGATGAAGCACAGTGAGGAAACACTGGACCAAAGCAAGACCGGAAATCAGAGAAGCCAACTCTGAACTCTGCATTGCCATGTCTGATGTCAAACACTCCCCAGATCTCAACACCTTTCAGATTTGTTGACTACAACACCCCTCTCTCTCTTGGGTTCTTGGGTTCTACCTGTTAGCAGCCCGCCCCCCAGCAGGTATTACATGACTAAGGCATCCCCAACATCCTGGGGTCTTCAAGACAATCTTAACAGCTTCAAGAAATGGTCTCTCTAGGCTTCTATTCAGGGACACCACTGACACATGTCTGGCCTCAGCACATTTCCTTAGCCACAGAAGGAGATTTTATAACCCTATGTTTTTTGTTTTTTGTTTTTTTCTCCTTGATTCTAAAGACAGAACCATATCTCCGAAGTTGCTAAATTCTGCTGCTTGCTAGGGCTGGAATATGCCTCCTCATTCAATTATATTTTCATTAGATTTGTTTGTTAGGTTGGTTTTTTTAAATTTCCAATGGTTTCCTTCACTTCCTACCTAATCTTAGCTGTCCTAGAACTTGCTCTGGAGACCAGGCTGGCCTTGAACTCAAAGATATGCTTGCCTCTGTTTCCTGAGTGCTGGGACTAAAGGCGTCACCACCATCCCTGGACCTATCACAAATTAGCTGGGGGGATCTTTCCCCGAGGTCACCCTCCTTTTATTTCATTTCTTAGTCTGTTCATCTCCTTGAACATGGCATTTAGCCCCACTCCACTTCCTGGTATCCCACCCCACCCCATTCTCCTCAATCTGTATACTTTGTAGTTTTCCCCTGTTCAGCCCGCTACTTTTCATTATAAATCTTCATAAGAGTGACCACTAATAACCACACGACACAGTCAATACTTGGCTGTTTTGAGATTTCCTCCACCAAAAAAAATTAATCCAAATCTCTTCACTTTAGCCTCAGGCAGACTCTTCAGACAAGATCAAAACGTAGCCACATTCTTTGTGAAAATATCACAAGCACAGTCTCTAGGCAACATACGAAAAATTCTTTTCCTCTAAAACCTCTTGAGCCAGACCCTCACAGTTCAAATCACCGTCAGCACTGCTGTCTCCCATGTTCCTACCAGTATGGCTGTTAAGCAGCATTTAAAACACCCATTGCTTTCCTAACTGGAAACTTCCAAAGTCTAAATTCCTCCACACAAAAGCATGGTCCGGCCCATCACAATACTCCAATCCCTGGTATCAACTCTGTTTTAGCTGGGGTTTCTATTGCTGTGAAGAACCACCCTGACCACAATTACAAACGTTTAATTGGGGGCTAGTTTATGGCTTCAGAGTTTTGTCCATTATCATCATGGTGGGACACGGCAGCTTGTAGCTGAAGGATCTGAGAGTCCTACATCTTGATTTGCAGGCAGCAAGAGACTGTACCATACTGGTCTTAGCTTGAGTATAGGAGACCGCAAAGCACACACTCACAGTGACACACCTCCTAATAGTGCCCCTTGCCTTGTGGACCAAGCATCAAACAGTCTACGGAAGCCATACCTATTCAAACCACCACAACACGTGTGCCTGCACAAGTTTCCAGGGGCCAGAAGCCATTATACCCTGGAACTGGGGTTATGGGCAGTTGTGAGCCAGTTGATATGGGTGCTCAGCATCAAACCAGGGTCTTCTACAAAGGTATTAATTCTCCTAACTGCTGAGCTGACTCTCCAACCCTCATTTTTTGAGACAGGGACTCTTACTGAATCTTAGGCTCATAGTTGGACTGGTTGGCCAGCAAGCCTTGGGGATCCTCCTGTCTGAATCTCCCAGCACCGGAATCACAGATGTGCTCCACCATGCCGAGCTTCCGTGTGGGTGCTTACGTCTGTACTCTTACCAACTGAGCTGCCCCATCTATGTGACAGTCAGTTTTAATGAACAGTTTGGAGGTGCGAATACATCCACGTTCTGTAGCCATTGCCTCCAGTCATCTCCAGGACTTTCTTATATTCTCTGACTGACACCAAACTCTGAGCACTCTCCTCTCCCAGTCCCTGAGAGCATTCATTCTTTCTGCCTTTTTTATTTGGGCTGCTCAGGGTTCCTTGTGTAAACAGGACCATACAGTGTGTGCCCTTTCATGTCTAGCTTATACCACTTTGATTGGTGCCCTCAAGTTGATAAATGTAGCCTCTGTCAGAATTTAGAGTGATTAATACTCAATACATCATTCTTGCAAAGGATGACTGGGAGCAGTCCACTGACTGGCTCTGAAAATCTACCCAGAGGAAGGATGGAGGAGGCAGAAGACCCCCTGGAGTGCCTAGAATTTGTGCCATTGAGATGGGAGCTACAGCTGATCAGCTGACACTGAGGCAGGTGCCTGTAAACCAGCCTAGGGCCTCTCAGACTTCCCACTAGTGTTTCAGCCTCCCTGTACCACGACCCGTGGGGACAAAGAGGACACTCAGCTGAGGGCTGTGACTCACAGGCCACCAAAGCCAGGCAGGGCCCCCGCACTTGGTCCTCGTGGCCCTGTCATTCAACCTGGGTAGTGACCAGTTGTCTTGGAGTCTCTACTCCTTTCTCCAGCCTGGTCCCCAGGCTCTAGGGATGACCCAGTTGGCCCAGTGAGTAAGGGCCCCTGACAATCGCCCTTTCATAAAGCCTCCATGCTGACTAATGCTTCTCAGTTAGGCTCATACTGGGCCCTTCCACTTCAAAACCAGGCCTTGCCCTGGAGCTGACCTTGGAAGTTTATCCCCTGATGCTGCCCTCCTCCCCAGTTCCTCTTGTTGACCGTGACCCCTATGGAGCTCTCTTCTCCCTGGGCCTTGCTGCCAAGCTTTGGGCTGTCCTTCGGGTGGGCACTCCTTGCCAAGGGGCCCACAGAGCCCCTCCTTCCCGGTTGTTCATCCTTAGGACATGATGGTCAGCTACTCACATCTGACTCCTGGAGGCTCCCAAGGATGACTTCATTGAGGGGACCTCAGGCACTAGGCCAGTAGGGGAACTCTTTCTCAGTTACAGACTAAGTTCCTGCAAGACCTTTTGGAAAGACATGGGCTCTAGAATGAGGGGTGAGTTTGAATTATACACGTTAGGAAGAAATATAGGATGGGCTTGGGGATAATTCCTCTTTACCAGAATGGATATGAAGCACCTCCAGAGAGCAAAGCCATCCTGGCCCTGAGCAGAGAATGATGGCCAAGAGCCTACTGTGCTGGTCGGGGAGGCTGCGAGTCCAAATTGAGTCGGGAGAGGTGTTCCCATGGAAAGAAGGCAGATGAGCACAGACTGTATATCTGATGGCTGGGGAGATGCCTTGGTCTGGGAGAGGCTCTCTGTTTTAGGGGGAAAGGGAAGTTAAGACACCAGTGACTGCCATGGCCTCTTGCTCTCACTATTAGATAACTATGGGAATTACTTAGCATGTTCTGAGAGGTACCTGGGGACTGAAAAGCTCCAGCCTGGGAGGTTGAGGCTATGATCTGGTCCCAGCTGGCTCTTGCACTGACACATCCCTTATCTACAAAGGATGGTAGTAAGTTATGAGGCCCTTGGAGGTCCTTCCCAGCCCTGAGAGTCTGTAACTGTAGCCATCTTTAAAGATGAAAACAGAGCTGCTGAGCTAAGAAAGATGTGACAGATGGTTGGGCCACAAATTTTTCTTTCTAGTGTCCTGCATCAGCAGGGCCTTGGGTGAATTCTAGCATTTGTTCATTTTGATGCTACCAAGGCAACATCTGAGGGTCTGATCAAATAATTCCACAAGGACCTTCAAATCCACAGGTTCCCCAGATTCTTACTAAGCCTTCTCTTCCCTCAGACTCCTACTGCCTCCCTGCCTCCTACACATCCCCAGGGTCTGCGGATGCCCATGCTGTGTGTCTTCCAAGAGGCTCGCACTTAGATAGACTTTGGGAAACTTGTTTCCTGGCGGTGAGGTGATATCAGCTGAGATGGCCAGGCAGAGACACACGTGGGTTAAATGGTGACAGCTTCAGCCAGCAGGCAGCTCTGCAGGTTCAAGCTTATTCTAAAGCAGCCCCTCCCCCACCTTCCAGCTCTGGGGGGTTTTTTTGTTGTTGTTTTGTTTTTTTGTTTTTTGGTTTTTTGGTTTTTTTTCACCACAAATCAGGTCGTCTGTCTTCAAAGTACACTGATGTACCTTTGGGACCTCTCTCTAGAGGGAAACTCAGAGAGAGAGAGAGAGAGAGAGAATACCTTTTTCTTTACTACTCTACTCTGCCCAGGGCCTGGACAAAGTCCTGTGTGGAGAAGGTTCTGGAAAGATGCATGTGTGGTGCCTGGAGGCATTGGGAGGCAGCAGTTATGATTCAGATAGAGTTGCAAGGAAGGCTAAACTTCAGTCACAAGGAGACAACAGCTCCATATTTTAAGAGCCTGGGATGTGTTTTTAATCTGTGGCTGTCTAATCAATGGCTTCTTGCCCATCACTGGCGTCCAGGGCTCCAAGCATCTGGTCCTGAAACACACGGATATGTGTGGGTGGGATGGGAAGCTGTGCAGGCTGCCTGGAAGAATCAGTCTTTGTTTTCATCTTTATATGCACCTGCCATCCTCAAGTCCTTGGAAAACACATTGTGACTTTCACCTTCCAAACCTCTCTGGGCCTGGGGGGGTGGGGGTGGGGGTGCAGCCTGGAGCCCACGGAGCAGCATTCCAGTCATTCCAGGTTCCTGACAGCTCCTGGTACTGTGGCCACCGAGCCTTCAGTGTCCAGAAATTCCAGCTGACTCATCCGTGGGTGAGCAAAGCCAATTCTAGGGGCGGGTGGAACCCCAGTGGGCTCTCTCTGTCTAGGTCCCCAATTCAAAGGAAGAGCAGGGCATGGGGTGACAGCCTGGATGTGAGTCATTTCTGTTTGAATGACATTCAAGTGTCATCTGAGACATCAGTATAAGGTAACAGGTGAGGTATGACTATGGAGTATAAGTCTTGGCTCTGACCTCAGATCGCTGGACCAGGCTCTCTCATTACCAGTCTTGTGGCCCCATTAACTCTGGGAGTCTCAGACATCCTGTGGAGATGGTTGTGAGTAGTGGTTCCCAAGCAGTAGTAGTGGGGGAGATTAAGCAAGAGTATGCAAATGAGCACTTTCCCTGTCACACTGGAGTTGCTTAGCAATGATGACCTGGATTGGGATGTCACCCCTTTGATGCAATGACGTGAGACCTGCTTCCGGGTGGGCAGGCGGGTGTGTAATCATAGCTCACTTGGTCCCATGGGGTGAAAGGTTGCCAAATTACATGGTGGTGGGAAGTCCCGGCCTGTCTTGGGATTCAGAATGCTATTTCTCTTTGAATTTCCCCATCAGAGCAGAGTAGGGCAGCTAAGCCTCTCGCGCATAAAAGACTGTGACCACAGACAGGGGACAGGGCTAGAGGGAAAGGGCAGTGGCTTTTCTAGTGTTCACAACTCCAGATGGCTTTTCTACGTTCCTCCAGATGGCCGACAACCGGATCCCTGCCAAGGTCTTCCTGCTTTTCCCCAGACTTGTCCTACGCCACAGTGTTTCTCAGAAGCGGGAAATACAGCTTTTTGTTACTGCCTACCATGGGTTCCAAAGCCCCCAGCTTAGCTCTGCCTTCCAGTTGTCTTCCCAGGGAATGTCTCAGGAGGTGTGGAAACAGGAGAAGATGTGATGTTGGGACTCTTTTTCCTTACCTACAGAAGACACTCGAGAGGCCAACACAAAGTATAACAGGAAACTCACACTTGCCTTCCTCAGCTGCCTAGCACTGTGGGTTCAAATCCTCACCCTCTCCCCGGATCGGGGGCTTGCCCTGTCTCCCACTCTCTTATATGAAGTGTCTGTGACAATTGTCATCTCTAGCGTTGTCTTAAGCCCTGGAGATGGCAAGTGTGCAGTGTGATGTCACGCACTCACAAATTACAGTCTAATTTTGTCCTCATAGATGATGGCTTCTTTAACTTTACTGAACTTGTCACTTTCCAGACAGAGAAACTGAGGCCCAGAGTCTGTTAGTGGGAAGAGAACTCAGATGCTGTCTTATGCCTCAGCCACTGTCGGGTTAGCTCCAGGAGGAAGCCATAACTGAGGGAAAGAGTCTGGCCGTCTGCTTCAGCCCCCTCAGGCGGCTCCCAGGGCTCCTGCCAAGAGCTGGTTTGGCCGCTGCTCTTTCCCTTCGTGCCCATCAGCGTCAGTCAGATGTTACAGGCAGAGGTCCCGGGAGCCCTTTCAGGTTTTACCTCTTTGGATCTCCTCCCCCACAGCTTCTCTTTCCTCTGTTTTTCCCCAGCTGGTGTCTGTAGTTTTGAACATGAAAACCTACAGTTCTGGTGACATTAGAGATGGAGCAAACAGTTTCTTTCTCGGGTCTCTGGAAATGTCTCTGTTAGCGAGACTTTGCGAAGGGAGAGAACTTCCACAGTGCAAACTGCCCTGAGTGTTTTCCTGCTTCAATGTCATTAGCTCCCAATCCCAACCTGCCCAGCTTCCTGCAAAACTGGGAGCCTGGGAAATTACGGTGATATGCTTTCTCCTGAACACGGCCGGCCGGTGTGTGCTGCTTCGTTCACTGATCCCATCTTCCTGACTCCACGAGGCGGTGTCCTCACCTCTTTTTCCACTTGAGAAACTGAGACTCGAAAAGGTCATGTGACCCATCTGTGGTCACTGAGCTACTGGGCTTTCTCTCCAATGCTCTCTGACCAGTGCCTGCTGACCTGTGCACAGCCTATGAGCTAGCCTGTCAGCTTTAAATGGAAAGTCCGGGGCTTTGTATTGTCATTACAGAGAGGGTCAAATCCTTCACTTACTTATAGCTTCCTAAAGATCACAGAAAGACTTGCCACCACTTTACCTCTAACATGACCAACCCCAAACCAGAAAGGTATGTATTAGTAAGGATGAATGTGCATCCATGAATAAGAGTATATGTTTTCAGAAAGAAATGTAAAAACTCATGTGCCTAAGGACATGAGGGTGAATGTGTGCACACATGGATACGACTAAGTGTGCACCTGGGTTACACAAACATACGTGTGTGCTGGGTGGAGAGAAGGCAGGAGAGATGGACAGCATGGGTATGAGGGCAGGGGCACTCAGCTCAAGGGATTCATCTTCTGACTCTTGAGCTCTCCTTGAAGAAGAACACCTGAGTCTGTTTCCCAGCACCAGCCATGGGTTTTGTTTAGTTTGAGACAGGGTCTTGTGTAGTTCAGGCTGATCCTTGGCTTTGAATTGACTGTGTAGCCAAGGATGACACTGAACTTCCGATTCTTCTGCCTCTATCTCCTACATGCTGAGATTATAGGCAAGTACCAATGTCCAGTTTATGCTAGAAATCAAATCTAGGGCTTTGTGTATGGTAGGCGAGTGCTTTACCGTGTGAGCTACCTCACACCCCCAACCAGTTGTTTTTTTTTTTTTAAATCGTGTAGCCCTGGCTGTCCTGGAACTATGTAGACTAGGCTGGCCTTGAAACTCACAGAGATCCACCTGCCTCTTCCTCTCCAGAGTGTGTGTGTGGGATCAATGGTGTGCACCAACACACCCAACCTCCATAGACCTTTTAAGACACATTTATGTTTACATACAATCAAGAAGCAGCAATCAATCTCACAGTTCCCTTCCTGCATGACTAGTCACTCCCTCTTGGGCCCTGTGGTCTCATCAGGCCCAGTTTCCTGGGCCGGGGTGCCCAGAGCCCACAGCTGGCTCTGTACCTCAGGGAGTGGCCCTGCTCTATCCAGGGCAGATTAACTTCCTTGGGACTGGCTTTGTCTTGGCTCATGAAGTAACAGCATGGGGCTGAGAGCTGAGAGCTGAAAGCAGAGGCCTGTCCCTCCCACCCTGGGGCCTGGTTCTGCTGAAAACATTTGATTTAGGTTTCTCAATTTGCTTTCCCTGGCTGGGTATCCTGGTCCGAGGGGAAACACCTAGGGCCTCAGCTATTTTGTCTGCTGCAGTTTGGGAGAGGGATTTGATATCCGTGTGGAGGAGGTTCCAGCCTCAGCGGCGGGTTTGGGCTGTTTATTTGTTGAGTACAGGGTGGGTGGGGTAAGGCTCAGAACGCTGTAATTGGAAGCAGGGGAGTAGACGCTGACACTTGTACAGATAAAAATTCTCTGCTGAGGGTCCAGCTTGTGTGACCGCACGAGGGAGCCTGCTATTGTACATGTCCTGCCAAAGCAAGTGTGTGTTCATTTAAATCTGATGTTTAAAACACCCTCCCAGGCTCCACCCCAAATCCTTCCTTCATCTGCATATTGCTTCTTAAGGATCATAAAGATCTTGTACCTCAACTCTGAAATCCTGGAGCACGTGCCCAGCCATCTGCTTCCAGCTTTTCTGAGTACACTAGCAGGTTCTTGAAGGCCAGGCCGGAAGCTCTCGGATGTCTGTCATTGTCCTACGCCCTGGCTCTGGTCTGTTGCCTGGCACATAACAGGCCTTGTACATATTTGTCAGATGAGTGAGGGATGAGCTAATTCACTGCTGCTCTGGGTACATGGCCTTGGTAGACAGCTATGTTTCAAAGATCCTTTGGATCTTTGAGCCAAAAGTATTTTGAGCCAAACTCAACTTCCCTCTGAGTGCCATCCCTGGAACGATACTGATTAGGTTTACCAGGAAAGCCCTGTGATTATGTGAAGGTGGACATTATGCACCTTCAAAGGCCCCCAGCCAAGCTGAAAATAGTTCTCATAACCATTTCTCACATCCTGAAGAAGACAGTCCTTTATGACATGGTCCTTTTCATCAGAACATGAGCAGAGTTTTCTATACTTACGGAAATGTAGTCCCCAAATTATAGATCTAGTTTGGCCAGACAGAGATAAGAACATTGGACCGTGTGCGTCTTTCTACCCCATGCCTTGGCATCCTAATTCCCAGGTACAGAAAGAAAATTATGGGACATTGGGAAGAGAAAGGGGCCCCTCACTCAGACTTAAGATTCTTGTGAGCTAAGGATCAAGAATCCCAATACAATTAGCAGCATTTGCTAAAGGCCAGTCTCCTTTCCCATCTATAAACCTACAATTTTCTAAGAATCTTAACAGAAACGTCATTTACAGTAAGAGACATGTCCTAAAACCCTTGCGCAACCCTAGTGGCTTCTGGCTATATTTTATCAGATTATAATCCCACCCTATAATCTCACTTACCCAAAGAGAGAAAAAGTTTCTTAGCAATCTCTTGAGATTGCAGAGAAGCTGCAAAACCGTATAAAAGGCAAAAGCTGACTCTTGATCTGACTCTCTCTGTAGTCTTGACAAGGAAGGGCACGTTATTCTTCCTTTGAATGCCATTCTCTCAATTTTTAATTAACCCAACTGCACCTTGTGCTTGCTCTTCTGAGAAGATGAAGGGATCCCTCAGCTGCGGAGGGCATCTGTATAAACTTGTACCTCTGTCCTAGCAACGGCTGACAGTGTCTGTGGACATGACCTTGTCTGTTACGTGAGCTTTGCTAGATGTAGTCAGGGAGAGATGACGCCATAAAAATCAAGGCCTGACAGCCTTCTGAGGGAGAGATTTGACGATAGACACACGGGGAAAGCCATATGAAGACAGAGGTAGAGACTGGAGTTATGCGTCTACAAGAATCTATGATTGCCAAAGATTACCAACCACTCCTGGAAGCCCAGAGGGAGGCATGGAGTAGACCTGAGTCTAGAGCTTTCTGGAGGAATCAGTCTGCTGACATGTTGACTTCTGGCTCCTAGAACCTAGAGAGAACATACATTTGGTGAGACTTGCTTGTGTGTGTGTGCCATATGCTCATGCTCTGTGCCCCCTGCTGGGCTTGAACCTACAACCCACCCTTTAGCATGGTGAGTGCTGGGATTACAGGTGTCTGTGACCACACTTGGTCTACTTACGTTGCTTTAGACTACTTGTTTGTAGAACTTTGTTACAGCATCCTGGGACAATAACGTTTTCTACTAATACCCGCCTTGACTTTTATATCAATATAAAAGATCGTTCTTTGCAATCACATGTTTGCAAACTTAAAAAATTTCATGAAACCCAAAAGCTACCAAGTAAGTACAAAGGCTTAGAAAAATGATTGGATGTATGATAAACATGAGATAAACAAGCTGAACCCATTCAACTGGCCCCATAACCACAGCACCCTGATTACAATAGCATCTAAGACTATGAATCTCCTAGCAACGAGCTTGTGTAGAATCTTGATAAAGAGTGAGAGGCAGAGTGGGGGAAGGGGAACTGTAACCAAGATATAATATGTGAAAAAATCTATTTCAATAAAAGGAGATTTTAAAAGAGATTTAAATAAAGTGGGTATTGTGAAATAAGAAAATTAAATTTATAAATTTTCTTCATTTCCAAATTTACTGATCAAGAGAAAAATGAAAAGACAATTCTAGAAAAGGGGGGAGAGGTCAGTCCTACAAATCATCACAACTTACTAATTAAAGTACTAGAAATATAAAATAACACCATATACTACCCAATGCTGAGCCAGTGTTTATTATCCCCTTTCAGATCGGGAGTGAAGGGGAGATTGTTGAGAATTGGGGCCAATTGAATGCTTATGCAGACTGAAGAAAATCCTCTGCTGTGTGATAGACCGCTTCTCAGAACGCTACCTCCACAGCTGGATGACGAAGAGCTCTGCCACCTGCCATATTCTCTGAGTGATGTTTAATAATCAAACCACCAGGAAAACTTTTTCATTGCCCAGTCTTTAAATTTCTGGAACCATATTAGCTTAGGGAAGTACCTCAAATTTACAGACTTTATATACTGTTTTATTAAATGTTTGCTGAACATCTTAGAATGTGCAAAGCCTTATGCTAGGCCCCAAATGCTCCTGATGGTTAGCCACACACATATATTTCTACAAAATGGATTTGCACCTGATACTTTAGGAAGCCAGCCCACAGATTTTCGGAGGAAGCACCCAGCTGAGCAGTCATGTGCCACTTAACCAACTTGGCTTTTCTTGCTTCATTATGTGAAAATGACTAGATTTGAGACAAATACAATAAAATTTATTCAGATAAAGAAACAATCAAAATGCTGTCATACCTGAAAGCATCTTATAGGGGTTATTTTTTTTCTCACAGTATGAACACAGAGGCTGCACCCTAGATGCTGACATCTAGGGTGGAACTGGAGTCAGGAACAGGCAGGTCATGCACTAGTATCTACTTATAACTTCTGGAAAGAAGGACTGGAGAGATGGCTCAGCAGTTAAAAGCATTGGCTGCTCTTCCAGAAGACCCAGGTTCAATTCCCAGCGGCTCATGACTCTGTGATTCCAGTCTCAGGAGATCCAATGCTCTTATCTTGTCTCTTTAGGCAGTATGCATGACCATGGTGCACAGACATGCAGGCAAAAGACCCACACACATAAAATAAATAAACTAAGAAGATATAATATGGCAGCCCATGTGGCCTGATATTGTGAGCTGACAGAGGGTAGTTATATCTTAGGATGGGCCTAACTCAGAGGTTATGGACTGGGACCTGGACACATACTATAGCCCCCTGGAGGGTTTAAAAGAGGAGGCAGGGGTAGCTCCGTTCAAGCAGAATCTTACAGGGAGCTTTGAACACTCAGGCATTTGCTGGGTGGCTGACACTCTGCAGGTTACATGTTGGTGAAAATGGAGTGTAGATCTTGGCCTCTTCTTAATTGTACGTGGGCTGATGTAAGTAAAAAGCACACATATTGGTGCGTGTATATACACATGCGCACACCCATAAAATTCTTGTTCAGTTGTAAGAATTTCAATGTTTTGAAGAGTACCATGTAACCCAGGCTGACTTTAGACTTATCACATAGTTGAGGATGACTTTGAACTCCTGACCATCAAATATTTAAATCCCCCATTCTGCGCTGGGATTACAGGAGTGCACCATTCCCAGTTTATGAGGGCCTGAGGAGCAAGGCCGGGGTTCATGCATGCTAGGAACTACAGCCCAGGCCCGTACTATTGTGATTTGTTGGGTACTGTGGTGGCTCTTGGGGATATCCAGAAGACAGTGTTCATGACTTTAAGACTAACTGTTATTTGGGTCTTATGCAAAGTTCTTGCCTATTTTCTTTGAACAAAACACACATTACTTTTTTCTTTTTGGATGTGTTGATAAAGAAAAGAGGCTCTGCAGAAACATACCAAATAAACCCAGGAAAGCCATGTCAGATAAACCCTCCCATCATGGCTCTCTCTGTTGTTCTTCCCTGGCTTCCCCTGACTAATGATGGACACACTTTTTCCAAAATTATTTTTATGTGTATGGTGTTCTGCCTGCATTCGTCTATGCACCCCTTGCCCGCAGTGCTCAAGGAGGCCAGAAGAGGGTGTTGGATCCCCTGGAACTGGAGTAACAGCCGGTTGGGAGCCTCCATCTGGGTGCTGGGGGTTGAATGAAGCCCTTGTACAAGAGCAATGAAGGGTTTTTACTGCAGGGCTCTTCCCAGCCTCCTGATAGGTATACTTGGAACAAGTTTTATTCAGGCCCCTGTCTCAGTTTCTTGGCAGGGGGATTATTACACCGATGGCTTTTAAAGAGTTTGTCTGCATGGTATGGAGATGGGGAGCCATTAATTGTTTCTTTTCTAGAAATTTCTATTCTTCTCAGACAATTGCTGGAATGGAGATATGATCACGGTTCTATAGTAGGCTTTACCCTATTGTTTGGCCACTTTTTACTTTAGAGGCCTTAGTGTGATGCTTTGAATGCGAGCTAGTCATTACTGAATAATTCCCAAGGAAATGAAGGGGCATCTCCAGGTTTGGGGATTGTGTGTGTGTGTGTGTGTGTGTGTGTGTGTGTGTGTGGCAGGATGTCACTATGTAGCTCTAGCTAGCCTAGTGCTAACCTGCCTCTCTCTCTCAAGTACTGGGCTAACAGGTGTTTATCGTGACACCCAGCAGAGAAAGTCTAGTCCAGTTCCTGTCAGGAGATGTGACTGTGTCCTGCCTAAGGGCTTTGGCGCTAAGAAAAGCCTTACTCTGAAAGAAACAGAGCAAAGAGGGAGCTAGACTGCCACAAGCAGACTTCAGTCCTCCAAGCAGCTAAAGGGTGTGTGTGTGGGGGGGGGGGGGGGAGGTCTTCATTTACATAGAAAATAAACTTCCTGTCCTATTAAACAATGAGGCATTCAAAATCTGCCCGAGTAAAAGTCCCCTGATGCAATGAGAGGGTGAGCAATTTCATGTCAGGCTGTTGTTATGGGATTTAAACATGTCCTAGCTAGGGCTTGAGGTGAAAGTCGGAGCCAAAGACAATAGCCCTAAACCCCACATGCGCAGGAACCTCATTCCAGGGCAGCTTCCTTAGGAGAGCAATGTAGACTTTTTACAAACAAAGTGACTTCAAAGGTGGGCCTGCATCACATGCCTCCCTTCTTGACTTCAGCCCAGACCACCATGGCCCCTTTGTTTCTCCGTTTATTTTATGAGATTCTCACACACATTATAACGCAATTATCTGAGCTCACGAACCAACAGGAAAGCAGTAGTCAACTGAGTACTTCCTTTGTCAAGCACCGACCCCTGATCACTCACTGTAAACTGATAGGCATGCTGGATAACTGGGCACCCTGGGACATGATGCCCTCCCACCCCAACACACCCAAGACTCTCGGCTGAATTCCCCAGGGAGGAGGCGGCCAGGGGATAGGGAACGGGGAAATTTTCTTACATCACTTGACGTGCTTGCTTTCACTCACAAAATCCTGAGTCATAACTGGAGCAGCGTTGCCTCGGGCTCTGGCTGAAATCAGAGGCTATAGATTTGGAAACCCGACTCCACGGGCTGAATCTTGTCCAATTCATCGGAAACGTGTATTAGTTCAGTCGCCCCTCTTTCAGGCTGAAGTGCCTTCTAATTGAGGGATTACGTGAGGAAAGTGGTTGTGTCGTGGCTTAGTAAGCTGATGCCATGCTGGTGAACACTATTTGACATTCAGTGAGTTTACAAAAAGGGCAGTTTCTCGATTTGTTTGAACCAAGATTAAGCGTAAGGAAAAGTTTTTCTTTCCCATCCCAAGACAAATGGGAAACACATGTTTTCCCTTTTTGACTTTGTAAGTACACGGCTTCACACACTTCTCCCCACCCCCTTCAGCTGTGAGTTTTCAAGGGCTGCTGAACTTCTCTCTTCAGTGGCCAAAGCCAATACACTGTGATTCTTTATATTTCCAGACAGCGGGGCTCATGGCGAGGGCCTGATTCCAGGTCACCACTCGGGGTGTTCCAGAGCCTACGATTTTATGGACAGATAAGACGGGAAAATTCAAATGCCAGGAGCCCTTCGAGCAGGGTGAGGATAGGCTTTTGCCCAAATGACCCTATCAGAAACCACTTCTTTGTCTGTATAATATTCTTAAATGTCTGGGTTAATTTCCAGCTCTGGAAAGAATATTCATATTCACATATTCGGGTTTTTTTTGGGGGGGGTGTTGATACCCACTCACTACGTAGGCCTGGTGGGCTTGGAACCTACTATGTAGATCAGGCTAGCCTTGAACCCACAGAGATCCACCTACCTCTGTGTGTCCTGGCCCTAGGAATGGAATTAAATGCTTGAGCCACATGCCCAACTGAGGTTTTCTAGGGTGGGGGAGATGTGTCTGGCTGAAGGCACCCTGATTATGTTTTAGGACAGTGTGCAAGCCCAAGGGCTGGGAAGCCTCTCTCAAGGAGCCGCCCTGGTCTGGGCTCTGTGTGACCTTGAAGGGTTGGTTTACTTCGTCTCTTTTGGAGCCTGTTTTATCTGAGAGGTGACTGGACAATGTGGCCCGTGATGTAGCGGTTCAGATATGTGACAAGCCTCACTGTGGCTAGGGTGTACAGTACTTTGAGTTCCTTGGAATGAAAGGATTGTTCATCTTAGAAGATAATTTTTTTTAAAAAGTGATAGCCCATAAATATTTTTGGATTATCAAAAGAGTAAAGGAAAATCAATTTTTAAAACTTGTTGCTTTTACTGAGTCGCTACTTGTTCGGCCTAAGTGCCTAAATGTTGAACACAGAATGTAAAGAACCACGATTCTCCATCTGACAGGATGGATTTCTCAATTTTCTCTGTGATTCCCACCTCAGAACTCCACCGAAACTGACCCCACTTCAATTTGTATTATGTCAGTTTTTCAACCCCGGAATCTACTGGGATCTTCACTGGAGCGCTGGGGTTATCCTGAGGGCTCACTAGTGTGTGTGTGTGTGTGTGGGAAGAACAGCTTTGGGGAGCCCTGTTTCTAGACCAGGAAAAACTTCTGGTCCTCAGAGCAGTCCAGATTTAGGAAAATATTTGTGTATGAGCCTGTATGTGTACATGCCTAGTGCCCACAGAGGCCAGAAGAGGGTATCAAACACCCTGGAACTGCAGTTATAGGCACTTGTGAACCTCAGTGTGGATGCTGGGAATGCAACCCTGATCTTCTCCAAGAGCAACACGTGCTCTTAAAAAACAACACCCCCCCCCCCAATTGCAACAACAAACTTTTAAAAAATAATTTACTTATTTTTATTTTTTATATTCATTGGTGCTTTGCCTGCATATATGTCTGTGTGAGGGTGTTGGATCCCCTGGAGTTACAGACAGTTGTGAGTTACCATGTGGGTGCTGGGACTTGAGCCTGGGTCCTGTGGAAGAGCATCAGTGCTCTAACCACTAAGCCATCTCTCCAGTCCCCCGGGCTTAAAAATTTTTTATTACATATTTACTGTGCGTGTGCATGTATATTCACATACACATGTATGCGTTTGCCATGGTGCTCCTATGGAGCTCAAAGGAATGCACACAGGAGTCAGTGCTTACCTCCACTAGGGGGGACAGAATTCAGGTTTGGCAGCAGGCACCCTTTGATAAGTGTTTTGAATTGCCAGTAATGGGTTTTTCTGCCCATGCAGTAAACTGAATAAAATCAGATTTAATCTGAGTAAAGCATTCCTGAGTGACCTCTGGAGAAGAGATCATATGGTAGGTTATGGACCAGAGCTTAAATACCCTGTAGGCATTGTCTTAAGGCACTGCTTGGCGGGGTTTTTTGTTTTGTTTTGTTTTGTTTTGTTTTTTTGTTTTTTGTTTTTTGTTTTTTTTTGAGGGGCAGGGTTTGGAGAGGGAGGAGGGGGCTGCAGCAGAGCTTCCAATGGACATCCTTCCTCACTACCCCATCTCACTGGCCTAACCTTTGGGTTTTTAAAAGTCAGTTCTCATAACAGGACCTCACCCCTACTTTATTATAAATCCTAACTGTTCACAGGTCCCTCAGCTACCTGAGTCCAGTTTCACTTAACTTCCTGTCTGAAGACAGTACCAGGGTAGCCCTTAATCTCTCTCCTCCCCCCCCCTCTCATTTCAAGACAAGGTTTCTATGTGTAACCCTGACTGCCTGAAACTTGCTTTATAGACCAGGCTGACCTCAAACCCCCAAAAATTCACTGCCTCTGCCTCCTGAGTGCTGGGATTAAAGGCGTGGCTAAGTAATCTCTTTTTCAGAGACTGTACCAAGCTTCAGGACAAAGGGCCAATGTACTCACCATCCTGCTTGGTGTGTGCTGATTCTTACATGCTTCTGCTTGTTCATCTGGCCTCAGCTGAAATGCTATTTCCTCAAAGAGGCCTAACTACCTCATGAAAAGTGGCACCCACAATACCTTCTCTAGTTATGTCTTTCTAGACCCCTGCATGAGATTTCATGGTTTTTAAATGTTTTTCCCCTCCCTCAAACATCTTAAAATTCTATGTGTACGTGTGTACGTGTGTGTATGTGTGTGTGTGTGTGTGTGTCTGTGTGAGGTATGCGTATGTGAATGCGGGCGTCGGTAGGTTTCAGAAGAGGGCATCACATTCCCCAGAGCTGGAACTACAGATGGTTGTGAACTATAGGACATGGGTGCTGGGAACCAAACTTAACAAGAGCAGTACTTGCTCTTAACTGCTGAGCTGTGTCTCCAGCCCCTGTGGAAAATTCCTTTACCGTGTGAGTATATGTCACTATGATTGGTTTAATAAAGAAATTGACTATCACTAAGCAGGATAAGGTTAGGTAGAAGAACCAGACTTAGAGAATTCTGGGAAGAAGTGTGAGGAGTCTCTCTGGATTTCAAGGTGACTTTGAGAGGAAGCAGGAAATGAATTTACCATACTGAGAAAAGATACCAAGCCATGTGGTAGACCATAGATATAAAATATGGGTTAATTTAAAAGGTAAGAGTTAAGCAATAACAAGCCTGAGCTATTGGCTGAGCATTTATAATTATTAAATCTCTGTGTGGCTATTTGGAAACTGGCTGGAGAGAAAGAAAAGTCCGTCTACAAGCCCCTCTTTACCTTACCCACTGGTTGTTTCTCTCACTAAGCACAGGCTGTGTGAGGACAGAACTCTGGCTCATGTCTGACACTGTGCTCAACACATGCTATATAAGGACTGGTTCAGTGAAAAGGCTGGATGTGGTGACTCACACCTTTAATCTCAACATCAGGAAGCAGAGGCAGGTGGATCTCAGTGAGTTGGGGGCCAGCCTGGGCTACATAGCAAGTTCCAGACCCTATAGGGCTCTCTACTGATACTGTGTCCCAAAACAAAAACATCAAAACAGTGCTAGGGACATGATTATCTACTAAACAGTCTTATTTGCTAAATGCCTCACATTGCTGGGGTGTACGGTAATCACCCCAAACCTCTACTTCTGTTAATATTGGCTGTTGGAAGATCAGTTTCTTCAGATGCTATTGAGAATCTGATCCTAGATATGGTATCTTACATTTACACATATTAGATTTCAGATGCTTGTATTTATCATTCTGTACAAAAACAGTACTTTTTAAAAAAAGATGGGTACGTGCATATGAGAGCAGGAGGCATGGAGACCAGATGTCAGATCCCCTGGAGCTGGAGTTACAGACTGCTGTGAGCCACCAGCACCAGAACTCAAACTCAGACCCTCAGCAAGAGCAGTGTATGCTCTCGAGTGCCGAGCCATTTCCAGTTCCTAAATGATTGTATCTTTTTATCTTTTTTCTAATTTTTTCAACTCAAAGGTCATCTATTATTTTAACACATAAGTTCATAGGGAATGTGTTTCCATCTCAGGCTATTTTCTCCTGGTTCTCCTCAAGTGGGAATCTTTAGCAAGAGCTGGCTGGCTTTCAGTGAAACCGTGGACCTCTCTCTCAGGCCCCTTTCTTTTTATTATGGTTCTCCATTACATGCCTCAGAAAGCAATCTTGACTTTTTGGTGCTTGGTATGCTTAATATGCCTGTTAGTCCTTTTGACAAAAACTTCCCCTGTTTAAAATGCCAACATCATGCTGGGTAACTGTGGTGTTTTGAAAGAAAATGGACCCTAAAGGGAGTGGCACTATTAGGAGGTGTGGCCTTGTTGGAGCAAGTGTGTTTTCCTGTGGGGGTGGAGCTTTGAGGTCTTTTTTGCTCAAGCTGTGTTCAGTGTGACACTCAGACCATTTCCTGATGCCCACAAGATGTAGAACTCTCAGCTCCCTCTCCAGCACCAAGTCTGTCTGCCTTCCACCATCTTCCACCATGATGACAATGGACTGAACCTCTCTGAATTGTAAGCGACCCAATCAAACAATTTCCTTTATAAGAGTTGTTGTGGTTATGGTGTCTCTTCACAGCAATAAAACCCTAAGACAGTAACACCCTGGACTTCCACGTTACCATGGTAACATTTCTGGGGTGTTCCTTTTGCACTATTCTTTTGACATCTGCAAGGTCACTTTATTAGATTCATATATATGTGTAAGTGAGGGCACCGTGAAACCTGCAGCACAGACCACTCTGTGGGTAGAAAGAAAGGTTTATTGGGGATCAGACTGAAAAGGCCACCTGCGGGGGGTGGGGGGGAGTAAAGTGGCAGGAAAGTAAGAAGATTTTATATGACAATTGGCAGGGTGGGAGGATCTTTGAGCTGATACAGACTGTTGTGGGGGACAGATCAAGGTGGGGTTTCTGGAAGATTAAGGGAGGTTCTTGGTAAACTCACCTTTAGGCTTCTTTTACCCAGTAGCAATTCTTTTGTTTATCCAAAGTCCTTCAGTTTAGGATATGGTCACTAACACTGCCATTTTGGGGGCTGCTTTTAACTCAATATTCCAGCCTTTTTTGATAGTCCTTTGACTACTTCCTGTTGAGGGAGAGGGGAGGCATGAGAAGATGCAGGGCTGGAATACTGCGTTTAAAGTAAGGGCTCAAGCTGGCTGGAAGGCAATGGTTGGAGACCTAAGGAAATTCCATTGGAAACATCTGGTTTACCCACTGTGAGGTTATGTCTTCAATTCCCTCCTGAAGGAGCCTGAAGAGACAAGGAGCAATCATTATTACTATGAGAAGGACAGAAGCCAGTGGTCTAGGGAGATGGAGGAGCTAGGGGCCCAAGGGATGCCAAAAGGAGAGCCTGTCATAGGAGCCCTGGAGGCTGCACTTGGTGATCTGGCTGGCTCATGTAAACCCCAAACCCTCCCTTTCTCCTGGCTGCACTGTTCATGTAGTGACAACATTCTTCACTGAGGAAGAGGCCAAGTGTTTCCCTTTCTGTCTGTCAGTAAGTTGAGGGCTCACTGGTTTTGCAGGACCACAGAGGCTAGAGGAGGTGAGACCATTTTGGAGCAGTTGCAGGGCCAAAGTTGATTCCTGGGTGGTGTCTGTCAGCTGAGTGGAAGCCTGCTGGGACAGACAGACACTGGACATAAAGTAAAGTCAAGGGGTTTAGGGGATCTTCTTCTTGGGCACATATGTGGAATTTCCAGGTGTTCACATCACTCTCTAAAGCTTACAGAAATTTTTAAAAGTTGACCATAAGAGATACAAGTTTTAGATGTATTCGCAACTCAATCTCATTGCAGAGAATGCAGTCAAGTGTGCCAACAGCCCAAGCTATAGAAAAATAAAACCTAAAAAGTTATCTACATAAACAAGTTTAAAATGCCCAAAGAAAACTTACATTTTTTTGAGCCTGTGATATGACAATTTTAATTGTTTTTAAAGTTTTAACAGTCAGTATCTATAACTTACCAAAAATAGATGAATTACTTATGACAACTCTATTGATTTAAGTAAGGGTTTAATAATGATATGTTAGATTTTGAACTTTGAAAATTGAAGACCATCTTTCAGTAATTTTTCACATACCTCAAATCACTTCCTCATATCCTTAGAACTAGCGTAGATTTTCTTTCCATTCTGGAAATATCTAATCATTTACCACGAGATATAGATGCCTGATTCTTGGGAGCAGTCACTGAATTAAAATCAAGTCAAGTCCTTTTAGAATTGCCATTGGAGCATAAAGTCTGAGTAAAAAGTCCATTTTAAGCCAGTGATAGCAGAATGCCAGTTTTGAGTTTGCTTTTCCATGGAAACCAGTTTGTGAGTATACCTATCTCAGTAGGAAGCCTGTTAGCTCTAGGAAAAGGCAAGACTGACTTTTACACTTGACACTAACCTAGGCTGGCAGGTAACCCAGTTTTGAAGCTGTTTTATTTAAGAGAGTCAGATAATTTAAACTTTCTTTTAAAGCTCTCAAATTTATATCAACAGCAAGCAGCACATACGTACATCTTTTGCACCCAAAGTTACTGTATAGCCAGAATATTTTAAAAATTTATTCTTATTTTATGTTTATTGGTATTTTGCCTGCATGTACATCTGTGTGAGATCCCTTGGAACTGGAATTACAGACAGGTGTGAGCTGCCATGTGGGTGCTGGGAATTGAACCCAGGTCCTCTGGAAGAGCAGCCAGTGCTCTTAACCTTTGAGTCAGCTCTCTAGCCCAAGCCAGAATGTCTTAAGGTGATTGCATTTTCTAGCTATGAGTGGACTGGCCAGACAGCTCCAGCCTCAGGGGAGGCACTTGCCAGGCCAGCTGGCTGCTGTAGCAGTAGGTGGTGGGGCTGCTAAACTGTCTAGTAAAGACAGGGCCAGGGTTAAGAAGGATTCAGAGTCAGTGGGAGTTAATCTTGGAGGAGCCAAAGAACAGAGGAAGGAGTGACCTGTCAGCAGAAGCACTTCCCAAAGCTATGGCATTTGTAGGGCCTGGTGGTAGAGGGCACTCTATAACCTGGTCAGACTATGGAGCCAGTACAGCAGAAAGACAAGCCTCCATCCATGAACTAAGTATAGCCAGGATGTGACAGAGGGAAACAGAAAGTTGTGGGTTTTCTAGATAAGGGTTTTAAGTGATTCTAGGCAGGACTGACTGAGGGTAAGTGGCTTTGGGAAGGAGTGAGGCAGGGTTAAGAGTAGGGACGGAATCAAGTGGGTTTTCTAGTCAGAGGATGTGAACAAGTCGAACTTTAGAAGGGAACAGGGTAGAGGTCCTGTTAGGAGGTCCTTGAACCAGTGTGGAGATAGCGTGGCCAAACCTGAGTTTAGAGTTCTCCTATGTCAATAGGGAGGCTGCTGTCAGACCCTAACTGTTGTATTTATTTCTTTGGAACGACAGGCAACAGGGGCAAAGGTGAGTCCTCCTGTCTGTTCCAAAAGCCCAGGGCCATTCCCAGTTTTTTGGTTGTATACAGGATGAAGGGCTGGTCAAGTTCTGGAGAGAGTCAGGGCAGGAGCCTGTAGAGCCTCTCAGAGGCAAGAGAGCAGGCATGGTCGGCTTAGTAGAACCTAGAGGTTCAGTTAGGGGACCCTGAGCTGCTTCCCAGAGGAGTAAATAAGAATATCAAAGTTAGGAATCCAGGTTCAGAAGCACCCCACCAGGACAAGAAAGGAGAGATCCCTTCCTTGGTGGATGGAGGTGTAAGGTGCTGTCTGCCATTGGGAGTTCCTGGTTTGTTAAGGGAGAGCTGAAAGCTGAGCTTTGGGACACTCGGTATTCTTTGTTTCCTAGAAAGTTAATAAAGTTTGCAGAATGTTGTTGTGACAGCAAGGGGCTGCAGAGTGGAGGTCAGCAACATAATGGATTAAGTGGCCACGAAACAGGATGGCAGAAAGGAGGTGAGTGGACACAGCCTGGCTCAAGAAGTTGGGGCTGTTCTAGTGTTAGGGTCCTCCTGAGTGAAGACAAAGAGGTCACGTGACTCTGGGTAGAGAGGCATGGTGAAGAAAGCGCCCTTAAGGTCTAGAACAGCAGGTCAGGCAAGACAGCATGTGAGTGAGGGTGAGTGGGCCTGGCTCCCTTGGCTCTTTGTATTTGTGGGGCCACCACCCGGCTCTCAAATAAATGCACACACAGAGGCTTGCTATTGTTTATGAATGCCCAGCCTGGGGTTGGCTTGTTTCTTTCCAGCTTGTCTTAAATTAGCTCGTCTGCCTTTGGCTCCCGGGCTTTTACTTTTCTCTATTTTCTCTGCGGCTTCCTGTGCACCTGGGTGGCTGGTCCTGGAGACCTCTTCCTTTACTTCTTCTTAGATCTTTCTCCGCAGATCTCTCCTCCTATCTATTCTCTCTGCCTGCCAGGCCCGCCTATCCTCTCTCCTGACTCGCTATTGGCCATTAGTTCTTTATTAGACCATCAGGTGTTTTAGACAGGCACAGTGACACAGCTTCACAGAGTTAAACAAATGTAACGTGAAAGATTGCAACACATCTCTGCATCACTAAACAGATGCTCCGCAGCATAGGTGAATGTAACGCGTCTTAAAGTGATATTCTATAACACATGCCTTTATTGAGAAGGCGCCGTATGCCAGGTTTTAGGCATTTTCTGTTTTAAAGGAATATGGTATTTAGAGTGACAGGGTAGGTGGGGTCCTGGAATAGGATCTTGATTGGGGGTGGTGACAGGAAGACACTTTTGAGTCAATGAGGGAGTCTGGAAGAGGATAGGTGAAGCCTTAGTGTCAGCTGGGGGACAAGAAGCCTCTTCAGAGGCTCAGAAGAGATGGAAAATTCCAGAAGGAGTTGGATGAAAAGAAAAGTGTGATTTAGCCATCATATCCCCACTCAACATGGGGTTGAGCAACCAGGCATAATAAGGAAGGAGTAATTAGGTGGCTCCAGGGGTGATAGAGTAGAGGACCTGTCGCCCTAGGCTAGTGGGACTGGCCATTAACACCCATCACAGAGATCTGAAAAGGATAACATTTGCCAGAGTGAGCAGGAAGTATAGCCCTAGAATCTATTAAAACAACAACAGCGATTTCACCTAGGCTCCCCTATGGAAGCCAAGGGCTCCAGGGCAGTATAAGTCTGCAGCTGCTAGGCCAGGGCATCATCAGCCTGGCTGCCAGGTCCAGAAGGTTTTCCTGTGGAGGAGGAAACTGAGGACAGGCCTACCTGGGCTAGGCAGAGAGAAATAGTCAATTTTGCAGGTGTCCTGCTTGCCCACACTTTGGGCAGGGGCCTCACGGTGGGCGAGGTGAAGCACAGCTCTTCCCAGTAACCAGCGTTGCCAAAATTGAAGAAAGTTCCAGATGGGGTCTGTTGTGTGCCATCATCGCTTCTGAGGCAGCCCCAGGGATGCTGGAAGTCTTTTTCACTTTCTCCTGTGTCCACCTTTCTTAAACACCTTAAGATCATATTCAACAGATCTCTGAGGGGTTTGAGGTCCTGGCTCAAAACTGTCTTTCCTCATAGCCCTGGCTGTCCTGGAACTCACTACATAGACTAAGCTGGCCTTGAACTCACAGAGATCTGTCTACCTTTGCCTACCTAGTGCTGGAAATAAAGGCCTGTTCTAACATGCCTGGAAAGTTCTCTCTTAATATACTTGATTTTGAATATTATTTTATATTAGACAAACTTTTATTTTAAATTTATTTTCACTTACTCGCCTTAGGCTTAACCTTGACAACATATACAGGAGGACTATATGATGGGAGATATAAATTGGTCTCTCCCTCCAAAGCTTGTCCTTGTAAATGAATCACATTTGTCCTTAGGTTGACTACAAATAGTTCTGAGTACATTGAAGAATCTGACTGTTTATAAGGTGACTCACTGACTATTAACTTGCATGTCTTAATTATCTTTAACAGCTTATAAGAAGTTAGTAAGATTAGGATTTTATAATTTAATTCTTGTTAAATTTGGGCCTTAAAATTTATAATTTTGAATTGAAAATTTTTTGGCAAAACAAACTTTAAACCATAGATACACTCCATGGAGAATCATGTGGGAATCACATTTTCTGGCCCTTTCACAGCATACATTTAAAAATGTCACAGCTTCTTCAAAGAGCCAGAGCTTAACAAAGCTAGCAGAGTGTAAGTGGTTAGATGGACATCTTTAAGTCAGTTTGTTACCTGGAATAGACCGCTAGAGCCTGAGGAGCTTACAAACCTCAATCATTGAGCATTTATTGGTGAGTCCTATTTCCCACAAACCCCACTCATGATTTTACCCTCATCTTATTTTTATTCTTAGGACAAAAATTATCATAAAAAAATCCACCTTTGTCCCAAAATATCTTAGAAACACCTCCATTTTTCTAAACAAGTTGAATCCAAATTTCATATATGATATGCTGTAACAAAGTAAGATGGCCTATACATAGATATTTAGCTATCAACCCTTTTCGTTACATATTTTAAGCTAATCTTTTCTCTCCTTGGGATTTTACACCTTTGTCTCCCCAAGACAGGGTTTCTCTGTATAGCCCTGGCTGTCCTGGAACTCACAGAGGTCCCTGCCCCCTGAGTGCTGAGATTAAAGGCATGTACCTCTGCCTGGCTTTAAACATTTTTTTTTTAAAGCACATCCTAATAATTTTACAAATACTGGAAAAAAAGAAAGTTTACATTTCAACCAAAGCTTCAAAGATAGTAAACAAAACGGGGTTGGGGATGGAGGGGGTGTTCACTGAGAGCCCAAACCTGTGATTACACTTAGCCCTAGTAACCTCTGGTGGAAATCGGTTACCTCCTAGTGGTTCTTAAGCACACAGTGTCTTCTTCCAAGTTGTTTTATTCTCATTTATTTATTCCTGTCACTGAGCCAGGGGTCCCACCTGACCCAGGACAAAAGCTTTGGAGGAAACTTTGAAACCAACATGCTTGGGTGTGTAGTGGGCAGGCCAATTCCATCTCTAGAGCTTTTTCCTGTAGAGTAGAACTGCATGTGACAGTATTCCAATATTATCCATACTTAAAAGGCCTCTGAATCTCTGACAGCCAGAATCAGTGATCAGAGGAGGAGATGAGGGCACCAAGCAGACAAGGCTTAGTGGCAAGAGGCTTCCAAGAGCAGAAAGTAGAGAAAACAGAGATAAATGGCTTTTCAAATCACTTGTGTGGTGACAGCAGAAGCTGTCACAAGCTGTAAGAATCTGGAAATCAGGTGTGCCATTTTCTGGTCATTGAGACTGATCACCTAGTTTGTACTGAGGTCAAGATGTTTGTAGCAATACAGTGTGGTTTAACAGCATCCACAAGGAGGGAAAGATTAGGACTGGCAGGTGAGAGGAGCAGAGTGGGCAGAGACAGAGCAGGCAGGGCCTTCAAAGGGGGTAGCACAGAATTTCCAGGAGCAAGGAGGAATTGGGAGAGACTTAGAACAAGGATCATAAATAGAAAGGAACCCTGCACGGGGAAGAGTCCAACAGGAAAGCAGCACTGTAGGGGCAAGTGTTGTGGGACAGGGTCTCAATTCAAGGGCACCCCCAAGTGGATGGAGACCTATCGGAGAGATGCTCAGGATCAGTGGAGAGGTGTCCCTTCGCCACATAATGGGTACCCAGGAAGTCATGGAGAAGCTGCCAAATGCACCAACACAACCTAAGTAGCAAATTCCAGAGAGATGGACAGAGTGAAGCTCCAGTAAACCAGAGGCGAAGCAGGCTGCTCTGAAAAGACACCTCCCCAAGGGGCCCAGGAGATACAAATGGGTAGAGTAGGTGGAAAGAAATGGCTGAGGAGATGGATTCTAAAGTCTGGATTTGAATATGGAGGGAAGCAGAAGCCGGTGTAGAGGTGAAAAATCTACACCCAGGAAGGTCTAATGGGCAGTTTGAGTTTGGATCAGTTAGGAAGGGCAGGACTCTTTGAAAGGAGAGCCCATTGTCTGCTCCCTCTGTTCTGCACCAAATTAAACCAGGGGGGCAATGAGACAAATGAACTGGACCACTCCATGGGTAGAAAGAAAGGTTTATTGGGGATCAAACTGCCAAAGCTCTCTGGGGTGGGAGTGGGGGCAGAGAGGGGTAGAATGGCAGAGAAACCAGCAGATTTATGTGACAGTGGTAGGGTGGGGGGCTCTTTGAGCTGATACAGGCTGTCCACTCACCAGGAACAGATGTTCTTCTTAGACATAGTTGACTTTGGGGGTAGATTAAGGGAGTTCCTTCTTTTAGCTTCCCTCCCCCCATAACAACCCTTTGCCCAGTCAATGTCCTTCTACTTAGGACATTGTCACCAGCACCACCATACCATTGTCACTACCATTTTGAGGGGGGGCTGCTTTGGACCTAACAATATGCAGTCATAGGAGCAACCCCATGTTTTATGAATGGCTTAAAGTGTGTGTGTGTGTGTGTGTGTGTGCGCACACACACACACACACACACACACACACACACACACACACACACACACACACACACACTTTCTGGATGGTTTAAAGAAAAAAAATACACAATCCTTACCCCACCTTTCTCTCCTTATGTACCTTTCAGTAAATTACTAGAAGGTATCAGCAAAACTAAAGGAAGTAAAGTATCTTTTGATACATCAGCAAATGCATTTATTTACCCCTCCCATTTGGTATCATCAGAAACTCTGAGGCATGTATGTATGCTGTGTGGGTTTCCTTATGTCATTGGCAAACAGCAGTGAGTATGGAAAAAGGAAACAGGCCAGCCAGAGCTCTGTTACTGCACTGGCCTGTCTGTCCTGCCATCAATCTATCACCAGTCTTCGGGGATGGATGTTTACTCGTGCCAGGAATATGGCAGCCTATGACAGCTGCCCTGCTGAAATAAGAGGCACAGCAGAACTCAAACCAGGCTACTCCCTCTGCAGAGTCACAGAACCTTTACATGGAAAGACCAGGGCTGGCAGGATGGCTTAGCATGTAGAGGGCTTTCTGCCAAGACTTGATGACCTTGGTTTTATCCCCAAGACCCATACGGTAGGAGAGAGCTGACTCCTGCAAATCATCCTCCAACTTTCATAGGCTTTCTCTCTCTCTCTCTCTCTCTCTCTCTCTCTCTCTCTCTCTCTCTCTCTCTCTCTCTCTCTCTCTCTCACACACACACACACACACACAAATAATTTGAAAATTTGAAAACACAAAGTTATAGTCCAACCTGAGCATCCTCTTGGCCGTCTAATGAAGCAGAAACAACCTTATAAAAGATAAATAAATAGTAGTTTAGAATGTCTTTTTTATATTTATGTTTATGAATATTTTTCCTGAATGCGTGTGTGTGTGTGTGTGTGTGTGTGTGTGTGTGTGTGTGTGTGTGCTGTATGTGTGACTGGTGCTCAAGAAAATCACAAGAGGATGTTGGGTTCCCTAGAACTGGAGTTACTGACGGCTTGAGCCATCATGTGGGTTCTGGAAACTGAAAGCTAGGTTCTCTACAAGAGCCACAATGTTCTTAAAGGCTCACCTATCCCACCATCTCTCCGGACCCCAGAGTACTTGACTCTTAATGATTATGGCCTTTCACAAATGTTTACAGATCTTAAAAAAACCAAACTTGATTACTATTACTGTTGTTGGTGTGTGGGCAAAGGTCAGAGGGCAGCTTTGTGGGGTTGGTTCTCTCTCTCCATTTTCATGTGTGCTCCTCAGATTGAACTGGGGTCTTCAGACTTGCCCGACACAGGTCTTTCTGACTGAGCCATCTTGCCAGCCCAGCGTTTGCAAACATTTACCTTGTATTTCGTACTCAAACTTTTCCAACTTCTTCATTCTGGAAACACTGCCACACGGTCCTTTTGTCGCCTCTCCTTCACTCCCACACCTCTGAAGCTGCATGCTCCCTCATTCAGGTCTTGCTGCTCTGCCTATGACAGGCTGTGTAGATGGTGCAACTCATTCTGCCCAGCTTTGCCTGCAGTGTTCTTGCCAAAGCAACCCTCTCCCAACATTGTACATTGCTCTGACTACTGAAAATCAGCCTCAACGTATGCTTAAGAACTCACCCACTCTTATCAAGGCCATGTTCAGGTAATATAATCTTCTAATGTGTGTTTGGAAACTGAAAAATAAACAAAACAAAGCATTGTTATGTGAAAAGTTTATGAAGTCCCAGGAAACCTTAGGCTGTTTTTGTTTGTTCCTCTAAGGGAATCTACTCTTTGATATCAGTTCTGGGGAATAAAGAAAGGTAAGGACAGATGATTAACCTAAACTACATTACATTTTGTGTAAAGAGTGTTCTAGCAGCAAAAGGGAGAAACCAAAATTCAGAGCTATACGCAAAATGTTTCCATGTCTAGTCATTTTACACAACTATACAATTAACTGCTTTTGAGTGACTATAAGCAGTTACTTGGTAGAATCAATTCTGTGGAAAGATTTGTTTGGGCTTATGGATTCCGAGGGTCCATGAATTTGCTGCTTGGCCCATGAATTTGGCAAGAATGTTACAGGGAACACATGGGAAAGGAAGCAATTTACTTCATGGCAGACAGAATCCAGAAAAAGGAACATTCAGGAAGCAGACCGGCCAGACACAGCCAAGGACAGGCTCTCCCCTGCTGACCCAGCTCCTCTAGCTACTCATCTTCTCTGCCCTACCATCTCCCTGTAGCACCTCTATCCATGAGATGATCCATTCACCAATCTATCAGTGGAAACTCCTTCACAGGTGCATCAGAGGCATACTTTATGGATGCTCTATGTATCACTCAGTCCAGTTAACAAACAAAATTAACCAATATATTTGGTGTCCATGGGAGATTAATGAAGTCTCAACTTCCCTCAGATGCTCAGATATGAAAATCAACATGCTTAACTCTCTTGCATAAAATAGTATAGTATTTGTCTAAAACACATGTACATTCTTCTGTATAATTTAAATCACTTCTAGATTATATCTCATGCAATGCAAAGAGCGGAACAGTAAGTTTAGGGAATAATGAAGTCAGTATAAAGCAGCTTCGGGAGTCTACCAACATCCGTGATCTGGAGTTGCTCGAATTCTTGGATACAGAGGGCAGACTCTTTAAATTTATCAATGACTTCAGGCAGGGCTTCCCTATGTATCTTTGTAGACTTAAAAACAATGTAATTTACATATAAACTGTTAGTGTAGTAAAGGCCACATCACATCAGAGCAACTGAAAACTGTATGGGGGAGGGGATAGCCCAGCACAGGAGGAAGGTGCCCACTCTTCAAGCTGCCTCACTCAGAGAATTTCAGACAGAAACCCTTTTTTTCCTATCAAAATGCTGATGACTCTACTTGCAGAAACGTCTCATTATAAAAGCCTTCTCGGCTGCTTGCTTTCTGAACTTTAATAAATCCTGGATTAGCATGAAAACCACCCAGGCACTGACTCCCCACATTTCCCGACGAGCTGTCTGGAGTTGGCTTCTTCTTATTGAGTAACTTCCCCAAGCTGGAAAACTGCCCAGTGCCTGAAACTTAGGACCTACCCACTAAACTGGAGCAGGGCAGAAACATCCCCCACGCCAGTCCTGCAAACCCAGACTGGCCTTTCTCCCTGGTTTCTTTCCGCTTTCTCACTCAGCAACTCATGAGGTTTTGGTTTTTGTTTTGCTGGGTACTGAACATGGAACCTTGTCCACACGGAGAAGTTCTCTACTGCTCAGTGACCCCGCATTACCTAGGCTGTTGTTCTTGTTAATAAGAATGGAATTCGAGTTTCTATCCAGTCCTTTGAAGTACAACACATGGGAGTCTAAGCTGCTTAGCTCTGCTCTCTTACGGCTTCTGCCGACCATTGCCTCTTTCAGCATTCCACCGGCTTCAAACGTGTCCCCAGCTTTCTAGGACCTTGCGATGAACAGCTGTTCTCTCTGGAGAGCCACGCTAATGTTTCCATCTTGTCAGTTTTGCTGGCTGGCACATCACGTGAACGCACATCTAAGTACATTTATGTAAAAGTTCACTGTTTCCACAATGTCATTGCAGCCTGCACCTGCCTTTCTCCATTCCCTCCCTTCTTCTTCCTCTCTGGCTGAGCTTCTAAAGAGCCAAGGTTCTCAGCCTTACTACACTACCCATCAGCCTCTTAGCAGCTGGCCCATGCCTGTAATCAGGAAGTTGAGTCAGAAGGATAGAAGAGTTTGAGGCTAGCCTAGATTAGAGTGTCTTTCTACCTACAAAACAGCAAATGAATTATGCTGCAAGTGTATTTTTTTAGTTTTTTCTTAATTGTAAATATATATAATATATATATAATATACATAATATATTATATAACGTTATATATAATAACTTACCATTTTAATTAGGTTCAATGGTGGTGACTATATCCACAACACTATACAGCCATCGTCATGCATTTCTAGAGTGCTTCATGCTGTAAAGCTCAAACTTTTATTCATTAAGTACCAATTCCCCATTTCTCCTCTCCCTAGCTCCTGGCAATCACACTTCTACTTCCTTTGAACTTGCTACTTCTTGCTACTTCTTAGGAGTGGGATAATACAGTTATTGTCCTTTTGTGACTGGCATACCTTGCTAAACACAATGCTTTCAAGCTTCATCAATGTGGTGGTATGTGTTAGAACTTCATCCCATTTTAAAGGTGAATAATATCCCAGTGTCTGGATATCTCACCATTTGTCCATTCAGTGCAGGTGGGTTTCTGTTTTTTGGTCAATAAAGTTTGTATTTTGATAGTGAGGGGTGGTAGGGAGTCAGTGGAATGTGCCTATTATACAGAGAAAGAATGGTTTGTATATATGGAGAGAAGCAGAAAAAAGGAATACTGAGGGGCATTCCTGGAGGCTGGCATGTCTCTGGCAGCCCTGACCTGGTGGCTTCCACTAGAGCAGGCAGAAGAGAAAGTGCATCAGCACCTACTGCCTGGAAGGACTGCAGATTCCTTGGCTCTATCCCTGAAAGTGAGATCTGAGTATCTACATTTCTTTCTCTTTTTCTTTTTCTGGTTTTCCAAGACAGGGTTTCTCTGTGTAGCCCTGGCTGTTCTGAACGCACTCTGCAGTCCAGGCTGGCCTGGAATCCACAGAGATCCCTGCCTCTGCCTCCTGAGTGCTGGGATTAAAGGTGTTCACCACCACTGCCTGCCTAAATAACCAAGTTTTAAAACTTATTCTTTAATTTAAAAAATGATTGTTTTCATAAATTTAGTTTGTTAATTCTCTTGTTTTGATTTAAAATAGGTTGGTTCTTATTTGATTTTAATCTGTGGCAAATGGTTTCCAAAGAATTTTGGGGGTTTTCTTCCTACCAAGCAGCCCATAGCACATTTCTAATAGAGATTTTCTTTTCAATAGCCTTTATTCTTGGAAAAAAATTAAAATGTTTTTGTATGAGTGTGTGTTTGCCATGTAGGTGCAGTGCATATGTGCGTGTGTATTCACCATGTAGCTGCATGTGTTATGTGTGTGTGTTCACCATGTAGCTGAATGTTATGTGTGTGTTCACCATGTAGCTGCATGTGTTGTGTGTTTACTAGGTAGCTGCATGTGTTATGTGTGTGTGTTTACCATGTAGCTGCATGTGTTATGTGTGTGTTCACCATGTAGCTGCACTGCTTGCCAGTGCTAGAAGAGGACATCAGATCCCATGGAACTGGAGTTACAAGTGATCGTGAGCCATTCATGGTGCTGGAAATTATCCAAAAACAGCAAATGCTCTTAATCACTGAGCTGTCTCCACAGCCTTAACTGTGCATTTTGTAAATGAACATTTAGTATGCCCAGCAGATATACACTGCAAAATGTACATTTTAGTCATATGTCAAAACTATGTCTAATTTCAGTATTTCTAGTTCTTGATTGAAAAACATGATTGTTAGACTTTGGATAGTGAAAGCTAGTATCAAATTCTTAGTCTCTTTAAAATTTTTTAAAATGATTTAATCATTTTTATTTTATGTGCATTGGTGGTTTGCTAGCATACATGTCAGTGTGAAGGTGTTGGATCCTCTAGAACTGGAGTGAGAAACAGCTGTGAGCAGCCAGTGCTCTTAACCACTGAGCCATCTCTCCAGGCTCCCCCACCCTACTTTTAAAAACTTTTAAAACATTTTATTTCCTCCACAGATCATGGGTCAAGGTCAGAGAACAACCTGCAGCAGGTGGTTCTCTCCTCCCATCGAGTGGGTCCTCAGAACTGAACTTAGGTCCTTAGGTGTGGGGGTACCTTTGTCTGCTGTGTCACCTCGTCCCTTCACCTTTTCAGACAGAACCTCTAAGAACCTCTTCTTCCAGTCCCTAACATAGAATAATGAGGCTGATCACTGTCAAATTCAATTCTTACCTCGGCTCTTGCCTTTATGAACACCTCCCATCTGAGACTGTTGGACACAACTATCATTTCCTCTAAGGTCTGTGCCTGGATCAGTGACTGACCTTGGAGTCGTGTGCTGCCATTCTTATTAGGATTAACTGCCAACTTGACAGTCTAAAATCACCTAGAACGATGACAACAAAATCCCAAAACATCGCAAGTAATTGTCTTGATCCGGTTGGTCTATGACTGTCTTAATTGTCTTACTGGATGTAAGAGGGTCCAGCCCACCGTGAGAGGTGTCATTTCCTGGCCTGTATAAGGGAGTCAGCAAGGCAGAGAGAGGGAGCAAGCCAGCAAGCAGAGTTCTCCTCCGGTTTCTGCTTCAAGCTCCTGTCCCACCTCTCCTCAGTGATAGATTATGACCTGAAAATATGAGCCAAATAAACCCTCCCAGGCGCTTTATCAAACTTGAACACTATGCTGGCGAGAGTCACTATAAAAGAACCTGGGAGGTAATTGATCAGGCACTTGCTGCCAAGTGTGACTACCTGAGTTGGACACTCACGACCTACACGGTAGAGACTGACTCCGACAAGTTATCCTCTGATCTCCACACACATGCTGTGGCAAGTATAAGTGCCACCCCATAGGTAAATAAAATAGAATGACAATTTAAGAAAAGCATAAATTTTGTGTGGGGAAAGAAGCCGAACCATGAATTTTGAAAGCACTAGTCTCTATTCAAAAACCAATTACACATTTGGACTCTAGGAGATACCCTACATGGTTATAGCAATATTCTACTTCTTTTTCCTTTTAAGCTAATTCATGAGGGTTTCTGTTGCTTTTAATTTTAGACTTACAATAAATATATTCAGAAATGTAAGTCCAATCCAGGTCACAGAAGTATTTTAAGAGTTAACCGGGATGCCTATGATATGCCACAGAACTAATGCTAATCATGTGATATTACTGTCATTATCAGAGTCTTCCCCTTCCCTCTTTGTATTAAAAAAATACTGTATTTCTTGTTTACGCTTACTCTTCCAATTATTCTTTTATATGGAGCAAAGCAATGATGGCTAGGTTTTGAAATGCAAAGAGCATGGGGATTTTGAAATTCAAATATTTTCAAGAGTAACATGCTTAAAAAATAATTGAGCACTGTCTGTTTTCCAGGAAAGGTGCCAGGAATTCATTCACTCCTTCTTCTTCGATTGCCCTGAGGCAGGAGGTAGGGCAAGGAAGGGCTGCTGCCTCTTCCCAGAGAGCTTACAGTTCAGGGCAAGAGGCGGGGCTAGCCAGGTACAACCATGTTCTGGGTACATGATGAGAAGGTGGAGAGGGGATTTCTGACCCACATCAGAAAGACGTCCAGAAGGAAATAAGTGACCAAACTGAGGTCTACAAAGATTACTTGAGGTTGTAAAGGCCACCAAGAATAATGTAGAAAATGGCACAGCCTGCTCAAAGCACAGGAGGTAGAAGGGGTATGTGGCATATATGAGATGGCCATGGAGGCCAGAGCACACAGTCCTTCAGCAATGCTACCCTACCCTGGGAACTGCGGTACATTTTAGTAGAGAATAGACCTGCACAGATTTATACTCTAGAAAGGTCCTACCACCCCCTAACTCAGCCTGGGGAGGATGTGTTAATGCCCGTGTTTGGAGTCCAGCAGACTGGTTCATAGACTGTGGTAGGGATCTGGGCAGAAGGGTATACAATACCCTGAAGTTTGCTTTAAGAAAGGGTGTGAGTGTGGAGAGATGGCTCTGTGGTTAAGAGGATTTGCTGCTCTTGTAGAGTAGCTGGGTTCAGTTCCCATGACCTGTATGGTGGCTCACAACCATCCTAAGTCAGTTCTAGGAGGTCCTGTACCCTCTTCTGACCCGCATGGGTACCAGGCACGCATACAGTTCACATACATATATGTGGGCAGAACACTCATACACATAACAACTGAAAATAGGTGTGGAGGGCAGGAGGAAATTACTTGATGTATATAGCATTCCAGATTATTTCACTTTCTCCTAATTTCTGTCTGTTCACAGATGATTTTTGTAGGCTTAGTGGTTTGCTTATGCTTAAACAGCTATTCGTGACCCTTAGGGCTCTGGGATATTAGAATAGTGTTACTGCCTGTTTGCATTCTCTTAGCAGAATTGGCCTCCATGTAACATTGTAGGTGGCTTTCAGGTTAGCAGGAGTGGAGTGGCCTTTGGGAGTCCTAGTGGAATGGAAGGCAGGGTGTGAGGACACAAGGATAGCAGATGACAGTGGGCATCAGGGCAGAGCCTCTCAGGAGAGGGTAGAGGCCAAATACTGAACCTTTGACTGGTATAGTAGAGTTGGATAGGTGTAGAGGGAGCCACAGGACACACATGGCACACTAAGCCCTGCCTCCTTTAGAGTCTGTGACTGGGGCAGCTGGCTCAGGCCCTCCAGGCTATGGAGTAAGCTGTAGTTTCATGTCTCTTAAAAACAGGGAGGCAATCAGATATGTGTGCTTAGGCAAATTCATCAGTGTGCAAACACAGTGTTCTTACACTACATTGGAAACCATGTCAGAAGGATACAATCTCATGGGGACCACCACTGTACATGCAGTGTGTCCCTGGACGAAATGTTACTAAGCAGTACACGCATGTATTGAAAGAGCATTGTTATAATCGACCCTGCAGAAAGACTATCCTTGACATTCACTGCTCCCCAACACTTTGGCTCTTGCCTTAGAGAGTCTGTAGGCTTCTGAAGGCTGATGGGGCTGTGCACTTCAACAGCAGGAGACTGAGGGAAGACAAGGAAAGACATAGGATTGGTTTCAAAACACTGCATGCAAGATTTGGCTTTAGCTTTAGGGCTAGAGATAAATTTCACCTTATTCACATAACAGCCTGGTCCCACATTTAAATCCCAAATAGTTCCTCTTGCATCACCCAGGACACCTTGGCCCAGGGACTGGGAAGTGGTAAAAGTGTTTTAAAGGGACAAATAATAGAACAAGGGAGGATACACAGCTCCCATTAGTGAGCACTAGCTTCCAAGAAGAAAAAGCTTTGATAATTAATATGCACCGATTTTCTGGTAGCATAAGTGTGAACATTAGACAGGAAGTTAGAAAGAGCAACTCAGTGGATGCAAATCCAGAAGGTATTTGTTGTGGAAATTTACGCGCATATGGGAGTAACTCCCAGAGACGCACTTTGAATGCCTGCCTGGCCTCTCCAGGAGTTCACCTGAGAACAGGTAATCAGGGCAGGGATACAGCCTTCATCCTTTTCTTTCCCCCAAAGATGGACATCACTGACTTTTCCTGAGAATTGTTTGGCTGGTTTCCCCCCTTGTCTCTTTAATTAGAGTTAGAAATTCAGTCAGTGGAATCAGGTGTGATAGTATGTGTCTGTAATGCTAGCACATAAGGAGCTGAGGCAGGGGGACTGTTGGAGGCAAGTTGGGGACATATAGGAAAACCATAACTCAAAAGTAATAATAAACTAGAAGTGCTAGCCAATTAACAGGGGAAGAATCTCTGGAGCCAGTTTCCTTTTGCTGCTTCTGAGGGCAGGCCAGCTCTCATCATACTGTGACTTTCTGGCTCTAGACAGGATGACATATAGCTTAGCTAAAAGCTGCAATCTGGGGCAGCAATGACCAACTGTCTCTGCCTTAGAGCCTTCTTTTTAATGCAATAGTGATACATAGGAATAGTTTTGTGTTCTAGGAAAATGGACCCCAGGGTCCTCAGCAGCAGCACCACAAATAATACCAATAAAAGAAAGAAACCAGCACACTAAGTACAGCTGAGGCCATGGTGCTGTATCAAGGACCTTGAGTTTCCTGTTGACTAGCCTACATTTTTCTCCACACACATACTTACCTTTCCCTTATCTCACAAATAAGAAGCCGAAGCATAAGAAATGTTCAGGAGGCAAAAAGTCATAAAGGTAGCTCTGACAGCTTGGGAAATAAGGCATCTGATCATCAGCAGCCTCTCACTTGTCCCCAAATCTTAAGTGCTTCTAAATTTCATCAGGCAAGTATTTACCAAATAGACCGAGAAAATAGTTGGACTGGGTCTGGGAAGATTACTAGTGGGTAAAGTTCTTGCCAGGCATAAATACCTGAATTTCTTAGATCCCCAGTTCAATGTAAAAGCTGGGTATGGCAGAGCATGTCTGTAACCTCAACCAGGGAGGGGGCTTGTTGGCCAGTCAATACAGCTGAAACTGTGAGTTCAGGTTCACTGAGAGCATTAAGAGGAAGATTCCAGCATCAACCTTGGCCCCCATTACAGACATGCATAGGTGTAAAACCAATCTCTTTCTGTAAGTGTATATTTACAGGGTATAATTCACGGGGGGGGGGGGACCCAGAAAATTTATACAGATGTGGTTCACTAAATATCTACTTACACACACATCATGAGCACACAGGAAGTACATTAAGATGGATGGTCGGGACTCTGGGTAATTTCTTCCTTTTTTATACTTTTCTTATTTTTCCAAACTTTTTTCTATAAGCATGTGCTATTCTCATGCAGAATATGGTGATTAAAAGGACATATTTGGATCCAGACTGTTGGGATCAAATCCTCACTGTGCCATTTTCTGTGGTGACTTTAATTATTCAACTTTTCTGTATCTTTGTTTCCTATCTGTAAAGTGGGAATAAAGGATTGTAACTTATCTCATAGGGTTGTTATAATTAAAGAGTTAATATGTACAGCATCCATCACATGATAAACATCGTATTAAATAAAACTATCTTTTTAGCTTAATCAAATTGTGATTAATTTCTCTGGCACTATATATTTTCTGTGACATTCATATTTTGTGATGTGTTACTAGCTTATACCTATGTTTGTCTTCAGCAAATAGAGTGAGGGTGATGTGTGACCTTTGGTGGGTGGCTAAGCTCTCAATTGTTTTTCAGGCTATGACAAAGAACAGAGATTTCCCAAGGATATACTATAACCCCCATCATTTGGTCCTAGGTGAATTACGGAAAGCCTAATTCCCTTCTAAACCACAGATTTACTGTCACCATTTGATCAGTGACGTCCACAGATGTAGACACCCTTGACCTTTGGTGAGGTCTGCCCCCTGTGCAGAAGTTGCAATGCCTTGGGCAAACTGTGCCCAGTAATACTTGCTTCCCTTCCTCACATAGACCTGGGAGGAGCGGAGGGAAATGAGAAGCAGCTTGTGGGGGATGGTCAGGTCACTGTGAAATTGTTAATGACTGGCAGTGGGGATGAGGGATGCAGTGACAATGTTGAGTGTGAAGGGATCGCTTGTAAGCTAAGATCATGGAAAAGTAAACCCATTACAAATTCTAATGTGTGAAAAATGAGGAAACACATGCTTTTTGTTTGTTGTCTTGTAGACTACAGAACTGAACTGTTGACATACGTTTTCATTTTTCAATAGAAGTATAATGTTGTTAAGGTCTAACTTAAGGACAGAAAGAATTGAGAAAAAAACCAAACCAAAACAGAATCTCACAAAAGATGGGGTTCTTCCATCTGGGAGGAAGACCAGGAGGATATCACTGGAAATCATATAAAATCAATACTAATGAAGTTTCCTTCCAGCCAATAAAAGGGAATATAGAAGAGGAAACTCCAAGTCTCTTGTTTACCCAGCTGTCTGTACAAAGTGAATTATTCATGATTCAATGTGAATAATAAACCTATGCAAATATTTGTTGTATTCTCAATTTTGGGAGCAGCAGGAAATGAAGTCACTATAAAATGATTTAGTTAACTCTTGCTCTTAGAATAAATTGAGAAAATAGATGCTGATGGTTATACACATAGGTCCCTCCAGAGGCTTCTGTCCTGTTGGAAGTAACAATTTACAGTTCTTTTAGTATCGTGACCTTTAAGATTTCCTTAGAAACTAATTACTAAAGGTTTTCAGTTTTTCTTAGCTGTAGAGGATTAAAAAACTCACAGCAGAAGTGCTGTAAGGGGAAACCTTAACGGACAAGTTTCCAAGTACTTGCTGCTTACTGTAAATTCTTACCTGTAAATTTCAGTTACAGGGTTTTGATAAAGGGAATATTACAATAATACTGATACCCGGCAGCTTTTAGTTGTTCACCTTCTCACTACAGAATTGGCTGAACAGTTTCCGTCACAAGTGCTAGACTAACGATTTAGAGCAGTGTTCTCATACCTCCTAATGCTCCTCATGTTTGCTGACCCCCAACTACAAACTTATCTTGTTGCTTCTTCATAACTAACTTTGTTACTGCTATAAATCAGAATGTAAATATATGCTATGCAGAGTATTTTGATATATGACCCTATGAAGAAGCAGTCTGACCCCCAAGGGTTAAGAACTGTTGATTTAAAGCTAGAACTATGTTAGCGTTTATGTTGCCTGTCCACTCAAGCATCTGCTGGATATTGAAAGGTGTGTCATCATCTCGCTACCTCAGTAAGTTTCCACATTGTGCTGTCACCATAGGCTGCACTACCACTCCACCCCTATTTTTTAAAAATGTATTTCATTTTATAACTGAGACAAAGCTTCATTATATATTCCACAGTGGCCTTGAACTCATGATGCTGGGGTTACAGATGTGGGTTCCAGAGTCCTAGTTTCTCACAACCCTGTAAGGAGTGGAGGTAAACTAAAGCATGTGGCCACTGTTCTGTAGGTTATACTTACGAATAAATTGTATTAATAAAAACAGCAGCCCCTTGAGCCTCATGAGGCCTGAAGGCTGCGTTTCAGTAAAAGAGAGAGAGGTTGAGAGGGATCTCACCTTTGCACAGCAGTCATCCCAGAGTCTCTGGAGGAAGAGCAGAAAACTGGTAAGTGTCCCTGGTTCCTGTGACTCAGGCTCTGTCTAGACTCATGAATGGATAGTCAGGCTCTCCCCAGAAGCTCAATAGCCCTTCTCTAAGGCACTCTAGAGCCCAGGCAGAGAGCCAGACTGCTAGGCCAGATCTAGAGTAAACTCAGGCAGGACTCATGCTTCTACCACTTGGTCGGTAAAAATCTATCAGTGGGAATTGGGAAAACCTCACATTTTGGAGCTAAGAAACAGGAACAGACAGATCAATTCTCTCAAAATTGAAATGTTACCAGATGCACTATAATATTATTTTCTTTCATTATACACTGACCAGAAGTAACTTTTATTATGATATTAACATTGTATCTCAAAGTTAAACTGGCAAGCAAATAAACATTAAACTTTGGCCTAAAATAAAAGGTGGTACAAAAAAACTTAAAATGCTTAGAAAAGTCAGATTTATATTTAATAAAACTAATTTGTGAGTGAAAATTGGTCCCACTATCACATTTAACCATGCTGGGTTTGTTTTATATTTTGTTTTGTAGGTTCTATATAAGAAAAAAACAATTGAGACAGTGTGGCACTATGTGCCTATGGCTGACCAGGAATCCACTCTGTAGTCGAGGCTATTCTTAAACTTGTAAAGCAGTCCTTCTGCCTCTGCTTCCCAAATGCTGGGCTTACAGTCATGACTCACCAGGCCCCTTTCATAGGACACATTATAACAAATCAGAATTTCCTTGATAGGAACTTGTCTCTGTTCAAGTTTAGTTCAGTGGATTCCTTCTGATACTGTTATAGCTGAGGAGACATTTCCATATGTTGGGAAATTTCTTAACATGTAATACAATTCATTCCTTTTTAGGCTATTTAGGGAAGGCCCATAATTGGACATCACTATAAATTAACATCTTCATCCAAGAGGAAGGCTCTTTGAAGACAACAGTAAAACTGATAAATCTTTGTTGAGGGATGTGACCAGGGGACTTAACCACATTCCTTGTGGTTTCAGAATGATATGGAACCCATAGATAGGCAGATACTTGTCATTCTTAGTAATGACCTGACCACATCAGTTCTTTAACATAAAGAGGTGGTTCAAGATGTTATAATTTCTTAGAAGCAGCCTGGCTGGTGTGCAACACCAAAAGCCAATGAACTGAAACTCTGTCCACTGACAGGCTCCTCTGTAGGAAGACAGTTGGTTGCTTTTAGCACACTTGAAGGTTGTAAACAAGTTCTTCCGATGTTCACCTAAGGTCCTCACACTCCACACATATCTTCTGAAATGCAACAGTCTTTAGTTGGAGCCTGAGTAGTTTCTTGATTAAAGGTTGCTCTGGCTTTATGGTTATGGCTTTGATATTTACTATGTCATACTCATCTCAATTAGTTTCAGTGAGTAGTGAATGAATTAGCCTGTGGACCAATTCTGTGATTATCCCTGCTCACAAGGCTTCCCAAAGTCAGCAGGTTCTGTACTCTGACAAAGCAGAGGGGCCAGTGTAGGCCCAGTGGAAGTAGACTAGCTTTGTGTCGTGACAGTTATCCTAGTATAAGTGAAAGGAATCTTCAAATGATTCTGTCCCTGATCACTTAATGTATGAGTCCAGATCCTCACACTCTCCATGGATATCAACGCTATCATCTCTGGCTGACTTTTCTGTCTCTGAGAGCTTTCTATTCTGATTCCTCCTCGTGTTCTCACTCATCCACACATCTGCAGCCACTTCAGTAATTGCACCTAGATTAGTACATGATGCTATTTGTTTAAAAAGAGAAATGAGTGTGCGTAAGCAAGCACGTTTGCTTGTCTGTGCTTAAAATAGCTCTGTAAGCTACATGAGAAAGTGGTTACGCTAGTCACCTTTGGGGAAGGGAACTAGATGGTTAGAGGGAAGGAAAGCAAAGTATATATTCCTTTGAATTTTAAGACATGTGAGACTGTATTATCTAATCACAAAAAATAAAGTGTAGAAAATAGTAAGAACTCTGCCAAGTTCATCAACTTATTAAACAAATATTTACTGTGTATCTATTACTTGCCAGACATTAGTAGGGTGATTGTGTTTCATCAACTATGTGCCAGAGGTCCTCCTGCTTGTTGCATTAAAACTTGCTCAGAAGAGATTCAAAGAGTTGGTTAATAACACCCAAGGCTGTTATTTGATTAGCAAAACAACTAAGTACGATTATTTATGCTACAAAGAATGCCCCTTAATATACTAAAAAGCTTAAAAAATGCTTAGAATAAGCCAGAGTGTCCAACAATACACTATAACTAACATTTGAGCAGTTATATGACAATCTGCATGCCATCCAGTCTTTTGCTTTGCCTATAGCATGCAGGCTCACTTAGCTCTCATAATAATTGAAAAAGATGCTCATCCTCATTTTAGAAGGGATGGAAACAAAGAGGGCAGACAGATAATTTATTCCACTAACTTGGGCTACAAGAGGAGGCCCAATCAGGCTCTGAACTCTCAAATCCTGGTTTTAAACTTTATTGTCTTTGGGACAGGACCATTCCTGTTTCCAAGTATCTCTGCTGAAATCCTACCATTAATACAAAGTGTCACAGAACTTTGCAGCTGGAGATTTTAGTACTGACTTGCTTCTACTCTCATGCAAAGGAACAACTTCCCATAAACTGGGTTGAGCACTTCTAATGATAGGAGCATGTTCCTGCCGGAAGTAGTGAGCACTGGCAATGCTAACTGCAAATAAACCAGCAAACGGCTGCATGCCTTCCACGTGCCACACAGAGGCTAGGACAGCACTCTTCCACTTCCTCCACCTACTCTCCATCTGCTTTTTGGAGCACAACTTGCCTATGGTTCTCTGTGTTTCCTAATAGCTCTTTAAATGTTTGAAGGTAGAATAAAGCTCTCCTTAAACTTTCTCCTTGTAACGTTCATTTTTCTTAGCTTATATTTAAGATGCAAATGTGGGAGGGCAGTATGCTTCCCTTCCATGAACTGTCCTGAGGGAAAAGGAGTTCCCACTCTGAGAGAGGGGTAAGGAGATGTTGAGGCCAGTGGTAAATGGAGCAGGCAGGGTCAAGGGTCAACTCCAGGCTTAGAAGAGAAAATGTATGTGTAGGGGGGTAAGAAGTGGAGATTCACAGCTCTTAAAGATTAGAGAAAACATACTAAGAGGTTAAAGCAGCAATTTGAGGGCTTCAGGAACAGTTTAATGGCAAAATAGCTGCTGCACAAGCATAAGGACCTGAGTTTGTGTTTCCAGCACCAATGTTAAAAGCCAAGTGTGGTGGTCCTTGCCTGTAATCCCAGTGTGGGGAGATGGCCCAGGCAGATTCCTGGAGCATGTTAGTCAGCCAGCTTAAGAGAATCTGCAAGCTCCAGGTTATGTGAGAGATCCTGTCTCAAAAAATCAGGTGAACAGGAGACTGAGGAACACACACACACACAGAGCTATGGAACCCTGGCTGTGTCACACTTACTGGGTAGTTTGCTTGGTTTGCTTGCTTCATCAAGAGGTAAAATAATTTGTCTAGAAAATAGTAGTCAGGTTTGAATTCATCTTCCTAGGCATGTGTTCTTTCTTTCTCCTTCTTTCCTTCCTTGTTTCTCTTCTTCCTCCCTCTGCTGATCCCTCCCTGTCTCCTTCCCTCCCCCGTCTGTGTGTATGGTGATATATTTTATATTTTATAAAACTAGCCTGGAATATCAGAGAACAGATTCACCCCCAGTCAAGACACGAGAGTCTCTCTCTCTCTCTCTCTCTCTCTCTCTCTCTCTCTCTCTCTCTCTCTCTCTCTCTCTCTCTCTGTGTGTGTGTGTGTGTGTGTGTTGCAGCCTCAGTCCTGCGTGCTAGACTACAGGTGTAAACCATCAGGCCCAGATAGCTCAAGCTTTTTCTTGACTGTCTTTTGATAAAATGAAGATGGGAAGCTGCTTATCTTGGAGCCAGTTAGTATTTATCCTAACAGAACCAAGCTTTTACAGCCAGTAGGGGTGTTGAAGAGCCAGATAACAACTTTTCAAGGGCTGTCCTGAAGTATCTGCTTCTGTACTTCAGAGCCCTCTGGTTGTTCTGTCTCATTTGGCTTGCCGCTTTCCTTGGTGAGAGGAGCTTGTCGGGTTGGTTGACCAGGGACCAGATAGGACCAGTCTAGAAGACCTAGTGAGACTTCACTGGAGGTTCAAGGATATCATACTGGAATCGTATCAGAAAAATCCTGACCCTGAATGGTCAGCCTATTTTCCAAACTGCAGGCCAAGATTTCCCAGGGTTACCTTTAGAGTAGGTCTTCCATGCAATTCCCAGCTGGGTATCAGGGCAGTTTCTCTTTCTCTGACTCTGTACACAATGAGCCAGGGATGCCTGGAAGGAAGGAATCTCAGTGGTCATGTGGGCACACTCCTTTAATCCCAGCACGTGGGAGCCGGAGGCCGGCACATCTCAAAATTCTAGACCAGCCTGGTCTATGCAGCCAGTTTTAGGACAGCCAGGGCTATGTAGAGAGACCCTTTCTTAAACAACAACAGCAACAAACCAAAACACCAATAAAAAAATCCCCAAACTAGACAAAACAAGAAAGAACAAATATGAGCATCTTGAGCTCAGACAGGCAAAACCCTGTCTGCGGAGACCCACCTGTCCCTTGGGAAGGTGTTGTGTAAGAAGTTTGTTCTTCAGCTCCTCTCCCAGTCTCACAATCTGGATAGAAACTTAACCTTACCATGGCATTAAATATAAAATAAGTGTTCAACAGCCAAACAACATGATGCCTTCACTAATACCCTTGTTTTCTATGGATATTGAAAACTGCATATCATATCTCAGCAAGAACCTCAATACACAAATCACAGTTAAAATATTCTCACAGAAACAAACTAGTACTTTCCAAAGAGGATACGCTTAGGTATTCACTCACGTGTGCAGAGTCTAGACTAGTACTTGGGGCTTCCTTCCAAATGACACTCATTATAACTGAGCATTGTTTTACTCTAAGAATTTGTGGAAGTCACTGAAAATCTCATGCTGCTGGTTTGAAACCATAAATAACAATTCTGAGTTAACACTCAAGACGAGCTCTAATGTTACTACAATTTTAAAAACCACAGAAATTTGAACTTATCTCAGTGCAACTTTGACATTGCTACCATCTCCAGCCTCTTCCTGGCAGATGTGAGCTGGAAAGTCAAAGAATCTAGACAGCAGAGGGACCTGCAGGAGGGAAACAAAGGTGTGGTTTTGGTGCCTGGCTTCAAAGGCTGGAGGCAATGCTGAGCCCAGCCAATTTCTTTTTAGCTAGACTAATTTCTGTAAAGAGAGAAAACCACTTAGCCAAAGTCAAACTTCCCCACATGATTTTTAATTTAACAATGCCCCAGTTTCCAAGCTATCATCTTCTAATCTTTGTAACTGTGCTGAGGAAGCAGGCATAGTCAGGGTGAGTGAAGGGCCAGCCTAGGACAATGCAAGCACCCTGCTCTGGAGCTAGGTTTTCTTGATATTTCCTCTCCCTCCCGCCTCTCTCTCCCCCTTTCCTCCTCCTCATTTTCCCTTTCTTCTAGTTTTTTGATGCAGTTGTATTTATTCTTTTTTTGACATCTAGGAACAGAACTAAAAGACATAGGAATTTCTTTCCTTTAAATAAATCTTTCAGTGAATGGAACTTAATGTGCCCGGTCCTTGATAGCCAGCATGGAAGAGCCAGCTATTTCACCCCTTCATGTTTCTCAGATCTTCTTGATAGCATATTCCTTCCCCTGCCCACAAAGGGCAGGTGTCCAGCAACTTCTCTTGTACCTCACGCGTCAGAAACACACTGGACCCAATGGCAGTAATAAGCTGTTTAGTTGAGGATAGGAGTATTAAAAGGTAAAGTCAGATTACTACAGACATTTTTTATTTAAATGTGTGTGTTTGTTTTTTACATACCAACCACTCTTCCCCCTCCCTCCCCTCTTCCCAGTCACTGTCCAGTTTCCCCTACCCCCACCCACTCCTCAGAGAGGGTAAGGACTCCCAAGGAGAGTCAATACAACAAGATGTAAATCAAAGACTGCTAGAGATGTGGTGAAGTTCCTGTGTGTTCACAGCTTGCAGTGACTTACAGGTCACCACATTATGAGACAGCCTACTACAAAATTCTGTGGAGCTCCAAAAGCTCTTGCTCTTAACCAAACTGATTTTTTGATGCGCTTACTGATTTGGTCTAGATCTGCCCTCTGGAGAGACACAAAATAAACCTAATCCCTTTATTAGACAGCAAATCTCCTTATGTGACTCTCTTAAAAAATTATGGTGACTCAGGCTACACTTCTATCAAAGATAATAAATAATAAGGTCAATCACCTTTCCCCTCTGTGTAGTGGCAGAGCAGGAAAAATCCAGCCTCTCTTCCGCCACAGTTCCTGCTGCTTTACCCTGGTGTAAGGCTTCCAGCAAAGGGCAGTGCTGGACAGTCTGGCTATTTTGACTTTCCTGTCCTGTAACCACAGACTTCTGCAGACTAAGGTCCATTTGGCCCAGAGATTCTCTTTGTCTATAGCTATTGGGTCTCAGCTTCTGTGATAGAGTCCTGAGGTTAGCACAGTCTGCTTAGGTCCAGTTCCACCATACTGTGTCATCAGCATGCCAAGTGCCGAGAGCCCGCTACATGGGAGAAACACCGACTTAACTCAGAGGACCACCACCTGCAAAATATGATGAGCAAAACTACCCTGCAGGCCTGGTGAGGGGCTCAGTGTAAGGACACTTGCTGCCAAGGCTGATGACCTAAACCCAGTCCCCAGAACCCACATGATGGAAGGAGAGAACCAGACTCTAACAAGCTGTCTTTTGATACCACCATACACCATGGCATATAAAGCAAACACACACACACATGTAAAGCACACATATTTAATACTTATCTATCTCATCCATTTAAGTTCAATTATTAAATCCCAAACTACATAAATCATAAAACAATTCTTGAAGTCATTTATTATTCATAGCACATTCATCATTAAGCCTATGAAAGTTCTTCCAGAATAGGTAGGGACAAGTAGAATCACCTGCAAGTTACAGACTGATAAACTCAAGTATTTTTTGGAAAATATTCAATATAGGTCTTACAATGGAACCAGGTTTCTGAATTGTGGCACATCAAGCTGCTTGGCGTTGGCCAACAAAACATGGCCAGGTGCCAGAGCTGAGGAATTTTACAGGGAGGACATCTTGGTCCACAAGGGCTGATCAACCTTGTGATTGAAGTCAACATATAAATCACACCTGGCTAAGCACCTCCACACACTTCCTATGCTACTCTGGATGAGTTTTAAAGCTATAGAGGGATTCCAACACACAGGTTACAGCAAGTCAGAATATATCACAGTAGTCTAGGTACCTGGAGAGTTTAATTATGTAAGAAAAAAACAAACCACTTTTCTTCAAGAACATCAGCTTATTTCAAGACAACTGCTGTGGTTCTTTTGCAGGGACAAAGTGTGTCTCATCTCTACCTTGGCTGTGAGGTAACACCGTCCACGGCAGCCTTGGTGACCTTGTTTCCTTTTGGAAAAGTGAACTCCTGTCCTGTTCACCAGTTTGGCAGCTTAGTAAACTGAGTAAAAACTGTTGATCAAAAACTTAAAAGTTTTGGTGATAAGAACTTACTTTCCTGTTACAACATTTCATATATATTTTCACAGAAACAGATGTAGCAAAGGCACTGAAGCTTCATTTTCTGTTAGGAATGAAGACTTTCACTGGCTCACTGACCTTCTTCTTCTTCCGGGAGCTTCCAAAACTTGACTCAGTGTGCACAAAATTCATTCTTTGAATCTGTGAGAACTACCAGAGAGATATAATTTAGCAGAGATGTGACATCTACACAAGACATGTAGAAGACAGGAAGACCAAGCATGCTTAACGGATCCAAACCTGCTCTCCTGTGGGCTTGTTTGGCCTGGCACATAACCCTGCTGCCAGTATCAGAATCTGGCATTCCAAGTTTCAGGATCTGAAGTCCCCTGGAGGCAGCCAGTTTCTGAAACAGTTTCTTGGCTCTCTCTAGTGAATTCAGCACATACAACTCTTGAGGGAAGGCTTGTTGATCAAGGTGTGGGGCCAACAAGGAGCAAGTAAGGGTCAAGAGAGATCTAGGGCACTGATTACTTAGAGGCAGACATAATGTACGTCCCTATTTCAGCCAGCAAAGACACAGGCTTGTCATTTCTGCAACTGTTTAGACCAATAGCTTAAGGAGGACAATGATTCCTTACCCTGAAGTATGTATTATTGACTACATAGAAGCTGACTAGTGAATTGTTACAAACCATCATCCCCACAAGGCTTAACTTTGGTGAAGATCTTGGGACTTATTTTTGCTCAAGTGAATGAATAACCGGAAATACATATGTTCTTTCAGACAATCCCTGATGCCTGGAGTTCCAAGAAAGGTATAAAGGATGTTGTATATGAGGCAGCTTCTAGAAAGAAATAACAGTTTCCCTCATATCTTCTGGTCCTTTGGAAGGAAAAAGGATTGCAGTATATTTTAAAGCCAGACTTCTCAGAATATCTAGAAGAGGCTCCAGCATTATCCCTCTTTTCTTTTGTGGTAGATGCATGGTATTATTGATATGGTATAACTACCAATGGTGAGAACGGTAGTAAAGCCTTTAAGTATCATTTAGAAAAAGAAAATGGGTCTGAAAATGGCTAACAAGCATTCATTTATCCTTGAATTTCTGATCTCAGAAACCACAAACTCCCTTTAACCTTAACTAAGACACTGACTAATAAAACAGTGAAAGTTTAGGAAAACTAGAGCTGCTTATCAAAAGACTGGTTTGTTCATGTGTGCAGAAATTTGATATGACTTGTTCTAAGAGAAAATAAACAGCAACATTAAAACACAAAAAAGCGAAATTTTAATCTATGAGATGAATTTGTTATAGTTTGGTTGTAAGAAGAGGCATTTGATAAAGTTAATCTTGTCTGGAAATGTTGCTGGGACATGGTACCCACCACTATCAGTCCTGGGGACATGTGGAAAGATAGACGAGGACAAGGTGGGTGAACAGCTCCGGTGACAATCTGCCTGGTGCTTTAGCCAAGCCTTAGTCTCTTTTTCTTCTGTTGTCAGCCAGAGTTCCATCTTAAACTGTTTATTTTAAACAACTTTATTCTGTTGAGCTAATCAAAATATTTTTAATAATGTATAGTTTTATGGCAACAAGTGAAGCCTGGAGATTCTCAATAGTTACAGAAAACTGGTATGCTCAAAGCAAGCATCTTACTAGTCAGGGGACACTTCCACATAGATAAATGATCTGTATGAGTTGTATAAGATAACACACTCACCCACATAAAGTTTATTCTACTTAGTTATGTCTGTATGTACACCTTTGAGGCCAAAAGCCAACTGGCAAGACATTAGGTAGACTGGACAGATCATCTCTAAACAATATTAGATGTGAATTAAATGATTTCTAATGTATATATGTGTGTGTAATAAAAAGATTTGTTTTTATGTGTATGAATGTTTGCCTGTATGTATGTGTGTATGCCACATGTATGTCTGGTGTACAAGGAGACTGAAGGAGTCCAGTACCCTGGAACTGGAGTAACAGATGTCTGTGAGCCACAATGTGGCTGCTGGGAACCAAATTCTATTTTCTACAAGAGCAGCAAGTACTCTTATCCACAGAGACATCTCCCTAGAGAGCATAATTATCACACACACACACACACACACACACACACACACACACACACACACACACACACACACACACACACACACACACACACTTTGACACAAAAAATATCCTAGGCTAGGCTTGAGGCTGAGGATGGCTTTAATTTTTCATCCTCCTGCCTCCATCTCTCAAGTTTTGGAATTTCAGGTGTAAATCACTACAGCTAGTTGATGTAGTGCACCTGAGCCCTGGCCCTAGCCCTGTCATATTTTAAACATATGGTTCTTAAGGAGCTTTTTAGCTAAGCATGGAGGTGCATATCTCTAACCCCAGTTCTTGGAAGACTGTAGGACTGTTGTAAGTTTAAAGTCACCTTGGACTTTAGTGTCTCAAAGACAGTAAAACTTAAAAATCACAAAATGTTTCTTGTATTCAGATTACTAAGAGGCTATCAGGATTAGTTACCAATAGAACCAAAGGAATTCACATGGGCCTTTAAAAAAATCAGAAGACACATTTTCTGCTATATGGTACTTAACTTCATCCTCCACTTAAGAAGAACAGGCTCTGTCTTCTGCATGGGTAGGACAGCCACCTAATCTGGCACTATGAAAGGTTCTTTCTTTGTAAATGACTGCTATTATTTCTTGTATATTCATTGCCTTAAAAATGCTTTTTAATTTAATATTGTCCCAGACTTATCTCCTTGGATGTCTTTTCTGCTTTCTATAACCCACCTGAGGGATTTTATCCTCTCCTAGGAATCAATTATATATCATAAGCAAAAGCCCCAAAAGTTTGTGTTCTGTAGTGATATACTGTATATTTAATAAATAGTCCAGAATATCAGAGGACAAAGTCATCTCTATAGCCTTCTTTGGTTTTTTGTTTTGTTTTTTCCTCTGAACCCCTCATTCACATGTATATCCAACAGCCCAAGTCCCTACATGACCATTCCAAAGAAAACTTAACTATGTCTTAGATTGGAATTCATCACCCATCACCCGCTTCTCTAAGCCTTCTCCCAATCTTTGTTCTCACCTAAGGTATTCAAGTTAAAAGTCTGAGATTGGGGAAAGTCTCATGAAGCCTTAACCCTATAGGCAAAGAACTGAATACAACCTGGTGCTTTGATTTCAGACCTGGTCCCTTTCTGATTTTAGTTCTTTGCATGTAATGCTTCTGCCTAACACACTCATTTTCTTTTATCTTTACTTGTAGAGTCTAACTCTAATAAAAAATTATTTCACCAAAGAAAATTTGCACATACCTGCCATATTATAATAGACATATTTTTAGTTTCTACAGTTTCTAGCTCCTAATTCCTGCCTCAAGGCATGTCATAGAAGCTCAAATCTTTTGTTTTTTTCTCTGACCTACTTTTTCTGATGGTAGATGGTATTATCTTTCTTTTAGACAGTGACCTGTGTTATAACTGAAAGCTGCATAGAGAGAGTAAGAAGACTGAACAAGGAGATAGGCTGTAAGAGCCTCCTTTATCCAGTCTGTTAGCATTACAATCCCCAAAAGAAAAATGAACCTTTTGAAAACCTTGGCCCAGAGAGAGCATGGAAGCTCTGCTCCTTCTCCTATATTCTACCCTATGTTTAATAAACATAGTGTGTTCCCCTGAATTCTATGAGGCATTCAAATGAATTATTTAAACTTCAGGGGGTTGTGGGAATCATAAATTGTGCTACTGGGTCAAGGATACAGGAGAAGAAATACATGTAGCTTGTAATTGGCATCTGAAGTGTGTGTGTCTGTGGACACAAATGGGGGGCTGGGGACCACTTTATGTAAATAGTGTCAGAATGGAATTGAGTTAGAGGATACCTAATTGGTGTCTCCTACTATAGAAATGATAATTTGCTTTTTGGTTAAAAGAAATCCTCATCCCTTTCAAGATCATAGCAGTCTTCTGTGCTGAAACTGGTAGATGGCTTAGTGGGTAAGTGCCTGCTGTGCAAGCATGAAGTCGTGAATTCAGGTCCCTCAGCACTCATGTAAAAGCTGGGTATAGTAGTAAAATCTATAACCCAAGTTCTGGGTGAGGGTCAAAAACAAGTGGATTGCTGGAGCTCATTAGTCTGCCCATCTGGCTGAACTGAACTTTAGGTGGAGAGTTACCGAGGAAAATACCAGACATTGACTTTTAGCATGCATGTGTACAGAGGGGCACACATATGAACACATGCACACATAGACTATATACACATACACAGAGGAGGGGGAAGAAGTCTTGTGTCGACTGAGGTGTGAGAGCAAAGGAAAAATACAATCATACAATCTATAGAATTCTCGATTAGGGACACGCAGTTTTCATCACATTTGTATCAGCAACATCTAGGAAGTGCTCTGCATGTAGAAGAGGCTTAAGAATGAATCTTCAAACAGCACTATGTTTGTAAGGTAGATATGTAGTAGAGGCATCAAGTGGGTCTAAGATGATGGGTCTGCATATAGTTGTGGTTAGGGATAACTTGAGCAGCAGTGGAGATGCACAGAAGTCAAACATGAAAGAAATATTTGGAAGTTAGAATGAGAAGATTGGCCATCTGCATATAGTGGTAAATGAGATTAGGAACATGAGTAACTCCTGGCTTCTATTTGTCTAACGTGTAAATGAAGGTACTATTCTCTTAGCTAGAGAACAGTGGGGAAGTGAACCTGGTGAGTGTAGACAGAGTTCCTGCAAAATTTCCACTGGGACATACGAACAGATGTAAGCAGACACTTAAGTATCAGGAGAAAACTCTGGGTTAGAGATGTAAATCTGAGAGTCAGCTGCCTGAATAATTAAGGTCCTGGGTGTGGAAGTGTTTGCTTATTAGAAGAGCAGAGCGTGAGAAGGGAAAGGGGCCAGGACACAGCCTTAAGGAATTCATCCATTTAGAGATTAGCTGGTAAGAGAAACCAACAAACGAGACGGAGACCGAGGAAGAAAGAGAAGGACAGATAAAATACTAGCAGACTGTTATGTCAGAAAAATCCAGGGGGAAGCAGTGTTAAAAAAGGAAAATGGAGAAAGTGAAAGTGTGGTGGTGAGCAGTATCAAGTGTTGTTGTTGGGTAAAGGATAATCAGGACTGATGCTCATGTGATTTAGTCACCTGGAGACTACCGGGCACACTGAATTGGCAAGAGTAGAGGTCAACTGAAGAGTGAATAAATACCAAAGATTGAAAAAAGTACACAAATCTTTATGAAAGAGCCCCGGGATATGAAGGACATAGGAAAGATACTGGTTTGTGCCTTAAAGAGTGGGCAGCATTTTGCCAGACTGTAGGTGTTAGAGACAAAGGAAAGGTCACTTGTGACAGCGTTCAGCAGATTTAAAGTTGCTGAGTTGTAAAAGAACAAGGAAATAAAAAAAAAAAGATAAGAAAAGTATATGGGACAGTGAGAAATGTCCCTCTATTAGAGCGGCTCACAGGGCTAGGTTTTATATATCCTCCAATTATTACTCAATATGATGTTAGTATAAATTAACTTATCAAATAATCTCCAGGTGTCAGCCAGCTGGAAGCCAGGTCTCTCAAGCTTTGGAAAGAAACCGATGTATTTCCATATAGCAAGAGTGAGCAGTTCAGGCCACAGTAATTATCTTGCATCAGGAGGTAGACCTGCATGGGTAACTAAGGGATGGGCTGCCCCAGGCCTTCAGGAAATACACTGAGTACTTTATATGCCTTGGATGAAAGTGCAATGAATTTTGTTTACTGAAAACTTATTTTTCAGGATAGATTTGGCAAAATATTTTTGGTGTGAATGCACAGCCAAGCCTTAACTCTAGATCCCCTGCCATCTGCCGAGTCACGGAGTTCTGTGGTCCAGAGTCTGTGCCCTATAAGGAAATGGCAGCACTCATTAGTTTGATTCTTCGCTCATTTATCTTTTTTGGCATCGTGAAAGGATTAACAGAAATTTAAAAATGATATTAGCATAAATGTAGGTCATGTTAACATTATAATGAATGAACAATAACAAGGCAAATGCTTACAGAAAACTTATCTCCAACTTCAGGGACATTATGGAAATGCCAATATGCTACCGGGCCTTATGAAAGGTTTGTTCATACGTTAATTTCTTTATATTCTATTATAAGATGGGTTCTGAACCATGACTAGTTTTATTTAGGAGAGGAATATGTATTCTTCATAGGATTATAACTAGATAATTCCATTTACCTCAAGAAACTATTAGATCATGTGTCTTCAATGAGTCAGGTGTGGTGGTGTATCCCTTTAATTGACTTGAGAGAGGCAGGTATCTGTGAGTTCAAAGCCAGGGCCTACATAACTAGTTCCAGGCCAGCTAGGGTTACATAGTGAGGCTCTGTCTAAATAAGTACAGTTTATAATTACTGAAGCTGATAAATGCTTTTTGAGCATCCCTTTCTGCTGCAGACACTGCAGTCAGTACTATGGAGCCAAAGGTGATCAAATGCACTCTATGTCCTTAAAGAGATCCTGGGAGGGAAAACAGACAGAATGAGATGGCAGCCATGTTTAAAGCTCAGTAAGAGTTCCCAAAAGATCTTGACTGTTTTTCTTCTGGAGACATGTTGAGGCTTCAGAGATGTGAGGCTTGACTAAGAGTTACAGGCAGACAGACACTCAGCAAGCAAAGGGCAGGAGAAAGACAGCAGGAGTACCAGCCCCAGAAGGGGGAGGACAACACTCGCTCAAGTGTAGGCTCTGTCCTGAAGAAGTGAGTCAGAGTCCATTAATCTTAGCAGATGCCCGGGCAGCAGTGTGGATAGGGGAGGCTAGCTGAGAAGGGGAAGGGAGGGATCTGAGCAAGAGCACAGCAAGGCTACTGGGGGAACACTGACAGGCTAGAAGGAAAGCTAACTCAGACCCTGCTTTGACCCACCTGTTCACGGACGCAAAGAGTGAAAAAAGGACAAAGCAGTTATCCACTAAGACGAGGGGCAGAGGAGACAGGGCGTGGGGGCCGCAAACACAGTGACTAGGACGCATTTGCAAGATTCTGAGTGGGAGATGAGACATCCAAAAGAAAGATACCCATGGAAGTGAAGTAGCCGGCACCAGGAGCACAGACTGAAACATTGCTTTCTGACATCTGAGAGGAAAAGACAAAGTGGACTTAGACATCTCCCTCCTCCTCTCAGCATAGAGCCTTGAGTAGAACTTTCCTCTCATAAGGCGGGTTCACAGAAACATGCTTCTCTGCCTACCACGCAGCTACTTTTTGATTGACTCTGGAGTTATTTTATGACAAATCTGCTATTATGCTGAAAATATACTAAGGCAAAATGCATTTAAAATACCCAATTTAATGATGTTCTCCAAAACTGACTAAATATAATAAGACACAAACCAAGTCTCAATAAATACAGAAAAACGGAAACAACATTTTGCATCTTATTTGATTACCACTGAGTATCCACAATAATAGAAAGAGCAGAGTATACAAATCAGAGTGACTGACACACTACTGAATGAGTACTGGATCAAGACAGAAGTCAAGAAGGAAATGTAAAGCTTTTAAGAACTGAGTGCAACTAAAAATATACCCAGACCTATGGGACACAATGGAGTCAGCTCTAGGGCAAGATCATAGCACGAAGTGCTTACATTAAAAAAAAAAACAAAAAACTAGAGAGTTCTCATACTAATACCTAAAGAATACATTTGAAAGCTCTAGAAAAGCCGACATAATATCAAAAAAGAATAGATGGGAAGAAATAATCAACTCAGGGCTGAAATCAATTATATAAACAAAAAAGTACAAATAATTAGTGAAATGAAGAGTTAGTTCTTAGAAAAATAAAAATGATTAACAAATATCTAGTCAAATTAACCAAAAGACACAGAAAGAGAATCCAAATCAGTACAATTAAAGATGTAAAGGCAGATAATATAACAGGCAACAAAGAAATTCTGAGAATTATAAGGATATACTTCAAAATCTATATTCTGCCAAACTGTAAAGCCTAAAACAGATGGATTTCTTAATAAAGAATTTAAATAAAAATAAAATAAACAATTAAATATACGTAGAATCCCTAGTGAAACAGAAGTAATTAATGCCCCAAATTCCAGGGCCAGATGGATTCTGTGGAGGATAACTACCAACATCAAGGAAGAACCAGTGCCAACCATCCTCAAATTATCCTGCAAATAGAAACCGAAGGACCACTTAACATCATTTGTATTAAGCCACTATTACCCTCATATAAAACCATAAAAGACCCAGTCAAAAATAAAACTATAAACCAGTATCTCTTATGAACACAGATGCAAAATTCTTAATAACAGTTCCAAATTAAGAACACATCAAAAAGACCATCTGCATGATCAAGTAGGCTTCATCCTAGAGATGCATGGATGATTCCACATAATGCAAATTAATAAATGCAATCCATTACATAAGAAGACAGATCATCTTATTAGATGCAGAAAAGACCTTTGACAAAATTCAACATCCTTTCACAGTAAAATTCCTGAAGAGACTATGCATACAGGGACATACCTCAACAAAATAAAGGCAGTTTACAGCAAGCCCACAGGCAGTATCAGCTTAAATAGAGAGAAACACCTATCATTTTTTGATTAAAATCAGGAACAAGACAAATATGTCCACTTCCTTCATAGCTCTAATGCAGTACTTCAAGTGCTAGCTGGAGCAGTAAGACAGCTGAAGGAGACCAAGGGGACACAAACAAGAAAGGAAGAAGTAAAGGGATCTTATTTGCAGATATGATTTTTAATTTCTACAGCTGATAAGTAGAATAAAAGTGAATTCAGCAGTGCCTTCCTATATACATCTAGACATATCAGTCTATATGACCAATAGACGGAGAAAGAAATCAGGGAAACAGTATCTTCCACACAGCCTCAAAAATTATATTGGGATGACTATACAACAAAGCATAATGAAAGACCTGTATGATAAAACTTTAAAATGCTGAAGAAATTAAAAAGGCAACAGAAGACCTCTCATGTTCATGAATCAGTAGGATTAATATTGTGAAAATGGCCATCATACCAAAATTAATCAATATATCCAATACAATTCACATAAAAATCCCAATACAATTCTTTACAGAATTTGTAAAATCACCAAATTAACATGGAAACACACACACACACACACACACACACACACACACACACAGAGAGAGAGAGAGAGAGAGAGAGAGAGAGAGAGAGAGAGAGAGAGAGAGAGAACACCCAGGATAGCTAAAACAATTTTGAACAAAGACCTGCTAGAAGTATCACAGAACTGTGGTAATAAAACAGCATGGTATTGGCATAAGAACAGACACGATGATCAGTGGAATAGATTTGAAACCCCAGCCATAATTCTACAACTTATGAGTACCTGATTTTTGACAAAGAACCCCAAAACACACACTAAAGAAAAGACAGCAACTTCAAGAAAATGGTGTAGGTCAAACTGGACAGCTGCATGTAGACAAGATAAAAACAGACCTATACCTATCACTTCACACAGAACTCCTAATGAATCAAAATCCTCAACTCAAGACAAGCTATTCCGAATCTGATAGGAAAGAAAATGGGGAATAGGTTTAAACTCATCAGCACAGGAAGGGCTTTCTGAACAGGGCATAAATACCACAGGTATTGAGACCAATAAGTAATCAATGGGATCTCATGAAACAAAAATGCTTCTGTAGAGCAAAGGACACCATCACTCAAAGTATCAGCCTACAGAATGTGAGAAGTCTTTACCAATTATATCTGACACAAGGTTAGTATCTCTAGAATGTACAGGGGACTAAAAAAGAACAAAGAACCCAATTAAAAATGAGGTATAGATCTAAACAGAGCTCCCAGCAGATAAAGCACAAATTACTGAAAAACACTATTAAAAAACTTAACATCATTAACATCATTAATCATCATTAGTCATCAGGGAAATGAAAATTAAAACTAATTTGAGATTTCTTATTTCCCTAGTTGAATGACCAAGATTAATAAACAAATGGCAGCAGTTGGTGGTCGAGAAAGGGGTCTCATTTACTTCTGGTGAGAGTGCACACTGGTACAGTCACTGTGGGAATCAGTGTAGAGGTTTACCAAAAAGTTGAAATTAATCTACCAGAAGATCAAGCTATACTACTCTTGAGCATATTTCCAAAGGACCTGCCATCTTACCACAGTGACACCTGCTTATCTTTATTTGTTGTTTTATTCATAATAGCTAGAATTGGGAACAGCCTATATATCCATCAACTGATGAATGAGAGTGAAAATACGGTACATTGACACAATGACGTATTATTCAGTTGGTAAGAAAAATCAAAATCTCAGGTAAGTGAATGGGGCTAGAAATAATTATCGTGAGTAAAATAGGCCAGATTCCCCAAAGCAAATGATCTCATACTTTCTCTCATAGGTGTAGGCTAACTTTTAAACTTGAGATACGTGTGTTTAAATTAGAAGGATCACAGAGGTTAGCTAGCTAATAAGAGACCAGACAGAGAGGGATCTTTCGAGGAAGAAAAACAGACTATAGTGCTATAAAGAAATAAAGGGTGGGCAGTGGTGGCTATGCCTTTAATCCCAGCACTTGGGAGGCCGAGACGGGAGGATATCAGAGTACAGGCCAGCCTGGCTACAGAGCAAGTTCCAGCATAGACAGGGCTACACAGAGAAACCCTGCCTCAAAAAACAAATAAACAAGCAAACAAATAAATCTGTGTCCTCTTTCTTCTTCTTTTTATCAACCCATCAAGTCCAATGTGTGCTGTCCATAAACTCTTGGGTATGTGGCCATCCACTGGAGTGTGGTCAATCTACCAGGAGTCACACCCTTTTAGAAAACCGGCTCTTCCTCTCCCAGAAGCTATCTATTGTCAATAGCTTAGAGTAAGGCTTACTGTTTACACCCTCTCAGTGCTCGAATTTTGTCTAGCTTGAGCTTGTTCAGGACGTGTGCTGTCACAACCCATTTGGGCTCACATGTGTAACTGTTCTGTCATATCTGGAAAACATCCCTGCACTCACAAACAGCCTCGGACTCTTTCAACTCCCTCTGTCACTGTGAAGAGACACCATGACCAAGGCGACTCTTTTTTTTTTTTTTTCTTTTCTTTTTAAATGGGACATTTAATTGGAAGCACACTTACAGTTCAGACATTTAGTCCATTATTATCATGACAAAGGGCATGGTAGCACACAGGCAGACATGGAGCTGAGAGTTCTACATCTTGATCTGAAGGCAGCAGAGAGAGAGACCGAGTCTGGCATAAGCTTTTGAAACTTCAGTCTACCCCTAGTGACACACTTCCTCCAACAAGGCCACACCTCCTAATCCTCTTAGTTCTACCAGAGTTCCAGTTCTTGGTAATTACATGAGCCTATGGGGGCTGTTCATAGTCAAACCACCACACATCTGTTCACCCCACCTTCTGCAATGAGTGTTGGGAGAAGGGGATGTGATGTAATGTCTCATTAGTGCTGAGTATTCCAGTCTCTCATTCTCTGCACCTTGATTAGTGGGTGGGTTTCTTTTGTCATCTATTTTGAGAAGTTTCTTTGTAGAGGGTTGAAATAGGCATAAATCTATGCGTATAAAAGTAAATTCTCAGAAGGTGGATTAATACTATTTCTATTTAGCAGAATAATGGTAGTAGGTTCTCCCCTAGGGCCTGTGACTTGTCAAGCTACAAGATCTTAGCTTCTATAATGATGGCAGGTATGGATTTCATCTTGTAGAATGAGCCTTAAATGCAAGCAGAAAGTGTTACTCCCATACGTTCAATCATTAATGGTACCAGTGGGCATGTCTCACTAGGCCACAACAGCTGAATAAGCCTGATGTTCGCTTTTCTCCTCCAGTAGCACATATAGCACATTCCAGTACCTTTTGTCAAGCCTGTGGTGTCTAGTAGGGGCATTATTATCCTGGCATAGAGTAACTCTATTTTAACCCTTTTTATATGTGTATATGTACATACTTTGGGAAGCATCTACAGTAGTAGGTTTCCTTATGATTTTTTCAAAAGTCTTTAGTGTTAATCCACCCCCATCATATTTAGCCTTCCCTGTACCATTGTTCCCCTTTATATCACTACAGTCTATTTCACCTCCCCTAGAAACTACTACTCAACTACATTCTATCCCCCTCCCTTAGAAGTCTCCCATGTCTCCTTACTAATTTTCTGACCTCTGTGAGTATTCCATATGAAAAACACTATTTGAAGAATCAAAGTTAACATTCAAAAATGGCAGAAGTCATTCAACATTCGTCTTTCTGGGTCTGGGTTACCTTAATAAGAATGGTGATTCAGCTCTCTTGTGAATTTTGAAATTTCATTTTTAACAGCCAAATAATATCCATTGTGCAAAATTCCAGCACCTAAAAGGTGAAGTGGACACAAAGCCCCACCTCTAACCAAGAAGCTACTTGCAACTGATACCTGTTGAAAAGGGAAAATTAGTTTTCTTTAGTGGTACCACCATATCCTGCCAGATTCTGTTTTTCCTTGTTTGTTTGTTTGTTTGTTTGTTTGTTTGTTTGTTGGTGTGTTTTTGAAGAATGAGAACATGAAGTTGGGTGGAAGATCTCAGAGGAGTTGGGGAAGGGAAAACAATATAATCAAAATATATTGTGTAAGTTTAAGTACGGATTTTAAAATCCATTGTGTAAATGTTCCACGTTTAGTCCATTCATTGGTCTTAACTTTTTGGTCTATGTGTATGTATATATTATAGGAAGCATCTACAGCAGTGGTTTCCTTGTGCTTTGCTTCACAAGTCTTTAGTGTAGTCCTCTTTCCTTACAGTCCCTCCTATTTCCATTTCCTGGCTACTGTGAATACAGCAGCAATGGGCATGGATGAGCTAGTATCTCAATAGTAGGATATGAAGTCCTTTGGGGGCAGACCCAAGAGTGATATGGCTGAGTCACTGGGGTAAGTCTATTTCTAGCTCTGTGAGAAACCTCCACACTGATTCCCACAGCACTGTAATAGGGTGCACTCCTACCAGCAGTGAATAAGTGTTCTGTTTTGTTCACATCCTTTTTCCTTGTACTGGGTTTTTTTTTTTTTTTTTTTTTTTTTTCCCAACTTGAACAGTCACCTGTGGAAAGGGAACTTCAAATGTGAAATTAACTCCTTCAGACTGGCCTATGTGCACATCTGTGGGTCATTTTCTTACCTATTAATTGAAGTAAGGATGCCTATATGGCCTTCTACGGGCAGCACCATCTTTAGGAAGGTGAGCTTTTGCTATATAAATAAATTAGCTGTGGGCTCAGTGGTTAAGAGCACTGGCTGCTCTTTCAGAGCACCTGGGTTTGATTCCCAGTATCCACATGGTTCACAACTACCTATAACTCCAGTTTCAGGGGATTTGATGCCCTCTTCTGAACTCCCTGGCTACTGCACACATATGATGCACAGACATACATGTAGGTCCAAATACTTATACACATTGAATAAAAATAAATCTAAAAAGGAAAAAGTAGTTATGTAAACCAGAGGAAGCAAGCTACAACATTTCTCTATGACATCTGATTCAGTTCCTGCTCTGGCCATGGCTTCATTTGACCATGAATTGTAACCTGTAAGCTGAAATAAATCTTTTCCTCTCCAAATTGCTTTTGGCTGTGGTGTTTACCACAGCAACAGAAAGAAAACTACAACATTCCTCTTTTACAGATGTGGAGAATAAAGATCAGAGAAATGGCATATATATCATCCAGTTCACACATTTAGTAGATATAATCCAGGTCTCTTGATATCAAATTCATTGTTCTTTATAACTTAGGTCTTCAACACAAAAGGGGGGAAACAAAGGTAGGAAATTTTAGGAGAGGACATGAGAACTCTGTGTAGGGCTCCTGGGCTTTCACTCAGAATTAGTCTTTTCCTAAGCAGAGTCTACTGTGACCTAAACACAGCTGAAATGGAATTACTGCTCTTCTTTTGAACCCAATGTTTCCTTATGACTCTTGCATTTCTGTGCATCATCATTTCCCTATCACCAACGGTGGCACACACAGCATTCTTGTAATGAGTAAATGGAATGGCACAAATAGAGCACCTAACAACCAGCATCTCCCATGTGCAAGTCATCCAGTGACTGACAGCTGCAGTCACTCTCCAGCCATGCCGTGTCCCTTGGAAGGCTAAAGTTATATCAAAAGGTTCTATATAGCTAATAACTTTGGGGTTTTTTGTGTTTTGTTTTCAAGACAGGATTTCTTTGTGTAGGTCATCCTGGCCTTGAACTCACAGAGATCCTCCTGCCTCTGCCTCCCAAGTACTGGGATTAAAGGCCTGCCCAGCTTAATAATTTTTTTAATTTGCTTTTTTTTTTATATATCTGACTCCTTAACTAGCTTATTTTTTTCTAGTAGGAAGACTTTTCCACTGTATTGACACCACTTGAATGGTCTGCCCTGCCTGCTAAAACTAAAGTAACATTTCTGCCCTGCTAAAACTGTAAAGTCACATTCTCAGATATAAACGGTTTACAGTTAGTATTCTATGTCACTCATAAATCTTCTCTTGTAACGTTGTTACCATGCTCTAACTCTAATTTTGTGTTTATTTTGGTATCTGGAAATTTAACTCTTTCCCTTTATAATTTTCCTCTTTAAATTTTTTGGCAGTAATTTTTTTCTTCTATATAGCCATTAGAATCAGTGTAACAAGTTCCAACATGCATTATGTTAATCTAATCATTAATTTTGGGAACAATTATTTTTAACAGTAATTGTGATATCCTTATTTATGAGTGTCTGTATCCTTAGGAAGCTCTGCATGTATTATACTGTCTAATTTTATGTTCAAAAATTAAATATATTACTTTGGTTTATTTTATACATAGATTACCATCCAATAGAAATAGGATGTAAGATGTAATTTCAGATTTCTGCACACACACACACACACAAAATATACAGACACAGTGTGTTTTTAGGGTTAGAGTTTAGTGCCTTGCATATGATAAATATGCACTCTACCACTAAGCTACATTTATAGCCCAAAAATATTTTATTTAATTCAATATATCAAAACACTACTATTCCAACATGTGACCAAAATAAAAATTGAGATATCTTACATTCTTTCTTTATAGTACATTTTCAAAATCCAGCATATATTTTCTAATAAAACATCCTAATTAAAAACTAGCCACACTTGTGTATGGATGCATGTATAGATGTGTACATGTGTGTGGAAGGGTGTGTGCACATGTGTATAGAGTCTTGAGGTTGAATTTGGGTGTCTCTCTCTAATTATCTCTACACTTTTTTTGAGATAGCATCTCTCATTAATGTTGGAACTCACTAAGGCAGCAAGACTATCTGGAAAATTTTTACATGGGTACTGAGGATCTGAACTTAAGACTTGCACAGCAAGTACCTTCCTGAGTGAACTATTCTCTAGACTCAAAATTAGCCATATTTTAAGTGATCACTGGTGGTGTGTGTGTGTGTGTGTGAAATAATAGGAAATGTAAGGACTATCCATGACAGTTTGGGGATTGTCTATAAGAATATATTCAAGCCCAGGGCTGGAACAACAGCTTAGTAGTTAAGAGCACTAGCTGGGTTGTTTTTCCAGAGGCCCCAGGATTAATTCCAAGTGGCTCACAACCATCTGTAACTCCAGTCCTGGGGAATCTGATCCTTTCTTCTGGCCTCTATAGGTATTGCCTCTCAAGTGCCTGGCTATTTGGCCTACTTTAAAAAATCATAACTTATTCTAAATATTCTAAAATATTACTAGATGCTTTTCAATAAATGCCTTTAATTTCAGTACTTGGAGGCAGAGGCAGGTGGAAGATGGATCTCTATGCAGTGAAGGCCAACGTGGTCTACAGAAAGAGTTCCATGACAGTTAGGACTACACAGAGAAACCCTGTCTTGAAAAGAAAAACAAAACAAAAAAGTAGTTTTCCTATTTTTAAATACCTAAGTAATTCATTTTGCATTCTGGTGGTAAAGATGGACACACAAAGCATAGAAGCTCACCCACATATATACATAAGGAGTTATTTTAAAAGTTGGTGTTAGGATTGCGGCATAAATAGAGAAACCTTCAGGTAATGAATGATATGTTGTTGTTAATAGATGCCTCACACATGACATACATTTGCTGACTCTTTTAACAAGAGAGGAGGCCTGGGTGGTGGCACACACCTTTGACCCCAGCACTCAGGAGACAAAGGCAGCCAGATCACTGTGCGTTTGAGGCCATCCTGGTCTACATAGTGGGTTCCAGGATGGCCAGGCCTACACATCAAGACCCCATCCCAAGAGAAAGAGAGACTGAAGACAAGTACCACAAGAGGAGTAGGCATCTAACAATATTCTTTTTAAAATATAAATTATATTTATTGATTGGTGCGAGGGACATATTAAAGTGCTCTTATGAATGTCAGTGGACCACATGCAAGAGTAAATTCTCTCCTTCTACTAAGTGAGTCTTGGAGTGGAATTCAGGTTGTCAAGCATGGTAGCAAGTGCTTTTACCTGACAAGCCATCTCACTAGTCCTAAACTTAATAAAAAAAAAATTTATGTGTACGCCTGCCTGCCTGCCTGCCTGTGTGTACACTAGTACCTACCCATGGAGATCAGAAGAGAGCATTGGATCTCCTAGAACTAAAATTACAGACATTTGCGAGCCACCAATTCTGGAAACTGAACCTGGGTCCTCTGTAACAGCAGCCAGTCGTCTTAACAGCTGAGCATCTCTTCAGAGCCCACATTCAACATTCATATCAAAGTTTCTGACACAAAACGAAAGTCAGTCAAGAATGCTTACTCTGGGGTTCAAGCTCTCAGAAAGCCATGGCAGGAGGATCCTGGGCTCCAGGCCAGACCTGGTTACACAGTGAGATCCTGTATTTTTTTTTTTTTTTTAAAGAGCTGGGTCTACTACTTTAATCCCAGCACTCAAGAGGCAGAGATAGGCAAATCTCTATGACTTTCAGGCCAGTTCCAGGCTCTGGGGCTATATAGTGATATCCTGTCTAAAAACAAAACAAACAAAAACCACATACACCCAAAATTGAAAAAAAAAAACACTGAAAAAACTTAAAAAAGAAGTTCCTAATACAAATTAAAACAATTATACATTTTTCTTCATCAAATGTATTAATACATTTAAACTGCTTCCTATGTAATCAATAGTTTTTTCTGCCATTAATTTAGTTGGGGTCTACTTAATTTCCTGTTACATTTTGTAGTATTTATCAAGTTCAGTGACTAGTACATATATGTAGTATGTAACACAAAAGTTAATGAAGGAAAGTCTAATTAGGGCTGTATCCTGGAATCACTCAATTCCCCTGGTAAGAGACCAAAATGTCTTGAAATTTTCATTTTTTTTGAAGCTTTGCAGCAAGTACCTGTTTTCATTTTAAAGTCATCTGCAACACTAAAAACTGAATTGTTATAAAATCAATGTTATTCTTTCCAAAATGTTAAAGTAAAACTATTTCAGACCTCATTACAGTGAGAATATGCAAGGCAAAGGGTCAAGTCAGTAGTAGGTCCCTGAGATGGAGAGGTTCACTTCCACCTCTAGTTACTGTCCCCATATAGCAACCACACGGTTCCTCTTAACTAAAGGAGGTGAAAGGAAAGAGAACAGAGGGTCAGAAAGGTAGAAGATTCCAGTTTCACAGCTAAGTGCTGAGGTGGTAGGCAGGGCATGGTGGCAGCATGGGAGTAGGAGTTGGCACTAGAGCATTTCAGGGCATTGAGACATAAGACAGAGAAGCCACAACTCTAACCAACATCTACCACAAATAAAATGAAGAAAGGGCGAACCAAACAGTACAAGCAGTATCTTTAGGAATGCAGAAGGGCAAGGAATAGAGGGGAGGAGTTTATAAATCAGCCTGAAGCTGGCTCAACATGTCTGACAAGCTTCTCCTCAGAGGGCATAAGTTTTCCCTGACTCATGAAAACTGAGCTGAGCCTGTGCCAGAACAGTGTGAAAAGACTGGGAAGTCTTTGGGAACCTACGTGGAAGGAAAAGTCTAAGAAAATTCCAAACATACAAATGTAGAAATAATAATAAAAGACCCACTGCAGTTAAAACTGGCCTTCAGATGCATGTCAGACAATTTTCAAAAGTTATACTGTCAAGTTAAAATTAGGGCTACAAGACCTTGTTCAACTCAAGAGATGCCCAGTTATGTTTCTGTATTTTAGGTTTCCCTCAAGTCAGCAAGCGGAACCATCAGTGTCTACGGAATCCTGCTGGAGCAAACGTAAGAGTGATTTTGCTGCTGCTATTGCTGTTTGAACTTTTGAGAATCAAACACCGGGCCTTACACATGGCAGACAAGCATTCTACCACAGAGCCACATTAACAGCCCAGAATACCAGTTTTTAACAAACACTTTCTAATCCCATCTCTAAGTTTTTATTTGGAATACAAAGAAATTCCCTTTGGCTTGTATTTCTTATAACAATAAACACTGAAATGTTTTGAAAAGTTCTTTAAGGCTGTTGAATATTCACTGCAATGCAGCAATACTTCAGAACACAGCTACATTATACACCTAAAGTATGACATATGTTTTCCAGCCTATAAAGATTTTCCATGATGTGGCTGGGCTGCTCAGTTTCCAGTTAACCACAATTTAGACGTAGGGCCATTTCACATCTAGCAGAGCTGAAGACCTGAGTGGAACAGCATTGTTGCAGGGCATGTGACATTTTGACTCTGAGGTTTTCGGGATTTACTGATTCAGACGGGAAACTTTCCACCTTGTTTTAGAAGAGCTTTTCTCATTTTTACCTAGTATCTCTCAATCCACTGCTATCACCAAACTCAGCTATCTATCAACATTGACCAAACTGGCCAAGAACGTGACATTAGGCAATATAACAGGATTTTAAAATAGGATACGAATGGATTTTTTTTGCCACTATAGTTTATAGTTCTGAGTTCTAATATTCCTGCTCAGAAGTTATCCATCAGGTGATATGATATGTAGCCTGATTCAGCTGTGCTCCTTTCTCTACTCCATGCTTCCCTCTAATGGTACTGCAACTGACCTTTTGAGTTTTGACCTTCTGGGTATAAAGCTGATTCTTGGCAGTTTTTATCATTTACTCAAATTTTTGTGAAAAGTTACCCTTGGGATTTCCACTAAGGTAAGGAAAGTTAACTGGGGAGTTCTATGGAGGGGATATAGCTCAGGAGATTTTGCTATCAGCACTTCTTTTTAAAATGTGGTGTGTTGTATATGTGGAAGTCAGAGGACAACTTACAGGAGTCAGCTCTATAATTTTCTACCAGGTGAGTTCCAGGGAATGAACTAACTTGGGAGCATACCAACCTGCTGAACCATGTCGATGGCCCTCAGTTTTGATTGCTTTGTTTGTTTGTTTTTGAAGACAGGGTTTCTATATGTAGCCCTGGCTGTCCTGGGACTCACTTTGTAGATCAGGATGTACAGCCAGATGTTTTTCTGTGTCTCCCAACCACCTGGTCCCAAATAAACACAGAGGTTTATAGTAATTACAAACTGTTTGGTCTATGGCTCAAGCTATTACTAGCTAGCTCTTGCCTCTACATTAACCCATTTCCATTCGTCTATAGCCTCATGGCTGGGGGCTTACTAGTACTTTCTCATCTTGCTTCTTGGGTGGCTGGATCTAGTCTCTCTTGATTCAGCCTTTCTTCTTCTGTATCTCTGCTTGGATTACTGACCTCACTCTGCCCTGTCTTGCCATAGGTCATAGCAGCTTCTTTATTAGCCAATGGTAGCAATACAGAAAGACTATCTCACAGCACTTCACCTTTTTCTGTCTAATCCAAAAAAAAAAAAGGTTTTAATTTTAACATAGTAAAATAGTATAACAAAACAGTTACCAAGCAAGAATTGGTTATGATATTTAGCCTATTTGTATTTAGCAAAATTAAAAATACTCTATCATCCCTTATTTTTATGAGTCTAAAGTTTTGTATCTAATTTATCCATAACTAAGAAAAATAATTATAAGTATTTTGTCTTTAACTCCATCAAAGACCCCAGAAAGATATAGTATTATCTGAGTAAATAGGAGGTGCACTGTAAGCAGCTTCCAAAATTCTAGAAATGACAGAGTCACCCAAAGTTCAACTGCAACACTGACACATCTATCTTTAGCCTACAGGCCTAGCAAGTCTCTGGAATAGCTTTCAGGAAAGCAGGAAATTTGTTCTTCCCATTTTGGCAAGTTTGTCAGTTGCTTGTCTTTGTGTCTGGCAGTATCTTCTGCAAAGCAGGAACCTGAAGAACCTTCTTGCCTTGATTTGGCAAAGTTCAGCAGTCATTTTTTAACAGGTCCTGTATGTCCAGTTTATACAGCATACTGTGTCAAGCAGCTGAGGCAAGGACACTTTTTTTTTTTTGTTCAGTGGCTAACTTTTACCACAAAGAAAGTAAACTCCATATGGAGTTTCTTCAATGCCCATCACCTTCTCTAAAGTATATTGGTGCTGCCAGGAGCAGATGTGTCTCATTGTCTAAGTTCTTAAAACATTTTAAATGCCATATTCTTTAGGTTTTGATATGTTTGAATATTACATATCTAATTTAATATATATCTTTGTATACTTAGGAAACTTAACAAACATGACCATAAGTCTAGTTATCAAAGATAACTAATTATTACTAAATGACTACTTATTAATCTGCATTTTTATAGATACATTATAATTTTAAATGAGTTGTGTAAATATAATATCTTAAACAAGAGTGTATACACACACACACAGTATAACAAAACTGACCTTAAATGTCTATCAATAAACCCAACTCCATATTAAAGTATTTTGAGATTAACTACAGTTTTTGGATAAAGTAGATTCAATAATCTATGCTTTTTTATCAGAAAAATAGAAATACCCACTTTCAAGAAGTCAAAAGATCTTGGACATCTAGACATCTAAAGCAGATGGGAAGGCTATCCAGAAAACATTTACAAGCAAAGAAAAATTGAGCCTACTGGTACCAATATACTCTAAGGAGTAAAATCTCACTGCCCACCATTAATATTTCTTTACTTCTAAGAAAAGCTGTGGTTCTGACTTAATTATAAATAAAAGCTGAGTTTGGAATTGGAATGTGCATCTCTCCTTCCCTAGATCCAGACATGTTAAAAAATTAAGAGTGTCTCATATCAGAAGAGCCACTTGGTGTGGGACAGAAGAAAAATAAAAATCTAGGGACTGTTGGTGTCAAAATGCTATTTCTCCCCATACTTATTCTTGACTATTTGGAAACTTTCTTTAGATATAGGGCTATCTATCCTAAGAATTTAAGCTTTCTATTTTGATATTAATAATGTTTAGGGTTTCCACCTGACTTCTGAAGTCTCCAACAATGACTCTACCTGGTTCATCCTGCCGGTATATGCTTGTCTCAAAGATCAAGCCAAGTACTGAGGGAGAGATTCATCCTGATTGTGGCTAGGCAAGACCAAGGGACTTCCAGCTACAAGGGTGCTTTCTGCCTCTGCCTTCTGAACTCGGGGGTGAAAGGCATACACCACACAACTCTAGGTGAGTATTTTCACATAGTTCTCATGAAATACTACATATGTAAAATAAGATCTTATGTTTGCAAATGTTAGACATGAGGATTAGCATACATTGAACATTCAATACAGATTAGTTGCATATAGTTGAACATTATCTGATTTTGTTGAACATGAGACAACTATAAAATATGTTCTGAGTTGATATGATGACTTAAAATCAACTTTATTTTGGGGGGGTATGAGAAGTATACAGAAACTCAAGAGTGGCAAGTCTAAGTCCATATCCTATTACAGTCTCAAAGGTCTACTCTTCCCATAGATACAACAATGGAGATAAACTGCACATGCGTGAACATGCTAAACCCACAATGAAGAAATTCTAAGAGCAGAACTGAAACTGGAGACACTGAATACCAGACAGAATACAAACTGAGACAATCTTTTAAGTTCCACCAAGAAGCAAGGAACACCGTGAAAAGCTAGTCCTCTGGCCCTTTTCATGGTATAGGATATTAAGAACTGGAGAGCTGGGTTCCATAACTGACTTGCAAGTTTCCATACAGAAAAAAAGAAAAGGAAAGAGACTCATATTTGCCATGTAGCAAACAGGGATGCTTTGAGGATTAATGACATAATGTCTGTAAAGAGGCTGGAGTTCCTTGGAAAACAGACTCTACATAAATATAAAGTTATAATATTTAGGTTTAGTCCACAATGTGAGACCTGGTTTCTTTGGCTCATGAGGTCATCAGCAGTTTTGTAGAATGTGCTCAAATACCCACCAAACAATCTTTTAAGGTCCTCATAAGTAGAGTGCCCAGCTAATATGAGCCACCTGGGTGGAGAAAAATCAGAGTAAGTTTTCCTTCTTTATGGCTCCAAAATGGGGAGCCATATGGGGAACACTAATCCCATAATGGAGGAAGGCGTAGCCAAGACAGCACTCCCACAGGATTTAGGGCAGTGCTTCTCAACCTTCCTAATGCTGTGGTCCTTTGATCCTCATATTGTACTGACCCCCAACTATAAAATTACTTTTGTTGCTATTTCCTAACTATAATTTTGCTACCATTATAAACTGTAATATAAATATCTGTGTTTTCTGATCGTTGCAGGTCATCCCTGTGAAAATGTCATTTGACCCCCAAGGGATTGAGACCCACAGGTTAAGAACTACTGATTTAGAGTTTCTAAGAAATTCAGTAGAAGTTTGGGTATGTTGTGGCTCAGAGGCAAACAAAACCCTTATCATTATCCTAACTTAGAATAAAGACTAATGTGATTCACACAGGGAAACTTGGTGTAAGTATAGGAGTGAGAGAGAGCTTCTTGAAATGGTTGCCCTCCATACTTGAAGCTATTTGTTTACACTTCAGGGTGTTAGCTTCTTGGACTAACCATAATCTCTAAGAATTTAATGTCCTTGACTGAAGGATACTGACTCTGCCTCATTTATTTTTATGGAAAGGTTATCAGGGCTATCTTGCAGATCCTTTAATTTTAATGTTATTGTAATGTAATAGTAACAACGTGACAGTAATGTTATTATGTAAATATTTGCATTTCTCAGTCTTGAAAGATAAGGTTGATTGTATTCCAAAAACTTAAGAATCAGAAAATGCCCTCTTCAAGATTTAAGGTTCATAACTAATCAGTAACTGCTCAATAGTAATTGTGAGACCGTTGTAATTCCACAACATTTGAACAGAAAATGAAAAAATAAAGAAGAGCCTTTTATTTGGCTATTCCGCTTCTATATTTATTTCAGTTAGCTGTTCTTCCAGTGGCTTGACTTTTCACTGACTAGTATTGGTATTTCAAACAGACTAATGTTAGTAAATACAGAAAAAAGTTAAGGCAAAAGGAACAGAAACGGTATAGTCTTCTCAACATATTAAAGACATAGTTTCTAAATAAAACATTGACCATAATTCTTCTTTCTTTTCACAGTTTTTAACAGCTCAGTCCTGAAGTTGATGTGAGGTATGTTAGGCAACTGCATGAAAAGAATTGAGCTAAACAAGATATAGAGGATTCACATGGAAGACAGGATTGGTGTGAGGGGCCAGGGCTTTAATAGGGTAAGGAGGGTGTCAGAACATGAGCAAGATTAGGATTTCTTTATATATTTCATCTACATAAAGAAAAGACTTAGTGTTACAATGTAGTTTCTTTCAGTCCCGAGCAGCCAGAGGCCCAGACCCACAGACCTGCAGCCCCAGACCCCTTAGCCGCCCTCTGCTGCCAGGCCCCAGAAATGACTCAGATGCTTATATTAACTTCATGCTGTTTGGCCTATGGCTCAGGCACACTGCTAGCTTGCTCTTACATCTAAATCAACCCATTTCCATTAATCTTTCCTGCCAGATGGCCCGTGGCTCACCTGTGTTCCTTACTTGTTGCTCCTTTGGGCTTCTGGCTCCTTCTGTCTCTGACTCTGCCTCTCCTCCTACCTACTCTGATGCCTCCTCCTACTTTTCCTATGGTGCCTGTCATGGGCCAAAACAGCTCCTTTATTTAAAGATTGCTATTCACAGTATACAGAAAGGCATTCCCACATCAACTTAGTGTACAGTATCAAAGGCCAAGCAGGGTGAGGAGGCAGTCTGGGTGGAGAATCAAGCGTCCTGAGGTGGGGAGGAGGGGTGAAATAGGTATCTGAGTGTGAAGGGAAAAAATGAGGATAGGAATTTGGTTACATTCCAGGGCACTAACAAAATATGTTATGAATGATAGGAACCCAAGTCCTCACTGATGAAAAACTTACAAATATGTAAAGTGCGAAAACCAGAATGATCTTTATAGTATTGGACTGGCAGAATGAAACCATGAACTTCCATATAGAAACATAAATATAGGTGTAGGTGTGTGTGTGTTCAGATCCTTGTGCGCTGACATGCATTCTCTATCTCTGTCCACTGGGAAAGCCCACATCTTGGTTACTAAAAGAAACTACAAACTCAGGGGTTTTAGAAGTGGCTGATTCCAGGACTGGAACAGGAAAGCTATAAATCTGGGACCGTTAGTTAAGCTAGAATGCAAGGAAGTACTAAAAAAAATTAGGGGTACTTAAAGCTTTCCTGTTTGGATAATCGATCGCTGGGAAGATCTTAGAGGACAGGAGCATCAAACAGCAATGGATAAAATTAAGACTCGTGGATTCAAATCGACATAAATAAATAACTGAGAAGTTCAATGAAGATAGATAATGTACAGAGTATTAGGTACGTCCTTCCCTATACTGATTAGTTGCAAAGAGCTAAAAAAAAACCCTGACTTTATTATAGAGAAGCCTGGCAGATATTGCCTTAATCAAATTACCAAATAAACATATTAACAATGGGACAAATCAAAACCATTTGCCACTTGAAGGAAGTAGTGATTATTCCACACCACTTTGGCACTTAAAAACACACATACCCTGAATCTAATCCTGAGGAAATATCAGCCAAATGTGTACTGAATGAATAGTCTAGTCTGTTCTATTAAAGGCTGCCAGTATCAGGACTGTCAAGAACAGACTGAAGACCTGTTCCAAACTAAAGGATGCTTAAAAAATTCAACAATTAAATGAACCACATGAATCTGACCTGGATCCGTTTTCAATAAAGAACATTATTAGAATAATTGGAAAAACTTGGATAGAGTATAAGGGCCAAATATCAGTAATTTATAGAAGTTTATTTTCAGCTTTAATGGTCATGTGACATGTAGGAGAATGGTCCTATTTCTAGAAATTGCTTCAGTTTTCAGGGGTGATAAAGCTCATTTTTCAAGAAAAACAAAAACAAAAAAATGACTTGTGCTGAACTTGCAGTTTCTCTGTAAACCTGACATTATTTAAAAATAAACAAAAATGTTGATTTTAAAAATATATATATTTTGGAAAAGGCCTTGCTTTTTTACTGTTACAGGCATACTTTTTTGACAAATATTTTGGAGAATAAGATACTTGTTCTTTTCTAACCTACCTACTGACTGCTATGTGATAAATACATGTATAAGTGAGGTGTCAAAAGGCACAATGCCAGCAGGGCAGTGATGGCACATGCCTTCTATTCCAGCACTTGGGAGGCAGAAGTAGACAGATCTCCACGACTTCAAGGCCAGCTACAGAGTGAATTCCAGGACAGCCAAGGATACACAAAGAAATGCTGTCTCAAAAAATAAAAACAAACAAAAAGGGCACAATGCCAGACAAATTGGAGACAAAAATATGAGAAGAAATTAAGATGTAAAGTCATAGTCTGGACTGGAGTCTATCAGAAATGGCTTTTAAGATCATAGACATCTTTAAAAGACAGTTCTGGATGTTTTAGGCCAACTGAAGCATGCAAGGGCAAAAATGAAGGCAGAGAGGTTACTACAGAGGTGTTATATACTATTTGCTTAGTAGTAGTAAAAATTGGTTTGATTTAAAATATATCTTGAATGGAAAGCTCAGTGGATTTCCTGATGAGCTAGATGTGGGTTATGAGTGAGAAGGACCAAGAATGCCGCCCAGGGTTTTGACTAAGGCAACTGGATGAAAGATGGCATTATTTATCAAAAATAAATGACTGAAAAAGTCCGATGGTTAGCTTTAATTGTCAATCTGATAAAACCTGCACTCACCTGAGAAGACAGTCTCAGGACTGGCAACACTGAGCTGGGCAGTGTGCATGTTAAGCTAATGGACATGGGAAGAGCCAGTCCACTGTGGGTAGCATTAACACTATTTCGTAGGCAGCACTTCCTGAATTCTATTGAAAGTAGAGAAATCAAACTGAACACCAAGCAAGGGAACGAATTTGCATTCATGTCTCTCTGCTTGGGACTGATGCTGTTTCAAGCTCCTGTTCCAGTGACTTCCCTACAAGGACAGACTGTGACCTGTAGTCAGTTTCTCCCCTCAGCTGTGTTCTGTCGGAGTATTTTATCACAGCAACAGAAATGAAGTGAATGATGATAGGAAGATGTAAAGAATTGTGGATGGAGTGGTGGACATGAAAGTCCAGCTAAAATGGGTTTAAAACAACAGAAAGCAGAGAAGTGATACAAGAAGAACTTAGGGAATTATCATGCAAGATGGAAATAGTTTGTATATGTGGCAGAAAGGGCATTTTTGACAAGATAAAATACATTTGTTAAAACAAGGAAGCATAAATGGACTTGATTATTTTCTCATGGCAGTAAGAAACCAACCTAACTCAGGAAGGAAAGAGAACATGTTGGGCAATAGTGAAAAAGAAAACAGGTAGGGTGGAGCCAGATTAGGAAGAGCCTGAAAGCTGGGAAGGTGTTTAGACTTGATGCAGTAGGAAATGGGAGTTATGAGATCCTGTTGATTAGGGAAGTGATATGATGAAGGTTAAGTTAACGCAGATTAGATGGTGGTGTTATAGGGTGGAGAGGAAGCTGTAGAAGGTCGGACACAAAGGTAACAATTCACACTGGGAGCAGATGAACGTCTGGACTCATGCTTTTTTGTCAGTAAGATCACACTGGAAAGGGAAGGCTTGGGGGGAAATCTGAGACACTGAGATAAAGGTGATACTGAGAGACAGGGAAATTGTGTAGAGAAATGTGTTCTGGGTGTGGAAGGGGACGAACATACAGAGTTTGATGTGATAGTGGGACATAAAGGAGGAAATGCTGAAGAGCAGTTTAAAGATGCAGAAATGGATTTGGGACAAAGTGACCCATTTCAATCTGGCAAATCAGGCCCTCCCTCTGATGTCCTCAATTAGAGATGTGTGAGGGACAGATGCAAAAAGGAGAGATGGATGGGAGGTCAGACAAATGAAGAGGAACTGAGAATACTATAATACCAGAGGTAAGAAGGAATGCTTCAGAAGGAACATGATCAGCATCATACAGTAGACCAGATGAATGGGATAAGGCGAAGCTTATGAAGAGAAGAATGCCTACAAAAGTGAGGGAGCAGGAAGAACTGGCGAGGACGGGCATCTTAGGAAAAAGTCAGAACACCAACTAGAACATGAGTGAGCAGGACCGACTGAAGGACACACTCCTTGTTCTCCTTACTGAACGCCAGGCTAACCTCTTCAATGCCTGCTTTCCTCTTCTTTGGGAATCAAGTCTAACTTTTGAACAATTTCAGGTTATGATTTAAGGCAAGTGGAGGAATTCAACCTTTCTGTTCTTCTAAGTCAACAGAACATTATTTTTACTAGTGTTTCTCCCAGATTCGGTTTAGAATTGTTCTGACAAGCTCTCAAAAGATTCTGGAGGAGAGAGAAATTACTTTAGGTCAGAGTTTTTTTTTTTTTTAAGATAATGTAGGTTATGATATTTATGATGTTCAGTGGCCTTCTACCAAGCTGAAGTAGTTATTTCCAAATAGAACACAATGTATTAATATTTTCTTCTTCAGGCCATTCAGAATTATTCTCTAGATATATTTGTAGTATTTTTAGAGTATTTTAAAGTATTTTTCATGTTAAAATGTTGTCATTTTCCACAATTCTCAAATTCTATACAAAACACATTTAAATATTTATTTATTCATTCTTCAGATTAAAATACATAAAAAATCTTCCACTGCCAGGTCCTCTAACTATTTCTTGAAGTATTTTTGAAACGTTTTTACTGTCTAGATAGAAATGGTAAACTGACACTTTCTTTACAAACCTTGCTAGAGCAGACAGTGGTGGCACACTCCAAGCACTCGGGAGACAGAAGCAGGAGGATCCCTGAGTTCCGGGACAGCATGGTCCACAGAGCTAATTCCAGAACACCCAGGGCAACCCAGAGAAACCCTGTCTTGAAAAACAAACAAAACAACAACAACAACAAACTTCACTGGGATGAGAGCGATAAATTCAGAAGGCAAAAATGTAAAAGGACAGAAAGAATAAGAAGAAAATAGCTGGGCTAGAGAGATGATTCCACGGTTAAGAGCACTGGCTGCCCTTCCAGAGGCCCTGAGCTTGTTCCCAGAACCTACTTTAAGTGCCTATAATTCCAGCTCCAGCCTTCATGGCATCCACACAGGCAGCACACATGTGTGCATTTGCTCGCACGCGCGCACACTACTTTACCTCTTTGTGTCTCGTTGGCTAAATGTCTTACTTTCGCAAACACTGATGATGAAAAACCAAAACTTTAAAATACAGATGTTAGGAAATTCTCCCAAAGGCCTCGACAAGTCCTTCCATAATGAAGGCCGCAGCAAGCTTCCGAGCTTTACAGTCCCTTCACAGCTAAACGGGAGCATATGGGACTACCAGCCTCCAAAGACCTTAAGGGAGCTAGGAGATGAGGTGGAGAGCAGAAGATACAAACATGGACATGTAGAGAGAGGAGGGAAAGGAATAAAACATTAAAAAGAGATTTATTTATTTATTTATTTATTATATACACTGTGCACCAGATCCCATTGCAGATGGTTGAGCCACCAGGTGGTTGCTGGGAACTGAACTCAGGACCTCTGGGAGGACAGCCAGTGCTCCTAACCTCTGAGCCATCTCTCTAGCCCAGAATAAGAACTCTTAAGCTGAATACAAATGTGTATGTTGTAATCCTATGAGTTGGGAGGCCAAATCTAAGGCCAGCCTGAGCTATATAAACATCTAGACCCTGCTTAAATAAATAAAACAAAACAATGCAAAAGTCTGAACACGCACACACCTGAAAAAATCCAAATCTATATAGAGGTAATTAATATTTTCAAAGATATGAAACAAATATATAACCACAACAAGAGCAGAATATCATCAGAAAGCTATATTCAAAGAAAAACAACAGCAAAGGCCTTGCAAATGAAAATACAGTCACACAAATAAAAAAGAATCAGTAGCTAATTAGGACAGTGTTGAAGGCTTCATGTCCCCAGAACTAGACAAAAGTACAAGCATTGATCACATTTTTTAAACAAGCAGAGTACCTACACAAACGGTCTGATATCTATATGGGGTTCTATAAAGAAGGAACAGGAAATGAATATGATGGGATATTATTTTCCTTAAGGAAGTAAATCAAGAAAAATTTTCAGAATTGAGGGAGGGCCTGACTTACTAGACTGAAATGGGTCACTATGCATTCAGAACAAATAACGTATAAAAATAGACTCACATCAAGGGAAGCTGCTATGAAGTTTAAATCCTTGTGGAACAAAGCTTCTTGACAGGAACAATGAGAAAATGAACAAAGACTCAGAATCAGAAAGGGCTGAAAGTTACTGAAAGCTAGAAGACAGAGGGACAACGACCCAAAATTAGCATGACAAGTTATCATGCTACATTGTTATTTCAACCAAATTCTCAATCAAACACAGAGTAAAATAATGATATTTTAAGAACACGTGGTAACAAGAGAATATGCCCAACCAACATGTAGGACAAAACCAAGAACAGCAAACAGGATACCCAACCAACATTGGCAAAGAATTCCCTAGAAGGTGGTAAAGGGTGGTTTTAGTATGAGAGCAGTACCAGGCAGAAAACCCTACATGCTGATCAAAGATGAAATGGATATTTGTGATTAAGAGAGAATTTGATCAGTACTGTGTACTAGAACTCTCTATGATGAGGGGGTTTATATGTATACTGTCTACACAGGAGCTACAAGGAAGAGTTCGTCAGATGTGCAAATTCAAAGATCAATAGACTGAAGCCATTATTTTATTGCTCTAGCAAAATTTGTTGAACCAATCCTTCCCTGAGGGACATCCAGGTTGTTCCTAATTTAGAACAATTATAAATAAAACTTTAATATAATAATACAAATAAGGGGTTAAGATTATTTGTTGCTCTTCCAGAGGACCCAGGTTCCGTTCCGAGTACCTATATCAGATGGCTTACAACTGTCTGTTACTCCAGCTCCAGAAGGTCAGATAGCCTCTTCTTGCTTCTTCAGGCACCAAACAGGTGTATATGTTCTCAACACACACACATCAACAATAAATAAGTTTTTTAAAATAAAAAAAATACTACCACTCATTTCTTTTTAACATTCAACTGTGAGCAGGTGAATCTCTGTGAGTTCCAAGCTTATCTAGTGTACACAAAGAGATCCATACCAATCAGAGCTACACATTGACACCCTGTCTCAAAACAAATTCAATGGCCATGAAGAAAAACACAATAAAATGTATCTATTTTAAGTATATATCTTTTTCTGTTTTGATAAACGACAATCATAGCTACAATGAAGATATAGGGCATTCATCATCCTAAAAATGTTCCCTTATGTTACTCTCATTAACTAGCCCAGATAAATATGTGTCCTCTCATTATGAATCAGTTTGCTTTTATATTTTATATAAGATATATGTATGGATGTATTTTAAACAAGGTCTCACTAGCTGAGACTCATCCTAGAACTCATTATGAGAACCAGGCTGGCCTTGAACTCAGAGGGATGCCTGCCTGTGACTCCTGAGTGCTGGGATTAAAGGGATGCACCACTCAGCTAGTCAGTTTACGTCTTTTAAATTATACAAATAGTTTTTTTGTTTGACTTTCTTCAAACTTATAATTCATACTCATATTGTCTGTATCAGTTGGTTGTTTTTATTGGAAGTAATAATTTACTTTCCAAAGACATCAAGATTTGCTATTCTTTGAGTACTAGTGACATTTGGGTTGACTCCAGTTTGGAGTTATCATAAATAAACATGTAATGAATGTGCACATACAAGCCTTTATGTGATTACATGCTTTATCTTCCTTTGATTAAATACCACGAGTAAAGACTGTTGCATCTTGTAGTGCGTACATATTTAAGAATGCTTGATGTCTCACAAAGCACTAAGACACAATTATTTTAGGCTTTTGTTCTGCCTTCTTTAATATGTGTCAACTAAAGTTTCTTTTGCCATACAATTCAAATTCACTGCTAAACCTACCCAGTGATATTTTAAAGTTGCAAATAAGGTGTTTTTCAGATCTATGGTTTATTTTGTGCCCTTCTCATTAAAAACAAACAAACACTTTCCATATTTTCTTTCCTCATTATACTCATTTTTTTTAAATCTGTGACCATACTTACAATTTTCTTCCCATTTATCTTATTGAGGTCTAATCTGCATAAAATAAAAACTATATGCATACATATTTGGTAAATGCATACATATTAACCAGTCCTTTTGTTCTTAAGCCTCATATCCAGCTTTCTTATCAATTTTCTGTCTCTACAGTCTTCTATAAGAGGTCAGCTTCTTGAGTATCTATGTAAGAAGCTCCATAAACTGCTCCGGCAAAGCGGAGAACACTATTTTTAAGAAAGTAAAAATCTCACTCATACTTGGAGGCACATGCATATAATCCTAGTCCTCAGAGGCTGAGGCAAGAGAATCACATCTTTGATGCCATTTAGGCTCCACAGAGAGACCCTGTATAAAGTCTCTTGATGTGCCCTAGGAGCACACTGCAAATCAAGTGGCCTTAATTCAAGCACAGCTTCTAGGGATTGCTAAGAGCAACAACAAAAATATAAGGTATTTGGACCAAGACCATTTCCCCAACCCTTCAGTTCAATGAGACTTTATTATGTGCAACCAAGAACATAAGGCTGTTGCACAAATCCTAATTGATCTGAACAAAAACCTGGAGTTGATGTTGAGTGAGATAATGGACAAGATGTGGAGTGACAGAATAGTGATATTAATTATTCTGATTATCTTGTATAGTCCCTAGGCTTATGTGTTTTGTTTTTATAAATAAAATTTTAAAATAAAATAATATACATAAAATTTAATAGACAAATTTCTAGAATATATAGAAACAAACTCTATATCTGGCTATATAAATGTGTATATTAAGTTGAATGTTATTGTAAATAAGTCAAAATGCTTTTTAAAAGTTCATAAAGCTAAAATGTTAAATTAAGTGAATTGATCATTGTGGTGACATATTGTGCAGGCTCTAAAGAAATAAAGTTTGCCTGAAGATCAAAGGACAGAGCCAGCCACAGAGGTCAGGGAGTGGTGCAGACACCCTCAATCCTCAGGAGGCAGAGGCAGAGATCCTTCTAGATCTCTGAGCTCAAGCCAAACAGAGCCAGGCAGAGGTGGCACACGCCTTTAATCCCAGCACTTGGGATCCCATGCCAGCAGAGGCTCCCAGTACTTGGGAAATACCTATGCCTTTAATCCCAGTACTAGGAAGTTTGAACCAGGAAGTGATATAGCTGGGAAGAAGATGGTATATAAGGCAGGGTAAATTTTTTTATACTCTGGATGTACATAGAAAATATTGATCCTTTAACCTCTGAGATTTGCTGCATATAACATTTAAAATGTTTAACTTTTCTGCAGTGAACTATGACCATGCCTAACAACGACCTTTGAAGTTTCCAAAAGAAGGATGGGGCCCACCATGATGATTCCATCAGGACTATGATAATGCCACTAAGCTGACAAACACCAACCAAGCTCAAAGAACAAAGATTGGCTGGATACTACAAACTGCTCAGAACAATTTCAAGGTGGCTGAGATGAGCCAGCCCCACAGACTACTCTAGCCAGGACCCGAGAGAAGCCCTGTACTTTTCCATGACATTGGACAGCAAATGATACAGCCAGCTCTGCCAGAACTTGACAATTAACATAAAACTTTTTTTCAGGGTCCCCTAAAGATGCCATTGCCCCCCCCAAGGCAGCAGGAAGAAATTTTAAGAACATGACCGATGCCCATATTTCCAAGAGGTGGGGTGAGTGGTTTTTGGTCGTTCAATGTGTCATGGATATTTTGTCATTGTTTAGGGTGAATGGTTACAAGTTGTTATTGGTAATAGCCATAAAAAAAGCTGAGCAAGGAACTAAGATTCAGGGATTTCATTGTAAAAATAAAAGGATGGATACAGAAATGATAGGATAAAGCAGTATATTATTGAATCTACTTTAATGTAAAAAACAATTCTTAGTCTCAATATATTTTACATTGGTATGGATTGTTTTAGTTTATTGATACAAGTTTAAAGTCAATTTTGTTATACTATATTGTATATTTCTACTCCTGTGTAAGATATGATGTATATGCAGTTCAATTAAGAATGTAATATATAATTAGAAAACATAAATGAATGGTCATCTATTATTATAAAACTTATAGTCATGTCAGTTAGGTCTCCTAAGAATACAAAGATATATTTCAGATAGGCAATCTTCAAACACTTCAAAGACCTATAGAATATGGCATTTAAAATGTTTTAAGAACAATGAGACATGTCTGCTTCTGGAAGCACCAATTACTTCAAAGAAGATGATGGGCATTGAAGAATCTTCTTATGGAGTTTGTTTTCAATGAAGCAAGAAACTGTTCTTGCCTGGACTGTTTGGAAGTATGTTCTATAAAATGGACATGCAGGACCTATAGGAAATAGACCACACCAAACTTTGCCAAAATAAGGTGGGATGGTCCTTCAGGTTCCTGCTTCACAAAAGAAACTGTTGGATATTCTACATGACACAAAAGAAAAATACTGACAAGTTTTGCCAATATAGGTAGAGAGTCATTCAAATTTTCCACTTCACTAAAAGTCTGTCAGATACTCTAGGTCTAAACGCTAAAGATGGATGACCCAACATTACAAAAGAATTTGGTTGATTTTCCAGGCAGCCAGATGCCTCTGTCATTTCTAGAGTTTTGGAAGTTGCTATATCCTCCTGGGGTCTTTGCTGGAGTTGAAGACTAGATAGTTGCGATTATAGCTTTCCTTAATTATGATAAATGATAAGCTTTAGATATAAAACTTTAGACTCACCAAGATAATTACAATTAAATGTTTTCTCTGATTTTGTCAAACACAAATATACTAGATATTCTAACTATAATTCTTGCTTGATAACTATTTTGTTATATGTAATTTTGCTATGTTAAAATTAAAACCTTTTTTAATTAGATAAAAGGGGGAAATGCTGTTGGATATTCTCTTGTACACTGTAAAAATCTGTCAATCGAACTGATTTAACAAGATACAGACAGGCTGGTAGCTGGGCAGGAAGTTAGGCAGGAAAGCCAAACTAAGAATGTTGGGAAGAAGGGCAGAATCAGGAGATACCACTGAGCAAAAAGAAAGTGTAAAAATAAGATAACAAGCCATGAGCCATTTGGCAAAGCATAAATAGAAATATGGATTAATTTAAATGTAAGAGTCAGCTAGTAACAAGCCTGAGCTAATGGCCAATCATTCATAATTTATATTAAACCTCTGAGTGATTATTTTAAGGTGGCTATAATCCTAGTACCTGGGGGCTGAGGAAAAAAAAGGTTATGAGTTTGAAGGCATCTTGGGCTACACAGTTGGCACTAGACCAGCTTTGCCTACAGTGTCATCCAATATAATTTGTCATAAAATATAAATTGTGTTGAGCTCAGCAGGTAAAGGTGCTTGTCTTCAACCTTAATGATCCTGCAACTCCTGCAAGTTGTCCTCTGATCTTTAAACACACACACAGCAAATAAATGTAAAAAGTTAAAATACAGACAAACAAGACTGGAGATATTATTCCATAGTAGAATACTTGCCCAGCACATAAAAATCCCTGGGTTCAAGTCCCAGTACTACAAACCAACAAATAAAACAAGTCATCAACGTACTCCTTTTTAAAAATTAGTTGACTGAGAATTTCATACAATGAGTTGTGACTATATTCCCCTTTCCTAAACTGTTCCCAGATCTATCCACTCCCTGCTTCCAATCCCATCCAACTATGTATCTTCTTTTCTCCCCATCAAAGACAGTTGCCCAAATCTGCAACCAACATACTCTTATTAAATATCAGAGAGAAAGCAGAAAACACTGAGGCAAAGTATAATGAAAATACAACAAGGCACACACAGCTAACACATTCTCACAGAAAACTTACTGCTACACATGGAACAGAAATCTCATGTCCTTAATGTATAAATGTGTGCCCTACCAAAGTGTACCTATGTAGTTGATTTATGGTGTTACACTGTAAATAACTGTCCCACCTATGAGTTTAATAAAAAGTGCCGATTGGCCAAAGGCAGACAGGAAGTGTGGGAGGGGCTACCAGACTAAGAAGACTTTAGGAACAGGAAGAACAGAGCAGAATGCCAGAGAGAAGCCAGAAGACAACTATGCTGCTCTGCTACCGAGCTGCATGGCTGAACAGGATAAGAGTCATGGGTTAGATGAAGGGCAAAGAGCAAGTTTTATGCCTGGGCCTTAGGCCAATCAACCTAAAATCAATCTTTTCAGTGTGTCTCTGCGGGTGTGTGGGTCTAAACCTTGAGGCTAGGCCCAAAAGTCTGGGACAGAAACCTCTTACTACATGCCTATCTTTTTTTTTCTTTCATCACAAGAGAAAAAAAAAGGCCAATAAAACCAGGGTTAGGGTAAGGATATCTCCAATGACACTGCCACAGAGCTGTCTCCTTAAATACACTATCCTCATGGTGAACAAAAATGACCAAACCTACCCTACCTAACAAAGTAGAGTACCTTACCACCTAACAGAGTCTATTTTTTTGTCAGCAGACACCCTGAATCTCACACAATCAATGCTGTTTCCTATTCCTTCATCCCTTTTATTTCTGTTAAAATTTTCTATATAGTTCCTGGCATCTCAGTCCTTTCTGCAATTGCTGATCAAAGTCTCCTTGTGTCCCGTATGATCCTAGAAGCTCTGCAGGAAAGAAGGAGAGTACACAAGCGCTGTTCAACTTGGAGCCTCAACAACAACTGAGCAGTTGGCCCCATCTTCTCTTCTCCAGAGTGACCACAGTCAGGACGCTGTCTCTGGATATTACTGAGTCTGTCAGCTTTTCCATCCTTGCAGACAGAATCTCCTCTTCTTTACCCTTGCCTGCACTTGTAAGTGGAATATGCCATCACTGGGACCTGTTGAAGTTTCTAGACTCCAAGCACGTCAGAGCTCCTGGGTTTGAGTTTTCTTTGTATTTTCTCTTAGCCCTCATTTAGGACTCAGATCTCATAAGACTTCCACAGGGTCAGCCAACTTAGGCCGAAAGTCGCTGGCTAAGGTGGTTAACATGTCACTGTCGTGTGTCTTGTTATTTCTTTCCTCTCCTCCCCTTCCCTTTCATTCTTTCCACACTGCTCCTGTCTGTCTTGAAACCCATTGACAAAATGTCTGTGCCCGCCCTCTGTACTTTGCTTTAGGGGCATTTTCTTCACCTTCTCTAAGCTATACTTGCATGCTCTCTGCACGAAGCCACCTATCATCTCAAGCACCTCATTGGTTGTCCTAACCTTGTACATAAATTAGATTGTGATTTAGGTTTTGATTAGAACTGACATAAAAATTAACATCTGCTGTGCCATGGAGATGACTCAGCTGTTAAAGGCTAGGCTCACAACCAAAGCTCTTATCTGCGGACTGAGATGATGGCTCAGAGAATAAACTGCTTCCTGCACAAGCATGAGGATTAACGTGTAGATCCCTCACACACGGAAAAGCTAGGCAGGCCTGGTGGTCCATCTGTAATCCCAGTTTCTGGGAGGCAGTCAGGGAGCCTCCTGAGCCAGCTTGCTAACTAGCTGATTAGCAATCTCCAAGTGTAAGGAGAAGTCCTGCCTCAGTCAGTAAGCTGGAGAATAACTAAGGAAGGCACACAACATCAATGCTGGGCACACACATTCTCTCTCCCACACATACCGAAATATACAAAATACTCATTCTGCTAGCTGGGAGAGGACCTCACTACCTCCATAAGATCAGCTATAAGCAACCCTGCAGGGCATTTTCTTAATTAGTGCCTGATGGGAGAAAGCCCAGCCCATTGTGGGTGGTGCACCCCTTGGTCCGTAGTCCTTAGTTCTATAAGAAAGTAGGCCGAGAAAGCGCTGAGAAGTAAGGCCGGAACCAGCGCTCCTCTAGGGCCTCTGCACAAGCTCCATGGGTAACAAACAGCAATGTGGAAGTTTAAGGTGTATAACCCTTTCCTCCCCAAGTTGCTTTCAGTCATGATGTTTCATAACAGCTGAAATCCTAAGATACTAACACACATATGGAAAAACATACAGAATGTACTTATTACCTGCCTGATTTCCTTAAAACTAGAGATCCAGGATAGATTCCTTTAGAGATCCAGCATGTTCTGTCTTAGGCTACCCTTGTCCTATTGGGACAGATCCATGAACATACCTTTGAGTATGTGGGAGTATGTTATCATGCCTGGGTTTTATATATTATTACATCTATAGGAGTCCCAAGTATAAAGACACCAAAAGTATTCAAAAAGATTCTTTCTCTAAAAAAAAAAAAAAAGAAAAAAGAAAAAAGATAACTGTATTTGCAGTACTGCTTGGCTTCAATATATGTGTTTGTTTTTGTTGTTTTTAGATAGGGTTGATGTGGGATGTCTTTCTATCTGCTATGAATATGCTTTATTATTGGTTAAAAAAGGGACTGCTTTGACCTATGGCAGGGCTTCTTAGAAGTAGGTTGGAAATCTGGGCATAGATAAAGAAGGAGGGCAGAGTTAGACACTGCAGGCTTCAACACAAGAGAGCAAGATGTAATGGAATTCAGGTAAAGCCACTAGCCACAGATTAATAGAAATGGTTGAATTAAAATGAAAGAGCTAGCTGATAATGAGCCTAAGCCATACGCCAAAGGTTTGTAATCAATATAAACCTTTGTGTGATTATTGAGACTAAGAAGCTACAGGCAGTTTGGATGTCAGGGCTAGGCTGGGACAGAAGCTTCTGACTACATAGGGTCTCATTATGTAACCCTGGCTGACCTGGAATTCAATATGCAAACCAGGCTGGCCTCAAGCTCACAGATATCCTTCTGTCCCTGTCTCCCAAATGTTGATATTAAAGCCATATGCCACCGCAGTTAGCTCAATATGCTCTTAATGGTCAGAAAAGATGGCCTTTTAATGTCTCTCTAAATTCTAAAGCCATTTTACATCTGAAGTGCTGCTGTAAGAGACAAGAAAAATCTGCACGGACTTTTATGCTCAGTTATCCAAAATCCAAAAATTAAAAAAACCTATAGCATGAACATAACTCACAATTGTCATTTTAAAAAATTTATTTCAGAAGAGACAGATATTATGCTCTATATGACCCAATCTATGCCCATGCCCATGCCCATGGCGGGGATTCAGGGTCTCCTGACATCTTGCCCCCCTGGTGTTCTCTCTGCTACCACCACTTCCATGTGGCATCAGTCCCCTTAGGCCTTGCTATACTCCTCAAGAAGCTAGCCCTTACTTCTCCTCTGGAACTCTTGGACAAAGCTGCAATCAGTCATTGGGATTTTCTCAATAAGGAATCTATTTATCTACTTGGAGAGGTAGGGATGGCTTTCATTAGAGTGTATGTCTCTTATTCCCATTTCAGATTTAGGACATGAAAAGAAAACTTTCCCAAGCTTTCAGGAGTACAGTAAGTTCCAGGATGAATTTGTAAAATTCATAGTTTCTCCTGATTTCTTCCCTAGCATGTCTTGGTTCATTACTGCTTAACAGCTATAAAGGCTAGGAGAGCTGTAATGTTGTGGGATGTTCTGATCACACTCTGACACTCCTGAACTGCCAATAAAGTTTACATCGAGTCAGAGGGCAGAACTAGCTACTAGCTACCAGATTATCCATAGAGGTTTTAGAGGACCCAGGACATATAGAGAGACACAGACATAGTAGGGAAGGGGTTAAAAAGATTGATGGACCATTTGGATGGAAGAAGAAGAGAGAGAGAGAGGAGGCCACTGGTCTCTTCTCCACTGCTTGTCCATCAATCACATTTTAACCCCATATCTAACTCCCAGGTTTTTATTATTAATAAAATAATTTAGATAAGTATTACATTGTTCAGGCTAAAGAGACAGCAGATGAATTTGCCCTTACTAATCTAGATCACAGTGTATATAATGTAGGATCTGCCATCCAGACTGTGGAGGTTTGAATGGGGATAGCCTTTTTAGGCTAATATGTTTGGATGCTAGGTCTACAGTTAGTGGAACTGTTTGGAAATCATTAGGTGGTATGGCCTTGTTGGAAGAGATGTATCATTGGACTTTGAGGTTCCAAAAGCCCAGGCTAGGCATGGTCTCACTCTCTTTCTGCTATGTGCTTGCAGATAATATGTAAGCTCTTAGCTATCTGCACCAGCACCATGTCTACCTGCCTGCACCATGCTTCCCAACATAATGGAAATAGATTAACCCTCTGAAACTGTAAGCATGACCACAGTTAAATATTTTCTTTTATAAGCTGCCTTGGTCATGGCGTCTCTTCACAATGATAGAACAGTAACTAAGACTGCAATCAATCAATCAATCAAACAAACAAAAAACTAAATGGCACCACAGTTGCAATACCCACAAGGAACAAGTGAACATTTCATTACCTGTATTTTGCCAAGGGTGTAAAGAAGTATATAAAGAAACCAACTTATTACAAGGCCTAGGAGATCATACAGAAAAGGGATGAAAATCCAACTGTATTCTTTTTTTCTGGCTTTTCATGACAGGGTTTCTCTGTGTAGCCCTGGCTGTCCTGGAACATACTCTGTAGACCAGGCTGGACTTGACCTCAGAGACTTGCCTACCCCTGCCTCCAAAGGGCTAGAATTAAAGGCATGTGTCACTATGTCTGGCTATTTTTTTCTCTTTAAAAAAGTATTTATTTATTTGTTTGTTTATTAATTGTGGCTTTTCCATGTGATAGGTAAAAGTACTTGACTCTTTATTGATACTGGATCTGTTTATTCTGTTCTGACTTGACCCACTGGGCCTTTTATCAAACTAGAGTGGTCTATAATACCGGACTATAGTTCTAAGTGAGTCCTGTTTTTCTTGCTTGTGAAACTGGTAATCAGACAATACCCCCCTCCCCACCACCACATTAAATAGCAGAGACTGGCCTTGAACTTTTGATCCTCTGGATTAAGCCTCACAGGTGGGATTACAGGTATGTGCTACCATGACTACATTCCAAGTCAATTTTTTTTTTTATGCGCTTTCCTTAAGTCCTGGAACACACCAACCCTCTGTTATGAAGGAATATACTGACTAACAAGGAGGAAGCAGTTCATTAACTGGAAGCCAAATGTGGAGGTGTCCCCATATCAAGGTATTCATTCACTAGTCCTTTGTAAAGAGGAAAAGATTCTCTTCTTAGTGTCTTTCAAGGAGTACTTGATTTAGCAAAACTCATGCTGTGGGATACCAGAGCCCTAGGGCATACTCTTACCTGTCCCCCAGGTCAGATAAAAATCAAAACTTTGGATGCAATATTCTTAAAAGTATAGTGCCCTGTAAATCCAAAGTCCTTCATGGAATACAAACCTTACTACAAAATTCTTGGCCACTAGCTTATTCAAGCCACGCCAATCTCCACTAAGAAGCCCTCTAGAAAATATCACTATTCATGGGATCTTTGGGATATAAGTGAAGTTGTTGTTCCCATCTGTCTTATTAGAGTTCTAGATGTTACTCAAATTCCAGCTTTACTATTTTACTATTTTAATTTTAAACTATATTTTACTTTACATACTACTTTACTCAGAAACATGATTTATCTTTACTTTTAAATCGAAGAACTCCAGAACTCAAGAAACTATCTAGTATACTCAAATGGTGTGTCCTTAAGGATTTAGGGACAGTCAACCTGTCTGTTAATGCCTTAGCCCAAGACCTAATGACATTACAACTTCAAATAACTATGTTTTAACCTACTTTTACTGTCCATGTAGCCTTTCTACAACTCAGAATTAATTTTCAACTGCATTTGGCCTGCCATCTTCTCAAAAGTGAAAAATGCAAACCTTTACCTTAAAACAGTCTTTGGAAGCTGGGTCTCAGGTGGCCTCTGTGAGTTCAAGGCCGGCCTGGTCTATACAGTGAGTTCCAGGACAGCCAGAACTACACAGGAAAACCCTTTCTCAACAAAACAAAACAAAACAAAAAAGAATCCTTAGAAGCACTGCTCTAGGAAACTCAGGAACTCTGACTTAAGCTATCACCTATTGCCTTCTTGAGACTATGAGCCACCAAAAACAGCTGCCTAAAACTAAACACTTTCTAGAAGCTGGACGGAAAGCCCCCCTTTAAAATTTTTTTAAATGATTTTATTTTTATTTTATGTGCACTAGTGTTTTGACTGTGTCTGTGTGGCTGTGTGAAGGTGTCTTATCTCCTGGAACTGGAGCTACAGAGAGCCATGTGCTGCCATGTGGGTGCTGGGAAATGGACCCCAGTCCTTTGACAGAGCACTTAGTGCTCTTAACCGATCAGTCATCTCTCCAGCCCCAGAGGACCCTTCTTAACCACTACCTTTTGTTTGTCATACCCCCACCATCTCTTCCCTTCTTAACCACTACCTTTTGTTTGTCATACCCCCACCATCTCTTAGAGTATAAAACAGTCTGGCTTAGTCCTCCATGGGCTGCACAAAGAGAACCAAAAGATATGAAAGGACTGTACCAAATGCTGGCTTCTACTACTTTGGGAGCCATTAGTTATTATTGTTCTATTAATTTTTGGTCTGCATTTTCTAGACTCTTGTCATTTCCAAATCAAGCTGATATTTTGCCTGTGGTTTTAACCCTTGAGAACAAAAGTTCTATTCCTTTTACAGCTAAGGCCAACAGTCCCAAATCAGTTCTAAAGCATTTCTGGAAGACAAACCTCCATCCTTCAAGACTCTCTTAAGACTACAGAGAAAGAAATTCTCAGGGGGAAATGATATAGAAATAAGGGTCCTCCTGAGGACAACAGACACAGATTCTCATAGCCCTAATCCACAATCCATAAACCTGTAATCCACCAAGAGTCTCTTTCTCCTCTTGCTAACTATATGCCTGTCCTTTGTCTCCTTATCACAGAAGGAAAAACAGCAACAAACCACTAAATTCAGAGTAATGTGGTGATATATTGTGTATCAAATAAAGATTGCCTGAAGATCAGAGGACAGAGCCAGCCACAGAGTCAGCCATAGAGGTCAGTCTGTGGTAACTCACACTTTTAATTTTAGCACTCAGGAGACAGAGGCAGAGATCCATCTGGATCTCTGTTGAGTTCAAGGACACACTGAGGTGAATCCAGCCCAAAAGAGAAACAGAGCCAAGTGATGCTGGTGCACATCTTTAATCTCAGTACTTGGGATCCTAGGCCTCTGTTCCCAGTACTTGGGAAACACACGTGCTTTAATCCCAGCACTAGGAAAGTTGAAACAGGAAGTGATAAGTGATATGGCTGGGCAGAGAAAGGGGTATAAGGGAGAGGAGGCAGAGTTTGCCCCTTCCATTTCGGGTTTCCCTTCGCTTCCTTGTTCAGTCTGAGGTTTCGTAGAGACAAGGTCTTCCTCTTTTTGGCTGAGGAGTTGGTGAGGTGAGAATCTGCTCCAATATCTGGCTCCAGGGTTTTATTACAAGATCAATTAAGATTTTTGCATTAATAGAGTAATGTCCAAGGTATCTCTACTTATAAAGTGATCACTAATTTATCTTTTACATAGGAAATTCCTTAAACCAAATAAAGTAATTAATTGTGTGTGTGTGTGTGTGTGTGTGTGTGTGTGTGTGTGTGTGTGTGTGTGTGTGTGTGTGTGTGTGTTGATTAGAGAACAAACTCAGGGCCTTGTGTATCTATGCAGGTCCTCTACCATTGAGGTATATTTCAAGTCCTAGGAAGAGTTCATAAAAATTCATCCTCTTGTCTAATAAGATGACCATACTCAAGACCATTCCAACAGCTCAAATACAACGCTTGCTCTGTGCTGAGCAGATGAGTATCCATAGTCACACTGCTCCCTGTTTCATAGCTCCCTTTCTCCAGTAAAAAAAAAAAATTTGCCTGAAAATTAGGTCTCTACATCTCAACTGTTATTTCCATAATCACTGATACAATAAATAGATACATTAAAAGGGGGTGGGACTGAAGACATGGCTCAGTGATTAAGAGCACTGGTTATTCTTCCAGAGGACCTGAATTTGAGTCCCAGAATTTATGTGATGGCTCACAACTGTCTATACATCCAGTTCCAGGTCTGATGCACTCTGTTGGCCTCTGCAAGCATGACATGTACACAATACACAAACTTATAAGCAGGCAAAATGCCCATACACACAAAAATAAAAATAGATAAATCTTTAAAGAAAAAACCCAAGCAGGTTGAGACCTTGATGATAAGGTGTATGTCTGGTCAAGATCCTGGGTTCAGTTCCCATCATCAGGTTTTTTAAAAGGGTCTGATAGGATATGACTGTAACCCCAGCACTAGGACAGGCTAAGGTAGAAGGAGCTCCAATTCAAGGCTAGCCTGGACCACACAGAAAGTTAGTTCTAGGCTAGCCTGAGCTACACAGTGAGACACTGTATCGAAATACCAAAAATTTCAATTTAACCTTCTGCCTTAAGATACTGAGAAAAAGGCTGGGCATGCTGGGATATGTTTTTAGTTCCAGTACTTGGGAGATAGAGACAGGCAGATCTCTGTGAGTTCAAGATCAGCTTGGTCTACAGAGTTAGTTCCAGGACAGCCAGAGCTGTTATAGAGAAACCTTGTCTCAAAAAACACACAAAAAGTTCTTTCAGGTTGTGGATAAAGTTCAGTAGTAGAACATAAACCTAGCACGTACAAGGCCTGGATTCAGTTCTCAGCATCAAAACCAACCAAAGAGTTCTTTCTACTGAGCCAAAATCAACCTCTTCCAGATCTCTGCTTTACTCACAACTGCTATTTTTATCCGCTGTATGTTTATGCCCCAGAAACTAAACAAACAATACTACTTGAAAGTATCTGAAAATGACAATTACAATTTTAGTACTTTCACTCTCTGGACCTCTTAAAGGCAGTCTGGATGTTAGAGAGACCCATTCAGGATCTATAGGTGTCACTCAGCAAGAAAGCTTCACACAGCTCAGTCAGTATAGCCTTGGTGGGGCCAGGCTTGAAAAGTATTTCAAAGCAGATCAGACTAAAATGCTACCCAAATGGATGTGAAGCACAAGGAGAGAATAGAGGTTGAACATATTTTTGGGCAAAATATTCAGAAAAACAGATGAGGAACATGAGAGAAAAACAATGTCTGGTCAGAGGTTGAAAATCTATTTGAAGAGGAATATGAGGGACCTGTAAGGAACATAAGTCTGTACACTAATGATATTCTGAGAGATCTGTAGGTATTGTGGTGGTTTGAATAGTGGCCCCACAGGCTCATATATTTCAATACCTAGTCATAGGGAGTGGCACTATTAGAAAGAATTAGAGGGATTAGGAGGTGTGGCCTTGTTGGAGGAAGTGTGTCACTGAGGTGGGCTTTGAGGTTTCAAAAGCCCATGCCAAACTCAGAGTCCTCTCTGCTTGCAGATCAGTATGTAGCTCTCAGGAACTGCTCCAGTGTCTGCCTGCCTGCCATCATACTCCTGTCAAGATAATGAACTAAACCTCTGAAATTGTAAACAAGTTCCCAATTAAATGCTTTCTTTTTATAAGAATTGCCTCAATCGTGGTGTCTTTTCACAGTGACTAAAACAGTGATGCAGGTGTGTATACTGGTAAAGCTATGAAGAATCTATAGGTATACTGATGGGAATATGAATAGCCTGCAGGTATGAGGTCTATACATTGAGGGGAAGGTCAATGTGAAGTCAAAGAAGACAAAGATAAAAGAAACCAGGCTAAACAGAAAACAGAAGCAACAGATGTGAACAGCACAATAAAAACATGACTTTTTATTGCCAGGTAGGTTATGGCCCACACCTTTAATCCCAGTACTTGGGAGGCAGAGGCAGGCAGATCTCTGTGAGTTGGAGGCTAGCCTGGTCTACAGAGTGAATTCCACACAGCCAGGGCTACAGAGAAACTCTGTGTCAAAACAAAACAAGACAGAAACCTTTTGAAAAGACAGATAAAAATACTGATTTGGGGCATATATAATAAAAAAATGGGACTCAAATAAATAGTATCAGAAAAGAAGGAAATAACTACAGAAACATAATATATTTCTAAATTGTAAAAATCCATAAATAATTCCACATCCAAGAGCCTGAGAAAAGGGTCAGGTACCTGTATGTTCATATATGTGTATGTGTATATAATAAATATTTGTGGTGGTTTTTATGTTTCTCTGCAGCCCTACCCCAGTGATAGGGTAGACTGAAGCCAGTTCCTCACATACGCTCAGCACACACTCTACTATGGAAGGACATACACAACCCCATAATTAAAAGGCAAACAAACAGCTTCTTTCTCTATAGTCACCATCCCTCCACTCTACAGAAAGACAGAGAGTCTATCTCTGTAAACTCTGGAGTAAACAAGTATTTATTTTCTTTAAACATTTAATTTTTTCTGTGTATATATGTGTGGGTGGTGCCCACAAAACCCAAAAGTGGACACTAGACCCCTTTCTAAGTCTCCTAAATAAACATCCTTAAGCAGTATTCTAAGCTGCTGACTGGAGCTGCAGAGGCCAACAAATTGGGTTCTTAAAATTAAGAACTTCTGTTCAAAATTTTGGAAACTCTTAATCACCGAGCCATTTCTCCAGTCCCTTTAAAAATGTTCTCTCCCCACCCCCCTTTTGAGACAGGGTTTCTCTATGCAGCCTTAACTGTCATTTGGAACTCCCTCTGTAGACCAGGCTGGCCTTGAACTCATAAAAATGCTTCTGCCCCTGCCTCCCAAGTGCTGGGATTAAAGGTGTGTGCTGTCACACTCAGCTTTAAATTTTTTCTAAAAATAAAAATCTAAAACATTCTCATTTTTAACCATTATTATTGTTGTTGCTGCTACTGTTATTATTATTAGCCTTTTCATATTAGCTATATATTTCTTGGCACAGAATCGAAAGAAAAAAATTACACCAGAGTCTAGTTATTTTCATGCCTGATACTGTGGAAAAAAACTATAAAAAGATAAAAATCTTATTATTTGGTTACATTTGTCATACTGAGTTGAGATTAGGACCTCCCTTTCAAATACTAAAAATAAAACAGAGTTAAAATATTTGAAAGGTAACTTTAGAAGTTTACCTAGCATGATCACCCATTTTTTTTCTTTTATTATTATTATATGTACTGGTATTTTGCCTGCACGTGTATCTATTCAGCATGTGCATGCCTGGTAACCACAGAGGCCAGAATAGGATGTCAGGTCCCCTGGAACTTGGGTTATAGACAGTTGTGAGCTGCCATGTGGGTGCTGGGAATTGAGCCTGAGTCCTCTGGACCAGTAGGTATTCTTAACTGTCGAGTCATCTTTTAAAAGTAGGTAGGATTCCAGAGCAAAAAACCAAAAGTTATTGTAATTTTAAGATATGTCCTTAATTATCTTTATATTATCTCTTCCCACTAAACAGACTGAAAATGTTTTTGTTTCAGAATCCTTTAACTACAATGTCAGCATGCAGTAAACATTATTACCCAGCCAACTGCCAAGTCCTCAGCTTTAAGTCTCTAAGCTCTATCCATCAGTCCCACTGGCTGCAAGTCACCACCCCCTCAGCCCTCCCAACTGATCAAACCACAATACTTGTCATGGAAGTTGGTTTCATTCTTTTTTCTTCTCTCTCTCTCTAATTCTGGTTAATTCTGTAAAAAAAAAATTTCCCCCTAACCTCCTTGTGCCCAATTACTACAGTAATTAAGAATTAATGTATACTTCTACTTAATATGAGCATGTCAGATACTTAGAATATTTTTAAGTACTAAAAATGTTACTTTTGTGTGAAAAAAACCAAAATATAAATATATATAGGTACCTTTAACAAAAGAAAGCACATTGGGATTTTTTTTTATTGCTAGATAATCTAACAATATGTATTTCCTTCTAGAAGACTATAGTTTTTTACCAAAAAGTCTTTGACGTCAGAGGCTAGTTTTGCTTCAGTTTTCATAGCTAGCATGCTCCACTGGACTCTGTTACTGTGACATGACCTGAATACACACTGAAAAAGGTCAACTGTGTTTGAGAGAAGCAATGAAGGATCACTAAGACTTGGCCTTACTTGGTTGCTGCAGTCTTCTTCCTCATCACAGTCAAGACCCTGGTGGGCTATCTCAGTGGTGCCATTCTCCCCATCAAGCACTCTGGTGGCCTCAGCTGTGACTTTTACTTTCATGCTGTGAAAGCCAGAGGAGACAGAACCCATTCGAAGGCTCACGGGATCCCCATCAAATAGTAGCAAGTGTGAGTCCACCCCTTCTTTAAAACCAGGGGGTTGGTAATCATATGGGGTCACTGCAGAAAGGACAAAAATATTGCAGATTAAGTTTCAATAGAATAAATGATGTAACAAACATTGTTTAATGCTTATAAAAATCCTTCTACTTAGAAACAGCATAACTTAAACACTTAAGAAATTTGACCAAAGGTCTCTACCTACCTGAATTATAATAATGTAGTTTCATGGTAAGTATAACATCATTAGGAAGGGGTCCAAGGTTCTGCATCAGTATATACAATTGACGGATCAGTAGGGAACAGGCTTTCTTGATATCTTCACTATTCGTCCCACTTTCAAAGCTTGTACTACTACTATAATTACAGAAGAGTGGCATTTTTCAATCTTATGCAATATTCACAATATACTCCAAACAGCACAATTATTGGCTATGTCATCTAATAAACGTCAGGACATTTTGTAGACAATTTTTAAAAGGTAACTGAAGAGAATGATAGTATATTCTGTAATGTATATGCAAAGGATTTCTGAATAGCAAATACCCCTAGAGCATTTTAAATATGATCACTTTAAAATTTTGGATTTCAAATAACCACATCTCATAAAAAAAGAGAACAATGGACTTGTAGTTAGGTGACCTAACATCTAATATCAGCTGTACAATTAACAAGCTGAATGACCTCGGTCAAGTCATTTGCACACATTCTAGGTCAGTTAGCCCATTTGTGAGATAAGCTTATGGACATTTCCGCAGCTCTCCAAGCATGAAATTAGTCACTAGCTCTACACTTATCTACCATATGACTGTCTCTCAAAGAAATACCCTCCTCATTCTTGCAGATTATAAAGCATCTATTCTCTTTGTCTACACTGCAAGACATTCTCCATAAACTAATACTCCCAATAGGAAGATCTGTTCACGTCATCTTCTTGCTTAAAATTAAAACTTTTCTATTATATCCATCACCTTTTAGTCAAGTACAAGGAATGGTGTATGTTCAATTAACTATCCCTTTGCCCTTCATCCTCCCCTGCAGCTACTACTAAATTTGTTTCAGTCATATGCGTTTGCAAATACTATTACTTCAGCTGCAGTGTGCTGTGTTTCTTTTCTGATGCTCCCACAGTACCTATGAAGCTCCCGTGCCATCTCATCTCTTTAAGGAAGTCTTCCCTATACTCATCATCTCCTCCTCCTCAGAATTATTTGTCCCCCATATAGACTATGAATGGCTCTTTCATCTCCACAGTACAAGGTTTGGTCTCTAGCTATCCAATAGATAGTTGCTGAATTAATAAATGAATGAGTTGGGCTAATTATCTTCTAATTCAAAAATCTTCATTTCCCATCAAAGTTTCCTTCCCCATTAGTCTCACATTTGAGTTCCTTCAAGGGCAAGTTATAACTGCAATTTATTTGCAGTACTTTCAACATATTGGCATTAAGCAATGAAAAATTATCCCAAGTAATTAAGCTGTTAGGTCTTTCTCTGATTTTTGGAGGCAGTGGGAAATCACAAAGTAAACATGTATTAAGTGGATATTTTTGCTTCTCTACCAATTTCCAGCAACTTAAAAGTTTTGTCTACTGGGATTTGTAATCAGCCAGAATTAAGGGATATAGACATGTAGCTCATGGGGCCCCAGGAAACATCAGATCACATATTCCTCTAAAACAAACAAACAAACAAAGACTAATTGGTTGCCAAAAATATGTATATTGGAGTTTCAGAGAGTAGGTTAACTGTTTATGTGGGGTTAAAAGTGTGAAACACACAATCTGCAGCTGAGCTTGGTAGAGCACAACCTTGCATATGTTAAGTTCAAGGTCAGCCAGAGCCACATGTGATGCTGCCTCAAAGAAAAGAGTATATAAATACTAGTTAAATGTAGCTGATATTTTAAATCTCCTTTCTGGAACTGATTTTTCTTATATCTTAGCACTTTCTGCAAGTCTCACAAATGAGAAAATAACTAAGAAAGTGAGTATTTGTGGTAGTTTGAATGTAACTGGCCCCCATAATCTCTTAGGAAGTGGCATTATTAGATGGTATGGCTTTATTGGAATGAGTATGACCTTGTTGGAGGAAGTATGTCACTGTGGGGGCAGGCTTTGAGGTTTCCTGTGCTCAGGATACCACCCAGTGTCTCAGTCAACTTCCTGTTGCCTGCAAGATATAGGACTCTCAGCTACTACTCCAGCGTCTTGTCTTGCCTGCGTGCCACAATGCTCCCCATCATGATGATAATGGACTGAATTTCTGAAACTGTGAGACACCCCAATTGAATGTTTCATTTATAAGAGTTGCTGTGGCCATGGTGTCTCTTTACAGCAATAGAAACTCTAAGACAATACTGGAGAAAAATCTTCAAGGTCCTCAGGAGAAGTAGAGAAAAGGCAGCATTTTACCAAATTTCTCTTTATAACTGTTTCTTTCAGTATATCTATCTCCCCTACTTAAAGCCCTTTTCTACCAGTCTTTTTACAGTATCTCTTTTATCTACTTCGATTATATTTCATCAGCAGCCCTTAGCTCTCCATGCCTGTTGGCTGATCTGAAGCCAAAAACTTCTGGGAGAATATTGCTCCTTAACAAACATTTCCATGTGCATGAGGGTGTTCTTTGGTTTTGCTCTTTGACCTGTTATTGTATTTGAAACACAAATTTTAGGACTTGATAGGAAAACACAGTACATGAATTTCCCAAAGAGTTAACACACAGGAAATGGTTTGTGTCTGGACAAGCAGATGAAAATATTTGTGTATGTAGGCAAATAATACATGAGTTTTATTTCCCTCAGGCTCAATATGCCTGTATTGAAGATAGAAAGGATCACAGAGCCAACAGAGTAATACCAACAAAGACACTAAATAATAAATAGCTAGAGACAGTCATATGGGTTCTTTATGGCCTCATTAACATATTTTAATTAAATCTTGTTTGTTTTCTCAATGTGTATTATTTTTAGTTATGTGTAGGTATGTCTGCATGTGGGTATGTACACGTGAGTGCAGGTGTCCACAAAGGCATGTTTCTCCTGGAGTTGGAGTTATAGACAGTTGTAAGCTACATGATGGAGGTGCTTATAATCAAACTCAGGTCCTCTGAAACACTGCTTGACTATTGAGCCATTTCTCCAGCCCCTTTATCAATAAAATTTTAAGGGCCATGACATCCACCATTGCCTCTACCCCTACCAGCTTAGTCTATAGATTTCAGACATTAAAACAATTATTATAATTTCTACTCATAATAGTGGGGTTTAATAGGGTTTACGATAAAATTACAAAAAACAATTTAAGATTTTCCCCTGGCCATATAGAAGCTTATATTTACTTCACTTCCATCCATTTCTGTGTTCATTAAACAATTAGATTTTACCTGTCAAAGTCCATAGTGGTTCCCTTTTTGGTGTATTTGAATTTGAATTGGTATATCTCAGTTACTGTCTAGAAAAACCAAAGAGAACAGAGAAAGAAGTTAATTTTGAAAGAAAACCTTTTACCTTATTAAAAAGAACATTTTACTGAATACTCCCTACGCTTCTCTGTACGTTTGTCTCACATTACTTTATCCAGGAGTATGATGGATAACTTAAGTATAATGATAACCATCTCCCCCCTCTTAGCCCAAAAGAAGTTAGGCAGCAAATATTTCCATTAAATTTTACCAGTTGAGGAATCATTCATTCATGAAATAAATGTTTTATCAAATGTCTACTCTGAGCTAGAAGGTAAACAAGGTAGAACAGATTGTTTCCCCCACAAAATCTACAAAGATTCTAGCTAGTAAACAAAGAAAATAATTTCAGATAAAATGGGTGCCATGAACAATATGAAGCAGATACTGTGGTAGAAAGTACATAATGAAGAAACAGAAGAGCCAGATTAGAAGGGTCAATGAAGACGCGCCTGAAGATGTGATATTCTGAGATGAGCCTCAAGAAGGGTCAGTCATACACAGACCTGTGGAGCAGTGCTACAGGTAGACAGAGCAGTAATGCAAAAAGCTCTTAATTGGGAAGGAATTATTTTTTAGAATCCAAAAGGAAGCCAATTAGCTGGAAATGAGAAGTGTGGCTCTGAAACTGTGTTGACAGTAGTAAGGATTTGGATTTTTTCCCTCAAGTTCATCAAAATCAGTGATCCCAGGCCTCCACTTTATGCCTTAAGAACACAGACAGTGTTGGTCTGAGTAAGAATGGCTCTCACAGGCTCAGTCACCAGGGAGGGAGAAGAACTATTTTAAAAGATCATAAGGGTTAGGAAGTGTGACCTTGTTGGAGAAAGTATGTCACTATGGTGACACTAGGTCCAGTGTCTGTCTGTCTCCTCCCACTTCTTTTTGGTCTATAGACTAGAATATAGCTACCATCTACTATTCTAGCACCTGCCTGCACTCTGGCGTGCTCTTCTCCATGATAGCAGACTAAAGCTCTGAAACTGCAAGCAAGCCCCAATTAAATACTTTTTCTTATAAGAGTTATCTTAGTCACGGTGTCACTTCATAGCAAAAGAACAGTGATTATGACAGACGGGGAAGGAGCAGGTGTGAAGGAGCCTTTAATTCCAGCACTTGAGAGGCAGATTTCTATGAGTTTGGAGCCAGCCTGTCCACACAGCATGTTCTAGGAAAGCCAGTGCTGCACAGAGAGACTGTGTCTCAAGAGGAAAAAAGAAGCAAGCAAACAGACAGGGAAGATATAAGACAGCTAGAAAGCCACTGTGGTAATTTAGGGAAGGAGTAAATGGTATCAAGTCTTATTTTCTGCACTAAAAACTACTACTGCTCTGTGCTTTCATAACTGGCAAGGGTATGGTAGAATATAGAGAACAGGAAACATATACTATTGAAAATAACCTAATTCTTTTCAGGCCATAGAACATGGCTCAGAGGTTAAAAGTCCTTCCAATGCAAGCCCCATGATCTAAGCTTATTCCAGGGGTCGACAGTGGAAGAACTGACTCCTGAAAGTTGTTCTCTGACCTCCACATACTTGCCAGTCAACACCTGTGCACACACACACTGGCAAGTAAAACTATTTAAAAGATTTCTGCTTAAAAATAGAAATTTTGCCCAGATAAATTATACAGTTTGTAGACAGAGCTGACAGTACTAAAGACAGATAAGCTGAAATCAGAACACAGAATATAACCTTCATTTCTCTGATTCAGAGTAAATCCTTGGCAATGTGTAAGGAAGGATGTTAGAGTGATCCACAACAGCTTCAGTGTTCCTGTTACCCTTCTTTAAGATCTCGTCTCAGATCTGCTGATCTTATACTTTAGCATACAACTTAATCAGAGGTGAGGAGGTCCTGAGAAATTGGCTCATACTACGTGAACCTAAAAGTCCAATTGTACAAAGAGAATTGCTTTTTATAACTGGTCAGCCTACTGGGAAAAAGTCAAACCAAGCTCAGAAGGCTGCTTTGTGAATACAATAGAAGAGATGGGTCAGATTAGAGACGGCTGCAGGTGCCTAAAAGCAACAGGTTCCCTCCAGATGGGCTAGATACACAGTGTCCTCTTAGCCAGTGATAAGTATAATTGCCAAGCAAACAATGCCTATTCTTCTTGCCTGCCCACATTTCTAGTCAACTCTAGCCTCTTAATACTATAAGAATGTATTTTGTAAATAAAGGAGATCTTCAAGTAGTTGATAATTTTTTATTATTTCATTCCTAAACTTATTGTTTTAACTGTTTTACAAAAGATGTTAATCCTGAGGGTGGAGAGAGAGCTCAGGTTAAGAATACTTATTACTCTTACAGAGAAGTTGGGTTCAATTCCAGCACCTGCATCAGGAGGCTCAAAACTGCCTGAAATTCCAATTCCAAAGGTTCTGACACCCACTGCTAGAGTCTAGGGCACTGCATACACATGCACAAACAGACAGGTAGACATAAAGGCACACAAATTTTAAAATAATTATTTTAAAGTGTAATTCTCAATAACTTTCAAACATGTTCAGACTGCTTTTCACTGCACATTCCAGTGCACTGAAAAGACTTCCGAGGTCTGTCTCCTAAATGAATCACAAATCCATGTGATCTTTATTCTCTGTTCTCTAGCCAAGAGTTTTTTGAAAATACGAATCAGCCAGGTATGGACTACACACGCTTACATCTCCCTCTACTCGGTATGCTGAGGCAGAGAAATCACAATTTAAGGCCAACCTAAATAACACAGAGATACCTAATTCAAAACAATATTTAAAAAAGAAGAGGCCAGGGTTGGGGAAGTACGCAAGGCCTGAGTTCAATTCTGAGGACTGCAATAAAAATAATTTTTCAAGCATAAATGAGACCATGTCACTCTTCCTCAAACCTCTCTCCATTAGCTTCTCATTTCCTTAGAATACAAATCTATGACATCCTCATTTGAACTCTACTTACCTCTTCTGCCACTTTTATTTTTACTCACTCAAGGATCAGGCATAGGATATCTTTTCGGTCTTTAACTACTTCCTGTCTTAGGGGCTCAGTATGTCTATACTGGGACCATGCTGCCAACCCTCTGGTATTGGTGAAGCTAGTATATGCTAAGAGCTAGAGCTTTGATCTCACCTCAGAACCTGTCATGCTCATCACAGATCTAGACAAGCTGACTGCTTAATCAATCTCAGTTCCAACAGTGATCCAGTGGGGATGTTCCCTATGGTGTTGGTCATCTAAAACAGTGATCCAAGCCCTCCTTCTCTGACCTTTATCTCATCACCTACCAGCACATCTTTTCAAACTTTCTTCATGGCATCACTACCATGAACTAACTATTTTGACTAATTTCTATTTACTTATTATTTATTCTTCCTAATAAAAATATAAGCTTCTAGAGGTCAGAGACTTAGTCTATCCCATTTATGTCTGTGACAGTACAAAAAAGGAACACAATCACAGTTCATCTTCAAGTAGAATTCCATCTTGTAAAGATTTATTCTTGACATAGCTTTGCTATGTTGCCCAGCTAGCCTGAAATTCATGATCCTCCTGCCTCAGCCTCCTAAGTGCTACAATTATAGGTATACCACACCTGGTTTCTATAATAAAACTTTTCTTAAAGTCTCTAAACATGTATTTTAGGATCACATATTATTCAGTTCCTGAAACTGGCAATTAAAATTGTGCACAAAGGACTAGACAGTGAAAAAGTAATTTGCTAGTCTCGCAAATTAATACACATAATTCTTAGTGACTTATCACAAATTAAGATTTATTTGGCTCACTTGCCTTGTTAATAATACTCTCCCACATTTCAGTCTGTGCTTATAGAAAAGCTCATTGTCACTTTTCATTAATTTTCTCAGGTTATTTCTTTAAAGACAACATTCAGAACAAAATTATTAAATGCACGTGTACCACAGATGTGTGCATTGCTCCCGATTCAATTACCTTCTGAACTAGAGAAACACACCTAGATTTCAGCTATGGCTTATCTGTTGTACTGATATGTTGTTCACAGGAGAGATTCAGTTCTTAACATGTGTAAAGTCTATTTTTCTTCCAAATAAATAACAACAGTCTCATTGTTGTGCTGTTGTGTCGGGGAAGGCTGTTCTCTCAGTGGTGTGACACAGCATCCATAAGTGTAAGAGGCTGCTTGTCTGAAAATGTTTCCTGAGTATTTATGAGAATGAGATCAGAGAACTACATGGTTTCCTCAGTGATTTGAAGGTAGGCAGCAGCCATGAACACTGTAGAACTAATGTAGTAGTGACACTGTAATCACCATCGTGGTGACTTCAATGAGAAATGTCCCTCACAACCTCAGCTATTTGAACACTTGGTCACCAGCTGGTGACATTGTTTGGAGATGTTGTGGGACCTCCAGGAGGTGCCTTTCTGGAGGAAGTGTATCATTGGGGGTGGGAGTTGTAGTTTAGAACCTCATTCCAACTTCCAGTTTGCTCTCTCTGCTTTGTGGTTGTGGTTGAGGACGTGAGCTCTCAGCATCCTGCCCAGCTGCTGTACCTGCTTCTTGCTATGCCTCCCTGCCATGAGCAGCGCATTTCTCTGGACTATATGCCCGATTTTTCTTTTAGTTGCTCTTTGTGACTGTTTATCATATCAATAGAACTGTTTTGAGTTGGCTTTTTGTTTTGTTTTTAAAACAACTTGTAGTGTTTGGAGTTTTCTTAAAGTCTCAAATATTCAATAAATTGTTTTTAGTAATAATCAGAAGTGTGCTGTGAAACCTAGTACTTAGGAATTGCTACCATAGTGTATAATGGGCAAGTATTCAAAATATTTTGTTAATTCATAGAGAGCTTGGAACTTATACTTTTAAAAACACCATTATCATATGTGCTAGCATCATCACTAATAGTTTTATTCTCTGTGTCATAGTTTTCTAAGGATAAGATTGATTTTACTACCTCTAAAACTATTGCTCTGTTTTCCTTTTCAAAAATAAACCTTATTTGTTTTTTATTGCAAATAAAATAACATCACAAGCCAAAAGAAACCATATTTCAATTTACCAACAGTTTGTAACTAGTTTTTGTTTGGGGAACTTCTCAATCCTAATTATTTTTTTAAAATAATCATTTTGAAAAAGTGAGGGATGGTGTGTATCTCAGTTGGTGGAGTGCTTATCTAGCATGCAGAAAGACTAGGTTCTGTGCCTAGGACTCAGTAAACTAGGCATGTGGCCTGTAATCTCAGCACTCTCGTAAAGAACTGAAAGATTTGGTGGAGGCAGGGGGATCAAAAGTTCAAGGTGATCCTCAGAGACACAGCAGGTTCCAAATACAGAGGGTGGGGAGAGAGATTAAGGAACAGAACCCAAGACCAGTTTGGGCATTAAGAAATTGCTCCACACTGGTGCAGTGATTTCCCCCCTTGCTTACGTGGCTATTTATAATCTTGCAAAGAGAAAATTCTAAGGACTTAAAAAACAATTTAGTCTTAAATATAACCAGTTAGACTAAATCCACCAGGGCTTAGAGAATAGAAATTCAAAGTAAGAAAAAAGAAAGGAAGGAAGGAAGGAACCTAGGAGAGAGACAGAGCAGAATAATAATAATAAGTGTTTCTCACTGCATCTGTGTCACAGGTACAAAGTCACGAAAGTAGTACAAGTAACCCTGTTTACAGTTATACCATTCACTCTGATGACAGAAGAGCTCCTGTCTTCTTAGGAAACTTATGAATTAACTGAGAGGGTCAATCTGTGGGGCACTGCTGGGAAAGGACCTTAGGAGAGATAGAGGCTAATACAGACAGTGAGCCAGAGGCTTTCACGAAACAGCCCAGCAAATGTAAACATAGGAGTAAAGTCCAGTGTGGAGGTGCAAGCCTTTACTCCCAGAACTCAGGAGGCAGAGTCAGGCAGACTCCGTAAGGTGAAGCCACGCTGCTCTACAGAGCAAGCTCCAGGACAACCAGGGCTACACAGAGGAATCCTGTATGGGAAAAAGACGAAGAAGAAAGGAAAAAGAGAAGCTAATGGTCTCAAAGGCCTGTAAAGCATCAAGGGGAGAACTCAGAATAATGCTGCATTTGATATTTTTCCAAAAGATCATAAAATGAAATAATGAAAATAAAGAAAGCGTGGCTATTACACATTTATATTAATGCTGACACATTACATAATTATCTCAGCTCTAATCAATGTTGTTTTTCTTTTTTCTAACATTCTTACGTAGTTTCTTAAAAATCACATAATAAAAGACAAGTCATTTATGATAAAATATGAAGTTCATGATGAATTGCTCTGTTCGTGCACTAGTCTAGTAACATAATCTAAAGCCTCAACACAGATAAACATACTTATATCTAGTATAACATACATAGATAAACATACACACATACATTACCATCTATGCACTCCCATCTTACCTCAGGTTCCTTGGGATTTGTGTACAGCTGTTTAAGGGAAAATACAGAACATTTAACGTCCAACATTTACTAGATTACTGCTCACTGAATACACTATGTAAAGAGTTCAATTTGTGCTCTGTTAACTGAGTGCTATGTGGGCATATTTCAAGCTAGAGATAAGATTAACTTATTAGGAATATAAAATTCTTTGTTTATTGTTTGTTTGTTCAAGACAGGGTCTCTCCATGTAGCCCTGGCTGTCCTGGAACTCATTCTGTAGACCTGACTGGCCTTGAACTCAGAAAGACCCGCCTACCTCTGCTCCAAGTGCTGGGATTAAAAGCATATGCCAGTATGACCAGCAAACATGGAATCTTTAGATCTATGAACATTAAATATAAGGAAGTTTCTTAAAATTGATGTAACATATCTGTAATTAATGAGTGAGCTATAAAATATTTAAATAATTAATATATATTACCAATGATATCTCAATTTTCTACCATCATTTTATACATATGTGTATATAAAACTTCAAAAAAACCCCACAAAACTTTAAAAACAATAAACTTTAAATCTGTTACATAACTAAAAAAAAATCTTAAGTGTTAATATGGTATATTCTATATGTTCTCTCATGTGACATACATGCCAAAAAATATACTGAATATTTACATCCTATTAAAGTTCTGATATATCTAATTGTTGGTTTGGTTTTGGTTTTGGAGATAAGATTTCTCTATGTAGCTCTGGCTATCCTGGAATTCACTCTGTAGACCAGACTGATCTTGAACTCAAAGAAATCGGCTTCCCTCTGCCTTTTGAGTGCTGGGATTAATGGTACGTGCCGCTCCCACCCAGCTGATATATCTAATTTTTAAATGATAAAATGCCATAAGTCTCAAAAAAAGAAGGGAAAGATTACTGTCTAAAAGCATCATTTGGTCAACGCAGAGAAGACTAAGTCTTCAAGTATATACTTACTGTTAGCACTGCCATGTGAAGCTTCAGGAGAAAGAAAAACTGCATTATTATATGCTTCTTTTATTATATTGTCTTTCTAATAAACAACTAATTCAAATAACACTTCATAGAGATTCCAAATACTTGGGTAGAAAAATACTCAAAAGGCCAGAAAAAGGAACTAATAATTCTCTCATCCAAACAATGTCTATTACAAACACTGGCTTTACTGGGACAAAAGAATACCAAAAAGAGTTGTTATTTTCTAATTTGGGAACCAAAGATATGCCAAAAAATTCTCTATTGCTCAAATTAAATGTACCACAAGAATCTCTAAAAAGCACTTTTGAAACTAATCTAGCAAGGTAAAAATATTAAAAACTCTGATGTATCTTACAAATTCTTGTCTCTCAATATACTACATGACTATAAAGATATTTTCTCAGCTCCAACAAAATTTTAAATATATAGACATAAATACAATCAAGTCTATGACAGATTTTTAAGCCTAAAATATAAAATTTGAGGACCATAATTCCATAGCAAATGAATAAAACTTTAGTGCCACCATGTGGCTATTTTGGCATATAAGTGATTTTTAAGATCACATAATAAAACTGTTAATAGTTTATTGATACATTAAAATAATATGGCCACTGATCGTAAGAAACATGTAGACTAGCAAGGGATACAAACATTAAGAAAAAAAATCACATGGCTACACTATTATACTCATTTTTTTTCTGTGAAGAAACAACACAGGATGTAAGGAGAATACTGAACTAGGGACAACTTTAGCTGCAGAAAAACAAACTGGAATTAGGCAGGACATGTGTATGAGGTTGGGACAGATTTTTTTAGGCAACAAAACAGTACGTGCAAAGACAAAAAGAACCGACATGCTTTATCTAAGTCTTTATGTAGCTTGAACATGGGAGTGAGGAGGTATCCTGGAAAGGTAAACAGGGATCATTCAGGCCTTCTCGTCATTTAAAGGACTTTAAACTTTATTTTAAAATTCTTGGAAAATTTTTAGGCATAAAGAATGGCATAATCAGGCCTTAGTTTCTGAAAGAATGTAGTGTGGAAACTGGGCAGGATTTTAAGATATGAGAGTGGAAATAAGGATGAAAATGATATAGTTCCTTTTTATAAGAATTATTTTAAAGAACTCAAATATAAAGTACCCAGAATTTTATAGTTATTAATATCATGTTCTTCAACAGAACATCTTTCAAGGACTCTATCTACTCTACTCAAAACTTGTCTTTACTTAAACTACTTTTTTTTTCTAAGAAACAAAGTCTTGTCACACAGTCTGGATGGCCTTGATAATAATCTTTCTGCCTCAATCTCCCACTGAACTACTTAATTATATATACTCCCTGCAATAATGTGAGAAATGTTACACAATATTAACAATAAAAATAATGTAAGCACTATTTAAGATTCCATTAGGCTTGTCCAACTTTTTGATACTATGAAATGACATTGTCATCTACAAAGTTCATGCTGGAAAACCATGTAATGGAATTGCAAAAAAAAAAAAAAAAAATCAGACAGCTTTAATTGCTTACAATTTCACATTAGGCAACATTCACAGTTATCCTAAGACACATGGCCACCGACTGTGGACAGAACACATCTGCATCTAAGCTTTTGTCTACTGCTTTCTTTAAACTTTTAGACTTATTTACTTATGTATATAGGTGTCTTATCTGCATGTATATCTATGCAGTATGTGCATGCAGTATCTACAGAGGCCATAAGAGGGAGTCACATCTCCTGGAACTAGTTAGAGATGCTATTGAGCTGGAGGCTGGGCTTGAACCCTGGTTCTCAAGAAGAGCAACCAGTATTCTTAACTATTGACCCAAGTCTCCAGCCCGAGTTTGTGTTCTGATGTTCCCAGGACAGTTTAGCTACTGTTCTCTATTATTAATACACCTAATATTCTTTAAATTTAAAACCTCATTTATTATTGTTGTGTGTGTGTGTAAAATCCAAGTGTTTGGGACACACATTACATAGCATGTAGTACCAGAGGACAACTTTGTGAAGTCAATTTTCTCCTCCCATTTTTACATATGTTCCAAGGATTAGTAGGTCCTAGCTTGTGTGACAAGTCCCTTTATCTACCAAACCATCTTGTCTGCCTCTTACTCATTCAATTTCAAAATAACTCTTAAGAGGTAGCTTCTGATATATCACATTTTTGTTGCTAAATTAAGATACTATAGTAGGAGCCCAAAGCACAAAATAACAATTTTGAGATTCACCTCAGACTGACAGCAAAATGCTGATTTTTTTATTATTTTAAATTTTCTTATGTGCATGAATACTTTGCCTGCATGCATATATGTGCCCCTTGAATTAGATGGATGGTTATGAATCACCATATGGCAGCTTGAAATGGACCCCCAGCCCTCTGCAAGAACAAGTGCTCTAACCCTAAGCCATCTCTCCAGCCCCAGAATGCCTGCTTACACTGTACTGCCTCTCAGTCAACACTCAGGAGATGTTGCTAATGGATTGTTAAACCCTGTGATGACCCTCAAACACTTCTCAACTTGTCCAAGTACTCAGAGACTTCAGAGATCAACAGTCATTTTTGCTTATGCTGGAGATACAACTTAAGGACACAGCACTAGACCAGGATGTGTGAGGCTGCCCTCCTCTCATCCCCAGAGATTCTTTCTTTTAAAGATTCCCCTCGAATGTCTGCTGGTTAGATCCCTCCTTTGTTCTGCTTTCCTGATGCACAGATTCTCCACTCTTCCTTTGGTGTGCACAGTCAATAGTACTGTTACTTGTGCTGTGATAGGTCAATACTTTGGTCATATTGGACTTCCTGTTTTCCATGTCAGTTTGAAAACTAAAATACAGAGATAATTTGACATGGAAAACATGTTGGTAAGAATTCACACAAGGACTCTAAAAAGCAACTTCCCATTGATACAGACGTACTACCAATAGTTAGCAACAGGTACAGCTGGGCCAGTGTGTAACTGCCAATCATCAGCCCTCATCTGAGCACCACTCACCTTCTGCCATGGTCTATGAGCTCTTCCCTTATTTGTTTTACCTTTGTATCCCTATGACCCTGGGTCAACGTGAAATAATCCTGACTAATAACTGTTCACTGTAGAGAGGTAATGTATGACTCCACTAAATAATTAAATAAAGCTTAGTCACTTCAGCATTTCTTAGATTGGAGCTAAGGATAAAGACAGGGAAGCGAAGAGAGCACAATGGCAGCAGTTCCCTTTGCATGTACCTCATCTCTTTAGCACGTCTAAACCTTTGCTTCCACACTCTTACAACTGTCTAGGGAAGCACGACAACACTTAAAAATTGAACTGTTTCCAAAAAAAAACCAGTTACACACATGAGTTATAGTTACCAAAATAAAACAGTAAAAATTCCATTAACTAGTTTTTCTTTTCCCATCTGCAAACTGAATTACCACTATTATGAGCATGTTCAATGTGCTAACTACCAGATTCTTGTCTTCGCTAACCCACATCCTGTGGATCTTGTCCAGTGACTTCAGAGGAAACTGTGTGGTTAAAAAGTTGATGCTAAGGGAGACATCGATGGGACAACAAAGAGAAAGATGAAGGAACACCAACTGGAGAACGTACAGGCAGGCACTGCTGCACTGCTAAACACCAGGCAATAAACAGTCTAAACCTTTTCAAAGGGTAAAAGATGAATCTTTAATCCTGATGTAAAATTTAAAACATTCTTACGTATTTCTTTTCCAAAGCATCAAAACAACCTTGAATCCTGTTAAGAAATAAATATCCAATGTCATTTCAAAGCAAATGAACAGCCAAAACATAAATCCAGGTATACAATTTGTTTGCACTTTTATTTTGAAGTATATAAATCAACAAGCATTTTGCCTTTTCTTTTTAATCACCTTTTAAAATCCCCAACATCTTTCTATATATTTATGGAATATTACAAAAATAGGCAAGCAGTTCTGGAGCATAGTGTGTTTTCTCTTATCACTCCCTTGTATATGTAATGCATAATAAATTTAGAATTGTCTGTCTATACAAGTCCATTTTCTCCTAACACTAAATCAATAGTTAAAAATAATACTGAATAGTTTCCACAGTTTCTAGGAAAGAGGACCAAGGAAAGTTGTTTAAAGGATTTTACAAAATTACATCTTACGGGTAATTTCAGCCATGACAAAAATGTTTAAATTTTACACTTTACTTACCATTTAATAATATGTAATGACCCAGGACACTTTTTGTCTTCCCGGAGAATTTTTAAACTGATATCTAAAAAATAAACACAACTGCTGTACTGAAAAGTCCATGGCAAATAGGACATTTTTAAAAATTATTTTTCTTTTCTTGAGACAGAGTTTCTCTCTGTAGATCAGGCTGTTCACAAACTCACAGAGATCCTCCTGCCTCTGCCTCCTGAGTGCTGCGCTTAAAGGTGTTCACCACCACCTCCTGGCACATTTTAAAATTTCTAAATACCTACTTTAAAAATAAATTCTATGCTGATAATTATCTCACTCCTAATTTTGGAGGCAGTTTGGCCAACTTCTCATTCTATAGTGTGCTCCAGCTGGGTTTAATGCAAAGTCCTTTCTATTACTTCTTTGTTTCCTTCTAAGTAATCTAAGATGTCACTGAATCATCTCAACTGACAATTTAAACAGAGTCCTAATTTAATTCTTTATTATTCTGTCCTTCTCAATGAAAAAAAAATTGAACACAAATATATAAATTATTCTCAAATATTTCCATGTGAAATCTACTTTTCCATCTTAGGGAAGAAAAAGAAAACACTACAATTTTGGGTTGAAATCAGTACAAAAATAATTAACTCTTGTGTGATTTAATAGGACCTTCTTGAATTTTGCAATATTTATTAATTTAAGGATTTATGTACATGTATCTACAAGTGTAAAGGTGTGTGCCACACTGCAAGTGTAGCAGTTAGAAGACAATTTACAGAAGTCTCTCCTCATGCTGTGTCTCAGGGATTTCACTCATATCATTAACTTTGGCAGCAAGTACCTTTCTGCCTGCTGAGTCATTTCACTAGCTCTCAGCCTTCGTCTTTTCATACTGCTGTCCTAGGCTAAAGTTAATGTCACCTCCACTACTGTTGAGGGATAGAAACATTATTCTAATTTGACAAATACTTAGAGATTATTAAAAAGAGTGCCAAACAAACAATGAATGCTGTGGAACAATCTTTTTGTGCACTGTGAATAGGTATTAGTCTCATTTGTTAATAAGGAGCTGACTAGCCAATAGCTGGGCAGGTAGAGTTAGGTAGGACTTTTGGACAAAAAGAGTGCAGGGAAGAAGGATGGCAGAGTTGCCAGGAGACATGGAAAGAAGCAAAATGAACATGCAGTGCGGAACAAAGGTATTGCTATGTGGAAGAGCACAGATAAGAAATATGGGTTAATTTAAGTAGAAAGTGCTAGTTGGTGGAAAGCCTAAGCTGTAGGCTAAGCATTTATAATTATTAAGTGTCTTTGTGATTATTTGGGAGCTGGCCAGCAATGGAAAACACTCCACCTACAATTGAACATTTTTGTGATATCTCATTTTAAATACAAATACATTAAGGGAGAATAATAATTGAGGTTTTGCCTCCAAGCCTATGGTGATGTGAGCCAATATTCCTAGAAGTCTGCACTTTATACCGCTGACTGATTAAAATTTCAGTAACTGTGGAAAGGTTGGAATGTTGTAGGTCCAGAGCCTAACTACAAATATCCTGTGTTATCTCTAGTCCCCTTAATAGCCATTCATTGTTTCTGTTTATGAGCTAACATTTTTGGGTAAATTAGGTGAGTCTTTATAGAATGTATGAATGAACTCCCTAGCTTACCTCAAAACAAAGGTGGAAAATGTCAGCAGACAGCACCTGAAGCTGATAGCAGAGATTTCCCCACTTTGCCATATCCCTACCACCACGGTGTTTGAAAAGTGTCTTGATCTATGACGTCCTTGGTTCCGTTACTGTAAGAACTTCATGAAACTACTTCCACACTGGAACATGGAATTTGGGGTTGGCAGCAACCTAAACAACCCAAAGCTGCATCACTCATATTTGGCTCTAGAATAAACTATCTCTTTTACCTTTTGAGGTAAGCAATGTTTTAGGTTTGTTTTTTTTTTTTTATGTCAACAGTAGTAACTGGCATATGACATGTGTTTAATTTCCCAAAGCATGTCTTCTTTTATAATTCTATGTTCCAAAGAGGAGGGGAAATCTAATTATATGCTACCTGTAAACACATTAAATGTTACGGATCTATCTCATAAGTTAAAAGAAGTCATTAACACAAAAAAGAGGTGCCATAATGACAAGTATCATGCTTTGAGACCAAACTAGGCCCTCTAAATGAGAGTGACAGTTGTGTAGATCCATCTGTTATTGGCCCCCTCTGACAATAGGACCAAGAATTATCTTGGGGACATGAACTGGCTTTTTAGAGCCCATTCCCTATGGTGGGATGCCTTACTTGGCCCTGCCTCAACTTGTAACACTAGCCTGTACTGACTACTCAAGGGAGACCTTTTCCCCTACGAGAAGTTGATGGGGGTGTGGTGGGGGAAGGAGAAACAGTAGATGATTGTAAAAGAAAAAAAAAACACCTCTTAAATAATAATATATATAATAAAAAACAAGTACCATGCTTATGTGTCACAGCAAACAAGCATTGCATTGATGTTCACTTGAAGAATCAGTATTACTTAAGAAAATTACACTGGAATAAAGCCATGGTATATTATTAAATATAAACATGAAAAATTTTAAATTAGACTTGGAAAAATAAGTTCTTAAAAGGAAATGTGTGGTTCTCTATAATTACTTCCCAAATGATCATTCCCATTTTAGTGATTAATCAAAAAACTTATAATAAGGCTTTTTAAATTTTTATTTTACTTTTATTATGTGTATGAGTGTCTTGCCTGCATGTATGTCTGTGCACTGTGTGTCTGGTGCCTAGTGAAGCCAGCAGAGAGTGTTGCAACTTCTTAAACTAGAGTTACAGATGATTACATGCTCCTTGTAGGCCCTGGAGAATGAACCTGGTCCTCTGGAACAGCAGCCAGTGCTTTTAACTATGGAGTCATCTCCTCATGTTCGTCAGGTGTGTACAGCACAAGCTTTGAGGGAAGAGGGCAGCATGGAGAGCTGTCTTCTCCACTATGTGGGTTTGGGGCACTAAATTCAGGTTATCAGTTTTGATAGCAAACACCTTTACTGACTGGGCCATCTTGCTAGTTTTTGTTTTGACTTGGGTTTTTGTTTTTGTTTTTTGTTTTTTTGTATTTGTTGGGTTTTTGTTTTGTTTTGTTTTCTGAGATAGCTCTGGCTGTCCAAGAATTCATGTTGTGGACCAAGCTGGCCTCAAACTCAGAGACCCCTGCCTCTATTTCCTGAATGCTGGGGTTAAAGGCCTGCACCACCATGCTCAGCTGATTTGTTCTTTGTTTTGTTTTGTAAAGACAGGGTCATGCTATGTAGCCCTGGCTAGACTAAAATCCTCTACATCAACCAGCCTGGCCTTGAACTAAGGGCTCTCCCTGCCTTTTCCTGAGTGCTGGATTAAAGATAAACACCACCACATGTGACCCACAACTCAGCTTTTCAAACAAATTACAACATTTTGAAAAACTGAAGAGTCTCTGGCACAATTTCCTTCTAAGGAGCCAGGTACAGTTTATTGTATAAAATCATAATGTGGTAAATTTAAAGTCACAAAGTAACAGAAAAAGAAAGAGCTGAAGAATTTGGGGCCAGTGAAATGGCTCAGTGGGTAAAAGTGCTTGCTATACAGGCCTAAAGACCTGTTCACTCCTGGGAAAACATGGTCAAAGGGCAGAGGTGACTAAAACTGGTCATCTGACTGCCATGGTCACACGTCTGTGCGTGAAACACACACACACAGTAATAACAATAAAATGAACAAGTAAAGCTGGTTATTGTAAAAAGAATAGAACTGATTAAAATGACTATTAAATGACCATGCTAGTCAACAAATGAATTTGCCTCTCCCAAATATATTTATATATGTTAACAGGGAGAAATTTCTCACCTGATTCTTTTGAGCTTCTTCGGGGTTAAAATGTGTACCTCACAGAACAAATTCAACCGAGGCACAAAATATTGTGAATCTTTAGCATTAAGACAGATTTTTGTTCTGCCTTTTATAGGAATGGCTTAGAATTATTAGACTTAGCTCTTCCAAGTTTCTTTTTTCATTTGATAGCTAGTTAGAAGTGAATGGCTCTTAGAAGTAAAACCAATACACACAGCAAAAGATGAAAATGGAAAGTGAATTAGTAAAATGATCCTGAACACCATGCCTCTGAGTTAGAATCAATGCACTCTGTGAAAGAGGGAAGGTTTGCTCATGCTAAGTAGAAGAGACACACTAGCCCAAGTAACGATTTAACTACATTTTACCATCCAAATGGCGATCTCTGTAAGAGCTCTCTGGAAACAGGCCCCTCAAATATGTTATACATGAGATAGAAGTGGCAAAAAGTTTCTTCACCATTACCAGTGACTCGTGCTCATTAGTGATTTGGGATGGGAAAATTGTGCTCTGGAAGAAAAACAAAGATGAAAAAAAATCAGGATTCATATATGTATTCAGCCCACCAAACAATTACCACAGATAGGACGGAAAGGCTTTTTAAAACTTCAAATGGGATACATTTATAGGTAATCAAAAGAAAACAGGACTCTGGGTACTGTGTTAAAATAGATCTTCACACAATCAAGGAAGAACAGAAAAGCAGGCAATTACTCACGTAATTCAGGACTAAAACAATTTATTTGAAAGACCTATTGATCTGAAGTGAAACTGGAGGTTTTATTATCTATACCACCTCATTCCTCCCTTCACACTGGCTGACTTACTATTGTTTATTTACACTGATCTCTCCAAAGTTAGTGTGGACCTTCTCTGCATGTGGACCTATCTCATGTTGCCTTAATACTATTTTGTTTTGTTGTTGGTTCTTTTGTTTTGGTTTTGGGGTTTTTTTTTGGCAGAACTGTGAATCAAACTCAGGGCCTTGTTACATGTGGGCTGAATTCCTACCTCCTAACACTGCTCCATCTTTCATCCATCCCTACACTCCCAATGCCCGAGTCTCCTTTGTTTTAGCAATGTCTCAATGTGTACCCTGGCTAGCCTGGAACTCATTCTGCAGATCAGGCCGACTTCAAACTCAAGGGCTCCTCTTGTCTCTGTCTCCATAGTGCTGGCATTAATGGGCCACCACACCCAGCCCATTTCTCTTTTAAACAGCTGTCTTCTTAGGAATCTGTTTTCAATCCTCTTCTCTATTCAAAGTTCTCTTGGACAATCTTGTTTGTTCTCACAGCTTCAGTTATAACATATATAAAAGACTTCAATTTCCAATTAATATTCCTTGCCTACACTTTTAACAGCCGGGCATCTGCTCCTATACTACTTTGTAGACCCTAAAACTCAGTTTATCTCTACTACCCTACTTAAAGAACGGCTCCCAGTTTCACTCCTAGAGAAGTAAATCGTCATCTATTCCAGATGCCAGACTAGAACCAGCTTCATCTTTGGCTTTTCTCCCTCTATCACATGTCTTAGCTAATCACCAAACTGTCTCTTTTTATAAGCAATTTTTTAAAAAAGATGTATTATGTATACAGCATTCTGCCTCCACTATGCCTGTGTGCCAGAAGAGGGCACCAGATCTCATTCTAGATGGTTGTGAGCTACCATGTGGTTGCTGGGAACTGAACTCAGGACCTCTGGAAGAACAGTTGGTGCGCTTAACCTCTGAGCCATCTCTCCAGCCCCAGAAACATTTTTTAAAGCATGAAAGGAGGGAAAGTTCTGTGTGTTACGTATGTATGCTTCTGTGTGTGCTGGTACACATATTTGTGAGTATACAACCATGTCTATACCACATGCATGTGGATACCAAAGGCCACTCACTCTTAAGGTATTATTAATCAGATGCTATTTGTCATTTTGTTGAGATAGGGTCTTTCACTGTCCTGAAATTCATTAATTAGGTTACTGACTGGCCAGCAAGCACCAGAGATCGCCTATCTCCTCCTCACAAGTGCTGGAATTTCAAGTGTGTATAATGCCTGGGATCAAACTCAGGTTCTCATGTTTGCAGAATGTAAAGTTATAGGCACTAATTACTTGAGAGTGGCTTGAGGGTAGACTGGTAAGAAGGAGGCAGCATGATGAAGAGGTTAAGGGTACAGACTTTGCATCCCGACAGCCAGGTTCAAATAACTCATTATTTTGTTTCTATCATAATTTGTGCTTTTAGCTGAGGTCAGAAGCCTTTTCTAGTAGATGCCCAGATAGTAAATATTTTAGGTTTTGCAGTTAATTCTGCCCCTGCAACATGGAAGATGTAGAGACTGTACATAGGTAAATGTGTTACCATAAAACTCTATTGCTATTGCTGCCGGTGCCTGATTCAGCATTAATCCATCTCTCTTGTGCCTCAATCCCTTCATCTGTAAATAGGGGTAAAACAGTAAGACTTACTTTCCTATAGGCTAAAGTCTATGCTTCTATGGTCCCTAGTTCAATCATTTATGGTGTGTGTGTGTGTGTGTGTGTGTGTGTGGTTTCACTTGTAATAACAATATGTATTGCTCTGATCATTTGTAAAATATCAATTACAAGTCAAATTCCAGTACAGCCAGGTCTACATAGAGAAATCCTGCCTGGAAAAAAATAATAAAAGAGAACATATGTACAAGCCAGGTGAAGGAGAGAAAGGCTTGTACTAGAAAAGCAGAGACTGGCATGAATGAGAGGAGATGATACACTGGAAGCTGCACTACAAGACAGGAGGGTGGTTCTCCTGAGCAGGAAAGCAGGCGGGGCAAAGAGGAAGGCACTATACAAGGGGAGGGCAGAGGGCGGGTGGGAGTGTCTCATCATGGGGCGTGACTGAGAGTACAAGCAGGGTAGATATGAGGGAGACTCAAACAGAAGTCAACGAGCAGTAAATCTCGGACACCATACTAAAGAAGCTCTATTTAATCTTTAAAGTAACAGGAAATCATGAAAACTTGATATTTGGATTTTTTAAAAATTCTGTCTCTGGGACAACTAGAAATATGTTAGAGAATTGCGGAACCCTGCCAAGATTATGAACGACAAAAAAGCTCACAAAATTCTTTTTAGGTCCAAGTTATCCTTAGAACTTTTTGTAGTCAGCAAATCCCCAAAAGATAAAATGTATTTAGTTAAGTTAAGGGAGTTCCAGAATGTAATGGCAGAATAAGCTTCCCTTGTTAGTGGAACGAGACTACACTAATGGAGTCAAAACCTTAGAAATGAGCAGGCTATAATTTCTCGTCCACATCAGCAAAATGGTTTCTTGTGTAAAGGCACCAAACCTGATGGCCTTAGCACCATCCACAGGACCCACCAAGTGGAAAGAAATCCACCTATGCAAGCTGGCACCTGACCTATGGAAGCACACAGGACACACTGCTCACCGTCCACACTCAATTTCTTAGTTAGGGGTTCTACTTCTGTGATGAAACACCACGACCAAATCCAACATGGGGAAGAAAAGCTTTATTTATTAGATTAAGCTTCCACATCACTGTTTATCCTTGAAGGAAGTCAGAACAGGAACTCAAGCAGGGCAGGAACCTAGAGCAGGAATTGATGCAGTGGTTGTGGAGGGGTGAGGCTTACTGGCTTTTCCTTATGGCTTGCTCAGCCTGCTTTCTTACAGAACCTCCTCCATCAAACACTAATTAAGAAAATGCCTAGTAATCAAGGCCTGCCTAAGCCCAATCTTATAACAACTGCTTTTTCCTTCTTCCTCTTCCTCTTCTTTTTTTCAACCTCTTCCTCTACTTTGTTTTTCCAGACAGAGTTTCCCTGTGCAGCCCTGGCTGTTCTGGAACTTGCTCTGTAGATCAGGGTGGTCTTGAACTCGGATCCACCTGGCTCTGCCTCCAGAGTGCTGGGATTAAAGACTTATGCCGCCACCACCCAGCTCAAGACCTTTTCTGAAGTAAGGCTCTCTACTCTAACTTGTGTCATGCTGACATAATAGCCAGCACACCAGGCACACATATAAATAAGCATGTACACACATACACAATAAATAAAATTAATAAATTCCCTCTCTTCCCTCCCTCCCTCCCTCTCTCTCTGCTATAATACTCCTGTATTCACTCTTCTAATCAAACAAATCTTCTGACCTGGCACTGACTACAGAATAAAGCATCAATTCTTTAGGCTGCTTTTAAGATCCAAATTACTTTTTCCCAATTTCCAATTCCATTTTGTTTACTACATAAAAAGCAGCTTTCCTTAAAAAAAAAAAAATGCCATTCTTAATTCTTATTCTGAACCAAGGCATAGGCTAGGTTTCTTTATGAAATTCTCTCTCCTCTATGACCTTTTTTATCATTTCAAAGTACACAAAATCCCTAAATTGCTACAGTTTGAATTACTGTATCCTTTTGTAGGTTGCAGGCAGACAAAGCACCTTAATCTAGCTTACGGTGACCTGGAAGTCATTATGTAGCCCAACTGGTCTCAGGCCTGTAACAATTCTCCAGCCTCAATCTCTCACTCATATATATATGTAAATATTTATATACACAGATATGTGTATTAGTTTAATTACCATAAATCTTATATTTCTTAATCAGATTACAAACTTCTAAGAAGATAAAGGTATTTTTTGTTATTCCCATAAAACAGCACACTATTACATATGTATTATATACTGAACCTAAATAAATGATAAATTAATGACTATGGAGGGATAGGCTGAACTAGCCTGGGTAAATCCAGCAAGGTCTCCTCTCACTTCCACTCTATATGAGTATCCATGACATTCTGTCTTGATACTGAATCAAAAACATTATCAACTTCTGAAACTGTGAGCCAAAATACATCCTTCTTCCTCTTCTGTTGTCAGCACACAGGGAGTGATAATGCGCACTCCCCCATCAAAGCTTCTCTCAGTGCCCTCCTCTTCACTTCTGAACACTACAATTTTCCTAATTGCTCAAGGAAGCACATGTCTAACAAAGGGTCATTCTCTTTAAACAGCTCTTTGTTTCTCATTTCTTTTACTCTAGTAAACATAAAACAAGCACCCACTAAGTAATTTTATAATTGGTCTTAGTTTTCCAAATGTCCCCAGTCCATTAGGCATTAGAACACAGACAGACTTTCCCAGAATATTATGTGCCAATTAACTGATAAAACTGCTGCCAAGAAACTTTTAAATTAAGTAACTGACTAAGTGATCATTGATTTTTTTTTTAAATTCTTAGAAATACCTTAGATTCCTTTAGTGTCTTGGTGTCACGAGAGAGCTGAGCAGTAGTCATCATGAGAATGAGTCAGGATTCTTTCAACAATTGTAACCTGTTAAAATTAATTAGAGATTTGGCCTAGTGTACTACTTCCTGTCTTGTCTTTCCAAAGATGGAAGTGAATACTAAATTCAAACTTAAACTCAACTTCCTAGACTGTCCTGTTTCAAGAGAAATTTACCAAACCCAATGTTAAAAACACAAAGGGAGAATGAAGTTAAAGTAGTTCTACCTGGCCCAATCAATATTTATAAAATAAATCTAAATTAGAAAAATTTTTATTTTGAATTTTCCAAATGAGGGCTATATAAATTAATTGTAATTTTGGCAAGTAATTTTAACAACTATTTAAGTTTTAAAGTACCCCCAAAACTGTAAGATAATCTATTCATTAATATACACATTTTCAGAAGAAAAATAAGTTATAAGTCTCCTAAAGACTCAACAACATATCTCATTTGTCTTTGTTATTCCTTCAAAGAGTAACTGTCTTCTTGTGTATAGCAGGCCTCAAAAGCATTTCTGAGATTAACTTCTGATTTGTTTGCAAACGCAAAACCAACTCAAAAAGGAAAACGGTAAGTGTTGGTGAAGAGGTGGAGAATGAAAACCCTTATGCAGTGCTGGCTGGGATGTAAAGCAGCCCAGTCATGTGGAAAACAGTATGAGGCTCCTCAAATTCTTAAACAATTTATCCTAGTATCCAGCATTACCATTTCTAAGTATATAGCCAAAAGAAATAAGGAAAAGCAGAAGCAAGATGGGCCTCAAATACAACTCTCATATCAGAATTCTTCATCACAGTCAAAAGGTAGGAATAATCCAAATGTCTATCAATAGGTAAATAGACAAACAGCCAGATGCAGTGGCATGCATGCATCTGTAGGTCCAGCTACACTGGAAGTTAAGACAAGGCAATCATCTGAGCCCAGGACCTTGAGGTCAGCCTGGACAATGCAGCAAAGTTCTCATCTTTAAAAACACACAAAAAGATGGATGAACAAAATACACATATATGCTACTCAATCTTTAGAAAAGGATAATTTTGGTAACATACCACAATGCAAATGAACCTTGCAAGAATAATACTATGTTTTTTTTTTTAAAAAAAAGCAAAGCCAGGTACAGAAGGACAAATATATGTTCTCATATATGAGTTCCTACAAAAAATTAAGTGAGCATCTGCAGACACAAAGTAGAACAGGTTATCAGGGCTGGGGTGGGGATAGAGACAACTGAGTCCAATAGGATAGCTTCTGTTCCCTATGATGGATAGTAACTGCTCTTTTTGTGTTTTATCCTTTTCTAAAGACTAAGTAGCTCTTATACACATCACATCTTTGTTTATCCACTCATCTACCCTTTCTTGGAAAACGCTTTGGAAATGGTGAATGGTTGGCATTTGTCACATGACAACTTAGCATTACTAAGATTATACAATGAGAATGGCTGACAGGATTAGTTTCACATTATGCATAATCACAATTAAAAAGTGGACAGAGTTGGGGGGACACCCAAAATTATACTCAAAGACTAAATCAACATTTTAAAAAGTTTTAAAAGTTAAATTAAAAGTGTACTTTCCACCCTTTTTGCATCAGTGGAATTTTTTTAATAAATCTTCCATTTTCTTTCTGAAGATCTAATTTTATTTCAATTGGGGACTTATTTGTGATAATACATTTATAGAAATTCCACTCTGGCTCGAGGGCAATCTGTTACCTGTTATATCAGCAATTAAAATAAGATCCTGGAAGATTTTTTGCAAATAAGAGGTTAGAATTATTTAAGACAGTGCCACAAGGTGGTGACAGAGACTATATGCAGAGACTATTTAATTTCTCTTAAATTATTTCTTCAAAACAGCACTAGGGGACACTATTACAATACTTTTATATGAGACTGAAATCTACCTAGTGGTTCTTGAGTAGTCCTTAAATGCTTTTTTCTTCTGTTGTCTTCAGAATGTTACTGTCAAATCAAAACCCTTACATTTTAAGAAATAAGGAAGGCAGTATTGAGAGATGCCTCAGCATTTAATGGCACTGGCTGATCTTTCAGAGGGTCTGGGTTCAATTCCCAGCATCCACATATAATGTCATGCATGCATACATGGAAACAGAGTGCTCATATACATAAATAAATATGTCTTTTTAAAAAAGAAAGGAGGAAATGGGAAGTAGGCATAAGGGTTTAAGTTCTAGTTCTAACTCATTAGAATATAACCTTCTACAGAGGAAGCAATAAATATTAATAACAGTGTTTTTACATTGGAAGGATTAGTTTCTGCATGATCATTATATATTTCTCATAGCATGCCCAGAGAATCAAAACTTAAAAACATCCACCAGTCAATTAGATCATCATGCACTACTCTGCACCTATATTTTTAGAATATATGGATGGCCCAGATTAAGTTAGTATTACCAAAAACCAATGTGCCCAGGGCTGTTGCATCTGAGAAAGGATTAAAAATATTTATAAAACAAGTAAAATAAAATTTATGTGACACAAATTGATGCATTAATAAAAAGTAACCAAAGGTACAATCTAGCAGAAACAGACTTGGGAATTAAGAAATCTGTGTTCAAATTTGGATTCTACTACCTAACTCTGGCTAAATTAATTCCTCTGCAATCTGATGTAAATTTTTTTATAAACATAAACAGATCCAACTTTTCAGTGTACAACTAGAGTAGTAATTTAGGACGGGTTGAATACATGGCCCTTCTGAAACAAAACTACCTAAGATCAGATCTCAGTGTGCCATTCACTGCCAAGATATATGCTTCAGTTTCTCCATTTTCACAATAAAAAGTAACAGTGACTACTTCACAGTTACTTAAAGATTAAATTAACTAAATTAATGTTTCCTGAAACACTTCTGAAATATACCTCAGTAAATGTAGCAAAGTACCTGTTAGTCCCTCCCACTGTCCTCAAGTCATTTTCCTCCTCATTTTGATATTCCTCAAGCTTCTCTCATAGTGTCTATTTTTTTTAAATTTCTAAACATTCCCTCTGAACAAATATACTCCCACTCTCAATTACTATTTCTATTCTAATAATTTTTATACGTATACTCCCAGCCCAAGTCATCCTGGGAGTTACTGACCTACAATTCTGTCCATTAAACAGAAATGATGTTCTTAGCACATCCAAATGTAAATTCCTTCCCCTCAAACCTATTTCCTAGTGAATGACATCACCGAATACTTAAAGTGTATGACTTAGCTATGCTTTATTTTCTTCAGTCAACTTAGTACTTCTCGAATGTGCCAACTACCCACCTTCTCCACACTGCTGTCAACGTCCATTCTTTTGTTGTTACTGCTGACGCTGCTGTTGTTGTTTTAATAATTTAACTTTATTTCATGTGCATTGGTGTGAGGGTGTCAGAGCCCTGGAACTGGAGTTACCGTTGTGAGCCACCATGTGGGTGCTGGGAATTGAACCCAGGTCCTCTAGAAGAGAAGCCAATGGTCTAAACTACATGGCTTCAACTGACTGGAACTTGCTATACAGCCCAGACAGCCTTGCATATGAGGCGATTCTGTTGCCTCCACTTCTCATGTGCTTGGATTAGAAATGTGCACCACCACACCGGACCTCATCTTCTGCCTGAATTACTCCAGCCACCCATCCTGTTATTGTATTCAGCCTTCTGTTGCTCTGTGCTTCATACTAGAGCCAGACTTTCCTAATTACCTTGATTATATATTATTTCCAAACTGAATTTCTTAGATAGCTCTCCCACCACCCTCAGAAAAAGTCTTTGCCATGGTTAAAATCTGCCTGTCTCATGTCTCCTTAACCTCTTCAGTCATTTCCCTTGTATTTTTATGTACCAGCTATTTGTATATAGTTTACCTCCACTCTCTCTGGCTTTCAGGCTTCGGCAATACTCTCCTGGTCAGCAATATCCTCTTCTACTTCAGAGTCCTACTCATCTACTGAAGATGGCTTAGTTTGTCAAGGAGCAATGCCTTGATTTTCACCACCACCTCTGCATTTTCACCACCACCTCTGCATTTTCACCACCACCTCTGCATTTTCACCACCACCTCTGCATTTTCACCACCACCTCTGCATTTTCACCACCACCTCTGCATTTTCACCACCACCTCTGCATTTTCACCACCACCTCTGCCATTTTCACCACCACCTCTGCATTTTCACCACCACCTCTGCATTTTCACCACCACCTCTGCATTTTCACCACCACCTCTGCCAAGTGCTTGTTTTGGTTTGGTTTTTTTCAAGATGGGGGTTTTTATCTTTGTGGTGGCAGTTCTGAAACTCATTCTCTAGACCAGGATAGTCTTGAACTCACAGAGATTCACCTGCCTTTGCCACCCAAGTGCTGGGATTAAAGGCGTGCATCACCACAGCCTGGCTTTAAAGGTTTTTAAAAGTGCAATTCAAAGGGTTTAGTCTATTTACCAAGTCATATAACCATCAACTCTAACCATCAACAGTATCTAATTCATCACCTCTAAAAGAACCATGTCTGCTAGCAATCACTCACATTCTTACCTTCTATCAGCTTCTGGTAACCACTGATATATTTGTTTTGCTTTGGAGACAGAGTCTTAACCGTGTAACCCAGGCAGGCCTCAAACTAAAGATCCTCCGCCTCAGCCTCCTATGCGCTGGGATTTCAATCATGTGCCAATATACCTGGATTCTAATCTGCTTTTCTTCTCTGTTGATTTATATACTCTGGACGTAAGTTAAATTATATAATCTGTAACTTTTGTGTCTTGTTTAGGTGAACTTTTAATCCTTAGAGTCACCACAGATCTGGAACAAAATAGATCTCAGTATCTGTTGACTCAATGAAGAAACACTATAGGAACAAAAGGAGCTTGGGCCTAAATGACTAGAGATGGCTCAGCAGTTAAGAGAGCTTATTGCTCAGTCATAAGTTTAAATCTTATACCTGCAATGTTGTAACCCCAGTTCCAAGGAGCCCTTATACCCTCTTCCAGCTTCCATGGGTATCCAAACACACGTGTGCATAAATTCATACAGACACATGCACATAAACACAAAATAAATATTTTAGAAAAAGAATTAATTTTCAGAAAACATCATAAATTTAAAGTTGGAGAACATTAAGTATTATCTATCTCCAATACCTATCTTTGTGGATTAGGAAAGCATGATCCCAAGAAATCACTGGTTTACTCATATTCTGAACACAAGAAGTGGGACACACACTGAAGGAGCACAATAGTTGCTCCCAGATTAAATTCTCTAATAAACACTACCAGTGCCCCCTGGTTGTTGGTTGACTCATTGTTTCTAAACACTGTAGCCTCATCTTGGGATTAGGAGGAGCTTATTTCAAGAAAGTAAAAAGACCCAAATAATTTTTCAAAAAGTAGACAAAATCTTTTTAACTTCCAATTACTCTGTTATTGCTGTTTCACTCTTTGAACGGCTGCTTTATGGAGGCTTCCTATTCAAGTACAATTGACTTAAACTTTGAGCTCACAAGCCCAGAGATCATCCTCTCTCAGAGAATAACCCTGATGTGCTTTGATTCATTACCTGTGATAGTTTGGGTGAGAACGGCCACCACAGGCTCATATATTTAAATGTTTGATTCCCCCGTTGGTGAAAGTCTTCGGGAAGGATCAAGGGGGTGTGGCCTTGTTGGAGGAGGTTCTTCCCTGAGGGTGGGGCTATCTGAGGTTTCAAATACCCACACCATTCCCGGTACTTGCTCTCCAGCTGCCTCGGTGATCTATTCCACTCTCATGCCCTATCGTTCCCTCTCCTCTCTCCGTCTCCTCTCTCCCCCTCCTCCTCCTCCTTTTACCTTTTCTCCCTCCTTCCCCTCCTCCGGTTGCCTTGTGCTTGTACATCAACTTGCAAGCTTTGACTATACGTCACTGTCATGCCTACCTGCCAGCTGCAAGGAGTCTCTTCAAAAATTGGTGCTGGAACAAGAGAACCCCAGCAGGGAATGAATGCAGGACAGGGGAACAGACAAGGCTTTAACCTAAATCTCATGCCATATGTGAATATAAATTAAATACGGATTAAAACATAAAATAGACTGAGGAACTGACTCATGACAGAGTGCTGTGCACCTGTAATCTCAGCTCTGCGGGGCATAGATAAAAATGTATTTGGGGCTTGCTAGGCAGCCATTCTACCGAACTGGGGAGTTCCAGATTCACTGAGAAATTCTGCCTCAAAAAAATATGGTGGACAGACTGAAAAGATGGGTCTTCTGGAAGGTTCAGTTCTCAGCAGCAACACAGCAGCTCACAACCATTTGTAGCTACGGACCCTGGGAATTTGATGCCTCCTTCTGGCCCCTGTAGACACCAGGCATCCACATACACACATGAAGGCAAACATCTATACAAGTTAAAAAACAGTAATACAAATAAAAATATTAAAAATAAAAACAGCAGACATTGACATCTGACCTCCAAATGCGCATCACATGCATTTCAAGGTGTGTGAAAACACGTATGTACATAATGATGAAAGGAAGCGAAGCATAAAAACATAAAACAATAAAAAAAATTGAAGATCTGAAAGAGAACCTGGTTTACCAAAGTTCTCTCTGCTAAATCTTTTGCGGACCTTGCTTCAATAAATTACTAGCCACCATTTTAAAAAATTCCATTTGTCCCTGATAATTCTGCTACTTTAAGCTTACTCAGACTAAGTGGTTCCCACTATATTAGCTGGGCATTTATTCATGCTCTTTGTTTTAAACATGTTTTTCCATGCTATTTCTAGTATGCATTCATTCAACATTTGCTGTGCAATTGCAATGTTCCAGGCAAAACACAGGTATACAAAAGGTAAAATATGGTCTTTGCCCCAAGAGATTGATGGTCTGATGGAGAAATTAAGTTATCATTCCAATGAAATTTAACACCCTAAGAGGGGCAAGAGCCACACTTCTTGCACGTTGCTTTCATTAGGTGAGCAGATGATATACTTCACTGGCCATTTAACGCTCATGTCATATATATGCAAATTCAAATCTAGATTCCAGTAAGAGGGATAACAGGGTTATTTCACTTAGCACAGTTCCAATTAAAACAAAGAGCTATTAAAATGGTGGAAAGTCAAGGTTTACAGCCCATTTCTCCCTACCACGTCACCTTTTCTTTGTCTTTAAAGTGTGAAATTGTACATCATCCCGGGGAGAAAACCATGTTACCTGATGGAAGTTTCCAGTCCTCCACTTTCAGGCCCCGATTTATTTCCCCTCAGTGAACTTTCAACTTCCACGAAATCCTTTCAAATCAAACCTCTCAAGTAAAAAGAACAACAGAGAAGTCTGTGAACACGAAGGCCACAGGACCCCACCCGAAAGCCTTCCTCCCGACACCCAGGATGCGGACAGTGGAGGCTCGGGCCTCGGCCTTCACCTCAACCAGTCGACGCCGTCAACGGCTTTCGCTAGGAAAAGCCTGTTATGAATAACCAATGGCGCCACAGGTGTCTCTTCGTGAGTAACCCTCCAAGATTTACCCCTCGGCCTGCCTCGTGCCGCCTCTATGCAAAGCTGGGCTGGAGACCGCCGCCTTATGCCTCGAAAAACACAGGGCCTCGAGGGACCGCTTGACGCACGGCGTGAGGGGCGGGGCTTCTGCCGGGCACGCCCACCGAGGTGAGTCAGGGTGGGGCTGATGCAGGCTCCACCCCTGAGCAGAGTCTTCGGAGGCCTGAGGGCGGAGCTCATGCCCTTGGCTAGAGCCTGGGGAGGCTTGGACTCAACAGAGAACTTTGCAGTGCCGGAAAATGTCTTTTTACCTCTTCCTTGGACTCCGTTCTTTACATTAGTGTTTAATATGCGACTAAAACATGGCTAGATTGTCTTTACTTTGTGCTTATCTTAACCCGAGACTCCCCAGACTTTCCTCTGTGTGTACTACGGTGCTTTCCAGAGCTATCCAAAGTTCCTCTGCGTTGGGATTTCCCAAGGCCATAAATGAGTGAAATACTTGACATTTCTTATTTTATCCCCACGGGAAAGGGGGAGAAATGAGGTTATTGAGAACACGAGTTTAAGTCATAAAGAGTCAATCGCCATCTGGGCTGAAATAGTATGGATTTCTTTCAACCTCAGCAGCAGTAAGCACCCCTCTCTCCAATCTTGACAATCAAAACGGTTTCTAGATTGTCAGAGGTCCCCTCAGGAGCCAAATCGCTTTCAATTCAGTTCTGCTTGGATCTTACACTTTCCAGAAATAACTTTTTGTTTTCTTTCTAAGTTCCAACCTAAGTCCTTTCCAGTTTCAAAATTAATTTGCTTCCTGGCTGAACATTAGACCCCTCTCTATGCTGGCTATCTTAACTTGTTTCCTGATGCTGTGACACAGACGTCATTATCAAAAGCAACTTGGAGGAAGAAAGGATGTGTCCACAGTACTGCTTACCATCTTGAAGTGAAATCAGGAACTCGAGCAGGCAAGGACCTAGAGGCAGGATAAGTAGAGAGCACAGAGGGATGCTGCTTACTGGCTTGCTGACTCAGGCCTGCTCATCTTGCTTTCTTACACAACCCAAGACACGCAGGAGTGACACCACCTACAGTGGGCTGAGCCCTTCCACATCGGTCAAGAAAACCCCAACAGACTTGCCCACAGGCCAGTCTCTCAACGGAAAAGGCTGACTCAGCCAACCACCAACCATGTATAAAGACTTTCCTCCTTGCCTTTCCACTAATGGCCATCTATCATATTCACAGTTATTTTTTCTCAGTTGTATTATTGGTTTCTTTACAGAACTTAATATAGGTCTCATTTCTTTCTATCTAGAATGTACAGGAGCTAACAAGTTTCATCAGAGGATTTCCCATTGTTCAGTATAGTTCCTGACAAATGGTAGGTACTTGAGAAACATTAGTGGGCCAGGTGTGGAGATGGGTGCCTGAAATTCTCAGCCATTTGGAAAGTCGTGAGAGGACTACTCTGAGTAGCTTAGTAAGTAAGGCCCTACCAATAAATAAACAGAAGAGGCAGTGTAGGTATACAGCTTAGTAGAACACCTGCCTGCTCAGCATGAAGCCCTCAGCTAAATCTCATATCTCGAAATAAATATTAAACATCAGTGGGATGAAACTTACTGTCTCTTCTCCCTACTTGTGACTTCAGTGTTTCTCCACTTTCCCATCGTTGGCTCCCTGTAATTTCATTTAGAACATGAATGGATGAATAAGCACCTGACCCTAGAGTCATGGGTAAAGCCTACCTTGTTCCCACTGGCTTATCAGCTCTCCAGAGGCGCTAATTTTACTTCTTGCTTTGTGTTCATTGAGTGTATACAAATAGATGATTGAATGAGCTGATCACCAACTTAAGGGAAAATGTTAAGATAAGTAAAATTGGTGATGCACAGGGAAGCTTTAGAAATCACCTTTTTCTCCCCTTTGCTTCACAGATGAGGGTTTAAGTATTTGTTCACGTCCCTGGGCTTGTTAAGAGAGCAAATCGCAAGCACACCCTTCATCTCCCATCTCTCATTCCAAGGCTTTTTCTTGTCCCTAGTTAAGCTAGTTCTTAATTACTTTTCTGGAAGCCCAGCTTACAAGTCAAACAGAAACCCCACCGAGGACCTGCTTCTTGTTTGCTAAAGGCTTCATAAGCTTGGTGCTCTTAGATCAGGTCTACACTAGGATAGTGACCCAGGAACCCAAAACTGGAGTATGGTACCCACAGTTTTGCAGCCACCGCTGCGCTACCACCTGCTCTTCCTCCTCTTCCCCCCTCCTTTCCCTCTTCCTCAACCTCTTCCTTCTCTTCCTGTTCTGCTTCTTCCTCTTTTGTTCTTTCAGTAATAAAAACTTGAAATTGTTTCTACCATAGAAAGCATCTAGTTCGTTGCTTTAGAAATTTACCATCATTTAGAAACACCCATATTCTTGGAACTCTTCTTATTACCTTTGTCGGAAATTGGCAGTTGTTAAACTCCTCACATCTGGAAGTAAAATAACATGTGAAACAGATAAAAAAAAGAGGAATGGAATCTTATTTTAGATGACTTCCCAGCCCAACTATTTTCTCTTCAGAAACCTTTGTATCCTTTGACGCACCCATTCTCTCTAGTCAGAACCTTGCCCCTTATGTGCTGAGGAAGTTTGTTGTTGTTTGTTGGGGGCTTTGCTTTTATTTTTATGAGACAGGGTTTCTCTGAATAGCTCTGACTGTCCTGGAACTCACTCTGTAGACAATGCTAGCCTTGAACTCAGAGATCTGTCTGTCTCTGCCCCCTGAGTGCTGGGACTAAAGGTGTGAGCTACTACTACCTCTGGTTAGCAGAATTTCATGAAGTCTTAGAATCTTTCTCCCAAGACATATGATGGCATATTGCATCACAGGAAGAGCAACTAGCTAGCAAAAGGTAGCTACTTAGACTGATTGAAACTGCACATTACATTTAGTTTAATCTTGGGAATCATTTGAGGGTTGTCAGAATAGACATCATATTGAATATAAAGTGTACTCTAAAGAGGACATCTCTAGAGGCACCTCCATCCTCAGTGTACAGGAATGATGTCAAATACAGAGGGTAGAGGTTAGTTGCCAGATACGAGGATGAGTTTGCTTCCTGCCTTTGTCAGGACCCCACAGCCTCCAGTCCTGCTGCTGTGCTGTGTCCTTCCTCTGCAAGCTGTCTGATTAGCTGTGGGGATCTGGGAGATGATGACTCAGACACTGGGCTGTGGAAGTTTAGAGTTCAGTGAGAAAAGAGAAGCTGTAAGCACTTTAGAAACACAGAAAATAGTTTGTATATAGTGATGGGGACAAAAGTGCACTCACGTGTGCACACACACACACACACACACACACACACACACACACACACACAGGGCAAAGACGAAAACGTTCCACACAGCCAATCCAAATGGCTTCAGAGAAAGGGCATTTTAGGAGAGTGTATATATAGAATTCCCTTTATCTGTTCTTTGTGATGGCTCAATCACTTCACACCAATAATAGCAGGCATTTTACCTACCACTTTAGAGCCAGAAAAGAAAAGATGGTGTGGGTTCTTTCCAGTGACGAAGCAGCACACTCCTGAAGGCTGAGCGTTACCTCTCAATCTCAATCAAGTGCCTCTCAGGCACTTAGGAGCAGAGCTGAGTGGACAAAATCCCCCGTCATCTTTGTTGTCTTCCTTGACAAGGTTAAATTGAATGTGGCCCTTTAGTGCCAGCTGTATTACTTCAAGGCCTCTCATCTCTATGTTAGGATGATATTTTATTTTGGTTTCCATGGGAACATTCAGTAGTGTTGTGGTTTGAATCCTAAACGTTCTCCACATATTAAATGCTTGGTTGCCAGCCTGTAACACTATTGGGAATGGTAAAACTTAAGAGGCAAGGACACGTGGAAGAAAGGAAGGTCACTGCGGGGTGGACTTAGCTCCTTTTTAGCTTCTCTTTCCTCCCCAGTAGCAGTGAGGATGAGTGCATGGTCCTCACTGCAATGTGCTACCTCCCCTCGAGCCGAGAAACAAAAGCCAAAATACATTTCTAAGTTGTGTCTCGCCAGTATTTTAGTCGTGGTGATGGCAAGCTAAAGTAAGTGGCCACACGGTTTCTGAGAGAGTAGAGTCCTCGATGCTCAGGCGTATTTATGAAGTGATTCTGGAGTCCTGAGAATTTTAGCATTAAAGAAAGGGGACAGCAAAATGGTTGAGAGAACCGAGGTTCTGAACGAAGGCTGTGTGGAAACCGATCACATCGTTAGCTTCCTTGGGATTTTTTTTCCTTTAGAGAGAGAAAAAAAGCGTAGGTATATATATGTATGCGTGTATGTAGATATATAGAGATATCTATGTGTATATTTGTATATATGCATATGCATACATACATGCATGCAGACATATAAATGTATATATACATAGGTATTTATGATTGTCAACTTCTGAACTTCTGAACTTTCTTGATGCCCTGGCAGCTAAGGAGAAGCCAATCGATATGAAACAAACTCCCACTTGGAAGGTCTAAGCACAAATGCCTGCTCCTTCTCCTCTCACCCTGTCAAGCCACAGAACATGGCTTCATGCGTAAGTGGCAATTTATTGTGGCCCTCATGCCCGATCAGAGGTGCGTAACAACCCTTCCCCCTAGGGTGGATTTTCCTGATTGGTAGCCCTCTTGATGTAGATTGAGTGCTTCTAGGAAAGCCAGGCCTGATGAGCTGGAACAGGAAGAGACAGGCTGTGAGTGACAGGCTGCTCTGCTGCCTGCTTTAGTGCCCAGACTAAGAGACATCAAGGTAGACACTGAACACTCCAGCATTATAGAAATATTTGGCTACTTGGTTCTGATTTCCACTGAATATTAAGTTTTGGTGACATGTAAAATGTCATTATTCTTCTTAATGATTACCACTTAACATGGAAAGTTTCAAATAAAAAATAGTTTTGAAACTGGCTTTCCAAGATTGGTACTGGGAATATCTGCATTGGTGATTAAAAAAAAAATGACAGTTACTAAAAGGTGATGTAGAACTCCAATGGGAGATTTTTTTTTCCCTTAGTTCACACTTAACAAGTGATAATTAAATCTGTAGTCTCCAGTTGAGAGGGTCTGTAATTTAAGACTTAAAATTCTTAAAATCATAGCATAGGCTGAACATAATCGTGTAAGAAATATAAAGCAGGCTTTTGAAAGATCCTTTCTGATTAGAGAAACAAGTATCAGTTCTCCACTGCCAAGAAGACGGCTAAACATCTGAAACTGTGAGCCATGAAAATTACCTACTTCACTTCAGAGTGTATGGCCCCACGGGCGGGGGTGGAGGAGGGGGAGAGTACGGGAGGGGGGTAGGGGAGGGCGGGGATGGGGAGGGGCGGGGATGGGGAGGGGCGGGGATGGGGAGGGGCGGGGTGGTGGAGGGGGAGAGTACGGGAGGGGGCTAGGGGAGGGTGGGGTGGAGGAGGGGCGGGAGACTCGGACCAGACCGTGATGAAGGCTTTGGTTGGATGTTTGTTAATCTTCTTTCTGGAAAGCTAATGTTCCGTGGATGCCCTATTAGTGTTTGCGCATGTGCATGTGTGTTCACCTGGGTTCCCTTGTGTGCATGTGTATGTGGAGACCAGTGGTCCATCTCAGGTGTCATTCATTCTTCAGGAGCCATCTACCTTGTCTACTCAGACAAGGTCTCTCATTGTCCTGGGACTCTCTGGTTAGACTAGGCTGCTTGGCTGGCCAGCAAGCCCCGGGGACCTGTCTCTGCCTCTCCAGCACTGAAATTACAGGCGTGTGGGTTCTGGGAATAGAACTCAGGTCCTGGTGTGGCAGTCACCTTACTGACTGAGCTGTCTTCTCAACCCCAGGAGCTGTGCTTTCCGATGTGCCAGGGGCTTGTGACACTCCCTTCTGCCAACGCCCAGCATGGAAGGTTACTTTGGCAAGAAGGGGACAATCGGGGTAGATCTCTACCTTCTAAGAACTTGTTCTGGTATGCTTTTTTTCTTTTTTAGATAGGAGAATGGAGACGAGTTAAATTGACGCATTTTTGTGGTTGAACGAATCATAAATATTATCCAAGTAGCCAAGTGATTTTCAGGGATGTATTCAAATTAAGTAAGATTCGATTTACCTTTAAATTTATCTTTAAAAAGAAATGCCACGAATATCCTATTTTGGTTATTATCATTTTGTAGGTGGTTGGTTGTTTTTACAGTTCTGAAGATTAAGGCTGGGGCCTTGCACATTCAAAGCAAGCACTTTATCACAAGCTTTGTCCCAGGCCCTTTACCCTTTTTTTTTTTTTTTTTTTTTCTGTGTGCATATCCCTTCATATGTGCATGTGTGTGCATGTGTGTGGAAGTCAGAGGTGGAGGACATGTCTTCTTCAACTTCTCCTCCCCTTATATTTTGATACAGGTCTTCGCCATTCAACTAGGCTGCTGGGGTGGATCCTTCCTCTACCTCCCCAGTGCTGAGATTAAAGGTACAGACCAACCATGTATGTGGTGTTGGGGATCTGAACTAAGGTCTTCATGATTGAGCAGAAATACTTTACCAGCTAAGCCATCCCGCTCTGACTTAATGTTTGAGACGTAGTTCACTGGGGTACTTAGGCTGGCCTTGAACTCACTCTGCAGTCCATGCAGGCCTTGAACTTGCCTCTGTCCTGGCTCAACCTCTCAGGCAGGTAGGATTACAGGCTTGTACCACCAGGTTTAGATTTTATTATGTTTTATTCATCCTAAATTGAAGCCATTGTATTTTTGTGTGTAAACTTTGATTCAAGTATAGTATACATACCCATCTTCTTTTAAATGGATTTTATTGAGATATTTATAAAATCCATTGCTTTAAAGTGTACAAGTCAGTGGTATTTAGTTTAGTCACAAAATTGTGCAACTATGGCTGCTACCCAACTCTGAAATTGTCTCATCAACTCCAAGAGAAAACCCGGCTTATGAGTAGCCTGCCCTGTCCCTCAGAGATGCCTGCCCTGGACATTTGATATGAAGGAAATCACAATATGGCTTCTTGTGTCTGCCTTCTTTCATGTATAATAATTGAAGTATAATATTCATTCATATTGTAACACATATTCCTTTTGTGGCTAATACTCAGGTATATGCAACATTTTGTTTGTGTATCTGATTGTTATTGGTTGATTACACCTTTTTGCTGTCCTGTATGATCCTGCTGTGAACAGAAACATCTAAGTATTTTGTGGAGTCAGGTGCTTCCTGAGAGTGGCATCCTGAGCTCCAGGGTAACCTTTTAACTTTTGAGGATCTGCCACAGCAGAAGGCACCAAGTCATTGCACATGGACACCAGCAGCTCTGTTTTTCTGTGTATTACCTTGTGGGACTTCTCTGTTTGTTCTTTTTTTTATTAGTATAGAAAATTATTCTCTACTGTAGTTTTGATGTGCTTTTCTTTTAGGACATGATGTTAAACATCTTTTAATTTGCTTATTGACTATTGTATGTTTGCCTTTGGAAAAAAGTTTATTGAAATCTTATGCCCACTTTTAAATTGAGTTATTTTTTATTAGTGCATTGTAAGTTCCTCCCATCTTCTGGGTGCAAGCCCTTTATCAAATGCTTTTTAAATATTCCACCCTTTGGGTTGTCCTTACTATCTGGATGGCATCCTTTGAAGCCCAGAAGGTTTTAATTTTTTTTCTGCACTGATTGAACCCAGAGCTCTACCCTAGGCTAGAACCCTAGGACTGAGCTGTACCCCTCATCTAAAATGCTGCTATTCTGGTGAAGCCATCACAGGGCCCACTCTCTTCCCACCTGCATGCTTTCTGCTGATGACCCACTAATACATTTACAGGACTGTCCTTAAATCTAACGAGTTACTTTTCTCCTGCTGCTTTTAAAATCTTCTAGTTGTCTTCAACTTTTTTTTTTTACATTATTATTTATTCATTTGTGGCAGGGCAGGGGGCCAGGGTGCATGCCATCATGTATGTGGAGGCCAGTTTTCTCCATTCACCACGTGGATCACCATGTGGGTAGGACCCAGGATCATAGGCTCCGAGGTAGAAGCGCCCTAACCCTGTGAGCCTTCAAGGTAGCCAGACTTTGGGTGGTTGTATTGTCGAGCATTGTATGGACCTACTTAGGTTCATCGCACTTGGAATTCTTTGACTTTTCTTAAATTTGAATAGTCCCTTCTTAGATGATAGGATGTTACTGGTCACAGGCCATTATTGACAGTCATCTAGCCCTTTCCCCCCCTTTTAGAGTTTCCAAAAATGTATATTGCTATATTTGGTCGTGTTCTGTAATTCTCTTAAGATGTCTTTACTTTAGTTTGCTCTTTACTGTCTACTTGTTTAGCTTTAAATCATCAAGAAAAGCAGGTGTAGTGATACAAGCTAGAAATCCCAGCATTGCTGTAGTGGAAGCTAGGTTCCCCACTCCAAGGCCAGCCTAGTCTATATTGCAAGTTTTAGGCTAGCCAGGGCCACCTGGTCAGACTCTGCCTTTAAAAAGAAACAAAACTAGAAGCCAGTGGGTGTGTCTTTGAGGGAATGTAGGCGGTGCCCTCCCGGGGAGGGAGGGGGGACTGCTGCAGCGCCAAGGTTCCCTCTTCCTGCTGTCCTGCTGCGGTCCACCATGCCTTCCCCACTACCGTAGACTAGGTCTTCTGGAGGAAAGCACATGTTCTAAGTGACAATACTCCCCTTAAGACTGTCAGTTGGGTGTTTTGGTCACAGCAATGAGAGTGCTATGCTTCTCTATTTGACCGTCTCTGGTGACTTTCTTGGAGGTCACATCTGCTGCCGAAGCCTTAGTGGACTCTTCAGTTACTGTGTTTTTAGCTCCCCATGTCTGATTGATGCCTTCCTATGGTTTCTACCTTCTGTTGATATTTCCATTTTATTCTTGCATTATTATCGGTATTTCCTTTTGTTGACTCTGCTCTCCCAGAGTTCACTTAGCTCTTTTCAAGTGAGTCTTTTGAATTTGTTAGACAAAATAGATCTCTGGGGATTAATCTTGTTGGGCCGTGTGTCCCTGTTTTATCGTACGCAGTGCTTTTCTCATGGAGCATCAGTATTTGAAGAAACTCTTAGCCTCTTCTTCGCAGACCTTCACAGTCTATCCAGCTGGACATACTCGTGATGCTCAACTCTCACTTTGCGGCTCTGTGTTCATCCATCCCCTTTGTGCAGTGTTCTCCAAACCCGAGCTTCACGCTCCCTCTGGTGTCTGCATGTAGTACTACAGAGAGGTGGGTAGGTTCTCTGCTGAGCCCAAAGCCACCAGAGTCACCTTTGTTTCTAGGGGCTTTTGGGTTTTACTAGTTACAACTAGATTCGGACAACATAAAAGTCAATCTTGGAAAGGATCCCAGAAAGACAGAGAGTTGGCATACATTTCATTCTTTGCTTTCCAAAAGAAGAAACAAGAGCTGGGCACTTTCCTGGTCGCACGGAGCTGTCTGGTTCACAGGAGAGTGAGAAGGTAATGGGAACTTCCCTGTCTTGATACATCTGTTCTTGCCTATGGACCTTGCTGGGTTTGGTGACTCTCAGTTTATGAGCTATTTTATAATTTTTCTGACATCAATCTAGATTATTAAATTTTGGAATTATGGTATCCTGATACTATGATGAAAGCTGTGAAATTCCTTCCTAGAAAAAAATACACACAAAAAAAATGTGAGATATAAGGCATGTGTGGTGATCCATGCCTGTAATCCCAGTATTTGGAAGACAGAGGCAGAAGGATCAGGGTTTCAAGGCCAGACTCGGCTACATAGTGAGTTGGAAGTCAGCTTGCGCTGTATGAGCCCTCTCCACTGGGTGTGTGTGTGTGTGTGTGTGTGTGTGTGAGAGAGAGAGAGAGAGAGAGAGAGAGAGAGAGAGAGAGAGAGAGAGAGAGAGAGAGAGAGAGAGAGAGAGAGAGAGAGAGAGAGCGCCAAAGAAACAGAGGACAGGAGAAAGACGGGGAAAGAGACAGAGGCATACCTTCGGAGAGTGTGAAGTTAATATACACATGACTATATTCCTATGCATGTACCCTAATCTAAAAATCTTGATACTCTGTGCAGTGAAGAATTAAATAAGAAGTTTCTAGCTACTCAGACTCTAAAGAGGACCATCCCTTCACCAGCCCAGGAGATGGGCTTTGAAGATTTAAATTTCCTGCCCAGAGTCTTTTATCTGCCTGGAGCCTTGGGCCACATGGTAAGCATTTGGTCCCAAGAGACCTACAGAGACAATCTGTTTTTATGTGCCTGAGATCCTAGGCCTCATTATATAGGTTTGATTTCTATGAACATTGGACATGTAGTAAAAGATCTGCCTGACTATGTGACTGAACTACAATAAAATCCTGGACCCTGAGGCTCACGAGAGCCTCCTATTTAATGACACTTTGTACATCATTGTGGAGAGAAGTAAGTACTCTCTGGGAACATCAGAGACCAGATGGATGCTCAAGTCTGACTTTTTCTGGACTTTGCCCAGTGTGCCTTTGCCCTTTATGACCCTGATCTTTATCCTTTGGCTGTAATGTAGTTTAACTATGAGCTTAGCGACATGTTTTGAGCCCCATTAGCGAATTTCCTTATCTTGGGGACCATTTCTACCTTGTCATTTATAGTGAGGTGGCCAATCTGCCAGTCCCACTGCAGTGCATGACCTCATGTCACTCAGCACTCACAGCATATATAAATTGGCCTCAACAGAATGCTGCTGTCTATGTGCTGCAAAAGCCCAAGGATTCCAAGGTGAGTAGGTGTCCTGCTCGTGGGTTGTTCTTAATCTTGTTGCTTCCAGTTTCCCTGATCCAGCAAGGCATTCTATTATACCAATCCCCTCCTCTTCCCCCACCCTTCTTTCACCCCCACCCCACCCAGCACACACACACATCAGGGGCCTCCCGTGGATGCCTGAAGCAGAGGCACTGCTGAACCTTATACCAGTGCTTTTATGGCGACTAACTGCCTCACAGGCTGCACCCATGACATTTGCACTTGGGAGCAGAGCAACAAAACCAGCAGATCCTTCTTCAGTTTCACGAAGTTTTGGCAGCTTCCCCCTTTAAGCATACGATTTAGTTTTCTTTACTTGCTACCTCAAGAACCTTCACCTTTACCTATAGGAAGATGTCCAACGCTGCCCCCTCCCCCACTTCTTCCCATTAATCTCCTTCTCTCTCTTTCAGCTTCTCTCTATGGACCCTTCTCAGCAGCATCAGTAGCTCCCGGTGACACTGTCTTGTAGTGAGATTATGCTGTTACATTGTAAATAATTGCCCCGCCTACTAGTTTAACAAAAACGCTGATTGGCTGAAGGCAGACAGGAAGTGTGGTTGGAGCTACCAGACTAAGAAAACTCTGGGAACAGGGAGAACAGAGCAGAGATGCCAGGCCAGAGAAGCAGATGCAGAGGACACCTATGCTGCTCTGAGAAAAGGTACCGAGCCACATGGCTGAACAGGGTAAGAATCATGGGTTAGATTAAGAGCAAAAGCTAGCAAGTTATATGCCTGGGCCCCAGGTCAGTCAGTGTACAATTAATACAAGTGTCTGTGTGTTTCAGTGGGACTATGGGACTGTGGGTCTGAAAGTCCAGGCCAGAAACATCATACAACACTGTCTTGTTTTGCTTCTATGATTTTGGAATTACATGGTGTGAGCTCTTTTGTGTCGGCCCTTTTTTCTTTAGTCACTGTTGCTTTTGTGAGAGACCTCCGTGTTGTTACTGTTGTTACGTGTGTGTCTGTCTGCCCCTCTCATTGCTGAGAAATATTTTGTTGGAAGTACCACAGTCTGTTTTAGTTATTTCCAGTTATTTAGTTATTTTCAGTTTGGGGTTCCTGTGGACTAAGCTTCTAATCACATTTATATTTGGTTGTTTGTGTGGGTATATTTTATTTCTTTTGAGTAAACACTGAAAAAGATGATTACTGTGTCATATGAATGAGCATGTTTGTAAAGAGTTGTCTAATATTTTTCAAATGGCTTTCCAATTCTGTATTCCAACTAGCAATATGGGAAAGAGTCCCACATCGTCACCACCACTTGGTACTGTTACTCTTTACCAATTTTAGCCGCTTACTAAGTCTATAGTGGTAACGTGGTTCTAATTGGTGTTTGTCTAGTGACTAATCACTCAGGGCTTCTTTTAAAATTATATTTATCTGTGGGTCACAACTATCTATACCTCCAGTTCCAGCAGATCTGTATCCTTTTCTGGCCTCTATGGGCACCAGCCACTCATGTAGTGCACAAACATTTATACAGGTAAAACAACTCATACGCATAACATAAAACAAATAACTTAAAGATACTGCTTACATGTGTGTGAGTGTGTGTGTGAGAGAGTGTGTGTGAGTGTGTGTGTGTGTGAGTGTGTGTGTCTGTATGTGTGTGTGTCTGCACACACCTGGGAAGGAGTGGGGATGAACCACAGCACTCATTAGGAGATCAGAGGACAACTTTTGGGGAGGTGGTTCTCTCCTCCAATCATGTAGGCTCCAGGGACTGAACTCAGGTCCTCAGGCCTGGCATCAAGCACTTTTGCCCACTGGACCATCCCACTAACCCTCTGAACATGTTTTTTTCATTCTTATGTTTTCTTCGGTACAGTCTGTCTTTTCATCTATTTTTATTTGGATTGTTTATCTTATTACAAAATATAAGAGCTCTTTATAGACACATGTGTATGTTTGCGTGCTTATTGGTTTTTTGAAGCAGGGCTTGTGGTACCTCAGGCTGGTGGCAATTCTTGTGCTTTGCCTCCTAAGCATTGCATTATAGGTGCATATTAATTGTTATGAGGCTGCTTCATGGTCTGAACACACACCCTTTATTTCAAACATGCTCTGCCTTTTGAGTCAGGGACTCACTTTATAGTCCAGGATGTCCTGGAATTCACTATGTGCAGCCCAGACTCAAGTTCCCCGAAATCCTCTTGCCTGACTTAGTTTCTCAGATTCTGGGATCACAGGTCACCATGCCCTGCTCTTTACGTTGCTTCTTCCCAGCATGTAGCTTGTGTTTTCATCTTTCTGACAGTGTTTTGAGTAAGAATGTTTTACACTTTCCAGCACTTGCGTTTTGCTCACATTGGTCCCAGGTAAGAGCCAGAGCCTGATGCAGCGTCTGCAAATGGATGTGCTATTTTTCCAACTCCATCTGTTTGAACGACTTTCCTTTCCATGGGTATGTGCACGCCTTTAATCCTGAGCACTCAGGAAGTGGAGGTAGGCAGATTGCTGTGTCTACAGACTGAGTTCCAGGACAGCCAGTGAGGGCTACACAGAGAAAGCCTGTCTCAGAAAACAAAAGAAAAGAGACCTCCCTTCTCCCACTAACTTACATTAGTACCTTTGTAGGAAACTAGTTGTCTCCGGATGTGGGCGCCATATTTGGACTCTGGCAGTTCTATTGACCCATATGTCTACCTTTATGCTTTTTCTGATTTTGAGTGCCATGGTCCCACAGTGAGTCTTGAAAATGTGTAGTTTAGCTCCTCTGGTTTCATTCTTTTTTCAATTGCTTTGGTTTTGTATTTCCACGATAATTTTAGAATCAACTTGTCAGTCTCTGCAAAATTACCTGCTGGGGTTTTGACTGGGCTTGCGTTGAATCTTTAGATCAATTGGGGCCGTTTAGCATCTTAACAATTCAAGCCTTTTAATCCATGAACATGCATCATCTTCCCACGTATTTAGGTTGTCTTCAGTTTCGCTCAGCGGTGTTTTGTAATTTCCATTGTGTGGGTCTTGTCGATGCATTGTTTAATTAATCTCTAGATGTTTTATGTTGGCTGGTATTGCTATTGCTATTTTTATTTCAACACGCAATCACTCTTTGTAGTATAGAGAAGCTCAGTGGATTTGGTATATTTATGCACTTTCTATGTCTTTTGTTTTTAAATGAAATGGAGACAAATGAGCTCTGAACATGAAGTTGCCAAAAGGTCCCCCCCCCCCCCCGCTTTGGACTCTGTGTTCCTTCAGTTTTATATTCTTTTAAACATATGGGTCTGTCATACTTAAAAACACAAAGACAACAAGTAATACTTAATATTTGACCAGCAGAAGCTCTGGGATAGAGATGCTGTCATTGGCTAGCTCTGGGATAGAGATGCTGTCATTGGCTAGCTCTGGGATAGAGATGCTGTCATTGGCTAGCTCTGGGATAGAGATGCTGTCATTGGCTAGCTCTGGGATAGAGATGCTGTCATTGGCTAGCTCTGGGATAGAGGTGCTGTCATTGGCTCACTTTAGAGATGAGGAGAAGGACAATGGGAGAATGAATTGATTACCAACGTCCCACAGATAATAAGTGGCTAGGAATTGATTCTGGAGCCTGGCTTTGGAGCCCATTCTCCGCATCAGAAGTCCTCAGAATTCCTCAGGTGTTGTTTGGACACCTTCATAGTCTTAACAATGACTGGACCGAAGTGTGAATGAAGAGACATTGTATGGCTGAGAAATATTGATTAAGAAAATATTTACTTAGCCACCAGATTTCAGTGTTTGCCATTAGACTCCAGTTTAAAATAGGGTAAACCTTTGAGTCAAGTGTAGAGGAATAAGGAGGCAAACTCTTAGATGTGCAGCAACCCCCATAATATAGAAGGATACGTCCAAGCAGACCCAGAAAACACCCAAAGCTGGATAGTTTTGAATCCTAGTAGAAATCAGATTCCGAGTGTTGAATTTTTATCTTTTTCTAGAAGAGAAATATAAAGCGCAGTGGTCTGTTGAGATGCAGGGCAGAGCGGTGAGCATGTGTCCAGTCAGTCGTGTGACTGAGGCAGTAAATAGCCAGTCCTACAGTGTGAGGTGTACCTAAATCTCTTCCTTCTGTAGCATCAATGTATTAAGCACATTTTTGGACTTGGGATATGTAGTGGGAAGCTTCTGTACTGCCAGCAACTCCCAAATACCCAGCAGCCACATCCCAGATAATTGACTCAGAGGCTTAATATTGCTTATAAATGTTCAGCCAGTAGCTCAAGCTTATTACTAACCAGCTCTTACACTTAAATTAACCCACAATTCTTATCTATGTTTAGCCACATGGCGTGGTACCTTTTCTCAGTCCAACATTCTCATCTTGATTCCTCTGCGTCTGGCTGGCGACTTCAGCTCTTTCCTCTTTCCAGAGTTCTCCTGGTCTGGTTACCTCTCCTATAATTTCTGCCTGGCTACTGGCCAATCAGTGTTTATTAAACCAATGCCAGTGACAATTCTTTACAGTGTATAAGAGCACAGCACTTCCCCTTTTTTCTTTTCAAAACAAGAAACTTGAATCTAATCTCCTTTGTTTAGCCCTTTTCCTGACGGTTATCCATAACAACTTGTAATCAACACTAACCAAAGACAAACACCCACAATTCATTTTTTGTGGTATAGTTTATGGTATGTGGGTATAGTTCTCTAGACTACTTCCTGCTGATTAGAAGTAATCTTTTGGGGACCCAAAGAAAATTTAGGATAATAAGCAAGTCCTGAGTAGTCTGTGAGGCTGGATCATTTCATCGAGCAGTCTTGAAACCATTGTAGATACAGAACTCAGAGAGGAAACCGTGAGAGAGATCTCTGAACTGTGGGTCATCTGGACCATCTGTTCCCATCAGAGATTTTTCAGGGAGTCTTCTTCAATGAGATCTGTTTTCTTTAACCCAGATTTCGTTTTCTGTGGAAATAAAAACAAAAACTCTCTTCCAAAATGACGGAGACAGAGGCACAGGATTCCAAGTGCTGGGATTCAAAGTGTATGCCACCACTGCCTGTCTCTATTTCTCTCCAGGACTGGATCGATCTCATATAGCCCAGTGTAGCCTTGAAATCTCAAAGACCAAACGTGGAGCACAAATTCTGGTTGTATTAAATGAAACTCAGAGCCAGATCTCAGGGAAAGGCTGGAATATCAAAGAAACAGACCACAGTCAAATCTCACCCAGCCGTCTTCCAGCTTCCTCAGCCTTGCTCCTTGTTAATTCTACTAAATGAATCTGTCTTCCTACACCTGCCTTAAATACCCTCTTGGCCAATTGTTTCACATCCAGATTAAGATTAAAGGTGTGAGCTACTACTATTTGGTAGTTAGCCTTGAACTCACAGAAACACAGAAAGATCCCTGTCTCTGGAGTTATGGGATTAACTCCATGGGTCCTGTCCACCTTATCCCCACCCCCTTCTCCCCCTACTGGGATTAAAGGTGTGACCCTCCTGGATTGACTGTTGGTGGATCTGTTCTCTGATCTTTAGAAAACTTTATTTCTTTAGAGCCCACAGGGATATGTCCATCTTACTATGGGTTTATCAGTTCCATTGTAGGCCAAGGGTATCTGTGTTTTTTTCTCTATGCCCTGCAGTGTTGCCAGCACTCAGCCTTTGGTGGTTTACACCCTGTTGGGGGGGGGTCTTTGTACTGTTCTCCCTGTACTTTGAGGCCATTAGTAAATATCATGATGGTGCAGCAGGTGGTTTGCTGAGATGACTGAGTGGCCAGTGAGCAGTAAGATGTACGGCACAAGTACTCTGAACAAAGAGGGGTAGACCAGTAGTAGCTCAATGCTAAAGCATTTGCCTAGCATGCATGAGATGCTAGATTCAGGTCCCAGCACCACAGAACAAACAAAAAGAATGGAATGGTATGAGGTTTTTATCACTTTTCTCTAAACAATATTAAAAGTGAAGAATTTAAAAATTATTGTTTATTTTGGAATTTTGCATTTAACTACTGAACTAGAGTTAACTCTGTGGTGTGCATGATGTGTATGTGTCTGTCTGTGTGTCTATGTGTTTTCTCAATTTACATCACAGCCTCAGAAATTCCATGGGTTCAGGGTACAGTAACAATGCATAAGACAGAGAATAGGAGGAACTCTATTCCTTGACTCAAACTATACATAAATGATGTTTTCAGGCATAATTGATTTGCATTCAAAAGTTTAAAAACTTCTAAATAAACTGGTGGAGATCACAGGAAAATATTTTCATGATGATGGATTGAAGTAGGCAAAGATTTTGTCATAATACAAAAATGCACTAAATTGAAAACAACACTGATAAATGATGCCTAATGAAAATTAAGGATGCCTGAGCCTTGAAATGACAGGCTAGAATTCACCACGCACAATGAAAGCATCTCTCAATAGTTGTCTCCTGACCATGAACGTGCTCACACACATACATACTACACACAGAAAGGAAACAAAATTAATAGCATCTGGCAATCAAAACTATCATGTATTTTTATATTTGTGTCTGTGTGAGTGTATGCCGTATGTATACAGTTCCGACAGAGGCCAGAAGAGAGATGCTCTGGAGCTGGAGTTACAGGTGGAGGTGGTTGTGAACCTTCTGATTCGAGTGTTGGGAACAGAACTTGGGTCCTCTAGAAGAACAGAAGCATCTTAGCCGATGACCCATCTCTCTAGTCCCCCGAAGACATTATTTAGAAAAATAAGTACGAGATGACTCAGCAGTCATGCATTCTTGCTGCCCCAGAGAGGACCTGGGTTTGGTTCCCAGCACCCACATGGAGATTTACAACTATCTGTAACTCTGGTTCCAGGGGATTAACACCCTCTCTTCTGGACTCTGCAGGCTCCTGCACCCGTGTGGTACACATAAAGTCACACAGGCTCACAGACATACACACAAATAAAAAGTAAATGGAAAAAAAAACCAGAAATAAAGCCAGGCATGGTTACACACACCTCAGCACATAGAGGTAGAGGCAGGGGGATCTCAGAGTTGCAGGTCAGCCCACAGGCTACATCGTGAAATCTTGTCTCAAAAAAAAAAAAAAAAAAAAGGAAGGAAGGAAGAACAGCTATGAACTGCTAAAAGAATTCATACAAAATCTTAAAAAAATCTCCTCCAAATCAATAAGTAAAAATTAGTGCATTACCCACCAAGAGACTCCTACAAAAATGTTCATGGCAGCTCTATAATTGACTAAATTAGAAAAATGCAAATATGCATCAAGAGGAAAATAAAACAATTTGTGATATTGCCATATAATGTAATATGATTAGTAGCAATAAAAGGAATGGACTACTAATATACAGAACACAGATGAGTCTCCAAACACGCTGGGAGAAAAGCCACATACAGAGGTGGTTGTAGCTCGTTGGCAGAGCTACCCTTAACTTGTACCCAAAGCCCTCTCAATAAAGAAAAACATCAAAGAATACAGACAACTGGATGTACTGGTACACACAGAAGATTGGGTCAGGTAAATCACAAGTTCAAGGCCAGCCTAGGCAACTTAGCAAGACCCTGTCTCAAAAATGAATGAGGCTTTGTCTGGAAGCCCTGAAATATATACTATACAGTTTCCTTCATAAGCCATTAAAAACTAAGTCAAATTAATATGCAGTGATACATATCAGATTGGTTACCTCTGGTAGGCTGGGCTTTGACTCAGTGAGACATAGGCGCCCTTCCAAGGTGACAGCAGTGATCTGTTCCTTGGATTTAGGTTATGCTGTATGCCTATATGTTAAAAATAAGGTATATGTTTAAGAATTGTGTTTTATCACATATAAACTGTGCGTCAATTTTTTTGAGACAAGATATCACCATGTAACTCTGTCTGCCACCTGGAATCGACTATGTAGACCAGGCTGGCCTTGAACTCACAGAGATCCAATTGCCTGTGCCTCCCAAGTGCTGGGATTAAAGGTGTGAGCCAACATGTGCAGCCCTATAAGTCAATTTTTAAAACTTTAAGTAAAACAAATCACTGGGGATCCCCAAAAGCCTATTTTTTTAATTTCTATCAAAATTTAGCACTTTAGAAATTGAAAGAGAAATTTTAAAATATTAGCTCATTAAAATACCATTAAAATCATTATATAGTTTATAAATATGCCTTTATGAAAAATAACTACTTTCTTAACAATGATAATAAAAGACTGCAAGCCTCAGTGGCACATTCCTGTGATCCCAGAATTTGAGAAGAAGCAGAAGGTTTGCCTTCTAAGCCAGCCTGGGCCAGTTGCCAGGCTGTCTCCAAAAACAAAAACAAAAATATTAATGAGAAAACTGATATTCTGCTTTTCCTTGGCGAGAAGGGTGACACTATTGTACTTCTTTTAAAATGTCTTTAATGTCAGGCTTAAAAGAAGACAGCCAAGTTCAAAAACCCGTGTCTGCATTTAATTTGTTACAACCTCATATTAATCAGCCTTTGGAAACTCCAGCATATACCTAGGGGAGCAGAAGATGAAAAGGTAAATAGCAGGTTAGAATCATTAGGAAAACAGCTTGGACCGCGTGACCTTCCCGAGTCTCATAGAAGCCCTGCTGTCTCCCCTTGTGGCGTGTTGACCCCTGGCTCTGACTCACTTCCCTTGGCTGCTTCTCTAGTGCGTGGCTAGAAAAGAAATTAAATGCCTTTTCTGAGCGGAGTTTGCATTCCTGGTGCGGTCCAGATTTTCCACTCTTCCGTCCACGACATTTTCCAGGTTCTGTGGCTGTGGTGCACAAGACGTCTTTTCTACTGTTGGAGACCGTGTTCCAACCAGCAGGTAGATGAAAACACAGCACGGCAGTGTCGGTCTCAAGGTGACCCTTGTCTCTACTTTCCTAGGCATGATGCTCATGTGATGGCACAGCCAGAATTAGTATATTCTTATATGTGTCCAGTAGCTAAATATAAAATATAAGAAGGTCACTTGTATCTCAAACACTGTCCCTGCCACACTCCCACAGGTACTCAGGATTTCTTAACATTTTTTAAAACTAAAGCTCTGTGAACTGTTTTCAAAGATTTTAATTATTTTTATTTGTGTGTCTGTGTGCTTATGTCACGCACATGCCATCAATTCCCAGGAGGAGCGGGCGTCACAGGGTGCCCTAAGCTCCCCAGTGCAGTATTGGGAGCTGAACTGCTGCTGTAGGAACAAGCAGGACATTGAACAGCTGACACATCTCTCCAAACAGTCCTGACTTGTCTTTACGTGATCCGGAAAATCTCTGTCCTACTTAGACCCACTGGTGCGACTCTATCAAAGTCAAGAACATTCTCCAATTTTCCTCTAAATAGTAATAAATACATTAGGTTATTTTTCCTCATAATTTTTTTTTAAACTGTGAAACAGTAACAGATCTTCAAACCATGAAACACAATTTAAAAAAAACGTTTATTCTATAATACTTAATTGTATCTTCCTAAGGAAGAATATATTTAATGGAAAAGCTCTGCAGAGAGAAGGAGAGACGGGCAGACATTTCTCCTTTCCAGCAGTGTGGGCAGTCAGTGCTTTGTGTACAGGGAGAAGGAAGCTGCGGGGGCTTCAGAGTTGCTAAAGCCCAAAGACAACGAAGCCTGTTTCTCAGGCAGCTCCATCCAACATCTACATTTCAGACAGCTCAGAGCCTTTCAGAACCAGGGAGAACATAACCTGTGCTTAGTCATACACATCTCCAGGCTTGTAGATAAACCTCATTATCAAAAGAAGGTGCAAGTCTTGGAAAAATATCGGGTGACCCACTTACTGTCCCCCTAAAGTGGCTTTTTAGTGCTGAGAATCATTCTAGGCACGTCTGTGATGTCCTTGTGTAGACATCCCCTGTGGAGCACATGGATGAGAACCGTGTCTCCCAATTCCGAAAAGCTTGAGACATATCTAGCTGTGTTTTATGGAGGACACCAATATGTGTTTTATAGAGGGATTCAGACTAAGAGATGAGCAGGGTGGGGAGAGCCCCGTGGACAGGGAAAGTGTGACCTTGGCCTTAAAATACTAGCTAACCTTTGGAGAGGTGCAGATCAGAAGCAAGAGCCCACCCTGGTCTACAAGGCAGCCCAAATCTCCTGCCTGTATAAAACCCTAAGGAATGGGGTGTCGTGCTCACTTTGAGATGATAATGCCCACACACTGGGTGAAGAATTAAAGCCGAGAAAAGGGATATGTCCCCTAAGCCAACAAATTAATGGCAGCATCTACTAAAACTCAGTGCAATGTTCTTGATGATGCAGCCATTATCAGTTTAACTCACTAAGCTAAAAACCCAAAAGTCTGGCCAGGCTGTGTTCCTTTTCAGAAGTTTCCAGAGGGCCACCCTCTTCTGCAAACCTGCCATTTCCTTCCCATCTCCAAAGATGGTCCACAGAGTTCTCGCATGGCGCATCTCTCTAGACCCTCTGCATCATCATCTATGTTAAGGACACCATGAGACTGGTCAAATAGTTTCCTATCTCCAGCTCCCTGCCTTAATCATCTATAGTCTCTTTTGCATTGTAAAAACAGCATACTCAAAGGCTTTCGAGAATTAGGAACCGACCACCTTTGGAAGACCATTATTCTGACCATGTAGGTAGAACCTGACTGGGATTATCGTGGGTTTCAGTGGTGTTTGTGGTGGTTTAAGTAGGAATGGCCCCCATAGATTCATGTGTTTGAATGTTTGGCCCATTGGGAGTGGCACTATTAGGGCTTTGTTGGAGTAGGTGTGGCCTTGTAGGAAGTATGTCACAGTAGGGGTGGGCTTTGAGGTTTCATATGCTTAAGCTACTTCCAGTGTGGCTCATAGTTTCCTTCTACTGACTATGGATGGAGATGTAGAAATGTCAGCTAACTCCCAAGCACCATGTCTACCTGTCCCACTCTGATGATAATGAACTAAACCTCCGAAACTGTAAGCCAGCCCTAATTAATGTTAAATGTTGCCATGGTCATCATGTTTCTTCACAGCAAAAGAAACTGTAACTAAGACAGCTTCTGGGATAACTGTAAGGGGTTGAAAACTGCCAGTAAGGGCTGTCTGTGTGGAAGTTGGCTGGAGTGCCCAGAAACACGGATGAACATACCTACCCACCTCCTGTCTTCTAGTCCATCTAGTGCTCCCAGGGTTTAAGACTGATCAAGAAGCCAGCTGGATAAGTAGATTTTTGTGTGGCAAAGCAGAATACAAGTCTGAGGGAATGGCATGACTTTGGAACAAATGAAGACGTTGTTTTTAGAACTGCATTTCAGATGCTCCTCATCTTACAGTGGGGCTATGTCTCAGTAAATCTACTTTAAGTTGAAAATACTCTAAACCAAAAATGCATTTAATACATGGTTGTTTTCCCTTGTGATGTGTGGATGCCTGGGACCTGTATAAAATACTTGAGAGTGGCTGAGAGTATCATTCACATCACCAGCCCAAGAAAAGTATAACATTGGAAAGAGAACAGTAGCTACTCAGTGGGTATTATTTTCACACCAGCATCCAAAAACTAAAAAATTTTAAATCAAACTAATGTAAGTTGGGATTGTCTGTATATTTAATTGAAAGTTCCTAACTCCAATATATGATGATTTTTACAAATAATAAGAAGACAATCTAAGTTGACGGTGGTGACACATGTTGTAATCTCAGCGACTCAGGATACAGGTTACAAGTTCAAGGCTAGCTGGGGCAACTTAGTGAGACCTATCTTAAAATGAAAAGTTAAAAAAAAAAAAGGTGGTGATCAAGGGATATAGCTCCGTGATAGAGCACTTGTCTAGCCCATGGGATGCCCTGGGTGTGGTACATACAGGCTGTAAGCACTTAAGCCAGCAACCCAGCCTTTTCATGAACTATTCTACAGTGTATGTAATTACATATGCCAAATTTTACACACTGGGAGCACAGTAAGTTTGTTAACAACAGCAGCAGCGCAAACAGATGATCAATACATTGTACTATGATTTTATGATGACCATTGTATCATTAGGCAATAGAAAATTTTCAATTCCACCATAGTCTCCTAGGACCACTAACAGATACGCTGTCTGCTATTGTGCAGATTGTCATGATGCAGTACATAACCATATACAGTGATGAGGCTGACATCACCAGCAAGAGAACCCATGAAGATGGGTTTTTGCAGGGCAGAGGGGCTAGCCAAAAGAATACTGTCTTAGGGTTTCTATTGCTGTGAAGACACCAGGACCACAGCAACCCTTATGAAGGAAAACATTTAGCTGGAGCTGGCTTACAGTTCAGAGATTCGGTCTACTTTCTTCAGGGTGGAAGGCATGATGGCATGCAGGCAGACATAGTGCTAGAGAGGTAGCCAAGAGTTCTACATCTGGATCAGCAAGCAAGAGGAAGAGAGAGCGACACTGGGCCTGGCTTAGCATCTGAAACCCCAAAGTCCACCCTCAGTGACACACTTCCTCACAAGGCCACATGACCTAATCCTTTCAAATAATGCCACTCCCTAGGAGTCTATGGGGGCCGTTTCATTCAAACCTCTGTAAATGAAGCAGGAAGTTAAATTTGTTGTTAGAATTAGAAAAGATTGTGGACACAGGAGACCATTTGAGAAACAATTCTATGTAGACAGTATCATTTCATCACCTAGAGATGGTTGTCCCAGCTGTACATATGGACTTGTGTCAGGCCTGCGTTACAATCCAAAGTATGAAGAAAATACCCTTGGGCATCTATTTCAACTTTAATAAACAATCGTGTAAATCAGTATAGATGGCAAATCCCTGTGCAGAAGAACTCCAGATGCCGTATGGACATGGTTTTCTCCTAGGGAATGGTGGTTCTTTTTCATGAGCCCAGCATTAGGGGGGTGGAAATGGGGGGAATCAGGTGTTCAAGGTCATTTTGACCTGGAAGAGACTTCCAGTTATTATGAGTGGGTTTCCAAAGGGAACAGTGTGGCCCGGGCGTATGGCTCAGTGGCAGAGGGCTTGCTGAGGATGCTCAGTCAAAGCCATGAGTTTGGTTCCTAGCTCCCCCACCCCCAAGACTGCAGAAAATTATTTACAGTTCAAAGTTTCATTTTTAGTTGCTAAATCTTGAGCTGAGAACTTCACTAATGCCCTAGCTCTAAGCCACCCACCAAGCCTGAAAGTTCAAAGGGACGTTATGCAACACAAATAAAAATTTGTGTACATTTGAAAGCATTTAAAATGTGATTATTATTAAAAATATCATTCTCCTAACTTCTAATCAAAATAGTCAGGTATCCTGCAAAAGAATGTTAAAGCATATGATAGTGACAGATTTCCTGCCTACATGGCTGAGTGCTGTTCTGGGAGCAGCACTCTCCTGGTGGCCCATGCATGACCTTTATGAGGTGTGAGCAGGCCTTGTGAATATTTGGGTTTTACCAGGTAACTGTGTTACACAGGCTAGCAGGCATGGCATGAGCTTGGTTTGATTCGGTTTGTAATTTTGTCTTATTCTCCATCGGGGCTGAGAATAAATCTAGAGTCTTATATATGATAGAAAAGTATTCTACTACTAAGATATATCCAGCCCAATTTGGTTTGTGATTCTGTTATTTTATTTATTTTGAGACGAGAGCTCATGGTGTCATCCTGGCTGTCCTGGAACTTTCTATACAGGTCCAGCTGGTCTCAAACTCACAGAGATCTGCCTGTCTCTGTCTCCCAAGTGCTCTGATTAAATGTATATGCCACCAGGCCCAGTTGATTTGTAATTTTAGTTAAAAATAAAATACATGCTCTTCATAAATACAAGAAGAAAATGCCACCACCAAAGCAGGTCATCCTGAACAGGCCTAGCCTAGCCTGGTGTTTCTGTTTGGGTTTCTATTGCTGTGAAGAGACACCATGACCATTGATGTGGGAACGCCTTCCTGTGCACTGTGAATAGCAATTTTTAAATAAAGGAGCTGTTTTGGCCCATGACAGGCACCATAGAAAAAGTAGGAGGAGGAATCAGAATAAGTAGGAGGAGCAGGGCGGAGTCAGACAGACCAGGCCTGAAGCCCAAAGGAGCAACATGTGAGGAACACAGGTGAGCCACGGGCCATGTGGCAGGAAAAATTAATGGAAATGGGTTGATTTAAAATGTAAGAGCAAGCTAGCAATGTGCCTGAGCCATAGGCCAAACAGCATGAACTTAATATAAGCGTCTGAGTCATTTCTGGGGCCTGAGCAGCAGGGGTGGGTGGCTAAGGGGTCTGGCGCTGCAGGTCCGTGGGTCTGTGGGTCCGGGCCTCAGGCAGCCTGGGACCAAGAAACCACATTGTAACAGACCATGGCAACTCTTATAAAGAAAACACTTACTTGAGGGGGGTCACTTACAGTTTCAGAGGTTCAGTCAGTTTTCATCATGGCAGGGAGCCTGGAGGTGTGCAGGCAGACATGGTGCAGGCAATAGGAAGTCAACTGAATGTCACACTGAGGGACGCTTGAGCACGAGAAACCTTAAAGCCCACCCCCACAGTGGCACACTTCCTCCAGCAAGGCCACACCTCTCCCTGTGAGATTATGGGACTATGCAGTTCTGGGGGCCAATCACACTCAAACTCTTTTATCTAGTATACCTTTTAAAATCATTTACACAAGTGACATCTGTGGGATTGAGTCAAAATTGGATTTTAGGGGAGAGTAATATTTGCCATGGGGGAGAGCCCTTCACACTGTCTCTGAAGAAAAGAGACTACACCACAAAGAATCCAGCCACCTGGAGAAGCAGAAGTCCCCAACCTCAGCCTGGAGGGCCTAGTGACACAGGGATTTCAACCATGGGAGCTCCTTGGGCAGAAAAGCCCAGGTACTCTGTACCAAAGTCTCAAACCATGAAGCCTTGTAGTCACAGATGTGAACTAATGGGTGCTGTAGCTGCTGAGCAGATGGTGATGGTGTGGCTAGGTCATGGGTGCTGTACAGCCTTTCAAACCAGTGAAGGGGATTACAACACACACCTGTTCACAGTACCTATGTACTATCCTGGGCGGAAGAAGACCCTCCTAAGAAATACTTGTGCCCTCCCTCCGGCTGCCAGACTGTTAAAACAATGGATCCCAGGGAACAATTTCCTCAGGATTGTCAAGCTAGGGAAAGAAAGGGCTGAAGCCTGGGACAGCTGGAGGAGGGACTTGTGTCCCAGGAAGAGATCTGTAAGTTCTGCCATCGTGTGAGACCACCTAGCAGGAGAGCCTGGAGCCCACACCTTGACCAGCTTCCTAGTTACACATACCTCTAGCCCTCTATTTAAACCTAAACTCATGCCAGGACTCAGCAGATGATTTTAGGAGCCTGTCACTAGACATCTTCACTTGTTCCTCTTTCCCAAAGTGGCCACACTGACTCCATTTTCTTATTGAGGTGGCTTGTTAGGCTCTCACTCTGAACAATTCCAGTAATAACTGGAAGGCTGAGGCAGGAGGATCACTTGTTTGAAACCAGTGCTACACAGTGATACCCTGTCTCATAAAACCAAAACACATCTGAAAGTGATCCCAGGAGAGCTGACCCATAGACGGGATAGGGGAGGTGATATATATATATAGAGAGAGACCCATTAGGAAGAGCTCTGGAATTGCTGTCACCAAAGCCCTCATGGTGGAGAAGGGCATTTCCCTTGTTGATGGGCTCACTTCTTGGTGGCTAGAGTTTGTTTGGATGGGAGACCCGAATCTTCATTTTGATGATAAATAAATCTTTGCACTGGGTCCCAATTTCCTCTTTCTCCCAGTACTTGATCTAGATGTTTACAGTTCTAGCCTCCATGCTCTCGGTGGCCTCTCCTCCTCCTCACCCTCTTCCTCCCTTGCACTTTGCAAGTACTTGTTAATCAGGACATAGTTATTATTATTTTTTTATAGTCTCATACATATTATGCATATTTCGGTCATTTTGTCCCCATTACTCTCCCCCACTCTCTCAGGATTCCAGCTCACACCTTCCCTTCCTGACAAGCTGCCCTGTGTGTGTGTGTGTGTGTGTGTGTGTGTGTGTGTGAGAGAGAGAGAGAGAGAGAGAGAGAGAGAGAGAGAGAGAGAGAGAGAGAGAGAGACTTACTGAATTTAGTTAGGACTGATTGCATGAGATAGAGTTGTGTGTTTTATCAAGCACGGTACCTTACCCATGGCTACACAACTGAAGGAAGGGCTTCCGCCACCAACCACCATTACTGCTGGGAGTTCCTCTGAGAAGAGTGAGTTCCACATGTCTGTCCCCCATCCATGATGGAGGGTCAACAACCCCATTTTGTGCAGGTTTTTCAGGAAGCCACAGCTTCTGTAAGCTCCGAATGTGATTGATAGCTATGCCGTGTCCAAAAGAGGCAGAGCTACTGTTTCTTGAAACATGGTGGGTTTTTTTCAGTGCTGGGACTGAACCTCAGAGCATTCTGGGGCAAGTGCTCTACCCGTGAGCATACCCAGCTCCACTCTGTCCTTTTGATACTGTAGCCCCCTGGTCTTCCTTCTCCTTCTCTGCCCCTTTACCAGGTTGGTTTTTGCAATACTATAAACTTTCCTCTGAAGGTTCGGTGTTTGAATGTGACAAAGCATATTTGGCAGTTGATCAGGTGAAAGTGAAAAGTCATAGGCAGCTCATTCCTCGATCAGCCTCACATGTCAGGAAGGCTTCGGAGAACCCAAAGACCCAGGCTAAAGGCTCCATTTATCTGCTTAGGTTCTCTAAGGCGTGGGCAGCCATGTAGAACCGTGGCTGGACAGCGTATCTACGAGCAAGTCAAGTGGAGTGTGGACAGGGGTCATAGCTAGGTCTGCTATGCTCTTCTTGGCCACCCAGCTATAGTGTCTGAATTTAGGGGTAGGAGGAACACCTTCATACCACCTATAGCCAGACACCTTTGCGCTAGCTCTCAAAAGGTGGGGAGATTAAAAGATGGTGTTAGTTTTAAGGTAGACTTTGTGGCACAAGGGTTCTCATTTCTATCCCGCCTGAAGGAAGGGTGACTTCCATTCCCATGGTTTGCCTGGGGGGGGGGGCGACACAAGGAGCAGGTGGAGGGGAACTTTGCTTCCGAGCACATAGTCCCTCCCTCTGGTCTGTGTGGTCTTGTGCTTGGACCCTGCTCACTGCCTCTCTGGGTGGACTTCCTCCAATTTACTCTCCACTTTGACATGGTTCCCCTTTGCTCCAGACCTTCCTCAGAAAGGCAGCTGCGAAGAGCCTTCTTAAAAATGAGCTCCTTAAGGCTAGTGAGGCTTTGCACCTGAGTTTGATCCCTAGCCCCCAGAACCCATATTACAGACGGAGAGAAACAATCACATGCTGTTTTTCAAGACAGTTTCTCTGTGTAACCCTGGCTGTCCTGGAACTTGTTTTGTAGACCAAGCTGGCCTTGAACTCACAGAGATTGAGCAGCCTCTGCTTTCCAAGTGCTGAGACAAAAGGTGTACAGCAAAGCACACAACACCCGCCTCACATTTTGTTCTTTGCTGTGGCACATATACATTCTTGTTCTCTCTCCTCTTGAGGACAGCTCTACCCCTGCAAAACAGTAACCCCTCTGGTATCCAGGATGCAGGACAGAGGCCTGGGCTTTCCCTCTCTGATGCCCAGACACTTTGTAGGGTCCCCTATGAGTAACCAGAGCCTCCTGGAAGCTATGTATGGAGTGCTCCTCGTCCTGGAGCACTCCTCGTGCTGCTGATACGCCCTCTCTGTACTGCCTGTTACAAGACCATGCTCTGTTCAGACAAGCTCACCTGCCCCAACTCAGACGCCCTTTGCTCTGTGGCTTTCAGCATCTGAGGACCAGTGACCTCCTTGTTCCTTTTCCCTCTTCCTGTCCCCTTCTTGGTGTTCGTCTGTTTGACCGAAGGTCTCACTCAGCAGCTCAAACTGGCCTGGAACTCAGAGCAGCTCTCTAGCCTTTGCCTCCCAACTGCTGAAATGGTATGTATGAGGCAACTACCACCTTTGTAATTTCAAAGAAAACCAAAGCCCTGATGAGGCCTTTGGATACCCTGTTTCGGCCTTCACAGCCAGAGACTCCATGTGGAAGCTTTGCTACCTGATGGAACTCGTGTGTTCTTGAGAACGTCTGTCTCCTCCTCTTTTGCATCCTCTGGGCCTAGCAAAGGGGTCTCTGGATGCATAGGACAGGCAAGTTATGGGGAGCAGCCTGGAGAAATGCAGGAGAGAAAGATGACTGGTAAAGAACAGCCTGGTGTGGGGACACAGGCTTCGGGGAGAGCACTGAAGGGTGAGCTGCAGAAATCCAAAATTTAGGGTTAGATTTTGTGGTTGGAGGGATCGTCAACAACAGCTCGATGGGAAGAAACAGAATGGACTGATAGATCTTTAAAAGTCCTCAACAGTCAGCCTGAAAAGACAATCAGTTGTCTTTGAAAATGGGAAATTGTGGATTCGTGTATTTTCTGTATTCCATGCCCACTAAGCTTTTGATACTGTCTTTCTGCAGGACAATATTCTTGGCCTCCTGCTACTTTGCTGAGAATGTGAAGGACTGTGACAATAAGTGTCTTATAGTATGCCTGCATTTTTCTTACTAGAAGATGTTTCTAAGGGTTTAGGGTGGGGGGTTGGGGATTGAACCAGGGGTCTCATGAGTATTAAATTAGTGTTCTGCCACTCGTAGCCTAGGTTAACTTTTAAACAAGGCTTGGTGAGCTGGGCAGGGATTTGCAGAGATTTGGAGCCTGGGAGGCAGATGAGACCATAATTTTGGGATCCAAGTGTGAGCCCTACTTGGAAGGATGCTGGGGTCAGTCTGTCAGTCACTTCTACATCACTGGAAGGAGCTGGGATCTCAGCTAAGGGACCCCAAGTTGGTGAGGCCTTGATGGTAGCTGGGGCCTCTCCAGAACCAGAGATCTCCCTATGGCTCTGCCCTCTGTCTCTCAGGAGCTTCAGATATTATTCAAGTAATCCTCCATCACTACCTGTAACTGAGTGCCAGAGTAACTGAGATAAGCCTCCATTCTAAGCTGTGAAGAAACAATTAGGCACAGTTAATGGCCCATAATTTGTTATTTCTATGGTCTGTTGCCAAGTGTTCACTCTAAGTTATTACCCAGGAAGAAACATAAAACTGCACACACATTTGTGTATTTCATAGAAACAAAGGAAGCATTTTTTTCCCCTTGTGTTCCCAGTTGGAGATAATGCAGCTTCTCACAGATGGGAGGGACTGTCACTCACTGGCTCACACCATTGACCCATGTATAGAGATAACTACAAAATTTGTGAGCCCAGTGCAAAATAAACACATGGGGGGGGGCTCTCGATAAATATATTAGGTCTGCAGCACAGATGTGTTAAACCTAGGGCGGAACCCTTTTCAATGTATGAGTCCTTATAGAGGGATTATGTTGTTACATTGTAAATAATTGTCCCGCCTACTGGTTTAATAAAAGCGCTGATTGGCTGAAGGCAGACAGGAAGTGTAGGTGGGGCTACCAGACTAAGAAAAATCTGGGAACAGGAAGAACTGAGCAAAGAAGCCAGAGAGACACCATGGAAATACCAGGGTGAGACACCAGCAGATGCAGAGGAAAGAAGTTGAGAAAAGGTACTGAGCCACATGGTTAAACAGGATAAGAATGATGGGTTAGTTTAAGAGTAAAGAGTTAGCAAGTTATTTCCCTGGGCCTCAGATCAATCGGCATACAATTAATACAAGTGTCTGTGTTTCTGTTGGACTGCAGGTCTGCGGGTCTGGGCCACAGATTGGACAGGCCAGAAACTATATACTACAAGTCCTAGCACAGCCATGTCTGCACCTGCAAAGACAGTGCTGAATATACAAAAAAGGAACAAGGTCTTGCAGTGGGGGTGGGCTCCTCTTTTGGAGGGTCCTCTACAGACAAGGAGGAAGTAGCCTGGGACAGTGAGGATGAGCTGACCAGGGCACTGCTTCTGGCTAGTGTCTGTGACAAAAATACTTGACAGCAGCAACTCAAGGAAGAAAATTTCTTTTCACACAGTTTGAGGGGACAGTCCATTGCGGCACACGGTGGCATCTATAGTCAGGAGGCAGAGTGTGAACACCGGTGCTCAGCCTTTCTCCTTTTCTGTCAATCTGAGACCCCTGCCCACATTTAGGGTTGACTTCACACCTCAGTTAACCCAGTCTACAAACTTCCTTACAGACCCTCTCAGAGCTCTGTCTCCAGGGTGATTCTAGACCCCACTAGGATGACTAAAGTCACTAACTTATGGCCCTGAAAATCCCCTACTGAGAGTCAGACCAAAAGCTAGCATGTGAGGAAACTGGCTGGAGGAGGTGGTGGAGGGTATGTGGGAATGAAGGGATTGGACAGAGCTTTAGGCAGAGACCTGACCCCATTTCATCTTGATTTAACCAGCCATTTTATTTATTGAAGCAGACCTGACCAAGTTTATCTGAATACTGTGTCCCTCCTCTCCAGACCCGCTTTTCCTTCTCTACCTGCACATCTTTCTCCCAGTGTCTCACTGATCCCGTCATCCTGACTTCCACCATCAGTCTCAGCTCCCTGACTATTGTTGACTGGCCTTGGGATCAGGCAGACTGGGGTTAAAAATCCTGATTCTGCTGTATGTGATTTGGAGAACCTCTTTGAGACTCCAGTCTTCATCAGAAGTGGGGTAATGCCTGTTTTGGGGGTTGCTGTGAGGGGACAATAGCTTTGCATAATCTCACTTTCTCTCTTCAGCCTCAGACCTGAGCACAACTAACTTCCTTAGACATTTCTCTCCTGATTGGCTGTATGTGGCCCCTAGACTGCTCTGCTGCATCTTTCTCCCATACATCTTCTTCCAGTGGTCCCTGAGGAGGCCAGGGACCCAGGCCTGCCACCCCAAAACATGTCTGACAGAAACCTGTGCTCCCATTGGTGTCGGGCAACCTCAGATATAATCAAAGTTCTAGTAACTGCTAGGTGACCACATCATATAGATAAGCAAGCAGGTGTAAACTGTCACACCAGAGGTTGCATTCTCCTGAAGTGTGGAGCCAAGTCCTTCCTTAGGAAACTGGGGCCTGGTGGCTCATTCCTATAATGCCAGTGCTTAGAAGTAAGTTTAAGGCCAGTCTGGTCTATAGTTCCAGGCTGTATAGAATATTACTTTGAGGTTACTGTTGTTTATGTTGCATTTGTTTAACTCAGTGAAGCTGTTATTTTGCCTGTCTGGAATACTTGATGGTTTAATAAGGAACTGAACAGCCAATGGCAAAGCAAGAGAGAGGATAGGCGGGGCTGGCAGGGCTGGCAGGGCTGACAGGCAGAGGGATAAATAGAAGGAGAAATCTGGGAAGAGAAGAACAAGTGAACAAGGAGAAGAGGATGCTAGGGACAGCTACCCACCCACCCAGCCCCCCAGTTCACCAGCCTGCCAGCCACACAGCCACTCAGCCACCCAGCCTCCCAGCCACACAGTAACACCCAGCCACACAGCCACACAGCCACTCAGCCTCCCAGCCCCCAGCCACTCAGCCACCCAGCCACACAGCCATTCAGCCTCCCAGCCTCCCAGCCACACAGTCACCCAGCCACCCAGCCACACAGCCACTCAGCCACCCAGCCTCCCAGCCACACAGTCACCCAGCCACCCAGCCACTCGGCCACTCAGCCTCCCAGCCCCCAGCCACTCAGCCACCCAGCCTCCCAGCCACACAGTCACCCAGCCCCCCCCCCCAGCCACACAGCCAACCACAGAGTAAGAGTGAAAGTAAGATTACAGAAGAAAAAGAAAAGGCCCAGAGGCAAAAAGGTATACGGGGATAATTCAAGTTAAGGAAAGGTGGCAAGAAACAAGCCAAGCTGAGGCCGGGCATTTATAAGTAAGAATAAGTCTCTGTGGGATTTGTATGGGAGCTGGGTGGCAGGTCTCCCAAAGAGCAAAAACAAACCCACCACCCAGTCATCCTGAGCTACGGAATGACACCTTGTTTTAAACAAATGCAAACTCCTCCAGAAACCCCACATCTAGGTCAGATATGGCCACCCACTGCGGACCTGTCAGAGCCAGAAACTGGGTGCTCTGATCAGAAGAGCTAAAGTCACCAGGGAAGGAATGAAGGTATGAGTGAGTCCCTGATACTGACCCGGAGTCATCTGAGTACTTAGACCAAACTCCCACTGGTAGATCCCTGTACTGGCCAGTGCTGTGTCGGCTTGACACAAGGTAGAGTCACCAGAGAGGAGGGAGCCGCCATCAAGGGCTGTTGGTCCTGGGTTCTGTAAGAAAGTAGATTGAGCAAGCCAGGGGGAGCAAGCCAGGAAGCAGCACCCCTCCATGGTCTCTGCATCAGCCTCCAGGTCCCTACCTTTTTCCTGTTCTGACGTTGTTTGATGTTGAAAGGTGATATAGAAGCATAAGTTGAATAAACCCTTTCCTCTACAAGTCGCTTTGGTCATGGCGTTTCCTCACTAAACCAACCCCACCCCCATCCCATTTTATATGCTAAGGCCTTCTGGAGGATATCACATCTCTACAAGCACCAGTGCCCAGATAAGTATCCAAAGCAGGGCTTTGTGATCTTTGTGAAATAATACATATGAAGGAAGGTATGTGAGACGTGTATACAGAGGCTGATGAATGGTACTAGGTATACTGATGGCGTTCACCTCCCATTGCAATACTTGGAACATCTGCTTTCCAGGAACTCCATCTGCCTATCCTCACTAGACAGCCATGGTCATGGAGAGATCTACTGGCATGTCCTTGTGACCTCTACAGAAGACTTAATTTCTTTCCTAGTTTCAAGCTTCGTAAGGATGGGATTGTGCATTGTTTTGAACAGTGTTTTTCAAGACCCACTCATGTTGCCACAAACTTGCCAATGGTGGCTTTACTGTGTCTGACTTGTGTATTCTCTGTACCTTGGTGTGAAGCTGGCATTCCACAGCAGGAAGGATTTGGAGCAAAGGAGAGGAAGGACAGTCTAGTGGGAGGGGCTTTGCCATAGAAACACAGAGTGGGTGGGGGACAATGAGAACTCACTTGAGCCTTAAGACTAGAGGGGTGCACCTTCTCAAAAGGCACACTGTAAGAAGTGTCACTGTAGCAACAGGGACCACATTCTATTTCCAATTTCCTTTTGGGGTTACAGTTCAGCTGCCTACACTACCTGTAGGAGATGGAGACACCAGTTAGCTGGCCACTGCTTCTGCTTTCCCATCAGGGGCATGCTGGTTGGCTAGCTTGGAGGTGAGGGTGTCACAGTGCTGGAGAAGCCAATTACTGGCTGTCCCTATATCTCACCTGCACTGCACTCTTGTGGAGACTATTCCATGAGGACTTCCTGAAGCCAGGGTAACACCCCACTATAGTATTTCAGCTTGGAGATGGCCAGGAGTCTCTCCTGTCCAAGATCTGACAGAGGTTTCCCTGTACTCCAGTAGTGAGGAAGATGATGGTACCTGGAGCTGGCACACTACAATTTCACATCTACAGAAAGGCCCTGGCACCTCACATTGTAGACCAACTGGACTTTGCTAAGCATCAAGCATCACCTTCCTCCTCACTGGCTGCTTAGCAGCCCTACTGAACAGGCGTTTGCAAAATACTCTGCCGAGCAATGACAGCAGAGTGGGGTAGTCAAGACCACCTGAACAAGGGAATGTAGGGGCTAGACATCAGGTCCCACACACTGGGTCACAGCCCATGGCTTCCAGTTTTTTCTTGTTTTTTCTTTTCTGTCATAGTTACTAGCTACATCAGTTGCAGATTAGTAGGGGTTTGGTGTTTTTTTTTTTTTTTTAATGCAGGTACTATATAGTTTAATCTTGCTTCAAACTCACTGTGTAGTGAATATGAGTTCAAAAGAAAATAAACCTAACTTGGAAACTGATTTTAAATGCAGGCTGGCCCCATTAGACCTAGAAATTATAGAAGTGAGGACAGCTCCCCAAAGGAAACAAAGCTGCTAGTATCTGGTTCTTTATTGAAATGCCAGCTGTTCCTCAGATAATTTAATAAAGCCCAGTTAGCAAATTCAGTGTAATGCAATCAATTATCTGTGTGTTTGTGTACTGGGGATTGTACCTAGGGTCTTGAGTGTGCTAGCTCAGTAGTATTATACCAAAGGTGGTACACCCATCCTTTAAAAAAAAATTGAGATAGTCTCCCAGTAAGTTGTCTAGGTGTACTGGCTGGTTCTGTGCGTCAATTTGACACATGCTAGAGTCATCAGAGAGGAAGGGGCCTCAGCTAAAGAAAGGCTTCCATGAGATCCAGCTCTAAGGCATTTTCTCAATTAATGATCAATGGGGGAGGACCCAGCTTACTGTGAGTGGTGCTATCACTGGGCTGGTGGTCCTAGTCTTTATAAGAAAGCAGGCTGAATAAGCCAAGGGAAGAAAGCCAGTAAGTAGCACATATCTATGGCCTCTGCATCAGCTCCTGCCTCTATGATCCTGCCGTTTTGAGTTCCTGTCCTGACTTCCTTTAGCACTGCTTAAGTGTAAACCAAATGAACCTTTTCCTCCCCACCTTGCCTTTTGGCAATAAAAACCCTGACTAGACACTAGGATAGACTTGAACTCACTCTGAACCCAGGCAGGCTGTGCACTGGCTGTCGGGCCTCAGGCTTCTAAGTAGCTATTATTATAGGCCTGTGCCAACAGGCCCAGAGCATTGATACCAGAAACACTGCAGCTCTATGGCCCTGCTCTTGACCCCTCCCCATTTTACACTTTTTCATCATGCCAGATAAAGATAGAACAGTGTCTGTCTTCCTGGGTGAACAAGAAATTCATGGGGAGTACTTCCATAGCACTAACCTGTAATAAACCTTGTCATCTCAATTTACTGTTAGCTATGGGAGTGAGACCTGTGTGGACCCCACACAAGGCAGGTTTGGCCTAAATTATTAACCCCTGCCACCTTTCTAGGCCATTTCCAAGGGTCTCACTCTTCCTGAGTTATGCCCCTGCAGCCAGATGTGTAGAGGAGCACCAACACCATCTATCTGACAATAACAGTACTCTCCTAGCAACTCTGACATTCCTTTCTTGTCCAATCTCTCCACTCAGTCACCTGCCTCAGCACTGAACATACAGTAATGCTGGATGTGGGTGGTGCAGTGAAATATGAGCCATAGGCCAAATGGGTCTAGGAAATTCTCTCACAGGACAGCTATTGGGAAATGAGGATAACCAATCAAGGCCTTCATGAAGGTGATCTGGATATAAAAGTTAAAGGGGTAAAAAGCTAAGGATATCCATGACCAAATCTCACAAAGATGGTCAAGTACAAATGCTACCTTACTGTGTAATGTATAATTTTGAGAGAGATACACCTAAAATACGTGTTTTGTGCTAACAATCAGCCTGGAGGTGCAAATCCACGCTGTTGAAGTATAGTTACTTTAACCAAGTCCTCGGGAAATGAGGTCAAAGGAGGTAGGTTTCAATTAGAAGAGTTTAGAGCATTGCTCGTAATAAAATGGACAGTGTTACTGAAAAAAATCACTTAATTTTAAGTTTTCTCATTATGAAAAGTGATAGTTAACTCAGTTTAGCATACTACATTGTACATACATTCCCTCAAATCGTGCACATGACAAACGCAATTTTCTTCATCAGCTAAAGACTATATGAAGAGCTGCGGACAAAGCTCGGTAGTAGAGTACCTGCCCAACTCATGCCCTCAGTTACACCTCCAGCACTGCAAAACAAGATTTATTTAAAAACACAATTTCAATAAATTGTCAGTTAGAAATGAGTATGGGGCAGGACTAAAGAAATGGCTCAACTGAAGAGGACTGACTGCTCTTCCAGAGGACCCAGGTTCAATTCCTGTATCTACATGGCAGCTTACAGTGGTAACTCCGATTTCAGGGGATCTGACACCCTCTTTTGGATTCTGCAGGCAGCAGGCATACACATGATACACTCTCTAACACAAGAAAGCTTTTATACATATTAAATAATAAAAAGGTAATTTTAGGGAGCTAGAGGGATGACTCAATGGTTTAGAGCATTGATTCTTCCTGAGGACTTAGGTTTGATTCCCAGAACCATCATGGTGTTTCATAGCCATATGTTAACTCCAGTCTCAGGGATTTGAAAACGCCTTCTGACTAATGCAGGCAACAGGCATGCATGTGGTGCAGAGTCATACATGCAGGAAAAATGCTCATACATATATAACTAAAAGAAAAAACCATAAAAATTAGTTTAGGGTACTAAACTAAGACACATGCCCTCATACCTCAGAGTATGAGTGCATGTTTGTGCAGGGACCAAAGAGGCCAGAAGGTGGCGCTCGATCCCCTGGGACAGGAGTTACAGCCAGTTCTGAGCCACCACCTAGATATTGGGAACTGAACTCTGATCCTCTAGTACTGGAGAGATTGATGGCTCAGCGATCTCTCCAGACCCCTAATTTTTCCTTTTAAATATAATTTTTATCCTTTGAGTATTTCATACATGTACACAATGTTTTGATCACATTTTCCCTCCTAACTCCTCCCAGATTCACCTCAATTCTCTATTCCCCCTCCCAACTTCAATAACCCTGCTCGTTCTCATGGGTTCTCCCCCCCCCCCCATCTATAACCCACTGAGTTGAACTTGTGCTGCTCATATAGGCACTGGGGCATGGTCACCTTTAGGGAGCATTTCTCTAGAAATATGGCCTAGAGAAAACAGCCTCTCTCTATCAGCCATCAACTGTCAACAACAGCTCTGAGCTAGGCTGGAAGTGGTTAGTAATAGTTCCAAGATAGAATTCACAATTTTTTTCATATTTTTAACATCTATTTTGTATGTTTATGTGGGAGTGGGTTCTCCTGCCATGCATGCATATGGAGGCAGAGTGCTTAGTTTTCTCTGTCCACCATGTAGGTTCTGGGGAACCAAACTAGGCTGTTAGACTTAGTAACAGTATCAGCTGAAGCATTTTGCAGGCCTCTGAACTTTTTGCTGTTGTTGTAGAACATTAAGATGTATTACATTGTTTGTGCTGTGGGACATTTGTTTAGTGATGCAGAGATGTGTTGCAATCTTTCATGTCACATTTGTTTAACTCTGTGAAGCTGTGTTACTGTGCCTGTCTAAAACACCTGATGGTCTAAAAAGAGCTGAACGGCCAATAGCAAGGCAGGAGAAAGGATAGGGGGAGCTGGCAGGCAGAGAGAATAAATAGGAGAAATCTGGGAGGAAAAGGAGCCAGAGAAGGAGGACTCCAGGGGCCAGCCACCCAGCTTCCAGAGTAAGAGATTCAGAAGAAAAGGAAAAAAGCCCAGAGGTAAAAGGTAGATGGGATAACTTAAAAGAAAAGGAAGCAAGAAACAAGCCAAGCTAAGGCTGGGCATTTATAATTAAAAATAAATCTCTGTAATTTGTTTAGGAGCTGGGTGGCAGCCCCTCCCCCCCCCCAGAGGGAAAAAAAATCCCCAACTACATGTTTGTTGTTTTGAAACTGTTCTCCTTTTGGGTGACTCTGAGAAGCTTTTCAAGTCCAAATTCTGTTGGATAATAAACTTTCCAATATATTTATTTAACTGACTTTACATAAAAGGTGACATTTTTAAAGATAAATAATGCCAAAGACAATGTGCCATCTCATGAAACAGTGAGACAGGGATGCACCCGAATCACCACTGAAGCTTGGACAGAGCTACAGCCTCTAATGACATATTAAATGAATCACAGTGCATATTCATAAGTGATGGGTGCAAAGTCCCATGGCTGAGGCCTTGGCCAGGATCATCATAATGGGGGAGGGTTAACAGTGTCAGGGTGAAAGAACAGTGGGAGCTTTAGCAGACAGAGGCTCTTGCCTGTAGCCCAGGTGGAGAATTAAGGCGTGCTCTGATTGGCCAGTCTACTTGGAAGGCACAGAATGGGCAAGGTACTAGGGATACTCTAACTGCCCCTCTGCCATTCCCTTGGCATCACACAAAGCCTTGTGTAGCAGTTTTAGCTGCTGGGGTTCACTGCTACCTAATAAGGTCAGAACTGCAACCAAGCTTCATAAACAGACCAAATGGAGACATCTCTCTAGTCCAAGGAAGGCAGTTGGGACATCCAACCACAGCATACAACTAGAAGGCCAACTTCTACTGGTCATTGGAAAGCACGCAAATTGGCACCAGTGCTGGTCAGTTTACCAGGTCCTGCAGGCTGAGGAGCACAGAGGTCAGGGGAAGCCCTACTGCTACCTACACTCCATCCAGCTGAAAAAGCTGGGCTAGTAGAGATCTAATCCCAGGGGGTGAGGGTGCAGGCACACCTAATGCAGCAAAGGAGCCTCCAATGATCCACAGGCACAGAGGCAGGAGACTGAACCTAACCAATGCTAACAAATGCCCCAACATCAAACTACTCTGTCTTCTAGAAAGCAGGAGTTCTAAGAGGTCAGAGCTGGGACTCCAGGACCCTGGACCACGGAGCAGCAAGGGGCACAGGCAGCTTCAGAAGGAGCACTAGCAGCTCTGTTGAGATTAAGGCCAGATGGGCTGGGTAGTGGTGCATGCCTTTGATCCCAGCACTCAAACTCGGAGGTTGAGGCCAATCTGGTCTACAGAGTGAGTTCCAGGACACCTAAGGATACAGAGAAACCCTGTCTCAGAGGGGGGAAAAAGGCAGCCAGATGGATGGGTGATTCCTGGGGACATGAGCATGGAGTCCAGGGCATCAGGAACCAGTGAGAGAAATGCGTGGAGCTAGCCTTTTTCTAGGGAAAAAGACAGAAACACAGCCCTTCTTGAGGCACCAAGGTTTGGCAATGAGGCTTTGTGGCACCATATTTTGGTGACCAAATGGTACAGCTGGTAAAGGTGCTTGTCACCAGGCCTGATGACTTGATTTTGATCCCCAGATCCCACACAGTATGGTGGAAAAAAAAAAATCTGACTGCAACAGATTATCCTCTGATGGCCCGTATGTGTGCCATGGCACATACACATGTGCATACTACTCTTTGGTTGCTGGAAAACAAGTAAGTATTAAAAAAAATTTTTTTCAGTGGCTGCTTTTCAACACAAATCTGCTTTGTACCAGGTATGAAACACCTAAGATCCTGAGTACTGAAGTGGTTCTGAGAAAGCCTTTGGCATGGAGCTGCTGCTAGGTCCTACAAAGAGTCTCAGGCCAGTGCTCGCTCAGTCAGCAGCCTTACAAAGGATCCAGCTAACACATGCGCCAGCCTGTGGTAAGCAACTAGTTCCTGTCTAAAAGAGAAGGAGGCAGAGACTCTAGAGGCCAGAGGTGTGTTAACTACCAAAGATGTGCAGCTGGTCTTTAGATGCCCAAGTGTTTTTCCCTCTTTCAGCGAGGAGACCTCAGGTGCAAAATCATTAAGGAAATGGTTTAGAGTGCTTGGGCATGTTGGGAAGTCCCTTTGACAAGGTCTAGAGTTGAAATGTGTCATTTCCCTTTGCTAAAGGTCAAACTCCCAGCAGCTCTCCTCAGACCACTTCTATGTGAGCAGGGGAAAAGGGCAAAGAATTAGAACTCATTAGCAAATGCCTCCGTGCGGACACTCAGCTTTATTCACTTTACCTATATATTTAACAATTCTAAAGTATTTACTTCTTGCTTTGACAAAAATGAAAAATATAGGAGCATTGACTCCTCTTTAGGAGAAAAGGGTTATATGTACAACTACGGAGAGTTATGGTTCCTCCTTTACATACAAAGAAAATATTAATAAAAAAGTGCTTCATTGATCAAAAAGGGCTAAGAGCTGCAAGCATTTATTCACACTGTACAAGAGACCCAAGAAACCCGTATCGTAACCTCTTGGCACCTGTCACTAGGGACTGCACAATCTTCAGTCATGCCCACTTGTCCCCACCCACACCTTCAGACCAAAGCAAGCACGGAGTAGAGCCTCACCCTGTTCACTAGACTAGGCCTCTGTGTGACTTGCTGCTGGAGGAATGAGCAATGCTCTGATATCCTGGGCTTCGTGTACCCACACTCAGGAACATGCAGAACCACCTTTCTGAGACACAGAATGCCCGTGGCCAGGTGACAGCTTCCAAAAGACAGGGGCATGGACACAGGCTAGGCTAGAACTGAGGTGTCCCCCCAGCCACTACAATCTGCTCTGTTATCAGTTTGCAGCTTTTAGCAGAGCCAAGCATGGCCCTAGGTGTGGGGAGGCACAAACATAGATACCAACAATTCAAAGCACAAACCTTCCCACATCCACCTCCATCACAAATAATTACTGGCTTGAGGCTCTTTCTGGACATCAGAGCTCACTGATGAAAGGTACCCCAAATCTCATGTCATTTTCTAAGAACCCTGCAATCACCAAGTATTCTTTACTGGTAGCAAAAGCCAGACATGTGCTCACTCACTCAGGCAGCCAGAAGCAGGACAGGGGACTCCTGGGTCCTTCCTGCTGCCCCCAAAAGTAGGGGAAGAGGAGAGCTGATTGTGTGGAGAGCTTTGTAACTGCAGGACTCTGTCCCTCAAGGGGAGATGCATGATTGGTTTGCTTTGGGAATGGGGACTTGTGGAACCCTGAGTTTGGATTTCCCTGTGTTGGCCGAGAAAGAGATTGTTTGTGGGACCAGGCCCCAGAGGGAGCTCCCAGGTACCTAGTTCAATGCAGGCCTTGACCACAGCAGTAGGACACTGCATTGACCAGCCTGCACCTTTAGGTCTGGAAACCCAAGGAGGCAAAGGGAGTGCCTACCCAATCTGGTCAAGTTAAAGATGGAATCCATGTGAGCCAATATGTCAGTCATCCAGCCCCTCCGTAACTCCATAGAAGCACAGACCTCTTTTCAAAGTGAGGCCTGGGAGTACCTCACTTTGTGCCCTTCTGTGAGGTGGAATGGCCCTATCCCTCTCAGGAACAGAGCACTCTCCAGTCTTCCCAGCAGCAAAGGGTTACCAGCTCTGACATAGTTGTGATGTGAGGAATGGTCACTAATGTTAGGCTAACTTTCTGTCCTGCTGTCTCAGGCCTTCATTCTGGCTCCTTCCACTGGGAAGCATGGAGCCATCCCCCAGCATGCCTGAGAGCAAACAGCTCAGCAGCTATAGGGGCCTGGCAACCTCTGGGCTTCCATTTAAAAAAAGAAAACTGGGGATAATCTTTTTAGATGGCAAAGAGGGAGCATGGAAAAGGAAGGGAAGATGAAAGAAAAATCAATTTACAATCCAGTGGTACACCCCAATCTCTATACAGGTTGTTCCATGCCCCCATTCCAAAGTATATGGGCCTCTCGGACTGCCCAGGCTATGTATGAGCCTGTTAAAGGAACAGCAGCATGGCCCCTGCCACCACAGGTCACTGAGCTTCAATTTGAAGTGGCAGCAATAGGCTTATCCAGTTCAAGGTCAATGCTGGAGCTTGTAGGATGGAGGCTGCTATAGCAAGACTTGCACACTCGACTGGGTTCAAATAGCTGCTGGCTAGGAACTGGAACCTTCTGGTTACAACAACTGGAGCAGAACACGTTCCCACAATTCCTTGAGACAAAAAGAAATAAAACATTAGTTTCAGCTGGTAGGTTTTTGTGAGGAACCCCCACCCCACTCCAACTTCAGAAAGCAGCATTTGATGTGTATAGTCTAGATGTGCTAGAAACATATTCATTTCTCCAAGTCAGGAAGAAGCTAAGTAGGAAGACAAGTCTACTTAGTGGAGGCATTTTCACTTCAGGCCAAGGATGACATGTGGTTGCCTCACCACTCTGGCACAAGGCTGTCAGATGAACAGGAAGATGCTCAGGAGAGCTCTCTGTGGGTAAATAAGCCCAGCACTGAAGCAGCTGCCAGCTCAGTGCTCAGTCCTAACCTGGGGACATACCCAGTGGCTGCACTGACCTTGGCACTGGCCATCTGGGTAGCTTGAGATCACAGGGAGGCCAAAGTCAAAAGGAGTTGGCCTGTGGGCCCCTCAAGGAAGAGAAATAACTATGCTGCCCAGCTGGGGGTGAAGAATACTACCTAATGGCCACTACCTCAGAGGCAAGTTGGATGCAGACTCTTGGCAGCAGCATGCAGAGGCAAATGCCAAAGCAGTACTTGACACATGCTCAGCGTGAAAGGGAAGTGGAAGGACAGGCAATGAAGAAACATATGCATGTCTATACATCCTATGAGACAGCTATGGTTCAACACTCTGCCCCATGCACCTCCAGGTTCCCCTCTCCTTTCTGCCCAAACCCTCACTTTGCATCTGTACAGCATGGATCTGCATAGCCAGACTGATGCCCATATCACATACACACAGGAAAGGTAGCCAACACAGGATGATTTTCGCCCACCTTTCAATCCTATATTTGCTGAGCCCTAAAGTACAAACTAACACTGATCTGCTCAGCACAGAAAACTCCAAGGTATCTGACACAGCTCTCTGAAGATAAGAAGAGGAAGTTAACAGGAATGCTTCCTCTGTGCTAACTGCTCAATCATGCTCCTCAGGATGCAGATGACAGTGGGTAAGGACCACTTGGGCACAGGAGGAGTGGATACTGACAACTACATGAGACAAAGCAACACTGCAGATGGGAAGGTGAGACACAGGGAAATAGGACAAGGAGCCAGAACACAAAGCCTTTGTTTCTAGAATGTAGGAAGCACTTCACTACTTTCTAAGAAGCATGAGTCAGCAAGAACTTGTGATTCCTGAATGCAGGAACAGGAAATCTTCTGAATGCCTGTACTTGTCCAACATACCTGCTGAAGTTCAGCTTTTTAAAAAGCCTGACATGACTTTTATCAATTAAGCTTTTGATCTGACTTCCTTTGGGAGACCCTTAAAGACCTAAGTGGAGTCATCCATGCTAAGTAATTCTCCGGAAAAATTGTTATCTGTTCATTTCTGTCTCTATAAAAATAAAACAAGGAAGCAATGACATTTGATTTGAAAGTTACTGGCACCATCCTGGTATCAAAGAATAGCTGTCCCCTCTCCCCCACAAAAAAGTCTTGAAGCCCACTGGCCTCCCCTGAAAGGTCAGCCTTGCAGAAGCACCACTTCTCATCAAGAGTGTAACAGCCCAGCTGGTCTGTAGTCCAGAGGGGTGCACAGGCTGCAGCAGACACGCCCCTGGCAGTCTCTTTCATCAGGTGCTGTGGCTCCCCATGCCCACCTGCCTGCCTGTGCTCTCCCTTATGAGGCTTCAGCCCAACTGAGTGCAGAGAAGGGAATGGCAGCATTAGTGTGGAGAAGTTATTGTGGGTGTGCAGACATCACAGACAAGTTGTTGCAAATGCTCACCACGTTTGATCAACACGGTCAGTGTCCCTGAAAGGAGGGGAAAAAGAGCTCAGAGGAGAAGCCATTTGGTCTAGGGATGCAGGATGGGGGAGGCCCATGGTCTTAAGAGTGTCATCTGTCTACAAAGAGATCTTCCCATCACTTTCAATCCATGCTCACTTCTACACGTGGGCTACTGTACAGTTCTGATAAACTTGCTATCCTAAAAACACTAAACATCTACCAGACAGTTACCATCCTTGCCAGGGCAAAGTAGCCATAGTAACACACTGCTTAGCTTAGAAGAAAGAAGTTGGGAGCAGCAGGGATTGGAAACTACCCTCAGCTGTATCTACTCTTCCCCAGTCACGGAACTACCCTCAGCTGTATCTACTCTTCCCCAGTCACGGCTGCTCAGCAGTAACACAGGGATCAGAGAGCAGAAAGAAGTAGGAAAATCAGGCTCCCTGCCCACAGCTAAAACACTGTTTTCCCTCACAGTAGCCCTGATCAGTTTTATGCTGGAAATAAGAAATGATCTATATGGTAGCTGCTGTTACCTCACCAATCTGGGAAACAAAACAAAGTATGTCCACATTTCAAAATTTAATAGTGGTCACTGAATTGGAACACAGTTTCCAAATGCAGTTCTGGAAGGACCAATTTCAGAGGCACAGAAATGTTATCCCAAGGGCAGCTCACAGAACACTGCTGGTAAGATGTCAAAGTTCAGACTCTATAATCCATCCCACCCTAAAAGCCACTCCAATGGCACCTGCAGTGGTGCTTCCTGCTGGCAAGCCAGAAGGCACTGTCACAGGCATAGCAGTGGGCAGCCAGGTGGTCAGGGAGCCAACGAGTCATCTGTAAAACACATGGGACCAGGTTAGTGACAGGAGGTGGGCCAGTCAGCTTAAGTCAACAGTCCTACCAGGGGAGCAAGAGTCACCAGTGCCGAAGGCCTGCTGACAACAGTTCAAGGAAGGTGTTCACATTGTTTGCCCTCCAATGATCTCCCCTGAGACAACGTGGCAGCAGTGGTACCCTGGGCTGCCTCGAGAGCTGGCAGAGGCAATGGAGAGAGAGGGCCAGCTTTCTGAGTATCCCTGGCTTAGAATTGATGGACGTGGGTTCCCAGACACAGAGATGCAGAGGCTCGGTTCTACTGTGAGTTTCTTCCTTGGTGAGGGCATGGGGCAGAGACTGGAGTGGAGAGCTGTAGGACACCTGTATGGATGCACGCAGAGCAGGGGCTGAGCCTGTACCTCTGTGTCTTGTTTATCCACCTGCTCCCAGCTGGCTTCAGAGAAAAGCTCTGTGCTGCAGCGAGACAAACAATTCTGATCCAGATTGCTTTCCGAGTCGGGGATTGAAGTCTGTTGGCAAACAAACACAGCTGAACAGAATGAACCTGTCTCCTCCCAAAGGAAGAACAGAGCACTGGGGTCTGAGTGCTCAGGTGCCAAATGTGCAGTTATAACAGCCTTCCAGCCTTGGGCTGACCAGTGCAGGGAAGGTGCTGGGCTCAGAAGGCTACATGGACTTTCTGAAGTGATAGATGGGCCTTGGGTCTGGGAAGCAAGTGAAGTGGGTGAGATGGAGAAGGAACTCCCTGTGTTAGCTGTTCTGGGGGTCCTGGTGATCCAGTCCAGCACTTAGTGAAAATAGTGATTTGGGTATGCCCTCCTTTTTATGAAGGACTCTTTGGGACACTGAGAAATCATTATGAATTAGTATGAAGAAAAAGTTGATAGTTCCTTTGGCTGTAAAGTCAGTGGATCTGGCATGATTACTCCAGAGCCTGCCTTATATTTGTAATGTCAGACCCATCAAAGAAGAAAGGCCCTTAGGGAATCCAAGAACCCTGACACCCTCATTTGTAGCCAGCAAGCCTCATCAGTACTAAGCCTTCAATAATACTTTAAAAAAAAAAAAAATCAATCCTTTCTCTCCATTTCTCCTGCCAGCACCTGCCACAGAGTGTGTACAAATACTTGTTCAAAAAGAGCAAAGCTCTCAAAGCTCCCAAAGTCTGGGAAAGCGGGCAGCTTACTAGTAAGGTGGGACAGGTATTCCAACATAACAGTATCAGCACTGCTCTACAATTGCCATTGTGAACAAGCATGCAAGCCCTTCTAAATACACAATATTTTTATTTGGGGTGGAGTAAACTGAGACAGGGTCTCACTGCAGCCCAGGTTAGCCTGGAACTCACTATGCAGCTCATGCTGGACTCAAACCTGTGGAAATGCTCTGCCTCTGTCTCTCAAGTGTTTGATTACAAGTGTGAGCCACAAAGCCTGGCTGTCACAGGACCCTATATCATGCATTTACTCCTTCCCTTTCTCTTAACTGCCTAGAAAAGAGGCAGACTGCTCTCTCCATGGCCAAGGCTAATTCCCAAACAATCTTTCTCAATTTAAGACCTTTCTAGCCCTATCAAAATCTGTTCCAATAACTATACACTGATTGGGCACACAGGGCACCTGGTCTCTGCATGTCATCTTTTTGGATAGCTTTAAAGAAATCACGACCTAACTTACCACTTCATCCCCAAAGTCCCCATTGAAGCGCAGAGAGCTGGTCAGGTACTGGCTCTCCAGACGACTCTTCAGCTCTTGAACTTGTTTCTTCAAGGTCTCCACTTCCTGCTGGTGGCCAGACTCTATCTGACGTAGGCGCTGTTGGATTGTGTCTGTGTATACAGGCATGCCATCATCATCCAGGTGGCTGCGGGAAGGCTGGTCAGGGCTGCTGGTAGTGGATGGCCTCCCTGAGTGGCTATTCAGCCACTTGTGGTGCAAGTTCCTTGAATACAAGTGAGCAGAACTGCAGCTTGTGGCAGATAGCTGGTGGCTCAGTGAGTCCTTACTCCTCCCAGCCTCCCCATTGGCACAATGCCCATTGGGTGTGGGGTACTTCTGAAGGGTGCCAAACACTGAAGGCTGTTCTGAAGCCTTGTTTTCAGTCTCTAGGACACCATTGCACACAGTTCCCTGTCTGCATTTGTCTAATGGCAAGGCACAAGGAGCCCGCATCAGGCTGAGGGTATTGCCAGGGGATGAAGTCCTACATAACACAGAGTCCCATTGGGGCCTCTCAGCAGACCTGGACTCTGGAGCCATGGGAAGGATGTCTTTGCCACTGAACCTACCACTGCTTGCCAGACAAGGTCTGTGATGGAGCTGGGGCCCACTCTCTGACTCCATCTTATCTTCTAGTAATATGTGCATGGAGCTGTTTGTATGTGGTCCTCTTGTCTCAAATGGGACTTGGGAAGGCAGCAGAGAGCTAGACTGTGAGGTACCAAGGCCAACTTTTGCATCTATTGGGACAGTAGGAGCTACATTTTCCCTGTCCTCTGCAATATTCTCTACTTGAGGCTGCTCCACAGGGACCTCCTGTGAGTCCTCTCCCCTGAGGGGAGCCTGGAGTGAACTAGAGAGAACACTGTGCCCATCTTGCTGTTCAGGAATATCCTGTGAGAACAAAGGTGGGCTAGGATCTGGATGCTTTTTTAGAGTAGCATCATCCAGCTCTGGTTCTTGGTAAAGTACATCTGAACCCTCAACTGCCATCCTGCTGTCCTTTGCTAGGAGTGCCTCCTCTCTGACCTCTGGCACCCCAGGGTGCTCCCTGTGGGCAGGCTCTTCTGCTCCACTCTCCTCTTTGGTGGCCTCTTGCAAAATGTTCTCCATCTGCCCTTCAGCCACACCAGCTGCCACAGATAGCTCAGCACCTCCAAGCAGCCTGCTGGGCTTCCGCAGGCTGTCCATGGCTGACACCTCTTCCCCAGAGCCAGCAAAGCTGCTCAGCTCTAGGGTGCGCCCATGCTCCTGCCACTTCTCATTCAGGCTGGGGTCACTGCTGCGTCGGCTGGTCAGAGACACCATGTTGTCACAGGCTGTGGTCAGATTGTCAAATGATCTAGTTTTGGGTAGCCTAAAAGAAAAGGGTTTGGGAACAAAGAAACTCTTAAGAGGCTATTCAGAGGACAGTAAGTGACAACAGGTTTTAATTAGCCACTGTTTCACAACTGGACAATTACAGCAACACCCCTGGAACTAGGCTCAGACTCCTAGAGTGACAGGGCACTGCACTGGCACTGTCCCATTGTCACTCCCCACCCCCTCCTCCACATAAGTTAAAGCATATACTATTTCTTTTGTTGCTTTTGTTTGTTTGTTTTTGAGACAAGCTCTCTCTGTGTAGTCCTGGCTGTCCTGGAACTAGCTCTATAGACCAGGCTGGCCTTGAACTCCCAGAGATCCACCTGCCTCTGCTTCCAAGTGCTGGGACTAAAAGCGTGTGCCACCACTGCCTGGCACATATTTCTAAGTCATTCTTTTTCCTCCCTTTCTTTTTGATTTTTGAGACACGGACACATGTATCCCAGATTAGCCTCACACACTCTATGTAGCCTAGGAATGATGCTGACCTCCTGATCTTCTGGCTCTACCACCCATATGCTGACAGTACAGGAATGTGCTATCATGCCAGGTTTTTGCAGCACTGGGGCTCAGACCGAAGGCTTCATGCAAGTATTCTACCAACTAAGCTGCACCCACAGCCTTTAACAGGCATTCCTCATGATGCTCTATATCTCTCAGGCAGTGGCAAAGTAGCTTGCTGGTTCTTTGTATTACACATTTTAGGCTCATTTATTATCTGTCACTCTGATCTTAATAGAGCTAATTCACAAGTGGCAAAATCAAAATTTTTATCATCTCACAGCATCTGACTTTTAAGCCTCAAAAGGACAGAGGAAGAAGCAGAAACAGTGGGTAAACAAATCAGAGGGTCACAAAGACTCAATGAATGTGCTCCATCGCTGAGAAACTTCTCAGTGCATGTGGCAGAATAAAGTAGCAACAGGCCCAACTCATTTCCAGAAATAAGGGCTTACTATCTTCCATAAGAAGCTTGCCAGTGTGGCTCACATCTTTAATCCCAGCATTCAGGAGGCAGAGGTGGGTATATCTCTGTGAGTTCCAGGATAGCCAAGGTTACAAAGGGAACCCCTGCTTCTAGCCCCCCCCCCAAAAAAAAACCCAGCAGCAAAACTTCAGTCAGATGTGGTAATTCATGCCAGTAAATCACATCCCTAGAAGTCTGAGATCACTTGAGAGGGAGGGAAAGGCAGGGGTGGAGAATGAAGGGGAAGAGGGAAGGAGGAAGAGAGAGAATACCACCACACAGGCCATGAGACTTGTGGTTTTCAGCCCTGGGCTCACCGGCTCAAGGGAGGATCATCAGGGCTGGTGCCTGGGGCTGGGTATGGTGCACAGCTGTCATCTGTGGGAGTAGATGGAGATGGGCAGGGAAGATATACTGCACTCCACAGCATCAGATTCCGCACATGGCACACAGGGTATAGCACCTAAGGAGAGGGGGAGGACACAGGTTTATGCAGGTCTCCACACACCCAGGTGAGTCACAGATCAACAAGGAGGCAGCATCAGTAAAGTAAAGTCTGTCTCCCAAGTGGACAGACACAAAACCATGGGGTCTGTTTGGCAAAAGTTTTCATTTAAGAGCCTCCTGAGAGCATGAAAATCTAACAGATCCTTTAAAAGACTGACTTATTAAGTATCTCAGGTGATCTTTCCCGAATGACTGACTTCAGTCAGCCTGCTTTACTGAATAAGAATCATTCCATGAAATGGTGAATGTCTGTTTCCTCACAGCCCAGCTTCAGCAGAAACTGTCAAACCTTTCTTACAGAATCACTTAAACTAATCATGTGAAAATAAGGGAATTTCCTCCCCTACTGTCACTTCCCCAGGAGGCACAGTGAAGGAAGGAGAGAAGCAGCATAATCTTTTAACTGAACCGAGAAGGGTATTAATTGCCCAGCAAAGCAAAAGAACCTCTGATTAGCCTGCTTTGCTTTCTAAGGGCTTAAAATACATTTGACAAAGGGAACATTAATACATTTCGATACACAGACATATGTGTCTCTTTTCTCTACTTAGCAGAAGGTATTCTTTTGGGGGAACAAAGTCTTAAAATGCCCAAAAGCTCTCCATGTGAAAACATTCACAGACACATGCGAGCTTCAGAAAGAGCTTTGTGTAGAGACAGAAGCTGCAGTGGATCCTACTGCCTGAGGGCTCAGGGAAACAGTAGCAGGAACCTGGTGGCCGCCCGACCTTTCTTAGCCATAAAAGGCGTCTGAGAAAGAGCTTAGTGCCTTCCCTCTGCTGAGCTGAAACATGCTAGGAATACAGTGAGCTCTGGTGGAGGTGTCAGTGATGACTGAAGTTTAGGGTGGCAAAGTACAGATGTGCACCACACAAACAACCTTGAACACAGCTTGGTCATGTGTTGTGGGATTCAGGTGTCAGCTGATAAGGTCAAAAGACACTTATACAGGGCACCGGGCCCCCTGAAGGGGGCGGGGAAAAGCCCATTGAAAAGGGGCTGCTGGAACACTCTCTTCCTGGTTCCTGGATGATTGCGGACAGGATCGACTCCACCGACTGTCCTCACCGTTCCAAACTCCAGTCCCTGTTCAGGTGCAACTGTAATCTGTTAACTGTACCGTGAGTTCTGATTTATATTTTAATAAATATTTATCTGGTACTGGTGCCTTCTAAGTAAACTCCGCCTACAGTCATGGGCAGGCCAGAGCATTAAAAGGAAAGAGACTTTGCTTAGACAGAATGGTGAAAAATGGAAAATCAAGCACTACTCAAGATCAGCTCCCACACGCGACCCACCCCACAGAGAGGCTGAAGGGTACATACAGCTTCTGACTGAGATGAGTACAGTAGGTTTTTGAAAGCCTTGTTGCCTGCTCGAAGAAGTGACCACACAGAGCATGTCCGTTCCTGAGTCTGCTTTTCGCCTCTCTCCTTGGCATTGTTGCACAGGAATGTCCCAAAGAGGCAGGAATAGGTATGCTGTACCAGTTTGACCTGCGCAAGTCCAATGAGGCAAAAACAAACAGTAGGGTATATGGTCTTGGGAAACAGGTCAGTCCAACTGAACAACTCACCATGACAACCCTGAGAACACTTCAGCTCACTTGAGGATATATGGTGTGTGTGAATAGGCAGTTAATATACAGCCTCCTCTTCACAATTATCAATTGCAGAGCCTGGCCCCAACCACCAGCATTTCTCAGTCAAAGACATTCTAATGTAGGAGGCAGAGAGAAGGACAGGAGAACAGGGGCTGAAACAGGAAGAGAGCATCTTCCATGGCAGGCAGCATTGGTAGGAGAACTGGAAGGGAGCATGACACGTTCAGATCATTGCTATTTCTAACTACTGTTTAGACCATACACTTTAGAAGCCAAGTTTAAAACAAACTATGTTTACAGTGGAAAAACTGGTACACCTAGATTCACTGAGTGAAAAATAAAATGCCTGTTAACTCCTATTGCTTTTAAATAAAGCAGTTAATTCCAATTAAATGTGAAAAAAGCGTACGTTTGGGTGAAAATGGCCCACTAAAATTTTATCAACATTCTCCTAAGTATAGGTGGCTCCCAAAATGTAGAAGAATCATTAAGTCCAAACTCACAAGGAATGCTTCATTGAACTCAAAAGAGCAAGGAAATTGCCTCTGAAGCTGATGAACACAGTCAAGCCACTGCAGAAACACTGGGCAACGCTCATTCAGATCATCCGAGTTCTCCCCATGACCACACCGGTCAGCAAACTTATGGCCAAAATCAAGCCATTCCATCTCCACAAGGACTTGGAAACCCTGAAGGGAGGCATCAAGAAGAAATCATTTGTGTAGTACTGTCACTTGTGACATCCTGAGATCCTGTCACCAACAGCAATTTCCTTTAACATCCTCCTGGTATGTCCCTCTGGCCCAGGTTCAGAGCCAAAGGCTCTCTCCCCAATGGCATAACCACTTACACAATGTCTCAACTCACCAAGTCCATTCAATATTCCTTTAAAGGACACTAATGAAGCCTCTCTCATTTACTACATAAATGGTACAATGGCTACATAATATTGCTGAGTTAATTCAGATTAGATTTAGAAAGGACACCCTCCCTTTAAAAAAAAAAAATCCTTTAGGGGTTATCAAATAAAAAAGAACTGTCTCTTTGGCCAACTCAAATTTCTTTTATTAATTCTTGCTTATGGGGCAAAAACAACCAGTAGGGTATATGGTCTTGGGAAACAGGTCAGTCCAACTGAACAACTCACCATGACAACCCTGAGAACACTTCAGCTGACTTGAGGATATACGGTGTGTGTGTGAATAGGCTTTTATAAATATTTGTATTTTATGTCACTTTATGCTTTTGTTCTTCTATCTTTAACCCACAATGATTATGTCAGAGCAGATGTCCTTCTCCCAGAATGCTGTGTGGTACTGTCTAGACCACCATCATAAGCATGTAGACACTCTTTTCCAAGTAGAAAAACTGCAAATGAAATGTCCTGTCCTCAGTAGCTGCTATCTAAATTGTGTTCCACTGAACGAGGTAAACAACTAGCAAGAGTCCCCAAGCTGGTCATGCAGCCCTCCCTAAGCACACTCACCTCCACTGTTCGGTAGTAAGGGTCTAGCAGGAGCTTGGCCAATGCCACAATCTGGGGAGTGCGATCCCAGCCATCTGAGCAGTGCACCAGCACCGGTCGCTGGTCACGGTCCACAGCGTGTACTACAAGAAGTGCTGACTTCAAGAGCACAGACAGGTGATGAAGCCATTTTGTGCTCTCAAGAGCTGAAAGCCAACTATACAAAAGGAAAAATATGGAAATACCGATTTCTATGATTTTATGGTATCACGTCCAATGCCTATTAAAATAAAAAGCAATTCCACGACCTATGTCTCTAATTATAGTGATTTTTTTTTAAAAAGTCTATTTATAAAGCATGCCCAAATGAGAGTTAAGCTCCACAATCAAAAAAGGACAACTTTAGAAAAAGAACTGTAATTAACAATGTCATATTGCACCTAGAGCTTTAAAAATAATAAATAAATAAAGACTTATTCTTAGTTTTTACCTATGTATAAGGGAGGTGATGTGCAGGTGAGTACAGATACCTGTGGAGGCCACAAGAGCTGCTAGACCCCCAGGAGCTAGAATTACAATATGAGTGCTAGAAAGGAAACTTGAGTCCTCTGCAAGAGCAGCATATGCTCTTAACCACTGAACTATCCCTCCAGTTCCCTAGCCGCCCCTCCCCTTCTTTCCCTGTGGTGGTGGAAATAAAACCCAGGGTCTTGCATTTGTCAGTTAAGTGTTCTACCGCTGAGCTATACCCTTAGCCCTAGTTCTGATACATATGTACATGCCCACATACACACATTTATTAGCTTGAGACAGGGGTCTTGTTATACAACCCAGGCTGATCTGAAACTCAGTTCTCTTAGAATATCTTATACATGCTGGAATTACAGGTATATACCATCACATCTAGCTCTTCAGGGTGGGGTGGGGAGAGTAATCCTAGACAGGTATATACAGCATAAGAAACAGGTCTTATGGACACTTCTGAGACCCATAAGAAATTTCATAGAAGCTATTTAATAATTACCAACCTGACCTCACAACAAAATAAAGAAAATACATATATACAATTACATCTGTGATGAGATATAAGCCAGATGCCACACACAAGAATGGTACAAACACTACCTATCACCCATGTCTAAATACCAACCACTATTAAGTCTTTACTACTTATTGACTAAAACTAGGTAAGTCTAATAAGATGGTTAGAGCCATGAAAAGTGGTACAATGGCTACATAATATTGCTGAGTTAATTCAGATTAGATTTAGAAAGAACACCCTCCCTTAAAAAAAAAAAAAAAATCCCTTACGGGTTATCAAATAAAAAAAAAACTGTCTCTTTGGCATAAGGTTACATAGTCCACCCCTCCTCCAACTATGTTGACATTTCATGTACTTCATATCCCTCACTCCCAAACAAGCTGTTTTTCCTCAAATGTGGCCAGGTGTGTGGTTTAAGGCTACAAGTCTAGCCATTCAAACACTGAAAGAGAAGGAATGGAAACTGTCCAGGACCTCTGGGATGGTTTCGTCAAGGTAGGCCCTAGGACAAAGCTGGTCTACTAAACCTCAAGAGCCAATGTGAATTGTTACTAAGAGTCTAAGGAAGAAAGGGACAGCTTTCCTGCCAGGCCAAAACAACAAAACAGTACAAAAGTGTTCTTTACAACTAGACTGTGCCTCAAAGACTGACACTGTCTGCATCACTGCTATACCCCCAAGGGAAGAGTCCTTCTATTTGATGAATTATAAGTTTGTCATGGGTAAAATTCAATTTTGAGATGTTCTTTCTCAAAAGTAAGTGTATCTTGGATACACTTAAAACACTTTCCTGATGGCTCAGTTGTTTATTCTCATTTGCCTTAAAATAAATCAGAAGGCTTAAGAGATGAGTGATTAAACTATGTCCCTGCTGCTGAAGAAGCAGTAAATAAGACTCCAGCAGAGGGTTCTCTCTCTTTTATTTTTTTCTTCAAACTTTTTTTTAACATACCCACCACTATTTCCCTTCCCTCCCTTCTTCCCAGTTTTCTCCCCCAGCTTCTCCCCCACCCCATCTCCCCATCCATTCCTCAGAGAGGGTAAGGACTCCCAGGGGGAGTGAATGCAGTCTAGCATGTCCAGCTGAGGTAGAACCAATGACCTTCCCCCAGTATTCAGGCTGAACAAAGTGCTCCACTGTAGGGAATGGGCTCCAAGAAGCCAGTTCATACACCAGGAATAAATTCTGATCCCACCGCCAGAGGCCCCACAAACTGCCCAAGCCATTTGACTGTCATCCACATTCGGAGGATTTAGTTCAGTTCCATGAAGGTTCCTCAGCTGTCATTTCAGAATTAGTGAGCTCCCAGTAGCTATCTCTGTGAGTTTCCTCATCAAGATCTTTTCTCCTTCTTTTCAGCTGGATGGGAGCTTGACCCAGTGCTTAGGTATGGATTGCAGAGGGTTCTCTTAATCCTAACTGAATGGCTATGAACTAGTAGCCAATGGTGTCTGTGCCCAAAAGAAGCTGTGCTGCAGAGCCAGCCACCAGCCTGCCACAGTCCCAGATGGATGGCTTACTCACAATGTCCATCATTGCAATAGCTTTTTTATCCGTAAGAGAGATTCGAACACCCAAATACAAATACAAAGCATTGTTTCTTTAACAAATCCTCCACTCATTTGGACTGAGAAGAGGTTTTTTTTTTTTTGCATTCAAAATAAAGTTGTTTTAAAATAATTTTTACTTTATGTTTTGTGCCCCCCCTCTGTGTGTGAGAGACAGAGACAGACAGAGAGAGAGAGAAGGCCAGAAGAGGGCATTGTATCCCTTAGAACTGGAATTACAGACAATTGTAAGCTATCATGTGGGTACTGAAAACCAAACCTGGGCTCTTTGCAAGAGTAAAAGCATTCTTAACCGCTGAGCCATCTTCCTGGCCTCAAAATTAAGTTTTTAAAGAAATAATTTAACTATAAGGGAGGTACTAGAGACTACTAAATATTGGCCTGGTCTTTTTATTTTACATGAAAAGGATCCTGAGCAATTAAGCTACAGAGTCAAAGACACATCTCTATGGAGTCCTCACACCAACCTTAGCAGAGAAAACTAGTTAGGAGCTAAGTGACAAGCAAATGTATAATCCTCAAAGGGAAGAAGCCAGGCGTTCTTTGGTCAGTGCAAAGGTCTGAGTAAGGCTTTGCCCCATAGGCTCACACAGCTTATTGCTTGGCCACTAGGAAGGAGCACTACTGGGAAGAGTTAAAAGGATTAGAAGCTATGGCCTTGTTGGAGGACGTGTGTCACTGGGGGTGGGTTTTGAGGTTTCAAAGGCCCATGCCAAGCTCAAAATCTCTGCCTACAGATCAGGATGTAGCTCCCAGCTTCTGCTCCAGTGTCTGCCTGCACATCTACTTTCTCCCTGCCATGATGATAATGGAACTGTAAGCAAGTCCCTCAATTAAATGTTTTCTTTCATTAGAGTTGCCATGGCCACGAGACCTTCACTGCAATAGAAACCCTAACTAAAACAGTCGCCTCTCCAAAGGACACTGCTTCATCCTCAGGGCTGACTACCACTGTGATACATCTAATCACTTTTTTTGGTTGGCTGGTTGGGTTTTATTTTTCAACACCAGGTTTTTCCTGTGTAGTCTGGATATCCTGGAACTTGCTCTGTAGATCAGGCTGGCCTCTAAAGAGATACACTTGCCTCTGCCTCCTAGTGCTGGGATTAAACCCAGCCATTTAATTACTGTTTACAAAGGGTCAGCACAAGCAGTTTCAGTTAAGAATGCAAAACAAACAGTCACCATGTGATGATGTCAGTCTACTGATGGGACCCAAGGAAACACCTATGGGCTTCAGCACAAACACCTAAAGAGGAAATCCTATTTTCATTGGCACATCTCTGCCTTTCTGAAATAATAGTGTAAGGGCTTTTAAATATTTATCTGTTCACATTTGTTTTACAGAACACTGCTAATTTATCTTGTATTAAAACAATCCCCTTGTAAGGGGTGTTACTTTACCTTCCTCAGTACAAATCCCAGCCATTCTCTTTTTTGTCTCTCATATTTATATCTCAACAGCAGTTTGCCCTCCCTCCAACCTGTCTCCTCAGAAAAGAAAAGACTTCCCAGGGACATCAACTAAAACAGCATCACATGCTGCAGTAAGACTATCACACAGAGGCTGGATGAGGCAACCCAGTGGGAGAAAAAGAATCCCACCCCACCATTCATTTTTAATACACAATAAAAATTATGATGTGATTACTGAGCAAGATTACTTTAGAAATGGAAGCTAACATGTAAAACAAACAAATAAACAAAAAACTGACCTAACATGTTTAACACTTTTAGAACATAATCAGAAAGTGGAGAGGTGGCTAGTAGTTAGTAAAATGCTTGCCACACAAGTATGACAACCTAAGTTTGAGTCCTTTAGCATCCAAGCTTTTAAAAAGATGGGTTGAGCCTGAAAACCTCTTCCCTCAGACTAGCTTTCATAGTACCAGAAGAGGCTATGCAAGCTGGGATGCCTGTAAACCACAAAAATGATCAGCACAGCATGGAATCCCTAAAGGTACAACAGTAGCCACAGTAGCGCCATTGGACTTAGAGCCTGCTCAACAGGAGAGAAATCCTGACTGGTACTGGAAACTAGCCAACTACCCAAGGAGAGTGAGATCGTGGCCTTAGAGAACAATCTACAACTGCCACACTATTAAACCAGCATAATTCCCAACCGAATTCTAAATACTTATCCATTTACTCACAGATGACGGGAGTTTTCACCCTACATCCAATAAACTTCTTTTTGCAGCAAATAGAGACCATTACAGAAAGTCACAACTGGCCAAAATGTAGAGAACTGATTTGTGGGGTGCCTATCGGCAATCACTACATCTACAACACAACTCCTGCACCTAAGGCTCAGGGAACACTGTCAAGAGAGAGCAAAAGACTCTAAGAGTCAGAGGACCAGAAAATCTGCTGTGAGACTGTCTCTTAGAAATGATAGAAGTCTCATTCATGAGACCTCAACAACATGGTTGCTTTAATAAGATCTGAACAAGTATACCACCAACAGACAATGGATATTATAAATTAGAAATACACACACGTAGCAATTAGAAAAATTGAGGTCATGAATTTGAGAGAGAACAAGTAGGCTACGTGGAAGGAGTTGGTGGGAAAGGGAAGGAAAAATATTGTAATTATATCTTAATTTCAAAAATAAATTTTAAAAAACTTGCAGAAGAGCTGGATGGTTTTTTCAACAGCTCATGCTCTATACCGTCTGGTTCCTAAGCCAGGAAGAATATTCACCAAGACTGAAAGTATAGCTAAAGTTCACTTAAAAACAAAAACATGAATACCTCCAAAATTGTTCTGTTGCTGTGGTTGTTTTGTTTAAGGAAAGGGGAGGGAGAGGAAGGGGAGGAGAGGAGGGAGAGGGAGGGAGGGAGGGAGGTGAAAAGGGAGGAAGCAGAGAGGGCAAGAAGGAGAAAAGAAGCACACATTAAAGCCAAGCCTTACTTTCCAGGATCCGGCATCTGTGTGCACAGCAGTCTCAGAGACTGGAAACTCCTCCTGATAGAATGGATGTTTGCCATTCCCATAAACACAACTTCACAGTTTGGGTAATACTCTGGAGAGAAAAACAGTAAAGCAAATATAAACACTCAATTTAGGGATCACATGGGCAAACAAGCAGCAGCAAAGTGGAAGCACTCAGACAGCAGGTGTATGACAGACTCAGAAATGGCTCCTAACTAGGAATTCATATTTATCACCTCAATTTTCAACCCTCCTTCCACTTTAAAAGATTCATTTATTATATATAGTGTTCTGCCTGCATGTACACCTGCATGCCAGAAGAGGGCACCAGGTCTCATTACAGATGGTTGTGAGTCACCAAGTGATTGCTGGGAATTGAACTGAGAACCCCTGGAAAAGCAGCCAGTGCTCTTATTAACCTCTGAGCCATTTCTCCAGCCCGACGACTGGTTTTCTAAGAAGTCTACAGCAAGTGTGCTATAAAGCTAGTGATTCACATATGTACTGTGAGAGACAACAATACTTCTAAAAGAACAGACTAACAGCCCCTACAGCTGCACCACAGACCTGGGGAAAGACCCGTTTTCCTATCACTGAAGGTTGGCACGAATGAGGAAGATGATTTGCACCTTGTTCAAAGCACATGAATGTCAAGGATCCAAAGAGCTGCCCTGGCTCTCTAAACACAGAGTGGGGAATTTGCCTTGTCACTCACAAGGAGAGATTATCAAGGGACAGATCCTGCACTCACCTGGGCATTCACAGCCTCCTCCTTTGGCTCGATTTGCCACAGCTGCTGCATAGGAGCGTGCATCCAAGATCAAAAGTTTCTGTGGCTGGAGAGCTAAACTTTCTGCTCCCGAAGCATTTGATAGAGAGGAATCTGCAGACATCAAGAAGAGGGTAGAAACTAAATGAACCTACTTTTCCTAGAACTGTGAAAAATTAGAATCAGAGACACAAATTACAATAAAAATAAAGCAGAAATCAACAAAGCTCCCTAACTATACCCTGGTATGCAGACTTGGCTTCAGTCTACCCTGTTCAGCCTTCTGATTAGAAATTGATAAGGATTTGTTTTCCAAAAGCAATTCCCACATTACATAAAGGGCCACATTGCTCAGTCTCTTACTCCTTTTTCTGCCCTTGTAGCTCATTCACAGAGGCTGGTGCTTCTCTCTGTAGACTGCAGACAATCCAAGTCCTCATTACAGCACTTCTTTTTTGTCATGATGGCATGACAACACTAGGCCTTAAGTCAGCTTAAAACAAAAGGTCTTCCAGTGCTTTGTCAAGACCTATCATTCCTCAGTCTCACTGAATTCTCTTTTACAAAAGTAACGCTATAGCCAGGTGTGGTGGTATATACCTTTGGTCCCAGCAAACAGCAGAGGCAAGTGGTTCTCTGTGAGTTTGAGGGCAGCCTGATCCACATAGTGAGTTCTAGGACAGAGATCCTGTCTCAAAAACCCCAAAGTAACATTATGTCTTCTAAGGAAAAGTCACTTTAAGAAAAGCTTCCCAGGTGCTTTTAAAAACTGCTGCCATGGGCCTAGAGAGCACCTTACCGAATTCCACATCAGAAAGATCTCCGCCATTGGGAAAGTCCCGACAATTATTCCTAGTGGAAACCTTGTTGATACTTGATTGAGAGTCAGAAGCACAAGCTTTGGCCACTGACTGCACCAGATGTTCATCATCAGCATTTCGCCAGCCCCACCAGCTAACCTCCGGTTGTCCACAGCGGGCAATGACTGCGCCATTGCTCTGGTGCCTGTGTGGAGACAAGAGACAATAACTCCTATTTCAAGGCCCCCAGTCTGATGCTCTATGTTCACATTAAAAAGTATAGTAGTTAATTTTAAGTTCTTTAATGAATAGCCTGGCACTGAGTAATTACTGAATTAAGCTCAAATCCTTGCAGCATTAATAGGGAGAGAAATGAATAACAAAACCTACACAACTTTCTCAATTATCATCACACTATAGTGCCCTCTATAAAGTTATCAACAAATGATAAATAAATATTCTCAGAGAAAATGAACTAACACTCCTGCAGTCTCACAGGAGCCTTGGTACAAGCACAAGCTGACAATAGACAAAAAGAGAACAGAGTCAAGCACTGCTTCTTGGTAGCAGCATTTTCTCAAGTAGGCTCTGTTTGCTGGCAGTGAACAGAGGCACGAATTCTTGACTCAAGTGTTGTTAGAAAAAGCCTCAAAAAAGGCCCTGCTGCCAAACACTTAAACGGTGTTCATGAACAAGGGACAGCAGTGTTAAACTTGGTGGCAGTGTGGACTCTAAAAATTCCTCAGAGTTGGAGTGGTAAACGTGGTTCCTGTTAGTACCTCTGCCATGAGGCTAAGCTCACACAGACCAAGAAGCTGCATGGTACCAGCTGCAAAAGTCGAGCCTTTAATTCTAGCAGATTAAAGGTGTGGTAAGAAAAAGATCTATAGTAAAGACAGATTCAGACAAAAAACAAACAAACAAACAAAAAATCCTCTAAACAAAAAATAAACGTAGGCTTGGGAGAGAAAAAAAATGGTGAGATAGTCCTTAAAAAAAAAAAAAAAAAGAATAGAGTTAAAAACCAATAATAAACCATGTAAAGATGGAAATTACACAAAGAGTCTGGATACTGTATGTTACTGTGTTGTCTTTGAGTTGTTTTTTTTTGGACTGCAAAGGAAGAAGCAAGAGGGGCTAAGAGACATTTTATTATAAATGTTGTTGGATTAAGCCAACGTATATATTTTGTAAATGACTTGACTTCAAATTTGAAGTCAAAAGATATGTTACTTTGGAGAAGAGGTTTTGTTTTTTATTTCCACAAAAATTGAGAGACTGTGAATTTATTCCAGAATAAAGAAAACAAGGAAACCCCCTGGAAAACCTCAGATGGGAACAGGCCCAGATGATCCAACATTTCAGAGCATCTCTGTTGCAATTTCCTTTGATCTCTGCATCCAGAACAGCTTAAAGGAGACTGTTTGAGATCACTCAGCTTCACAGAATACTCCAGTCAGGACTTGACCATACACCTAAATTACCTCAAGATCCCCATAAGATTACTAGCACCCCCAATCATCAGAAAGTAGTCTAGAGTACTCCCACATCCCCCCACCAAAAAAAAAAAAAGTGGTTTATGGATGTTTGTCTTTGTTTAGAGTGTTGGTTAGAAGTTATTATAGATAATGGTCAGGGACAAAAGCTATACAAAGGAGATTAGATTTGAGGTTCTTTTTTTTTTTTTTTTTTTTTTTTTTAAGAAAAAATGCTGTGGGACCATGCTCTTATACACTGTAAATATTGGTTTAATAAAATGCTGACCAACCAGACGCTAGACAGGAAGAATGGTCAGAGCAATAAGACTAAGAGAATTCTGAGAAGTGGAATAGCAGAACAACACCAGCCAGATGGAGAGGAAGCAAGACCAGAATGATGCAATGAGAAAAGGTACCAAATCACATGACTAAGCATAGATAGGAATAATGGGCTAACTTAAGGCCTAACAGTTAGTTAGGCCAAACAGCTTGTAATTAATATAAGCCTTTGTGTGATTATTTGGGACTAAATGGCTTTGAGACAGACCAAGAGAGACAGAGACACTTTAGACTATACTATACTAAAAGTTGCTAAATTGTAATGACACATTTAAAGCTTTTTTAAGTTACAAAAGTAATCATCTGGTTATAAAGATGGTGAGCTCAGTGTAAGTAAGGTACTGAGCAAGCCTGGTACCCTGTAATCCATCCCTGAACTCATGTAAAGGTGGAAGGAAGCAACAGATTCCACATACACATCACACACATAATAAGTCAATGACTAAATAAAATTTTATAAATCTTTTTTTTAAAAAAAGATTTTTGTTCTATATTTTACTTCTGTGTGTATGGGTGAGTTTGTGTGTGGAAGGAGAGGCCAAAAGGGACAATAGATCTCTAGAAGCTACAATTATAGGCAGTTCTGAATGCCCAACATGGGTGCTGGTAACCTAACTCCCAGTCATTTGAAAGAACAACAAGTGTTCTTTACCATTTAATCAACTCTTCAGCCCAAATAAATACTTTATGAAGGTCTACCAATTCTATATTCTGAAGAAAATGCCCATGATTTTAAAAATACTCTTGAAGATACACGTGCAAAGCTGCACAAACAGTATAAATGTGTTTACACAGAATACAGTATTCCACTCCTTTTTCTTCTTTAGGAACAATCTGAGCAAAGTTTGTTTTTTAACCCTTAAATTCACACATAATAAATTAATTGGTGGTAGAACAGTTTGCTTATAGTTTGCTGTTATTGTGTCTTCTTTTTCAATCCTCCCAAACTGGGATTACACATTATTACCAACACCTCATTGGCTCACACACAAATAAAACAAATGACATGAATGAAGTCCAATAGATTTTTGTTGTGCTTCCCTAGTAGGCCGGGGAACCACTGAGCTGAATGACTGCAAACGTGAATCGGGTGGCAGGGCCTTCCTGAGCACCCTCTGTCTCTGCAAGGTTTCCTAGCACTGAGTCAGGGACAGCAGATAGCACTTTTCACCCTGGGTCTTAGATTTTTCAGGGTCAACTGGGCCACTACAAGTAGTAATTGTCTCTTAATCTTTGATATTGTATCAAAGAGAGTTCAAGCAGACAGTTACAATCACTTTAAAAGGAAAATAAGGTAAAATAGACATTTTACCATTTTAAGGAACAGAATGTGGAAAAAATACAAAAGGGTAAAAGGTCTAGTAAATGAACCCACCTACTAAAACATGGAATGCTTCTATTTTACATGAAAATGCAAAGGTTCTAACTGCCTCTAAGTCAATGGTCAGACAAGCTCCCAATAGCATAAGGTGTTTTGAAATATCACCATGTGCATAGACATAGGAGCTGTGAGCTGCACTACAGATGGAAGACTTCCTAAGATCTTATTGTGTTAGAGCAACTCCATATTTCTAATCAGATACTGGTTCAGCTCAGTGCTGCCAAGTAACTACTGGTAATGACCTCAGAAATCACTGCTGCAGCCCACAAATAACTCAATCTAGAAAATGTTGGATTTGGAGGCATCTTGAGTTTGAAAAAAATGTGATGATTTGAATGAGACTGGGCCCCATAGGTTCATATATTTAAATGCTCAGTCATTAAGAAATAGCACTATTTGAGAAGAATTAGGAGGTGTGACTTTGTTGGAGTAGGTATGGCCTTACTGGAGGAAGTATGTCATGGGGGTGGTCTCTCAGGTTTCAAACAGCTCACACTTACAAATCAGGATGTAGATCTCAGCTATTCCTCCAGCTCTGAGAGAGCTGCCATGATCCCTGCCATCATAACAAACTAAACCTCTAAAACTGTAAGCAAGCTCCCAGTTAAATGCTTAAGAGTTGCACTGATGTGGTGGATTGAAAGAAAATGACTCCCAAAGGGAGTAGCAGTACTTGGAGGTGTGACCTTTTTGGAGGAAGTGTGTCACTGTGGATGCAGGCTTTGAGGTCTCTTCTCAAGCTTCACTCAGTGTAACACTCAGTTGACTTCCTATCGCCTCTGAGTCAAGATATAGGGCTCTGAGATCCAGCGCCATGTCTGCCTGCACACCACCATGTTTCTTGCTCCCCATTCTGATGATAACGAACTGAACCTCTGAAACTGTAAGCAAGCCACCACAATTATAAGAGTTGCTATGGTTATAGTGTCTCTACACAGCAATAGAAGAGTGACTAAGATATCACTTCTGCTGGCACTGAAGAATGTCCCCAACAATCTTCAACACACCCTTCACAAAATTAACAACATAGGAATTAAATTTGGAGATCAGAGATAGAAGATACATGTCCTAGGATAGAGAGCAGCTCAGGAAGCCTGCTTGATTTACATGAACTACATCAAGAACTTTCAACTGTAATCTTGATTTTCTCTCAAAGACTGAAAATGAAAATTTCCATATTATGTATATAGTCTAGAATGGGAACACACTAGAACTCATGCCTTCTAAAATAACATTTTAGAAAATTAAAAAAAAAATCATATTCTAAGGAGCTTTTCTTACCTAGCACACTTAGGCTTTTTGCCTAAGGGCAGGATTTATTGATGCCTGTTACTCAGAAGATGAGAGTCCTTGCCCTTCTGCTCCAAGCCTGCCAGGCAGCTGATCTAATACAGCTGTGGGTCCCAACAGTAGCCAGCTGCCTTTCCCATTCTCATAATCCCCCCAGTTCTCACTACTAACCCCATGTCATTCTCACCATTTGAGTGATAGGTAAATCTGGTGACCTACTTTTGCAGTAGTGTCTAAAAACAAGTGATGAAAATGCAAAGTACAGGCTTAATGGGTCCACCAAGCACAGCAGATATTATTCACTTCCTGTATTCAGGGCGGGCATTAGAATTTGCTTTCAATAGGGAGAAATGCCACAAGAAATACAGTTTCCTAGAGCCTCAATATTTAAATGCAAATGGTGAGCAGTTTTTAACTAAGCCATTGTTTAGTCTCACCTTGGGCAGAATCTAAAAAGTCTACACGCCAGAAGATTAAATGGAGACTGTTAACATTACAAAACACAATAATGACTTTCTAAAAATGTCACATGGTTGTGTAAAAGTAAACAGGTCACTGACTTATAAAGCTAGCACTCCAGAATATACTTTATTCCACATGTCACTGAGAGACATTAAGGTGCTAAGAGGCCCTCATCAACATACTATAGCAGCACTGAAAGGTAAGAGCTATCTTTCCCATTCTACTCATCAGAAGCAGACTGAGGTCAATTAGGGGGCTGCAGTCAGAATGGACAGGAAGTCAAGTCTGCCTGTCTCTGTCTCACCCACCCCTTTGAAAACTTGCACCCCTTAGCATTTGTATACATAGCTATTTCCTCTAAATTAAAATACTCCTCTTACAGGGAAGAGGAAAATGGTCTAACAGCAGTAAACACTTCCTGGGAAAGAAAACTATGGTGGGGCTGCCTGAGGTTCTGTGGAGAATGCCATCAATGCAGCTTTCACAAGTCATCAATCATCTGTTCCTCTAAACCACTCCTCACTCACGCTATTCCTATGAAGAGCCGTAAAAGCTGCAATTGGTTAGCAAGTTAAATCAGATGGACCATTCTAAGGTCTGTAGTGTGTGTCCTATCTGGGATTAATAGAGGTTCATTCATGTCTCCCCACAAGAAGACACACTCAATCATTGCGGTTTCTAACTGAAAACAAGTGTCCCTCCACATGTCAAGGTGACAGCCACAAACGCCATTATAGCTCATCCAGCCCAGTCTAAATTTCACCAATCTCTCAACACAAAAGCCCTGTTAAACATCTCAGGTTAAATACAGCAATCACCAGAAAGAATGCTTTTTATTTTTTCTGCAAGACAGATTTTTCTCTTTGTAGCCCTGGCTCTCTGCCCTGGCTCTCCGGGAACTTTGTATATCAGGCTGGCTTCAGATTCAGAGATCCCTGCCTCTACCTCTGGAATCTGGATCAAAGGTGTGTGCCAACTGCTCAGTGTAAAATAATACTTTTAAAAAATAACAACAACAAAAACAAATACAAGGTCTTCCTGTATAGTACCCGTCTAACCTGGAAGTCCTTATGTAGATCAGGCTAGTCTTGAACTAAACACCTATCTAACTCTTCTTGAGTGCTAGGATTGAAGGTGTGCTGCCCAGACACTTTTCTATTAAAATATTCTCATCAGAGTCCACTCATACCACCAGCTAGTGTTCTGGACACAGAGAGTGTTGGCATATTTCTTTCTGCAGGCAGTTTCAGCAACAGAAAGCATGGACTTTCCAGGGACTGTCTTTGACGCCAACCCATTCTGGCACTTGCTGAGCAACAGGTGGTGGGGCAGCAGTACCAGCCTAAGCTGGCTGGTCTGACTCACTTACCTGTAGATGACAGCAGGGATGCGCTTCCAGGATCGGAAGCCTGCCACACTTTCTAGTTCTTTGTCAGTGATCCAGGCAGGTACTATGAGCTCTTGAGGATAGCTACCACATAATCTGTTGGAAAGGAGAGAGCGGTGGTGAGGAGGAGGACGAGGAGGACGAGGAGGACGAGGAGGAGGAGGAGGGAGTAAGATGGTAGAGTGAGACAGATGCAGCAAAGGGAGACTGTTCATGGCACACAAAGCCAGCTAAAAGGCAGAGAGGGTGCTTACCTAGCATGTTCAAGGACCTGTATTCATTCTCTAGCACAGTAGAAAAAAATAACAGAAGAGAAACTGAGGGGGCATTATTTGAGTTTCTGGTCTCCACAACAGAATGGGGAGGCATACATAATTCTGCTTATGTTTTATGCACATTATCTGTGATGGTTCAATCTGATGCTACCTTTTGAAATCTGATAACCTAGCAATGAAACAATGAAAAGTAGAGGGGCATTCCCACCCTCCATAATTTTCTGTCATAATTAATATGTATGCATATATGTATGCCATTTTTAACTACTGGAATAGCAAGTTAATTTTTTTTTTAAGCAGCTTTGTCACCTCTCTTAGTTTTGGTTTTTGAGGCTCTTGTCAAAGGAAGCAAAAAAAGGGCAAAGTCTACCATTTTAAATCTCCAGAGACCTCTTCAGATTAATTTACTCAATCTCTGATTTGAACCAGGATGTTCTAATTCTAAGTAACAAGTGCAGCCAGGAGTTATACAAATAAAATAAACAGGAATAATCCCAGTGAGCCAAATTAGTAAAGTGAATAATCTATTAATCATAATTTCTATAGAACACATTACAGAAGAAACTATATACTGAGAAACATGCTATCTCTTGCTTACTCTCTCCATCCTGTCCCCCTACCCCCATTTTAAAGCATAAGGTGGTAGATACATTCTAAAATCAAGCTGGTGACCTGGGACACAGTACTTCTGACAGGTTTTATTTACAGGACAGTATCACTGGGTAATCTTACTTTTGAACAGTGAAAACAGTATGGAAATTAATCCTAAAACTCACAAACCATCTGTGCTGGCTGCTGGCTAGTTTTCATGTCAACTTGACACAAGCTGGTGTCATGTGGGAAGAAGGAACCTTAGAAAATGCCTTCATAAAACTGGTCTGTAAGCATTTTCTTGACTGATGACTGATATGGGAGGGTCCAGCCCACTGTGAGTGGTGCCACCCTGGGAAGGCGGTCCTGGATGGTACAGAAATCAGTAGAGCAAGCCATGGGAGAGTAAGCCAGAAAGCAAGCGGTACTTCTCCATACCCTCTGCTTCAGTTTCTGACCCCGGGTTCCTACAGTGAGTTCACTCTCTGACCTTCTCTGGTGAGGACTGTGATGTGGAAATGTAAGCAAAACAAATCCTTTCCTCTTGAAGTTGCTTTCCAACCGTGATGTTTTATTTCGGCAATAGAAACTCTAACTAAGACACCATCATGTTCATCATCCTCCCAACTCTCTTCTATGCATAATTAGGACATTAGGACTTCAGAGTTTTGATTACTCTATACTACATCTCTTTCTTTCCTGCTCTCAATTTCCAGAAGATAAAGAATCAGATGTTTAAAAGTCACTGAACCAGGATGATTGTGGTTGAGAATAGCTACACAAACTTCCTAACACCCATTCAAGCTCTTTTTTGTTTGTATTGTTTTCCTAGACAGGGCTTCTCTGTACAGTCCTGGGTGTCCTCAAACTCATAGATCCACCTTGCCTATATTTCCCAAGGCTGGGATTAAAGGCAAGTGCCTCCATCCAAGCTCTTGCTACTCTAACCTTGTTCTTTTTATTTTGTTTTAGGTTCAAGACTAAGCCTGGATCTCATTCTTTAGCAGCAAAATGACTGTTTCACAGTCCTGGAGACTGACTTACTCATATGAACTGATGGTTTTGTGCTCACTGTCTAGCAGATCCCACCTCTTCTACTCAGAAGTCAGCTCTGGTAAGTAGCTGTGGGTAAGTAGCTCAAGGTAGGGAAAGGGGGTTCCACTCAGCATCAGATTCCTATAGCTTTTCTTCCCTCCAGATTGCCTCTGAGAACAGCTCCATGAGAAGCTCTTGCACCATTGTAAGCCCAGGTTACAATTCCTTGGCTAGGCCCACGTGAAGAGCTGTAGTAAGTGGTAGGTTTTGGTCAAACACAAACAGAACAGAAAATAGCACTGTAATCTGAGGTAACTGAAAAGATCAAAGGATGATCAGTGCTGCAAAGGAACTTATGAGGAGGAGAGATTCATCTCAGTCTTCTGGACAATGTTGTTTTACAGAGACTTAAATTGTCAAAAATCACAGTATTTAACCACCTTTTCTCACCAAAGCACTTACATGTTTTAAGGAAAGAGGTAATGGATGAACATTTAATAATAGTTATTTAATATTTAATGGTTAAATGGTCATAGCAATGAAAATTTGCCATTAAGATTAGCACTGAGGGACTGGGGATATTTCTTAGTAGGAAAGTGCTTGCTGTGCTATCATGAGTACCCAAGTTCAGATCTCCAGTGCCCAAAGGCTGGGTGTGGTAGCATATGCCTATAATTCGAGTATTGGGGGAGGAGGGGCGGACAGAAGGCTCTTTTAGAGCTTGTTGGTCAGCTAACCTTGCTGAACTGACAAGACCCAGGTTCAATGATGACTTTCTCAAAAAAATAAGGTGACAAATGATAAAAGAAGACACTTAATATTGGCTAGCCTCTGATCTCCGCCCACATCTACACAGGTGCATGCATGTAAACACTCAAGAACATCACACACACTCATACACACTCAGGCACACACGCGCAGACTCCCACTCTCTCTCACACACACATACTCATGCACACGTGCACAAACTCACTCACAGAGTATTTGTCTTTCCTTTTAAGCTCACTGGTCTGCTCCCTAACATAAAGCCAAAGCGGTGATGCAAACAACATTGCCCACGGTAAGCACAGCATCATCTAGACACATCTGTGGAAAGAACAACGGAGGCCTGCAGGGGTTAAAAAGGAAGGCTTCAGGATCATATTAAGGAAGAATCATTTTCCACTTGAAATACTGAGCAAAAAGTTCAAAAAGAACTCTGAAGAGCATGATTTTAGAGATGATAAACAAAATTCAATTCCAAAGTAGGTAAGTTCAATATTCTGCCACCTGAGAACTGGGTCTTCTATTAAAGGTACTGGCCGTAAAACTCAGTCTACAAGTATCTATGTAACTCACTTGTATTTCTCATTGATGTTGGAAATCCTCCAGGCATTGTTCATATCAAAACCCATCCGCTCCACTTCATTCTTAAACCTTGATGTTACATGCTCCCCTAGGGACAGAGACAGACAGCGGAAACAAAGAAATAAATACAATTTTGCAAAATGGAAAACAAAACCCCCACTACTTTGCTCTGAATATTTAAGTTGTTTTAAAGGCTGGGGTATAGAAATAGATAACATATATTTAGCTTTAGTTGACAAAGTGAGCAGAAAAAAAAAGAAGACTAACTTAGATTAAGAATGAAGTCATTTTAGCCACTGCATGCCTTTAATCCCTGCACTGGCAGACAGAGGCAGGCATTTCTTTGTGAGAATTCTAAGCCAGGTAGGGCTCTATAATTAAGACCTTGTCTTAAAAAAAAAAAAAAAAAAGAAAAGAAAAAAAAAAGTATGTTACTTATACTCTCTGTGAGCACTGCACTTAATTTCTCAGAGGACAAACAGTCTGGCCAGGTTAGTATGACCCATTTCTCTGGCCCTAAAGCCCATGTTCTTTCTTGTGACCACACAGACTACTTTCCTATGTTCATATTCAGCATACATAAGAAATAATTGTCCCACCTACTAGTTTAATAAAAATTCTGACTGGCTATAAAGACAAACAAAAAGTATGGGTGAAGCTACCAGACTAGAAAAACTCTAAAAACAAAAAGAACAGAGCAGAGATGCCACAGAGACATCAGAGATGATACAGATGCAGAAGACAACTATGATACTCTTAAAAAAAAAAAAAAATACAGAGCCACATGGCTAAAAAAGATAAAAATCCTGTTAGTTTAAGAATAAAGAGTTAACAAGTTATAGGCCTGGGCCCCAGGTCAATCAACATAAAATTAATATAAGCATCTGTGTGTCTCTATGTCTCTGTGTGTCTGCAAGTTCTGCGGGTCTGCAGGTCCGAACTGCGAGGCTAGACTGGAAAGTCTGGGCCAAAAACCTAATACTACGACACCCCATTATTAAAAGAAACTAGACATCTACAAGAACTTCTATCCACATATAGCCTAGTCACATTTCTCATAAATGTGGTCCTTTTTCCCTTCAGACCATAACAAAGGTAGAGGCAGAACTCCATCTAAAAAACTTTCCCACTTAAAGAAGTGAACAGTCCTAGAGTGTAACTCACTAAACAAAACCACAGAGCAGGCTTCTAATGTGTGCATCTCCTGTTGAAAGCTATAAAACAAATGTTGGTGGGGCTAAAAGAAAGCACAACATACAAAACACACAACAGACGGTTTTAGAGAGAAGGATAAAGCTTTGTTCTCCCTGGGGAATGAGCTTCAGAGCAGGAAACACCAATTGCTTGGATAAAGGCCAACCCTGTAAAACTACATCCCATTTAAACTACTTTTCTTGAGTCTAAGCTAGGTATCACATGCTTCCGGAAGAGGAGCTATTAAAAAAAAAAAAAAAAGAAAAAATTCAGAGCAGCAGGAAAAAATAACTGTTAGATCTGGTCCATTTGGAAAAGTTTTAGAAGCAATGTAACAAGCTCTCAAATCGGACAAAAAGCTATCTCAATTGAGGCGCCATCTGTCTACAAATTGTAAGGAGTGTTGGCCCTTCAGACTAAACAGGGAGCCTTTCATTTAAAATACAGAGCTGTAAAATCACGGCAACTTTCAAGTTTGTTAAAAGAAGACAGCTGGAGAGTTGGCTAAGTGTTAAGAACACTGGTTGTTCTTCCAGAGTTCCTGAGTTCAATTCCCAGAACTCACATGGTAGCTCACAATTGTCTATAACGATATCTAATGCCCTCTTCTGGTGTGCAGACCTACATGCAACCAAAACACTCAAATACATAAAATACATACACACATCTTTAAAAGGGAAAGATGTTGTCCCTTCTCCTGATATACTTTTAAGTTTTACAAAAGTAGAATGAATTTATATTGATGGTCTTTTATATTAACACCTTGATTTTTGAATAAACAGTTATCCTAAAAGGATCCTGTGATTTAAAAAATAACCATCTGGCTGGCATCTTAGCGAGTAATCTATTATTTAAATTTGAGCTATGCTGGAGAAGAACCTGGAACAGGAAGCAGCCACTGGGCAAAGAACCTATTTAACCTCCACAGCCAGATGGATAGATGGCTTGAGAGGTAGTTGTGGCCAAGAACAGAACTCATTAGCTGACAGTAGCTCTACAGTTAGACAGCTGTGCTGTGAGCTTGAGGTCTAAAGGTAGATTAGGCTCTGGAGCAACCTTTCCAGTGTACACTAGAGTACACTGGAGTACACTGAAGTCTGAAAGCTCTGAAGTCCCTTCCAAATACTCAGGGGGTTAGAAAGTATGGAAACAGGGCCTTCATCTGTGCAGATCTGAGTGCTATGGATATTTCTCCCACTCACCACTCTCTAACTAGGACCCAAGGTCACCAACTAAAAAGCTAAGCGTGGCCATCAGAAGCCTTTGGTACACAAGGAAGATAAACTACAAAAACAAAGACATCTGTGGCAGACATAGTAGAGGCTCACCCAAATCAGCTCAAATCAGCACAAATCTGAAAGATAAGAATCTATGGGTACAGCTGACCTTCCTCTTCCTCCCCATGCATGTAACTGGCATTCTGTCATCTGAAGCTTTTACTTTTATTTTTCCATTTTCTTTACACTATGTTTTTGGTAGTATTTTCATTTATGACACTTTAAAAAAAGTATTTATCTAAAAAATACATATGGATGTTTTATCTGTGTGTATGTGTATGTCCGTGTATCACTTGCTGCTGGTGCAGATGGAGGCCAGAGGAAGGCATAGAATCCCCCTGGAACTGGAGTCACACAGATGATTTGAGCCGATATGTAGGAGCTGGGAATTGAACCCTGGGCTCAGAAAGAGCAGCCACTGCTTTTATCTTAACTGCTGAGCCATCACTGAAGCTCCAACTTTTATGTCTTTAATTCTCATTCTTCATAAATTAACCTCATATAATATTTCCTTTCCTTACTCGGTTTTTCCTCATATTTCTCACTGCTTTTCTTCCTATGATATCTTAAATAGTATTTTAACTTTGTTTTAATGGTTTCTGGAGACAGAGTCACAAAGCCACAGTTGTTTCTAAGGCTGATCCTCCTACCTCTGCCTCCTCAGTACTAGAATTACAAGCATGCTCCATTATGCCCAGCTATCTTACTGTCTTTAAATTAAAAAAAAAAACATATTTTTTTAAATTTATGTACTTATTATTTTATGTGTATAAATGCAGGTTCACGCATGTGAAAGTCAGAGGACAGTTTGTGGAGATCAGAAGATCAGTTCTCTTCTCCTGTCTTGAGTTCTGGGGATAAAACTCAGATCTTAAGCAGCAAGCACTTTTACCTCTCAGCCATCCACTGGCTCATGCTTCATTTTTATTCGTTTTTATATTTATCTAATTTAAAAATTTAGATTTATGTTTTGTTTTATATGTAATTTTCCTGCAAGTATGTATGTACATCCCATATTTGCCTGGTGCTGTCGGAAGACAGGAGGAGTCAGTACCTTAGAATTGGAGTTACTGAGGGCTAAGAGCCTAAGAACTCATGTGAGCACTGGGAACTGAACCTGTCTTCGGCAGGAGCAACAAGTGCTTTAAACACAGAGCCATCTCCAGCCTCTTCATTTATCTAATTTAAAAAACAAAACAACAACAAACCTCAACCATTCTCACAAACAGGATATTTTCTTGTTTTATTGGTTTTTTTTTTAATTTTTTCTAAATCTCCGATTTTCTTTTCCCTTCCCTAACTTCTCCACTTGCCTTCCCTGTATTTAACCTTCCTTGCAGCCCATCTCATTCCTTCACTGTTTCCCATCTGCCTGAGTAGTTCTGCCCCAATAGTACAGCCTATATTAGTTTTGCCATTTTCTGTGTCAGTCATTGTTAATATAGGAGTGAGCTTTAATCAGGTTCAGATGGATTCTTGTCTTACATGATCTGACACTGCCATTAGAAGGTTTATTTGCTTATTTAGCCTTTCTCAGTGGGAATAAGGACTCACTAAGAATACCTACAAATAAAATCAGAAACAGAAGAATATGAAAGGTCAGAGCATTTTAACTCCCTAACTGCTGAATTCAAAGACACTGCCAGATGAAAACCCCAAGTGTATTGGTGAAATGATTGGTGGTCTCAAAGAATATGCAACCAGGAGCTAAAGAGAAAAGTCAGCAAGGAATGCAGGCAAAGTAAGCAACATAGATGATAAAACATCATAGAAAAACACAGCAAGAAAATGGTGTGAATGCTAGAAACAAAGAACTTGGTAAGTCAGATTTTAAAAAAATGAAAATAACATCAACAGACCACCCATGCAGAGGACTCTCAGGAGTAGAGGCCATAGTCAAGTTAAGACCACATTAAAGCATAAATAAAATAAACAGTCAGGTATGGTGGTACTCAATTTAACCCCAATAATCAGAAGGCAGAAGCAGGTAGATCTTTAAGTTTAAAGAGTTCCAGATCAACCAGAACTACACAGCGACACCCTATCACAAAACAAACAAACAAACATAACCCTGGGACACAGTCAAACCAAGATAAAGAGATAAAAAAAAGTCCAGATATTAAATAGGAAACAATTTATCAAGAAATGTAACAGTTGTAAAAACATATGCACTGAATGTTGGGGCTTCCATTTCGTAAAACAACAAGCAAACATTAATGAACACAAAAGGTCACATAGTTCCTGACACAGGAATTGTGGGTGACTTTAATACCCCACTCTCAGACATGTCATCCAAATAAAAATCCACAAAGAAATTTCAGAATTAAACTACTTCATAGATCAAGTGAATAAAACGGACTTCTACAAAATATACGTTCTTCCAGCAGTCCCTGGAACCATAAAGTACATCTTAACAACAACCTGAGAACTGAAAAAAATTCTAGTATCTTCTCAGATCACCATGGAATAAAACTAGAAATCAATAGCAAGAGAAGCCATAGAAACTACATAAGTACATGGAAAGTGAACAACACACTCATAGTAAGTCACTAAAGAATCCAGAGAGGAAATTTTAAAATTTCTAGAATCAAATAAAAATGAAAACACAAGTTAACAGACCATTTGGGATACATCTAATTCAATTAAAAAGGAAAGTATATAGCTATAAGCAACTGCATTTAAAAAAGTTATCTGTAGACATTAAAAAATGCCATGCCACACATACGTACTATTGACAATACATACATACACAAAAATAAATGTTTTAATTGTTTAAGCATTATTATATGTATTTATGGAGGCTGGGGTACATGCCACAATACATGCAGAGAAGTCAGAGGCTAACTTTATCTGTTATCTATTGTTATCTACTCCCACTGTGTAGGTCCTGGGGACTGAACTCAAAGTCACCAGCCTTGGCAGCATGCACCTTCAGTGGATACACTGAATCATGTCATTGGTCCAATATACATGTCTTTAAAATAACTGAAGCCTTTTTAAGGGCTGTAGGGATGGTTCGGTGGTGGTAAAAGTGTGTGCCATGTAAGCCTAATGACCTGAGTCCAGATTCCAGGAACCCATGCAAAATGTCAGAGTTGCACATACCAGAAATCCCAGCATGTATAGAGAAAAGTGGGAAGTATAATAAGAAAATCACCCAAAAACATATGAGTCAGCTAGCCTGGAGTCCACAGCACAGCAGCAAACAACATGGCAGAAGACGAGGACCAACAGTCAGTTGTCCTCCAGCCACCACAGGCATGTTCACTCATAAACAAGTACACACATATGCACAAGAAAATGAGTAAAAACTTAAAAATCAAAGACCTCAATAAATAACCTAATGATGTACCTCCAAGGATTTATAAAAACAAGGACTACAACTGGAGAGATGGCTCAGAGGTTAAGAACACTGGCTGTTCTTCTTACAGAGGTCCTGAGTTCAATTCCCAATAACCACATGGTGGTTCACAACCATCTATAATGAGATCTGGTGCCCTCTTCTGGTGTGTGTATACATAATAAATAGATAAATCTTAAAAACAAAAACAAACAAGGACTAGTCAAACTCAAAACCTGGCTGGCAAGAAATAATAAAGATCAAAGCAGAAATGGTCAAAATGGAGGATGAAAGAACAATACATAAATCAATCAAACAAAAAGCTTGCTTGTCACCAGACTTAGCAAAGAGGAACAGAAGACCTGATTAATAAAATTAGAAGTAAAGAGGCAGTGAAACAGCTCCCCGGGTATAGGAATTTGCCACCAAGCCTAACGACCCAGGACCCACATGGTAGAAGGGAAAAAGCTAACTCCCAGGAGTCGTCCTCTGACCCCTACTTGCACCCCCTCAGCCACATACACAAATAAATAAATATATGTAATTTTTAAAATTAGAGATGAAAGGAGAAAGTTTATAACAAATCTCAATGAACTCAGAGGATCATTTGAAGATATTTTGAATCTTTACATTCCAAAAAACCCAGGAGAACCTGAAAGAAACCGACAAGTACTTGGGTTATATATGCCCTACTAACATTAGAGCAAGAAGAGAAAACAATTCAAATGCACCCATAGCAAGCAACAAGACGACGTGGTAATAAAAAGTCTCATCACACCTTCAATCTTCAACATTCTTCAAGCTGTTCCACAAAATACAAAGGAAAAAATATTACAAAACTCATTCTATGTACAACCAGTATTACCCTGATACCAAAACCAGGTAAGGACACAACAACAGCCAAATACAAGCCAATTAACCGGGTAAAAATGTCTAAGATTTTCTCCATAAAATATATATATAAATCAAATTTAAGAACACATTAAGAGGATCATATACTATAAGCCAATTGATTTCATTTCAGGTAAGCAAGGCTCAACATATGTATGTCAATAAGTGTAACAGAATACATAGAGTTAAGAATACCAGTCACATAACCATCTCAACAGATGCAAAATATCTCAATATATCATAATTTAATACATGGTAAACCAACAGCATTAGAGATGGAGCTCAGGTCATCAAGCTTGGCAGCAAGCACCTTTACCTGGTGAGCCATCTCACTGGCCCTTCATATCTTATTTTAATATATCAGATCAAATAGGAGAAACATGGTATTTCCTCTAAGACGAAGCTCTTATTCAATATAGTACTTCAAAATTTAGCTGCAAGAGCAAAATAAGAGAAAGTAATAAAAGGATATAAGTGAGAAAGGAGGGAGTTTACAGATCTCATACTTTAGATATCCTAAAGAGCACCTCAAAGCAAGGTGTGTGCTATATACACTTGTGACATCAGCACTTGGGAGGTAGAAACAGGAGAATCAGGAGTTCAAAGTCAAGGTCATCCATCCTACACAATGAGTTTGAGGCCAGGTTCAGCTACATGAGACTCTGCCTCCAAATGAATGAATGAATGAATATACTACCTCAGTTGGTAGAGCATGAAACTCAGGGTCAGGAATTCATGCCCTATGTTGGAAACCAGATATTGCACAAATTCTATTTGGTACTATAATAAAAACCTGGAGCCAATATAGGAGAAAACTGAAATATCAGAGAGATAAAGAAACAAACCACAGCCAATTCTCACCCTGCCAACTCTTCAGGCCTGTCTTCCCAAATCCTCTGACTCCAACCTCTCAGCCAAAATGGGAAGTATCAGGGAGAGCTGAACTTCTCCCTTCTCTCCCTGGTTCAACTGTCCTTGAGCTAGGATTAAAGGTGTATGCCACCACCAGGCTCTCTTATCCCTGCCTCTGATGGGATTAAAGATGTGGATCACCACTCCTTGACTTTCATGACTCTATCCTTTGGTATCCCAGACTATTTTTATTAAATATACAACATATCACCACAACAAACAATCACCAGAAAAGTCTAGGACCTAATAAATTCTTTCAACAAGGAGAACACAAAAATCAACATATAAAATCGGTAACAATTCTATATGCCAATAACAAACTGGTAAAGAAAGAAAAAATTTCACTCACAATAGCTTCAATAAATAAATAATCCTTACCAAAAAGGTAAAGACCTCTACAATGAAAACTTCATGACATGAAATAAAAGAAGTGTTTAGAAGATGAAAAAACTTACCATGTTGATAGACAGAATTAATATTTTAAAGCTGGCTAGTTTCAATGCATCTATATCACCCCATCAATAAATGGGATAATAAAGTGAGCAAGTAGTTCTCTAAAGAAAAAATACAAACAGCCAAAAAAATATCTGAAAAAGTGTTCAACATCCCTAGCTACCAGAAATGCTAATTCATCAAGAAAATGAATGACAACAAATGGCTGGCCAGGAATGTGGAGAGAAAGGAAGAGCCCTTACATGCTTCTGATGGGAATATAAATTAGTAAACCAACTATGGAACGTAATAGGTAGTTTCTCCAAAACAAAACAAAACTTAATACTATAAGTACCCAAAGAACTTTTTATTTTTTTAGGACAGGGTTTCTCTGTGTAGTAACAGCCCTGGTTGACCTGGAAATAAGGCTAGCCTCAAACTCACAGAGATCTGCCTGCCTTTGCCTCTGAGTACTGGGATTAAAGGTGTGTGCCTCCCCTGGGAACTCAAAGGACTCTTAAAACAACACACCACAAAATTATCTGTACATCCACGCTTACTGCTATACTAGTTATAATAGATAGCTAAGAAACTGGAACAAGTCTAAATGTCTAACAGATGAATCAAAAAATGTACATACACAATGAAATTGTGTTTATTTACTAAAAAAGTTTACATGTATTTGTGTGAATTTGAGCGGCAAACATTTGCCTCAATGCTCATGTGGAAGTCAGAGGACAATTTTTAGGAATCAGTCTGTGGGCCTAGTGATTAAACTCAGGTCATCAAGCTGCACCCCCATCTCTCTAGCCTCATTTGTGTTTATTAAGTCAGAAAAGTGAATACAAGTACATTTACATGACTGTATTCTCCATGAGTTTCCATCTGAGAATTCCAATGTCTATACTGATAAAACATCAGACATAATGTAATATTCCAACTTACTTTACATTTAAAGCGTATTTATTTATTATCACTGTGGATATGTGCATGTGTGGATATGTACCATAGCATACATATCCATAACTTTGTAGAACTGGTTCTCTCTTTCTACTTTTACTAGGGTTCCAGGAACTGAATTCAGATTGTCAACTTTGTGTGGCAAGTGCTCTATCTACTGTGCTATCTCACTAGGTTTTTGAATGACTTTTTGATTCAATGGTTTGCCTTCTCTGCTCCCTAGTCTACCTTTTCAACATTTAATAATTCTTGCACTAAAATTTAAGTCCAAACATTATCATTTTATTGAAAATACATTTTTAAAACAAATGAACAATCTTTCTCATTGGCCATGATGTCAATCTGCAATTTTAACAAAAATCTAGCTCCCTCGATTGTGAGTATGCAAACCCACAAAACACAGGTGAGAATGCAGGTGAGCACCAGAGTCAGAGAAGGTTAAGAAATACCCTTTCCAGATTTCCAAGTGGTGGGGAAGAATAATTTTTTTCTATGTATCAAGGTTCCAGAAAGTTCTTGAAGTGTACACTTCTTAAGATTCCATCCAAGGCCATAAGACAGCCAACCTAACAATAGTGTAGGACCCAAGCCCATGTTACCTTCAGATAAACAAGATCAATGTATTTGATGGGCACTTCTTACCAGATGGGCAAGAAGAATGTAAACTGCTTCAGTTTCATAAACAAAAAGTGACTTGCCTGGTATTATTTCAATTAACACAGAATATGGGCTTGAATTCTTTTGAATTCTAAAATCAATACTCTACCCACTACACATCCCCATGCTCCAGAGGCCCACAGAAAGTCAGAGGACACCTGATAACAGTATTGGTGAGAAAAGAGCCTGAGGACCAAAGACAAAGCACCCGTCTTAAAAATATTAAAAGCCAGCTCAAATCTAAAAGAAACAACTAGAATTACCAAGAGACTAAAGAGGTCCTCTTTAAAAGTTTGTTGTGAAGTGACAAATAAGAAGCAATCAAGCCTTGCTGGCAAAAGACAGGCAACTCCAAGCCAAAGAAGTTAGTGTTACAAACAACAAGATACAACCAGGCTCACTTCTAAGTTATTATTCTAGGAGACAATAGAGAAATAAAAACTGAAATAATATGCAATTGTTAAAACTCAGTAAATGTAGATATAAGATTTGTGCATTTCATTGTAACTGTACCATTAAAAACTTGAAAAAAGAGCCACATTTTTTTTTTTTTTTTTTTTTTTTTTTTAAATTTGACACAGGATCTCACCATATAGGGCTGGCTAACTGGCCTCACAGTAGGCCTAGAACTTGCTATGCAGATCAAGCTGGCCTTGGACTAAGCAGAGATCTGCCTGCCTTTCTGCCTCCTGAGTGCTGAGATCACTACACCCAGCAAAAGTCACGAACACACACACACACACACACACACACACACACACACACACACACACACACACACACACACACACACACACACTTTAACAAAAGATCAGGGAGAAAGAGAATAAAGTGAGAAATTAAGCACTTTCACTTATGTCCAAGGCTGATATGTCAAAAGCCTACTCAAATGCATTTTAACATGAACGTTACCAAACACATATTCAAAATTCACAGCTGCTTTCCACTAGGATTCCGTAATCTCACAGGAAACTAAAGTGTGGAAGAGTTTTCTTCCCTTCCCCTAGAAAGAACTTAGAATAATGGAAACACGCCAACAAGCAAAGTTCCTAAGAAGTCTGGCCTACCTGGTCTGCACAAGTCTCCATGCTGCTCTTTTTCACTGGCGTAGACCTCCATGCACCAAGCATGATATGCAAATGAGAAGAGGTCTTCTATTTTACCAGGGGGTCGAATTGCATTGTTCAATCTCTTAAGCCAATCTTGACACTGTTCAAAGGTTGGAAACTGACACCTTTGCAAAGCAAAACAAGTATGAATGGCATCAGGTGAGAGTCAGTAATAAAGTCTAAGAAGAGTGCTTGTTCATAACGAAGAGACAGCTAAGAGAGAAGAGAGCGTCACGTCAGTCAGTCATTTACAACTTCTTACAATAAGAACAGATCCGACAAATTATACCCAGTGATGCAAAATTAAGGGGAGGGGGTGGACATGTGGAAAACTTATTATTTTAATCTAATGAATCTCTTCTGAAAGTAATTAATGGTGATTATCAAAACAAAGCATTAGTTTGTCTCTCTGATGAGCCAGGTCTCACTCTACTTCAGCTAGCTTTAAAGTTATCTCTTTCAAGAAGTATGTTCAGAGTCCTTTTTCTTTTGTTCTGACATAACAGGCCAACCTACAAAACAGACCACAACACAGCCAGTTGGGCATGGTATCAAAATTTGTCTACTTAGCTATTAGGACAATCAGACCCAAATTAAGGGAGAGGACATGTAAACTTTCAGCTGCAGCCACACAGAAAACACAACAGTTGTATTATCAACAGCAATTTTCATTATATACAATTAAAGGGTTAAAATAATTAATGCGAATTGAGTTTTTGAGGACTTATGAAATTTGCATTTTTAAATGCAGTGCTGAAAACTGAAACTAAGCAAATTCTAAAATATGAATGGCTGTCAGTTATATATCAAAAGTAAGCTGGGTGTGGTAGCTCATTCCTGTAACTGCAGTGCTTGGAAAGCTGAAGCAGGAGGGCACTTGGAAACATGTGTCAGGCCGCACTGGGCTACACAGAGTGTTTCAGGAAGTAAGACTAACAGGGAGCAGCTAAAAAGGCACTTTAATGTTTTCCTTAAGAAGGTCGCTTACAACCTTCCCTTGTCCCAACCAAAGTAGCTCCTTAACACAGTGCTTACTGGTACCCCAAAACAGATCAAAGGAATAAAGTAAAAATGTTAAGGATAAATCATATCTAGAGTTACTAAATTAAAAACATATTTCAGGCATCATTTTGCAAAAATTAGAGTTAAAATTAGATTTGATAAAATCATGGATAAATGCAAAACTTAAGAGAAATTTTGAGAGATAAGACAACTTCATTTTCTCAAAGTATTTCCCATAGATTGTTTATTAGCAATAAGGGGGAAATGTAGAAATTCATTACTACTACAGAAATTGGGTAATACTTTGACTGGACTAATCAAAAGTCATCAATGGGAACAAGTGGATCATTTGTCTCTAGATGTAACCCAATACCTTGAAATGGAGAGAGAGAGAGAGAGAGAGAGAGAGAGAGAGAGAGAGAGAGAGAGAGAGGGAGAGGGAGAGGGAGAGAGAGAGAGAGAGAGAGAGAGAGAGGGAGAGAGAGAGAGAGAGAGAGAGGGAGAGAGGGAGAGAGAGGTCCAGCTGCAGACACATAACTTCAATTTAATCTTGAGGAAACTCTAGACAATCATGAGACAATCTATTGAAACAGAAAACTTTATTATTCAAAATGCCACTGTTATAAAAAAAACAGAGAAAGGCTACAGAAAGATCCCAGATTACAGAAGATTTCCATCATGGCAGCTAACTGCATTATCTGACTGTGAATGAAATTCTTTACTTAACGTCTTGAATGAGAAGGGCGAGAATGAATGCTAAAAAGGACATCACTGGAACAGGGGTAGAAGATTTGGCCAAAGTATCATCACTGTAAAATGTGAAACTGAAAATGAAGTACAGGTTTTATGAAAAGCACACTTCAACGGTTTAAGGTTGAATGGCCAAATGAAGCAATTTACTTTAATTTTTCAGAAAACAATCTCTGTGTGTCTGTCTGTCTCTGCCCGCCACCCCCCCCCACACACACACATGAACACTGCAAATGATAAGAGTAAATTGGGGTAAAATATTAACAGGGATAAATGGTACAAGATTATACTATTTTAATTTTTATACTTTTTATGTATTTAAAATTACTTCCAGGGGCTAGAGAAATAGCTCAGAGGTTAAGAGCGCTGTCTGCTCTTTCAGAGGTCCTGAGTTCAATTCCCAGCAACCACATGGTGGCTCACACTCATCTGTAATGAGATCTGGTGCTCTCACTAGCATGCAAGCAGAACACTCTATACATAGTGAATAAATAAATCTTGAAGGAAAAAAAAACCTCCAAATAAGAAGTATCTGTCTGTATAGCAATATAGACTAAAAATAAAATATTTTAGAAATTATTCTAACAGTAGATCATCAAAAGACATTTTGCTAACAAATTATGTGACAACTCTTTAAAAAATATTTTGCCAATACTTAACAGCCACCTACCTGATAACTTTGCAGTCTTTGCATGTCAAATGAAGCTGGAATATATCACGGCATTCAACACTTTCTATAAGCTGTAGTGGAACCTACAATTAAAAAGGATAAAGTCCTCTTAATCAAAAATGCATTGACTTTGCTGGCAAACTTAGCCCAACTGATTAGCAGGGGAAGAAGCAAATAAAGTGGCAGGTTTAGCTGGAACAGCAGTGATTTTCTGAAGAGTGGGTTAGTTTCCCTTTCTTAAACCAATGACCTCAAATCACAGCATGATGGCCACCAAGAAGAGGTATGGACTCTAGAAGAAAAGTGAAAATAGATACCCAAGTATCAAACTCACAAGCTCATCTCTCAAGGTACTACTTTAAGAAGCTATGATTTGCAGTAACACCAAAGTTGAAAAGCACTACACAGAAGCACTACTGGCCAAGTACAAACAGGACTGCATGTATTCACTGTCCCAGATGGCAGAGTAGATTTATTCCTCTGTTCTTAGCAAGGGATGCTTCTGGAAAAATCTGAAGGCCTAATTGCCTGCAGGTACAAAACGATGATGCACACCAGTAGCCACTGGCCAGGGTCTCTGCTCAGTAGAATAGATCATAGACGCTATACAGTAGTCAAAAAATCTAAAATCTGCTAGATCCAACTTGCTCCAAAAAATCACTGAAGAGCCTTGTTTGCCAAATAGAACACAAGGTTTGAGTGAATAGAAATGGTCCCCTCCCTGCCAACTGGATCAGCAGACCCTAGTTAACAATAGTGGACAGAGATCAAATATGCAGTGAGACAGAAGAAATACTGCTGATGTAAATGACCCTCAGGCTGACACAAGGACATTCCTCCTAAAAATAGCTGACTTAACCTCCAACTACAAAAGCAATTCCAAAACAACATATGATAAAATATTAACTTCATTTTTTAAGGTAGGACTGGCCTTAAGCTCCTATGTTACTGAAGACAATCTTGCCTTCCCAAGTGCTAGGATTACAGGCCTGTAACACCATGACTTATTTATCTGCTGCTTCATGTTGTGTGCTAGGGAAGTACTTGTCTGTCCAATTTCCTGGAACTAGAGTTAGATGGTTGTAGCCACCATGTGGGTGCTGGGAACCAAACCCAGGTCCTCTGCAAGAGCAGCAAATGCTCTTACTGAGCCACCTCTCCAACTCAGCAAACCAGAAAATCTTCACAGATTGCCACATCAAAGAGATACCTGGTCCTGTGTCAGTGGCGTCTCCTCATTTTGCTTCTTTTTGTCCCAGGCTCCCTTGCACCTCCTTTAAGAGAGAAAACTGGCCACCTTTCCTCTCTGTATATCTGAGTTTTTGCCTTTCTTAAGGTTTACACCACTGTTTTAGCTTTCTCAACTTCCTTTAAAACAAGCAAGCAACCTCACAGTTTCTTAACACTTCCCATACCCAGCATACAACCCTGTAAACAACGAAATACTCAAAGGCTCAGGAAGATAAACTGCTGTACTGTGACCATAGCCGTGTGTGCTCTGTAGCCCAGGCTTCTTCCACCATACACTGTTTAGTCTGTCTTTCTCCAAAACTGCCCTTCTCCTCTACCAGAGTTTTCCTTCTCAAATAAGTGGTCCTTCCACAAAGATTCTCAAAACAAAACAAACAATTAAAAGCAAGATTCCAGAGGCTAGGAAGTCTGGAAGCATTTCTGTCCTGCATCACCCATGAGTGGCTGTGGAGCACCCCTCCTCTTTTTGCTTCTTTCTCTCCATCTTCTATCTGCAGGGTTAATTCTCTCAACACAGTATTTTTTAACCAAATTCACCCTTAAACAATGCAACAAACATTCAAAAGGCCAAAAGTTGTGTCAGAGGCACCAAATTCCTAAGGTCATCAATCCAAGAAAGCAAAAAAGGCAGGAATTTAATGGTACACAGGACTTTCTGGTTCCCAGAGGCACTGAAGGCATCTGCCTCTATTATTTTAACTGCCTTGGTTCATTCTACATGTGTCTTTTTTTTTTTTTTTTTTTTTTAAAGAATCAGAATTTTCTAGGCATGGTGGCTCATCCTTTAATCTTAGCACTCAGGAGGCAGAGGCAGGTGGACCTCTGTCAGTTTGAGGCCTGCCTGGTCTATAAAGTGAGTTCTAGAACAGCCAAGGATACACAGAGAAACCCTGTCTTGAACTTCCCACCCAAATAATCACTCTTTTCATAACCTCAGTGGGAGAACTAATTTCGTATATACACCTGAAGCAGAAATGGCATAACATAGTAGAAATAAAAACAACAAGAATCAAGCTTACAATCTGCAATAAGCAACAAAGTACTTAAGGCAACAAAAACCTTTGTTTTAAAAACTGACCAGCAAGGGGGACTATCCTACATTAAAGAACCACTCTGACTACTATGCATTTTGGATATAAACAAGCTTTACCCCAACAGCTCTGCTTTCAGAGGCCCCTAATGATAGAACCATAGGCCAAAAAGGATTAGGCATTAACAAAACTTACATCTGAAGCCTAGAAGAGTAGCTCATTCCTCTAATTCCTGCACTAAGAAAGCTGAAGCAGGAAGCCTGCCTGGGCTCCACAGTTAGCGCCAGGTCTGCTATGGCTAACACAAAAAGAACCTGTCTCAAAACAAACAAATATATGAATGAACAAAATAACAAAAAATGTCTTTCTGGAGTATAGTGAACAAAGGAGACTGCTAGACAAAGGAAAATCCAAAGAAAGGTGTATCTAGCTAGTGACTGCCACCCTAGGCACTGACAGACTGACCAAAAACTAAGTTTATAAACCATTTCTGCTTGAAACTCAGTCTACACTCTTTTCTAAACGTGTTTGTTATCCTGTGTATACATTCACATGCACTCACCCAGGTAACACAGTAAGCACACAAGGCTCAGAAGATAACTATATGGGATTGGTTCCCTCCTTTCTTCCACCTTTATGTGGGTTCCAAGAATTAAGCTTGGGTCATGAGGCCATCAGCTGCTGAGGCATCCCTTCCACTCACAGTCTATCTACATTTTTTTAAAAAAATTATATATGCATTTTACATATGGGTGCTGTCTATACAAATGTCTGCATGCCAGCAGAGGCAATTAGATCATTATAGATGGCTGTGAGCACCATGTGGATGCTGGGGTTGGACTCAGAGCCACCTTACAGCACCTCAGCCTACATCTTTGAAGGTCTTAACTGCACTGTCTATATATGGACTGGGGATTTATTCTCACCCACAAAGTATCCTCATAAGAGCACAGACCAGAGCACTGGTGAGAGGACAGACTCACACAGAGGAGAGAGTCTTAATGACTGCAAGGTAAATCCAATACTCAAAGACCAATTTGTTCTAAACAGTGAAGCAACAACCATCACTGAGTCTCATGATACCTACTGGGGTTTCAGAAGGAGCACATTGAGACTGGTCTATTAATTTATACAACAAAAACTGTTCTTAAACTTTCATAAATCCCACTTGAAAACTTAGTTTAATAAATTATCTAAGCTCCAAAGAACTATAGTTTAGAAAATATACCAACTAGAAGATTGCTCACAGCAGAGATGCTATAAATGAACTCTGGCACAGAGGTATGTCAGCCTAGGAACTGTAAGCCTGATATTATGAGGGTGTGTAGATGAAAGGGACAGTGTCTACAGGACCCAAGCCCATAAACATTCAACGAACTGGGAAACTAAGGACATGTTTGATATTGGGCAGCCATTTAAAACGTAATGCCAAGTCCTTTTCTGAAGTACTAAATAATGCAAAGTGGAGTGTACCACAATAGAGATAGCACATTTGGGTTCTAATGCTTTAATTGTACATGTTTTAGATAAAATAACCTTTATGAGGGTTTCTTAATTTCCTCTGTTCTGCTGTAATACATATGTGATGAAGAAAGAGTAGAGGGACAAGAAAGGGCAAGACAGAGAGGCAGCCTATCAATCCTCTGGTCTCCATCTTTTTTCCTGGAATGGCCACAGGCTTCAAGAACCCTAGCACTGTGGTTTCTCAATAGGAAATGTTCACAGTCCCTACAATGTTAAGAAAACGTTGCATAATCAATTTTCTTTAAAAACACAGTATGTGGAGTTCTGTAAGTGACAGAAAGGCTCAAAGTCTTAGAGAGTTAGAATGCTAGAGAAAATGCTCTCATCTGAGGAAACGGATTAAAAGTGCAGTGGTCAGCTTCTTAAACATCAAAATAATACTATGGAAAAAAAAATCACAATACAGCCTACTCATACAGCTACTATAAGAAATAAATGATGAATGACATAGGCCTATTCACAGGAACACACTGATTTAAAATGAACTTAAGATCCAAAAGGGGAGAGATAATCTAGTATCCATTTCAAATTCATACTAATTTCAATTCATTATGTTATATACTGAGTTGCATGGTGTCAGGAAGCATATTGGATCCTGAAGACATAGAGACAGATCGGCAAAGGGTTACAACATGTCTAGTAGATGCTGTCAAAGTATGATAACATTTAGAAGCAGGCCACCGAATGCATTTACTGCCAAGACAGGAACAGGACTGAGCAAAGCTTCACAGAGGAAGTTACTACCTGAACCAAGTCCTGAGAAATGAAGCGAAGTTCCCAGGCATGAGAGAAGGGAAAATGTACAAAAGTCTGAGGTCTATCAGAGTAGTCCAGGGAAGCTAGTTTTACTAGTAAAAAAGAGACAGAAAAGCTAACAGGGACAAGGACCACAGCCTCACATCACGCTGCATAATTTGACTTTCATAGAACAAATTTAAAAAATAGCTTTAAGATGGTGGATGATGTAATTCTCTAATATTACATCTATTCCCAAACAAATCTAAAAGTAGACCTCTAAGTATTTAGCTAAATCTAGTAAGCTAATAAACTGGATGATATGGGAAAATGCAATGGGATAAACTTTTATCATTCTCACAGACAACTGAATTACAAGTTCACTGATTTGAATGTTCAAATCCAAATGTACATTTGTGCTGGTTTAGTTTCTGTCAACTTGACACAAGCTAGAGTAATCTGGGAAGAGGGAACCTCAACTGAGAAATCATCTATATCAAACTGGCCTGTGGGCATGTCTGTGGGGCATATTCTTGATTAATGATTGATGTGGGAAAACATAGTCTATGGTGGGCAATACCACCCCTGAGTACCACTTCAGTTCCTGCCTTCAGATTCCTGCCTTGACTTTCCTCAGTGATAGACTGTGAGCTGAAAGATGAAATAAACCTTTTCTTCCTCAAGCTGTCTGTGGTCATGGTGTTTATCACAGCAACAGAAAGCACACTAGAACACTGTGAGCATAGCACATTTTCTTTTCCCTTGATAACTCTGGTGTGCGCTTTTAGCTAATAATAGACAGAATACAGACATAACCCAAATCTAGAACACAGATAGAAAAACTCAGGTCAAAATGGCTAGCAAACATGAAATTAACTATAATAAATAAATAATGCCAACTCAAAAATGACAGCCACTAATCTTGCTGTAAATGAAAGACTGCAACTTGAGTAGTTAGGTAACTTCTAGAAAGATGAATAAAAAGAATTCAAGCAACAGACTTCAAAGAATCCTCCCAAAGCATATAATCTGAATGTAGGCCTGAGCTCTTAAAGACATCACAACACACTTGTCTGCACTGGCACTCAAATGCAGAAAGCCACAACACCAGAAAGTAAAGGGAAAAGAATGTTCCCCACTGGTGGAAATTCTGAGAACTTGCCTCTCTGGGTTGGTTCACTGAAGACTACTAAGAATAGCAGTGCACTGAAGAACAGTTCTACTTAGTGGACCCTCATAACCAAAACAGAGCAAACGCACTCATAACAACTTTAAGTTCTCTTTTCATTCGTCATGGCTCATTATGCAAATAAGCAATGTGCTAACATCCATGTAGGAGCCACCAAGGTAACTTTATCTGATATGACTGACTGTGTGAATTGAAAGAACATCTTCTCGTTTGACATTAAGACTCAAGGAAGGATCTCAACCAAAGCATAGGGTAACTACTAAAGACTGAGAGGTAGGGAAAGACTTATATAGTCACTGTACCTTTATAAAGCTTAATAATACAGAAGAACCAGGTACAAGCTATATAGTACTAACTAAATATAGCAATACCTGGTACAATGGATACCTCAGCAGACAAAATGCACACATTAACTGAGAGAAAAGCACAGCACACAACGCTTTCTTCCTTTTCCTATCACTTTATAGGGAGAATGGCTGGTCATCACTTACATTCACAAGAGACTCCTTAAATTTGATGTGAAGTCTGTAATTAGAAAGGGCAATGATGGCATCCTCAGCACGGCCCACATACTCTGTGCTCTCTCCATGAAGCTCAAGAAAAGGAACCTGAAAAACAGAAGAAACCTTTCTGAGTTCCAGACAGAAAAGCCAAGTAAGTCCTCTAAAGCAAGCCAGGTGAATAAATGGTCAGGTGAATAAATGGTCAGGTGAACAAATGGACGATAAACCTTCTGTCATATAGGTTTAAAGCAAGAAGCTGAAAGATGGTTTACACTCACCTAGTTCCAATATACTTACCCAAATTAAGGACTTTTATGATGAGATGAATGATCATCTCAAACAATGAACTTTTAAAATATAACTCTTGTAAAAAGAAATGATGTTTTCCAGATTGCGATTCTATATATACAGTTTAGGGAATGCATTTATTATATATTACTTCAATCTACTAGTTTTGCTCCATCATTACTATAATACTAAACACATACTACACAGACAAAATGGCCTGTAATTACCTGAAGATTCTCATCCTCCCGAATCAGCTGCTTCCTGGGAAAGATCTGATTGGCTTGGATGCACTCCAGGCTATGCCGCATCTCTTCATCCTGGAAAACCCCACTATGTTTAAATAATTTTAACACTTCTACTTATCACCCATATTTTTCTGCCATGTTTACTTACATAATCACAATAATAATCCAGTCACCATTTTAAAACAAGCAGAAAGGTCAAGGAAAACTATCCCCCAAAATGTTTCATCTGTCATATTATATCAACGGTTTGGATAAGGGTTCCCCAAAAGCCTGCATTAAAGTCTCCAATGCTAGTAAGTAGCACTGTTAGCAGGGAGTTAGAAACATGAGAGGCAATAGGAGGAAGGTAGGCCAACGGAGGGACCTAGCCTTTCTCTCTCTCCTGGGCTCCACTAGATGAGTGGGCTTTTTATCACATGTTCCCACCTTTATATACACCAGTGCCAACTGACAAAGACTGTTAGCCAAAATAAATCTTTTCTCCTTTTTCTCCCAGGCATTTGTAATAGGAACAGAAGCCCTAATCTGAGGACACATTGATGGAAAAAGGGATCAGGCATTACCATCTCTGTGGGCACCAAGAAGCTGTGGTGCCTTTTGAAAAAAACCAAGAAGCAGTAATTTTGCTCAATATAATATGTTAACATTTTTATTTTCGAGAAATAAATACTTAATTACTTAAGAATTAAAAAAGATGTTTGTTCACTTCAACATAATTTAGGAGCGTAAGGAAAGGAGTATGTGAGGAAAAAATGAAACTATTAAGTGCTGAATGGAAACTTGCTACACTGTATATCCTTTGTGCAATATCTGTACAACAAAACCTTCAGAAAGGTGTGCTTTAGGGATAGAGAGGTGGCTTAGAGGTTAAGAGCGCTGGCTATTCTTCCAGAGGTCCTGAGTTCAATCCCCAGCAACCACAGAGACTCACGACCATCTGTACTGAAATCTTCTGTTGTGCATGCAGGCAGAACACTACATATAATAAATAAATCTTTTTTTTTAAGTGTGCGTTATATAAAAAGAGAAACAAACAAAAACTAAGAACTAAATTTCCAAAATTTAAAACAGTGTAAACTACTATCCATACATAGTTCATCCTGCCTTACACTAACTACCAAGCAGGTTTCTTCTGGTTAAGGCAACTTCAAAGGAGGAAGTCAGGCACTCTCAAAACTCTAAAGACTGTCATAGCACAGGAAGGCCGGAGAGACACACAGTCTATGAGAAAGCCTGGCTCTAGATTATAATGAGCTCTGCTCACACAGTCAGTACCCCTCCATTTCCACTTTACTGGGGTTATGATGTTGGGCCTCAAGAAGGTTAGACAAGTACTACACAGAAATTGTTTTGGTTTTCTGAATGCCTCACACTGTAGCTCAGGCTGGCCTGGAATTCAGTATATACTGCTCCAATTCACAGCTGTGTGCACATTTTTCTCCTTACATAGCCTAGAGAGTCCTATTGGGAATAAATAACAAGCCTGGAAACATCTTCCTAATCATCAATCTCTCAAAAGAAATTACATAGCTAACAAAATCATTATCAGGAATCCAATAAACAATTGAGAAAATGTTTAAATAATAATAACAAAATTGAAGCTTGTATTATAAAGCTAATTACTTAAACACACACTTATACATACATGTGAATGAATGAATGGACCAGTCAGAAAACAATGCACACATACAACCATAAGTTCTAATGGCAAAATTCTTAATGATAACTTGTTTTAAAATTTGGCACAATGATCCTGGGGTAGTCTGGCTAAGAATGGACCCACTGACTCATATATTTGAATGCTTAGTTCCCAGTTGGTGGAACTATTTGAGAAGGATTAAGATGTGTGGTCTTGTTGGAGATGATTACTGAGGGTGGACTTAGAGGTTTTAAAAACTCACAGCTACCATTTCAGCGCCATGCCTGCCATCCACTATGTTCTGTACCGTGATGGTCATAGACTAACCCTCTGAAACTATTAGCAAGCCCACAATTAAATGCTTTCTTTTATAAGTTGCCTTGGTCATTGTAGTGGTTTGAAAAAAAAAATGGCCCCCAAAGGGAGTGGCGCTATTAGGAGGCATGGCCTTGTTGGAGGAAGGGTTTCCCTAGGGGGACAGGCTTTGAGGTCTCTTCTGCTCAAGTTTCCCTCATTGTGACAGGCAGTCAACTTCCTGTTGCCTACAAGATGTAGGAGTCTCAGCTCTAGCACCATGTCTGCCTATAAGCCATTATCTTCCCCACCACGATGATAATGGACTAAATCTCTGAAACTGTAAGCGAGCCACCCCAATTAAATGTCTTCCTTGTAAGAGTTATCACGATCACGGTATCTCTGCATAGCAACAAAAACCCTAATTGTGACAGTCACGATATCACTTCACAGCAACAGAACAATAACTAAGACAGATCTTTTATGTTGTGTGGTCACACTGCTCCATAACTACTGGGATCCCCAGAGGACTGTGCTAGGCATCACAGAAACCTCAGCAGTACCAAGAAAACGACTGTACTGGGCACACAGTGAAAGGCAAGACTCAATACAAAGATTTACTGCCCTACTGCTGCTAATTGGCACTGGCATGCATACCATGTCAACATTAGGCAAGCACATTTTCAGCTCATTAAAAACTGGAGAAAACAAAAATTTCAAATTAAAAATAATAAAACATCATCATGCTTTGGGTACAAGATTAAATAAGAAAACTGTGATGCCCACAAATTAGAGAGAGCACTGGCCCGACTTTAAAAAGGGAGAGATTACCCTCCTCACCCTCTTCCTTTAAATATGACATTACTATACAACTAGGAGGGGGGGGGGGTTGTTGCTGTTTTACATTGTTTCTAGTACTGAAAAGCATTTTCCACAGACCCCTAATGAAGCCTGAAATTAACATGCTTTTTCAATTCTCACTTTGTGCATCAGCATGAAACACTTTGTATCTAGGAACTACTACCTCATGGTTAACAAACCCCTTAGAACTGATGAGATGCAGCTGGCTATATGCCATCTTTTCTGCCTAAATGGCTCACGTGCCAGTGGCATACCCATTGTGTTCTTCAGGAGAAGGTATGAACAGGGTATGCATAGCTGCCCATCTGCTATGGGCCAAAATAATCTTAAAAACACAATAGGAAAGGCAGGGAGTTGTTGCCATCCAGAAAACAAATTCATATAAAATGTGCACTGTGTGTGATAGCTCAATTTAACCATGCTGTAATATATGTTCATTTTGTGACACATTTTACAATATTTCACAATTCTGTAAATAAAATAAAGAAAAAATTGTAAGTGGGCATCTCACAATTCTATATACACACCAAACAAGCACACAAAAATCATTTTTACATGTCTTGCTTCCTAGGATTTTTTTAGGGAGAGGGAAGAAGTCAATCTGGGGCCTCATATATGCAACAGCATGTAGTTTAACACTGAGCTACACCTCCAGGCCAACTTCCTAGTAAAGGAAGAAATGAAAATCATAGAGTCCAAGAATTATATATTTCAATCTTGCCCTCATTTACTGACTGACTTAAGCTGTGCTACAGATCTAGCTCTCAGGACTTAGCTATCATGAATGTAGCTCTTCTGTTCATGCTGGATTGGTACTGAGAAACTGACAAAGGAGACAGATAATTAGGAAATGGGGAAAAACAAAAATTATCTTTTACAAAACAGAAACAGATTTTAGTGCTCACATTTCATCAAGACAAGAGTCCAGCTCTAATTTCCTTATTTCTGTGCTTACCATGACCAGGCCAGGGCAGGAGAGATCCCGTCCTTCTCCAGTCTTTGACAAGGCTCTTCTTTCTCTTCTGCTTGAGACCTTTTATTTTATGGGGAAAAAGAGAGAGACACAAAATTGGCAATAATTTAACCCATAGTTGGCCATACCCTAATTAAAGAGACTGTATATACAGACCTTAAATTCAATCAGAGTTAAACTCAGAAAAACTGAATATCAGCCAGCTAAATCCTGACCATTAGTTCTAACCTCCATAATATCTTTGTGAAAATACCCCTAACTTTAACTAGTTCTGTAATAAAAGTGGAAAATACTGACATTCCTGTGTTGTAATTTTCAAATGTTATAAATCTTACAGAAAGATTAAAAAAATCAATAATTAACATCAACGTGAAAATATTCTACTAAACTACACAATATTCTACTAATGTTTCAGGATGTTTGTGTAGCTTATCTCACTGAAAATACATCTCTCCATCTATAAAAACAAACCGACTTAGTAGGTGAAATATAAATCAGTGATTATCCTGATATTCTGTGCCTACCTGAAACTGAACTACTATAATACTTTTGCCTGGGCTTATAAGAGCAGACACCGAACTAGAAATGTAAAGGTGGGCAGTAGTGAGAGTGCTGACACCTTCCCTCAGACCTCCTTTCTCTGAACAGGTTACCATCATACACATCTGGCATTTTTAGTTTGCTGATTTAAAAAGATGATACTTTGGGGAGAGTCTGAACCTCAATACTCAGCATAAGAGCTATAGGAGCAGCTTTAAGTGAGTGAAAGAGAATGCCAAAGGAACAGCAGGGCCACGGCTGTGTGCCTGTGTCTCCAATATGCTGGGAGAAGAGGTGGACTTTAACAGAACACTCTGGCAGGGCTGGGGACCAGCTGCTGTTGGAGGCAAGGGGCAAAGGAAGATGCTGAGAGCCACTGGAGTGATAGTCCAACAACAAACACTAGACTTAGAAGAGGTAGCCAGACACAAGAAGTGCTGCCAGGTTCTCCAGTCTCTGAAGCAACACACCACACACCCATCACACACATACACATACACACCACATCACACATATACATACACATCACATCATACACATACACTCACACACACACCACACACACACATACCACACATACACACAACACACATATACCACACATACACACAACACACATACTCACACACTCATATACACATACTGTGGCTATGGATTTTTCACACATGGTTTTGGGTTTTTTTCTTTTTAAGGGATTCATCTCTTAAAGATATCACTGAAACACACACAGCTGAAGTAATAAACGAAGGTACATTTGGAATACAAAGTATCTATGAAACAAGATAGACCATAAGCTGAAAACTTTTCAAGACCAGTGAGATGGGTAAGCACAGATTAGGTTATTTTCTCTACTTTTAGACCCTGAAAAAAATCAGAACCAATAAAAATTAGTTTGGAACACAGCTCAGTAGCACACATAAAGCCCCCAGTTCAATCTCCAGTAACACACACAACACACCACATACATACACAAAGAGAGAGAGAGACACCTTCTCATGTCTAATGAAATGTTAATGTGTTGGCTCCTTCACCCAGGCAGTTTGTATTTCTATACAAAAGACAGAAAAGATAATTACAAATTGTAATCCATATAATTAAGAAAATCAACAGGATAAGACACAGTATGGTTGTAAGAATGCAAGAGGTCTACTTTAATTAAAGGTGATCAATCAGAAAAGGCATAGGAAACATCATGCATTCTTGACCCAGCAAAGAGCTTATGTATTTAAAAAACTAAGCACTTAGGCTAAAATGTGCTGAGTGCATCAGAAAGGCCCACATGATCCTCCCTGAGCACAAGAAACACCACTGCGTGGTTTCAAACTGCAGACTGACAGGATGTGACTTTAGGATAATACCCGCTGATGTGTGGTAAATGGATGAGAGGAGGAACACAATAAAACAATCAGGAAACAATTACAAAAAAGGATGGTATTTCTAGTTAGAACAGTGGCAGGGCAGAATAGACAAGAAAAACATGAAGGACCTCAACAGTATTTGGAAATTTACATGTACATTAAAAGCCTGGCTATGAGAGATTAGATAATTTATAATGGGGGGGTGGGAATAATAAAGCACAGTAAAAAAAAAAAAAAAAAAAAAAAACAGTTCAAACTAGGGGGCAGGATATAACTCTATGGTAGAGCAACTTGCGTAGCATGCATGAAGCACAATCTCTACCACTAGGAGAGAGGTCCTCAAATAAGAGGTACTGATTTAATTAATCAAGAAAAAAATGAAGTTACTATAGGAATTCCAAATTCATAATCCAAGATCTCGGGTAAGTTTGCAACTAGTAGGAACCAAGCTACTGCTAACAAATCCCTTCAAAACTACAAAGACCAAATAGAAACAACCCTCAGAAAACAGTGGTGAATGCAGAACCTCCGCTGAAAAGCATGAACCCTCGCATGGCAGTTACATTCTGAGCACAAAAGGAAGAAATTGAGTCATTGCAGTTAGTCTGGTAAGCATCTTAAAACATTTTCATGTTTTAGTTTGAATAGTATTGCATGTTCCTTATAAGAAACTGTTGTAAACATATGTAAACAGTAAACAATTACCCTTTCACAATGCTAGCAGGAGTATATTGTCTCAGTGCATTGTCTCTTTGAAAACTGGTAGGTTTACCTCAAATGATAAAACATAATTATTGTGTGACCCTGCAAGTCCTCTTCTACATATTAACCAAGAAAACAAAACATACATGAAGATGAAAATTTTCATCTATGTGTTTACAGCACTTATACAAAATAGCCAAAGGGTGGAAAACAATCCAAATGACCACTGTGGATGAATGAATAAACAAGATACTGCATAATGGAACAGCAGGTTACACAGTTGTATTTAAAGGAATGGATGAACCTTGAACACATTACGCTAAGTAAATAAAGACAGTCACAAAAGACATATGATAGGGCTCCAGAACAGTAAAATCTGGAAAGATTGCTGACAGGGAATAGAAAATAGATTAGTGGTTGTTTAGGGCTGGTGGAGATGGAAGGTAAAGGGTGATAGCTAAGGGTGTAGAACTTCTGAGATGGAGATACAGGTGACTAGGCAATATGTGAACTACACCACAGCAACTTATTTTACTAAATTGCCTCTGCTACACTTCACTCACACCTAAGTACAGCTACTGTTGACTATTTCATACTTTTGTTTCAAAAGCTTCTCTAAACATATATAAGGACACACAGAAAACCCCAAAAGTGGAGGGAAGTTAAGAGAATCACACTATATTTACAATTCTCCAATTTATTTTATCCTAATAGTAAATCAAATCCTTCCAATATCAGTGCATACATTTAGATAGCAGTTTGGATTTCATTATATCTTAAACTACCATAATTTTAAACATAGTCATACATTTATATTGTTTCCATTTTCCCATTACCACCCAAAAAGCCATTTAAAAACAATAAAACGCATCTGTACATTTTATACAAGTCACTATTTCTGTAGCACAGTCTATTGAATAAAAGAATATAAACCTTGCAGAAGAGGTATACAAGGGTTATTGCTAAATATACTCCTCTAAAATCACCAACATAGCCATCAACTTGGAAGACTGCTTTTGTTGTTTGATTATTTCAGTTTGTCTTTTGAAGCAGGATCAGGAAATGCAGTCAAGGCTGACCTCAAATTTATAATCCTCCTTCCTCAGTCTCCTAAATGCTGGAATAATGAGCACATGACCACACCAGGCCTCAACTTGGTCAAAGTTGTAAATGTTCTTTTATTTTAAAAATTAAGATAAATTACAAATAAGCAACACCTCCATCACCTACAAAGCACATTTGTATGTGCACAGATGAGGACTAGAGATGCAGGTTGGTCTGGAGAGCGCTATCCAAGTACACATACACAGGACCATCCTCACGATCCTCCCCAAAACTCAATGTAGTGACAACCAGCTACAACCCAGTACTTGGGAGGTAGAATGGAAAGACTAGAAATCCAAGCTCACCTCAGCTACACAGTACATCAGTGCCAGCTTGGACATATGAGTCCCTATCCCAAAAAAGAAGAAAATAGGACTTTCCATTTTCATACTTTAGAACATTTATTTTACACTTTCTATTAGATGGGTTTGGTTCAGTCTGACTGGTTCTAAGAAAGGGTCTTGCTGTGTTAGCCCAGATAGGCCTTAAACTTGTGATCCTCAACTTCCTAAATGATGGGCTTACAGGTGTGTAATACACTACCACACCAGCCTAGGAAAATGGATTTTTCTACAGTTTTTGTTGACCTTTCTTGTGATGATATATTGTATACTTAATAAAATTAGTCTGATATATAAGAGGACAGAGCCATCTCTTCCTGCCTTTTTTGTTTTAATTTTTATTGATTGATTGATTGATTGATTGATTGATTGGCAGGGTTTTCTGTGTAACAGTCCTGGCTGTCCTGGGACTCGCTCTGTAGACTAATCAAACACACATAGATCTGCCTGCCTCTTTCTCCCAAGTGTGCTACCACTGCCTGGATTTTAGGCTTTGAACTTACAAAAGATCCAGACATACCTCTGTCTCCCTAGTGATAAGATTAAAGGCATGGGTCACCACTCCCTGACCTTCATGGGTTGGCTCTGATATTCCAGACTAATTTTATTAAATATACACTATATCACCACACTTCCTCACTTTGCTTTTCTTCTTCTCTCATACTATACCACAGGCCAGCCTAGAACTCACAACTGTAACCCAAAACTAGCAGAGAGCCTTTTGTCTCAACTTTCCAAGTGCTGGGGTTACAGGAACAACCAGTCACCACAGCTACAAAAAGTTATTAAAAGGACGTTGAAAATGACTATTTTATAAAAGGTTTTCATTTGGGGCTGAAGAAATGGCTCAGAGGTTAAGAGTACTAGCTGCTCTTCCAGAGGTCCTGAGTTCAATTTCCAGCTATAAGTTCTGATTCTGCTCAAGTGAAGCACACCTTATCCAAAAGAAAAAAAAAATTCACCAGACCAGCAGGATTCATATTTCAGGGTCCTTTCAGACTTTGGAACACTTAAGGTTGTGAATTTGGGAATTCTGAATGCCTCACATATACTAAAGTTATGATTAAAAGGTAATTCATATTATTTCTGTGAGTCTCAACTTCTTGTACTATATTTAGTATTCCCAACAGCATAATTATCTTTCTATAGTCATTACTGTTGCCACTCAACCATATATATGATAATACATGTTCCAAGGATAAACTGACTTTAGTAGGACAGTGCCCAAAATAGTCTTTCTGCATATGCACACTCAAAACTTTATGGCACAGTGGGAACAAGAAGGGTACAAACAGCAGAGTAAAGCAGATGAAGATACAGGAGAGCGACTGAAAGCTAGGAAGTAGGCCAGGATGGGTATAGTAGGTATACAGGGAATAGGTGACTAGCTATAGGTGATTTATTGTATGCCATGCTAAGGGACTTGATCCTTAGAAACTAGGCAAGGTCACTGTCTAATGGTGACCGAAGAGAGGATAGGCTAAAGAGTAGGCTAGTATTCTTAAAATTTTTAATTTCTCAGAGAACTGAGGTAGAGTTAGGAGGTAGAGTCACCCAAAGTGTTGTGGATTAAAAATTTACAAAGAAACCTTCTATTTTGTAAGCTAATCACAAATAAAATTTAAGACCAAAAAGTTTCAACAGAGATACCCTGTATGAGTAGATAAAGCTACTCCCAAAAGTCACCAGTTACTAAAATGAAAAGCCCAGTGCCTGGGTGAAGCACCTCTCTCTATGAATTGCTGGCCAGGAAGGCCCATTGGACTCCCCAAACAATATACTACAGTGGTTGCCCACTGGGATTTCACAGTAAAACTCTATGACACCACAAGCTCTGGCACACTATATAAGGAAACCAAGCTTTAACCAAACTAAAAGCTTTCTCCCTTCTGGGGAGATGCTGGAAAGCTATCATTAGACATCTTACTCAGCTCTGAATGCTGTGTGCTATACTGCCAACTGGCCGGGGAAGACATGCTCAGTAGTGCAATAAGGCAGGCATGTAAAAGGGGTAGCAGCTTTCAGACTGGATTTATCATTCCACTGAATGGAATTCCTGCCTGGTACTGTAAACCTACTGAAAATCCCCTGGCTTGAGAGGTCATACACTATAGGAGGAAGCTGCTGATGTCCTTTTGCTAACTAAGCATGGTACATCTGTAAAATTACCTTTGAAATATTTTTACTTATCACCACAGATCAATGCCGCTGTTGTTTGTAGTCAAGAAGCTTATTGTTGTAGGGGGCAGAAACTGATCATAGTCTGATCAACTGTTGAAAGCTGAGCCCTACATAAGACACCTGTGCTACACATTTCAAAACTCAGGAGATAATGCAAAGGGAGAGGAAATAATGCATATGCTAGAAGCAGAGATGGAGTGCTTGGAGTACTTTCTTCTGTTACGTTTTCTTTTCTTTCTTTCTTTCTTTCTTTTCTTTTTCTTTTTTTTTTTTTTTGCCAGTGTATGTTTGTGGTATTAAAGTATGTATATATTCATGCCTTCTCATGTGTTGGCATATGTGTATGCATATGAATGTAGAGGCCAAGGGATGACACTGGATATCTAAATCAATCACCACTTTATTTACTAATGAAGGATCTATTGCTGAACTTAAGTGTTCACTGACAAAAGAGTGAACCATACAACTCAAAATCAAAACTATTCAACACATTTTCAGGCATAAAGAATACTGTAATATGCCACAAATATCTACAGGAAAGGTAACCTAGCATGGGTCCTAAGGAAGATGGGCAGGGACAAACAATGTCACAAAACTAATTTGTAAATACATTTTCCCTGTTTCAAATCAGCAGAATGATTGCAGTAGGAAAACAAACTTACCAAATGAATATTGTCCTGAGAACTCTTTCCTCTACAAAGTTTCACAAGGAAATCTGCAAAACAAACAAATACCCTACCATCAAATTATGCCTTTGGGGGCCTTTTCTCTGCACACTGAAGTCTTTAGTTGCCGTATAGCCTGCTGGTGAGTGCTCAGACTCACTCCACACATGAATAAGAAGCCTACAGCACTCCTATTGAGCTTCTCTCAGTTGAACAAAGGTCACCTCTCACAGCTGAATAGGGAAATCCTTGCTGCTTTCACACCTACTCTACCCTCATTTGGACTTCTAGTTCAAGGTCTTCTGTTTGTAGAACTGACTTCTACCAGAGTATCTAACTTTTTTTTAGGGTAATAAAGTATTGTATAAATAAAAATATAAATGTATAAATAAATTAATTAAATAAAGTAATTACAAACAGAGAATTCCTGCCATTAGGCAATAATCCAACCTTCACAGAAATAAAAGAACTATATACCCAATTTCTTTGTGGCAAACTCTCTTAGTACTTATAGTCATATCCTTTTCAGCTTGTTTTCTGAGTTGATCTTATTTTTTTCACTTTTATTTGTTTGGGGGCAGTGCTGTTTAGTTGGTTTTGTTTGTTTGTTTGTTTGTAATATGGTTTACTCCGTAGCCCAGGCTGGCATGTAGCCCAGACTAGCCTAGAATTCATGATAATCTATCTGCCTCAGCTTCTTGAGAGCTGGGATTACAGGTATGAGATATCATATCAGGCACAAGATGATTATTTAAATTATATGAAGTGACATAAATAAAACCATGTAAAATACCAAAACTCTATTAAAAATTAAAGAGCAAAGTTCAAGAAGCAAGACAATGATATACTGGTGACTTCTCAAGTAGATTAGCTTCAGCTGGTTAACTAGGCGTATATAGAATTCAACTCAAGACATTGATCAAATCTATGGGTAAGAATGAATTTATGAGCCAGTCAGAGATGTATACTTGTAATCCTAGCATTTAAGAAATTGAGGCAGCATGGTTGCTGCAGGTTCATGTCTAACCTAGGCTATATACCAAGACTCTGTCTCAAAAGTAAACAAGAGCAAACAGTTTATGATGCTAGATAAACCAAACAACAGAAACACTGGGCAAAATGACTGAAGTAGGTTAGCTCTGTGGCAGCAACAACTCCTCAATCCTTAGTCAGTAAGTACATCACTGCTATGACAGTGACAACAAACCCATTGATTGCCTCTAAGGACAATGGGACAGATAAAGGCCATACCGGTGAGTCTAAAAGAGGCTCTCTGGCACCATGAGGTCATAAACACTGCAGAGAATAAGAAGAGTTGTGTTCTCCTCTTCATTGAAATACATGTAATATGGCTATGTTAAATCCAAACAATTAATAAAAGATCTAACTACAATGGATGCTTAAATACATGAGGCACAAATTAAAACAGAAAACAGGACAGGAATAGAGTAAACGTTAAGCTGATCCTTAAGCATTAGGGTTACCCTAAATTCTATCACTTAGGACTATAGGAGCAAAAAATTACATCTTTCTAAACCTCTTTCGCTAAGACATAAATTTCTATTTTATATATATTATATATGTGATATGCTATAAATTATATGTTACATATATATTTATATATATAAAATGCTAAGTGGGTGTAATTTTATTTTTTATAAGAAATAGCCTTGGGGCTAAGGACAAAGTTCAAGACCAATAGCTAGTGCCTCAACATCCATGCAAACTGTCAGGTGTGGTAGCACATGCCTCTAATTGCAGCATTGAGAAGGTGAAGACAGGAGAGCACCTGGGGCTTGCTGGCCTGCCAGTCTATGCAATCAGTGAGCTCCATGTTTAGTGAGAGACCTTTTCCAAAAAAAAAAAAAAAAAAAAAAAGCGGAGAAGTAAACAAGGAAGATACCAAGGACAACCTCTGGTGCCCTTCATCTTACTCACTTCCACCCACACCCACATCCAGGTGTGGGAGAATCCTAAAACCTGTAAAAATCAATATACCTGATTTTAAATACCATGACAGAGTATATTACTGTGCAGCTTCGCTGGAAGATGATTAGGTTAACAGCTTAAGGGTCAGAAGGCTCTGACACCAAGGAATACATACACAAACTAGTTTATGTGGTTAGTTGCATGAAACCTAATACACCAGCTTCAACAAAGGCAAAATGACACACCAATCTTTATGTTATTTATAATTTTTAAAACTAAATATGAAAACTAAAGAAGTTAAAGCAAATAAACAAGGAAAATCTAATGAGAGGCTGGGTCTCCTAAAATATTTTGGGGTGAAGAATGGGTAAGTAGATTTCACTGGCTCTGGTATGTTTCAGGGGGGAAATGGAGTGCTTTTTAGGTGATCCTGTCTCACCTTCCAAGTGAAGGATAAGAATTCAAAAGGCAATATTAAAATCTTTATTTTTAAATAATCTCTTATTTTCCACCAAAATGAAAACAAAAAGACTGTCTTGCCTATAAACAGATTCAGACATAATTGAGTACAGAGGCAACATTTAAAAATTCGGCTTTGGGTGTGGCTCAGTTGATAGAGTGCCTGCCTAGCATAAGCAAAGGCCCTGGTTCAACACCCAGAATGCATAAAACCCAACATGGTGGAATGCCTAAAGTCTACCATTCAGAAGTGGAAGCAGAAGGATTACAAGTTCAAAGCTATCCTTGGCTATAAAGGGGTTCAAAGGCCTGAGCTACATGAGATTCTGTCTCAAAAAAGAAAGAGAGAGAAGGAGAAGGAAAAAAAAAAAAGACTCAAGCATACTTTGAGTGACTTTTCTCCGAATCTTAGTGCTTCCTCAATATGGCTATTATCAAGTTTCTAGAATGCTGTAGCATGTTTAGTAGGATTATACAATGGTGAGAAAATGATTTAATCACAAGAATTAAACAAAGCCAAGCATTTAACAGCTAAATAAAATGACTAATTAAAACTTATACCCTGAACCTAAAGTTTTCTTTGAAGCCTTTGCTGCTGAAATCAAGAATAAATAAAAACAGAAACATGGATGCAGTTTCAAAAGAGCGACTGCATTTACTGCCTAGGTAAGCAGTGGAAGGCCACTCATCTAAACAGCACTGTGGGTGGGAAGGTAATGAATAAAGTTCCTGCCCTTGTGCAGATGCCATATAACCTAAATGTGACTCTCCAATTTGACATTTTCTTATTTATGAACATGCTTTGTTAAGACAAGTGACGGTACATACAGAAGGGGTCAGTGCCCTGGTGCAATAAGACCATCAAGCAACATGTTTAAAATCAAAACCAGAAACTGTGTCTCTTTTACACTAAAGACTAAGAGCAGTCAGAGACCTGAGTGCAGCTTCTTGATTAGTTTACTGCATTTCTCTGCCAGCTGTTGGCTACAGATAAGCAGCTAAAATATCATCATCCCCTACACAAAACAACCAACCTTCTCCAGAGGGAAAAAATAATCAGTTGTCAGAAACAGCTACACTTCAGGTTTTTACACTTCCATATCAGAGAATACAAACTGGTAGCAAGTTACTTCAAACAGTTAATACTCAAACGCTGCTGCTAAAAAGAAATAACCACAGGACCAATCTGGGATAATTCTGGAATTAGACAAGTGATGTAGAGTGTATGGCTCATTGCCTACACACATTTGTTTTTTTAAACATAGGAGAGATGCTAAGAACACTCCTCAGAGGGAGCTCTGCAATACAATTCCAGTTGGTGATCAACACTAAAGGCCATTTGTCTTCAATGAGTAGCTGAATTGCTGGCAGTTACTCTTCCAACTGTGGGCCTCAAAGTGGGACAAATCTACACTAAAGTCACTGTGCTTTCCCAGTTTTAGACATTAAGATTGATTACATCTCACAAGTACCTTATTATCTCCTTGTCTCAAGGAACTAAACATGAGAAAGCCAAGTGTTCACAGAAAAGATTAACTCTATTCAAACCAACAGCAAATCTGACTGGTAACTTTAAAATAACTTATTTTACAAGGTCTTTTAATTTTAATCTTTTAAAGGGAGGGGGGAGCACCAGCACATATAATGTCTATTATTAGAAGAGATTAAAACTAAAGATCATATATAATTTACTTTTGTAAAAGTTGACATTTAAAACTTCAAAAATGTAGAGATATTACGTTCTGACTTGCTCTTTATAATCACTTCTGTGCAGAATACTTTTGACTCAGATTATTAAGACATTGAAGGAAGTAGAAGAAAGTTCCACAAGTAATCTATAATGCTATTTTCTGACCTCCCCTTTAAAAGAGGGGAAGGTATCACTTTAATATTGAAATTAAGAATTAAAAGTCAAATTTTGAAATCAGGAAGGTAGTTCCAGTGGATTAAATAAAAACCTCAATTTGGATCCCAGCTCCCATATATACACACCTGTGCTGAGGAGGTAGCAAAAAGATGCAGGTTTAGTAACTGTGTAAAAAATAATATGAAAATAAAGACACTTGATGTCAACCTTAGGCTTCCTAATACATGTGTACTAGAAAGTGTACACACCCCCACACATGGTAAGGCAGCAATAAGGTAGGCTTACCGTCTAAAATGAAATGTCATCTATTTCCTAAAAGAGAGAGGCATAATTTACTGATAATAAAAAGGTCTGTGACTTGAGAGAGCTCAGAAGTTAACAGCATTTGATGCTCAATCACAAAGACCAACTTCAGCTCCAGGTGTCCACCTAAGGCAGCTAACAAATTCCAGCTCCAAAGAACCCAAGCCCTCTTCCGCCTCTAAAGGCAGCCACACATAATATGTGCATACACACAACACACACAACGTAAATAAAATGGTATTTTTTCCATTTTATTTTACGTACAGGAATATTTTGCTTTGTGTGTATGTCTGTGTAACGTGTGCATACAGGATCCATGGAGGCCAGAAAAGGGCTTCAGATCCTTTGGGACTGGATTTATAGATGTCTGTGAGCTGTTATATGGCTGTTGGAAAATGAACTCAAGTCCTCTAGAAAAGCAGCAAGTTTTTTCACCTGCTGAGCCATCTTTCCAGATGCTAAAGTTTTTTTCTAAGACTGTTCTGTTCAAGTTTCAATTATTAAGAAAAGATAATAGAAAACCTAGCATGCAATCACTAGAAAAACATTTAATTAAAAGCCTAGTAGGATCAATTTGTCTAAGGTGTCAGAGATAGTTTATTATTTATAATTGCTGTGGAAACATCAGAAAGACTATCTTTCTACACCATTGGAAGAAAATTTCCTGACTTTTTTGTTGGCTCTGGAAAGGCAAATGTCCTACAAACACCTGTTACCTTCTGATAAAGAGGACAGGAGCAGCTGGGACAGTGGTCTGCATTCCACCCTACCTTGAACAGATCACATACTCTATTAAAACAGAAAGATGACTCAAATTCCTAAAATTTAAATTTTCATAATCATTAAGCTTACAATGACTTCTTCATTATCATTTTTTACATTAAACCACAAAATCTATCCCTTATGTTTCCTAATACTCAGAAAAAATTTAGGTGGATTTTCTTAGATAAAAGACTTAAAATACCTGCCCCTATGGATATAGAGTAATTTTATAAACAGGTTCTCAAAAGGATTACATAATGATGTTAAGAATTCTTATTTCTTTTTTCCTTTTTTTTTTTTTTTTTTTAAGAATTTCAAGTAAGAGTACTATATTTACATCATAAAAACTCCTCTTTTTTGCTTTTTGTTTTTCAAACCGGGTTTCTCTGTGTAGCCCTGGCTGTCCTGGAACTCACTCTATACGCTTTTAACTCAGAGATGCACCTACCCCTGCCTTCCCAGTGTTGGGATTAAAGGTGTATACCACCAACACCTGGCTAAGAACTCCTATTATGTACTCAGAAGGAAAAGAAAATCAATCTCTAATTTTAAAGGTCACTAAAGCCCTAGGAAAAGCTTATGAAAACATCAATTTGAACCAATTTTGCCTAATTGACATTTTGCTCCTCAAAATTCCCACAAAGCACAATCTCTAGACCCACTTGAACACTACACCCCAAGCCTCTCATTGAGCATCTGCCTAAAAGATTTATTTTCAAAAACAAATAAACCCAGCCTAATCTAAAGGTCAGCTTGCTAGAGGAATGCAAGAAAACTATGTCCATGTATAAATAAACAAGTATATCTTATTCTCCTATCTTCTCTAGACACTTGACATAATAAACATGAATTCTAGGAAAAGTATGAAAAGTAAACCACACCCCCCAAAATAGATACCAGTGCCCCAAACCAAGCTAATCTGCACACTACTTATCATGTATGAATATTTTATTAGGAACGACAGGAATTCTCTTCCATTCTGTGAACTGACTGAGTTTTATGTACAATAACAGGCGTCAAAATGGCCAAGAGGGAATATAGCTCTGCTAATAGTTCTTGGCCTTGCATGCACAAAGTCATGGGTTCTAGCTGCATCAACCTTAAGTAGATAAGAACCAGAAAGCTGAAGGAAAATGCATAATTATCCTTTCATCATAAAATTTAACAATAAAAATTAAAATTTAAACTTTGAGCTGAGCAGTAAGTAGTGTCACGGGCCTTTAATCCCAGCCCTCAGGAGACAGAGGCATGTAGATCTGAGTTCGAGGCCAGCTTGTTCTACAGAGCTAGTTCCAGAACAGCCAAGGCTACCTGAAGAAACTCTGTCTGAAATACATACAAACATACATACATGAATGAATGAATAAATAAATAAATGGATGAAAAATGAGTAAACAAATAAAAATAAACTTTGAACCAAAGTCTTCAGAATTAAAAACTCCTGTGCTTAAGGCTGAAGAGATAGCTCAACAGTTAAGAGCGCTTCTTGCTCCTGCGGATGGTATGGATTCAATTGTCAGCCCCCATGGTGTCATACACAACATCTATAGCTCTAGTGCCAAAGGTCAGATTCCCCTTCTAACTCCCTCTAACCTCTGCAGGCACCAGACACATATGCAGTGCATAGACAGAAATGCATGCAAACCAGCTAAACATAAAATACAAATAAATAAATCTTAAAAAGTCTTTTCAAACCTGTTCTACTTACCTAGCACATACAAAACAAACAACTGTCTACCTCTCCAGCCTCTAAGTGTATTCAGGAAAGAGTACACTACACTCAAAGAAATAAAATTCACAAGGTAAAGGCTGTGTGAAATGAAAAGAGCCTACTCTTCTATTGGTCTAGTTAAAATTTATATTCTGGCAATTAAGTAGGGGGCTACTCATATTTCTGAAAACAAGCCAATAAAAACTCAAGTAACCTCCAATAACTACATACCACAATGAAGGCTCTGTTTATGTGGCAAACTCAAATAGCCTTTCTAAGCAGTCCTTAGAATATTTAAAGCCAAGAGACCAGAAATTAGCATCTACAACACATACTCAGGAGGAAAAAAAAATACCCTTTACACTGGCATATTTATCTCATGTAAACAGAAGGGTACATATTATGACTGCATCCCAAAAATGTACAGAGGGGAGAAAAAAAAAAACAGAACTTTCCAACCAATGCCAAAAGAGCTCTTTGTTGATAAATGTATTTGCTAACAGCCATTTAGACTGTTCTACTTTGAATGTTATGAACAATTTGTGAACAATGGCATATAAAACTGAGTCAAGCATGGAGGCTCACTCCTATGGCTGCAGTGCTTGGGAAGTTAAAGCAAGATGATGCATAGTTAAAGAAAAATGATGTAGCCAAGCCAACCTGAAGAACATACATTGAAACTTTATTTTTTAAAAAAAATTTTTTTGTCTGAATCCTTCTACTTCTCTTTGTAGTATATAAGGCAGATGTAGAACTGCTGAGTCAGTCATGCATTCGGTCATCTCTGAGGGTACCAGACCAATCTTTCATGGTGTTTAAAACAAGGCACTAACACTCTAAGTTTTTATGGCCTAGTCAATACTTTTACCTTTTAAAATATTTATTTATTTATTTATTTACTTAATGTGTATGCCTGTATGTATATATACCACATGCCTGCAGATGCCTGAGGAGGTCAGAAGGCAGCACTGGATGCCCTAGAACTGAACTTGCAAGTTGTGAGCGTTGATGTGGCTCACATCATCTTTCCAGCCTTCTCCTTCGCTTTCTGGCTAATAGCCATTATAGTGAGTGTAACACAGAATTTGCTTCCTTTGACTTGCATTTTCCTAATGACCAGTGATGTCATAGAGCCTTCTCATGGCCATATGAACATTTCTGGAGAAACATCTACTCAAGTTGCCTTCAACAGGTAATTTTTGTTTGTTTTTTCCTTTTGCTACTACTGAGCTGGCAGTCAAAATAACTAACCCCTTGGATTAATTTTTCAAAGAGCCAAATTATTAGACTAGAAATATTTAATTCCTCCTCGTTACTTAGACAGAATTCTTAGCTACTTCTTTTGACCTAGGGAATGCTAAGGAAATAATTTAGAGAAAATTGGGAGAAGGAGTATATACCATGGAGACATGAATCAGGAAAATCCTAAGAGAATTATACCAATGCCCAGGGAGCTTTCAAAACTAGAGTCACTTCACTCCAACCTCTAGTCCTCAAGATCCCCAAGTTGCCTGCTAAGTTCTTCCTTCAATATGTAAGATGCTTCAGTATTCTACCAGACTCCCTATCTTCCTTCTGTTTGTTTGTTTAAGCTTTAAATGAGCTTCTTTGTCATCAATAACAGAGTTCTGAAAAATAAATCATACTTAAGGTGTATCAAGTTCAAAAACTAACAACAAAGAGAAAGAATTACTGCAACTTAGATAAGAAAGCATTCTGTTCATTATTTCCTGTAACTGAACACAAAATACTTTTCCTAATAGTAAGATAATACCCATGAGGTGCTGAATATCTAGTAAAACTTAAAGTCTTATCATAGTCTATTGACAAAAGTACTCAAGAATTCATTCCTTATATCTTCTCATTTATACTAACATAAAAAAATTAGTGTTAAGAATGTAGCTCAGTAGTGTGGTCCCACCTACCATGTGCAAGGCAGCAAAAGAAGAAGAAAACTTCTTGGAGAGATGAGATGAAGTAAGGAAGGAGAGAAGGAGTAAACAATATTCTAAGCAACCCAGAATTCTAAAATAAGTTTTTAAACGACAAATGAAATCTACTGTTTCATATTAAAGAAGCCATCAATAGTTTAATGGTCCTATTTAACCTTAATATCATCTGCTTTATTTCACTTTCTAAAGAATAAAACAACTTGGTATTAGTCTTTTCACTGTTGGTTCCTTGTCTAGTGTATCCATATTCATTTTCACCCTGTGTGCTCATGTCTTTTGTCCATACTCACCCCCCTCCAAAAAAAAAAAAAAGTTGAAGGCTAGGGAGAAGCTGAGTAGTAGCTAAGAGTGCTTTCCATGCAAGCTTAAGGACCTGAGCTTCAATACCCAGAACCCATGTACAAGCTGAACACTAGTTTCCAATCTGCAACCTCAGTGTGCCTAGGGGAGATAAGATGAAGAGACACACGAATCTCCAGAAGCTCACAGTACAGCTAACAAAGCAGACTCAGCAGCAAACAGGAGACCCTGTCTCAAACAAGTTAGACTGATACCCAAAGTTGTTTTCTGAATTCCACAAGCGTATTGTGGTATGCATATATCCACATAACACACATGTGGGTGGGTGGGTACATACATACATACATACATACATACATACACACACACACACATACATACATACACACACAGAATGTGCCCATACTGAAGATATTTAGCCTTAAGCATAAATATTTTCTCATATCATTTGCTTTTTTAATTGTTTATCCCTTTCTAAACAAATGCTTACTTTCAAGGCAGCATATTTATAACCTGCTTAATATAATCATGATTACGTGAAAACATAATCACAAGAAGACTTTAATCCAAATGTTCACAATTGTCCTAAACCAGAAATCCAAAATATCCAACAGGTGACTAGATGAATAAATTGTGGTGTATCTCTACAGCAGACTACCATACTCAGAAATTAAAAAGGACTTGAGGGTATTAGCTAAAAGGTAGAGTACTTACCTGGCACATGTGAAATTCTGAGTTCTAGCTCTATCATTATAAAACAACAACAAATAAGTCCTACTGATTCTAATAAGTGAGTCAAAAGCATAATGTTGACAATATTCCACAGTGATCACTATAAAAAGTTGTATATCCAGATGATAAGTACCATGTCTCCAAAGTCACCAGGGTATCTATTTCCAACCTGTCTTAGGGAAGGTACATAAGCTCCTAGTCTCCCCAGCAATCAAAAGGCAAGCATCTAAAATCCACCATGTTTTCAAGCAAACTCTTCAGAAGGATCAAGCTTTGCACACAAGATGACAAGCAGAGAAGTAGGACTGTTAGGATGAGCTGGTCATCCAAAACTTTTGGTCAAGCAAACACTGCTCATCTGCTGGCAACAAATACCAATTTTTTCAAAAGGAGAAAGGAAGAAGAACTTGGTGCCAATTATATCCCAGTTTCCTACTCAGAAGAAAAAAATTGTCCAGGTTACAACTCCCATCAAATGTTTCATCAGCTAAATATAGTAATATTCTTATTATAGCTGATAGCTGAAAGTCCATGCCAACTGCTGTTCTCAGTCACATCATCAAACATATAAAGTTATCACATAGCTATGTCCACTTTTAAAAGTTAAGGAACAGGATGGAGAGATAGATCAGAGGTTTAAGAGTCCTGGCTGTTCTCACAAAGGACCTGAGTTCAACTCCTGGCATCCACATGACAGTTCAAAACCATTTGTAACTCCAGTTCCAGGGGATCTGACATGGTTATACAGACATACATGCAAGCAAAGCCTAATATACATTAAATAAATGAATTAGTTAAAAAAGTTAAGGTATATTTCTTATTTTATTTTTAGGCCTAGGAGTTGATTAGCCCTAGGAGTTGAACCTCCTGCATTGTTAAGTGTTCTACCAGTGAATTAAATCCCTATCCCTAAAGAGTTTCATAAAAACATTTTACTTCCAGAAATCAATCTTCAATTTTTCTCAGTGGACGAACAGCATATCCTGCATGTGTACCTGTGCATGAATGTGTGCATGCTTGGAGTAAGGGATCCATGTGCACATGGAGGCTAGAGGTCCACATTGGGTATCTCCCTCACTTTTCATCTTTTGAGACAAGAGTCTCTAACTGAGCTTATCAGCTAGACTGGCTGACCAGCAAGCCCCTTGGGACATTCTTGTCTCCATCTCCCCAGCATTTGGATTACAGGTACACACTTATAGGTGCTAAAGATCAAACTCAGGTCCTCACGCTTACAGGGCAGGCACTTTATTGACTGAGCCATCTCTCCCCAGCCACATATGTCTTTTTCTAAAGAAGCCTTAGCTAACCTCACCTATCGCAAAGTGAGAAAAGCACATGACTAAAAGGATGATCAATTCTAAAAGTCTAAAAGACATCAAAGCCTGAATATAGTACAAGTTATCAGCAGCAATAAAGTTCCTTTCTCATCTTTTAGACACCTGTGCTTTGTGTTTGTATTTATTTAAACCTGTAACAAGTAGAGTCTGAACTATGGCTCACCTTAACCAGATCTTAAGTCAGAAAACAAAACATTATAAGGCAGTTTAAAAGTATTTTAAATTGTAGTGCAGACATTTTCTTCAAATTAAAAGAGCAAAGTATATAATTATACAGCAAAATTAGTAAATGTGTTTCCTTAATCACCTATTATAAAGAAATGAGTACATAAACCAGAAACAGCTACCTTCAAGGGCAAATGACCTGTATAGCACTGAAGGGCCCTACATTTTTATTTTTTTTAATGCTGTTATAAACACCTAGAAATCCCTAACAATTTTTAAACAAAATCTCCTGGTAAATCATACAGCCAGTCCTGGACAAGTACTCTAGGAAAACAAGAAAGGAACTGAATTATACCCTTACTCCAATGACCAAAAGGACTTCATGTCTAGCTCAAAACTCAGTACAATTTTTCTCTCAGTGGTATGACCAGAATTGTGTGTATGAGTCCAAATCAAAGACTGGCTTCAAAAAAGATCCGTACCTACAGAGGTGTCTGCTCAATACAGAGTGCCAAAGAACGAACTATAAACCCAAAACCAGGCTTTTATAAATACTGATCCTGTTATTTAATGATAAGGTCTCTTAACATAAATTTATGAAGTGCATTTTGCTACTTACTTTAGATCTAAGAATTATATGTAATGGTATTACAAAAATTTTATACTCTTAAACGGAGGTTCAAAGCCTGTGGGGTCATGGGGGTGTGCCAAACAACCCTTTCACAGAGGCTGAATATCAGATATTTCACTGTAATAACAGTAGCAAAATTACAGTTATGAAATAGCAACAAAATAATTTTATGGCTGGGTCATCACAGCATGAAGATCTGTATGTAAGGGTCACAGCACTGGAAAAGTTGAGAACCACTGTTCTAAAAGCTAACAGTTTGTAAAATAAAATTTCAAAAGTTTTCTGGAAAAAAAAAAAGAAAATAAAACAATTGCTGAACCTCAAAGGTAGATGGTGTGTAGAAATACCATGGTCTTTTAAGAGGGTATCTTGACAACCAATAAGCACTCAACACAACTTATTTACCAAAGAAGGTAAACAACCACAGAATTAGAAACCTGGCACTGCCAACTATCGTGATGCATACCTTTATTTTCCCTCCCCCACCCTACTCAAGAGGAGAGGCAGGTGGATCTGTGAGTTCAAGGCCCATCTGGTCTACAAAGCAAGTTCCAGGACAGCCAGGACTACACAGAGAAACCCTGTTTTTTGAAAAAAACTGGCACCATTATATGTTGTTCTTGGTGTGTGTTAAAGCTAATGGCATTTTCAGAAATTAACAGGGCAAATAACCCATTCATTCAAAAGTCGAACATGTATTAAACATATCCTCAAGCCAGACACTACTTTCTACCTTCTCTTTGAGCCCCAGCAGCCACCCCTTATCTCAACACGTAGACAATCTAATCTAATCTGGCTTTTCATTAAATTCCCAGGCTCACATGTTCAGTTCAGAGCTGGCATAAATTTAGGAAAAAGCTCCAAAGCAGGAAGAGAATCTCCTTACTGTGAGCTGTCACAGAGCAAACTCAAGAGCAAGGAGAGAAGAGCTGAGCAGAAATCACTTGGTCCCTGGGAATCAGTGTGTGTATGCATCAGGATACAACTTCCTAAAAGTTCCCAAGCATAGCCAAAAACCTGACTTTCACCCCAAAATTAATTATGAAGTCATGGTCAGTACCATAAAAGAAAAATTAAATAATGTTGGTACACCTGCAGGCTACAGGATAAAGGAATGCTTGCTTATCTATGGGATTTACAAGTAGAGAGCTGTCTTTGTCTTCTAAACCAGGGCTTTCTAATCATATTCTCCTTGCAACCCTAGTACCCAAGAAATGTTTATGTGAACCCAGGTATTTACATAGAGGACAAGCATGCAAGAGAAACATTTACTAGTAATCATAAAAACTTTATCTGGAATACTTACTACTTACTAAAGGTGAAAGCAAGTCTGCATACTAATGTAATGGTGAGATGGGTGTGCTTGATCACTTTTATAGAAAGAATTACATGTTGGCCAAATATTTGATAGAGCAAGACACAGAGCTTCTTTATCATTTTTTAGAGTTGACTGATACTTTACTTTTATAGTAGTCAGTACTAAGAACACTTTCACATAAATACACAGTACAAAATGGCAACACTGTATTTAGGGCCATTTCAAAAACTGTTGCGAAGCCAAACTTCATTGAACAGCTTGTCAGTCAGTTGTAGTATGAGGTTTCTGGCCCGGACTTTCTGGCCTAACCTCAAGGTCTAGACCCTCAGACCCGCAGTCCCGCAGTCCCACAGAGACACACAGATGATTCCAATAGTTTTAGGCTGATCGGCCTCAGGCTCAGGCATATCACTTGCTAGCTCTCTACCCTTCATCTAACCCACGACTCTTGTTCAGCCATGCAGCTCGGTACCTTTCTTTAGAGCAGCATGGTTGTCCTCGGCTTCCTCTGGCTTCTCTCTGGTGCTCTCTCTGGCATTCTGCTCTCAGAGATTTTCTTAGTCTGGTAGTCCCGCCTACACTTCCTGCCTGCCTTTGGCCAATCAGCTCTTTTTATTAAACCAGTGGTTGGGACAATTATTTAAAATGAAACAACACAACCTCCCACAGTCAGTGTCTCAAAGAACAAAACTAAACAAAATAATCAGCTGGGCAGTGATGGTGCACACCTTTAGTCCTAGCATTTGGGAGGCATAGACAGGCAATCTCTGTGAATTTGAGGTCAGCCTGATCTACAGACTAAGCTCCACAACAGCCAGGGCTACAAAGTGAAACCCTGTCTCAAAGAAAGAAGAAAAAAAAAATCAAACATTCTAATACAATACAATATAACGACACATTTATTTGATACTTAAAATTTTGCTTAAGCCAAAGAATGATAAGAAATAACTGTACAATTTATATAATTAATTTATTATGTTTCTGTAAGAGCAGAAAACTCCTGTAGTGGCGCAGGCCTTTGTTTCCAGCACTCAAGAGGCAAAGGCAGGCAGATACTCTCTGAGTTAGAGGCCAGCCTGGTCAGTCTACAACATGAGGACAGCCAGGAATACATACACAGAGGAAACTCTGTCTCCAAAAACAAACAAAAAGGAGGCAGAAAATGATGTATATAAAAGCACTACAATTCAGTTTTTCTCATGGCTAAATATTCATGTATCATTCCAAGTCAGAAACTGATTTTACATGTTCACACAATCCAGTGGTGAACCAGCCAATATTTCAGTAGTGTATGTGGATGTTAACATAATTAAATGGGTAGATTTTTCCAAGAATTTAAAGGACCTTGAAACATTAGTTTATGAAAGTTTAAAAAAAAAATGTCATCTACTGAATCTCTTATCTCTCATAAGCCTATAGATACATTTACCCACCACAGAATAATACCAAAGTAAGAAAATATCAACAATTTGAGGCATAATATATTAGATGTCACTCATTGGTTTGTGTGGAGTGACAGTACATGAAAAATACATATATCATGTGTTCGGAACCAAGGCTGCAGTAATGACGCAACACAAGTGAGCCCACCAAAACCTCCCCAGATACACTGCAGACTAGATTTTGAATTAATCCTTTAGTCATAGAATATTTAGGAACCTTTCACTGTTGCTCATTTATTCGCATTGTCCATATTGAGTCATGTGACCCACAGTCACACAGTTTAAAAGACTGTGTTTTGAACTTTTCTTCTGCAATGAGGTAATGGAGAAAAGACTATATCAAACAGCAAGCTTCACCAGAGAAGATATTATTTTTCAAAAACCAAATTTAAATAAAACTTCCTGAGCTGAAGGGATAGCTTAGCAGTTAAAAGTATTTGCTGCTCACTACATAGCCTTGGCCATTCTGGAATTTGCTATATAGAGCAAGATGGCCTCAAACCCACAGAAATCTACCTGCCTCTGCTTCCTGAGGTGCTGGGGTTAAAGGAATGCACTGCCACTCTGAACACAAGTCCCTCTTACTCTGAAGTTCCTATTGTTATATAGACTCTCAGAGGGAAGCCGAAAGGATACACTAACAAGTTAAAGAATCCCCCCACCCCACCATATTCTTAAACAGCTGAAAAGTCAATCTAATTTTGCCTCAAAACCCAAGCCAGATCTTACACAAGTCACTTTGTCTTTCTCATGGTGCAAACAGTGCCTGTATCCAACCCTACTACAGGGAATAAATACAGTACTGTATAAAGATTAAGCAAATTAATAGATGCACCTATTAGCTATTACCATTAATGCCTTACTATGGATCCGCTACTACACTCTGTCTCAAAAAGTATATAATTATCTCTCCTGACCCACCCGACAACCTCATTAGATTACTGGAAAACCAACAAATGGGGGAAAAAAATAACTCTTAAAGGTTTTAATTATAGAAGTTCTATTTCTCAGTTCACAAAAGAACTACAGTTAATAATGTGTGGTGTGTGTGTGTGTGTGTGTGTGTGTGTGTGTGTGTGTGTGTGTGTGTGTGTGTGTGTGTGTGTGTGTGTGTAAGCACACGTGCAGGCATTTGGGGGTGTGTGCTTAAATACTAACAGAAAAATATAGCAAAACTGGTCTAAGTAACAAATATCTTGTTAAGTAAAAACTGAACTCTAAATTGTTATTTTCATACTTTAAAGCTAGAATTGCTGACCTACATCCCAATCATTATGATATATATACTTTTCATGCATTATCTCATTGTGTCATCGTAGAGTTGTTAAAGTAGGCCTTACTTATAAGTTTCACAGTGAAGGCTTCAAGCTCCCCAAGGATTAAGGACTTGTCCAAGGTCAAAGAGCTAGCCTGTTTAGATTCTAAAATATCAGAGTAGAACTGAATTCATCATCACCTGGCAAAACAGTCCATATGTCCCAATTTTCCCCTAATAAGATCTTTTCAAATTCTCCAAAGATTAAAATCTATAATAAAGTATTGAAAATAATTTACTAGGAAAAGGGACATAGCCAATTTTACATTAAAATGAAAACCTGAAAGTTCCAGAAGTTACCTAGACATAAAAATGCATGGACTGTAGAAGATGCAGATAAGTACCAGCTTCAAGCTCTTTAATATAGTTATTCATTCTGTTTAGATATATGTTGAAACCACCAGTACCCTAAATTTCACAAACAAATTTAATTGCTTCCATATATTATATAAAGAAAATGATGCCTTTGACCCATAAGCTACCTCCCAAACATGAGCACTACTCCAGAAAGAACAAGAGCAGCTGGTCAAGCACAAAACACACCTACACAGTCCTAAAGCTGTAGACTGTAGAAAGAACAAGTAAAGGCCCTGTTCTGTTAAACTGGCCCTCTTCTTGTGGGGGAGAGGGGTGCACATGTGAGCATGCATGTAAGCACACACATTTGTGAGTGTGAATGAGTTGGGGATGAATCTAGGCCCATGCTATCGACCACTGAACTGTACAGCCTACACCATCACATTTATGCAGAAAAGACTGATTAATGCTTCTCTCAATTAAAAAATTAAGAGAAAATACTTTCAGACAAGGTACCTTGAGAACATCTCAATGAAATATAAACACAACTTCAAAATGTCTTGATCAATAGTAAATCCTAGGTACATTTGCATCTGGTAAAAATTTAAATATATATTGAAATTTCTAATGATATGCCAATTTGAGGTACTATGTGAAATATTTTGCAAGGCCTGAGGTGTATCCAAGAACATGGATATAAAAATTCTATTCAAAAATTATACTATAAAAAACCACTAAAAACTGTTTGTGGATATGACAGGGTGCTGGCATTTATCTTTAATCCGAGTACTGGAGAGGCATAGACAGACCAATCTGTGTGAGTTCCGGGGCCAGCCAGGGCTACACAGTGAGACCCTGTCTCAAATAAATAAATAAAGTCTGTTGATACACAGAGAGAATGTTTTTATTATACTGAAAAAATTCTAAAGTATTTAGAAGGAAAATACAGTGCCTCTAACTTAGTCTCAAATAATTCCAAAGAGAAAAAAACGGGGGTGGGGGGGGAATGGATGTGTAAAGCAAAATATAAATAATTATCCAAAAACAAAAAAAACTGAGAGCCAAAAAAAAAAAAAAAGTCAGGCGGTGGTGGCACAGGCCTCTGATCCCAACACTAGGCAAAGGCAGGCAGATCTCTGTGAGTTCAAGGCCAGCCTGGTCTACAAAGGGAGTTCCAGGACAGGACAGGCTTCAAAGTGACTCAGAGAAACGCTGTCTTGAAAAACAAACAAACAAACAAACAAAAAAGTACTGGGAGCTCCTTATACACTTCTAGAACTTGTGTCAAATTTCAAGCTACACTGTAGCAAAACACTCTTTTCTGAAGTGTGGAACAATGAGACAAGATAATAATGATTAAATTAGGTCACAGGTATATGGACATCCATTCTATTACATCATTTGTTTTCTTAAGGTTAAAAAAAGAAAAGGAATGTTATACTCTAATTCCAGGAAAGTGTCCTTAGAATGCTGCTGTTAATCATCTGAGTCATATTACCGCCCTCACTTCCATGCCTTTCTTGATTATAACTTTGCTAATCGTTTAGGTATGCCAATTCAGTGCTCCATAAACTTTACAACCAAAAAAAGGAACATTCTAAAAAGAATACTATCATAAATCAAGAAACAAAAACACAAAGACACTACAGTATGAATGACAAAACGGTATCTCGTGTGTCTGGAGAAGGAACAGAAGGAACCTAAGAAAATAATTATAATTGCTGTTTATCATATTCTGTGTATTTGTCATGGGTCTAAACATAGATAACATCATATTAAGCTTTAATTTAAAGATACTACAACAGTGGTTCTCAGCCTTCCTAATGTTGTAACCCTTTAATACAAGTTCCTCATGTTGTGGTGACCCCCCCAACCATAAAATTACTTTGTTGCTACTTCAATACTGTAATTTTGTTGTTACAAATAATAAATAGCTGATATGCAGGATATCTGATATGTAACCCCTGTGAAAGGCTCATTCAGCCCTCAAGAGGTTACAACAGGTTAAGAACCGCTGTACCATACTTTGTTATATCTATATTGCATAAATTTAAAAGCACAAAATAGTGCTTAGAGAACAAAAAGAACTAAAAGAACTTTTCCAAAGCCTATACTCCAACAGACTGAGACAGACTATCCAAAAGCACTTGGCTTTACAGTAATTTCTTGTAATCCTAACTAAAGCCTCTGATATGATTTAAAACACACACACACACACACACACACACACACACATTAATCATGGGCTGGAGCGAGGGCTCAGCTAGTAAAGGCTAGGCCCAAAAGAAAAAACAACAAGAACTGGTGGCAGTGGTGGGATACACCTGTAATCCAGTGGTTCTCAGCTTTCCTAATGTTTCTCTTTAATGCAACTCTTCATGCTGTGGTGATTCCTACCATTATTTCATTTACTACTTCATAACTATAGTTTTGCTACTGTTATAAATGGGAATGTAAATAAATATCTATGTTTTCTGATGGTCTTAGGTCAGCCTGAGCAACATTCCGTCTCAAAACAAAATAAGAAAAGAATAACCATGACAGAGTGTTAAGTGAAACGTGTGCAATGAAATCAATGTACAGGTAGTGAGGTAAAGGTGACTATCAGAGTTCCTATCAGGGAGCTGGAAAATTGCTCAGCAGTTAAGAGCACTGGCTATTTTTACAGAGGACCTGGGTTCAATTCCCAACACCCACATGGCAGCTCACAACTGTCTGTAACTCTAGCTACAGGGGATCTAGCATACTCACACAGACATGCAAGCAAAACACTAATGCACATGAAATAAAAAATAAAGTTTAAATATATGTATAATGAGTCCCTATCAAATAACATGATATTGTATTGAATATGCAGTTAACACTATCTTAACAACAGAATTAATAGTGTCTATTAGATTAAGACTGTCAAGTGTTGGATAAATAAGAAAAATGTGGTACACGTAATGTTAACCATAAAACAGGAAAAAAATTCCTGTCACTTGTGACAATATGCACTAAATAAACAAGTGTAGGTAGACATTCATGATCTCACATATATATTTAGTCGTAAAAAGTAGGCCAGGCATGGTGGCACATACCTTTGATCTCAGCACTGGGAACGGGGGATGGGGAAAGATTGGTGTATCTCTGTGAATTAGATGTCAGTCTGATCTACACAGTGAGACTCTATCTAAAAAATACGTTTCTGTTTTTGTTTCCACAGTTATCTGGAGGTCAGTAAGACAGCTCAATGGATAATTTACTTGCCACACAAGCTTAATGACCTAAGTTTGATCCCCAGATCCCACATAAGGCAGAGGAGAAAAATGACATTACAAAATTGTACCGGGACTGGGGAGATGATTCAATGGATAAAAATACTGTACCATTGCTGAGAGGTAGTAGTGCACACCTTTAGTCCCAGAACATGGGAGACAGAGGCAGGAGGATCTCTGAGATCAAGGCCAGCCTAATCTATAGAGTGAGTTCCAGGACAGGCAGAGCTACACAGGAAAACACTGTCTGGAAAAACAAACAAAATATGCTGTACCATGCAATCATAAGAACCTGAGTTCACCCACATAAAATAGGCACACAATGCAAGTGTCTGTCCCAAATGCTTTTACAGGAGAAACAAGAGGCTGAAACAGGAGAATCCCCAGAAGCCCACAGGACAGCTAGCCTGGTATATTCAGGATTAAAAACAAAAAAAACAAAAAAAAAAACCCAAAAAAAAACCCCAAACAGTATGCCAAAAAGGGGGGGGGGGGGAGCAGAAGTCCTTTGACCTCTGCACATGACACACACTTGCATTTTCTCTTCTCTCTCTCTCTCTCTCTCTCTCTCTCTCTCTCTCTCTCTCTCTCTCTCTCTCCCTCTCTCTCACACACACACACACACACACACACACACACACACACACACAAAGTGTACACATATACCATATACCTCATATACGGGTACAAATAACTGGGAAAGAGGAGAGAGGGAAAATATTATTTATTTTTGGATAATGAAAATGTTATAACATTGTGGTGATGGGTGTGCAATTTTCTGAACAAAGACAAAAATCACTAGCTTGTACATTCTAAATAGGTAATATATGTGAATTATATGTCAAAAAAGTTACTTTGTGTGTTTACATGTGGTGTTTGTGTAGTTATAAGCAGGTACACATGCCTACACATACATGTAAGAACTACAAATCAACAATCTTCCCTCATCATTCTTAATATATTTTTTTTCACAGAGATTCTCAGTGAACCTGGAGCCAATTCAGTTAAGACTGCTTCAGCAAGCCCCAGAAATGCTCCTGTTTCTAACTCCCCAGTTGGGATCACAGGTACATGCTGCCACATGCAGATTTCTAGATGGGTACTGGCAATCCAATCTCAGGTCCTCATGCTTCACTGAAAGCATTTTACTGATTAAGGCACATCCTAAGTCCCATTAAAGCCATTTTAAGGGAGGGAGGATAAAAATCAGGTTAGATATACTAGACATTACAAACACACACACACACACACACACACACACACACACACACACACACACACACACACACACTTATTTAAGCCTGCTTTTTATTTAAAAGAAAAACTCAGAACAATGACATCCCTTAATTCCAACATTCAGGAAACAGGGGAGGGTGAATTGGAGACCAGCTTGGTCTACACAGCAAGCTTCAGGACAGCCAAAATAAATAGTGAAAACTTGTCTCAATAAAGAAGTACCAAAAAAAAAAGGTAAAAAGGGGAAGGAGGGCTGGTGATGTTGGTTTCCTTCTCCCCTCTAAGAAGACATTTTAAAAAATCTTAAGTAAGAATTACATAATGTATCACTTTATACATTTCTGTTCAAAGCAGTATCTGTATGTACCAGCCAATACAAGGCAAATGCCAATATACACACAGTATACAGTTGGTCTGTGAAGCATCTTAGAGGCAAGTATGACACTAGAGAATAGCATATCAGCTATTGCTATTTCCTTCCACTGCATTATATCTCTCATTTCAAAGATTCAAGTTCTGATAACATTGTTTTATCAATATTTCCACTGCAAATTAAACACACACAGAGAGAAATTTTTGCTGACTAAATAGTGATATAAACTTGCCAAATAACTATTCAGAAATATGTCACAATTCTAGGGAAACAAGATTTTTAACTAACAGTTCTTAAAATTAATCATTTTTAGTTCATGGTTTTTTGAGACAGGGGTTTTTTTTTTAGTCCATATTTTTTAATAGCCCAAGTATAATCATAAGTTCAGAAGTCCTATTAAAAGGTCTGAGTATGAATACTTCTATTAAATTATAAGAGTCCAAACTGACCTCTAATGACAGCAGTCAGATTAGTCATTTGCTAGGGCAGCAGGGAAAACAAGGAATAATAACTTCATTAGGTGGTAATTTTATAAGACTATGTATTTGTCAAAAATGCAGTAAATGTCCTTATAGACAAATTTATCTTAATAGTTTTTTTAAAAAGATAGTAACATGGAGGGGGCTGAACAAAGATGATTCACAGGTTAAGAACATTTACTACTCTTGCAGACAACCTGACATTTCCCAAAAATCACATTAGGCAATTGACAACCGCCTGTAACTCCAGCACCAGAAGGATCTGATATCACTAGCCTTCAAGGTCACCTGCACTTATGGCCCATACATCTTTAAAAATACACAAAAATATGGAATGGTGAGATGGCTCAGTGGGTAAAGGTGCCAGACACTTTCAGTTTGTCCACTCACATGGTGGAAGAAAAGAAATGATACCTACAAGTTGTCCCTCAACCTCCACGTGACTGCTAAATAAATATATCTAATAAATTTTTTTGTTGTTTTTTAAAGACAAGGATTCTTTATAACAGCTCTGGCTGTCTTAGAACTTGCTCTGTAAACCAGGCTGGCCTCAAACTCACAGAAATCCATCTGCCTCTGCCTCCTTCCGAGTGCTGGAATTATAAGGCCTGAGCCACCACCACCACCTGGCTATATTCATCCTTTTAATGGTATTTTTCTAGTAAAGGAGGGTTCATATTTTGACTGAAATGCTTGTGTTTAGCACTGGGCAAATGTTTGTGTTGGGAGTGCTATGCAAAGGGTGCAATAGCTAAGGGTCAGGGGATTCAAAGGGCTCACTGCTTGGGTTCTATACAGATGACCTGATTTGAGCCAGGTGTAGGATTTGTTGTCTCTGCACTTAGGAGAGGAGGCAGGAGGACTGCAAATTTCAGGTTAACTGTTAAACAGTGATACTCCATCAAAACAAAATAAAGCAGAAATCAAAATATCCTAACATGTTTTAAAGTTAAATCAACCATCAACAAATTTTTTAATTGTAAGGGTTTGGGTGTGGAGAGGAATTCCAATGGGCATCAGATCAGAAGAGGAGTTACAGTCAGTTGTGAGCTACCTAATGTGGATGCTGGGAATCAAACCTTTGCAAGAACAGTAAGTGCTCTTAATCACTGGACAATCTCTCCAGCCATCGAGATGACCAAGTAACTAGTTCATTTGATACACCTCAGCATAGTATTGAGCCATGTTCACTGAAGGTCCTTTAAAACCATAACAAAGCTTCAATGTACCAAGTAAGAATAAGTCATTTAATTTACACACTACACAATGAATAACCTAGTAACACTTTAGCTACTAAAGAAAAACTAGTGAGTCAGGAGTTAGCTGATTTGTGTTTGCTTTTGAGACAAGGTTTCTCTCTGTAGACCTGGCTGGCTTTAAACTCAGAGAACCTCTTGCCTCTGTCTCCTGAATGCTGGGATTAAAGGCATGTACCACCTCTGTCCTGCTTGGTTAAAAATTTAAGGTGAATTGCCTAACTCTATAACAAAAGCACTAAAAAAAAAAAAATAAAAAAAAAATTAAATGCATATATGGCCATCAGCTAATAGACTAAAGAAGTTAGATAGCTAAAGTGCATTTTAAGTATAACTTTACTGGACTAAGTTTAATACAGGAAAAAAATGCAAGATTAAAATCACGACTGAAAACTTGCTTGCGAATGTATATAAATTAATTCAGAATAACCTGTCTTGTTAGATATCACTATTTCAAAACTATAATTTTATAAATCCCATAAAAAGAAAACTCTATCCTTTCTTGGCTACCTTTGTTCTTTGTATACAAAATGGTTTAGAAGTCATTTCACCAAATCCATCAGTGAGAAAGCCATGGTAAGATAAAACATCTTGTTGTTGTTCTTCTTCAAGAGGGGGAGGGGAGGGGAGGGGAAGGGAGGGGAGGGGAGGGGAGGGGAGGGGAGGGGAGGGGCAGAGAGAAAATATTAGGTTCAAAATTAACTGGAATTCATGGAAGCCATTTAAGTCAGGTGGCCAGTTTAGAGACTCAATACATGGATTCACTTTTCAGCACAGGAAAACAATAGTACTGAGATACAGGTGCACTGTGAGAACTACATTATCTTTAAACAAATTTCCAACAGCACAAGGACAAGCCACACTTAATAATTCTTCAAGTTCATCTAATGTCAGATGCCAACACTAGCTGCTAACATTCCTAAATTTAAACTTACATAAGTTCCAAGGCAACATCCCCTCTGTCTAGTGATCCCCTGACCACTTAACTATTCAGATGTCATTTAGTAGTTAATAAATGGTATTATTCATAAAATCTTCAAGCTAATCAATCATCTTATCCATATATAACAGATATTGTATCAATTTACTTACTACTACTTACCTACTACCAGTAACCCACTATTATTTACCTAGAAATACTAATAATAAAGTGATAAATTATTCATTCTCATTTATAAATATTTAAATGCTATTATCTGGCAGACTCATGCTAGTGAAACAAAAGACCTGTAAATAAGAATGGCTTGACTTAGCAGTCAGGTAAAAATTATACTCTAGATGGCTCATACTTTGAGATGGCTCAGAAATAAAAGAGCACCGGCTACTCTTCCAGAGGGCCTGGGTTCTATGTCCAGCACCCGCATGGCGGCTCACGATCATCCAGAACTCAAGTATCAGGTGACCTGAAGCCTTCCTCTGGCCTTAGAAGACACCATGAACATAAGTCGTACACAGACATACATGCAAGCAGAAAACTCATATAAAATAATTTTAAAAGTTTAAAAACAAAATAAACTCCCATATGTCTATTCTGCAATTGTGATACAATTTCCCTTTTTTTTTTTTTTTTTTTTTAATCTTACATGATAGCCAGACTGCTGGTGTGTGTAGCTACACTAAAATTTAACATCAGAGGGTCACTTAAGCCCAGAAGCTAGGTCTGCCTGGGCAACACAGCCAGAATGATGAACAAACGATGGGAGAAGAAAGGCAGGCAGACCGGCCTGCAACAGCACTTTACAGGAAGGGTCCTTTGTTGGGTAATGAACAGTGACAAACACTCTCACACAAGATTATAAACAATGACCCATGGAAACTCTTATTCATTAATTGGGATGGTCTGCTTACAGTTTCAGAGGTTCCATCAATCATGTCAGGGAGCATGGCTGTGTGCAGGCACAATACTGGAGCTGAGTCCTTACATCCTGACTCAAAGGCAACAGGAAATTGACTGACTGGGCAGTACCCAGAGCATAGGGAACCTCAAAGCCCACCCTCACAGTGACACACTTCCTCCAACAAGGCCATACCCACTTCAACAAAGCCACATCTCCTAACAGTGCCACTACCTATGAGCTTGTGGGGGCCAAAAAAAGTTCAAACACATATGCACACACACACATACACACACAAAATCTGTATTTAAAAAATAAGGACAACAAAATAATTCAAAATTGGCTGGTGATATATTTTTAAAATTTTCTAAATCATTCTTTTTGTGTGTGTATGCAAAACATATTGGCAGGGAAAGACAGAGCTCATGTGTGGAGGTCAGTATAAGATCAAATTCACATCATCAGCCTTATGTAGTAAGCCCTGATGAGCCATCTTGTCAGCCTTGAAACATTCAATTACAAAGCACAACCCTACTTTAGGTTGAGCAGCCAATGAGACTGTTTTTAATTATATGTATAGTTATATGCATGCAGACATACATATCACAGTACACATGTGGAGGTCAGAGGAAAACTCAGGAGTCATTCTCTCCTTTTACCATGTGGGTTCTAGGGATTGAATTCAAGTTGCCAAGATTGGCAGAAAGCACCTTTACTGACTAAGCCATTTTACTGGCCTCATCTTGTATAGTTTTCTGACTAGTATTTACATGGTATCATTTTTCTGTCTTTTCATGTTTCAGTTTCTCTATTTGTATTGCATTTCTTGTGATAAGCTTAGAGTTAAGTGTGGTGGTTTGAATAAAAATGTCACCCAAAGGCTCATATATTCAAATGCTTAATCACCAAGGAGTGGCACTATTTAAAAGAATTAGAGGATTAGAAGGTATAGCCTTGCTGGAGGAAATATGTCACTAGGGGTAAGCTTTTAGGTTTCAAAAGCCCTTGCACAGTAACACGCTCCCTGCCATGATAATAAAAGATTGCCCTCTCAAGCTGTAAGCAAGCTCCCAATTAAATGATTTCTCTTCTAAGAGATGCCTTGGTTGCGGTGTTCCTACACAGCAATAGAACAGTGATTAAGACACTGAGTTTTGGGTTTTTTGTTTTGTTTTAGATCAAGATTGCCAGAGTCTTGAGGGTGCTAAGCAAGCACTTGTGGCCCTGAACCACATCTTTAGCCTTTTTTCATCATTTTTTGTGATTAATGTAGTTTATAGTGGGCATTTTTAACTTACTACAGCCTGCCTCCAAATAAAACTATATTACTTGCTATATTACTTAATCTCTACTTTTCACTTTTTTGCTATTTGTATTAGTTTGCTTTCTATTGCATTGCAAGCTAATGTGATAAGAACACCACAAGCAAATTAAGAGGGAAGGGTTTATTTGGCTTACATGTTCCAATGGAAATTCACCACTAAGTGAAGTCAGGGCAGGAACTCAAGCAGGACAAAGACCTGGAAGTAGAAACTAAAGCAGAGACCACAGAGGAAAACTCTACTTACTGGCTTGCTCAGTCTTTTCTTATACCATCCAGAACAGCCCTGGGGGTAGTGCTGCCCATAGTAGGCTGGACCCTTCCACATCAACTATCAAAAAATCCCCACAGGCTTGCCCACGGGCCAATCTGATCTGATAGAGGTATTTTCTCAATTGTGTTTCTTCTACCCAGGTGACTCAGGCTTGTATCAAGTTGCCAAAATACCTAATCAAGACTATTTTCATAAATTTTTCTTCTAGATATATTGCAAAATCCATAATTCATTGTACTATACCCACTCTGTAATCGACTATATCCTTTTCTTTACTATTTGGTACTGGGATAAACTTCAATTGTGCTAAGGAAGTATTCTACTTTTTTAAACTTTGTATTGCTCAAGCTAGGCTAAAACTTGTCATCCTGTATCAATCTCCCTAGTATCTGGGATTATAAACCTCTGCCACCATGCCTAGTTTCAAAGGGAAAAAGAAATTTTTATCTAAACTCTTCAAGACTTGCCTTTAAAAAAAAAAAAAAAAAAAAAAAAGCTCTGTTAGAAGAGGCCTAAAGAACACCCTTTATCACAGGTCTAGTTTAGTCTTACTAATGAGCTGAAAGTTAGGCACAAAGTGACATCTTTTCACCCTGGTGGCTTAGAACTGGAACATCTCTGTAATTGTTACATATATGGTTCCCAAGTCAAAACACCAAGCTTGGACAATCATAGAACTTAGGTAATGTGTTTCTGTTCTCTCAGGGATCACAGCTCTGTACTAATTATTGTCTAATTCCAAGAATAATTTCACATATTTTGTTTGCCCAATTTTATAGATGATGTGGGAATGTTTTTCTTTATACTTCGAATAAAGGACTGTTTAGACCATGGCAGGCACCATAGAAGTAGGTGTGGGGAGGGGGGGAGAACAGAGCAATGGTAGGAGGAAGGCAGAATGACGCCCTTAGAAGCAACATGTAAGGGGCACAGATGAGCCACGGGCCACGTGGCAGACAAATTAATGGAAATGGGTTAAGATGAAGGAGCTAGCTACCAATGCGCCTAAGCCATAGGCCAAACAGCATGCAGCTAATATAAGTGTCTGTGTGTTTCTTTAGGACTTTGGAATTGCTGGCCCAGAAAAGCAGCTGCAGCAGGTTGGTCCGAACTGTGGGGCTAGTCAGGGTCAGAAACCTCAATGTTACATTTAGGGTTGGTCTTTTGATTTTGGGGTTTTGGGGGGGGGGGGTTTCTGGTTTGTTTGTTTGTTTGTTTTTTACTCTCTGGGGGCCACACCCAGCTCCTAAATAATCACACAGAATCTTATTCTTACCTATGACTGCCCGACCTTAGCTTGACTTGTTTCTGGCCATCTTTTCTTAACTTAAATTATCCTGCCTACCTTTTGCCTCTGGGCTTTTGCCTCTCTATTCTATATACTTTCTTCCCGTCTTACTCCCATGGTTGGCTGGCTGGGTGGCTGGGCCCTGGTGTCCTCCTCTCCTCCTTTTCTTGCTCCTCCCTCTTCTCTCTTCTTGAGCCTAGATCTCTCCTCCTATCTATTCTCTCTGCCTGCCAGGCCCGCCTATCCTCTCTCCTGCCTAACTATTGGCCGTTCAGCTCTTTACTAGACCATCAGATGTTTTAGACAGGCACAGTAACACAGCTTCACAGGGTTAAACAAATGTGACATGAAAGATTGCAATTCATCTCTGCATCACTAAACAGATGCTCCGCAGCATAAATGAATGTAATGCATCTTAAGTTTAATATTTCACAACAAGGCAGCCTCAAACAAGTTATACCATCATAGCTGTACTAATTTAATTTTTTGTAAATATAGAAGTCTGAATGACACAAAGGCATTAGAGGACTTTTATAGACTAGCAATCGTTCAGAGGGCCTAATTCATAACAAGAAGAGTTCAAGGAAGTAACCATCTTTGTTTTTGAAATCAGCAGAATAAAAAGGCTTCTCCAGATTTGGCAAGTAGAATCAGATGTACTCCACCTTCCCTGTTCTGCCTGCTCTTATGTCCACCTACCAGTCTGAGAACACTCAACATCATATAAGCCAGGTACTAAATTAGCTTCGCAGCAAAACACACTCTGGTAAAGTCTTCCATCTTCTCATCCAGCCAACTCTTCAGATAAAGCTGCCTTCCTTGCTTCAACAATTTATTTCTCAGCTTTACTGGCTCATAATGCAGCACGCAGTCAGATCAAAGACCAGTCATTAAAATAGTGAAAATATATTAGAAAAATGGATAGGAAAACACACACATGCATAAAAATAACCAGCAATCATGATTTTATTACTCTTCAAGGTGTGTGCACACATGAACAGCAATGTATGCCTGTGTACAGTGACATGTATGTGTGCAAGTGCACATATGTGCTTGTGAAAAGAGCAAAATGTCTCTTCTATAAATCTCCATCTGTTTAACATTTATTTTTGTTTTATGAACATACTGCATCAGGTACACACTCATTTACATAAAATAAACCTCATGACAGAGGTCAAAACAGGCATCAGACTCTCTGGAACTGGAGTTAGACAGCTATGAGCTACCATGTTGGGGCTGGGAACTCTGCAAACACAGATATCCTTAATCACTAACCCACCTCTGCAGCCCCAATAAAATGTTTAAATGAAATGAAAATGTTTGATTTACAGTTAGCAGTACAGGAATATTTATATAAACAGGTTATTCTCACTTATTCCAAGTAAGTTTCTCTAGGAGTGATGTTTGCTAAATAGCTGACAATATTCTATAAAATTTAGAATCTTTTCAGATTTTGTAGTAAATTACAAAAGGTCTAGCACTCAGGCATGTCCTGGTGAGGCTCTCATAGGTGAAAGAAGCCCAAGGCAGGCAAACACAAAAGGAAAGTGTACCAGCCCCACGGGACACTGAAGTAAGGCACTGAGACAAAGAATGAAGGCAGGCCATCGGGCTCAGTGCCACCCGGTCCACCCCTTCACCTCATGCTACTCTTTGCTTGCCTGGCCTAATTCTCTCCCTCTGCATCTAGACTGCCTATTTCTGACACAGCAAGAGCAGAGATGAGGGCAGCCAAAGGCAGCCCAAGCTCCACAGGTCCAAAAGAAAACTGCCATCTTGTTCTTGTCATCTGTGTTATCAATACAGTGAAAAAGGGGGGGGATGATATTCTGACCCTTTGTGTCAAATGTCAATACGTCATACCAGTCTTCACAGGAAGAGCTAGTAGGAAACTAGCCTAGTAAGCATATTCTACCCTAGACACACAAAAAAATTAAAAAATTTTTAAAAGGGGGTAGTGGAAATCTTTAATGATATATAATCAAATGGTTTGGTCAGTTTATATGTTGAGTTATTTTTATAACTTACTTTTAAAAACGGTGCGTGTGTATGCTTGTAAGTATTGCACCTCCTCGTATGTGATTTGTATCATATGTATACCTGGTATCCACAGACACCAGAAGGGGGTGTCAGATGCCCTGGAACTGAAGTTACAGATGGTTGTGAGCCACCATGTGGGTGCTAGAATCAAATCCAGGTCCTCTGTAAAAACAGCAAGAACCCTTAAATACAGAGCCATCTCTCCAGCCCCACCTAGTTTATTTTGATGTCATAAACTAAATGGAAAGACCTAAAAAATGTAAAACTCCAGCAAATACCATATTCCTTTTACTAATATATTTAAGTATTTTACAATAATTTATTTTCTACATGCTTAAAAAATCTGGTTTAAGGATAAAATCTAAGAATTAACAATTCTACTAAATGTAAAAAATAAGGATTATCTAAACCTTTCACAAAAACCACTGAAAAAATTCTACTAGAGGGAAAACAAAAGATGCATAAAGTCAATAAAAGAGTTTAATAATCTTATCTTTAAATATATTTAATAATGGTCCAAATTTAAAAGGATAGTGGAGATTCATACTACTGGTGGCCATCACAGACAGTGACTAAAATTCATGAAGGATTCAATGATCAAAAAAACCAAAATTAGGTGGAAAGAAATTTAAAGTTACCCCACACACCTAGGTTTCAAATGACTTTGTTTCAAAATAAATCATTTCAAAACCATTGAGTATTAAATAAAAGCTGGCAACCTCAAGTTCCTTGCTGGTCTACCTGCTACAGTTGTGTCTTTCTATTACTTCCAGCCCATGCAGACTGTTTCTATTCTGCACCTATGCTACATTCAGATGTACATTAAACTCAAACAATGCATTTGCAAGACCTATAAGTTACAGAAAAGGAATAGGTTTTGTAACATTGTCTTTTTAGGCCGATTCTATTTTTAATAAGCAGCAAAATGTGGTCATTTATGATTAATGTGAAGTTTATTTTTTATTAACATGAAGTTCTGTTAAAAATCTGAAAATGAGAGTCAACAAAAAAACAGTTGAAGCCAGACAGTGGTGGCACATGCCTCTAATACCAGCACTTGGGAGGTAGTGGATCTCTGAGTTGGAGGCTAGCTTAGTCTACAAAGGGAGTTCAGGATAGGCCCCAAAGCTACATAGAGAAACCCTGTCTCAAAAACAATAGATAGGTAGACAGACAGACAGACAGACAGACAGAGATAAGAGTGCTGTAGAAAGTATATATGAGTCAAGATTCTTAGCTTATAACATCCAACACATACAAAGCATTCTTCTAAGTACTTTGTCATTTATAAATCAATCTTAAAATTCTACAAGGCAGGTAATATTACCTTTGTTTCACAAGGAGGTGAACTGGGACACAGAGAAATAACTTTCTCAAGTCATAAACTTAACATAAATAATTTAAAGATTCAGGTTTAAACCATATAAGAAACTAAGTGGGGCCAGGAGGCAGAGGCAAGCAGATCTCTGAATTTGAGGCCAGCCTGGTCTACAGAGTGAGCTCAGAACACTCAGGGCCACACAGCGAAACCCATTCTCAGGGGGGAAAAAAATGAGGAAGGGGGGAGAAGAAATTGAGGGAGGGGAGGGGAGGGGAGGGGAGGGGAGGGGAGGGGAGGGGAGGGGAGGGGAGGGGAGGGGAGGGGAGGGGAGGGGAGGGGAGGGGAGGGGAGGGGAGGGGAGGGGAGAAGAAATTGAGTGGGACCTGTAGATGCAGAGCCAATTCAAAAGCAAAGGACCAGCTGAGGGCTAGGCTCAGTAACAAAGTGCTAGGTTTCAGTCCCCTGAATACTGTAACTGAATGAATAAATGGTTTTGCTTTGTTTTTTAAGTTTATAAGTGTTGTGTGTGTGTGTGTGTGTGTGTGTGTGTGTGTGTGTGTGTGTGTGTGAAGTCATGGATGGTTGTAAACTGTCATGTGGGTACTAGGTACCCAAACCCAGGTCAGTCTTCTACAAGAACAAATATTTTTAATCACTAAACCTTCCCTCTAGCCATACTGAATTTTTTTTAAGCCCGCTGAAAAAGCACTACATATGGGCTGAAAAAGCACAGATGAAGGGAAACTGTTTGTGTCCTGACAAAAAAAAAATGTGTTTGGAGTCAGAGAGTGGAGATAGCCACTGGTGACTTCCCATATCTTCTGTGCCTCCATCCAAAAAGGCCATGATCCTGTCTCGGCCCCACCTTATCACTTCCTGTCTCCTCTCTGTACAGATCTACAGACCTCTATGGTGGCTAGCTCTACCATCTGATTCCAAGTAAGCTTTGTGCCAGAACACAAACAAAATATCACACAGCTAGTCATCTAAGTATACTTAGGCTTATCTCTGAAAAATACTTTGAGATAATTTAGGTGTTTTCTTATCTCTGTGTCACCTCTGAACATAAAACTGGCACACTTCTGCACTTTACATTCCAGTTAGCAATAAAAACAAACTGTTAGTGATTATAAACCTTTAGTTGGTCACCAAAAACCAATTATGTCTATGAATCAAATTTAGAAATGGAACTGCAATCCACAAAACCATCATAGTTAGTATCCACTTCCCAATACTAAAGAAAGCCCATTTTCTAACCATTCTTACCCCTAAATATGCAATGGGAATAGGCAAAGGGCCTGTCCCTCAAAACTCAACTGTTACTGGTCTTGCTTTGGTTTCTTCCAGTCTGTTTAATTAGGAGACAGTGGCTAGAGTGTCGGGCATGAACATGATACTTGTGCTTACTACTGAGCTAAGTATATTCCTTAGCTCTAGAAAACTGATCTGTATTGAGCTTCTTGAGTTAACCCTTAGTCACCACAAGGCTATTCTCATGCAGGCCCAGAAAAGGGAAAAGCTACCACCATTATAAATTTTCAATTTACTGCTCACCCCTAAAATATAAGATTGCTAGCAAAAAATATACTTATCATATATACACATATATGCATATGTGTGTATACACATACAGTATCATACACATACATACATAACCAGATACTAGTGTATACTATTCTGAAGGGTTTTTGCTATGTGGACAAGCAAGATCTCATCTTGATTTCTTGGCTGCCTTTTACTGATGTAATCACAGCATTAAGTTTTGAAATAGAATCCTGGGATAGGTCATTCCCTTCAAAGTGTCTATCATTACTCCTTAGTGAGTCAGCTTATGGACTATTGCCAATGTGCTTTCTATTGGATTTAGTATGAAACATATTTTTGTAGAGTCGGAACAGTGACTTAACACATCAAGGTTCCCTCAAGTACTTATCAAGCAGTGGACACAGAGACATATCAAACCAATCAACTCAAATGTTTAAGTAATATACAACCTTCCTACATACAAATATAAGAACTGGGGGGGGGGGGAGAAGACAGGTAAGTAATTCAGAGAGCAGGAGATTGCTTTGTACGCAAGAGTCCAAAACTGTCTTGTAAATTTTCCTGATAATTTTCTTTGAGTAAATTTTATGCAAATGAGCACATTTAAATTTGTATAACCATGAAGACAGAAAAGAATATCACTGAAGGGGGTAAAAGTATACTCTTATGTACCTTGTAGGAGAATACTACTAATTTTAGAGAAAAGATAGAAAAAAAAACAGTAATCCTTAGAGAAAGTCAAAATAAAATAAATACTGATCTAAGCATGATGGTACACACCTTGATCTCTGAGTTAGTAGCCAGTGTTCTCTACAAAGCAAGTCCAGGTCAGACAGGGCTACACAGAGAAACTTTGCCTCAAAACAAAAATAAAATAAAATACTGATATGGGCAGATAGATAGATGGGTAGATGGACAGACAGACAGACAGACAGACAAGAATAAAAAAACTAGTTCCACAGGAAAAAAAACTGAGATGGCTCCTTCCTGTGAATACAATAATGAATCATTAATGTTTTGAGGATAAACAAAAATGAAGCTAAGTATCTGCATGTTGTGCTGTTCTCTTTAAAGATACCAATTTTTTTTCCTATAAGTTTTAAAAACTAGTGCCAGGTATGGTGGCACAAGCCTTTAATCCAGCATTCAAGAAACCAGGGCAGATAGATCTCTCTGAGTTCAAAGTCAGCCTGGTCTATAAAGTGAGTTCCAGGACAGCCAGGGCTACACAGAGAAACCATGTCTAAATAAATAAATAAGTAAATAACATATATATGTATATAATTTTTAAAGGTTTTTTAACTAGCATTTTATGTGTATATGCCTGCATATGCATCTGTGTACCACATATGCCTGATGCTCTAGGAATCCAGAAGAGGCTACTGGACCCCCTGAAACTAGTTACAGATGATTATATACCACCAAGCTGGTGCTAGAAAACAAACCCAAGTCCTTTGGAAGAGCAGCAAGTGCTCTTAACCACTGAGCCATCTCTCCAGTCCCAATAAACTTTTTAAATAATTTTTTTAATTAATTTACAGTTAACAGTACAAGAATAGTCATGTAAACAATTTATTCTCACTTATTCTAAGTGGGTTTTTTCCTAGGAGTGAAGTTTGCTAAACAACTGACAATATTGTATAAAAATTATCAGCCTTTTTAGGTTCTATAGTAAAGTTACAAAAGATCTAGCATTCAGGCATGTCCAATCTGAGGCTTCACATGTCCTGGAATAGTTACAAGTATTCCAACACATTTATAGATGGTATGGCATGTCAGAACATCAAAAAATTGGATCAGCTAAATTGTATTTGTCCACATATATGGAGGCCAGAGGTCAACATCAAGTGTTCTCAATTACTCTCCTTGTTATTTTCAGAGGCAGGCTTTTAAACCATAGATGTGAGAGAATCTTAATTATTATTTCTGATACCAAAAACAAACCAAGAATGTCAATACTACCTTAAAAAATCTAAGGAATGTTTGTTAGACATGTGTTTAATTCCCTTAGAATTAAATAAAAATAAACACATTCTTAAAAGAAACCTACAAAGACATTCAAGTCTTAGTAGTTTTACAGGAAAACTAGTCTAGTCAGAAATGAGATGCAAGATAGCCATGGTGGCTCACACTTTTAAATCTTAGAATTCAGGAGGCAAAGGCAAGCAGATCTCTGAGTTTGAGGCCAGCCTGGTCTACACAAATTCCAGGTCAGCCAAAACTATGAGTGAGATGCTATCTTTAAAAACTAAAAAAGAATAAAATACTAATGTAATTTTTCCAGAGTCATGATGGCCAAATCATGAGGTTCCTCTCCCAATTCTTGCTCAAATACTTAAAACTTATTTTTCCATTTTAAAAAGACTTCAAACACCACCACCTCACACACTCCTTTAATCACAGCCCTTGGGAGGCAGAGGTGGGTGGATCTCTGTGAGTTCCAAGCCAGCCAGATCTACAGAGTAAGTTTCAGGATAGCTAGAGCTACACAGAGAAACCCTGTCTCAAAAAACATAAATATAAAAATATATGTATGTGTGTATGTATATAAAATTTTTAAGAAGCCTCCAAGAGGCTGGAGAATTAGTTCAGTGGTTAAGAGCCTGCTCTTCCAGAGGACTTAAATTCAGTTTCCAAAATCCACATGGTGGTTCACAACCACCTATAACTCTAATTCTAGGGGATCTAATGCCTTCTCCTGGCCTCCATGGGCACCCAACATGCACATGGTGCACACACACACATGCAGGCAAAACACTGATATACATAAAATAAAATAAACCTAAAACAAACAAACAAAAAAAAAAAAAAAAAAAAAAAAAAAAAAAAAAAAAAAAAAACCTTAAAAGTTATTTTAGGACTTTAGACTTGCCTAAAAGTCCTCAAGCACTTTCATTCAATTTTCAATTAGGTGGTAAAGCAAGATGGTTAAAGAGCTCAAATTCAAAAGCCCAACCTAACTAAGCCAAATATTCCATTTCCTCTATTTCCTCCTCAGTAAAATTAGAATTGTAATGACATCTACATATATATATATATATATATATATATATATATATATATATGTACACACTCAAATGCTCGAACACACACATCTTGAAATCCCAGCTACTTATAAGGATGAAGTAAGATTACTTGAACCTAGGAGTTCAATCCTAGACAATTGAAAGAATAAATGTTAATCGATTAGATCAGTGTTTGGTATGCTTAAGTAACCCTCACTAGGTATTATACTAAAATAAATGAATAATATTTACTAATATTATTAGCTGTGTGGCCTTGAGCAATCAATCATTTTACTGTAAATTACAATCCTGCTTTGTTAAATATATTCAATGGCCCAAATAAAAACCTATCTAGAAATATTATTAAAGAATCCTAACCAGGAGATGGTGGAGCATGCCTTTAATTCTAGCACTCAAGAGGCAGAGGAAGGTGGATCTCTGTGAGTTCAGGGCCACCCAGGTCTACAGAGCAAGTTCCAGGGCAGCCAGGGCTACAGAGATATAATCTCAATAACACAAAGCAAACAAACAAAATCCTGTAATTTTACCTAATCACTTTACAAAAGGTTTAAATATTATCTCTGTTGTGCAGAAAAATAAGAGGCCCAAATAAATTATATGATTTGCCCACAAAAATAGCAATGTGAAGGCATAGCAAGGGGGGACGGGGGACGGGGGACATGGGACTTAGTAGTCTTGAGAGCCCCTAAAATCTGATTCTCAGGACTAGGAGACTGCTTACCTGCCATGGCCAAAGCTGTTAGCTTAATCCTTAGCAGTAAATAAAAGGGGAAACGTGTGCTCTTTTGGTTGGCAATGCAGCCTAGTAGTAGTGTAGTAACTCTGATATAACAAGCATGCATAGCATAAATAAAGGTCCTGAATAGGGCCCTGCAATCCAAACTACTCATGGGGATAAAGCAAAATTGCTTAAGCCCCACAAATTCAAAGACCAGCCTGGAACATGCCTCTAATCCCAGAGAGGTGGAGGCAAGAAGATCACAAGTTCAAGATCACTCTGCCATATACAGAGAGCTCTAAACCAAGCCTGAGTTTCATGAGACTCTAACTCAAAAATAAATAGATGGGTACTCCCCCATTTGAAAAGCGCTTTATCCTGAAAAACAGAAATTTAAACTTTTTGATGGTGCAAAAATGAGGAAAGAAAGAACTCTAGTTGGCCAGTCTTGTAGCATGTAGGTGAAGAAAGGTGCTCAAAAATGCTAAAGAACTAAAGAGTGGTTTGGAGAAAACAGTAAATTAGTAAGCATCCTATGGAGTTAAAATACTGTCAATAGCCATTCACAAGTTTGCATTAAACTTTAGAATAAATCCTTCAAACCATAAAATGGCTTTAAACACATAGCACATTTTTAAAAGAGAGAGCGTGTAAAACTTTTAACTGAAGTATAGTAGCTCACACAAAAGTACACACAGCCAAAGCCCAGTGTGATGTCACATACCTTGAATCCCAGCACTTGAGAGGCAGAGACAGGCAGAGTTCAAGGCCAGCCAGGGATACACAGAGAAACTCTGTCTCAACATCAACAACCCAGATCATAACTCAGAATATTTCCAGCACACCTCTCTTTTGTCCTCAAAGCCAAAGATAATGATTATTCTGACTTCAGGTCCCATCCTCCATATCTGTCTGTTTGATTTGTTGGTGGTGGTGGTTTTTTATTTTAATTAATTTATCTTATGTAAATGTTTTACTTCTGTATATGTGTACCTCATGCATGCCTAATGTCCATGAAGGTAAGAAGACAGTATCAGATCATCCACAATTAGAGTTTTATGAATGGTCACAAAAGACCACGTGGGTGCTGGGAACTCAATCAGGGTCTTCTACAAGAGCAACAAGTGCTCTAAAATGCTGAGCCAGTGCTCTAGCCCTCCATTTTTAAACGTTATAGTAATGCAGTCACATAAATATGTTGTTCTTTCACATATGCTTTAGTGAAACTTCTAGCAAATAAAATATATAAAGTCAGATAAAAGAAAAAAGTCATATCAACACTATCAAAAAACAAATTTATCACATCATCAGGAAGCAGGGCAGGCAGATCTCTTAAGTTCAAGGCCAGTAATTTGGGGGAGGGGGAGAGAACACCGCACAGATTTAAATCAGTCTCAAAGCAAACTATTTCTCAAGCAATAAAATCTAAAATATCAGTATATTTAAAGATAAATACTGGACAGTGGGACCAAACGCCCCTAGCTGATGATTTCAGTGGAACCTTCACTATAGGTCTCATTGGTAGTGGAATCTTTCATCTAGCAAAGGTTTTCAAAGTGCTTCTGATGGAATTTAACCCCAGTTCAGAGGTAATATCAATGCTGTGAGGATCCAAGCACTCCTGACTGGAAGTAAGCTTTGCAGTGTGTGGTATAGTCTTCCACCATCGACTGCTACCTAATGCAGCTTCAGGGCAAAGAAGACCCCAGGAACTCCATCACCATGAGGGAAACACTGACCACAGCTGTGCCGGCTGCACTCAGTGGACTGCTGACCATGGTGGGTGCTGCAAAATTACTTGAAAGTTCCACAATGTACCCCCATTCCGTAAAGACCCAGCCAGCTAACCCCTAAAGAAGGAGCACCAACCAGTCAGGCTACCTCACCTACTGAGAAAGCCATTGCCTGCTCTCTCCACTGAAGGAGCTGTTCCTCAGCTCCTTTCTAACTCCAAGGGAGGACTGGCTCCTACACAGCCAAAAGGCTCTGAGACTCTACTCTCCTGTTCTTTGACAGGGGTGGAGTGCCCCAGTGACCTTGTCATATGGGTCACCTTTTTTTGTCTCTCAGGGTACCCCAGACATTTGTAACAAGCTCACCTCAGCTCTTTTCTGTGGCACGTTGGTAAGTATTTAAAGCCAACTTAATAAATAAATAACACATATATGTACCATAGGAGACAATTTACTACTCCTCTCCACTCAGATTTCTAAGATCTTTTTCAGCTCTTAGTTGGAGAAAGCAATGACATTCACAGGCTAGAAAGACAGCCCAGTAACTCTTCCAGAGTAATCAGTGGGTGAGTTTCCAGCACTCACATGGCAGGTTACAGGGGTCACATATCAGATATCTTGCATATCAGGTATTTATGATTCATAACAGTAACAAAATTACAGTTATGAAGTAGCAATGAAATAATTTTATGGTTGGGGGTCACCATAACATGAGGAACTGTAGTGAAGGGTCACATAGCAATAGGAATGTTGAAAACCATTGCTCTACAACAAAAATCTATAGCCAAATTTTATATTATGTTTCTATTGCTCATCTATATAACTGCTTCACATTAAGAGTTTATAATCATTAGCCCAGAGTGGTGGCACACACCTGTAATCCCAGCACTGGGAAGGCAGAGGCAGGTGAATCTCTGTAAATCTGAGGCCAATCTAGTCTATATAGAGAGTTCCAGGACAGCCAGAGCTATGTAGAGACCATGTTTCAAACAAAACAAAAATGTATAATCAACATTGCAAAACATAACTGCCATAAACCACATACGACTGTTTAAAATTATTTAAATTGGTCTGGAAATATGACTCAGAGGTTAAGAGCACAAATTGCTCTTCCTGAGGAGCAGAGTTCAATTCCCAAAACTCAACTCAAGTGACTCACAATCATCTGAAACTCCCATTTAAAGAGATCCCATACAAGCTGGGCAATGGTGGTGCATGCCTTTAATTCTAGTACTCAGAAGGCAAAAGCAAGCAGATCTCTGAGTCTACTGAGGGAGTTCCAAGATAGCCAGGGCTACACAGAGAAACTCTGTCTTGGAGAGGAAAAAAAAAAGAAGAAAAGAGAGAGAGAGAGAAAGATCCAATATTTTTCTTCTGGCCTCCTCAGACACCTAACTCATTGTACATACCCACACAGAGACATATACACATGTGATTAAAAATAAACCTTTCAAATTATTTAAATTAATTAAGGCTAGTTCTTGGTTGAACTGTCAGATTTTAAGCGCACAATAGATAGCATATCTCTATCACCACTGGAAGTTCTACTCAACAGCACCTGTGCTCCATCTGTCATCACCTACTTGACCCTTAGCCATTTCAGCCTAATCTGCTAAAAATTAATCAAAGATAATGATAACAAATGGCTATAGTTCACAAAATCCAATTACTATACTTCTTTGGCCTTCATCTTTCTTGATCTCTTTCAAATTCCTTTATTTTCCCTCTGGGAATCCCTCCTTTTGACCTTCTAACATTAAGTAATAGTTACTCCATTTTCTCTAGTCCCTTAAATCTCTTCTCTTAAATTCAAACTCTTACTCATATTAGGTCTAACTTTCTTCCCACTTCAAGTTCCCTGTAACCAAGTACCTGAAAACCATTTTTTCTTGAATATATTCTGGCTTCTGTGTTAAATATATAAAATGTTTCAGTTCAGTCCTTTGCCAAATTCCCTTCCCTTTCCAATTAGCACACTTCTATTTATTCTTACAGGCCCAAAGTCTATCGACTTCGAATGTCTGTCTCTTACCAACAGATGGTTACTTCCTACAAAGGGCTAACTAGCTAGCCATTTTCCACTGAATTATCACTGCCACACCCTTACTTGCTATTTCTAAGTATAAAATATGATCACTGTTTCCAATCTTTCCATAACCTCACTCAGGCACATTACCATCCAAAACCTCTTCCCTGACATTGCTTTTCATTTCAAAAACCTAAATGGACTCAGTACAGATGGTAAAAGAAAATTCGAAGATTTTAATAATCTGAGTCTAAATTTATGGAATATACTTTACAAGCTTATCATTGACTCCACTATCTTCTATTCTGTGCTGGTAGAATTACAACTAGTTTTTAAGTTGATTTTTCAAACCTAGTGAGTAAGTAAATATGTGCTGGCCAGGTATGATGACATATGGCTGGCTATAAACCCCAATACCTGGGAGGTTGAGGCAGCCTTGGCTACACAACAAGTTCACTGCTAGCCTGGGCTCCATGAGCTGCTGTCTCCAAAATGAAGTTGAAAGTTTAAACAGCACATAAATACTTAAATTTATTTTGTGCCAAGTAGTGTAGGAAGTGCAGGTACAAACAGCTGCCAGTCCTTACTGCAGAGTTTTCCTCCATCTATTTCTAGGCCTGATGTAAAAACCTCTAAGTTACAGCTCCAATAAACAATGGTCTCAAATCCTTATGATGACCTAAAAAAGAACCTTTTCCTCCCTCCCTTTCCTTCTCTTCTCTTCACTCTCCTTCCTCCTCCTTTGTTTTGTTTGGGGACAGGTTTCTCTGTGTGGCCCTGGCTGTCCTGAAACTCCTCTGCAGACCAAGCTGGCCTGGAACTCACAGAGATCCACCTACTACCTCTGCCTACCACCACCTAGAAAGGATCTTCTATATCATACTACACAGGTTCTTTTTTGTTTTGTTTAAAAGTGGGGGGAATATCTGATGTGTCCAAGGCATCTCGTACAAAGCAATCACCTTCAACATTGAGTATCTTGTTTCTTGTTTCTTTAGCTAGCAAAAAAGAAAGCCACAAGTTGCTCAATTATTATCTCTTTTCACAATCTCTAAGACTTTAGTATCTCTTTTTGACAATGATCCATACAAAACAACAAGAAATGTTTCCTAATCTGTAGAAGAGAGAGGGACTTTATTTTTCTAACACATAAACATTTTCTGACTTCTGACAAAACAATATCTGAATTTTAAAAGTATGGAGACGTACCATGAGCTTCTTTTTTTCTTTTTCTTTTTCTTTTCTTTTCTTTTTTTTTTTTTTTTTTGTTGTTGTTGTTGGTTTTTGGTTTTTTGAGGCAGGGTTTCTCTGTGTTGCCTTGGCTGTGTTAGAACTGGCTCAAACTCACAGAGACCCAACTGCCTCTGCCTCCCAAGTGCTGGGATTAAAGGCATGGGCCACCACAGTTTAGCATTTAAGGGGAATAGGCAGTCTCAACTGCAAGGCCAGCTTGGGCTGCAGAGTGATATCCAAGCCAGTCTGAGAAACTTTGTGAGATCCTGTCTCAAAATAAAAAGCAATAAGCAGGCTGTAGATATACCTCAGAGTCAGAGTGCTTGGCTAGATGAATAAGGCCCTGGGTTCAATTTCTGGGCCAAAAACATCCCACACACCCATCACATCACCATCAAGCCAACAAAATGTTTTTAAATGGTACAGGCCAGGCCCTTCCAAATGAAGAGTTAAAACAACAGACTACTTGTGGTACTTTGCAAGCAAAGGAAGGCAAACAGCAATTATATTGTTTCACTCAGTCTCCAAAGACCAAGCTCTCACAAAAACAAAGATGTGTTATAGCAGTACTGCTTTCTACAACCATATACTCCACACAGTATCAATTCTTCTTATACTGCTTCCTGTCATGTGGTTTGTCTTTTTTTCTAATTCAATATGTCAACAATCACAAAGAGTATCAAGTTGATGATTTAGGTGTATGTTACCCTTATTATATTACAAATAGAACTCTCTCTGGGCATGGTGGCTCACACCTTTAAACCCATCACTTGGGAGGCAGACAGGAAGATCTCAATGAGTTCAAGGTCAGCTAAGACAAACCCTGTCATGAGAAAGAAAAAAGTAAGGCAGGAAGGAGAAAGGGAGGGAGGGAGGGAGGGAGGGAGGTAAAAAAAGAAAACAAGACTCTCAATTGCATGAGGCACTCATAATCCAACTAGACAGAACCACTGTAAAACTGGAGAAATGCCAACTGAGAGGCAGAGGCAGGTGGATCTCTGAGTTCCATCCCAGACTGGCCTACACAGAATTCTTCCAGCCCAGCTAGTCACATGGTGAAACCCTATCTCAAAAAAAGGAAAAGAAAAGACAACATTCCATTTAGAAATCTTAAGCACTGACAGCCAGAGCAAAACCCAACATACTTCAAGAGGAACACAAAGAAGCTCCACGGGGTGAAAGAAAAAGGGATTTAAACTTCATTTGTAACTTTCATCCCTATTCATTTTCTGTCTTACACTTTATAAAACACAACAAATATATAGTTCATAAATTAAACACCAAGGTATTAAAGATTAATGCTCAATTTTCTCCACTGATGGGACAAGCAACAAAAAGCCTAAACAATAGAGGCCTAAAGTACTGCTTTGTTATTTAACTCATGTTTACCCCTCCACAGAGTTAAACTATAGAAGTTAAGTCTTGGTGCTGAAAAAAGAACCAGGAAAATCCACTTTAATCTCACAAGATATAGATGCTAGATTACTAATATGAATATATAAAAATAAGTTCCAACATGTTGATGAAAAATTAAAACATCCATCCTATCAATATACCTTCATTACATCCAAATTTCAAAACACCTCCATTTCAAGGACCAAAGATTCTAATCATTGTTTAAGGCTCTAGATTCAATAGCCAGGAAAGAAACAAAAACAACAAAAAACACACCCTTTGACCTGATAAGCAAACTAAAAGATTAAGAAAACATGGTAAATACAAAAAATGTCCAGACAAATTCATCAGAGCACTGCTTTAAAAAAAAAAAAAAAAGGCAATTTAATTAACAAAAATTATTGTAAACTATGATTACTGAATACTAAATATTCATTATGAGAATATAAATTTCACACGGAAAGCTTTTCTTCTAAGTAGCCCAAGCTGGCTTCAAACTCACTATGTGGATAGAGTTAGCCTTAAACCCATCCTCTTGCATCTACTTCCTTCCCAAGTGCTGCGATTACGTATGTGCACCATCCATTCATAATCAGAAGTAATTTTATTTTAAAGGGGAACTCTATGAGGAGAAGAGAGAGCTGAGAAGAGGGTAGAGGGAAAAGGCAGAAGGAAAAGTATATGGAGTGTCTTCTATCCTATATGGAGTCTAGACTTAACAATACATGTGGGTGAGTATGACAAAGGAGGTGGAGAAGTAGGCCACCATAAGAGGAGGACGGAGACAAAAGGCAAATGAATGTAGATGTCAAGTACGATGTTATACATGAATGAGATTATTTTTATACTAACAAGATAGACGTTTTTAAAGAAATTAGGGCCAAAAAGATGGTTCAGTAAATAAAGGTGGCTACTGCCACCAGGAGTGGCAACCTTAGTTGAATCCTTGGGACAAACAAAGTAGAGAGAACTGACTTCCACAGTTGTCCCCCGAGATCTACATACACACTGTGGCATGTCACCTACACATGAACACACACACCACCACCCACCCACTCACACACACATAACTGCACATTATCTATACTGGCTAGCCTGAAGTGAGATATGTAGACCAGGCTGCCCTCAAACTCAAAGATCCTTATGTTTCTGCTTCCAAAGTGCAAAAAGCATTAAAGGCATATGCCAGGTCGACTACAAATTTAGATAATAACAATAAACACAGGTCTTAAACCAACAGTTTTAACATTACCAATGTACTAAGTTATCTTTCTAATGCTTTTAAAAATAGTCACAATGATTTCATTACCCTGTAATATGCCACTCAACATTTGGGAAACCCAGTTCTGGGGCTGAAGAAATTGCAGAGGACCTGGGTTTGGTTCCCAGAAACCACATGGAGGCTCAAAATCATCTGTAATTCTTCAGCTCTATGGGATCTGACATTCTCTCTGACCTCCACAGATTCCTGCATATATATATATACACAACAAAAACAAACAGTTCTAAAACTTTACACAAAACATGCTAAGATCTTCACTCCAACCACTTGCCACTACAGCTCCAAAAGAAAAAAAAAAAAAAAGATCAAATGTAGTAGGTATTCTGTGTGATACTTATGGGAATTTGAATTGACAGGGTTTACTCATCCAGGATGTACAGGATGAGATCCACTCTCTTGGAGCCCCTGCAACACTACTAACTGATACAAGTGCTGAAAGATTTCTCCACTTCCTTGCCTTATCAGTGGCATCAGGGAATTCTGATTTAACAACATGCATCTGGTTTACCACTGCTCACAAGCCAACTCTGTTTATTGGGAGGGAGTGAGACAAGGTTTCTTTGTGTGGCCCTGACTGTCCTGTAACTTGCTATGTAGACCAGATTGTCCTCAAACTCACAGAGATCCTCCTGCCTTTGCCACAAGTATTGAGATTAAAGATTCACACCACTACCACTCATCTAGGCAAGCCAACTCTTTCATGAAAAGCTTTTTAAAAAGAATTCTAGGAGCTGAAGAGACGGCTTAAAGGTTAAGAGAGCTGGCTGTTGTTCTTCCAGAGGACCCAGGTCCAATTCCCAGCATCCACATGGCAACTTGCAACTGTCTGTAACTCAAGCTCCAGGGGATCCAATACCCTTACACAGACATACAAGCAGGCAAAATATTAATGCACATAAAAGCAAATAAATCATTTTAAATGAATTGTAATAAATAGGATTCTAATATCATTACATTTTTAGGTTGTTTTTCATGTATGCCATTCCACTTCACAATATGTGAAATAAGTAGACACTGTTCTTTCTTTAATTACGAGGGAATGTTATATGGCTTGCCAGAAAAAAAAAGGATGGGAACTAAGAAGTAGCACTGGGTAAGACTCGAGACTTACTGGTCTTATCCACTATCACAATAAAATAATTTTCATTTTTAGTGTAGGATACAATTATGAACTTAAAAGTACAAGTACAGTACAAAAATGAAAATGGAAGTATATCAGTATCAAAATCACAAAATTATGGTTAAAAATAGGAATGACATGTTATTAACTATAGTCTTGTATTACTGGGAACCCTAGATCAATCCAATATGAATGTGACCTCATACTTAATTCTAAATTGATGTTTCATTGATTGTGAAATTACACAAAAATTCACCACAAAGGGTCTAGGGAGATAGCTCGGGAATAGAGACACTTATAGCCAAACCTCACAACCTGAGTTCCATCCGCAGAACTCACATGACTGGAGAGAATCAACTCCTACAAGCTGTCCTCTGACCTACACATGTGCACCATGGCATGCATGCGCCTACATTCATACACACAAATAAATATTATTTCTAAAACTTAAAAACAAATTCACCATTCAAAACTGGGTAATGTGTAAGAAACAACCAGCTATATAGATTACAAAGTTCTCCCAAAACATTCTGAGCATTGTGTCTTCATACCAAATTATGAAGTTCCCTCTGTGAAACCTGACTTGATTTCAACATTAAGAGAATTACAACAGCATAAGTATGTTGTTTCTGCACATTTGTAACATACACTCAATTTCCAGAGCATTTTGGGAAAATGTATAAAATCCATAAGCTAAAAGCAAAACTCAAGACATTGTTTCTAAGATTTTACGACAGGATTTTGTTTTTAATTTTGTATGTGCATGTGTATTTATGTGTGGAGGTCGGAAGACACCATGGAGTTGTTCTCCCCTTCCACCACACTGGTCCAGGAAGTCAAACTCAGGCAACAGGTGTCTTTACCCATTGAGCCATCTCTCCTGCTTCTGTTTTCATTTTTTAAGACAGGGTCTTACTATGAAGCCCTGGCTAATGTGGCACTTGCTTGTGTGGTTCACAATGATCTGAAACTCCTGGCAATTTTAGCCTGAGTTGTTGTCTGTTTTAAATAAAAGAAAATGCATTTTCTATACTAAAAAAAAATTATTTAAGATGTGTAAAATTAGCCTAAGTATGAGCTCTAAATTATCTAGATAAGGAAACTCAAGTCCAGAGAATTAATATCCCAACAGCAATTAATGACACAATGAAATCATGATCCATGATCTGTCTGCCAATGCAGAATTTCCCATCAGTCTATAGACTTACAAATTAAATAAAATATGTTAACATCTAATGCTTTAAAATACATCAAGACTCAAAAACAGAGTTCACAATCTACAAAAAACGGAATCTCTTAAAGAAAAGTTGCAAAGGCAAAATTACAAAGAATGAAAACTCCCTTTTCAATGTAAGACATCAAGTAATTTTTAATAACCCTGCTTTTTCCTCATACCAATATTATTCATTTGCTGATAAAAAATTCTGCTGAGAACTGTGCTAAGTAGTGGGGATATCAGGAAACAAAAGGCTTCTGGTCTTTTCTGAAAAACTGGGTGTACCTCTCTAAAAATATTTCTTTTTAATGTTAAAGGATACAACCCTATGCAACTGTAACAACACCTTCTTTCATCTCTTCCAAAATTGTAACAATCCTCAACACACCCCCTCTGAAGTATGAATACATCCCTTGACAATTCAGTATTCCACTTTACCACAGAAAGTATTAACCAGGACTGTAAGCAGGTTTTTAAACTGATTTTGCCACACCTCACAGCCTGGGGCAAATTTCAAGAACTTTTCACAATCCATAGAACACCTTCCAGGTTCACAACCTTGGTCTCAAATGACTGTAACACACCCTCTTACCTTGCACTTTACTAGAAACCTGAGTCGGATGGCTTAGGAGTAACTACAATGTTGGTATGTTTGTTAGAAAGCACCTTCAGGACCCCTCTGTGGGCAGGAAGCCAACTCATGACTCGATTCCTCTACTTTCCCCTAGGTTCTTCAGTGTTTATTTCTGGATATACCTTCAGTTAGCATCTAATTTGATAGAATGTGTTCTAACGCCCCGTAAACAAATTCACTGTGCTGCTAACAACTGCTCAGGGTTAACTAGATGTAAAAATGGTGGAGCTGAAAGATGTCTTCACAGGCAATCAATCTAACCTTCTAAAAGCTTCCAGATTTAGTCTAATATACTGCACCACGTTTATCCAAAACGGTATCATTCTGTAAAGTCTTCCATTCTCTCAAGTCATTGAAAAGAAGTCTTTCTTTGGCCACCAATTCATGTTATTTGGTCTCCAAGTGAAAACACAAGAGCATGTCTTTTGCCACACTGAAACATTGCAGAATCTCAAGGGAAAAGACTTCTTCAGTCCCCACAAACAAAATCAAACATTTTGATAAAGAATCATCTTCTATCACTCAATCATAACCTCTGACGGTTCACCGAGAAACGAAGTTGAACCTCCACTTCAAGAGCATATGCACTTTTTAATACAAAAAAACTAAACGTCAAAAACCAAATGGATGTCAAGATAGTGAGAAGGATACGAATATAATAAACCTCAGTCTGAAGACGCCTGAACATCAGATCAAACTGAAGTCCGTAAGTAAGACGAACAGACTGCAGAGTGCCTATTAGAGTGCGCAAACTCTACTCCATAATTTTCAAATAAGTTTTCTGACCCCAACCAACAATATCATATTGGGTCCTGAAATGCAATATATCCAGCCTAATTCCAACCCAGGAAACAATACTAATCTTTTGCAGAGCCATTTGACCAGTGTTGCCTGAGCTCTTTCAACCACCACCCCCGAACTACCAGGTCAAGTACTACCAGGTCAGGAGGATGCCCTGCTGCAGTCAGGCTGAGGCCCGCACGGCTCGCCCGTGGGTTCCAACAACACGACCTCCGGCTTCTCCCACAGACTCAGTCAGGGCCTCAGGCCGCACACTCAGCTCCCGGGGTCCCGGAAGCATTTTCCAGGGCACCCCTGGGGTAGCGCCCCACATTCTGAGTGCTACCGGTCGCCGGGTTCAGGATGGCCGCCCAGCTCGGCGACCCCGCCTCCCCCCGCGTCGCCCGGCCCGGCCGGCCTCTAGGGCTCCACTCGGCCAGCCTGCCCCGGCCGCTGCCACCCCAGCCCCCCGCCCGCCGCCGCCTCCTCAGAGGGTGACAGCCGCCGCGCCCGGCCGAGGCCCGCCCCTCCTCCAGCACCTCCTCGCCACCGGAGCCGGGAAGGTGGGCTTCTTACCAGGTGGCAGGACATGGCGAGGCCCGCCAGCGCACGGCCTCCTCCGCCACCCCACGAGGCTGCCAGCCAGGGCCGGCGTGGGGCAGCGCCTGGGCCGCTGGAGCGTCTCCGCCGGCTACTCTGCTGCCGCCGCCTTCTCACAACCACAACAACATGGCGGCAGCGGCCACACAGAGCGCGCTCCCGAGACCGATCGGAGCTGCCAGCGGGGGCGCGCGCGCACACGCTCGGGCGCGCCCGTCGGCGGTCGGGGGGGTGGGAAGAAGTGGGTTGGCTGTCACGGGATTGGGTGAGGGCGGGGCCTGGCGAGTTGGTCACGCCCCAGGATGTGGGCGGGGCTGAAAGTTGGCAGAAAGTGGCTGCCAAGAAGCGTCCGGAGGAGTCCAGCGAAAAGAGAATGGAAAAATGGAAAATAAATAAGTGGATTTCCTATAAATTAAGAAAAAGAGAACCAAGGACTAGAAATATTTTCAGGAGGATTCTTTTGCTAGCTTATAGTAGCCCAAGACAGTATCTTGGCTTACTCTACTTTCTATTAAAACAGAACAGTAGTGATATTTCCCCAGCAGATATAATCAATATAAAACTAGCTAAATGGTTCGTACAAGTATAGTGTGCTAGAGGTTATGCTCAGAACACAAGTTCAAACTGCCTAAACCTCAGCCCCTAATACAGAAATCTCAGTGCTCAAACAAAAGCAAAACCAAAAAAAAAAAAAAAACACCTGCTCAAACTGGCCTGCAGAAGAATCCCATAGTCCAGCACTGTAATAACTTAGGTCAGGGGTTCACAGTCTGTGGGTTGTGACCCTTTAATTATTATCCAACAACTCTTTCACAGGGGTTGAATATCAGATATTTTGTACATTAGATATATATATATTACAATTCATAACAGTAGCAAAATTACAGTTGTAAAATAGTAAAATATATATATATATATATATATATATATATTTATGGTTGGGGTCACCACAACATGAGAAACTGTATGAAAGAGTGGCATTAGGAGTTGAGAACCACGGCTTTGGGTCCTAACAGAACCACCTTCTCTCATTCCCTCACATGAATCCTTAACTTTTCCAGAAAACAAAAAATGAAATGTATCCCTGTGCTTCTTATATTGGTGTCCCCCTGCACTCTGCATCGCTTATTTCTTTTTATTCAATGTTATTGCTGTTCCATCCCACTGAAATTTAAGACTAGGGGAAAAAAGGATGTTGCCTTGTCCGTATGTCTCCAGCACCCAGAATTGTGCAACAAATTGTGCCGGACAAATCTCATTATTATCTAAGGAATAACAGATATTTATATTTTCTCTAGCTATATCCACACAACTTTAATGGATAGAGGCTATCTCCATTTTACAAATAAAAAAAAAAAGGAAAACCCAGAATAAGCTGAACTTAACTAAAAATTCAAACCAGACCCAGCCAACAACAAAACCATACAATCACTCACTGGGTGTGCTATCCACGACATCTCAAAATCTCAAAGACGGTATTACATCACAGCTCAAAGTTAGGAAGACTTCCCATTACTCTCTGAGAAACAATGCCTTCCTCCTCTTCAGTTAGCTGTGTTTCAGTTTCTGCCTTCACTAGGTAAGCACAAGGCTAAATTTGAAGCACAATAATTGCACCTCCTGAACCTAAAAAAAAAAAAAAAAAAAAAAAGTGGGAATAAACGTTACACATTCATTTATATGCCACTGTCCTGATTTCCCCCTGTGACTATTATTTGGCCTTTGTGATGAATGGCATGAGAGAGTAATAAACAGACTGCCAATGCATGGCCAATGACTGGACTGGAGCTAGCCCTTAACTGTCAGGACAACCCCCTGTTGAATAAATAGCCAGCTGCTGATGAAGTGACTCTGGGTAGACAGTAAGCCAGTAGGAAATTGATATCCACTCCACCAGTCCCACGGTCCCCGTAATGGGGTTGATGTGCCCCTTTCCTCTTGTTTTATCAAGCATGACAATTTGCTTTTTGATCTGAAGTGACGAAGGGAATCTTTGACTGGATCCTCAACCAGTGTTTAAAACTTTGAAGGAATTTTCCTGTGCCCATGAATTCACAGTGCACATCGACCCTTGCAGTGTACAATAAGCTAACATCAGATCCACCTCAACCTTATGATGTCCCTGAGATATGAAGGCTGGGGTTTAAACTCAAGCAATCTGATTCTGGGGGACATCTGTGAACATCATACTACACTTCATCCCCACTACTGCGAACCTATAAGGTAGATGTTAGTAAATTATTTCTCACTACAAAAGAGCAAACTGCTGCAGGGCCTTGAAAACTCACTTTGTGGGAGCTGGGGGTGTAGTGTCTGCTTAGCATGCACCAGGCCCTGCAGTCAATCTCTCTCACCACAAAACAAATTTCAAGGACAAGTGCCGAAGAAGAAAAAAAACAGAAAGAGCTAGGCTGACTGTAATGATTTAAATTTGAATCCTGGTACCATGTAGCTTGAAATCTCGTTTCCTTCTCTTGTATTCCAGTTTCTTCGTCACCCACGTGGTCATTGTCACTGTGTCAAAGGTGTGTGACAGTTCTCTGACGTAACGGATTTGAAGGGATTTTTTTCAGATTTGTTTATTTTATGCATATGAATGTTTTCCCTGCGTGTAAGTCTGTGCTCCTTGTGTGTGTCTAATGCCCACGGAGGTCAGATGAACGCATCCGATCCCCTGGAGATGGAGTTACAAATGTTTGTGAGACACTATGTAGATCCTGGGAACCGAACTGGGTAGTCAGTGCTCTTAACTCATGAGCCTTCTCTCTAGCCCCAAAATTTGAGGACATTTTATATCTTATGAACAAACTAAACCAGTGGATAAGATCCTTGCAAGCAGAAGACAAAACCCAGGGAGAGTCACGGGAAGAGAGGAAAAGCAAACCAGCTCAACGGGGGCTCTTCTCACTGCCCTATTTTTTCACACAAGAGGCTTCTCTCAACCTGGCCTTCCCCCCCCCCTTCCAGATATTCTTTACTTCAGTCTCCCCTGCTATATTCGAGGGTAAAAAAATGTTCTCCCAGGTTCTAAAAGACTCTTGGAAGCAGCCCAGGATGGAAAGGCTGACCGAAGGAGTGTGGAGGCTTCCCAGAGTCTCCAGGTGCTCCCGGGAGTCTCCCAACCCCTAAAAATGCCAATTTCCCAACACTAGGTCCTGCTGCTTAACCATAAAATCTACTCCTTTCTGTGAAGCTCTTCGTGGCTTAGCCTCCAGTTCTCACAAACTTCAGCAGCATCCTCTTTACCTGCCAATCCAGCTCACCAACACAGTAGTTAAGTTTCCAGCTGAAAAACTTGTCCAAAGCAGGCAGAAATGGAAATGAAGTCATGTTTTCTGATTCAAAACCTTTCAGATGTGAATTCAGGACAGATAGCAAAGTTTTGGGGCTTCCTATAAGTTCCAACTAATTTTACACAGCCCCCAATCCAAGTTGCGTAACTACAGCATAGTTGCCCTTAAAATGCTGTCACAAGAGGGTAACGGTGGATTAAAATATCAGTATGTTGGTTCGTTTCTGGGATTTTAAATTGTTTTGAGATTATATATGATTATCTCATTTCCCCCTTCCTTTTTCTCCCCCAAACCCTCCCATATATTGCCATTCCACTTTTCAAATTTATGGCTTTTTTCCTTAATTGTTGTAATTATAGATAGATAAGTATATACACAGGTATATAGACATATATATCAGAGCCTATTTTTAGCAAACAATAAAGAAACTTTTCTATATTTAAGAAAAGATAACAATGACATTGATGACAGTAATGAGAATATAATTAATTACTTTAACCAAAATCATGAAAATGGTAATTTTTTGAAAATAATATAAAGACTACATCATTGTTAGAATTGTTACCTTTATTCTGTATCCAGTGGTATAAATGTAAAACAAGGCAAGAAGAACAGTGTGAGTGAGCTTAAATTAAAATTTCCAGTAAGTATATCTCCCAGGATTTTTCAGAAAGCCCATACATTGTACCCCTACTGACTAAAGTAGATCAGTTCAATTTCAGTCTTAATTCAGTGCAGAAAATGGGATTCAAAAATATGGTCCACAGGTTCTTCAGGTAACCTGAAATTCTCAAGGGTCTCTATGGGTTAAAACTCTTTGCATGATACTAATCAATTGTCTTTTTACTAGTTGATTCCTATACCAATGGCACAAAAGGACTCCAGTTTAATTGCTGGTGCTTTGTCACAAAAGCTATTGTACACCGTGTTCTAACAGCCACTGTATTCTTTGCAAAATGGGCTGGTTTTAAACAATATTTCAGTTTCACTTAGGAATGTCCTTTATGAAGCAGTTTTAAAAACTTAATTTTATTGGCTCCAAGCCTTTGATGGCAAGCCTTTTGCTCTTCTGTATGATGAAATGGAAATTCCATATAAAGCACTTTTTTCAAAGTTTATTGAGCTGAAATTTACAAAGCCGTCAATTAATCATGCTAAAGCAAACAAATCAGTGGCATTTAATACCGTCCGTGTTATGCAACCACCACCTTTATCCCATCCCAAAGAGTTTCATCCCTCTAAAATAAAATCCTATGGCCTATAAGTACTTGTTCCCTGCATTATCTCAAGGAAAACCCTTCTGCCATTGTCTGAGTCACAGGTTCACTAGGTTCTCATTTTAAGAAACACTATTTTTACATAAAAGAATGGTTATCACGCAAACCCCACTTTGCCATAATTGGTTATTTGGCTTAATTGTCTCAAAACATCTATGAAGTTTGTGACTTTGTGTAAAGCAGTGTATTGTATTTGTTACAATAATAAAATTAATTGCTGATGCCTTGTTACACAAAGAAAATAATAAATGATAAAATTAAAGCCCAATTATGATTTTGAAAAAACTTGAATCTCCTACCATAAGTCTGCCTTTCCTCAGTACAGAGAGCCTTTTCTACTGAAGGTTGGGCATAATGGAGCAGGTCTTTAATCCCAGCATTTGTGAGGAGAGGCGGGCAGATTTCTAAATTCAAGGTCAGTTTAATCTACAGAGCAAGATCCAGGAATCAGAGAAACCCTGTCTCAAAACAAAAAAGTCTTTTCTACTGAGATAAATAGTAACACCAGCAAAAGGGAATGTTCGATAACATAACGAAACGAGCCGAGAGAGCTAGCTACAAGTGACCCTTTCCAGAGGATCAACTCAGAATGTTACCAAATGGTACCCATTCCAAGAGGATAGACTCATGAATTTTAGTGTAGCAAAGTCCTAAAAGGTATATTGGTATAAATTACCCAACCAAACTTTAGACTCTGGCAAGTTTTAGTATATCAAGAAAAGCATACAAGAAAAGCAAAAAGTATCTTATTTTTATGAGACAAAGTTTTCCTCGGTACTTTCACCACAGAAATTTGCTGCAAAGCAAATGTAACTGTGCAGGTTTTGCATGCAGACAAGCAAGTGCCCACACACATAAATGAAAATAAATTTTATTTTCCTTAAGGAAGAAGAAGAAAGGAAGTTGGGAGAAAGGTGTGTCGTGGGATTCAGGAAAAATTGGAGGGAAAAATAGGAGCAGGTAATGATCATATCCCATTGCATACAAGTACGAATTTTTTAAATAATACAAAGGAAAACATGTATATGTAAAATAAGACAAACAACAACACTACCAGAGAAACAAACCTCTGTGACACTGACCCAGGCACTGGATTCTTCATTGTATTTTATTTTATTTCTCTCTACAGAGCCCTGGCTGTCCTGAAACTTGCTTGATAGACCAGCTTGGCCTAGAACTCACAGAAACCTGCCCACCTCTATCTCCCAAATGGTGAGATTAAAGGCATACATCATCACAGTCAGCTTGATTTTATTTTTAAATATGGCCCTCTAGCTAGGCTGTGGTGGTACATGCCTTTGATTGCCCACACTTGGGAAGCAGAGGCAGGCAGATCTCTGGTTCAAGACCAGCCTGGTCTCTAGGATAGCCTGATGTGGGATGTCTTTCTGTACCATGTGTATTACCAATGGATAATAAATAAACTGTTTTGGCCTATGACAAAACAGCTTAGAGGCAAGCAGGAATTCCAAGCATAGATAAAGGAGGAGGGCAGAGTCAGAAGAGACGCTTCTAGCTGCCGCCCAAGAGAGCAAGATGTAATAGAACACAGGTAAAGCCACTAGCCATGTGGCAATTCATAGACTAATAGAAATGGGCTGCGTTAAGTTGTAAGAGCTAGTTCATAATGAGCTTAAGCCATAAGCCAAACAATTTATAATTAAGATAAGCCTTTGTGCGATGATTTAGGACTAAGCAGCTGTGGAACTGCAGGTCCAGCCAGACCTTGGACCAGATGAGCTGGAAACTTCCTACTATCATAGCCCAGGCTACACAGAGAAACCCTGTTTTGAGAAACAAAAACAAGCAAACAACCCAGCTGAGAAATGAACTGAAGATGTGACCAGACTTAGGGTGCTCACCTCTAACCCAAGCACTCGGGAGGCAGAGGCAGGCAGATCTCTATGTGTTCAAGATCAGTCTGGTCTACAGAGCAAGTTCTAGACTAGCCAAGGTTACATAATGAAACATCATCTTAAAATAAACAAAAAGATACGCATATAAATGACCAGCAGATATATGAAAAAAATCCAACTTCATCAATCATCCAGGAAATGTGTATTAAAACAAAGGTGTACAGTCTGAGGAGATAACTCAGCGCATAAAGTGCTCACTGCACAAGCATGAGGGACTAAATTGTGAACTCAAATCCCATGTAAAAAGCCAGGCACAGCAGAGAATGGCAGGCAGGAGGATCACCTTGCTCATTAGTCAAGAGACTAGCCAATCAGTGAGCTCCAAGTTCAGTAAGAAACTTATTTCTCCAAGAAATAAGGTGGTACACAAGAGAGAAAGACATCAAACATAGACTCCTGGCCTCCACATGTGCACACACACATACACACTCGCAGAGTTAGTTCACAAAGAAGGGCTGAGGTATATGACTCAATGATATATGTATGCTTAACATGAGCAAGGCCCTAAATCAAACACCCAGTACCACTGCATGCCCCAAATAAACACACATTAAAAAGAATATAATGCCTTTTAGAATGACTATTATCAATAAAGCAGGCAAACAAATGCTGGGATAAATACAGAAGAAAGGGAACTTCACTGTTAGCTGGAATATCAATCAATAAAGCCACTATGGAGAACAAATAAAAATACTTTAATATAAATAAATAAAAGTAGGGCTGTGTGTGGCCCAGTTAGCAGAGTGCTAACCGGCATACATGAAACCCTGGGTTTGACACCAACCCCATGACTACATAAACCTGGAGCAGCAGCACATATAATTCCAGAACTTGGGACAGGTAGAGAAAGCAAGGCCAAAAGGTCAGGATCATCCTTGGCTACATGGTGAGTTTGAAGCTAGCCTGGACAACACAAGACCATGTTTAAAAAACTAAAATTAGAATAAGATCTAGCAATCTGACTACTGGGTACATATCCAAAGGAAATGATGTCATTGGTTGAACAAACATCTACCATCTTATGTTCATTACGGCATCATTTATAATAGCTGAGCAATGGAAAGAATCAAAGTGTGGATTCCAACAGCTAATTAATGGATAAAGAAAATGTGGCCTATATGAGGTAGCGTATGTATAGTACCACAGGTGATTTCTATTGTCCTCTTAGGGACAGCTACCTGCAGCCTAGTATCAGAGTAGAAGGCCTGGGCTACCGACTCAGCTGAGCCACTAACTCACTGACTGATCCAACCTCACCAGTAGAGCCCAGTTTTCCCATCCAAAAAAATGACAGGGTAGGATATCATATCCTGTGGAACCTGCCAGGCCTTCCCAGCATCCTCTGATTAAAGGATTTGCCTTACTTTGTTTTATGACTGCATCCAAGAATTGCAAGTATGTGCCTGGAAAGGACTCAAGAGCAAGATGTCTCCTTGGCATCCACATCCCGTTTCACAAATTAATAAACTGAGGCATAGAGAAGTTAAAAAGCTTGTCTAGCCATGTTGCTAGAAGTGGGGAGAAAATGGCGGGTCCTTCCTAGGACCCTGTGGGGAAATGAGAGGGTATTGTCATTCTTTGAGTAATGACTCGGAGGTTCGGCAGTTTAGCCTCCACACGCTTTCACAAACATTCTGCAGTTCCAGTGGGAATACAAATCTCACTTGAGCCTGAGAAAATCAATACTGCAGAGCCTCCTCTAGGTTAACAAGCTTGATGAATGCTTCATGTTACTAACTAAATCCACCTTAAAAGGTCAGGCATCCCCTCTAAATTCTCCCAGGAAAGGCAGAGGAAATGAAATTGGCAAAAAGTTGGGGGGGGGTTGCTGGTGGGGCAGGCTTCTTCTCTTCCTCTCCCTGGAGTAACAAAACACACCCCCTCAGCGTCCAGTTTACTCTGCCGCAAGCTTCTCTGCAGCCTGGGCCAAATTACCAGCTACAAATAGAACCAGAACTCACTGAAAATAGCTCCTTTCCCTCCTGCCCAGGACTTCCAAGTGCTCATTAGGACAGCCTGCCCCACTGTGCCGGCCAGATAAGCCAGAGAGAGGGGCACCAAGTCCCCCAGGGTTATGGACTACCATCCTGGGAGCAGGAGCCCCAGTAATTAATAGCTGTCTCTTTAGTGCTGACTCACAACCAGCATGATATTCTCCTCCTAGCTGAGGAGAAATAGAAAGAAGGTCCCTAGTTGGACAGTGGCAGAACAGGCTTTTAAAAATCCCATCACGCTGAAGGCAGAGGCAGACAGAACCCCTCGTCTAGAAAGTGAGTTCTAGGCTAGAAGATAGCCTGGGCTACACAGAGAACCCCTGCCTTGAAAACTAAAAGAAAAGAAGAAAAAAAAAAAAAAAAAGAAAGTCTGGGCTATTGGCTTGACTCAACAGTGCACTTGAAGCTCAGAGAGGTGAGGAGCTTTCCCCAAAGTCACACAATCAACCGGATATACTTATTCATCTCCTTGCAAGGCCAACTAGCTCCAGATCCTTGAGGCTGAAAATGTTACCAAATTGGTGTCAGGGCTAGTTGGTGCCACTCATCCTTCATAAGCAAATTTAAAATATCAAATTAATAATGAAAAAGACTTCAATCCAAGTCTATCTTCAGGGTCCTAACATGAGAATTACATTAAATAAAGGGAAAATATTTGCCAGGTCATGGCAGGCAGTGGTGGTGCATGCCTTGAATCCCAGCACTGGGGAGGCAGAAGCAGGCAGATTTCTGTGAGTTCAAAGCCAGCCTGGTCTACAGATAGAATTCCAGGACAGGGATACATGGAAAACTTCATCTCAAAAGAACAAAACAAAATAAAAAATGAATATTTAAGTAGTACTTGTAAAGGAGTGTCTCAGGCTCAGTCTCCAAGTCTCCCGGAAAGAAAGTGGACTAAAATTGGCAGCACAAAAGTCCTCTTTCTGGCTGGCCCCAGGCTCAGCATCTTCTCCCAGAAATCCAGGGGAAAATTTCAGTCCCTTGGGGTATCTTGTTTCAATAGTTCAGATAGACAGTTCTAGATAGAGCATCAGTTACAAAGGGAACGCAGAAAATCCAGGCCAACTTTTGACAGCTGGAGAAACTGAGGCGCACAGTAAGAGAGGACTCTTCTCAAAGCAGGCACATAATAAGTGAGTAAATCAAAACACCCAGGTCTCTTGGTTCAGAGGCCAATTGTTTTTGCAGAGCTGAGGCAAACAGAATCTCCCTTGTTCCCTATATGTGGAAACCCCATGGGTCTTCCCCCCATCCCCTCCAGCCTCAACAGAGCAAAGAGCTCAGAGCTCCTACTGGCTTCCTCAGGCTCCCAGACAGACACCGAGCCTGGCAGCCAGGCATCCTGAGATCACCTCTACTTCCCGCTCTGCTCAGGGTGTTTAATGATCTAGGGGAGAAGAGCAAACAGAAGACATAAATCATGGGTCACACAGGCTGCCTTTCTCCTTTGCTGAATGTGAAGCAGACGGGACCCAGCCCCAGGGACAGGAGAGAATTTGCAGGAATTTGCTGGCTCATTTAAATCCAAGGTCCAACTACACACATTTCCCCTACTCCTGAAAGCTAGGTAGGTTTTTCTCTGCCCAGGATCCCATCTGTTATAAAATAATTCTCTGAACAGTCTTATCCTCAGCAGTGATGAAAAGTGAGGAGAGAAGCCAAGGGAGTTCTGCTGGGGAGGAATTGAGTTATTTAAGAGATGTTTTAGAGGTATGAAACAATTTTGTCTCTAGTGTGTCAGAGAATCTATCTCAATTCCATTTCCGGTCCAGCTCTGCCTCTCTGAAGACTGCCCGGCAAGCTGTTTCCCAGAGTGAAGATTAAACCAAGGAGCCAGGTGAGATGTACACACTCCCTCTATCTTTTCTTCCTTTCTTTCCTCTTTATTCATTTTTGAAAATTTGTATTATTTTTGACAGGGGGGTCTATATGTAATCTCAGCTGGCCTTAAACCTACCATGTTGACCAAGCTGGCTTTGAATTTGTCTAGTTTTCTGCCTTGAGGGAAATTAAAGGCACTAACAATCACAGCTGGTCCTCTCTCTCTCATGTTTTGCTTTTCTTCTTAGACAGAGCCTCTCGCAATCCAGGCTGGCCTCAAATCTGCTGTGTAGTGAAGAGTAACTTTGAACTTCTGATTCCCTGCTTCTACCTCCCAAGTGCTAGGATTATAGTCAGTATACCCTATTTATGTGGTATTAGAGCTCTAGCTGAGGGTTTAGTACTTGTAAGGCCAGTACCCCACTAACTGAGCTACCTCAAACTCAATCTCTCTCCCCATCCCTTCTCGCCAATGATGGGGCAGAGCTTAGAGCTTGATGCTTGTTTGACTCTACATCCAGCCCCCGGTCAGTCTCTCCACCTGTCATCAGCACTGATTGAACATTCCCTTGACTGAGCCGGGGACATGTTCTGCTCATGAAACAAGGAAGAATAGAAGCCCGGTCCCTGCCCTCCTGAGACTCACAGCCTAGTAAGGAAAGCAAAGAAGCACAGGTTAGTGCCCAGGTGGAGAAACTGAGAACTGATGGGCATGAAGATGTGTAAGAAGGCACCCTAGACACAACAAGGCCCAGGTGACCTTGATCCAGAGACTGAAAGGGGGGCACACTGAGCAGTGAGGAATCACATCTGTAATAGCAGCATTTGGAAAGTCAAGGGAGGAGGTTCAGGCACTCAGGGTCATCTTCTGCTTCACAGCAAGCCTGGGAACATTCTGGACTACATGAGACCCTGTCTCAAAATGAACAGAACTCAAGCAGACAAAACAGATATACATTGGATAAAACTTTTGGACATGGCACAAAGATTCAGAGGCAGAAGATGGATGATCTACTCACTGAACCGTTGAAGCAATGGATTGAAACAGGTATTGGTTTGTTTAAGCAACCTACTATGGTCCTGAGAGGAGAGGGATGCTGAAAGCCTGTGACTTAATGTGGTGTTAGTCATAAAGTGCAGACGGCATTCCGTACAGTTCCATCTTTCACTATGACAAATGCTTCATCAGCACCTCTAGGAATAGCCCTGTCCTAACTCCCTGGATGGTGATGGCTCCTTTTATTGTACTTATTCCATCTGTCTCCCTCTGTCCCATATTCCCTACATTTTAAGGTTGAGTTTCTCTAAATTGATGTACCCCATCCTCCCTTGTCAGGGTACATGCGGCACAAAAGGGCGACATGTGGTATGGACATCTCTGGCTCTCCAGAAAAGCACACAATTATATTCAGCCAGAGTCATTTTTCACTTTGAGCCCACAGATGTGGGCAATTGCAGATGGACATATATCTATAGGAAATTAAGCTTTAAAGGCCCAAATCAGAAGATCCAACATATATATAGAAATTAGTCTCTCATTTCAAATCAAAGACTCGGAGAAACTGACTGGGCCTGTCTTGGGCAAAGAGGTAGCCAATCCAGCCATGTGACTTCTGAATTTTCCATGTTTGTGAGGCATGATATTATACAGTTAGTCTTAAAACTAAAGAGAAGAAGCTGGCATGGTGGCCATGATTTGCAGGACTTGGGAGGCAGAGGAAGGTGGATCTCTGTGAGTTTGAGGCCAGCCTGTTCTACATAGTGAGTTCCAGAACAGCCAGGTAAGACCACTGGGGAGAGAAAGAGGAGGGAGAGGAGCCAGAGGAAGAGGGAGGGGGAGGGGTTCCCAGCTGAGTGTGGTGAGTGTGAGACATCTGCCTTTATCAGAACCATTGCAGAACTTCTCAGAAACTTGATACCCTAATGAGCTAAGTATGGTGGCTGAGTCCTGTAATCCCAGCACTTGTGAAGTTGTCGGGCAAATAGAGTGCCAACAAGTGTGATGTCGGTCTACTTAGTGAGTTGCATAGTGAATTCTAGACCAACCTGGGCTGCAGAATGAAAACCCCTGTCTCAAACAACAAGAAAAAGGAAATTGTAGCGTTTACAGAACAAATTCCTGGGTCTTATAACCCACTTTGGAAATGTAGCATAATATTCTCATAATTTGCTAAGCATATGTTCTTATATACAAAGTGAGCTCAATCTGCATTTTAAATGAACTAATGGGTGTCTACATCCTTACTGTGTGGCCTCCAGCCAGCCAGAATTCTCTTCTTTTGTTTGTTGGGTGCTTGTTAGGTTGGTCCATTTTGACACAGGGTCTCACTGTATAGCCCTGGTTTGGAGCTTGCTACATAGACCAGGCTGACCTCAAACTCACAAAGCCATCTGTCTCTGTCTCCTCAGTGCTGGGACTAAAGACATACCCTACCATACTTGACTATCTTCTGCCTTTGGAGCCTTATGTTTATCTTCTATAACAAGGTACAGCCAACTATTTCTATAAAGGACCAGACAATAAGTATTTAAGCCTATGTAAGCCATATACAGATACAGCTCTACAGCAAGTCCCTCCTTCCTTCCCTCCCTTCCTCCCTTCCTTCATTTCCCTTCCTTCTCTCTTCTCCCTGAAGTGTAAAAACTATTCTTAGTTCTTAGGTTGAGAACACAGGCTACTGTGTGTTTCAATATCTCCTGCTGATTTGAACCACTTCCCTGAGCTCATAATGAGGGTACTCACAGTCAATTTCCTATAGTGTCATATTTAATTACACAGAACATTAGCTTGTTTGATAAATGTTTTTCATATTAACCTTTATTCAGTCTCCATACAGATTGATTTCTTACATTCTGTTCACCCAAGTTCAATAGTTGAGTTAAAATTCCATTGGGTTCTTGGCTCAGAAATAGGTTTATATCAGAAATAGGTTTATATAAATATATCCAATTGGTTTTTGACAGATGCCAAAGTAATTCAATAGAGGGAAAAAATAGCTCTTTCAAAAATGGTATCTAAATAATGACAAATAATGGTATCAATAGGCAAATAAACGTGGATCACATTAAAAAATTAACTCAAAATGGATTTAGGGCTTAAATGTAAAAAAATAAAATAAAACTATACGACTTTTAGGGAAGAAAAACTTAGGGCTAGACAAATAGTCTCTAGCTCCAACACCAAAAATACAACCCATAAAAGGAAAAGTTAGTAAGTTTATCAAACTTACCAAAATTAAATACTTTGACCATATTAAAATTTAAAAAACTCTATTGACAACTCTATAAAGGAGATGAGAAGGTTATAGACTGGAAGAAAATATTGGTAAACTATATACTCAGCAAAGGATTCGCGAAAGTCCGAAGTTAAAACGCAGTCAACCCACTATGGTGGCACATGTTTTTATAATAACCCCACTCGGGAGCCTGAGGCCGAATTGTGAGTTCAAGGTCGGTTTGTACTATGCAGTAAGTTCCAGACTAGTCTGGGTTATAGAAGATTTTGTCTTAAAACAAAAAGCAACGACAACAACAAAAACAGCCAGGTGGTGTGGTGTGGTGGTGGCACACACTCTAGTGCCAGAACCCATGGGGTAGAGTTGGGTGGGTTTTTATGAGTTCCAGGCCACCCTGGTCTACAGAGTGTGTTCCAGAACAGCCAGGAGGATTACAGAGAGAAACCATATCTTGGGGGGTGGGGGACCACAAACATGAAACCAATTGGAAAGTTAGCAGAAAGGCATGTGCAGACCTTTTACTAAAAGCAGTACACAAACAGTGAATGGACATGAAAAGGCACACAGCATCGGTAGCCATTAGGCAAATGCAAAAAAAAAAAAAAAAAGACATGATCTGTCATCTGTCACAATTGCTAACATAAAAATGAATGGCGGTGCTAATGCCTGAGGATGGAGAGCAAGCAGACACACTTATGCGTTGTCAGTGTGGACATCACATGCAAAGTCACCGTGACAGAAAATGTGGCCGTTTCTTACACAACTCAACACTTAATCAATACTCGGGAGTTATGTCCTTGGGCATTTAACCTAGAGAAATAAACCAAATAACCAGACAAAAATTCTGAATGCTTGTTCATAGAGGCTTAATTTATAATAGCTCCACGTGGACACCACTCTCCTAGGTGTCCTTTAGTGGATGTGTGTTAAGTGCATTGGGAAATCGATAATACAGAATACTACTCAGCAGTATAAAAGGAAAGAGCTTTTGTTACTTAGAGCATCTTTGCTGGTTTTTGAGAAAATCATGTTGAATTGAGGGAAAAAAAAAATCCAAGCTGGAGAGATGGCTCTGCAGGTAAAGGCACTAGTTGCTTTGAGTTTGATTCCTGGAATCCACAGCATAGAAGGAAGGAGCTGACTTGTGAAAACTATCCTCTGACCTCAACATGCGTGCGACCACAAATACACACATACACACTAAATAAATAAATGTCTAGAGAGATGGCTCAGCAGTTAAGAGTTCTTGCTACTATTATTCCAAAGGACCTGAATTCAGTTCCTAGTGCCCACACTGGATGGCTTGCTGCTGCCTGTAACTCTAGCTCCTGATCTGATACCCTCTTCTAGCCTCCTCCAGCACTAGTGCACATGTGGCATGCATTAACACACACACAGATAGACGGATGCACAGACAGACACACACACACACACACTTAAATAAAAACTAAAAAAAATCTTTTTTAAAGAACAAAGGTATGCTCACACCAACATCAAATATACTAAAATTGGAACAATATAAGGAGATTAGCATGGCCCCTTCGTAAGGATGACATAAATTTATGAAGCATTCCATATTTAAAAAATAATGATGTGCTGGGAGGTTGTGGCACATGCTTTAATGCCTTGAAAAACCAATAATAATGATGAAACCAATAAAAAATTAAAAATACTACTTCAAAAGCATACATACTGTGTGATGGTCAGTTTTGATACTTTACAAGATCTTAAATCACCTAGAAGACAAACTCCTGGGCACATCTGTGAGAGTCTCTCTCTCTCTCTCTCTCTCTCTCTCTCTCTCTCTCTCTCTCTCTCTCTCTCTCTCTCTCTCTTTCTCTCTCTGTGTGTGTGTGTGTGTGTGTGTGTGTGTGTGTGTGTGTGTGTGTGTGTTTTGTTTTTGTTTTTCAAGACAGAGTTTCTCTGTGTATTCCTAGCTGTTCTGAAGCTTGCTATGTAGACCAGGCTGGTCTCAAACTCACAGAGATCCCCCTACATCTGCCTCCCAAGTGGGACTAAAGGATATGTCACCACCGCCCAGATGTGAGAGAGTTTCTAGGTCAATTAGTTGAGGTGTGAAGACCCATCTTAAATGTGGACAGCACCATTTTATAGACTGGGGTACCAGGCTGAATTAAAAGAGGGAATGAACCGAGACCAACATTCACCATTCCCTGCTTCCTGGATACAGACACAACATGACCAGCTGCCTCATTCCCGTCTCACCACTTATCGGAACCCAGGACCTGGGGCCAAAGTAAACCCATCCATCTCTGAGTTGCTGTTGTCAGATATTTGGTTGCAGCAATGAGAAAAATAACCAATACACTGGTTATATTTATAAAACATTCTTTATCTGAGAAAGCTAGAGAGGGGTAAATGGACTGGTGCTTATTAGTAAGGAGGGAAGGCGGCAGGACCATGTGGCTGTAAAAGGACGCCCTTTCTGCAGAAGTGCTCTGCCTTTCAACTGTGGCTGTAGCCAAACAATTTCACACATGTAAAAAATTGTATAGAAATAATTACACAGACACCCAAAGATTAACAAATAAATGAATGCTGTAAAGCTGGTAAAATCCAAAGAAGATGGATACATTGTGTTAAATGTTGTATGTATTCTTTCATCCATCCATCCATTAATTCATTCTTTTGTTGTTGTTCATTTCTAAATTTTAATTTCTTTTTATGTGTTTGAGTGTTTTGCCTGCATGCCTGATACTAGTACCCATGGAAGTCAGAAATGGGCAGTGGTGTCAGGTCCCCTGGAACGGGGGTTAGGAATGTCTGTGAGTCTCCGTGTGAGTTCTGGGAATCAAACTTGGTCCTTTGCAAGGGCAGCAAGTGATCTTAACCGCTGAGCCCCATCTCCAGCCTCCTCGTTCATTTTTTGAGACAGATATTTGCTACATAGCCCTGCCTGGCCTGGCCCTCCTTATGTAGCTCAGTGAGTACTCAAACTCACAGCCACCTCCCAACAGCTTCCCACATTCTGGGATTACAGATGACCACAGCTAGATGGTAGGCCATGAGAATGTCAAGTTCTTAGCTGTGACAGTTAAACATGGTATTACCATAAACTGAGCATGCTGGTAGTAATCCCTGTATTCTCACGGTGTCTATAAACCCAATATTCCGGAGGCTATGCAGGAGGACTATGAGTCTGAGGCCACTCTGGGTTGAAAAGTGTGCTAGTTAGCTGTTTGACAGTGTGACACACGCTAGAGTCATCTGGAAAGAGAGAACCTAATTGAGAAAATGCCTCGCCCCATTGGCCATAGACACATCCATAGGGCCTCTTGATTAATGGTTGATGTGAGAAGATCCAGTTTACTGTGGGCAGTGCCACTCCTGGGTGAGTGGTCCTGAGTTGTGTAAGAAGGCAGGCTGAGCAGGCCATGGGGAGCAAGAGTAAGCAGCATCCCTCCATGGCCTTCCCTTCTGTTCCCGCCTCCAGGGTCCTACCTTGACTTTCTTCCCTGGCTTCCCTTCACAATGGACTATAAACTGGAAGCTAAAATAAACCCTTTCTCCCAAGTTGCTCTTGTTCAGGATTTATCACAGAAATAAGAAGCAAACTAAGACACATACCAAGACCCTATGCTGAAATTAATAAATACTGATAAAGATATTATCTGTGTGGGGGTGAAAGGCTTAGAGGTCTCTTGGAATGATTTCTTCCTTCCTCCTTCTCTCCCTCCCTCCCTCTCTCGCTTCCTAACTTATGAGCTTATCTTTGGCTTACAGTTCAGAAAGAAAGAGTCCACTGTGGCGAGCAGGGATAGAAACAAGGGGCAGGGTCAAGCTGGGAGATCACTTCCTTGGAGTAATTTCTTAGAACTACATTTAAAGCTACAGTTATCACAAAAGGGTTTTGTTGTTCTTAACTTCAAAGATGGTTGCTTCGTGGCTCAAGGTGAGCCTGTCATTTAGTCTCTCAGCTGTCCTCTTATTACGTGTGCCTTCCATGCGTTGTCTCTTTAACAGAGCCAGGGAAAATGAAACACTATTAGGACATCTCCATTGAACAAAGCAGAAAATGGAAGCTCAGCATGCGAAGTCATGCTCCAGTCCGCATAGACGAGAGCAAACCAGAGCGGCCACACCCAAACCTTTACACTGCACCTCCTCTCTGTCAGAGGCCATGCCTTAGATCCTTGGCAAAAGACTAGCTGAGGGTTTTCCTTCTCTATAATTCCTTGAGATTCCCTTAGAACCTTCCGGTTCCCAGAACTAAGTGTAAATCCTGAGAGCATCACTTGCAGAGCTGCCTCGGAGAGAGGTGAGTCTTCTTTCAGCTTCAGACCCTAAGTCAGAGCTTGAAATTCCAGCATTGTGAGTGGATCAGATGAAGTCATGCATTTCAAAGGGCTCTGGGCACACCAAAGGGGGCAGTTATTATTAATAACAGGGCACGATGAAGTAAAGTCTAAATATAGGCCACTCAGTTCTCTTTATCCTCTGTTTTGATGGGGAACGCTTTGAGGCTGAGTTTTAGACATTTATTTTATCATAACACCTTCTAAATGTTCGCTAGAGTGGTAGGTTCCCAAAAGGTCTTGTTAACTATGATTCTGATAGAAATGTAATTAAGAAAGAAAAGTTGAGTATTGATGTTTAAAAAAAAAAATTAAAAGCCTTGTGCTTTACCAAATTTTTCTCATAAACTCCGAAAAGGACAGAAAATTGTCTTAGCCAGAAATTGGTCCCTGGACTTCCTGTCTCATAACCCCAGGTAACTCCTTGTTTTCAATTTTGCAAGTGTGGTCTCTTGTCTTTTCAAGGAGTGCACAAGAATGTGGAATTTACAAAGTACTCTAAGGTACAACACGCTCTTACTATTTATATCAAGCAGGACCAGTGGCTGCTTCCCAGGGCAAGGTTTTTCCACATAAAATCAACCCTTTTTCTGCTTTCCCAGCTATGACAGACAACCTTGCAAATTCACAAACAAATTCCTCAGCTTTATTACCAGTGCCAGTAACATGGGCTTTTAAAAGCACCTTTCATCTCCAACATCTTAAGCAACGTTGCAAACAGTAATTAAAGCTCCCTGATGAGGGAGGAGGCACATATTATCCAACACATTTCCAAACAGGTGAACCCAGACTTACAAATTAAAGGCCTGGCCATAGGTCACCAGGGGTTGGAACAGGGAGGAGAGTAGAAATAATTCTACATTTAAGGAGCCAGGCGTGGTGGTGGTTCATGCCTGTACTATCAGTACTTGGAAAGTGGAAGGCACACGGATTAGAGGCTCATGCTCAGCTACCTTTGAGGCTAGCCTGAGCTACATGAAACTCCACCAAGTGTACATGCACCCACGCGCGTGCGAATGTGTGTGTGTGTGTGGGGGGGTGAATTCTAGGCTTTCCAGCTCTTGAATTCACCAGGAGGTTGGGTAGTAAGAGCCAAAGAAGAAAAGTGGAAATGAATGACCCAAACCCCCCCCCCCCGAGCTGGCAGAACATACACAGTCATTACAGGGTTAGAAAGAGAAAGGAGCCTCGTCATAAGAGTACAAGAAAAAGGAAGGAGGAAAGGGGATTGGGTATGTGAGGAAAACAGACGGGTGTAAAGAAGAAATCCGGATACATAGATAAACGGCAGGAAGAAGGGAGAAAGGCACTTAGAAAATACTGTAAATATATTTTATTCTTAAATTTGGTTGAAAGCTCACCCCAAGGCTCAAAGATCTTTGTGGAAGAAAAGGTGGAAAGACCGCTAGAGCCAAAGGAGGTGGATAACATCCAGTAAACCGTCTAGACACAACAGAGATTGGGATAACATGCGCATGCGCAAAACCTGTGCACGCTCCATCCCCACAGACCCCCAGAACGGAGGAGGATACACCATCTATCCCTAACTGGAGAGCTATTAGCATCTGATAGCTGCTGAGAGAAGGAAGGTCGGTCTTTTAAAAATGGTGTGACACCCAGTAGCCTGGCCATACGCTGGGGTAGACCTGAATCCCCCAAAATATCTGGGTTCGCACAAACTGGATTCAATAGGGAAAGAAAAAAGTTAACCTCAAAATTGGGTGGGAAGGAAAGGAAGGGTTGGGAGGGCAAAGGAAATGAGCTGAGGGGTATAGATATGTTCCAAACATATGTAATTCTCAAAGAATTACTAAAACATCTTTTACTTTGAAGGCAGAAGAAACATGGCTGTCAGAGTTGTACGTTCACACCACAGATTTTAAGACACAGACTTGGGAGTTTGCTTCTAAAATTTCGAATTATGGACTCATAAGGAACTAAAAAAATAATTATAAAGAATATATATGCCCATCACTCCACATGCTCCCCTCTCCCCCACAGCAATTTCTCACACAACTTTATCACATTATCAAAAACCAGGAAACTGCCAGAATAGAATTAATAAGACTATAATCATAATCAGATTGTACCAATCTAGGAAGCATAAAATCTGTTTAAATTTTTATTTCATGAAGTGTCAAATTTTTAACATGGAACCTGCTGGAGTTTAGTTGTCCCCAAAAGTCTTACACATAAAAGCTTAACACTCAGAATGGTGCTGTTGGGAGACTATTGTATTTTTTTTAAAATAAACATTATACTTACTGGGGTTGGAGAGATAGCTCAGCAGTTAAGAGTACTTCTTGCTCTTGCAGAGGTCTAAATTCAGTTCCCAGCACCTCCATGTCTTCTCACAGCTGGTCTGTAACTCTGATTTCAGAAGATACAACACCCTCTTCTGGCCTCCAAGGGTACTGCACAGACATGGTGCCTAGACTCACATGCAGGTAAAACAGTAGAGCCATTGTCTCATGGACTGACTCTTCCAAAATGTAAGCCAAAATCAATCCATTCTCTTTTCAAATTAACCTAATATGTATCTATATACAAATCTACATAAGACCATATCTATACTATTTTTCTTTGTTTCAAATCCATCTTTCCATTTTAAATATTGTGTGCATTTTTGGTGGCCATCTGTTGTGGTGCTGGGGATGGAAGCCAGTGCCTTGCGCACTGCAGAAAAATATTTTACCACTGAGATATACTCTCAGCCCTTAAAATTTTGTTTTTCCCCAGTTTGGTGGCACACTCCTTTACTTCCAAATCTCTGGAAGCATAGGAGGCTGATCTCTGTGAGTTCAAGGCCAGCCCAGTCTAGATAATGAGTTCCAAGTTGGGGTGGGCCACAGTGAGTCTCTGTTTTCAGGGACCCTCTTTAAGTTATCGTTCCCTCATACAACCACCACTCACTTTTATCTTTATTTTTCTTGTATAGTGCAGGGGTTGGAATCCAGGGCCTGTGCATTTGAGGTGAACTCTCTACCACTGGGCCACACCCCAGCTGACAGGTGCTCTTTTATTGTTATCACTTGTTCTATCTTAAACCTTAAAGAAATCAAGCCGTGTCCCTTTCTATACTCGGCTTCTTTCAGTGAGCATGTGTCCATGGACCTGTGACTTGTATGTGGCAGCGGTTCATTGTTTCTCCTTGCGGTGCAACATTTTTTAAATTAACCTTTAAAAAATATATGTGTGTGGCATGTTGCCTGCACGTATGTCTGTGTGTCACGTGCGTGCGTGCCTGGTGCCCCAGGAGATTAGAAGAGAATGCTGGATCCCCTGGAATTAGAATTACTAGTGATTGTGAGGCACCTTGTGGATACTGGAAAGCAAACCTGGACCCTCCACAGGAGCAGCTGGTGATCTACACTGCTCAGCTAGCTCACAAGCCCCACATAGTGCTGTTTTTGGGTTTTTTTTTTTTTTTTAATGAATAGACCAAAATTATTTAGGCATTTGCTGAAGGTGGATATGGGGGTTGTATCCAATTTTTGGCACTATGAACAAAAATGTTGTATCCTTGTACATATGTGATGTTCGTTCAGTCTATGGACTCATTCATTCACCTCTTCTACGTTCATTATGTATGGAGAGTAACCGAGAGAGGTGCGGGCATGCAGAGGAAGATGACAATTGTATGAGCATCTTCTCCTTTTACTCTATGGACTCCAGGGCTAGAACTAGAGATTCCAGATTCCAGAACAGGTTTTGTTTGTTTTTTCAGGACAGAGTTTCTCTGTGTAACTGTCCTGGAACTCACTTTGTAGACCAGGCTGGCCTTGATCTTAAAATGACACCTGCCTCTGCCTCCCAAGTACTGGAATTAATGGCAATTGCCACCACCGCCCAGCATCCAGAACAGTTTTTATTTTCCAAAGTAGTCTTATTAATTTTCCTTCTAGCCAGCAGTGTGTGAGACATCCACAGGACTATGCAATTTTGCATCACTAAACACTAACAAATGATTACACACAAGTCAAATTTTGATTATTTTTGGCCTCCGAATCCTTGTTTCCAAGTGTTTTCTTAATCAGAACTAATAATGGAAAAAGTACAAAAGAGCTCACAAATGCTGCGGGGCAGGAAAGTGACATCATGGGTCAGAGAGTTAGGAACTAAAGAGCTGTCATTTTATTGGAAGATTTGGAACCAGTCGCTATATTGACCCTCCATCTTTCTTATCTCTAAAAATAAAGCAGACAGATGGAGCCATTTCTAAAGTTTCTTTCAGCTCCAAAGGTCATCATTCCAACGTGAAAAAATGTTGATGTTGTAATGCTAAGTGAAAGGGTAGAAAAAGCATGTACTGCGACTTAGAAAAATACCACTGCCCGAAGGCAAGGGCCAGCGGGGACACACACGCTGCTTGTGTTTTCTGTCACTGTGTGTTTATTTTCTGTCCACATTTAATAATAGTTTTAATTTGTGCTTCTGTCACTTTTAAGATATTTGACTATTGCACATATGTATTTAACATAACGTGATAATACTATTGTGCCGTGTTAACTTCTGAAATATTTTTTTTCACAATTATATGAGACCTGAGATTCCATTTCCTCTGAGGACACCTTCAACTAGACTTTATAGATACTAAACTGTTGGTGTTATTTATTTATTTATGAGACAGGGTCTCTCTGTCATATTGGCTGACCTGATCTCATTGTGAATATCAGGCACTCCCAAAGATCCTTCTGCCTGTTTTTGTTTATTGTTGTCAGGATTTGTGGTTTTAGAGACAGGGTTTTTCTGGGTAGTTTTGGAGCCTGTCCTGGAACTCCATCAGTAAACCAGGCCTGCCTCTGCCTCCCAAGTGCTCTGATTAAAGACATGTGCCACCACTGCCCGGCTCACCTCTGCCTCTCGAGTACTGAAGCTAAAGGTGTGTGCCACCATACCCAGAAAATTTTTGTTTATTTATATGTGTATATGCACAAATTCACATATGGCACACATATATAGACACCATGGCACACATGTAATTTTTTTAAAAAAATTTATTTACTTATTTATCTATTTGGAGAGTTCACCATTAGTATGTAGGGCAACTTACAGAAGTTGGTTCTCTCCTTCCACCAAGTGGGTTCCAGGAATCAAACTCAGGTCATCAGATGGAGATGACTTTAACCCCATAAAGTCATTCTGACTGCTCAAATCCTTTGGAGAGGGTAGAGGGTAGGATTGGACCCAAGGTTTCACACGTGCTAGGCAAGTGCTCTACAGCTGAGTTCCAAGTATTCAACAAACATCTACCAAGTACCTTTTCTATGTGGCCCCAAGGGCCTCATGAATGAACTCAAAATGGGACCTGAATGTCTAGGAATTTATCACCTATTGCAGGAGACAAACACATAAGCAGATGGGCACAGGCAGTGTGCTAAGGTTTATTTTTGGCAACCTGGGAACTCAGAGAAGGAACATTGCTCAGTCAGGAATGACAAGGACTTCCTGGAGTACACAGCAATTAGCTGGGACCTGAAAAATGAGTCAAAGCATGCCAGAGATAATGGGGGACAGAAGAAGAAGAAACACCCTGTAGAGATGGACCGACTGGGCCACAGGCATGGGAGAGGAATTGAACATGGGCTGCTTAGGCAACACAGCTAGTTCAGTGGTGGATGGTTGTTGGACCAGACAAGATAAAATTGAAAACCTTCCACACAAGCCCTTAAACTGCCACAAGAGGCCACTGGAAACATCAGCCTGGAATAATCAGGACCATTCAGCCCTGCATCCATCACATCTACATCCTGCTAGATGTATGAAGTGGGCACTTTGAAGACACTTGCTGTGGTTTTCTGTCATGGAGAAAGGTAAGTCAGCAAGGAACGAGAAGGATTGTTGTTTAGGAAAGTGGCCGACAACCTTATTCTAAAGGAGGGACAGAGTGTCGTGTCAGGGGTTAGCCGTGGGCTCCAGGAAAGGAACCTGAGTCCAGGGCAGAAAGAAGCAGAAATGTGGTACATCTGTGGTCAGTGGAGGAGAGGATCCCACAGACAAGGTGACAACCCACGCTTCAGTCCCACCCAGGATCCCCCACAAAGGCTGTTTTCTACCTTTACTGAAAAGCTACTCTGAGCAAGCATATCATGTTCAGGAACATGGTGATGTCCTCAGACATCGAAATCATAGGGACTCAGCTGGAGGCACGGCTGCCTTTCCTGCTTGGTTAGTGACGTCTTGATAAGGCCTTCAAGGCCAGAAGTTAGTCCTTGACAACTTATCAGGACAGCAGTTCATACTGGGACACTTCTGTTACTTGTCTGGTCTTCCCAGATATAAGAACTTGCAGGGTGGATGCTGCCTCCTTCCAGGAAAGGCCTGGGCCTCACTAGGGTTCCAAACTCTTAACTTTCAGATCAAAAGGGGGACACTAATTGAAGGTACAAAACCTGCTTTTCATGTGTGTGCTGGAATTGAATCAAGGGTCTTAAGCAGAATAAGTAATGTCTCTACCATTTACCTGAGTCCAGCCTGACCTACAGAATGGTCCTTGGTATAGTGGTGTGTGGAAGAGAAATTGCAGAGACAGAAAGAATCGGACTGAGTCGAGGGGGCACTGAATGAGCACTCAGCTGCCCTGAGTTTCTTCCCCCTGGGCTCTTCATACCAAGCAAAGGGGAGGGGCAAGTGCAGACTGTAAGGCCTTCTTCAGTTCTCACACATAAGACACCTGGTACCCACACCTTTGGCCAAAGCATCCTGTTATGCAGCCTTGTGGGTAAAACAAGCTCCTGTTCTCTGACTTTGAGTCAGGATGGAATCAGGCCACATGAATGGAGTCTCAGTGGGGACCCTACACCTCAACCCCCAAACATATTTATTTTATATGTGTTATCTATGCATTTAAAAACAATCCAGCCAGATGGTTGAGCAGATAAAGGTGCTTGCTACCAAGTCTGATCACACAAATTCCATCTTCAGTACTCAGATGGAGAAGAGAACAGAATCCCTCCCTGTAAGTTATTCCCTGATCGACAACATGCACACACAGAGAACAAATAAATGTGAAAAATAAATCAGAAAATCTGAGTCCTGATTGGCCTGGTTCCACAGAATGTAGGTCTGGTCCAAAGTTTCTGAGTGGACAGTTGTTATTAGAAAGATTCCATGGAGCAGAGGGACAGGATAGGCAAATAGTAAAAGCAGGCATAAGGAGCGGGGTGCAGTACTCAGGAGGTGGAGGCAGGAGAATCGCTGTGAATTTTGCCAGCTTGGTCTATAGGAGTTTCAGGGCAGCCAGAACTACATAGTATGACTCTGTCTCAAAACAAAACAAAAGTAAGGGAACAAGAACTGTTGCTCAATTGGCCAAGCTTGCCTAGTGGTCACAAAGCCTAGGTTCAGTCTCTAGCACCACATTAACCAGCATAGTGGCACACACCTGTGATCCCAGGGCAGGGAGACAGAAGGTGGAGGCAGGGGGGTCTCTCCTGCTCTACATAGTAAGCTCCAGGCCAGCCAGGCCTACTTAATGAGACCCTATCTCAACAAGGACAGCAAAAAGGAAGGAATGAAAGCAGAGAAGGGGGGAGAGAGGGGGCAGAGAGGGAGGGAGGGAGATTGGGGGGGGGGGTTTAAGATCATCCTCAGACTACATTGTAGATTTGAGGGAAATCTGTGTATCACGAGACCCTTTGAAAAATAAAATAAAATAATCCAGGGGGCTAAGGCAATAGTTGAGTCTATAAAGTGCTTGCTTTGCAAATGTGAGACCCTAAGTTCTATCTTCAGCACCCATGTCAAAAGCCAGGGCTGGGACACACTTGTAACCCAAATTCTGGAAAGGTAGAAATAAGCAGATCCCTGGGGCTCGCTGGCCAGCCAATCTAGCCTAATCGGTGAGCTCCAGGCCAGTGAGCAAACCTGTCTCAGAGGAGATGGGTGACATTCTTGAAGATGAAACCCGAGGTTGTCCTCTGTGTCACACGCATTCACACACGCGGGCGCGCGTGTGTGCACGCGCACACACACACACACACACACACACACACACACAGAGTCTTTTTTAAAAGCTAGGACAAACAAGGGCCCTAAATATGGTAACTAATGGCTCAATCCTTGGAGACCTTCTGAACTGCCTCAGGAAGTACATCTTGGAAACATTCCCTCTGAGTAATAAAGGGCAACACATTTGTCCATCATTTCCTATCCCTATTGGGCAAGAGTTGCTTCACAGAGTACTAATTGTCTGTTATCTAATGCTTCCTGGTTACATATGGATGAGCATTTAGCTTGGTGGGTGCCCCACACCCCCCAGCCTAGGATGAGAGAGGTAAGGCACTGTCAAGTTGTCCCTTAGAGCACCAGTTTCTGATTGGAATAAAGGAGGGCATCGGAGTGGTGTTCCAGATGTATCTGATCCCCTTATAGACAGCCTCACTGCTTCAGTCTCATGCACTGGACATCTGCCCTTCATTCCTGCACATCCACCATCCATTTCTCCTGTTTTTGACAGTGTCTCTATTTTAGGATAGGGAATCTGGCTCTCCAACTTCCAGTCCCTGTGGCTGGGAGAGGCAGGCTAACCTCCTAATTTTTACATGCCCCTAATTCCAAGGTTAAGTCCCAACTCCAGCCAATCAACATAGTCTGTTCCTTCCACTCCAGCTATGATTGGTTTGGAAACAGTCAACGGGCCCTGCTGGTGCCTAGACCTTCATTTGACCATCTAAAAGCCAAATGCATTATGAGATACAATTTCACCCTAATTTTTAGGGATGGAACACGACAGGGTTAAACCAATCTGCACATCTATTTTACTGAAGATTCACACTAGTTGTGGAGTAGGCATATGACCTAAATGGCTCACCCACTCTGACTCTCAAGACTCTGACTTGGAATCTCAGAATAAATTTGTTCCTTCTGCCTCTGGAGAGAGGAAGGAAGCCAAAGTTCATCAGTCCTGGAAGGCATTTTAAGATCCAGTGTGAACCAGCCGTATCCCTCACTGCCTGTGCCAAAGCAAAGAGGCAGAAGTGGTCTTTGAGGATGAGTGACTTGTATCAAACCTGAAACTCAACATACTGCTTCTGGACCTCCAGCTAAATGAAGCAATCACCCCCCTTCACCATACAAAGGAATTTAAGGTGAATCTTCTTAAACAAAACTAAACACCACAAAGAACCATTACTTCATACATTAAAAGAAAAAAAATCCCAGGGCAAACTGGGTATGATGGTACATGCCTGTAATCTCAATATATGAGCATCTATAACCGGGGGATTGGAAGTTCAAGGGCAGCCTCTGCTTATCTGCTTACGTAAGAGCTGTTTGTTCATTTGTGTGTGTGTGGGGGGGGGGTTGTTGAGACAGTGTCTCACTGTGTAGCTATGGCTGTTCTGGAATTCACTCCATAGGCCAGGCTGGCCTTGAACTCACAGTGATCCACCTGCTTCTGCCTCTTGAGTGCTGAAATTAAAAGAATATACCACCATATCTTGCTTTGTTTCATTTTTATTTAAAAAGTTATTTTAAAAAAATTTAAAGGTGGGGGCGGGATGCTGGAGAGATTGGCTCAGTGTTCCTCCTGAAGACCCAGCCGCCATATTGGGCATCTCACAACTGTCTGCATCTCCAGCTTCAGGGTGTCTGATGCGTCAGGCTTCATGGGCACCTACCCTCATACATACCCTTATATGCACACTCTAACATACAGACTTTTAAAAGTCAGGAAAACAGATAGGCATGGTAGCACATGCCTTTAATTCCAGCACCCAGGAGATAAAGGCAGGCAGACTTCTGAGTTTGAGGTCAACCTTGTCTACATAGTAAGTTCCAGGACAGCCATGGCTGTTATACAGAGAAAACCTGTCTCAAAAAAAAAAATTATAAACAGAATTTCAAGGAGCTGAGTGCCAAGTAACACCGTTATAAGCTCAGGATTTAAGCAGCAGGGTCTTAAATTTGAGGTCAGTTTGGACCACAAAGTGAGAGAGACCTTATTTCAAAAAGGACTAGAGAGATGGCTCAGTGGTGGAGCACTTACTGTTCTGGTAGAGAATGTGTGTTCAATTCCCAGCACCCCACATGTGACTCACAGCTGTCCACAACTCCAGTTCCAGGAGATCTGACACCCTCTTCTGGTACCAAGTTACTAGGCATACATGTAGTGTACAGATATTTGTGCAGGAAAAACACACACATACATAAAATAAAAATTTACTTAAAAATTAAAGAAACAAGAAGGGAAAAAGACAAAAATGAAGGTATTTACCCATTCTCAAATAGAACCAATGTTCCCACCAGGAGACCAGAAACACTTGATAATGTTTAGAGAAGTTTCTGATGGTTGTAATTGGGACAGGGAGTAGAGGGTGCTACTGGCATGCAACAGCAAAAGCTAAGCTTGTTACCGTAGTAAGAGGTTTCTGGCCTGGACTTTTGGGCCTAATCTCAAGGTTTAGACCCACAGACCCACAGATCTGGAGAGACACACATATGCTTTCATTAATTTTAGGCTGATCAGCTAAAGGCCCAGGCATATAACTTGCTAACTCTTTACCCTTAATCTAACCCATGACTCTTATCCTGTTCAGCCATGGGACTGGGTACCTTTTCTCAGAGCAGCATAGTTGTCCTCTGCATCTTCTGGCTTCTCTCTGGCATTCTATTCTATTCTTCCTGTTCCTAGAGTTTTCTTAGTCTGGTAGCCCCGCCCACACTTCCTGTCTGCCTTTGGCCAATCAGTGCTTTTTTATTAAACTCATAGGTGGGACAATTATTTACAATGTAACATCATAAATCCACTAACTCCAGCAATGTACAAAGCAGCATCCAAGGAATGCAGGACTGGGCGGGTGCTCAGCCCGTAAGACCATTGGCTGCTCTTCCAGAGGACCTGAGTTAGATTCCCAGAACCCATGTGGTGGCTCTCAAGCAGCTGTGACTCTAGTTCCAGGGCATCCAGTTCCTTCTTCTGGCCTTCACAGATACCAAACACAAGTGATGCACAATACACATGTAAGTAAAACACAGATCCACACAAAATGGTAAAAATAGAATAATTTGGAAGTGGTCCATGTTAATAATCTGAAACTTCAAAAGCAGTAAGTCAGGCTCAGCTCCAGACAGGGTTCTAATTTGAACCTAAAGCACCCCAGCAACTGCTGCTTCAGCCTGAAGTGGATGTACAATGCCTACCAGGGTGCTTTGGCTAAGACACAGGAGAGAATGAGACCTGAAAGACAGCAAAGAATGGAGCCACCTCAGGCACATTCTAACCTTATACCAACTTCATTCTCAGATGAGTGCATTCCAGGGTAAGCCCCTTTTGCATTCCTGCATAATTTTTGGGCACTGGTAGCCTGTGCTTCAGGGGACCCTGGGAGGTCTATGGCTCTAAGCCCAGGGTCTCAAACTCCATTTCTACCTGCTTGCTTGGCATTTGCTGTACGAAATTGAAAATTAATAATTTATCTTGCCAGGATGAATAATTCAACCGAGGGGACAAAGAGCTGCTGGGTGACAGTTGACGTCACAAACCCAGCTCATTCCCCTCCCTGCCCCCCCCCCCCCCCCCCCCGTTTGATCCGGGCAGAGAAGGAAAAATAAAAACAACAGCCAGGCTAATGAGAGTGCGTTCAGTGCTGACTGCCATAAACAGGCTCTCCTTTCAGGGAGGATAAGTCGGTGAAGATACCAGGGCTGCTAGATTCCCGCTCTATCTTCTACCACAGCTTCAATAAGCTCTCGGACCCTACTATCCATTGCAAGTCAACTTAAGTGGTACCACTTTCAGGATGTACCTCTAGTCCCAACCAGCTGTGGCTGAACATGGATTTCTACCTCATGCCGTGTGGGACAGATCTCTTGCTTCTCCCAACCTGTCTCAGGCCAAGCTATCTGACGTTAGAGATTCTTGGCTTTGGGGCTTTTCTAGTTGAAAAGATTCAGCAAAGTGCTATGAGCGTTTTTTTTTTTTTTTAACATCGAGGGGAAACACTCTTTTCTTTCTGTTACATTGGTTATTACTATGTAGCCCAGTCTGGTCTCCAACTCTCAAGCTTCCAGCCTCAGCCCCTAAGGACTAGGATTTTAGGGAGCATTCCTTCCAGGACTGGATGAGAGTCTTGCGGCCTCTCTATTGAAATGTGCTCCCCAGCACATTAATGTACAGTTCAAAAAAAGACCTGTTGGACTTGGACTTGAACTTTAGAGATACTTAAAAACAGTGAGGGACCAAGAGAGATGACTGAGTCAATAAGTGCTTGTCATGTAAGTGTGAGAACTGTGTTCAGATCCTAGCACCTACATAGAAGCCAGATGCAACAGCATACATCCTTAATTCCAGTCCTGGAGTGGACACAGATAAGTGGGTTCCTGGAGCTCACTAGCCAACTAGCCTCGCTGAATCAGTGAGCTCAAGATCTAATGAGAGACACTGCCTCAATGCCGTACAGCAAATGCCAAAAAAATCAGCAAAAGCTTTGAAGTCCTGAGCATGTAACCCAATGGCAACGGAGGAAGCCATTGGAGGTCAACTTCTGATATCTACACGCATATGTACACACGCATGAACATATGTACACAAATGTCCACACATCATCACCCCTTCATAAACAAAAATAAGAGTCAAAAATAAATACTTGTTCTTTATTAATTACTCAGGTTCAGAAATTCTGTTGCATCTATACCAACAGGCTAAAACAGTTTTGTCTCTCAGCCTCTCATAGTCTTTGACATGGCATTGTCTGGGTCAGTGTATTTCAAGGAAGTGAATAATCAGGAAGGAGCCTTGGGAAAATTGCCCATCCCTGGACCATGGTTTATTGGTTTGAAATTGGGAAGTTTGGTATAAAGGATACCGGGATTGGGGCTTTAGGTCAGCGGCAGAGCACTTGTCTAGCAAGCACAAGTCCTGGGATTCTGAGAAAACAAACGAACAAACCAACCACAAGGAAATCAGAAGGTTACAACTGGTAATTAAGTCATTGTACTCATTCATCAAAATTACCGGCCCTGGCAACATATGCAATATCCATACACAACTCCCCAGTACTTGAGAGACTTGAGGGAGACAGAATGCCACAAGTTCAAGTACAGTCTAAATGGCAGAGAAAGACCCTCACTCAAAGATTCCTATTTCAAAAATAGTTTTACTTCTTTATTAATTGCCACATGGAGGAGCAAACCCAAGGCCTGTGTATTCTGGGCTAATAGCCTACCACTGAGCCACACTCCCAGTTCTCACACAGGTGCCAGGTACCAAGATAAGAACTGGAAATGAGGTTGGCAGATGAAAGAGATGAAGCCTGTTGAGTGTCTGAACACAACCTAACAAGGGAGGCCTGGACTAAATCGCCACACAGTCAGTACAAAAGGAAAAACTGCCCAGAGCTACATACACAAGGGAAGTGCAGAAAGCAGGAATGTGTGTATCATGGAAGACAGTTATAACCTGGATAAAATGAGAGGCTGAAGCTGGGGTTTGGTGGTTCCTGTCTGTGGTATTTGAGGTCCTGAGCATGTAATCCTAAGCACTCCTTCAAGAGAACAGGGGACAAGATAGGAAAGTCCCATGAGGTTTGAGCGGCAGTAAGATTCATATACACATGGGAGAACAGCAAAAAATTCATGTTCCAAACAAGTAAAAGGCCACACACACACACACACACACACACACACACACACACACACACACACACACACACACCAAAGAAAACATAAACACACAGACTATCAAGTTTCCCAACATCCTGTCTGTTGGAGATGGCTTAGTTCTCAGTTTCTATGTGAAAAGTATACAATGAATCCAAAATTTAAAAAATTAAATATTTATCTTGATGTTTTCACATGGTTCTCCCTGGCCAGTACCCTCTCTAACTGTGTCCTGCCCTGAATGGACTGTTTCCACCTCTTCTGTGGCTCTGTCATCCCACACATGTGACTATGGAGAGAACAGGACACACCAACTGTCACTCTGATGGGTGGTTTGAATAGAGCGTCCAGGCTTCGTGGAGCAGACCAGGACCCCTGGCAGAGCTTTAGGCTGGATCAGTAGGGAGACTTCAGTCCCAATGCCCACTCAGCTGCCAGGACACCCTGAGCTGGTCCTATCCTCTCCCTGGAGTACAGTTCCCCCATCCATAAGTGAGAGGCTTGGATCTAATGTTTACTAAGATCCCTCACTGCCTTGCACTGCCACCCTATAATTTCTACAATGAGTTAACTTGGACTGTCTTATTTTAGCCTTTCTGTTGTTCACAGACTGGCGACAGGAGGCAAGACAAGGTCTATTAGTAGGTTATAATGAAAAGATAACCAACTCCCTTCAGATCAAACCTTCTACCTTCAAAGCCAGGAGCCCTGGCCTTCTTTATCATTGAACTCAGTTTTCTCACTGAAGCCAGGAACTGAGAGAGCAAGAGAGAATTCGGACTGAGTGCTTTGCTGTTAGAGGCTCAGTGCTCATTCTCTGGATTCTTCCAGAATCAGCAAAAGCTTTGATGGACTCAGCAGAGGGCAGGGTTTGGGTAGATGTTCAGCAGAGGCCTATTGAAAACTGCCAGGACACCAGTGCTGACTGGGAATGGCATGGATTATGAAACCCTGTATTTATGCAACACTTTGCAAAGACATTTTAACTGCTATTAGCTACTTCTCATGAGGGTGCTTCTTTGTATGCTGTCATCTCTCACATGAATCTTTCTCATTCGGTAGTCTTCCTGGCTTTTGTAGATTGCAAATGAAAACAGCCTCCAAGCAAGAGAAGAGATTGTATGAGGAAGAAGGGCTAATTCCTTTCTCCTTTGAATCACAACTGGAATTATGCCTGCTTGGGAAATAGCTTCATCAAAAGTGCTTGCTATGAGGTCCTTGTATGAGAACCAGAGTTTGATCCCTAGTAGTCATGTAAAAATCGGGATGTGGGGGCAGTGAGATGGCTAGGGGAGGGGGGGTCGGGTGTCGTAAACGCTACCAAGCCTGAGAAACTGCATTCAATCCCTGGAACCCACATAGTAAAAGAAAAGTTATGTTTTGACCTGATGAATGCCCATATACACTTCATATATGTGGGAGAGGGTACAATAAACCAAAGAAAAGCAAAAGGCCTAGCATGGTGATGTATGCTTCTAAGCCTGGTGCTAGATGACACATGAGAATAGCCTCAGGCCTCTACACACACACACAGACACAAAACTGGCTTTATAACATAGGGGTGTGTGTATGTGTCTGTGTGTGTGTGTCTGTGTGCATGTGTGTATGTGTGTGTGTGTGTGTAAAATGTTGTTCACAGACCAGTGAATAGGCCCTCCCCTTGCTTTTCCTTCCCTTCTCCCTAGCTCCCTGTAGCCCTTCCTGATGCCTTCCTTACTTCCGCCTGTCTTCTCTCCCCTCCTCTCCCCTCCCCTCCCCTCCCCTCCCCTCCTCTCCCCTCCCCTCCCCTCCCCTCCCTCTCCACCAGTTTCTTGAGCACCTGTTTTCAGTCACTGAGTCATGTTGACTTAGCAGCGTCAGACCGTGTTTATTTGGTTCCGTTGTTTCTGGGCTTATGAAGAGGCTAAACTCAAAATGGGATGCATGTGTGAAACAGAGATAGTCACAGAGAGAGAGAGAGGGAGGGAGAAGAGAGGAGAGAGAGGAAAGAGAGGTCAAAGGGGAAAGGAGTTGTATTACTGGAAGCAAGATGTGCTCCTCCAGGACACACCCCAGTGACCTACTTCTGCTCAGTGCGCCTCGTGACCTGAGGTTTCCACAGCCTCCTTTCCTTCCTTCCTCAAGTCCTGCTATGTGTTGAAATATTCTATATTATCTTAATTATGGTTTTTTTTTAATAATGATGAGATGAGAATTGGGGACTTAGGGGTCCCTTTAGTTATATTGAATTTTGTTAACACGTATTTAGTGTGTGTCCGCAGCTGTTGGAGGCCACTGGCCCCAGCCCCTCTAGGTGGCGCTATTACCTGGTGCTGGCCAACCCGCCTGAGTCGTTAGAGAGCACATGCGCTTGGTAATCTCGCGAGACTGGTCTGGTTTCTCCGCCTTTCCCGTGGCGTCATGGGATTCTGAACTACGACCAATAAGAAGGTGTTTCGTCTAAAGCAAGAGCCGTTTGGTCCTCTTAAAACCGGGTGCTTCCTGCCTCGTGGTCCCGTCCCTTCTCTCTCCCTTCTCCTCCTCTCTCTCTCTCCGCCCCGCCGTGCGCACGGACGCCGGCCCAGCTTCTGGGACGCGGGCTCAAGGCCACGTGGCAAATGGCTCGGCCCAGACCACGCTGGGGCCTAGCCTAGCTCTCTGGCTTCCCTTTTCCCCGCTGGGGGCCCGCCGCCGCTGGCTCTTGCGCAGCGGCTCCTGCCCCTCTGCCGGTCACTCTGCCGGCTCTTTCACTCTCTCCTCCCTCTCCATTTCCGTAAGCTAAATGCTCTCCCTTAAGATACATTAAAGTTATACTGCAGAAGGATCCTAAGTGTGTACCGTGCCTTTTCTTGCGGGCGAGAAATAGGCGCGGGACAAGTGGTGCCGAAACCCGGGAATTAACATCTTTTGCACCGCCAGATTCAGAACTGCAGATAAGAGGTAAGTGGCTCGGAGAGATATGTCTGAACTGGACTTTGTTTTGGGATTTTTCCCGCCCTGAAAAGGGTCTTTTGAGGCCTTAGTGCTTGCTTTGGCAGTGTTTCTGGTTTTCTTCGTGGTTGTTTTAACAGCACCAGACTCCCTGCTTAGGCAACGTAGTATTGAGATGGCACAGGGTACTCTAAAGAACTCTGTAGAAGAGAAGGCCTGTAGAGATCTGATAGCTAGAGGGCGAGATATCATAAAGAAAGTTCGGGGCAACATGTCAGAAACCGGGAGCCGTGTGAGGTTAGGCGCGCGCCGAAAAAGTGAAAAAAGACCCCCGGAAAAATAAAAGATATGGGGGAGTTAGGAATACTCGATAAGTAAAAAGGACCCCCCAGAAAAATAAAAGATTTGGGGGAGATAGGGAACCAGAAACTAAAGGTACAGAAACTTGAAAATAGGAATACTCGATATGTAAAAAAGGACCCCCCAGAAAAATAAAAGATTTGGGGGAGATAGGGAACCAGAAACTAAAGGTACGGAAACTTGAAAATTTAAATTTAAAGTTTGGCTCCTCGTGGTATGAGGAAAGACAGGGCCTGGGGCGGTTAAGACAAAGACAAACCACGCCCAAGATTCATAGGCAAAGACAGGGCCTAGGTTTTTCTTAGGTGCCACTGAGACAGCATGACTCATACCTTGAAAAACAGAGGTGCCAGTATGGGTTCCTCAGTGGCCACTGACCTCTGATAAGCTTAAGGCAGTGATTGAGCCTGTTGCGGAACAGCTTGCTAGAAAACATATTTTTAAGCCCTCCACTTTTCCATAAAATATATTAATTGGCTTAGACCTTTTTTAAAAATTCCCACTACAGATTTAAAGCCTTTGTTTGATGTTTCCTGGAAAAATTGATAATCATTATCCTAAATATCCTTTGTTACAGTTTGGCTTATCACCCTGTGGTATATCCACGTGTTACTTCCTCAGTGCCTTTAAAAGATGGCTTAACTGTATATACAGATGGCTCAGGAAATGGAAGGGGTGCTTATATTATAAATTCACAGACATTTTTCAAAGATTTTGGTCAAAAATCACCCCAGATTGTTAAATGTCTAATTGTGTTAAAAGTTTTACAAAGTTTGATTGTCTGCTTAATATTGTGTCTGGTCAAAAATCACCCCAGATTGTTAAATGTCTAATTGTGTTAGAAGTTTTACAAAGTTTGATTGTCTGCTTAATATTATGTTTGGTCAAAAATCACCCCAGATTGTTAAATGTCTAATTGTGTTAGAAGTTTTACAAAAGTTTGATTGTCTGCTTAATATTGTGTCTGGTCAAAAATCACCCCAGATTGTTAAATGTCTAATTGTGTTAGAAGTTTTACAAAAGTTTGATTGTCCGCTTAATATTGTGTCTGATTCCCATTATGTGGTAAATGCCTTTCAGTTACTTAAAACGGCCAGTGTTATTAATCCTTCCAATACAGTGTCTGCTCTGTTTTATACCATAGCCCTTCTATATCACCCATATACGGGCACATTCGGGACTCCCGGGCCCTATGAGCAAAGAAAATAATTTGGCTGACCAAGCTACACGCCTGGTCACTACTGCCTTTGCTAATCCGTTGTAAGCTGCAAAAAGCTTCAATTTATACATGTTTCTATTGAGACCATACATGTTATTCAACATTGCTTAGAGGCATAGAGCGCCTGGGGCAAACCAGCTTGCCTCAAGACTGATAATGGGCCAGCTTACAGCTCCCAAAAATTCGCCCAATTTTGTGCACAAATACAAGTGACACACCTTACCAGGTTACCATACAACCCTCAAGGACAAGGCATTATTAAACGTGCACATCAGACCTTAAAATCCTATTTGTTAAAACAGAAAGGGAGAAAATAAATGGAAAGGCCCGGATCCTATTTTAATAAGATCCCGGGGAGCTGTCTGTGTTTTTCCACAGGATGAAAAAAATCCAGTTTGGATCCCAGAGCGCCTCACCAGAAAAATATTACAAGAAAAAGAACCTTCGCCTTCTCCAGTTGATGTGTTTGGTGACAGCAGTAGAAGATAATGCCCACCTTCCCTCTGCCAATGCCGGTGATGTATAAAGATTTAGACATAGCTTTAAAGAAAATAGAAGTTTGGGGTTAGAGAGAAGTTTATGTTTTAGTTAAAAATAGTTCAGATATATTACTAAAAAATTTCTCGGCAGCCTGACAAAGGAAACAGAGTTTAATAAAACCAAAATTGGCTTCCTTTTGCTCAGGCAGGCCAGATAAAAATTCAATTTTACCATGTAACAGTTGCCAATCCAAAAATATAGGTTGGGCCACGCCTAAAATATTTTCATTTTCTCCCAATTTAACCACCAGTTATTTAGATTGTTAGCAATGCTTCAAAAATTATAGATAAATTAAGATACAAATTTGATAATTGCCTTTATGCCTTATGCTGAGATGCTCAGCTTTATTTCTTTGCAGTAGTGACTCACGTGCCACGAGTCACGCCCATATCACCGTGGCCTCCCAGTAGCTCACAACTATCTGATGCACTTTCAAAAATAGTGCAGACTGCACAGGCGGTTAACAAACTGTCCACCTCAGTAATTGGCACAATTGAGGTGTGAGCAATAACTTGCTGGCTTATACATAACCTCTATTCAATATAAAAACTTTACAAAGACAACTAATCTTTCGAAAAGCCTCTCTCAATTTTCTTACAGAATTGGTCGTCTAAGTTTGAACAGACCCTTCGTGACCTGCAAGTGGCGATCATCCAGGCCAATTCCACTCGGCTAGACCTGTCGCTGACCAGAGAGCTCACTCCATAAATCCCCTCTTCTTCCCCTACTCCAAAAAGTGGGTGGGGGTGGATATGTCTGACCTAGCCTTTTGCGGAGGACTAGTCATTCTTCTCTAGACGGTTTGCAAGTTCAGAATCCAAAGTCAGAGAAACAAAGCAGTTTCGGCTCAAGCCTTAATGGCTCTAGACTCAAAAACCTCGATAGAGGTATGACTAATTATGATAAAGCAATAGAGATATTGTGGCTTAGACAGCTCCTACACACCTAGACTGCCTTGTCTATTGCACTAGATGGAGCGTTCAGCCCGTGTCCTAAGAGGTATGCTGAGCCAAGGGCATCGCACGGGACATACCTATGTCCCAAGAGACACATCATCCTGCATAAGGGTATCTGTCTTAATTCCCTTCCCAGCAAAAGGCAGAGGACAGGCTGGGGGCATCTCGATCTGTCGAGGGATTAGGGGTGACCCCCACGCAAATCCACGATGTATTCTGGGGGATGATCACTGTCTCCACCCTCTTATAGGACTTCCTCGTTGCTTAATATTTGAGAAGGGTGAGATGTTGGAGGCCACTGGCCCCAGCCCCTCTAGGTGGCGCTATTACCTGGTGCTGGCCAACCCGCCTGAGTCGTTAGAGAGCACATGCGCTTGGTAATCTCGCGAGACTGGTCTGGTTTCTCCGCCTTTCCCGTGGCGTCATGGGATTCTGAACTACGACCAATAAGAAGGTGTTTCGTCTAAAGCAAGAGCCGTTTGGTCCTCTTAAAACCGGGTGCTTCCTGCCTCGTGGTCCCGTCCCTTCTCTCTCCCTTCTCCTCCTCTCTCTCTCTCCGCCCCGCCGTGCGCACGGACGCCGGCCCAGCTTCTGGGACGCGGGCTCAAGGCCACGTGGCAAATGGCTCGGCCCAGACCACGCTGGGGCCTAGCCTAGCTCTCTGGCTTCCCTTTTCCCCGCTGGGGGCCCGCCGCCGCTGGCTCTTGCGCAGCGGCTCCTGCCCCTCTGCCGGTCACTCTGCCGGCTCTCTCACTCTCTCCTCCCTCTCCATTTCCGTAAGCTAAATGCTCTCCCTTAAGATACATTAAAGTTATACTGCAGAAGGATCCTGTTGTACTGCGTCTTGTTTGCGGGCAAAGAAGGCGCGGGACACGCAGCCCTCCAGCATATGGTCTAGATACTTGCTGGAGGCAGTTCTCTACTTCCCCCACATGGCTTCCAGGGTTGTCCCCTTCTACCATGTGGGGCTGACAGAAAGTGACTTTACCCACTGAACCACCTCATAGGTCTCATAGTGATCCTTCTAAAGATAGAACATTTGCTATAGAAACTACAGAAACAAGAGGGAAGGACCCGGAACTGACTTCTAAAAGTTGTCTTCTGACATCAGCATGCACACCCTGGCACACCCCCACATACATCACCACCACCACCAACCAACCAAAAATAAAGACATCTTTTAAAAACACAGAAAGAAATCTGTTGGGTCATATACAGTGAGTCCAGCCTGTAATCCTAACATTTACTTGAGGCAGGAGGCTTGTGAATTCAAGTCCAGAATAAACTGCATGAGAAAACCCATCAACAGGAAAAAGGAAAGCAGGAAAGCTGGGCAGGGTGGCACACACCTTTAATCCCAGCGTTCGGGAAGCAGAGGCAGGGAGGTCTCTGAGTTTCAGGACAGCCAGGGCTATGCAGGAAACTCTGTAGAAAAGGAAGGAGGAGGAGCAGGAGAAAATGGGACGGAACTAAGCTGAGCTATCTTGGAGAAATGAGGTTACTTGCCCCCACCCCGGTTTTGATTGTTGTGCTGGACCTTGAAATCCACCGCCGAACCTACAGTCCCAAGCTGGGTGTTTCATTGGGTGCATTTTGTCTGTCTGTCATTGTGGCGTGTAGTTTCAAGATCCTAGTGATCTTTCTTCACATGGGAAAAGTTGGAAGCAGTGCATTCTCACACAAGTCCCGTCTTAAATGTTCCTTGCACCAAAGGCTGCTACACATGATTTCCTCTCAACCAATCGCCAAGATACAAACTGCATTTCCTTTGTGCCTAATGTGTATGTCGACAAAGAAAAACAAGCCAGTCTTTTCCTTGACATAAAATACTAAGATTGGCTAAAGTCTGACAGTGATGAGGGGTGAGTATGCACTAATCTGACACACTCTGGGGCATTTGGTCACAGAGCTTCTTTCTAGACTTGAGCTTCCTCTAAACTTAGCTTAAACTTAGCTCTTGAGCCTTAGGAAAGCCCTTGGCAAGAAGGTCACAAAGACAGGTTCTGGAGCCACACAGGGATGATCATATCACCATTCTATTCTCTTACTATCTCTAATTTATTCTCTAAACTTCTCTATAAAATGACCTGGAACTTGCTATAAACCAGGCTAGCCTTGAACTGGCTATTGTCTTGCCTCAGACACGAACAACTGAGACTATAGGTATGTATAGGTGTCTACTTCTTACAATTTTTGTAGTCAAGGAAATAACATACATGAAATTCATAATCCATTATCTGGACTAAAGCAAGAGTGTAACAAATAATTTCATTATATCACAAATATCTCTATTATGTTCTCAAACCCAGGGTAGAAAGGTGATTTCTATTTGGCAGGCCCAGCCTAAAATGGTTCTTTCTGATAACCATATTTTGGTGCTCATGCCCTTGGTAGGAGCTATGACTTGCTTCTAACCAAGAAGAAGAACACAGCAAAAGAGAAATCACTTTTGTGATGTGGTAAGATCATTTCTGTCTTCCTAGAAGCTCCCTACGACCTTTTCAGCTTTCATTCTTTAAAGCAAGCTACTCTTTTTTAAAAAGATTTTTTATGTGTATCATGACTGTGTAAGGATACTAGATCCCTTGGAACTGGAGTTACAGTTATTAGCTGCCATCTGGGTGCTGGCAATTGAACCTGGGTCTTTTGGAAGAGCAGCCAGTGCTCCCAAACACTGAGCCATCTCTCCACCCTTATGTCTAGATTCTTAACCCACAGAAAATGTGGGCTGTGCTGTTATAAATTGCAAAGTCTATGAGAATTTGAAATATAACCAATAAGCAAGTCCCTCCCATCCCCTTTCTGGCTTAAAGTCCATCTCCCCACTTCATCAATGACTTAACATCTATCACGTTATTTCATGGCTTTTATTTTTCTTGTTTCTCCTACAGCGTGAACTCTTCTAGGGCATAGCCCTGGCTGTCCTGGAATTCTCAAACATTCCTCTGACTCCCAAGTGCTAGCACCAACAGATGAGTATTAACCGCTAGTTTTCTGTGATGATTCTTATCCAGATTTGTAATCCAGGCTCTGCATCATCTGAGACATTTCCATGGAAAAATTGTGTCCTGCTCTTAAGATAGCTTTGCTCAGCCTTACTGATTTAAATAACTCGTGGCGCTGGTGGTAGACACTTGTAATCCAGCTCCTGGAAGGCTGAAGCAAGAAAAGTTACCAGTTCCAAGCTACACTGAGTTACATAGTGAATTGTGTCAACCTGCCTACAATGAACCTGCCTAAATACTTATGTATTGCGTACATTTAGAAAAGTGGGAAAAAATTAAGTGTAACAATTCGCTGTTTCTCTAAGTGAATTCATGCGTATATATAGCCACCATGAAGATGAAGACCTCAATCTTCATTTGTGGATTCTTCTTCAATAACCCGAGAAGTAACCACCATCAAAATCCTCCTCTCTCACTCTCTCTCTCTCTCTCAATATCACGTTTGTGATTTTTGACTCGTTAAAAACTTCTCGGGATTAAATTTGTAAAATGGTAATTGAGCCTGGGATCCTGAGAGCTTCCCACACTGGAACGAATGCCTGGACCCGAGGGTAGCCACGGAGAGAGGTTGCGTCCCCGCCGGGTTCCTCCAGGGGGCGTGGTCGTCTCGTAGGGGCGTGGCCCGGCCCCAGCATTCTCCGCGACTGTTGGCTCCGGGAGAAGGGCTGGGCACAACGCGGTAGGGTTTCCTGTCTGCGCCGGCGGAATCACCGTTTGACCCCGGAAGTGTTGGTTCTGTGGGAGCTGTCACCGTGTACGGCAGATGCACGTCGCGGTGTGGAGCCGGGAGGTGAGTGCGTGCCCGGTCCCCACCGGTGGGGCTCGGCAGGACCCAGGCCGTGCTTCACGCATCCTCGACACCCCCAGCCCACGGGCTTGACGGGGCCGGGAGGCAGGCTTACACTACCCCAGAGACCATGTGTCGCCCCCACGAGGCCAGGAGAACCAGAACCTGGAGTTCCGGTTCAGTTTAAGGCTTGGTCCCAGAGTGACCTGGTTTGAACCCCAGTCCCCACCTCCTCTTCCTCTAAAGCTTAAATTTGTCTTCCCAACATTCTTTTGTTCAGAATATGTTTGTTGACCGACTCCCATGCGCCTGGTACGGACCTAGGATCTGGGGGTACAAACAGCAGGTCAGACAAGGCTCTTGGAACTTACAGTCTAGAGGAAGGGGACAGTCAGCAAGTAAATGCATAAAGCAGTTAAAGATATGACATTGAAACAAGGAGAGAGATTACTTCAGGGAGGGCCTGAGAAGGTTTCTAAGTAAGTGATGTTGAACCAAGATCAGCGAAGTGATGAATGACAGTCAGAGAAACTGAGGCAGCAGTAGCCCTGAAGATGCTCACTGGCCGGCCATATGACAGTTGTTAATTGTATCAAGCCCCTTCCCTAGAAAACACTTTCTTAACTTTTGGTCTTTGCTGCCTTACCCAGAGTAGGAAATGTAGTGGCACACAGCTGTCCTGTTTTTTTTTTACAAGTCAAAATCTAGTCTTTGCCTTATTTTCTACCCACACTTTAAGTGAAAATTCTTTGATGACCTCCTCCTGTAAGTCATTTCTCTTTGTTAAATGCTTTATAAACCTTGCATTTTTGGCAAACATTATGACACTGATTATTATTTGTATGGCAATTGGCTTTGCATCTGTTGTTGTCGTGAAGACTAGGCTTTGTTCTGTATACCACCAGGTCAGTTCGCCGCCCATGTTGGTATTTCCTGAACATCATTACTTGCTACATACATGGTAGGGATCGAAGTTTCTAAAGCCAGATGTAGAGGCACTCAGGAGGCTGAGAAAGGAGGATTGGCTCAAAACTGACTTAAGCTACATGAGACTCTGTCTACTGTGTCAAAATTTTAAAAATAAAATACATAAAAAAGATAAGAAAAGAGTGCTCCAGATGTGATGCTGCAAGTTATGGTGTACATTAGTACTCTGGAGACTGAGCCAGGAGATGGCTGGAGTTAATGAAGTGGGAAGGAGAGCACTTAGAAGAGCATTCAATATCTAATAAGTGTAGCTGTTGGCCTGTCAATATGTCTCATGTCACCAGGGCTGGGCCACACATCCGACATATGGGGTACCTGGTAACAAATGGCTGATTATCTGTGAGGATGTAGTGATTTTTTTTTTTTCTTCTAGTCCTGATTTGTTTTCATGTTGTCATTGGGACCTTTTCAAAGGTTTAGTTCCATACCATAATTCAACCAATACAGGTATCCCTCCTGAGAACGTATATGTTTGGAGGTCAAAGATCAACATCTGGAGTTGGAGTTGTTCCTCAGAAGGCACACCCCCCTCCTCTTTTTGAGACAGGGTTTCTCACTGGCCTGGAGCTTGCCTAGTGGACTATGCTGACTGCCAACAAAGCATTCATCTTCTGCTTTTTCAATGCTGAGATTACAAGCGTACACTGTCACATCCACTTTTTTTTTTTTTTTTTTTTTAAATGTGGTTTTGGGAACTGAACTCAGATTCTCATGCTTCTGCGACAACGCTTACTGAGCTATCTCCAAATCCACTTTGTGACTATTTTATTATCTCATTTTTGTTTGAAATTGAACCCAGGGGCTTGCATGTGATAAGCACAAATTCTGTCATTGAGCTGTATCCAGCTGACCAACTCTTTGAATCCAGCTTGGCCCTTGTGTGGAAGGGATCACGTTGGCAGATTCCTATGCATTGCCTCTTCCTCTCCTTAGTTTCCCATGCCCTCCTCTGAACACACTAAACATGAGGTAAAGTCCCTTATTCTAACTCCTTAAAGACCTAAGATCTCATGAGAATTGAGAAGAGTATTCTTGTTCTGAAGAATGTAGCTCAGAGGTAGAGTTAGCCTAGCATCCATGATGAGTTCTATCCCCATCACAGCAAAGGGAATTTCTCCTCATGGTCATTCATAAAATGTTTTGTAAGGCCTGTGCTAGTCATAGGAAAGATAGCAAGAAAGAGGACTGGGTAGTATCTTCACAGTGCCCAGTGCAGTGTGACTATAGCTTGAGGCCCTGGGTTCCATCCCAGCACTATAGAAATAAAAGGTGAAAAATACTCTAGGGCTTCTTTCTCATAGTGGATAGGGGATATCTGGAAGGCATTTTCCTTCAGAACTGAGAGCTATTTTAGGCAAAAGTCATCACTTTACGTCAGTAGGTGCATACCAGGTCTTGAAAGTCCACATTAGGAGTTCTCTATGGCCAGGAGTTGATGCTGGTGCTGGAGTTAGTCCCAGAGTGGGCTCTGCCCCTAGAAGTCTGTATGTCTCTCTTCTTCCCATGCACATTCCTTTCAGGAGGGTCACGCAGCACAATGCCGGCTCTGCCCCTGGACCAACTCCAGATCACCCACAAAGACCCGAAGACAGGAAAGCCGAAAACTTCGCCAGCGCTGGTGAGCCAATGTCTTGATGCTGTTCAGCCTGATAGGAATCAATGTTGCAATTTCAGAAACAAAAAGTAAAGCCCTCCCTTTTCTGTTCCAGGGATGGTCCTAGGGCCAGTGGCTACTGTTGAGTATCTGAGACACCGCTAAGCCCTTGCAAGCCTAGTGTAGGTCTTTGTTTCTGAGCATCAGTGCAAATTTGAGGAGTATTTTCCAAGTCCCCTCCCCAAAGCATTTGATTTCCAGTCAATCTGAAGGCAGTTCAGTCTTGGCCTGAGCTGGGCTAGAAATGGTTCTAAGTCCTGGTTTGGTGACTGGCCTTTGTGGGGGACTTAAGACTTCATGTAGGAACATATATGTAATATATATTAAATCTAAGCTGCTGCTCATACTTCTGTTGGATCACTGGTTTTGGAGGTTAGGCCCGTCTCTCTTATCTGGGACAAGAAATGAGGCATTCTTAGACTCTTACAGAGCCTTTGAGACGGAAAACTAAGGAGGCTGTGAACTTGCCAGTTCCCAGCATCAGAGAGAGAGATCAGAGCTGTGGAGAGGTGCCAGGCTGCTAGAAAGACAGAAGTGGGAACATGAGTCCTTATACCCTCTTGTAGATTTCCCAAGAATATCAGCTTACTTGCACAAGGGAAGAAATGGTTTCTGGAGGCTCGAGTAAAGTTGTAGGAAATGGTAGCCAAGTGTTTTGTTTCCTGCATTTTGGATGGCTTTTATTATTTCCTGTTCGTACTGGCTGCGTCATGTGGGCCAAGTCATTCTGAACAGGTCACCCAGATGGACTTTTCTTCTTCCCCCCCCCCCCCATTTTTAACTAGTTCTTTGAGAATTTTGTGCAGATTCACCCTCCATTCCTCACCCTCTAACTTTGTGTCCTGTTCTGTGAAGCCTATAATGCTACCCATACGCTCTTGGATGTGTGGCCTTTCTCACAAAGTGCCCAACCCACCAGCAGCTGTGCCCTTAAAAAGAACTGATGTGTTACCTTCCGTTAGCTCTCAGTTACCAACAGTTCCATAGCTAGTAGGGGACTTGGAGCCCAGCTCCCCAGGCTAGCTTATTGAAGCTGCATCACAGCCCTGGGAGTGGATGCCTTCATTGTCACTATTTTACTGAGCTCAAGGTCACAAAACCGGGAAACCAGGAGAGCTAGGGTGCTATCTTAGCCAGTCAAATACCAGGATATGACATACTCTTAACCTTTCTGCTGTAAAACTGCTTGCTTTCTTCTTCCTATTTGTCAGAAAGAAAAGCGTGCATGTTGAGTACAGTAGCCATCTATTGGGTAGCATGTGCCCCATGTAACAGTTGTATGTATTATGTCTAGTGCTTGGAAGGTGGGCTCTGGAATAGGATTTCTTTTTCTTTTCTTTTTTTTTTTTCCCCTTAGAGACAGGGTTTTTCTGTGTGGCCCTGGTTGTCTGTCCTAGAACTCACTCTGTAGACTGGGCTGACTTGAACTGCCTATGTCTTCCAAGTGAGTGCACCATCACTTCAGACTTGGAACAGGAATTTTAATTAATTAAAGTAAATGAAATTTCATCATGTGATGTACCTCTGAGGTAGATGGCACAGTCCTGCTGTCACGGGATGTTCTGTTGGACAGTGCTGGTGGGGACCTGAGAGGTGGTCGAGTCTGGTTTTTAACCTCGGTCCTTTCACGTGTGCTGAGTGAACACCTCAATTGTTAGCTGTGCGGACTTGGAGAGCAGAGGTCTGCTCCCTTCCTGTATGACTGACTTCTCGGTGACAAGGACACAGTACGCTCTCAGGAAGCGTCCCTCTCGTCAGAAACCACAAGCAGACCTAGTGCTGGATGCTAGAGCTACAAGGAGAATATGTAATCCTGTCCCTATGGGGTCCACAGCATAAGACCAGTAGCTTTAGCAGTATGGTAACATGATAGGAGGAAGGCCGGGTTCTCACAGCAATACAGACTTCAGAGCAGGGGTGTGGAGGGCAGAGAGGAAGTGGGAGGGGTGCAGCCAAGGATGGCTTCCTGAAGAAGGAGATCCTGGACTGAAAGGTGAATTAACTCTATCTAGACAAAGCAGGAGGAAAAGAAGGCCCTCGTTGGAGAACTCAAATGCTTGAGGAAGCCTGACTCTTAGATCAAGCTCAGATTCCTGGGGATGGCACTATAGCAGAGCTAATGAACACAGGCTTTGTACATACTTAGCAAAGTATTTAATCTCACTAGGTCTCAGGATCAAAAAGATGATGGACCAGACATTGTGGGCTGACTTTGAGGATTAAATAAGACATGTGAGTTAGTACTCTGCCTGGGACAGAACAGGCACTCAATGCAGTTCTGATGCTGATAACAAGGCGTATCTGTGACGTTGACTAGGGTGGGGAGAGAGATTAGCTCAAGACAGTTGCTTAGTTGAAGACAGGTCTGGTTGGTCATACTATAGAACATTAAGTTCCTGAGATGTGTATAAGATTTTGTCTTTTGAGTCTCAGCCTGGGGCAAAAGGACCTCTGCCCAAGGAGCAGTCATTCATTACCATGTCTCTTCAGAGTGATAAGTAGAGCTTATTGATGTCTATTCAAGGTGCATACACTTGGAAAACCTGTAAGAACTAGGGCTTCCTTGAAGGACAGTAAAAAATAAAAATAAAAATGAGTTTCTATCAAGATACATAGAGACTTGAAGGACAGTGAGTATTTTTCTAAGCGGAAAGGCCCTAAATCAGTCTTATTGAAAGATGGGATTAAATTTGGTAGGAGAGACACACCTGGAGCCTGCTACTCTCCTGCTCTCAAACCATCTATGGCTGCTCATTGTGGAGCACAGTTCCTCTTACAGAGCTTGCCATTTTAAGCCCTTTAGAGGTGGGATCTGGCTAGTCATTCCTTTGTCTACTAGTGAATATGTGAAGTGTCCTCTCAATGCCAAGCACTGGGGAAGTATCTTTGAAAGACAGTAAACTGCCTGTTTAAAGTCAGCAACTTGATTGTTTTTGACCTTGGTAATATTACCAATGAAACCATCACCAGTGGTCAAGTGGACGTTTTTACCTTCCCTAAAAGTCCCCTGTGTTCTTCTATAATCCACTCCTTTTTTTCTCCCTGTACCTAACAACAACTTATCCAAAAGTGACTTTAATGCAGTTAGCGAGTGTCATCCATAGTCAGGTGTGCACAATGCAGGTGTTGGGCAGAGCTGTGGAAAACCATAGTCCAGGAGGCCGTAGGTAAGAAAGATAAGCAGTGAGATCAGGGTAGCACACGTGTGCCGTAGGTCAAGTTGGTCTGCATCATAAGCTTTGCTTCAAATCCTGCCTTAGCTGCCTATTTAACCTCAAGGCTTTAGGAAAGCTCCTAGACCTCTGACAGACAAGAATAACACTATCTCCCTTTTAGCTAATTTAGATGAAAACAAGAAATCAGGAGTTGGACATGCCTGCTCACAGCTGGTATAGGGTGGGTCTTCAATAAGAGATAGATTTAATGTCTTCATCATCCCCATGCCAGTTCCTTCTATGCACTTTGTTTGCTGCTTTTCTGCCTCTGTAAGAATCATGTCATCCCCAGAGTTGTGGCACACACCTTCAATCCCAGTGACAGGCAGATCTCTGAAGTCTGAGCCCAGCCTAGTCTGCATAGCAAATTCCAGGCCTGCCAGGGCTGTATAGTAAGAGCACGTGAGAAAGAAGGACTGGGAAGTGGGAAAGGCTGAGTTTAGGTCTGGCCTCAACCCACCGGAGAAGCATCCTTTTCCAGGGGCTACTTTCTTTCTGTGCTCCTATGACCCTTCAGGTGTAGATGTGTGTCTTCCCCTGTAAAGTAAACCTTGTGACTTGGAGAAGACTTTAGACTCAGAGCTGAGACCCGCCCCACAGCCAGCAGAGTGGGGACCCTGTAAAGAGTATCGGCAAGGAGAAAGGAAGCTTGGAATGCAAGGAGATAAACTCTTTCCCTCAGATTAGTGGCTGGAATGCGGCCTCTCTAAAAATGGGATTTAAATAGAGTATCCCTCAGACCTATATGCTAAATGACTGCAATGAGTCCTTATGGAACCTGCACACTCCTGCAAAGGCCCACAGAGTTCTTAAGGAGGCTGATTGTTCTAGAGCCAGCTCTGGAAGTGGGAGGCTGTGGCTGATAACAGCTGAGGCCTGGCCCTCCTCCTATTACAACTCCCCCTGAGAAAGCCAGTCTCACTAAGACTGGGGTGAAAACTGAGCCACTGAGGCCATCAGCTTTTCATTATGGGAACAAAGTGGGGTTTGTTCATGGTGTGGCTAGGGCTGGAAAAGAGAACTTGTGACTCTTAAGTGAGATCTGCCGCTACTTGATTAGAATCTTTAAAAAAAAATTAGTAGAGTTTGGTTTATTTTGTTTTTCTGGTTATATAAAGGACAATAGTGATATATAGAGTATGATGCTGTTTTTCTCAGAAAGGAAAACCAGACTCAAATACTTAATATGCATACACTATATTCTAACGTAAATACCTAAAAAGGTAACCAGGACAGCCAGCATGTGGCCAGTGTTTCCCCTGGGAGCTCATGGAGACTAGGAGTGTACTCCCTCTCCCCCTCCTCCACCTCCAACATGCTGAGTGAGGATTGACCCCAGGGCCTCACACACACATTCTGCCACTGAGCTATACCCTCCACCCACATAGTAAAAAATGCTTATGCATTATATTGGGTTAATTTTAAAAAATACATGTTCACTGTTTAAACATGGGAAAGTAAGATCAAGCATGGTGGTTACACTTTCATTCCAGCCTTGGGAGGCAGAAGCAGGCAGATTTCTAAGCTTGATGCCAGCTGGTCTACATAGTGCCTTGTCTCAAGAAAAAATACTAAAAAATAAATTGAAGCTATAATTCCCTAGCCCCAAAATAACCAGTATAAGTTTTGAAATTTGTCCCCTTTTTCTTTTTAATTATTTATTTTTATTTTATGTGCATTGGTGTTTTGCTTGCATGTACGTCTGTGTGAAGATGCTAGCTCCGGCAACTGGAGTTATAGACAGTTGTGAGCTGCTCTGTGAATGCTGGGAAATGAACCTGGGTCCTCTTCTGGAAGAGCAGCCTGTGCTCTTAACCACTGAGCCATCTCTCCACCCCCCCCCCCCCCACTTCATTTTATAAAAAACTGAACCAAAATGTGAATCCATCAACTTTAAAAACATTCCAAACCTGGTTAGACTAGAGTTTTGTGTCCTTTCTGTTCCCTTTTTCTGTCTCTACTCCACTAAAAATTCTCCAAAAACATGTTTTTCAACAACCACCTGTGTTCCCTGTGTTCCCTGTGTTCCCTAGGTGCAACCATGGCACCTTTGTTAGATACACTGGGTTCTTTATTCTGACAAGCTCTTTGGAGGGTCTCTGGTTGGAACAGCCAAGTACTGTCATTACTGTGGGTTGGCAAATGGGCCCTCGCTGACTAACCTCTGCCACGTTAACACGTGGTTTTTGGATCCGTAGCACCCTGAGCAGAAGGCAGACCGGTATTTTGTGTTATACAAACCACCCCCTAAAGACAACATTCCCGCCCTAGTGGAGGAGTACCTGGAACGCGCCACCTTCGTAGCCAATGACCTCGACTGGCTCTTGGCCTTGCCTCACGATAAATTCTGGTGCCAGGTAACATTCTATCAAAATTAACACTAAAAAAAGCACATGACATGCTCTTGGTTGGTTGCTGTTTTTCTCTCCCCTAGGAGTTAGTTGCTTTTTGTCTACTTTCCTTGGATCCTTAACAGCAAATAGTGGTTTGGATTGCTGTCTCGTATTGCAACCTTCCTCATGTTTACACACTGTCCGAGTGTCATTTTAAGAAACTTGTATTTAGCCCTGGGCTCATTCATACCTCCTTGGTCCCTTGGGTTGGCGTGTTTGCAGTAAGTCAGGGCTGATGGGCCATGTGCACCTGTGCACCTCAGGAATCAGTCCTTGCTCTCCTCTCTTCTGCCTTAGGTTGTTTTTGATGAGACCCTACAGAAGTGCCTGGACTCCTACCTGCGCTATGTACCCCGAAAGTTTGACGAGTGGGTGGCCCCAACCCCTGAGGTTGCTGACATGCAGAAGCACCTACACCGAAGCGTTTTCCTCACCTTCCTTCGAATGTCCACCCACAAGGAATCCAAAGTAGGCCTCTGGTCCTGTGACAAGTTTCCACATGGCACCCAGCACCTCTCCAGCCAGGCCCTGTCAGCTTTCCTCTTTGTCTCCTCTTTCTTCCCTTCTTTTGGGGAGAAATCTGTACCATTCATTTATTTCCCATCTGATCCACCAGCCTGTCCACAGTGCACCCAATGTTTTCATCCACAGGAACCTCAGGGTCCTTGTCACAGTTGACACTGCCTTTATTCATGTAACAGAGGATAGTAGCATTGATTCTGACTTTTTGAAGAACTCATACAGTGTACTTTTTTTTTTAAAAGATTCATTAAGACGGGTAGTGGTGGTGCACACCTTTAATCCCAGTACTCAGGAGACAGAGGCAGGCAGGTCTGTGAGTTTGAGGCTAGACTGGTCTATAGAACAAGTTCCAGGACAGCCAGGGCTGTTATATAGAGAAACCCTGTCTCAGAAAAAAAAAAAAAACCAAACTTATTTATTCATGTGTTTTATATATATGAGTGCTTGTCTTCATGTGTACCAGAAGAAATCTGATCTTACTATAAATGGTTGTGAGCCACTGTGTGGTCCCTTTTGTCTTTTGAGTATGTGTGTGCACAAGTTGGAGGTCAGGGGACATCTTGTGAGAGTAGTTTCTACTTGTACCCTGTAGGTCCTGGGGATTGAGCTCAGGTCAGACTTGGGGACAACTACCTTTACATACTGAGCCATCTTGCCAGCCTTCAGAGTCACTACTGCTAATGTGCATGTTCCTTCCTTCATGGAATCTAAAATAAATGTTTTTTAGAGATTTATTTATTGTGTATACAGTGTTCTACCTGCATATTTATCTGCACACCAGAAAGGGGCACCAGACCTCATTCTAGATGCTTGTGAGCCACCATGTGGTTGCTGGGAATTGAACTCAGGCCATCTGGAAGAGCAGCCAATGCTCTGAGCCATTTCTCCAGCCACCTAAATTTTTTTTTAATTATTTGTTTTGTGAGGAATAATGGCACACCTTTAATCCCAGTAACTCAGGAAGCAGAGGCAGGCAGATTTCTGTGAGGTTAAGTTCATTCTTGTCTACTTAGTGAAATCCAGTTTTTAAAAGATATATTTTTATTATTATAATTACTATTTTGGTTTTTCAAAACAGGATTTCTCTGTGTATCCTGGCTGTCCTGGCTGGTCTTGAACTCACAGAGATCCATCTGCCTCTGCCTCCCAAGTGCTGGATTAAAGGCGTGTGCCACCACATTAATTAAATGACTTTTACAGGCATTCACCAACAGACCCAGTGGATCTTAATTTTTAAATCACATTTTCATTATAATTAAATTTCAAATATATGCATATACTTGAGTGAGCTTCATGTTTATAGAACATGAATCCCATGTCCCCTTGCACCATATATAGACTTGCCAGTGCTTTGTTAGTCTTGTAATCTCTCTTGAGTTTGCTTATTGTGTTGAACTGTGCTGATTTACCCAGATACTTAACAAACCCCAGCTGATTCTTTGATGATGTTTTTGTTTACATGAAAATGCATAGTTGCTATAATTCTGAGTCTTTTCATAAAGTTTAGAAATGTATAAATACAGTATAGGCATGCTACTACTGATTAGCCTGTCCCCAGATGATGAGTATCGAGGTGCTTTTTTATGAGTTTGCTATTCTAATGTCTGCACACACTCAGCCTCCATCCTCCCTGTACTTTCTCCTAGGATCACTTCATTTCTCCATCTGCATTTGGAGAAATCCTCTACAATAACTTCCTCTTTGACATCCCAAAGATCCTGGACCTCTGTGTGCTCTTTGGAAAAGGCAACACACCACTGCTCCAGAAAATGATTGGTAAGTAGGATGTAGGACATGGGGTGCACAGGGATGGTCAGACCAGAGGTCACAAAGGCTTGTGCTTCATTAGCACAGGGGTATTAGAGGCAAATAGTGGTGCTGGGCAATTACTTCACAGGTGTAATAAATACACATGTACATAATACACACAGAGATGTCAACTGAAATAATGACTGAGGGTCAGAACAAAAACAAAACAGTGTGCCAGGCAGTGCTCAGGAATCTGCGATCTTACTGGATGGTGCATAACCATAATCGCAGCACTCAGGAGGTTGAGGCAAGAGGGTTTTGAGTTTGAGGCCAGTTTGGGCTACATGCCGTGCTGGCTATTAAATTGGGACCCCATCTGAAAACCAAGTATCTGGTTTTCTTAGTGTTAGCACAGGTGTCGGTCAGATTGCAGTGAGGTTAGCCATTATGTGTTATCTCCACCCGTGTGCATAGGAGTGTCTGGGCTCAGTGTTGTCATGTCCCCATTTATAGATGAAAAGACTGAGATAACACTGTAAGGGACTTGCCTGGAAGCCTGTAGCAGTCACGTAGCCAGGCTGGCACTTGAGCAGTGACCCTGGAACTCTCCCCTTCTGCTCCCTGCTTCAGGGATGAGAAGGCTGCCTCCAAAATGTGCAGCATTCCTGAGGACAGATGAGTCATGGTTTGGAGACTCTGATTGTGAAATGAGCAAACACTAAGTTGGATCCTACAGCACAAGTGGCTGTAGGTTCACTGAAGATGGACGTGGTGGGGGATACTGCCCAGGGATGTCTCAGTTGATTGCTTCTTGAATCATAGTCATATTGTAGTTCATAGTATTGGGCCCCCTGCCAGCCTTCCTCTCCTTAGACTGTAAGGTGTAGGCTTCTAAATATCTGATTGTAAAACTGGGTAGCACTTGGGGGGCCTGAGGTAACAGCCTCATGAGTTCAAGGTCTAGCCTAGACTACCCAAACAGACAACTATCCCTTGGGATAGTCTTCTTCCCTCTCTTCCTTTCTCCCTTTTTTAACCCCTCCCCTAACAGAGTCTATATGTATATATGCATAGAGTTGTATTATAGAGCTACAAACTTTATATTCTAATTTTATAAGTATATAAACAAATGCAGATAGTTATATATATAATTAAAATTAAAATCTAAATTTTACACATAACTTTACATAAATATGTAACTGTTTTCTTTTTTCCCCCCAATATAGGGTTTCTCTGTGTAGTTCTGGTTATCTTTGAACTGACCCAGTACAGTAGACCAGGCCAGACTCAAACTCAGAGATCCGGCTAGGCAAACATTCTTAACAGAGTTACAGCCACAGCCTACAGATAAAAATTAAGAAGCAGGAAAACCATTAGTAAATATTTACCAGAGTCTTACTATTTATTTACTTTGGAACATTTCTCTATATATTTTTAATATATTAGATCATAAGATGAATGAAATTTTACTTTTCACCTGCCATTTTCATTGAAACACTCTGCTTTCTTGTTTGAATTAAATTATTGCCTGAGTATAGGTTAGTCTCATTTATTTCCCAAGAGAGACACCCTTCATAAATTCACTGTAGACTTAGAGGAGGCGGAGTAAGTAAGTTAGGGAACTAGTTGGCAGGCCAGTTGGGTTAGAGTGGAAGGTTCCAAGAGAGAAGTGGAGGAGCTAGGGAGAAGCATGTTGCCCAGTGGTGAGCATGACAGATCCTCCGCTCAGCACCCCATCTCACATCCAGCTCTTGTTTGGTATATCAGCCTGAGTCAGTGAGCCTTTCTAAGTCACAATTTTAGGGGAAGGAAAAGCTAGTGGTCTGCCTTTTTTAGGTTGGTGTGTAATTAAGTGGGAAAAAGTGAACAGCACACATGAGACTGGGCCTTGGCAAGTGTAAGCTCTTACTATGATGAGACTGTTGGAGCTAAAGGCTAATCTGTTAAGGCAGCTTGCATGTGGGGAAGGTGGAAACAGTAGGCAATTGGAAAGCAGGCACATCATCCTGGGAGAAAAGGTGAGTACCTGGTTGGCTACTGGGGCAGAAAGGGATCTTTGCGGTGGAGAGAAGAGCCTGGAGAAAATGGGGAGAGAGAATGATGTGGAAAAAACAGGTTTCAGGACCTAGTGGTGTGGGTTGTGAATTAGAAGCCAGGACACTTTTGGGTGTGTTGGTCCAAGATGGCTGGGGAAGTGCAAGGACAGACCAAGAAAGATCTGCCTGATGCACTAGGCTTTGATTCTTTGGGCCACTATTCCTTTAAGAGTCAGATGAAAGATGGATTTCATAGATTTTGAGAGTTGTTTCTTTCTTCTTTGAATTTTTAAATTACATTTAAATTTTTTTCTTTGTGTGGGAGTAAGTTCTGTTCATTCACTAAATGAGTCCTGGAGATCAAACCTAAACTTTGAGTTCATTAAGCATGGTAATAGGTGGATTTGCTTGCTGAGCCATCCTGCTGACTGTTAGATTTCTGTTGCTGTGATAAACACCGTGACCAAAAGTAAGTTGGGGAGATAAGGGTTTACTCAGCCTACAGTTCCATACCACAATGCATCATTGAAGAAATCGGGGCAGGAACTCAAAGCCTCAAGGTAGAAATGGAAGCAGAAGCTGTGAAAAAACGCTGCTTCCTAGCTTGCTCAGCTTTCTTTCTTATAACATTCAGAACCACCACAATTGCCTGAAACCTCCTGCATAAGTCATCAACTAAGGAAATGTCTCAAGCTTGCCCACAGGCCAATCCAGTGGTGGCATTTTCTGAGTTGAGGTTCTCTCTTCTCAAATTACTAGATAGCATACCATGCCTTTATTTATTTTTATTTTTAATTACTTAATTTATTTTGGTTTTTAGAGACAGGGTTTCTCTGTGTAGCCCTGGCTGTCCTGGAATGCCATCTGTAGACCAGGCAGGCCTTGAACTCAGAGATCTGCCTGCCTCTGCCTTCTGAGTCCTGGGATTAATGAGTGCCACCACCACAAGGTGGGGTGTTTTTTTTTTCTCTTTTTGTTTGTTTGTTTTTGTTTTTGATTAGTAATAATGTGAAGCCCAGGTTGGAACTGCTGATCTTCTGCCTCACACGTGCTGAGATTACAGATGTGGGCCACCATGCCTGGCTTTTTTTTTTTTTTTTTTTTTTCTTCTTTTAGGATTATTTCTTACTATGTAGCCCAGACCATCCTGGAAGTTACTACATAGCCCAGACTGCCTCTGCTTCCCAGTTGCTGGCATGATAGGTGTATCTGTGCTTGGAACCATGTACTTTTAAACCACAAGTCTAAACTGACTTATTAAATGAGAGTCTCGTTTTTGGTTCCTAGAAGGTGGTTGATTCAAAAATAAAAAGGTGCAGACCAATCATCTGTATGTGCGTGTGTGTGTGGGGGGGGGGGGTGTTGGCAGACAGAGAGAAGAAACCACAAAGGCACTCTCCCCCACACACCTCAGAGAATCCTTAAGTAGAAGGCACAAGGGCAGTCTCCACTTAGAATACTCACAGTCTCTTGGGCAAAGCAATTACTCATAAGGAAGACTGATGAAGAAAAGCTGTGAAAGGTGAGCTGCCCTGTGGGTACAAGTACAGTCCTTACTCTGGCCTTCTTAAAAAACTGGAAACGTTCACATTGGGTATCAGATATCAGCTTTCTGAAGCAGGGCTCATGAGTGGGTCTCTCTTGAGCTCTTGCACATCAGGAGAAAATGAGGTCATCATTCCTTCCTGGGTTGGTGATCTGTGTAGCAGTATCTCCTGCTCACCAGGGCTTGTCTGGAAAGAGGGAGCTCAGGATGCCACTGCTTGTTCTTCCCTTTGTAGTATTTCTTAAGATAAATTGGCTTATCTTAAGATAATAATTATTTTCCAGCTATACATATGTATGTATATATTCATGTTTTGCCTGTAGGTATGTGTGCTCATGTGTATGCAGTGTCTACAAAGGCCAGAAGAGGGCATTAAATTCCTAGCACTGGAGTTATAAGTGGTTGTTAGAGACCATATGGGTCCTGAGAATCTAACCCAGGTCTTCTGGAGGAGCAACCAGTGCTCTTAACCAGTGAACCATTTCTAGCCCCTGAGATGTATTTAATTTTATATGTCTAGGTATTTTACCTCCAAATATATTTATGTATACTCTGTGTGTGCTTGATAGCCATGGAGGCCAGAAAAGGGCATCTTGTCCCCTGGAACTGGAGTTACCAATGGTTGTGAGCCACCCTATGAGTCCTGGGAACTGAACTGGAATCCTCTGCTAGAGCAGCAAGATGTTGAGCCAACTCTCTGGGTCTGCTTTGGTTTTCTTTTTTGGGCACTTTGTGTTTTTTTATATTTTGTTGCTTGGTTTTTATTTGTTTGTTTGTTTGTTTTTTATCAAAAGCAAGGGAGATCTTTGTTGTCATTGGAATCAATTAAAGAAGAAAAGAGACTGAAGATCCCAAGGATTGATTGTGAATTTTGAGTTATCTTTCCAAATGTAGTGGGGAATGCCTTTAATCCCAGCACTCAAGGGGACAGAGGCAGATGGAGCTCTGAGTTTGAGACCAGTCTGATCTACAAAGACAGTTCCAGGACAACCAGGGATGTTATACAGAGAAACCTTGTCTTGAAGACACTAAAGGAAAAGACAAAATTTGAATTATCTTGATACTTTCAAAAATACTATTAATCTCTATTTTTCTGGCAAGCAATGAGGGAATGTTCTGGGTGGTCAGAGTGGCAAGAGGACATGGCTGTGGTAGTGCCTATGTCAGAGTGCTACCCGGGGGGTGACACATGTCTTGTGGTGAGATGAGCTCTGGGAGATTATTTAGGGCAGAAGGAAGAGGCAGCTTAATGTCTGAGGCTAAGGATGGTTCAAGGGAGGGCTCCATTCAGGGAATAGAAGCGGGTGGCCTAGGATGCCAGTGGGGGCTAGATTGATTTCTCAGGGCTTTTTGAATCATAGGAGTTTAGAATTGTCCTGGAGGATCAGGGCAGGAACAAGGAGGAGCGAAGGTTGGTGGAAAGTCTGGCTCAGACATTCTTTGTCTGTGTGGAAAGGAGGAGGGTACAGATGTTCCAGACCTTCATAGATTGCAGGGTCAGCACCTATGGGAGGTAAGAGCCCTGAGCTAAGGAGGCTGGGCTGGAAAACTTGTGGAATCAAGAAATGAATGCCATCCTGGACTGTGCTAATGAAAAGTCCAGATTCTTGCTTACTTATCAGCTCCACCTGGCATTTGATTTTCTTCTTTTTTAGATACCCTGGAATTGGACTAGGGCTACAGAGTTTTCGATACTGTATGCTCTGGCTCTAGTATACAGTGCGGGAGAGAAGCAGAGAGAACAATTCCTTTCTCCCCAGGTGGTTTCTTTGTCCTGCTCTTGACCATACGCCTTTGAATTTACCCTTTGCCATCTCAGACAGAACTAAAATTCTAGCATTGTCTGAGACCAGACCTCCATAGAAGCAGGGTCCTCACAGCTGACTACCAGCCTGAAAAGCAAAAATTATAGTGAGATGAGGCACCCCAGACTCTTAAGTGCATTGGCATCTCTCATCATCATGTCCCCAGCTATAATTCTTTCCCTGATCTTCCTTGATATTTGGACAGAGAAACATTGGGTTCTGTCGCAGCTACCATATGCTCTAAGCCCGCACATGCAGCCGCAGGTAGAGAGTAGTAAACATCGGGGATGGCCTCCATCTGAACAGAACAACTGCAGATGTTTGCCAAGTCCATCTCCAGGCGTCACTGCTGCCTCCTGTTTGCAGGAGGGTGAATTGATATGGTAGCATATTCAAAAGCAAAGACTTCAAGACATTTCTCCTCGGCATCTCCTCACACTTTATGAGGTGTGGCTCAGCAAGAATCCTGAGTTATTGCAGGTTCATTGAGTAAAGGAATTCCAGTTCCCAATTTCCCTGGATAATGTACCTCCTAGTTCCATGGTACTGTCATGGGAAGTATGGTGACCACGTTTGGTCACTCCCTGGGGACATCAGGGCTTTGATCAGAGGTGCTCTTTGTCTCACGTAACTCAAAGGCACTTAAAAAGTTAAATTGTACTGAATTACTTCCTTCTTTCCTTCCTCAGCTTTGGGACGGTTCTCAGTGAGAACAAAGCCCAATGCCAGCTGGGCCTGAAACAAGACCCATCCTGCATCCTCCCTGACAGCTTAGGGAAGGAGAAAGGTCACAGAGCATGCTGATAGTCAGTTTTCACATGTCTTCTCCCCACCTCTTCCCTTTCTCTTCTCTTTTTTAGGAAACATATTTATCCAGCAGCCGAGTTATTATAATGATCTGGATGAAACCATTCCCACCATACTTCAGGTACTGTTGTCTCTTACTCTGCCCAGGGAGAGCGAACTGGGTAGAGACACAGCCTTTGGGCTTTTTTTTTTTTTTTTTTTTTTTTTGAAGAAAGTAGAGAAGGGTTTACTTTCTACTTTTCCAGATGCATCTTGAAGTGTGGCACAGTAGCAGAGTGCTCACATAACCTGTGCAAAGCCCCAAATTCCATCCTCAACAGGGGGGAAGGATGGGGTGGGGGAGAGGGAGTAAGAACTCACCTCCCAGGTTTCTCCTTGCCCTAATCTCAGCCACATGCCTTAGAGTTCACGCTTTGCCCTTCTTGAACTGGACTGGGATCTAAGATTATCTGGCACTCACACAAAGGATTTTTGTGTCTTTAGAGACCTGCATTTTTCAGATAGAAACTGTGAAGGTTTATAAAACCATTTTGTGAAAGAATAATGTGTATTATATAAAATATGAGAAACAGGCTGGAGAGATGGCTCAGAGGTTAAGAGCACTGGCTGCTTTTCCAGAGGACCCCGTTCAATTCCCAGCAACCACATGGTGGCTTATAATATCTGTAACTATATATATATGCAGGCAAAACACCAATGTATATAAAATAAAGATTAATTTTTTTAAAAAAGGAAAATATGAGGGAAGTTAAAAAGCTAAAATAAGCTGGACATGGTGGCTCATGTCTGTAATCTTAGGTCTTAGAGGGCTAAGGCAGGAAATTGTCTTGAGATCAAGACCTGTAAGCTATAAGCTATATAGAAGGTAAAATCTTGTCACAAAAAAAAAAAAACAAAGTTAAGCAATCATAAAGAATATTACTATTCCTCCACAATTCCACTATAAAGAGATTCCTACACATACATCTGTTGTAACTTACTTTTGGACTAGTGATATGGTAGCCTGTTTAAGGATAACATGGCAGCACTCAGGAGTCAGAGGCAGGAGGATCCCTGTGAGTTGGAAGCCAGCCTGGTCTATATAGTGAGTTCCAGGATAGCCAAGGCTGTATCTAATAAGACCCTATCTCAAAGAGACAAAAATAAAATTTTAATTACAAAAATAAAGATAATATGTCCCGACAAGATGGCTTAGTAGGTAAAGGTACCTGCTACCAGGCCTGAGGACCTGATTTTTATCCCTTAACTCACATAGTGGGAGGAGGTAATGGGTCCCACAGTTGTCCTCTGACTTCCACACCATGCGCCCTGTTTTCAACTCTGTTAATTTGTCTTTTGCTTTAATAAGCTCTGATAATCACTGAGTAATCACACCTCTTTAATCTCTGCACAGGAGAATTATTGGTTTGAGGTCATCATCCTTATCTGCATAGTGAGCTCAAAGGCATCCTGGCTTATATGAGACCCCATTCAAAACAACAAACAAAACATACACATTACATACATATATAAAATAATCCTATAAGTAGTCATTTACAAAGGAGTCTAAACATTTCTTAATGGTTGCTGAAGGTATTTCTCAGGTATTATCATACTGTTGAGTCTATCCAGTCAAGTTGTTTAATCAGGATTCTTGGAGCTTTATATTTGATATGCATGCTGTATGTGTGGCTACTGAAGATGGAACTTAGGGTCCTGTTTTGTTTTTGAGGCAGGGTCTCACTATGTAGCCTTAGCTGGCCTAGAACTGGCTATGTAGACCAGGCTGGCTTTGAACTCAAAGAGAACCACCTATCTCTGCCTTGTGAGAGCTGCGATTAAAGGTGTGAGATACAACACCTGGACTAGAACCCAGGGTCTTACAGTACTTGTCCTGCACTGTCATTGAGCCATACCATCAGCCCTCCAAAGTTTTGCAGTCAGTCCTATTCACCATCCCATTGGATGGTCTGTTCCTAGGCTCCAAGGCAGTTCTTGGGTCTCCTGTCCCTAGTTGTAGGTTGAGGATTCCTAGAGGCTTGTTCAGGATGTGGAAGTGAGCCCTTTTTGTCTTTCTTAGGTTTTCAGCAATATTCTCCAGCACTGTGGCTTGCAAGGAGATGGGACCAGCACCACACCCCAGAAACTCGAGGAGAAGGGCCGGTTGACCCCCAGTGACATGCCTCTCTTGGTAAGGTTGCCTCTCAGCCCAGCTTCTTCTGGTTGGGGCCCTTAACCCTGGCTACCCTGGGGCTGAGGGGATTGCCTGTGCTTCGGGGCACAGTGGTTTCTTCCCCTTTGGCCTCTTCCTTAGATTAAACCGTGTTTCTACCTGCCCTGTGGGTTAGGCTTTTGAGCAGGCTTTGTTCCTCCCTGGGAAGCCTTTGTGGAGTACCAGAAAGGACAAGGCACTAGGCTTTGAATATATTTCTCAGTTAGTTTTGCTCAGCAGGCCCACTCCAGGAGCCAGTCATTGATTCTGTGAGTCTATTCTGAGGGTCCATGTGCCAGGTCCTATGCTGAGCCTGAGGACTAAAGTAGCAAGCAGGAGCAGACATGGTGGCCATCTCATGGCACTTAGAACTTACTGAGGATGACATATAGAAAGTAAACTTTAAGGAGCCTGGTTGCTGTGCTAAGAATTATAGACAGCTGGGCTGTAGCACCTGTGAGCTACCTTCACGGCATTTGCCATCTGGTGGGAAAATATCTATCGAGTGGGTGTTTCATAAGAGTACATGCCAGGAGCTGTGGAAGCAAATCATCTTAGCACTCTGAGCCTCAGTGTCCTTCTCTGTAACATGAAGATCCACTCAGCCTGCTCCTTCAAGTTGGCATGAAAATCAGCAGAGCAGACGAGCAAACACCCTCTTCAAAATGTGAGCAAAGGGTGAGCTGCAGCTCTTGACTCACCAGGCTGGGTGATCTCTCTCAACAGTGTTCAGATTCAGGGTTCATTTAAGAGAGACTATATCAGAATTACAGGTGATCTAGCCATCATTGAGCGTAGGCCGCTAATGCCAAACTCTGAGACAGAATGACTAAGTGGCCCAGGTTGCTCTCCTAGAGATAGACTGTTTGGGTTGTTTCTAAGCCCTCTATTTCTCTATTCTTCTCAAGCAACTTTCTGCCTGCTGGGGACTCTGCCTTGTCAGTTATGATTCAGGCCCTCTGCAGAGCTGTCTGTGGGCTTGAAAATAATACTGTGTCTTCTCTTGACAACAGGAATTAAAGGACATTGTTCTCTACCTATGTGATACCTGTACCACACTCTGGGCCTTTCTGGATATCTTCCCTTTGGCCTGCCAAACCTTCCAGAAACATGACTTTTGTTACAGGTACATTGGGACTTCTGCCTATTAAAGTAGGGGCTCTGGTCCATGTATCACTCAAATGCATATTGACTTGGTCCTTAGAATATACCAGTCCAGGGGCAGGAGAGATTGGCCCAGCAGTTAAGAGCACTGGCTGCTGTAACAGAGGACTCAGGATTAATTCCCAGCACCCACATGGCAGTTCATGGCTGTCTGTAACTCAGACTCTGGGGAATCTGGCACCCTCACACAGACAAATACCAGTGAATATAAAATTAAAATAATTAAATTATTAAAAGAAATAGAATACAGCAGCCTACTTTCCAGCCTGAGCACATCACAGTGAGGAACACAGACAGAGCTAATGCTGAGAAGAACCTCCCAGTTGTGCCTGAGAATAAGACTAGGGAGGGACTGCTACAAGAAGAGGACACTTTCCAGTCCGTCTTACTTTGTATGTCTCACCGTGGAGCATGAGGAAGCAGCAGAGGGGCCCCTTCTTTGGTGCAGGGGTGTGCAGGAGAAAGACTCCTAAAAACAGCCTTGAATACTGAACAGGAGCTAAGGCAAGAGGCCGACACAAGCCCCAGGATTTGAGGCTAGCCTAGTCAACGACTAGATCTGGTCTCAGAATCTGAGAAGAAAGGGAATCAGAATGTTCTAGGCAGAAAGGTTATGGTTACAAGAAGGGTGTTGAAGCAGATGTGAAATGTACAAAAAGTCCAGACTAACCGCCAGGTACTTAGGAGGCAGAGGCTGACAGATCTCTGTGAGTTCACGGCCAGCCTGGTCTACAGAGCGATGTTCGGGACAGCCAGGACTACACAGAGACCCTGCCTCAAATAAACAAACAGAATAAAACAGGAAAAGGAGTTGATAGTGAAGCACTAGGCTGTTTAGTGCTGGGATATGAAGAGTGGTGAGCTGCCTGGCAGGAGGACCTTTCCTTCTGTGGGTAGGGACACCATTGCACTCCTTACAGAGACTGCCGAGGTGGAGAAGTGCTCAGAGGAGCTTATTTCAAGGAGGGAGATTTTGCCCAGTTAGCGTCATGACATCTTTCTGTGTAGTGAGAAGGTGGGGAGCATGGGCTTGACTAGAATGCTCATTGTCTGGCAACAAAAACGTACTGGCCCATTCCCAGTGGCCTGGAACTGTTGCTCTTGCCAAGCATCTCTCCTAGCCATTTACAGCAGCTTCTGGGAGCTGCCCAACTCCATTTACCCACCCATCTATCTGTCCATTCTGTCATTTACTCACCCATTCAACAAAACATTTATGTAGCTCTGACATGTGCCAGAGATGGCAGCTGGTCCTCTGACTCCACTGCTTGTGAGAGTCAGACATTGGGGTTGATCAGCTTCCCAGGGATCATTAGAATAAAGTGCTGACCAGTATTCTTCAGAGAAGAAAGAGCTTGGGATAGGGTTGTAGCTATCCACTTTAGGGAGGAAAGATATTTCACTATATAAAAGAGCATGTAGAAATGTAGAAAAGATAGAAAGCCAGAAACTGAAATCACTCTTAGGAATTACCCTGCTCTCGGCGTTTTATACTCTGCTTGCTTTCATTTACTTTAAACACCCTCATTTTGTACAAGCATCTCCCCCACTATGCACAGATGGCTTCTGAGGGAGGAAGCTTTGGAAGAGCAGATTTTTCCCGCAGAAGAGTCCCCACCCATCTTGGAGGATGGGGAAGGAAGGGTTGCATGTTGGAAATGATTCTTCCTTTGACTCATGTTTAACCTGCAACTGGCCTAGCCTGTTCTGACCTGTACTGCAAGCTAGGAAATCCTTTGCTAGCTACACCCACACGCATACTCAACCCCAGCTCCCACAGCTCAGGGTTAGGGGTCACTTACCCAAAGAGCACCTTCTCTTGGCTCTCTCAGAACAGACTCCTCCACTTTCCTCCCCCATCCACTGATTCAGTATGTAGCCTCTGCTCTTGAGTCATGGCTCAGTAGTGCTTTCATGTTGACAGAACTCAAAAGTTGTAAAATAGGGGCTGGAGAGATGGCTCAGTGGTTCAGAGTAGGTTCTTTCTTCCAAAGGACAGAGTTCATTTCCCAGCACCCATGTCTGAAGCTCACAACTGCCTATAACACCAACTCCAGGTCTTCTGGCATTTGTGGGAACCTTTACACACGTGATACACACAAATCAACTTTTAAAAAATGTGCACTTTATCTCCCTCCCCTTTTATAGTTCTTTTCCTCACATGTCTACACTGTTGTAGTTTGGGTGGACTTTCCAGAGATACGCGGTATAGAAAACATGCACATATTATGCATGCCTCTCCTTTTGCTTTTGCAGTGATGGGAATGGAGCCCAGGGCTTTATTAATGCTCAGTCAGAACTCCACCACTGAGCTATATGCTGAGCCCCACTCCCTTTTAAAAATTGAAAGCTAGGGCTAGGGGAGATGACTGGGCAGCACTGTGCATCTGGCCTTCTGGACACCAGAGACAGATTGTTGGGTTTGTGTGTGTGTGGCTTTTTCAGCTATTTGTTATTTCAAAGTAAATAACATTGAATACACATCACTTTGTACCTTTGCAAGCATATTTGAGGATTAATTCCTAGAAGTAGAAATGCAGGGACAGATGGTATGTATGTGCATCTTTAATTCTCGCGTATCTTGCCAAGTCACCTTCCTTGGGGGTTGTTCCAGTTTATCCACCAACAACACAGCCTGGCAAGTGTTGAACCAGCTTCAGCCAAACTGCCCTTTCTGGCCTCTGGTGATTCTCTGTCTAATAGGGCCCGTTCCTTTCAGCTTATCTATTTCCTGCCACGTGCAGTGCTACAGTGACATAGACATTGCAGAAAACCAGCCAAAGGATGGGCACGGTCTTGTAGAGCACCTGCAAGCACTATTCAGTACTAGGCACTTAAGTGCATCTCTGACTCTTGGAAACGAGGTGCTTGGAGGAAGAATTACACCCTAGAAAAGCAGCAGCAGCAGCTCTGTCAGTTACAAGGCAGTGAATCTGGAAGGAAGAACCATGTGGTTAAGTATTGCCAGGAAGTACAGTGAGGAGACAGGCCTGGGGACGGAGAGGATAAGGACAGCTGCCTCCCTGCATTGCTCACCCCTGCTAATTTCAAATCCCCCGGGGTCAAGCTCTCTTCCTGCCTCAGCCGCCTCAGTAGCTAGAAGTATAGTGTTATGTTACTGTGCTAAAACTCATTATGTATGTGTATATAATTTTTTTAGAAAATTTTATATTTATTTTATGAGTGTTATTGGCTGCATGCATATATGTGCAGTGTATGCATGCCTGATGCCCGTGGAGTTCAGAAGAGGCCATCATAACCCCTGGAACTGGAGTGACAGGTAGTTATGAGTCACCATGTGGGTGCTAGAACCAAACCCAGGTTCTCTGAAAGAGCAGTAAGTGTTTTTAACCACTGAGCCACCTCTCCAACTCTGTATTTGTTTTGCTATTGAGACAGGGTAGCTCTATAGTGTAGGCTGGCTTCCAACTTGTGATCCTCCTGCCTCAGCTTCCCAAATGCTAGAATTATAAGCATGAACCACCACATCTAGCTCATAACTTTTTATCAAGAGTTATAGAAAATGGACTGGAGAGTCCCAGCACTCACACCAGGTGGCTAACAACCATCTGAAACTCCAGCTGCAAGGGATAGTACTTTCTTCTGGCTTCTGTGGGCATTTGTATTCATGTTCATGTACCAAATGATGAACAGACACATGCACACAATTAAAATAAATCTTTTTTTAAGAGTTATAGTTAAGCTAACTGGCTTAGTTCATACAACAAATATAGAGTGTATGATATATGTAAGTCCTGAGCACATTTAGCCTATTCTGAATAAATACTTGATGTTGACATTGTCACATGTAAACAAATTGTAAACAATTTTGAACATTCAAAACTTTATATCTTAGAAACAAAATGAGAAAGATTATGGTAACTGCATTTTATGGCTCCTAGAACTGTCAAATTTTTAAGCAAGAAGAAAGATAATCTGTTTCATAAACCCAGGGAGTCCTGTGTAGCTTTTTGGTCACTTTGTTAGAATAGACACAGCTGGGGCTGGAGAGATGGCTCAGGGGTTAAGAACATTGGCTGTTCTTCCAGAGGGCCCGGGTTCAATTCCCAGCACCCACATGGCAGCACACAACTCTGTTGGTATCTACAAGGGATCCAATACCCTCACCCACATACATGCAGGCAAAACGCCAATGCATATTAAAAAAAAAAAAGAAAAAAGAACAGACACAGCTGTTGTCACTTTCCATGATGGGGCAGCACAGTACATCATTCTGGGGTAGGCTCAGGAAAGCCTCTGGTAGCTCCAGAAAGTATGTATAGGAGGGGGTGGGGTGGGGGTTGATCTCTTTAGAACCCATGTAAAAATGTAGGGTGCAATACCAGTGCTGGGGAGGTAGAGACAGGAAGATCAGTCAGTCAGCTTACCCTAACTGGTGAGCATCAGGACTAACACTGAATTAGCCTATGGCTTCCACACACAGGAACACACACAGTATGGAGTTATGGGAGAAAGAAATGAACCTTTCTGTTCCTTTGGGTTGGCTTTCATTTTCCATCAAAATGTGCTACTTATGAATTAATCCGGCCTTTTCCCCATTTGCTTCTACAGACTAGCTTCCTTTTATGAGATGGCGATTCCTGAAATGGAGTCTGCAATTAAGAAGAGGAGACTTGAAGACAGCAAGTGAGGCAGGAACAAAACTAGCTGTTGTGTGGGAAGGGAAGCCTGGGCACCAAGTACTGCAGTTGCCTGGGCTCCTAGTCCTGGACTTGGCGGTCTTCCAGCCCTGCTTTTTTATTTTTTTTTAAATGTATATATAAAAAACTCCTGAGATTTAATTTTACTTTCATTTGAGTGCTGAGAATTGAAGATTGTACCTTTAAGAATTAGCCTTGTACACGCTAAGCACATGCTCTACCATTGAGGTGCTTCCTCAGACCTTAAAAACTGGTTTGCTTTTTTGTGGGGGGACGGGATTCAAAACAGAGTTTTTCTTTGTAACCCTGACTCTCCTGGAACCATTCTGTAGACCAGGTTGGCATCAAATTGCCTCTGCCTCCCGAGTGCTGGGATTAAAGGGGTGTGCCACCACTGCCACCTGGCAAGGACTGGTTTTTAAATACATGCTCTATAAGGACCTAAAAAACAAAACAACAACAAAGAGAAACCTTTAACAAATAGAGATTTATTGTTTACTTGCTTTACTTTTTAAATTTTTATTTAGCTCTTTGAGAATTTCATACAATATTATTTGACCATGCTTACCCCTCCCCCGCCCTTCCCTGATTCGCTCACCTTCTCTACCTGCTCAGCTTTATCTCCTTTTTTTCTTTTTGTTCTTTTTTCCTTTTTTCCCTTTCTTTTCTTTAGCATCTAGTCAAGTCTGTGCTGCTCATATATTCTCAGATATGTGACCTTTTACTGTGGTATGCCCAGCTACCAGGGACTCTCTCAGTAGCTGCCAGTTGCCAGTGGTAGGACTCTGTACCCCCACACTGAGACTTGGTTTGAGTCTGTCCTGCTCATCTGTTACAATTGCTGGGTCTTCAGATGTGTAGCTGCCCTGCTGTGTCCTCTGGTTCTTAGGCTCTTTCTACCCCTTCTTCTGCAAGGACCTGACCTTGGGAGAAGGAGCTTGATATAGATGGACCCTTGGGGTCTGTCACTCTCTGCACATTGACGAGAGTCTGCATTAGTCTCCGTATACTGCATAAGTAGAGATTTAAATCTTAATTGTACACTGTCTTGCTACAGGCCACCTTGTGAGAATTGTCTGAGATTCCTTTTCGTCACTGAATCCATTAATTCAGTGTCCACCAAATCTTGGCTGATAATGTTTAGTCCCTGCATTAAGTTCAGCTGTTGCCTCAAGCTCTTGGCAACTGACCTTGCTGTTCCTGAGCCTCTGTTTAACTGAGCAGTGGTCTGGAGCCAGCTGCTCCCGTCAGTGACCTCTGAGATTCCCTTAGCTGTGGGGAAGTACCAGCACAACTGCTAGGAAGAGGTTCTTGTGGTTCCTTTCATCTCTTAAGTCTGGTTTTCTTTTCTCTGGCCATCGAAGGCTGCTGGGTGACATGTGGCAGAGGCTCTCTCATTCCAAGAAAAAGCTAATGGAGGTGTTTCACATCATCCTGAACCAGATCTGCCTCCTTCCCATTCTAGAGAGCAGGTAAGTGCTGAGGAGCCTCTACATAGAGCAGGTGCTTCTCATCACTCCTCCGCTCCTTCCTTACTCTCTGCCAAACATCGTGGGAAACCTAGAAAAATGCCTTTCTCCAATTGGCCAGAGACTGCAAAGGGGTAGGTGAGCATCCAAGGGACCCGCAGGTCATCTTACATTGCATGAGCTCATCTTTCCTCTTGTCCTGTTCTAGCTGTGACAACATTCAGGGTTTCATTGAAGAGTTTCTTCAGATCTTCAGCTCCTTGCTACAGGAAAAGAGGTGAGTGGAGACCAGTATGGGACCCTGACCCTCTCTCTCTCCAGTCTGGTGAGGCCTTACACAGTATATATTAGTGGCGTATATATTAGAGCCACTGATATATACTTACATGGAACAGAGGTTCTGGAGCCTGTGGTCAGGTAGCAGACATGGGGTGACCTGCCCAAGTACATGTTTCTATGGTCCCAACCTTCAGCCTCCTTTCTGTGCTCTGCTCCGCAGATTCCTCCGGGACTATGACTCATTCTTCCCTGTAGCCGAAGACATCAGCCTGCTACAGCAGGCTTCATCGGCCTTGTATCCTACTACAGCTCACTGGGCCAAGGCCTCACTAGGTCAGACATGGCATTCTGGGATCCAGGGGGCAGAAGTTAACCCCAGAACACTCACATCAAGAAGTCTAACAAGGTCCCAGTTCCTCTTTTTCTAGAAGTGACACCTGTTCTGGTACTTGGGCCAAGGGAAAGCCTGCTCTCTCTAGATGTGTTCTGAGGTTCTGTGGACCCCATTGTAGGAGGTGAGGACAAGTAAATGGACAGTTAGAAAGTGTCACGTGAGTAGAAGTAGGCCTACACCTCATACAGTGGAGCTCAGGGTGAAAGTACCCAAGCTAAAAGTAGAGCAGCAGAAGAGGGCTGCTCCAAGCTTAGGTTGAGGACAAAGAGAACCGGCTTTCTGAGGAGTCCTCCAGTGTTGTGTGGCTGTGTGTATGGCAGTGGACAGGAATGTCTGCTGGGAATGGCAAGTGAGCTGGGGTTGACAACTTTCAGGACCCTTGTGTGACTGACGCTTATGAAGAAGTTTGGCTTATATGCTCCAGGTGCTGGGGAGAATGGGAGTCGGGAGACAGAGTGGCATGGCAGCATGGGCTGTTTATACTCTCTGGAAGGCTCCATTTGTCCCTGGGAAGAGACTGACTGGCCTAAGACCATGGAGTCTGAGCTACAGGCCTCCCTTCATGGATCATGAGGATTTGGAATAAGTACAGTGAGGGCATGGGGCAACTTGGATTTCTAATCCACTGCCCAGAGTAGCAGAGAGAAAGGACTAGAAGGAGATGGCCTTTTGGCCATTTCTGTTACTGGGTCAGGTACTATCCTACCTCAGGGGCCCCCCAGTGGGTCCTCGGCCTTTTCAGAATACCCTCAGCTTGGTGGACAGGAAGCCCTCCTGAATATCAGAGCAAAAGAGTAGCTTGTTAGATCCTCTAAAAGTCTGGGACACAAATGGTAACCCTAGCCCTTCTGCCCAGAGCTGCTCTGTGCGGCAGTATTCTGGCATACTGTTCAACGTGACACCCACTGGGTTGGCCAGCAGGCCCTTCAGATGCTGACAGGGACTGAGAAGTCCTACTACCCAGAGCTGGGAAGGAGGTGGGTCCTGAGCAAGAGCCCTTAACACTGCCGAATAGGGATGAGACCCGGACAGCATACATTCTGCAGGCTGTGGAAAGTGCATGGGAAGGGGTGGACAGACAGAAAACCAAGGACATTAAAGACCCATCAGAAGCCAAGGATCCTAATAATGGAGTCTCAATGACAGCAAAACCAGTCAGTGAAATGCCGTCACAGCCGGAGAACTCCAAGGAGGATGAGGAGGTGTGTATCTGGGAGTTCTGATCCGTAATTTCTTAGTTTTCCTGGCCCCCGTTTGAAAGATAGGCAAATGGCCAAATTCCCTTCCTTGCTTCTGCTTTTAGGGAAAGAAGTCCATTGGGATTGGTAGTCTCTACCCCTGGGGCTGCCTGTAGTTCCTGGTTACAGAAGAAAATAGAGCCCTTAAGCCCTTGAACTTGGTCCTCCCCTCCCCTTCTCTCCTTTCTACCCCTCCCCAATTTGAAGTAAGATCTCTTGCTCAGTGGTCCAGGCTAGTCTTGAACTCACAGACTTGTCTTTACCTCTAACTTCTGGGATTGCAGGCATGCAGTATCATGCCCAGCCCTGTTACCCACTATAAAATGAAGAGGTGAAGAAGCAGGTAAGGTGGAGCTTCTTTGGAGGTGGTTGAGCATGGTGCCTGACCTGCCTCCCAAGAATCACAGGATCCATTGAACAAGATGGGAAGCCCTGGACCTAGTGCTTCCTCTTCTGGCTTTTCCAAGGTCAGCCAAGCCTGTATGGAAGGGCCATGGAACCCAGGACTTCTCCCTGTGTGGACCAGGCATGGAGAGCACACACCCTTGGGGCAGATTGCTCAGTGGTGACCGCTCTATGGCTTGTCAACTGTGTGTGGCCTATCTCTTGTCTTCAGTGTAGTTGCCCCTCTGCATAGAGATAGGTGCAGTGCCTCCTTCCGTGAGGTTGTTGGAGTTTCTGGCACTGCTGTGTGGACTAATCTTGGCTCCAGTTTGTCCTCAGTGCCCAGTTAGCAAACGCTACTGTTCTTTCTTCCTGTTAGACCCCTGATCTCTTCATCCTTGTTTGGCAGCTTCTCTGAGGCATGGGGGTCTTTATCATCACCATGATCATCATCATGTTCTAATACTGGGCTTGAACCTGGGCCTTGCTGGTGCAATGCAGACATTCTACCTTTATTGTTTTTATTTGCCCATCTCCTTAAAAAGCATTATAAAATGAAGCCACACTGCAGTATGTGAAACGAAGTCTCCTTGTTGAAAATAAGGGAGCATTTACACAAGACCTCAATGGTAGTTGCCCTTCAGAGGCAGTCACCTTGGTGAAGTTGGGCGGGGACCTTCTAACACATGACTATCTATTGAGACCCTCCTGCATATCGAGTGTAGTATGAGGTTTCTGGCCCTGACTTTTCGGCCTTGCCTCAAGGTTTAGGCCCACAGACCCACAGAGACACACAGATGCTTTCAATAGTTTTAGGCTGATCGGCCTAAGGCCCAGGCATATCACTTGCTAGCTCTCTAACCTTTATCTAACCCATGTCTCTTGTTGAGCCATGTGGCTCGGTACCTTTTCTTAGAGCAGCATAGTTGTCCTCTGCTTCTTCCGGGCCTCTCTCTGGAATTCTGCTCTGTGCTTCCTTTTCTCAGAGTTTTCTTAGTCTGGTAGCCCCACCTACACTTCCTGCCTGCCTTTGGCCAATCAGTGCTTTTCATTAAACCAGCAGGTGGGACAATTATTTACCATGAAACAACACAATACCCCTACAATCGAGTACTCTTCTGTTTGGGTAATGAGCTTCTCTTCAATGAATCATTTAAAATAACCTCATGAGATCAATGTTACCTTGTCCATTAAATAAGGAGGGTTAGAGAGAGGACTACAGTGCCCCAAATCCCATATTCAGGGGTAACATCTAGGAAGTCACAAAGGAAAAAAATAGGGGCTCAAACTTAAGTCACTTGCAAAAGTCCTACACCTAGGAGGGTAAGGCCAGGGCCCTGCTGACCAGCCTGTGCTCACCCTCTCCTTTGACGGCTCATTGCAGTGCATGGGTGCCGCAGCTGCCCTGGGCGCGAGCATGTGTGGTGTGGAACTAGATTCACTTATCTCCCAAGTGAAAGACCTGCTGCCAGACCTCGGGGAGGGGTTTATCCTGGCCTGCCTGGAGCACTACAGCTATGATTCGGAGCAGGTTATCAACAACATCCTGGAGGACCGGCTGGCCCCTGAGCTCGGCCACCTGGACCGCAGCCTAGAAAGGTGAGATGAGAAAGAGGTCCTTATGGCAGAGGTCCCTTTCCCTGCTTCTCACTCTCTTCCCCAAGACTGGGGGATACTAGTGTCCTCTTCAGAGAAGGCAAGCTTGGGGCCTGTGAGGTTCTCAGTGCACAGCTGGCTGTCCCTGCAGGACCTTATAGGAAGGAAGACTTACTAGAGACCAGCAGTGTGCCAAAGGGCGCCGACCCCTCCCCCCCAGCTGCAGCTCTGCCTCATTCTTAGCCTATTCCCAGTTTCCAAGTTAGGACAGCCAAAGCCACTCGCTTTGTGTGCACTGAAACCTCATGGTTTTGGCCCACTGCTATCCTGAAACCCTCAGGAGACAGCTAGATCAAGGGCAAAGGGGATGCTTCTTCATGAACAAGTGGTATTTACCAAATGAATGAGTGGAGGTAGCTTTGTGCCCTTAGACACATTCCTCAGCCTGTTTGTGTGCCATTTTATAGACAGCAGTGCTGAGGTACAAGGAGGGTGTAGCTCAGTGGTAGAGCAAGGGCTTCGCTTGTGTCAAGTTGTACATTATATTCCTAGTACCAAAAGCAAACCTAACTTCCCTCCATCCCCCTCCCCCCAAAAAGAGGTAGAGCGACCTATAACTCCTGTCTCATAGGGCCATTGTGAGCATTAAATGAGGGGCAGAACTTTGAAGAAATAGAAAACTGGTAGGCCCAGCACACAGGGAATGAGGGTGAGGTGTGGCTGTGGGCTCTTGATGGGGCTAGGTTAGGTGAAGCCTAATTAAAGGACTATGTCCCAGGCGAGGCAGTTGGAATGGAGTGAACAATATGATGGGCAAACATGGGGGTGGGGGAAGAGGCTTTGGACATAAGTAGGTGTCAGCCACTAGGCCTCTTTTAGTTGATTCTGTGCTGTGGCCCCCAGACAAGTGAAGCCGGACCCTACGCCCCTGCTGACGTCTCGTCACAACATCTTCCAGAACGATGAATTTGATGTGTTCAGCAGGGATTCAGTGGACCTGAGCCGAGTGCACAAGGGCAGGAGGTGAGTGTGTCAGGACCTGGGGTTCTGCATTCCAATTCTGGAGGGATGGAAAGTAAAGGCCCTTCTCGAGAGGACTAACCATGCCTTTTCCACTCAAGGAGTTAGTTCCCCACACACACTTTTTAATTTATTTTTTATTTTATGTGTATGAATGCTTTGTCTCCATGTATGTGTGTGCCTAGTGACCATAATGGCACCCAGAAAAGTGCCTGGCACTGGAATTACAGACAATTGTGAGCTGCCATGTGGGTGCTGGGAACCAAACCTGGGCCCTCTGTAAGAGCAGCCAGTGCATCTCTGCAGCCCTCAGGGCCCTCTGAAGCCTGGCTTTGGGCACTGGCAGCTTACAGCTCAGGTTCCTTAGCAGAGTGCTGTTAGTTGAGCTTGCGTGGGGTGACCTAGTGATAACTCCTTTAAGTGGTAAAAGGTCAGAGGGCCAGATCTGCCCCTTTGTCCCTCATATTATGTCTTTTGATGTTTGGATTGTTGGCTCTGTGGGTGTAGAGCTAGACAGTGCTTCCTCAAAGCCATTTTTGAGCTAATTTGTCTTCAGGCTATAACAAAACTAGAAAAAAATTTTTTTTTGCCCTACTTAACACCTAAGTTTTTTTTTTTTTCAAAGATGAAAGAATTCTGTTTTAAAGCTTTCTTGTATTTTTAGTTTATCTTCTTCCTACTTTTTCAGCATTGTAATCCATTCATGACCTGTTCATTTAGTCAACAAATATTTGCCTGCTGCTTATTGCCCTGGATTTAGGACCAGAGCTGTAGTGGGAAGTAAAGCAGACACTGCCTACATCCATGTAAAATTTGCATTATTCAGCTCATCAAACAAGCCCGATAGTGGGCAGCCTCCTGGGCCCTTGTTAGGGCTGTCAAACTAGACAGGAAGTCTCCTCTGAGAAAGTGACCGAGCTGAAGGGTGTATGGGTGGCTCTGCAGAGTGGGGAAGAAACGTCCCAAGCTGAGTGAGAAAAAGCAACAGGGGCTTGAAGGCCAGTATGAGTGTGGGGGTGGTTCATGAATTCGTGAGCTAGATGCTTTATAAAGTCACATAAGCTGGGCATGGTGGCTCAAGCTTCTAACTCATACAGGAACCTGAGAGGATTTTAGGACTGCATAGTGAGTTCCAATCTAATCTTAAATGAGATCCTGTCTCACAAATAAGTAAAAATAAAATGCTAGGCTCTGGAATGGTTTCCCCCGGGGAAGAAACTGACATCAGAGATGATGTCAGAAAGAATGACAGCCAGGCAAAGAATGGGGGTAGGGGAGTTAGTACTTCCACTTCAGAATTCTATAGTCACATTGACTCATAGACCCCAGAAGTCTAGGGGCTCTGCTCAAGTGAGCCTGTGCTGTCCCATCACAGTAGTGGGGACAAGAACATTTAGAAGTGGGGAGACTCAGCCTTATGACCTTGTTCTGCTCAGAGTCCCAAGCAGAAACATCAGTTGCCGATTCAGTTAAGGCCCAGGGCTGCTCCCCTCCCTGGGGCTGTGTGCTGCCAGAAGCTTGCTAGCTGAAGACTCAGCAGGCACAGGGCAATTCTTAAGCCATCTGACTGCTGCATACGAAGCCCTGGCACACTGCTTCATCAGTCAAATTGTGACATCCCTGGATCCTAGGCAGAGCTGTTATTCCTGTTGGTGGCTGTTATCGGGAGAGAGCCAGACAGGGTCCCCCGGGCCGGCAGAGAGCCTGACTAGTAGGTCCCTCCGTAGAGTTTAGCCTCTTTGGACACAGGTTTCCCTTTGATGTTCGCCTGTAGATTCACCTAGGTCACTCCTCATCCTCACCCAATGGCAGGTCACCTATGAGCATTTGCCAGTGGCCTGCTCAGTTGTCAGGGTCATCAGAAGGGCTAAAACAGCCAGATGCCCTGAGACTATGTCCCAGTTCTGTGGCACTTGTGCTTCCAGCAGAGACTGGATGGCCAGTGTTTACCAATCCCATCCTGCTGGGCAGCCCAGGGCAAGGATTGTAAAGAGGTAAAGCCTTCATTCATGGCTCAGTATTTATCCACTTGGCAAATATTTATTAAGTGCTTTACAAGCACGAGATCCTCTGTGAGGCACCAGGAAAACAAGGTGAACAGGGTACCCTGGCTTTGCCCTCAAACGGCAGAGACCGTGGGAAAGACAGATCATCAAATAAGCACCAGGAGTTCAACAGGGACACCTGCCTAGTCAGAGCAAGGTGGAAGGGCAGGAGCCTTACCTTTAGGTAGCAGGTGGAGAATTAAATAGCACAAAGCAAATCACACCTGTGTACATATGCATTAACTATGAGGAACATGTTTGGCAGTTTTGGTAACAGTAGGGTCTGGTTTGTTCTTTAGACACGAAGAGGTACAGGGGGCAGAAGTGGATGGTAACAAACACAAGATGGGTCTTTCCTGTCTGGGATCCTGGCTTAGGAGTCCCTAGAGGACTGTGGGGGTCTTCAGCTATTTGAACTCTGGCTACTAGAAACCATAATGCTAAAGGGAGTTCAGACAAAGTATTACTCTCTTTTATTTTTTGTTTTTTGGTGTGATGCTGGGGACTGAACCTGGGCCCTTGTACATGCCAGGTGCTTTACCATTGTGCACTACCCGAGCCCCATCTCTTTTTAGAGTAACCAAGTGTGCCCAGAAGCTTGTATATTTTCTCACGCGTCATCAACAGCACTGAGTCCCTGAGTCAGACTTTGGGGCTCTAACCAGGGAGTGCAGAAGAGCAGCCCTCTGAACCCAAGTCGAGCTGGACCTGGCTCACAGTCCCAGCACATGGGAGGTTCAGAGCTGGAGGCCAACCTGGGCTACCTCAGGAGATCCTGTTGCAAAATAAGGAACAAGAGTATCCAGCCTGGAAAGTAGCCTTGGTTGAATACCAAGCACTTGTGTACATAGCATGTGGTCCTCTGACTCCCTTGGAAGATAAGAGATTCCCCAAAACAAAGATTCTATGGCCAGATATGCCTGTGAGTTGTGCTTGTCTCTTGGAGAATCCCAGAGTACACTAACATGTAAGACTAACAGAGACAGGAAACTGAATTCATTTTGTTGAGCCCAGCAAATGCTGGTCCATGTCTAATCTTTTATGCCTTTTTTCCTTTGGTTTTATTGTTTCTTTTGTTTTGTTGTTTTCGGACACAGAGTCTAGTGTAGCTCCAGCTAGCCTCAGATTCACTGAGCAGTCAGCAATGGCCCTGAACTCATTGTCTCCCTGCGCTTACAAGTCCTGGGATTCCAGCTGTGCACAGTGCACCACTCTGCCCAGCTCGCCCCAGACATGAACACTGTAAGCAGGAACTAAGAGATTTTGTTTGTTCTGAGATAGGGTCGAATTGTGTTGGTTGCCCTGGCTGGCCTGGAACTCACAAAAATCCTCTTGTCTCTGCTGCCTTAAAACTGGGAAGCTGGAATTATCCCCCCCCCCCCTCTCTCTCTCTCTCTCTCTCTCTCTCTCTCTCTCACACACACACACACACACACACCCTTTTTTTTTTTTTTTTTAAGTTACAGGTGGTTGTGAGCCCCCGTGTGAGTGGTGGAAATTGAGCCTGGGTTCTTTACCAGAGCTGCCAGTGCTCTTAACCACTGAACCATCTCTCTAGTCCTAAAAGGCAAGCTCTCCACCCGCATCACGTGTGAACTATGATTTAATGAGGCTAGAGACGAGCTGTGATTCCACAGCTTAGAAAGAGAAGAACAACCCAGGTCAGCGCCTGATGCTGTGTGAGTCTGGACAGGTCTCTGCCCTTCTGCGTCCCGGAACTTCCTCGCCTGGGATGTTTCTTGTCTCTACAAGCCTCTGAGGACTGTTTGAGCTGGCCTTTATAGAACAGGGTTGAGTGGATGGGAAGGGGAAAGGTGAGCAGCTTCAGCAGAGCAGGCGTGTTCCCGACCTGCTGTCACTTTGTAGGAGGCCAAGATTCCAAAGACAGTTTATGAAGCCTCTTGCCTGTTTCTAGAGGAGAGTGAAGCCCTGATTTGTGAATGGGTCTTTCCCAGCTGCTTGTGTGGGATCCAAATCCAGTCAAGAAAGCAAAGTGCAATGCCCTAGACTGTCTGCGCAAGTCCATAAAGGGTGGCTTCTCCATCTGACCCTTCAAAAAGCCACATAACTAGACGTTACCCACCTTCACTGCCCAGAACCTGGACAACAGACACAAGATGATGACCTCTCCCTCCCTGTTCCAGCACAGGGCCTGGCATCTCAGAAAGCATGAGTATGTGCTGACCAGTGGTACTGGCCACTGGAGAGGCTTGGATCCCTTTCACTTTCTACCAACCTGTCAGAGGGAGTGAGGTTAGCCAGGTGCTGCGCCCAGGCACCACTCAGGTCCACAGCCCCAGTCCTGCTGGCTGAGGAAGATTCCTGGTTCATCTTTTTTTTTTTTTAAGTTGTTTAAGGACTAATGCAGCCTAAGCTACCTCCAGCTCACCATGTAGCTGAGGCTGACCTTGAACTCTTGATCTTCATGCTTCCTCTCAAGTACTGGGTTTGTACATCTTTTTTGGCATCCTGCTCAGCTTTGTTTTTGTCTTTCTGAGAAGAGGGGTCTCTGTGACCCAGCTGGCCTTGAACTTTTGATGGTTCTCCTAGTCCAGCCTCTCAAATATTAGGACTATAGACATGAGTCCCACAGCCAGCTAAGATCCATGCACATGATCTGCATGGTTCTGTGTCTCATTTTTTTCTCGTACCCCTTCCTCTCGATACATTCCAGAGACCCGATCTCAACACTAAGCTGGATTTCTTGCCTGGCATCTTTAATTGATTTTCCCCTGAAGGACCAAAAATCAGATTCCATGAGCCTGTGTATGTGGCTGATAAGCCAAGATTCTCTACAAGTTTACAAAGCCTTGGTCAAGAGACCTGAGGCCCTGCTGACGCTGTGATGTACAGTGTGTGCCAGGTGTGTCCCTTCCCCCACAACATCCATCTGTCCTTATTTTCAACACAGCTGATGGCAGTTGGACTAGCAGACTTTCCTCCTCCTCCCACGGTACGCTTACATGAGAGAGGCAAAGCAGGGATGGGAGCTGCCATAGGGAGGAGGTGAGAGGAAGAGGCCAGGCCCCTCCTGCCTCACCCTGGAGCTTGAGGCTTCCCTGGGCTTCATACAGAACTGTGTATGGCCTCGGCAGTGAACCCAGCATCTCTGTGGACCTTTTGCCCTCTGCAGTCTTCCAGACTTGACGGTGTCCTCCCTCTCTCCCTGCTGTCCCTGGCTCCAGGAAGGAGGAGAACGTGAGGAGCCTGGTGAATGACAAGCGGGCTGTGGTGGCACAATTGCATCGCTACCAGCAGTACAGCGTGGTAGTGGAGGAGGTAGGCTGCTCGGCCGAGGCCTCTGCTGGGTGTGGGAAAGCCAGCGGTGCCCAAGAGTCTTCAACCCACAGGTGTGCTGTTTCAGGTCCCACTGCAGCCAGGAGAATACCAGGTTGATGACTATGAGGATGAGTATGATGACACATATGATGGCAACCAGGTGGGCGCCAACGATGCAGACTCTGATGATGAACTCATCAGCCGCAGGTGTGTTGTAAGGCTGACACATGGGTGTCAGGAAGCCAAGGCCTGACCTGCATCCAGGTTCCCCACCCCTACCCTCTGCTCCTTCACCCCAGCCCACACCAAATCAGGAAGGTTTTTGGTTTTTGTCTTAGCAAGTCATGTTTTTTCCTAAGGGCAAAGCATTTTTCTCTGTAGAATCTTATAGAAACTCCCTGGTGAACAAAACGACTGGAGATTCTTAGCACCCCAGCTCATCTACCCCTGCCCTTACCACATCAGACCACGGGACCTTTAAAGAATCTGGGGACTAAAGCAAAGCCTACTTGAAAGCCCCTGCGGGTCTTTGATCTCTCTCTTTTCCAATCCCAGGCCCTTCACCATCCCTCAGGTACTGAGAACCAAAATGCCTGGAGAAGGACAGGAGGAAGAGTATGATGAAGTGGAGGACGCTGAAGAGGAAGCCCCCAAGGTACTTCCTGGACTGGTGGCAGATAGAAGAAAGCAGCTCTGTGCCTCTCTCCTGCTCTGACCCTGCTGGTTGGAGGAGGGACCTTTCAAGCACAGACTGAGAACTGCTGGCTTTCATCTAGACTCTGCAGCCCAGGGGGTTCCCAAGGGACAGATTAGAGGATGGGTCTGTGAACAGCTTCTGGAAGAGGAAGGGTGGGTAGCTGTAGGCTGCCATGCCTGGCCTTAAAAATCTGAGAAGACTTAGAGCCCTGAGGCTCTGGAGGTCAGCTAGACCTTGTAGATCTGAAAATTCAGTTTCAGCAGCTAAACTTTTTCTTCAGCTGAAATCTTAGAAACTCAACATAGAAAGCAACTGAAAAGAGGTTTTGCTCCGTTTGAGGGCAGTAGCCAGGCATTCTGCAGTCCCAAGCAGCCCAAGAGGAGACAAAGCCAGATGTTCCTGGAGCTGTGTGGAGGGATGGTGAGAACTAGGATAAGTGATGGGAAGTACATGACCTGCCAGAGGGCTCTCAGCCACGTGACCCCACATCCTTTTGCCTAACCTGGAGTTAGGCCAGATTTGCATATGAAGTACCATCTCTCCATGTCACTAATTCTACTTGGGTTTTGTATGCTGTATGTCAAAGCTTCCCTCGCACAGGTCCACCATGCAATCTCAGCATAGAAAGCTGTCCTCGAGAGGTTCTTGCATAGCACTCTGCTGTGGTATTAGAGTGAAGCCTGCCTGACCTCCAAGGCCTTTTGTGTCCTTTCCTGTTGGTAATCTCCCCAAACCCACACACACTCTCATTGATGTGCCCATGTGGTCCTTCTACCCCACCAGCTTGCTCCATATTCAGCCCCTCCCCTCCCTAAAGCCACCAGCTAGCTCAGTCCTGAACACTGCCTACCCTGCCTGCTGGAGCAATCCCCACGTGAGTGCATCAGGACTCCTTCCAGCATATGGTTCCACACAGCCTAGGGAAATGGAAAAGCACATTTCGATTTTCTCTTTCTTCCACAGCTGGATCATTTCATCCAGGATCCTGCAGTGCTGAGGGAAAAAGCTGAAGCCAGGCGAATGGCCTTCCTCACCAGGAAGGGGTGAGCACTGAAGGGGCTAATTCACCTAGAGGAGACCCATCAGGGGAGTTCAGCTGGCCTTGCAGGAAACCTTGGGGGCTCTTTCCCCCCCCTCAAGACAGGGTTTTTCTTCATAGCCCTAGATGACCTAGACCAGGCTGATCTCAAACTCAGAAATCTGTCTGCCTCTGCTTCCCAGGTTCTAGAAATAAAGGTGTGTGCCATCACCACCCAGTCCCTGGGGACTTTTTGGGTAGTTTTTTTTAGCTCGTGTCTCACTCTAGAAAATAACTGTTAGTATCATTATTATTGTTCAGTTTGGCCCAGAGATGTTAAATAACTTAGTAAAGGTCATACAACGTAAAGTGTCACCTAAAGATAGAAGCCAATCAAAGTGTGTACCTATAGTCTTAGCTACAACTGAAGCAGGAGAATCATTTGAAACCAGGATTTTAAAACCAGTCTGGGCAACATAGCAAAACCCTGTTACACATGCAAGCCAAGCCAAGCACCAGTGTCCAGTATCAGGTGACAAAGGCAGGGCAGGGTAGATTTACAGATTCCAAATAACCACACAGAGCTTGGCTTATTTCTAGCCATCCTTTTTTAAACTTACATTATCCCATCTACCTTTGTGTCTTGGGTTTACCTCTTTCTGTTTCTGTGTATCTTTCCTACTCCGTGGCTGGCTGTGCAGCCGAGTGGCCGCCCCTGCGTCCTCTGTCTCTGTCTCTTGCTCCTTCCTCCTTCCTTCCCAGATCTCTCCTCCAATCTACTCTCTCTGCCTGGTAGTCCTGCCTCTTCTTTCTCCTGCCTTGCTATTGGCCATTCATCTCTTTATTAGACCAATCAGGTGTTTTAGGCAGACAAAGTAACACAGCTTCACAGAGTTAAACAAATACAACATAAAGATTGCAGTTCATCTCTGCATCACTAAACTAATATTCCACAACAGAGAGGCTCTGGTTCTGAGGGTATATAGTGAGAACCTGTCTCAGAAACAAGTAAATAAACAGGATTGAGCCCAGATGGCTCAGCTTTGTGTTCTACACTCACAGTCATTACTTAGACGACAGTGAAGTCTGTCTCTCAGTGTGGGAGTGTGGACAAGGCTCTCTGGTGTTGGCAGGATAGAAAGAGCCCAGGCGGAGAATACCTCCTGTGGCTTAGAATAACAGTAGCACACAGGCGCTTGACCCAAGCCCTTAAGGTAGAAAGGACTTGGAAGGGCTCTTTTGCTTTGTTTTCTTCCAGACAGGGTTTCTCTATGTAGCCCTGGCTGTCCTGGAATTCACTGTAGACCAGGCAGGTCTCAAACTCAGAGATTCTGAGGGCTGGGATTAAAGGTGTGTGCCCTGCTGTGAAAAGTGCAGGAACACAAGTCCTTCAGAGCATGGGTCTTAGCAGAGATCCTTGAGACAGCTGTCAGGTCTTTTCCTTAGGAAAGAAACTGGCCAAATGGGCCAAGAGTAGAAGTGTAAGTCAGCTTTGCAAGGCCAGAACCAACCTAGGCTCTGGGTAGAGGTGACCTCACAAGAGACATTTGCTTTCGTTCTGAAGGGAACAGAGAGTCATTTGGGAAGATTTCCTTCCATTCAGCCCTGAGGGAAGGCTCTGGTAGACCAGTAGGCTGGTGGACTAAAGAGACCAAGTTAGGATGTGATGTGTAAAAGTAGAGCATCGTCCCGTTTGTGGGGAGGGGAGGGCATGTGTGGCAGAGGGAAAGGACCACCACCCAGCTCACTAGCAGTTCGTGCTCACAGATGGAGAAAATCAGGCCCAGGGCTGGGGCTTCATTTCCTTTCCTATCTGGACTTGGGCCAGGGTGTGACCTAAGTGGTAGCCACCAGGTGGAGTGTGGAAGTCTTCCCATCAGACTCTCTTCCAACTGATGTCCCTCATCATGGGGTGGGTGTTGTTCCTTTAGGTACCGGCCTGAGAACTCTGCAGCGGTGACAGGCAGCCCCCGGGGCCATGGGCAAAGCCGAGAAACCACCCAGGAGCGCCGAAAGAAAGAAGCCAAGAAGGCAACCAGAGCCAACCATAACCGTAGAACCATGGCTGACCGGAAGAGAAGCAAAGGCATGATCCCATCCTGAGGCCACAAAGCTGCCTAGGTGAGGGAGGCCCCTCAAGGCCACCACCACACCTCATTTGCCAGCCAGCCTTGAGCGCCTTCTTGTGGAACACTAAGTGCCTTATCCCTTGGTGCAAGAACCCAGTGCCATCAAGCAGGCTGTTTCCCAGCTGTGCTGGTGGGAAATTATGGGGATACAAAGCCAAGGTGTCCCTTGTGCGACAAGACACCACCTCACAGAAGCCCTGGATGGCAGGAGACCTGTATATTCAGAAGCAACAAAAGGCCTATGAATAAAGTTTCTGACCTTCCAACAATGTTCCATGACATGTTGCAGCCTTTCCCTCTTGTCATTCCTCAGTGACACCACCACCTGAAAGACAAGGCACAGGGTCCTGTTCTCTGTTGACTTTCCATGCTTGCCCTCGGTACCCTCCTGTTGCTCTTCCTTGCTGTGTGACCCTGAGCACATCAGCCCTTTCTCTGTGCCTGTGGAAGGAAGTCACCAGTATGAGGCCTAAGGTCCCTTCTGTTGCTGCCTCATGCACCTCCCCAGGAGGTACGCACTGTTTCCAGTTCACAGTACAGATGAGGGAAGTGAGACTGGAGGACTGAGAGTGTGTTCCTAGGCCACAGGCAGGAAATAGCAGAGCAGGTCTTGGAAACTCAGTCTGATCCCTGGCAGTACAGCTTATTAGATCTGTGTAGCTGATGTCAACCCCTGTGTCACAGCTGGAACAAGGGCACTTGGCCAGTTATAGAGCCTCGGAGTTAACAATATAAATTAGCCCCAACCCTCCTCAAAAGAAGTGAAGGTATGCTGCTGAGCCCTGTTGAAGCCAGTGGGAATTGGCTGCTTTCCAGAGCCGTGGCCAGGAGTAGCCCACTGCAGCAGGCATCAGCTAACAGGTCTCCTGGGTTTTAATTGATGTGCAGGAGAGCTACAGTAAGGTCTTTCTTTGCTGGGCTGATCCTGATCCAGCAGGGCCTGGAGTCTTATCTGTAGATCTTTGGATACTGGGAACATTGATTAGATTGCAGTTAGGAGGAACAGGCAGACAGACACTTGATGAATTGTTTTGTTAGGCCAGTCTGCACAAGTGAAAATCAATGGCAATCCCTGCGCCTTGCTGGCCTCTGGGAGCATAAAGAGAGGGGATGGAGTGGTGTCCTCCCCAAGGGCTGCTGAATTAGCTGAGATCTGGCAGAGTTAGTCATACTGACAGACAGCAGGAAAACAGTTTCTTCCTGGAAGCACTCACCAGTGGCCCAGCTCAGTGGCAGGGTCATTTCTCCTTGACTGAGCTCAGACCAAGCTGAAAAGTAAATGGGCTTTGGGAGCTTTGTCTGCTCCTGTTTCCACCACCTAGAAGACCGCCCAGGTTTCCTGGGAGCAGTGTGGCTTAAAGAATAGAACATCACCATCTTCCTGTTTCTTAGCATGTCAGGCCAGATCAAGCATAGTCCCCTAAGGAGAGGCATGTTGTTTGCACTTTTTAGCTTGCTAGGACACCCTTCAATGGGTCTTTGACACCAGCCAGGAGCATTCCTGTCACCCTTCCCCTCAGCCTAAATGAGAGCTTTGGACCAGATGAACGGCACTATTTGATGTCGGTGACGTCTCTAACGATGGGGACTGAGGCTGTGGCTCAGTGGGCAGAACACTGTAAGGTTTGTCCCCAGTACTGCGTACAAGGAAGTCTCCAAGGGGATTCCAGGCTTAAGGCTAGCAGCCAAAGAGTGCTGGGTTGGTCCCTGTACCCATCCCCACTGCTCTCCTATTTGGGTATTTTCTAAGTGCCTTTTCTGTGCCCCACAGAGAATGTAGCCATCATGGATCTTTCTGGAGAAACTTAAAACCTTGTTTGTGCCTCTGAAAGGACACAAGACTCAAGTGTCTTTATCCTAGTCCGTGAATAGCTGTAAGAGCTTCTGCGCCCTGGAAGGCAGGATCAGAGATGGCTTGTAAGAGACCTAATAGACTGTGGAAAGGAGCTGAGCAAGGACTCTGCCCACAGTCACATAGCTGTAGCTGCGTGTCTGCCATGTTGCCCCAGCTGCAGCCTGGAGGAGAAAACAGCCAGCACACACCTGCATGCCTCTGCCCCACCAGAAGCTCAGGTTCAATGTGTCAACCAGAGTTAGACATGGTGGCACATATTTATTTCTTAGGACGTAGAGACCAAGTTCAAGGTTAGCTCAAGCTCCATGTGATCCTGTTCATAAGCGAATAAAAACTAAATCTGAAGCACAACCTTAGAAGAAGAATACCAAAATACAGTATGAGGCATTGATTGTCAGAGTGTTGAACTGCTTTTGCACACTGAGAAGTCTGAAGGGAATGCTTGGTGATGCTGGTGGCAGGCCATGGTTACTTCCATTGTGAATAAACATCCTGAGCCTCATTCAGGCCAGAGTTTCTCCTCTGTCTTTTCCGGGAGTTCATCCTCTTTCTTGTTTAATCATGCAACATTGGGTCAGGTGAGAAAATTGAGGTACAGTGAGGCCCAAGGTCACACAGCCAGGGGCCCTAGTGACAGTCTGGGGAGTGTCTCCTGAAGCCTTACTCTTAGCTTTAAGAATACTGTTCCCCTCACTGCAGTCCAGGAAGACACAGGCAAGAACCGAGAGCACGGGGACTCCCAAGCGCATGGTCTGCTGTCCCTCAGAGCTGGGCTTCTTTTGTCTTTTTTCCTTTCTTTTCCGCCCTTCGAGAGGTTTGTCTACTGTTCAGACTACTGAATATTGCTTTGGTTTTGTGGGTGTGTTTGGTTTTCAGACAGGGTTTCTCTGTGTAGTCCTGGCTGTCCAGGAACTCCCTTTGGAGACCAGGCTGGCCTTGAACTCACAGGCATCCACCTGCCTCTGCCTTCCAAATGCTGGGATTAAAGGCGTGTGCCACCATCACCATCCAGCCATATGTGTTTGTTTTTAAAGAAGGAACTGTTTTAAAGCTTTGTTTTGTATTTATATGTGTGCACACATGTATGAGTTTATATGTACCATGTGCGTGCAGTGCCTGTGCAGACCAGAGGAAGCCAGATGCCCTGGACTAGAGTTCAATACAATTTCAAGCCACCTGGCATGGGTACTAACAGCTGGACTTGGGTCATCCACAGGAGCAGTACACACCCCTAACCTCTGAACTGTCTCTCTGGATCCCTGTTTTGTTTTATGAGACAGACTCTTGATATGTAGCCCAGGCTGACCTCTAATTCAAGATCCTCTTGCCTCAGCCTCCGGTGTGGTGAGATTGTAGACAAGAGACCTCTCCTCAGGGGAGAAGGGAAAAGGTGGTGGTATCTGGATCAGAGCCTGAATAGGAGAGTTCTGGCCAAGCCAGGGACCAGCCCCCAAACAGCCAACATCCACATTTGCTGCATGCCCGAAGGGAAGCCAAGAGTGGAGGACTGGGACCCCTTCGGTGCATGTCAGCATGTGTACATAAGGCCCACCTCTGCCCTCCTGGAAGTAACAGTGTGAAGGGCATGTGGACATTAAATGAAATGTTTTAGAAAAGTAGAAAAACTGAAGAAGCCGAGGGTGTGTGCATTGTGCAGAAGTGGGAGGCTGTTAGACACTATGGAGCTCAGCCTGGTTTGGCTGAGGGTGTTAACGAAGGTTGGGTGGGGGTATCAGGAGGAATCTAGGGCCACAGGGAAGCTGGTGCTGAGACTCAACATTGCAGAGGAGGAAGAGGAGGGCTCGGTAAAAAAGGGAGGTTGGCTTAACCCCACCTTTAGCTTTCTAGAAGGAGCTGGAGCTCCAGGGACCCATTGGGAGGCAGGCTGAGCTACTAAGCCATCTCTAGTTTCATCTCACCAAGAACCTAGATATGGAGCAACCGGGGAGTGGCCTGGCCGAGGCCAAAGGTGGCTGTTGCAATTCTGCAGCCCTAACTAAGGGTGAAAGGTTGATTCTGAGGCTGGAGCAATGGCTCTGTTAAAGTACCCTGGTTCAAACCCCAGCACCTACATGATAGGGCTCTAACTCCTCCAATCTTGGGGGGATCAGAAGCCTTCTCTGGCATTTCGGGGCACTGCATACATGGGGTGCACATACGTGCAAGCAAAATACCACACACACAAAACTGAAAGGTCAATGTTGGTGACAGTAGCATCTGCAGCCCTGTGTGCCAACAGGGTGTGAGTAAGAGTTGAGTCCTGAAAACAGCCATGAGATTTTACCTTCATATCACACAGAAAAATCTCTACCACCAATTAGTAAGAGGAGGCTTTACTCAGTGACTGGCCCTCAGCATGGTCAGTGTGTTAAACTCCTGTCTTCCCCTGTGCATCTTGAGGATTTGTGAGTTTCCTTGGGACTCTCTCAGACAGACTTTCCACCACAGTTTACTTGCTATGCTCTGAATGACTAAAGTGACAGGCACTGAGTTCTAGTTTTCTAAAAATGGCATTGTGACACCAGGTTTTCCAGTTGCAAGACACTTACCACCCACTGCCGTAACATATCTAAGTGTCCTGCCATCCCCACCTCCAAGGGTGGAGGGGTGGGGGTGGTTTTCATTCACAAGCCGTGTAAGCTCAATTTCTGTAAGCTCCAGTATGTTCTTTGTAGTGTTTGCACACAGGCTCTGGACCTGCCTCCTCATCTCCTTGCTCAGATTCTCAGGCCTGCTCATGCCTGTTCTTTTTATTGCTAACCCATCCATAAACGAGAATGGGGAATCAAAAGAGCACTGGACTAAAGGCCAGGAGCCAAGAGGTGGAGAGGTGGCTCAGCTAGTATCTGCTGGCTAAACATGAAGATCTGAGTTCTGAGCCCAGCACCCATGCAAAAGCAGGTGCAATAGGCCAGGAATAGCGGATCGAACCTTTAACCCCCACAATCAGGAGGCAGAGGCACATGGACCTTTGTGCGTTCCAGGCCAGCCTGGTCTACAGAGCAGGTTCAAGCATCAGTAATGGTAGCAGCCTCTGCAGCAGCTCAGTCCTGTGCTTAAGGATGTAAAGTGGCCACAGCAGAATTCAAACAGGACAGCCAGCCTCCAGAGTCCATGTCCTCCACTCCTCAGCTTCCAGCTTCTCTCTAGTTTGGTACTTGAGCTAAGGGGGTGGGGGAAGTATTCCATGTATGTTTGACTTAACATGGATCAGAGAGGGTCATCACCTCCTTGATTCTAAACATCGAACTTTTGCTGATGCAACTTTTATGATGCAATCCTTCTGTAAATGGGCAGAGGACGGGAAAAATAGGAAGCTAAGCAGAATACATTTTTATACTTCCACTTTACCACAGCCTCTATCAGTGGAGGGAAGGGGTCCCCTGTGAGGGCACAGTTGGAAAAGCTTCATTAAGCAATCATACATTACATGGAATTGCTGCCAGAGGCTGGTAGTGGGCCTCACTGCTGGAGGCCTGCAGAAGAGGGGGTCAGATCTGTCTAGACGGGGAAGAGGATTCATTCCACAGGGTACGCTGTGGGATGAGATAAAGGCTGCCCCTGGAGTGCATGAGGCTGCAGGTGTAAATAGGGTTTAAATAGTGTTGGAGATGAGAGATTGCCAGTGACAGGGTGGCGATCAAGAGGACACGATCAGACCTCACAAGGAACAGCAAGCAAGAGACACTGACTCAGAGCTCTCGGCCTGCACCAAGTGGATCAAATACACTAATTTATGCTGCTCCCTGCAGACTTGAGAAGGAGCCCCCGTTTAGTTTTTTCTTAATCTTTTTAGATTTATTTTATATGTTTTGACTGTTTTTCCTGCACATATGTCTGGTGCCCATGAGACCAAAAGAAGATTTGCATCCCTGGGAGCTGGAATCAGATGTTTGAGAGTCGCCATGTGTGTGCTGGGAATCAAACTTGAGTCTCTTGTAAGAGCAACAAGTGCTTTTAACACCTGAGCCATCTCTCCAGCCTGTACGAGTTAATTTCCTTGTTATCACAGTATAACAAAATCAACCTACTAGGCCTAGGCTAAGTAAGCATACTGTAAACACTGTGGCATAACCCCACCCCCACCCCCAGGCTCTGTAATGCTTATTTTTTCATTTCCCAGATGAGAGGAAACAGGCCTCAAAGGCAGAAGCAGCCTTCTAGGTACCCAAGATGGAGACTGTAAGTCTAGGATTCAATTATTTTTGAACACTTAGGCACACACGCGTGCATACACATGCAATCATGCTCAAGTCAAGATCAGATCTTTTCGACCTTACTGAGATGGGGTGTCTCTTCTTGGTTCGGCCTTGGAGGGCTCTCCAGTCTAGTTGGCTTCTGGCAGACTGTCCTGTCTCTGTTTCCCATCTCCGTGTCGGAGGGTTGATATTACAGACGTGCCTTCACTACATTTGTCATTTGGGGGTTTTGTGTGTTTTAGTTTTATGTATGTGAACGTTATGCCTTTGCAGCATATGCTTGTCTGGTTCCCGAAGGGACCAGAAGAGAACATTGGACTCCCTGGGGTTGAAGTGATAGACAGTTATCACTGCCATCTGGGTGCTGGGACTTGAACTTGGGTCCTCTAGAAGAGCAGCTAATTTTTTAAAGGCTGAGCCATCTCTCCAGTCCCCACATTCAGCTTTTTACGTGGATTCTGGGGGTTGAATTCAAATCAAAGGACTTGTGTGACTGTGTACTCACCTGCTGAGCCAATTCTCTGGTTTACAGGGGTGGGATTTTACTTCAGCCGTTCCCTATTTCCATAACCTATGACCAGCACAGACTGAAGTGCAGAGGAAGCTCAGCAAGGATGCTAGTTGACAGGCTCACAGAAGAGAGGTGCAAGGAAGCCTGCATCTGCAGAGCATGCAGCAGGAGTCTTAGAAGATGTTTGAGCAGAGACTTGACCTGGGAAAGGAAGGGGCCAGAAGGTTCTTTGCAAGAGTTTGGGAACAGAGCCCAGCAGCGGTGACTGGGGCTTTTAATCCCAGTGCTGTGGAGGCAAAGGCAGGCAGATCTCTTGAGTTCAAGGCCAGTCTACAGAAAGTTCCAGGACAGCCAGGGCCACACAGAGAAACCTTGTCTCAAAAACAAAACAAGTTTGGAAACAAAGGTAAGACCAGGAAAGCAGCAGAAAGGCTGACAGCACAGACTGCCAACTGAGTGGCTCCTAGCCAGCGTGGTCTAGTCTCTATCATTGCTTTGTCCTTGGGGCCAGCTGGCATCTGCCCTTGGCATTCAGTCTGTATATAAATTCAAGTGTATCAGGGCCAAGACACTGATGAAAATAGATGAGTTTTCCATGGCTTAAAATAGGTATGAAGCTGAATTTGGTGGCGCACGCCTTTAATCCCAGCACTTGGGAGGCAGAAGCAGGTGGTTCTCTGTGAGTTCGAGACCAGCCTGGTCTGCAAGAGAGATCCAGGACAGCTAAGGCTACTCAAAGAAATCCTGTCTCCAATAAATAAATAAATAATAGACAGACAAGCAAATAAATAAATGATAAATAAATATAAAAAGGAATAGTAGATATGAGCTTTCCCTCTGCAGCCAACTGTCTCCCTTTCCCCTTATTGCCCAAGTCACTCTGGCAAGACCCCTCTGAACTTCATTCTTCACTTACAATGAAGTAGACAGCAGAGCATTTTTCCAAAAGTGGATTTCCAGCAGCTAACCAAACCTGGCCATGGGAGCTCCAAGAAGCCAGCAACTCTGTGTGTGTGTGTGTGTGTGTGTGTGTGTGTGTGTGTGTGTGTGTGTGTGGTTGGACAAATAAATGAGACTCAGAGATAGATCTCTGAAGAAGTTGGAGATAGTAGAGGGAATAAACACCACAGTCAGATCTTACCCACCTGTCTTCCAGCTTCCTCAGCCTCGCCTCCCTTGGAATGGCTTCCTTTCTGTGTTTCTATCCTGTCTTAAGTACCCTTTCGGTAATTAAGGCGTGGCCCCACCACTGTCTGCTTGGGAGACTGGAATTCCTTCTATAATCTGAAGTGACCTTGACTCAGTTGGGATTAAGGGCATAGGTCACTATTCCCAGGATACTCCCTGTGCTGGGATTAAAGGTTTGAATCACCACTCTCTGATTTTCCTAGACTGACTGTGGTTAGAGCTCTGGAACTTCTGGAGCTTCTATTAACTCCCCACATAGACTGTGGGTAGATTCCCTCTGATATCTCCAAAACTTCTGAAACTTTTATTGAATCCCCACAGTGTGGTGTGTGTGTGTGTGGTGTGAGTGTGGTATGGTGTATGTGAGTGTGATGTGTGTGGTGTGAGTGTGGTATGGTGTATGTGAGTGTGGTGTGTGTGGTGTGAGTGTGGTGTGTGTGTGTGGTGTGGTGTGTGTGTGTGGTATGGTGTGTGTGTGTGTGTGTGTGTGGTGTGAGTGTGGTGTGTGTGTGTGTGTATGTGTGATATGTGTGGTGTGTGTGAATGTGTTTGGTGTGTGTATATGTGGTGTGCGGTATGTATGGTGTGTGTGATGTGTGGTGTGTGTGTGGTGTGTGTGTGTGTGTGTGTGTGCACTCACCCCATACAGCATGTTCATCCTTTGCTGTCACACAAACGGCTTCCTTGAACAACTTACCCAAGAAATTTGTATTCCACCCCAACTTTGCCTATCGCTCAGACATTTACAATGCATTGATTTCTGTCTGTCCTCGGAAGACTTGAAGCTCATTTGTAGGGCAACCCCAGTTCCTTGTTTTGGAAAGGGCTGGCTGTGTGCCAGGGATGGACTCTATTCCTTTTAAATAGCTTACATGGCTTTCCGCTCTTACTTCAAAGGCAATGACATGCTCAGTATGGTTCCCACAACTCAGCAAAGAAAAAATGATAATCCCCCCTTGTGTAAAAAAATTGCTGCTGGCTCTGGAGTTCTTGGAGCAGTTTTTAGGTTTGAAAAGAGAAATATATGCCTTGGTTTTCAGCAAAAATAGGATCATGCTGAACACACTGTTACGGTTGTGTATTCTGCTGTCTGTGAAATCTTTTCCTTCATGTTCAGTGGCTGCTCACACCCCACCACAGGCTGCTTCACTCTGGCTGCCCCCTACAGTGTACACTTGGGTCATTTCTAATTATATCCTCTTAAGAGATGGTGAAGAGTCTCCTGACTAAGTATCTACCTACATCTATGATAAGTTTTTCAGGATAAAGCCTTCAGAATAAAATTATGACTTTTGTATTTATTCATTTTATTTTATGTGTGAATATTTTGTCTGTATCTATGTATATGCTCGGTGTCCATGGAAGTCAGATGAAGGTATAAGATCTTTTGGAACTGGAGTTACTGATAGCTGTGAACCTCCATGTGTATATTGGAAATCGAACCCAGGTCCTCTGTAAGAGCAGCAAGTGCTGAGCTGTCTCTCCCCCTAAGCTTTTTTTAAAAGACCTATTTTTCTTTTTAAATTATGTATATATTGAAGGTGTGTGTGCATGTGAGTGTGAGTGTCACGGGAAACCAAAAGGGGGTGATGTATTCTCTGGAGCTGGAGTTACAGGTGGTTGTGAGCCTCTTGATTTGGGTGCTGAGAATCGAACTCAGGTCCTCTGCAAGAGCTGTCTCTCCAGCCTTCCTTTCTCTCTTTATTTTGTTTTTTGAGATAGGGTTTCTCTGTATAGCCCTGGATGGCAGGGCACTAATAAGGATCTGCCTGCTTCTGTCTCCGGAGTGCTGGCCCATGACTCCTACTTTTTATGCTTGAAACGGTCTTGCTAAATTGCTCAAGCCAGCCTTGAACTTACTTGTCTCAGGCTGGCCTCTAATTTGAGATCTTTGCCTTAACTTCTGGAGTATCTGAGATCAAAAGCGTGTGCCCCCAGGCTCAGCTCTTCATTGACATTTTGGCCTGACTTCTTTTGTGCCTATAATTCTTCCCTTCCGTTCCTGGGCTCCCATCCCAAGCTTAATGAAAGTTCTACACCAAGCTCCCAGCACGCAATTCATTTCCTAAACCCTCCTGGACCCAGACAATGAATAGGGAGCATCCTTGTGTCTGTCTTCCAGTAGTGAGTTCAAGATTCTCTGGGGGGAGAGGGAAAGCTTCTGAAAAGATGGCTCAGTAGTTAAGAGCACTGACTGCTCTTCCAGGGGACACGGGTTCAATTCCCAGCATCCACATGGCAGCTCACAACTGGTTATAACTTCTGTTCCAGGGGACCCTTACACAGAAATACAGTCAGGTAAAACACAAATGCACATGTAATAATTGTTTTTAAAAAGATTTTAAAGATGCACTCGGTGTGCAGGCCTAAAATGCTCTGAAGATTCCTGGGTGGCTCCTGGCTGCAGACTTCATCTGATTGCTGAAGACGGCAGGCTTTCCATAGCTACCCTGCTCAGATGGCCATAAGTAGCCAGAATCATAATTTTCATTGGACAATATCACCATGCCATTTTACAGATCCAGAAAGTTGCTCAAAGAAGGTAAAGCAACCAGCTATCTAACTCAAGACCATCTGTGTTCTCTAGGCCATTAGAACTGTTCAGGAAGCTAAAATGCATGCTGGGAGCAGAAATGCTTTCTTCTGCATTGTTCACATTAAATGCCAGTGACATTGTGAAGCAATTAGGTGAATATCTGGCCCAAAGGAAATGGTCCATAAAGAGTTCTTAAACAGAAAACCTCGAGGGCCAGGTGACGTGGATTCTGTGGAACAGAGGAAACCCTGAGTATGTGAAGTCTTGAGTGAATGTGTGGTGTTAATGTGAGCACAGCCACCTCAAGGACCCAAAAGCCTTAGAACCATGGAGAAACAGCAGTCTTTCGAGACTAGAGCTAGGGAGATGGCAAAGTCTTCCTCAGGTTCAAGTGAGAAATTGACAGCATATGCAGAAAATATCCACCATAGTTTTTCCCTTCAGAGTGTTCATAGCCTGAAGACTGCTCCCCTAAGATCGGCTGCATACCATAAACCCTGCCACTTTATCCACACGTAAGAGCTCCCTCCCTGTATATAATAACCCTGCCTCTCTGTCAATATTATATAATAAACACACTGCACTCCTGGGTGCTGCAGTTCCCCAGCAGAGAGCCCAGACCATTGACATGTGACTTTCTCTTCATGTGTCTTTATCTGTTTTTTTCTTCATTCCCTCATTTCCCCAAACAGGTCTGTTCCTGGAGCTGTGCTGGCCAAGGCAATGATTCACACCCACTCTGGGCAACATGTGAGGTCCAAGCCAGCCTGGGCTGGTACACAGTAAAACGCAAAAGGAAGAAGGGAAGAGACAAAACCCTTCAGACTTCCTTCTCTCTCTCTCTCTCTCTCTCTCTCTCTCTCTCTCTCTCTCTCTCTCTCTCTCTCTCTCTCTCTCTCTCTCTCTCTCTCTCTCTCCCTCTCTCTCTCCCTCTTTCTTTTTTTAGACGGGGTTTCTCTGTGTAACCCTGGCTGTCCTGGAACTAGCTCTGTAGACCAGGCTGGCCTCGAATTCATAGAGATCCACCTGCCTCTGCTTCCCAAGTGCTGGGATTAAAGATGTGCCCCCCATACCCAGCTCCCTTTTCTTTTTAAAATGACTTCTAAACTCATTTCTTTGATTTGGTGACAGTCTCGAGCTTGTACCCACCCCAGGACCTTCCACACACAGTCCTTATTCCTGAAATTCTGATGCTTTTGATTCTTCCCTGGCCAAGGTCTTCATCCGCATATCAGCTCTGGTATCATTTCTATGAATTCCCTGACCACCTGCCTCAGTGTGGTTCTCAAACCCCCCCCCCCCCCCCCCCCCCGTCACCCCCAGCAGCACTCAGTTTCTTGTATTTTATTTAAGTATTTATTTATTTGTTGAGACAGGGTCTTACTATGTAGACCATGCTGGCCTCAAACTCCCAGAGGTCAACCTCAACTCTGCCTCTTGAAAGCATGTGACAACACTGTGGCTCAGTTGTATTTTCTTCATACCTAGGGCTGGGCATGGTAACACACACCTTTAATCCCAACACTCAGGAGGCAGAAACAGACAGATCTCTATGAGTTCCAGGCCAGCCTGGTCTACAGATCGAGTTCCAGGAGAGCCAAAGCCATGTTAAGAGGCCCTTTCTCAAAAAACAAAACTCCGCAAATAAAACATTATAAAAAAAAATAAAATAAAAATCTCAAACCGGATTTCTTCTCTACTATCTGTCCGTCTCCCTCACATCAGCTTCAAGGGATCAGGGATGTACCCAGAATCTAGGATGGGGCCATATGGAAAAGGCATTCACTAAAAGATGCCCTGGCCTTGGAACTGGATCTGTTGGCAGTGTTTGATGTGCATTCGCCACGACCTGAGTTTAGATTCCCAGCACTCAGCAAAAGGCAAGGCAACATATGCCTTTAGTCCCAGCACTCAGGAGGCAGAGGCAGGCAGGTCTCTGTAAGTTTGTGGTCATCCTGGTCTACAGAGTGGATTCCAGGCTAGCCAGGACTCCACAGAGAGATCTTCTCTCTTCAAAAAACAAGAGAAACAAACAAACAAAAAAATTAAGAATCAATTTTTTTTAAAAGTAAAAAATAATTGAAAAAGACACCTGAGACCGACCTCTGGCCTCCATGCACACATACACACATGCATACATTTATGTATATGTTCATGCATGCACATATAAAACGTATGTACACACACAGGACAATGTATCCTAGCTCAGAACAGCTGAATGGCTGCTCATTATCTAAAAGGCTGTGGTGCTGGCAGGGGGACCCAGGGTCTCATGCATGTAAGACAAGTGCTCTACTGTTGAGCTACATTTTCTTCTCCATCCAGATTTGTGTGTTTGCATCTGGTTGTTATTGGTTATTTAATGGGCATTTTGTTTGTTTTGTGATTGTGGGATTTTTTTTTTTTTTTTTTGAGTTGGGATCTCTATACTGCCCAGGCTGGTCTTGAACTTTTGGACTCAACTGATTCAGCCTCCCTGGTAGCCAAGACTACAGGTATGCACCACCAAGCCCCAGTGGAGAGACTTCTGAATAGGAGAGAAACGAGGGGGTGGGGGAAGCTTAAGTCTTCTCAACCCAGAGGACAGTCCCATCTGTCTAAAACTATCTTCTAATCAATTAATTCAAAGACCTTCTAGAATTCAGTTTATGTAGCTTTTTCTGACACCTTGCTGGATTTAAGCAATCCTCGTGCCTCAGCTCAGCTTTCCAGATAGAGCATAGCTTGCTCTCTCTCTCTCTCTCTCTCTCTCTCTCTCTCTCTCTCTCTCTCTCTCTCTCTCTCTCTCTCTCTCTCTCTCTCTCTCCCTGTCTCTCTCCAGGGTCTTATTATTTAGCCCAATTTGAGTTAAAACGCTACTGCCTTAGCCTCCCAAGAACTGAAAATACACGTGTGAACCATTTTACCCAGCTTCCTCCCCCCCCCACACCCCACCCCCTCTCGTGTGTGCGGGACGGGGGGTGGGGGGAGGGCAGATGTAGACACAGAGTGTCTTCTTCAATCATTTTTCACATTATTTTTTGACACAGGGTCTGTCACAGAACTCAGCACTCACTAATTTGGCTGGCCTGGGTGAGCCGCAAACCCCAGGGATCCTCCAGCCCTTGTCTCAGAGTTGGAAACACAGATGTGTGCTCATGCACCAAGCATATTTCCATACAACGCTACGCAGAACCTGACCCAGAGATCGAGACAGAAAAGGGGATAATGAAATCTAAAGGTAAAGTTGCCTTTTATCCCATCGGACATTTGTAGGCTCTGGGGAAGGGTAAGCGTTTTTAGCAAGTACAGCCCGCAAGCTTGTAGAAAGTAACCCAGGCAACTGTATCATGAAAACATCAGAGTTGTGATCCGAAGAGAAGCCACTGGACAGCTGATAATGTCCTCCTGCTCCACTGGGTGACCTCCAAACTGATTTTGAAGTCAACAGACAACAAAACTGCTCTGGCAGGTTGCCTGGCATCTAGGATCCTAGAGCTTGGGGGGGGGGGGGGTGGTTATTGACTGAGGCTTTCCTTTGGCAAAAGTTCCTCCTGTCTTTGTCAAAAGTGAGCTGTCTCTAACCTACAGTTTTACTTGGTGTGTCCCTAAGGGGTTCCAGGTCCTGGAACATTGCAGCCTGTGGCTCAAGTGATGTTGACAAAGCTGTTGAAAACTTTCAACAAGTAAAAGGTAAAGAGCTGGGGGGAAGGGTGTTTGTTTATTTTTCTTGTTTTGTTTGTCTGTTTCTGAAACAGGATTTTCACAACCACCTTGGCTGTCCTAGAACTGTCTGGGTAGACCTGACTGGCCTTGAACTCATGGAGATCTGACTGCCTCTGCCTCCCAAGTTTAAAGGCTTGTGCCATCACACCCAGCAGGGTTTTGTCTTTCATCCCATCCCCTTGTGGTGGTCCTATTGTGGTAAAGAAATCTGTGACATATAGCAACAGTCCTATTCAGTCCCAGCACTGAGAGCTAGCCACTTGTGCATACATCCCACAATATCCATTTTTGCTTTCCTCAGTGTACAGCTTTACACACCTAAGGGTCAAACTGAACTATTATAGCCGCTTCCCCTCCCCCATTCAATCCTCCTTTGTCACCATGTACCTGCTGGTTAGTCTTTATTGAAAATAGACCAGTTCCTCTCCAAGCTGCTTTTGATCAGCGTTTAATTTTCAAAAGAGATTTATTTGGGAGCTGGAGAGATGGCAACCTACATCCTTAATCCAAACTGAGTTCAAGGTCATCTTAGTTTACAGAAGGAATTCCAGGCTCTGAGGTGGGCAGTGAGTGGTGGGGCCACACTTTAATTTACCAAGAGAGTATTTAAGGTCGGCATAGAAAGACAGGAGGGAAGAAACCAAGAGAAGCCAGGCTGAAGAAGCTGGAAGACAGCTGGGTAAGATCTGACTGTGGTGTTTACTCTCTGTAATATCTCCCACTTTCTCAGAGATCTATCCCTGAGTTTCATTTATTTGTGCAACATGTGTCTGATTTTAATCAGATCATATCCAGTTGTGCACAGGCATAAAATAGGGGATTCTCTGTAAACATTCACTTACAGAATACAATTTACCCTACTGCACATGCATTTTGGTGCTCCACGTGAGGAATCTCTAATGTGTTACAGAGGGTACTGTTTACCTTATTGTACACATATCCCAAAGTGTAAAGTTCCTATATCCCATAGGCCAGGTTAGCCCATTTCCCTTGGTTTTAGATTGTATTTCAGTATTATGTTTGATAGAAACTGAGCATCATCAAGAGGTATCTAAGGGGAGTAACTCATTTTCAGTTTAATAACTGGAAATTATTATATGCACATTCTAATGCCCAGCATGGCAACATGTTGTTGGGAGCATTATTTGAAGATGGATGGGTATATAGCCCAAGCCAAGTGAAGTACCAGGTTTCCAAGCCTGCCTTAGAGTTGCTCATCCTTTTCATCCTTATCAGCCCAGTAGGCAAGAAATCAGATTTCCACTGGGCCTGGAGATGCATGCCTACGATCTGAGGACTAGCACTGGGAGTCGGAGGCTAGCATGGATTAATCGTGTTTCATAAGAGGAAATATCCAGGTGTAGTGGCAAACACCTATAATCTCAGGGTGGCCTCAAACTTGTAATCCTCCTGCCTCAACTTGCACTAGGAAGAAATTATTCCTGAAAGTCTACCTCATCTCCGCTTCATTCATTCAGTTCAAGCGTTGACAACAGTTGACAGAATGTAATTTGCTAGGCCCTGACTTTCTAAGGACACGCCACAAGTAGATAAACTAGGTGACTCCTAGGGTCTCTCTCCCATGTCCAGGTGGCTTTTCCCAATCTGAATCATCCACCAAAGAAGATTCTGGATTTTCTATCTGTCTGGCTAACGCATAGCAGGTTCTAGAGACATGACTGTGGATAGGTGAGTGTTTTAACTTTGCCAGGCACAGAAGCCAGCTTTTCTACACTTGGTTCTTGCTCCAGTGCTTCCTGCTGCCATCGCATTCTGTTTCCAGGGTGATTAGCTCTAGCTGTAGTACAGTGTTTTTGAGGAGTGCCCACTTCTAAGGGTGGTGCTAACACTGAGGTTGATCTGCTTCTGTTCACTCCCCTGAGCCCTCGTTCTGCAAACATAACAAATTGAGGACCTTTCTGTTGGCTTCCTGTTTGTTTCCAAGGCCCACCCCAATGGCCCCAAGTCTCAGCTATCCTCCAAACCCCTGTGACTATGTCCTCTCCTTCCCTTGTTCCCAGAGCTCTTGACCCAGTTTGTAATCACATAGTGTCTCCCCTTAAGAATTCAGGACCCAAATACAATTTTCTACCATAAGTCCTTTGAGCAGGGGCCACCCAAATATTTGTTGCTTTATTTTTTATTTTGAATCCCTCTTCCTTACATTCCCACTGTTACACCTCCCAGAATGCAGACTGCTTTTCATCCCCCCACCTGCCCCACCAAGCCAGCTCATTGGCTATTTGAGCTGAGACCCTATGTTTCACATCATTGATGTTGTTTGCCACAGCCTGAAGGCAATGAAGTCATATTACCATTTTTTCTGGGTCCTCATTATCTATGCCTTTTGCCAGCAGCTGCCACCCTGTGACAAGAGCTATAATTTAAAGGAAGATTTGTGTGTGCATGTGTCTGTGTCTGAGAATGAACGGTGCCCATGGAGGCCAAAGCAGAGTGTATGATCCTCTTGTAGCTGGAGTTTCAGGCAGTTGTGACCCAAGATGGGCGCTGGTTTCAAACTCCAATTCTCTGTAAGAACAGCAAGTGCTCTTAGCTTTTCCAGGCTCCTCAAAGAAGTTTTTAAAATTCACAAAACCACTAGGCTGTAGTGGTGGCACATGCCTTTAATCCCAGCACTTGAGAGGCAGAGGCAGGCATTGAGTTGAGGCCAGCCTGGCAAGTTCCAGGACAGCCACCTAGAACTGTTACACAGAGAAATCCTGTCTCAAACACCAAAAGCATCAAAACCCAAGAGAAAAAATTCACAAAGCTCTCTGTGTAACAGCTTATCTCTACTAACCCCGCCTTATAGGTAAGGAACCTCAAGTTCAGAAAGGTTGGGTGTTGTCCTTGATACAAACATCTAGAACTGTTGGATTTAGAATTTAAATTCATCAAGACTCTCATTTATAAACTGACCTTGGCAGGAACCTGTGGCCCAGAGAGACAGGGAAATCACCAAAAATCACTTGTACAGTTAAAAGGCAAAAGACAGACTTCAGCCTGAGACAGAGACTGGGGCAAAGACTCCTAGAGAAGGTTTTTCTCCTGAAGACCATGGTGCTTCTCCCTGGCAGAGAATAATCACTGTGATTTAAAAGCGCAGGAAACTGAAAAGATGACTTAGCAATGGGGAGCGCTGGCTGCTCTCCCAGGACACCTGGGCTCAATTCTCAGCACCCACATGGCAGCTCACAACCATTTGTAGCTCCAGTTGTGAGATTCGATGCTGGCATAGGCACAACACCCATTCATATTGGTAAAAACAAAAGCACTTGGGAGGCAGAGGCAGGCAGATCTCTGAGTTCAAGGCCAGTTTGGTCTACAGAGTGAATTCCAGGACAGCCAGGACTGTTACACAGAGGAAACCTGGTCTCTAAAAAACTAACCCCCTTCCCCCAAAAACTGTAACTAATGGTTTAAAGGTAATGTGAATCAGGCTTATGTGTTGAAACAAGAATTCTCTGGAAGTTAATGGAAAATTCCAAATGGTGGAGTCTTCAGGTATTTGCATGGGACTTGGATATGGTCTCAACTACAAAGATCAGGATGTTAATAAAGTACAAAAGCTGGTCTCAGGAACAATTTACATTTATTTGCTGATAACTGTAGTCAAACAGCCGAAGCTAGAGTCTGTTTGTAGGAGTCATTGTGTGCCAATATACGGTGCTCCATGAAGAGGAACTTCAAACTCATCCTGAGGCTGAGGCCCAGCTCCAACGGTTGACAGGTAGAACCATCCCTTCAGGCTGTCAGGGGTAAGGAATTACTCCTTGTCCTCATACTTGTGCTTTATGTGTTTCCACAGCTTCTGCATTTAAAACACAACAGTTAATAACCTTTGCCCTTACACTTCACAACTACTTTCATTGTCCAAAGGCCAGAATATGAAGAAATCAGGGTCAGATTCTGATTAACAATGTATAGTTGTGTGGCGGCAGTACCACACATCTTTGATCCCAGAACTAGGGAGGCAGAGAGGATTTCTCTGAATTTAAGGCCAGTGTAGTCTACAGATGGGAGTTCTAGGTAGGATAGCCAGACACAAATGTGGTGCGCAGCCATGCAAGAAAGCAGAAACCTATAAAATTAAAACAAAACTTAAAAACAATTAAATCAAAGGAGGAGAAGATGATGATGAACTAGGCAGCAGTGGCACAAACATTGAATCCCAGCACTCAAAAAGCAGGCAGGTGGATCCCTTAGTTCAAGGCCAGCTTGATCTACTGAGCAATTCCACAACAGAGCAGCCAGGGCTACACAGAAAAACCCTGTCACAAATAAACAAAGCAAAAACGAGAAAGAGAAGAAGGGAGGGAGGGAGGGAGGAGGAAGAGGAAGAGGGAGGAAGGGGGGAGGGAAGGAGGAAAGAAGAAAAGAGTTGAGGACCAGGACCAGAACCAGGAATGGTTAAGTCAAAAAGAACTCTCCATTCCCTACTTTGCGTTCCCACGTTCTCTAGGACATGCAGTGAATGCTATCTCTCAGTGGTATCCTCTCCTATGAATGGTGGCGCTTCATCTACATCCTGAGATGGTTATTACTATAATCTTCACTCAATGCCATGGTTAAGCGGAAAGTTCCAATATTCCCAGCTATGAATATGCGGGAATGTGTGGCAGGACATACCGATACTCCCAACCCCTAAGTGTGGGGTCAGTGAGAGACTTATGACTCACACCAGCTCAAGCACACTGAAGGTATAGTCTCAAGACCACGGACATAGTTCACTACGGTCCAGGTAAGGGAAGACTTAGGTTTCATCCTCTCTCCCTCCCTCCATCCCAGTCACCCCCCAGGAGGACCCAAGGTCAGGATGGCCCAGGCCCTCACCCCGTCGTTGATATGCTCGTAGATCGCGTCTGCGCCCTGGTCGAAGGCGCGCTCGAAGAATAGGGCTCCCACTACAATGGTGAGGGCGAAGGTGGAAGACCTGCGGAACAGCGCAGAATATAGACGAGAAGTGATCGTCGGCGCCATGTCGCCTCGCTCCTGAACTTGCTCTACTGAGTCTGCGTAGACTTCTCATGCCTACCAAAAGGCCCGACGCGCACTGCCTTATGGGAGTTGTAGTTCCTCCTCTGTAGCTCAGAGTTGACGTTTGAAACAACAGGAAACTCAGTGTGTGTAGGATAATAGATTCTTACAATGTTTGTATTTACACAGCCAAAGTTTGGTAAGATTTATTGCCCAGTTTTCCCCTCAATTATTTCTTGCTGGTTGACTATTTTGAACTACGACTCCCAAAATCCCTTTGGCTTTCCCATCTTCCCCCGCGCTATCTTACCTTAGCTTTCAGTCTTAGAAAGGACTACGAATCCCAGAGAGCAGAGTGCGAGCAGAACGCAAGAGGAGGAGCCGGGAGCCGTCCAGCCAGGAAGCCAGGTATCTTTGGCTAGAAGTCCTGGGCCGAGGTCTAGGCTACTTCTCTACGCTTAACGACGAGCTCTTCGTCCTAAATTCGCGCTATCAGCATTTTCTGGCACAGGGAGTGGCTTGAGAGGCGCGGGAACCCGGGCTTATGTGGCTTCATCTCACCACTCTGCCTCTGTCTTCTGTGAACCTACTCTAGGTGTAGATTTAAAGGTGGCAAAAGTTGGGTCCTAGAGATCTAACGGCTTCAGCCACGCCTCAGGAGAAAAAGGTGACCTTGCCTTTGCTTCCCGACTTCCAGCTCGTAAGCTTTGAAGCCAAAAACCCTGGCCTCGGAGGCAGACGAACTGGTTGTAAAAGGCACCTACAAATGCTTTTCTGGGGGATCCCCTCTCAGTCTTGAGCTGGTTCCCAGCAGATGAAGGGTCCCAACTCTCGTGGAGTGTGTGGGTAATGGAGAGGCCCAGCGCTTTTGGAATCTAGGACTTTGTAGAAGAGAAAACTGAATGCTTGGATAGGTTGGTGGTGCTCTTTGAGCCTAGGTAGCCACTTAATGGAGGACTGATTATGTATTAGCAGGGCAAACAAGATAATGTTTGTGCAAAGTTTCAGAGGCAGTTGCAGTGCTAGGGTGCTTGAGAAAGTGTTGAGTGGACTGAATAGTGGCCTGAGGTCATCTCTAGTCTGGCCTTGTAACCCATGGTGTGTGTGTGTGTGTGTGTGTGTGTGTGTGTGTGTGTGTATAAAATTTTTCTGCACTGGAGTTATTGAAGGTTTTCCCTACAACTGCAAAGTTGTAGGGAAAAGTGGCCAGCCAAAGAAACCCACCCTGGCTCTGATTCTAGGAGTAAAGTGTGTTTCTTTGGTCGTAGTTTGAGAGTCGGGGCACATTCCTTTTTTGTTCTGGGTTCAGGGATAAAATATTTCTTTCACTGACTCTGGGTCCAGAGCCAGGATTCCCCCCCCCACACACACACACTGGCTCTGGTTTTAGAGCCAGGATGGGTTTCTTTCACTGGCCCTGGTTTCAAAGCCAGGGTGGGTTTCTTTGGCCACTTTTCCCTACAAAAGTGACAAGATTTGATTTACATTTCAGATTCTCTTTCTGGCTTCTTGGTAGAAAATAGACTGAAGAGGGAAGTTACAGAGGTGATTTAAAGTACAGTGGATTAGAGTAACCTTCAGATTTGAGATGCATTTTAGGAGGTAATAGACTGAGCAAGCTAGCAAATGTGTACAAAAAAAGAATTAAAAGCTGCGCTCCATTGTGCAGGTCTTTAGTCCCAACACTCTGGAGAGGCAGATGGGTCTTCAAGGCCAGTCTGGTTTACAGATTCCAAGACAGCTAGGGCTACACAGATAAACCCTGTCCTGAAAAAAAAATCTGCTGGTAAATCCAAGTTTGACCTCAAGGATTGAATGACTTTTGTTTTGTTTGTTTTGATATACATTTTCATACAACTCTGGCTGGCCTGAAACCAGCTACATAGACTAGCCTGACTCTGAACTGGTGATCCCCGTCTCTGTCTCTGGAAGGTTAAAAGTGTAGACATGCACTACCATACCTGGCCTGTGTATGTTTAAAGATTTGGTTTTTGTTATGGTAAGTTGTGCATATGTATAAAGTGGGTGAAGGGGGTTGATATTTGCTCCTGAATGGCAGTACCCACAGAATCCAGGAGAGGGTCTTGGATCCCCTGGAGCTGGAGTGAGAGGTGGTTTGTGAGCTATCCTATGTGGGTGCCCGGTACCAGAGTTGGGTCCTCTGTTAGAGTAGTAAATGCTTTTAATATGCTTTCCAGTCCTGTAAATTGTGTTTCATGTGAGTTGACCCTTAGATACGAAGTGGAAACATCTAGTGTAAATGGGGCTATGATTCTGAGATTTAGAAGGCTTCTTTGACACTGGGATAAGGACAGAAGACTGGCACAGGACTATGATCCCGGGAGGTGGGGCCGGGAGGAGCAGAGGTTCAGAGTTAGCGAGGACTGCCTTAGCTTCTTTCTCTAAAAGAATGAATGAATTAAACCAGGGACTGATCTCTAGGCCTAGCTGACTTGTGACCTTGATCAGTCCTGACTCTATATAACCTGTAAAGAGCAACAGTCTGGTCCAGTTAGGGACTGGAAGGGAACGTGGACAGCACTGAAGAAGAGCTCCTCAGAATGGGTATTTACTGCTTGCAAAGCATCCTGGTAACTTCTGGCAGGAAGTTGTGGCCTGCACAGCTAGACTACTTAGGTTTTGCTGATCATCTGGGAGAGACCCGCAGCAAACTTGGAGTCATTTTATGTGGGATAAGTAGAGTGACTGCAGGAAGTCAAAGGTTCGGCTGTTTTACTTAAGGTCTTTAAACATTTATTATTTATCTTATATGTGTGAGTATTTTGTCTGAATGTATGTATGTATGTACACCACATTTGTCCTTTGGATTCTTTAGGATGGGAATTATAGACAGTTGTGAGCTGCCATGTGGGTACTAGAGACTGAATCCAGGTCCTCTGCAAGAGTTCCAGGATACCTGACACCCTCACTCAGATGTACATGCAATCAAAAAACAAATGCATATAAAATAAACATTAAAGAAAAATAAGGAAATAAACATTATTTTTTTTCAGTTTTTTTAGTAATATTATGCTGGGCATGGTGGCACATCCCTTTAATCCTAGTAATTGGGAGGTAGAGGAGCAAATCTCTAGTTCCTTGAGGCTAGTCTGAGCAATATAGCAAGTTCTAGACCAACCAGCACCACATAGGTCACACTTGAGTGCTGGGATTAAAGGCCCAGCAAAAATAATAATTAAATAAAATAAAAAAATAAGAAAATTTAAATATTTTTTTAATGTAATTGTTGAGTCAGGCAGACATGGTGGTGCTTGGCTGTAATCCCAGCCCTCTGGGAGGCTAAGGCAGAAATACTGGAAGTTTGGGTTCAGCCATAGGCTATTAAGTGAGACTGTCTCAGTAGGAAAAAAAATCTTCAGTGTTCTACACACAAAATTTAGGGAAAGAAGAAAAATGACCTCAGCTTTTTTAAATTAATATTTGAACTCAAGTCGAACAAACTAAATTTCTCTAGATGCTCAGCTCTACTCACAGTTTAATTACATTCCCTCAAACATTTAACTCCATTTATAATTTTAATATATTTGATTTTCTTTTTAAGTACTTGGGATGCATAACCTAACAAGCTCAATTTCCCCAAAGATACTTAGTTACTAGCAAATTTAATTAATTAAGTTTATTCTGAATTTAAATTTCTTACAAACAGTTCAATAGTTTTGAAATTGATTGTGCATAGGGGTGGAATTCATAAACACATTTCCATAAACACTTGTATACTTTGGCCCTCCCCTATTATTTCCAAACATTTCCACACAGTTTTGCTTCTACTTTTGTATCTTATATGCATTTATGATTTTTATGGATCTGTATAAATTCTAGGATCTACAGATGGAATATGATAATTGTTTTTCTGAGTCTGACTCACTTCCCTTAATATGATGTTCTCCAGTTGCATCCATTTCCAGTAAATGACTTAATTTTGTTCTTTTCGGTTAGGTAAAATTCCATTGTGTATATATGTCCCACTTCTTAACCCAGGTGTCTGTGGAGGGACACCTACCCTGACTCCCATAAGGTAGCTTTATGAACAGGTGCACATGTGCTCTGTTGATCTCAGAGTGGTCTGGCTGGGTGTATGCTAAATGTATGTTAGTTTTTTGAGGAGCCATCATCCTGATATCCACAGAGGCTCTGCTAATAAAGGCTCCCACCAGCAGGTATGGGAAGGGTTCCGTTTCCTCAAGGATGCTCACCAGCATCTGTTGCTTTCTTAATGGCAGCTGTTCTGAAGGGGATGACGTGGAACCATCTAGTGCTTTTGTTGTTATTTTTGAGAGAGGATGTCTTTTCTATGCAGCCCTGGCTGTCTTGGAACTCACTATGTAGAGCAAACTGGCCTTGAACTCACAGTGATTCACCTTGCTCGGCCTCCTGAGTGCTGGGGTTAAAAGCATGCACCACCACACCTAGTTTATTTTTAATTGAATTTTTTTTCACATAATTTGTATATGTAATTAGGTTGTTGTTTGTTTGTTTGTTTTGAGACAGAATTTTTTTAGGTAGCCCTGACTGGCCGGGAACTCACGCTGTAGAGCAGTCTAGCCTTAAATCATATAGTGTATATTTTAACCCTCTCTCAGTTCTTCCCAGAACCTCTCCCACCTCCCTACCTACACAGCTTTATGTTCTTTCTCTCTATATATAGTTCAGTACTTTTTCAAAACTTAGAACACAGACACTTAGACAACAGGTCACAGGCTCTGGAGCTGGGGGTTAACTCAGTTGGTGAAGAGCTTACTCAAACCAACCAAGTCCTGGATTTGATCTTCAGCATGGTGTCACCTGGAAGTGAGTGGATGCATTTGACCAGTAATCCCAGCACTAGAAAGGTGGAGGCAGGAGGATCAGAAATTGAAGGCCATCCTCAACCAAGATGAGATTGAGATCAGTTTGAGCTGCTTAAGACCCTCCCTTAGCTCAACACAGCACACACCTACACACTAGGCTCTGTCCCTCCCAAGATGTAAGAATACAAGAGCAGGTGGGTCCTAAAGTGATATTTTTAAGCACCTGTGTCATTCTATCACACAATCAGGGTTTCTAATCATTTACTGCTAACCTCTCAACCTAAAGCCATAAATCTAATATCGATTGCTGACTTCTTATTAGTCACCTAATATTTTAACTTATTTTATCTTAAATCAGAATCCCAGTGATCTTCTGTCAGGTATTTAATATATCAAAATTATTTTTAATGTAAGAATGCTTTCAAGCTGGGCTGTGGTGGCACACACCTTTAATTCCTGTAATTGGGAGGAAGAGGCAGGCAGAACTCTGAGTTCAAGATCAGCCTTATATATAGTTCTGGGACAGCAGGTAACACAGGTTTGTGTGCTGTGTTTTGAGACATGGTCTGGCTGTTTAGTCCAGACTAGCCTGAGACATTAAGACCCCTACCTCAACTACCTCAGTGCTATGGTATGAAAAGACACTTGCACAGTAAGAAAAAATTCCCCATTCTACTAATTGTGCTCTGTATCAAATTAGGGCTATCACTTCAGTGAGCTGAAGTGTTCATGTCAGTCATCTCTGATTGGAACTCAAATCCAGCAGCCTGTGTTTAGACAGAATGTTCCCATCAAGACTGCCTGTAGGGTGTGAGATGAAGTTTATTTCTCTGGATTCTGTTCTTAAGGGGATCTAGACTCAGTGCTTAAAATACAGATCTCTAGGTCACTCTCCAAATCTGCTAAGTTGGAATTTTTGATATAGAGTAGTAGGTGTTGAACCCAGAGCCACACTGTCCTAACTGAGTGTTTTCCTATTATATCCCACTCTGCCCCAGGAAGCTATTTTTATTTCTGTCTTTGTGTGTGTGTGTGTGTGTGTGTGTGTGTGTGTGTGTGTGTGTGTGTGTGTGTGTTGTGTATATGAGTGTATGCCAAGGCACAGCCGTGGAGCCCAGAGACAGCTTTGTGGAGTCCATTCTCTCCCTTTATGTGGGTTCTGGTGATAGGAGTCAGGTCATCAGGCTTTTATGAAATGACATTTTACCCAGTGAGCTGTCTCACCAGCTCTTTCAACAAAGTTCTCATGTTGAAGCCATGGGGCTGGTTTTAGGAGGGTTGGTACAGTGCAGGCCAGGAGGCAGTCGGGCATTGGCTACAGAAGTGAAGTCTGGCTTAGCCGCACAGCCATTGATGAAAGAGGAGGAAGCTGACAGGGTTTGGAGTCCAGTAAGTAGTTCAGGAACCTCCTTCAGACTATTTTTGTCTCTCCTGTTTAGAAACTCTGGCCTCCTGAGACCTGTAACTATCTAATGAGAAGAAGCTGCAGCTTGTAGTCTGGAGCCCAGAACCAGGTACAGCCAACCTTCACTAGGTTTTAGGCCAGGGCTGGTTAGAACCAAGATGACCTTGGTGCTAACACAACAGGAGCTGAAGAAAATATTTATTCTGTTCTTTTCAACTTCCACCCAAGCTGATTTGAGCAAAGTCCTTGGAACATCTCTGGCATCCTCCTAAAGGGGAAAGAATAAAATTTATTCTTGTCTGACAGATCTAAACCCAGAGCCTCAAGTGTGCCAAATAAATGCTCTGCTACTGAAACACACCTCAGTTCCTACTTAAAAGTTTCAAAAAATATTTGTGTGTATTTTGCATTCAGATGTGTATATGTGTGTGTGCATCACATAAGTGCCTGTGTCTGTGCATCACTAAGTGTCCATTCTGGTGAAGGTCAAAAGGGGACATTGAATCCCCTAGACCTAGAAATAGGGGTTGTTGTGTCTCTCACGACATGTGGGTGCTGGGAACTGAACCCTGGTCCTCTGTAAGAGCAATGAGCCTTCTCTCTGGGGCCGGGTCCTACTATGTAGCCATGACTAGCCTAGAATTTGCAATGTAGACCAGTCTGGACTCAAACTTAGGAAGGTCTGCCTGTACCACTAGTGCTGGGGTTAAAGCATGAGACACCACATCTCCATTTTTTGAAGGAAATATCTTTGTTTTAAAGGTTTTCAAACAATCTAAACTAAATATAGAACTTCCTATAAGAAGAGCAAAGTGCAAAGTGAAAAATAAGATACATAATTCCTGAGCCAGGGATGATCACAGTATATAATTTATATCTGTTCTAATTTTTGAATGTGTGTAGTGAAGGAGGATATACTTCCTTTTCGAGGCAGAGGCAGGAGGATCTCTGTGAGTTCAAGGGCAGCCTGATCTACAAAACAAGTTCCAAGACAACCAGAGCTCTACAGAGAAACCCTATTTCAAAAAACAAACAAATGTATTTTATGTGCATTGGTGTTTTGTCTGCATGTATGTGTGAGGGTGTCAGGTCCCTTGGAGCTGGACTTACAGACAGCTGTGAGCTGCAATGTGGGTGCTGGGAGCTGAACCTGAGTCTCCCAAAAGAACAGCCAGTGCTCTTAACTACTGAGCCATCTCTCCAGTCTGGAGGAAGATTCTTTTGTCTTGAGAAATACTATCCTGTTGTGTATGGTTGGGATGATAAACCATTTTCCACTTAACATTAAGAGCAGTTGTTCAGTAATTTCCTTTGACTTTATTTGTATTTTTGCTCTTTATTTATTTATTCATTTTGAGACAAAGCCTCAAATTCATTGTATAGCCAAGGCCAGCCAAGGTCCTCTTGTCTCCACCCACCTACCTGAGACTGTCACAGGTTGTCAAATGCTTTTTGTTGTTTTGTTCTTTGTATGACTGATTAGTTTTTAGTTTCTAAGATAGCATCTCTCCACATAGCCCAGGCTATCCTGGAATTCTCTGCGGAGACCAGGCTGGCCTTGAATTTACAGAAATCTACCTGCCTCTACCTCCCCAGCACTGGGATTAAAGGTGTGCACTACAACACCCAGCTGTTAGGTGCTTTTTAAAATTCATTTATTCCACTCTACTAGTTACAATAAATCCCCCTAACTTGGAGATTTAAATCGACAGACTTTTTTTTTTTTTTTTTTTTTTGAGACAAGGCCTTACTCTGTCCTATTTACTTTGAACTCACTATGTAGACCAGGCTGGCTTTGAACTTTCAGAAATCCACCCCCCTTTGCCTCCAGCATGTGCTATTAGGCATAGCTACTATAACCATTTATTCTTAATATTTCATATTGTTTTGGAGGGTCAGGAATTTGGCTGGGGCTTAGCTGGATGATTCTAATTAGACTGTCAGGCAGGGTATTGTCATCTGAGATCAGCCTGGATTGGAAGGAGGCACTTAGGAGTGTGCAGGTGGGATGTCAGGATATCAGCCCCTAACCATGTGGGCTTTACCATCAACACTGTTCCCTGTGTGGTAGCTAGTACCCACAGACTAAGTGATTGAAAGAGAGCCATATTAGAGGTTGAGTTATAACTTGTTCTTGGAAGTAGCATGTAACTTCTTAGTCATATAGGTGAACTGGACAGATTGAAAAGGGGCTATACTAGTTGGAAAAACCAGGAGGGAGAATCACTGGGGTGTAGAGGCTGGCCACTCCTTCCACAAATGGGCACTGAGTATCATGGGTGTGCCTAAGCACCCAGCATGTGTGACTGGTCCTCAGAAGCATCTTAGAAATCATTAATTGCCCACCTTTCAGATGAAGTACAGAGGGAAATACACACCATGGGCTGTGGGGATAGAGGGTTTGCAGGTGTCATGGGACATGCTCATTATCCTACTCTGTGTTCCTAGTTTGCAGAAGATCACTATTTGGTATTTTAAGTATAGTTTCTATGGAAGGTGTGTAACCACCTTAAGTTAGTAATCTGTGATTCACATCATCATCTACTACCATAGACCATTGCTTTGAGGACTTGGAAGCAGCACCTGCTTAGATCCTGGCCCTGACCCAGACCACTGAATTGGTAAGCCCAAACAGCCTTAGCTTGTTGGGGAAGAGGTGATACAGTTCATCCCAGGGTATCTAGGAGCCAAGCACAGGACTGGGGGCTGGATAAGAGTGCAGTGTTTGAATCCAGTACTTACATGCTCTACATACATGGCCCACCCTCATTTCCTTGGCACTTCCTTTGAAGCAGGGTCCTGAGCAGGCAACTTTGGACCATCCCCCACAGACAAGTTCTGATCCTGTCAATTTCTGACAGCAGGCATGGCACTGGGACACTGCTGTGCCACATGGTCATGTGATAAAGCTGTGCTTTGCTGTTTACCTGGATTCTGATGGTGCCATAATTAGAAGAAATGACAGATGAGTTTGAGGGCAGCATGTGGGGAGCTCAAGTCCAGGATAATTGCAGTGTACATTCCAGCCCCTGGCCAAGGCCAGGCTGTTGGCTTATTTTAGCCCTGTGCCAAAGTTACCTCTATCCCCAAGATGCACACAGTGGGAAGAACTCTACTGTTGAAGTCCAAATGTCTGGCCCGCTGTAGCCTCAGAAGGGCAGTGGGAGAGAGTTAATGAGCTCTGGAGTCCTGCTCTGGGTGCTTTGGCTGTGGTGCCTCCAGCATAGCGTGGTAGGGAAGGGCCCCAAGATGAGGTCAGAGCCTCAGGATAAGGCCATCAAATCACTAGCATTCATTGTTACCATTATTGCTAACTCCGCCAGCTGGGAGCAAATGAGTACCGAGAAGCTGTTCCTCGTGGGCAGAGCAGACCCCCACCTCAGAGGACCCCCATAAAAGTGAAATAAGTATGAAATTGAGAGCTGGGGATCTAAACTCAGTGTCGGCTCTTTCCTGTTGTGCACAAGGCTCTGTTCAATCTCCAAAACACTTTGGGTACTGGGGAGATGTCTCAGCGTTATGAGCACTGACTAACTTCCAGTGGATCCACGTTCATTTCCTAGCATTTGAATGGTGGCTTAAAGCCATCTGTAATTCCAGTTCCAGGGGATCCAACACCTTCTGGCCTCTGTGGGCCCTGTACATGTATGCAGACAAAGCACATGTACACATAAAAATTAACTTTAAAAAAGTTTCTAAAGAATGAAAGTGTGACAACAGCATGTCTAATCAAATCTGAAGCTGTTTCCCTTCATTTTACCCTGCCCCGTCTCTTTTCTTCCCTCTTGTATCTCTATGGGTAGAGGCTGGTCATTGACTCCGGAGGATTGTCAGGTACAGTGAGACAGCCGGAATAGGACTAAGTTCTATGGGCAGCTGCCCATCAGAACAAGTCAGAGCTCTGAGTCAGGTGTCCTGTGTGGTGGGGGCTGGTGTAGAGAGAGACTATCTGCTTGGCTTTCCCAAAGAGGGCCTGGGAGGTAATAGCATCAAGTGAGGTGGAGGGAGGGATTAGCCCTGAAGCCACTCATTTATTGTGCAGGCCGTGTGTTCTCGGGCGTTGGGAGTGATGGTGGGCTAGACAGAGTTCTCTGCCTTTGAGCCTGTGTTCTTGAGGGGGAAGGAGGCCCACAAGAGAGTAAGCCTGCGTGCAAAGTGAGATGTTAGGGTCCTATGCATTGTTTGACTACAGTTTTCAAAAAGTAGCTGGAGTGGTGCACACACCTTTAATCTCAGCAGTAAGGAGGCAGATCCCTGAGTTTGAGGCCAGCCTGGTCTACAGCATATGTTCCAGAACAGCCAGGACCACACGGAGAAACCGTGATTTAAAACAAAAACAAAGTACTGAATATGTATAGTTTTTTTTTGTCATTCCCTAAACAATACAATTAAACAACTGTTTTCATGACATTTACATTTACATTTACATTTGGGTATTGCAAATACTCTAGAGATGATTTAAAATATACAAGAGGCTGTATGTGGGTTAGATGCAAATTCTGTGACATTTTATATAAAGGATGAGCCAGGGAGGTAATATCCATAAGGACTCTGGAACCCATCCCTATGTATGCTGAGGAGCCTTTGTGCTATCAGCTGAGACAGTGGTGTTACAGTTAAAGGTACACTCAGAACATGAGATCACATTGCAGAGGGCATTGGCATTAGAGTCTGCCCTATGGTCGCAGAGGACTTAAGCCTCACTAGCATTGTCCCTTGGCCATGAAGAGCCAGCCCTGGCATCTGGTGAAGCTCTAGGAGCCAGCAGATAGTGCTGTAGCCATGGACCTGGTCCCTGGGAGTGGGTTGGTGGTACCACCTGTGTTCCTGGTGGGAAGTAGGGCTGTTCATTCTGTTCCAGACAGGATCTAGCTCACACTACTGAAGATGAGGATGAATCATAGTGGAGAAGGCCAGCTTAGTCAGCATCCCATGCTACTGTCTGGGCCCCATGCATAACTATTCCAACTGTCTCCCTTCTGCCAACTCAGGGTCACGGAGCACAATGGTGCAGCGTGTGCTTTGTGCAAGGGCACCTTGCTGTAGCATGAATGATTCTGTTTATAGGATGGCAGGATGCAGTACCTGGCCAGGAGGTTCTGCAGGCTACCCCTTAATATATGCCCAGGTCATGGGAGGCACTTGGACCAGGTGCCTAGGACTTTGTGTCTGGAGAGGTCATCTTGCTAAAGCCTAGCTCTGCCAAGCATGGCTTCGAACACCTGGCTGTGGGACAAGCCTGGGGACAGGTGATTATCCCTGGGCAGTAGAGGCTATGGAGCCATCATGTAATGCGGGTGTCTGGTCTGTGGTGCTGAGGGTCCACTCCCACCTGTGCCTTTTGTGCTGTGGACTTTGTAGCTCCATGGTCCTCTTAGACTCACTTGCCTTATTGCAGTGTAAACTGGATGGTCACTTGAACACTGACATCCAGTGTCAGTAGGCCTATAGTAATGATGGTATTGCTAACTAGGGTTTCATGAGGGCCTATATGGGCCTGGTGCTGTGTTCAGTGCAAACATGAATGTTCTGACGCTCACAGCCACCTATGGGCCATCCCCACTTTCTGTAAACAGTCAGAGTTAGAAAGCAGTAGCCCTGGATTTAAATTTAGACTTGAACTCCAGAGCCCAACTCTTACCCCTTGCCCCACATGATTTTCCTAGAAACTAGACCAGGTGATAACAGGACCTGGGGTTCAGTGCCATCCTACCAGTGACAGTTGAGTGAATGGACTGTCATGGGCACCTTCTTATGTCACCAACAGATATTAGACCTACAGAGGTCCTCCTCACAGATGGCCTCTTTTGATTACCTGCCTGTCACTGCACAATGAGGCCTTCAGAGAGCAAGGGGACAGCCCCAGCTTCCCCTGACAGACCTGTAGACTGGTCTGGGGGAGCCAGGGGAGGGTGTGAGTGGGCAGCTGTGGCTCTTAGCTGAGGCTCATAAAGGGAGTTTGCCACTGTGTGTGTGTGTGTGTGTGTGTGTGTGTGTGTGTGCGCGCGCGCGTGCGGGGGGGGGGGGGGGGGGGGATCATATAAACACAGTCCTCTGGGGCTTATTTGGTTTCTGGTGTGACTGGGCAGGCAGAGAGGCCTGTTGCCTTGATTTCCTAGTGGGCTAATGTTTGCAGTGGTGCAGATAGAAGCTTCCCTGTGACCAGTGCACATCATAATACCTCTCTGACCCTCAGCTTTCTCATCTATAAGTAGGTTTTAATACACACATTTTGGGTTTCAGAGGGACCAGCATGGTACTGGGGGTGAGTAAATAGTAAAGTGTCAATATGATTTGTTAGAGACTTATGTGGTTAGTAGTGCAAACATCTTACCTGGGTTCAAAGCCCAGCTCAGCTGCCTTCTAGTAGTGTGACCTTGACTGGGTTACTTTGCTTCTTGGGATTTCATTATGCTTTATCCTGAAGTCTCGTGGGCATCTCTTGCAGGTCATGCCGAGGCTTACATGGGATGGTGTAAGCTCTTATCCAGTGTGTGACAGATGCTCAGTGACAGGACCTATAATATTTAATGAGCACTTGCCCAATGCTAAAGATGAGTGTTAGTTTCAGTCACAGTTCTTTAATTTGTGGTGCTGGAGATTGCCACATGCGTGCTGGGTGAGTACATGCCTGAGCTATAGCCTAGCCTAGCCTTAATATGTAAATTTGTATTAGCATATTTCTCTATATTACTCCTGAAACAATAGCTGATCATTCAAATCAACTGCCTATTCACACAGTAAAATAGAGGTGTCAAGAAGGGATGGTGTCTTGCACCAGGTCACACAGCCAGGTGTTCTGTCCACCTCAGTCTGTTGCAGAGCTGCCACTACTGTTCCTGTCAGTCTCCCAGGGGGACCCCTTCCTCCGCCCCTCCTTTTCCCATTACTCTCCAGAGCCAGCAGCTCTTTGGAGCTTCAAGATTCGTGAATGGCTTGGTTAAGCACTCGGCCGTTAAGCGTTCATCTCTTACAATTTCAATCCAATTCCTATAAGTTTATTGGCAAGACGGGGTGCATTAGAGCTGCCAAACTTAATAGATCAAGTCCTCGTGTCTGGGATGCAGTTTCTCGGAAGTAATGGGAGAAGTGAGGTTTTATACATTTTCATTTGGAATGACTAGCTGTTCCTGATCCCATTACAGCCTGTGACTTAATGGCTGCCATCCCTGTCTGCTGCAAGAGCAACTTTCTTCATCAGCCTGCTTGGCTGCCTGCATCATCCAGGGCGACTGTCTCCTCCTCTCTCCCAGTCCCTTCTTCCTGAGGTGTATTCCCCCATCTGTTTGCTCTGTGGATGGAGTCCCAGAGTCAGCTGAGTTTTCCAGGTGCATGGCAGTCTGGGGTTTTGGCTGTCACTTTAGGCAGCCACCTTGTGACCTCAGGGAAGTCATTTCCATCTTCCTCTGGGCCTCAGGAGCCTCTTTCACGGGAGGGGTTTCTCTGGTGTAGATTTTGCAGTCCGTCTGGATAGCTCCCAGGGGACTGTAACACTGAGAGCTTGGCTGCGAGACTGATAAAATCACTGTCCACCTTGGGCTACAGGCTCCTGGCATGGGAGAGTGGTTGAGGGAAGTGTTGCTAAGGGCTTAAGGCACTACAGTGTGCTCATTTCCATCCTGTGCTGGCTGGGAATCCTCTCCTCAGGAAGCTGGCACCTGCTGTGGAGCTCTCTGGCTTCCCTGAACACTGAGCTAGCTGTAGGAGGGGACACTTGGCAACAGAATTTTTAGGAGACCTGTATTTGCTTTCTGCTTACCAGCTGTGTGACATTAGGCAAATCACTTCCTCCCTCTGAACCCTAGTTGTCCCAAAGGGAACATGGTGATTCATTAATTTATCTTGTAAATGCTTGATTGCCTACCTATTCTGTTCCAAGCACCATTTAGGTGCTGGGGCACCTAAGAAACTGCAAAATATACTTACCTTCATGGATTTATATTCCTATTGAAAAAAAAAGACAGCAACCTAGCAAGTGACTTAACTGATTTAAAGGAGATAAGTTCTGTGACAAAAAGAGAGCAGAGAGACATGAGAACTGAAGAGGGTCCTGCGTGTTCAGGTTCAGCGGTCATGGTAGATTGTGAAGAAGGGGCCATTTAAGCAAAGGTCAAAGGACTGAGCGAGCGAGTGTGACAAGTGTCTGAAGGACAGCATCCAGGCCCAGAGACAGCAACTACAAATACAGAAAGGCAGCTACATGCCTGGCATGTGTGAGGGGCAGAGAAGAGGCCTAAATGCAGAGGACGCAGGAGGTCGGAGGTCTGGCAGGGACAGAGGAGGCTAGCCAGAGGCTTTAAGGTGATGGTCCTCCAGCCTTCCCAGTATTAAAATTGTGTAGAAACTTAAAAAGAAAATCTCCAGCAGAGTGGTGCTGGTGTAAACCTTTAATCCCAGCACTCAGAAGGCAGAGGCAGGAGGATCTCTGTGAATTTAAGGCCAGCCTGGTCTACAGTGTGAATTCTGGGACAGCCAGTGTGGTTACACAGAGAAACCCTGTCTTGAAAAAACAAAATAAGTAGATAAATAAATCTCTGAACTTGGGCCTCATACCCTGAAGTCCTAGCTCTGCCTGGAACTTGGAGACCGTATAGCAGAAGTATAAGGTCCCTGTGCAAGGAGGCTTCTCAGACTCCACAGGATGCCTAGCTCTCCGTGCTCAGCTGAAGTGCCCAGACCTTTGGCACATGTTCTTTTCTTCAGTGGTCTGACCAAGGACTTTGTGGCTTTGCAGGGCCATGGGGAAGCGATACTTCTGTGATTACTGTGACCGCTCCTTCCAGGACAACCTCCACAACCGGAAGAAGCACCTAAATGGGCTGCAGCATCTCAAGGCCAAGAAGCTTTGGTACGACATGTTCCGAGGTGCGTGTTTGCAGGCTCTGTGGTTCCTGGGCCTGACACTGTGACTTGGCTTACTACCAAGCAAGGACTATCCCTCCGTCCTTCCCTCCCTCCCTCTCCCTCTTTCTTTAACAGGGTTTCTCTGTGTATCCCTGGTTGTTCTAGACAGGGGGAGAGGACTCCCTTTGTAGACTAGGCTAGCCTTGAACTCAGAGATCTGCCTGCCTCTGCCTCCCCAAAAGGTGTGCACCACCACGGCCTGGCTGACTTTATTTTTTAAACATTTATTTTTATTGTCTGTATGTGAGTATTTGCTTGCACATATGTACATGCATGCTTGGTGCTTGTGGAAGTCAGAAGAAGGTATCAGATACCCTGCAACTGGAGTTATGGATGGTTGTGAACCACCGTGCAGGTGCTATAGACCGAATCCAGGGCCTCTTCAGCTCTGTCTCTTTTTAATTGTGTATGGGATGTGTGTGCACCATTTCTTTCTCTGAGTGACTGTGCCTTTCATCCTTGACTGTGTGTTAGGATTGCCCAGGAACCTTTAAGGAAAGCTGAGGCAAGAGAATCACTTGAGGCCAGCAGTTTTTGTTTTAATTTTTATTTACTTTTATTTTATGTGCATTGGTGTTGTGCCTGCATGTATATCTATGTGAGAGTGTCGAGTCTATTGAAAGTGGAGTTATAGACAGCAGTGGGCTGCCATGTGGGTGCTGGGAACCAAACCCAGGACCTCTGGAAGAGCAGCCAGTGCTCTTAACCTCTGAGCTCTAGTTTATTTTTTTAAACAGGATCCTACTCTAGCACAAGGTGACCTGAAACCTGGAATTCACTATGTAGCCCAGGATGGCTCTGACCTTGCAGCATTTCTCCTGCCTCAGCCTCCACAGGCATGAGTCACCAAGCCTGACAAGTCCAGAAGTTTAAAGCTAGCTTAGGTATACTGCCAAGATCTCATCTCAATCAAAACAAAGCACAGATCCCCTGGCACCATCCAGATGCAGACTTCTGGGTGAGGGGTTGGGACCAGCCATGTTTTTTGTTTGCTTGTTTAAAGACAGAGTTTCACAACGAATCCTGGTTGTCCTGGAACTCACTCTGTAGACCAGGCTGGACTTGATTGAGATCCACCTGCCCCTGCTTCCCAAGTGCCGAAATTAAAGACATGCGCCACCACCGGGCTAGATGTGGTATTTTTAAAGCTCTCCCAGATGCTCTCCCATTTCAGGAGCGGAAAGCAAGGTCTGGGCCTGGAGACTTGATAGAGGGTGTGTGGCCCAGCAGCAGCATGATGGTAGTGGTTGAGAGTGGGGATATATTGTAAATTCAGAAAAAGTGGGGCTCCTCAGAAATCTAGCATCAGGCAATGCCTCCCTTCCCCCAAATCCAGTAGAGACTGATCTGGCATCAGCTAGGCCAAGATCATCTTGGCATTAGTTCCTAGTGCCAAGTTCAGGGCTAAGCAACCAGGTCCTCATACTACTTATGTCAAGGTGAAAAGGCAGATGCTGTGAGCCCTTCTCCTCAAGGTTCTTTACATTTTCAGCCACATTCAGCCCTTTGAACAGCTCTGTGAGATAGGCTGGTGGCCAGGAGTCCCCACGTATACATGGTAACTATAAATAGAGTACCCAGGAATCTAGCTCTAGTGGCTGAGTTGGCATGTGTGCTCTTTCCACTTCCTCAGGAGGCTTTTTGAGACCAGCCTCCCCTTGGCTTACCCTAAGCAACTCTGCAGACCCTGGGAGACACTGTGTATGTCATCTAGAGCTTCACTTAGCACTGCTTTGTCACTCCAGACAAGTCCATGCACTAGCACACAAGGGTATGTATGTATAGTAAGTAGGAATGGTATCCATGTGTCCCCAAAAGGACTGACCTCAGGCCCTTTGTCTCATGAACTCATTTATCCAGCCATTACTCAGTGAGTACTTAGCAGTTCTTAGTTCACAACCAGCCTTTGAGGACTCAGAGGTGCATAAAGCAGAGCCTCCTTTTACATAGTTTTCCACAAGTTATTACATTTACATTCTGTGCGTATGATAGCTCATAGTCAGGACAACGCATGAGAATCATCCCTATGTGGGTTCTAGGCATGGAACTCAAATCATCAGACTGGGCAGCAAGCACTGCTATCTGCCAAGCCATCTCAAGGACCCTGCAGTCACTTATGCAAGGTGTTTGGGCCAAGTCCCAGGCTTGTGCTGGCTTCTATGTTCTGCTGGCCTTTTGGTCCTGGCCCTGGCATATCCTTTCTGTGGACATGCCCTTCCTGCTGTCCTCACCGATCAGGACAGTTGCTGGATCTCAGAACTCAAGCTAGACAGCAAATCCTGAAGAATGCCTCCCCATCCCCAGGGACAGGCGAGGTCATCTGGTGACGGATCGACACTTACTGCATTGACGTCCATGTAGATCAGAACAGCTATAGGACTGGAAGCAAGGACGGGGTCTCGTTTGATCTGTACTTAAATACTCAGCCTGGCACAGTGCCTGGTACACAGGAAGGCTACGCTTAGTGAATGTTTGAGAGATGAAGGGCTAAATTGAGCAAACAAGCCTGGGGCAGCTGGGTATTGGGGAAGGTGAAGCTTAGAGGATTGATACTTCAGGTCACATCATGTAGGGGAGCAAGGCCTCTCTCTCTGAGCAGAGTCTGGGTCACAGGTTCTCAGTCTGCTATTCTTCAGGGGCACTGAGAAATTTTTATCAATTATAATGACTCTCCTTCTCAAAGGAATTAAGGCAGAACCTGGAAAATGTGCATACATATAATCTCAGCACTCAGGAAGGAACTAAGGCAGGAGGATGAAGAGATGTAGCCAGGGCAACACAGTGAGTTCAAGGCCAGCCAGGGCTACATGTTGAGAATCACCCCTGGTGACACAGGCCTGTAATCCTAACCACATACAAGACCTATCTGGACTGCAGAGAACCTGGGAGGACTGGATTGATTATCCACAGCTGCCTTATGCTTCCGAAGTGAGTTTGGTAGAGAGACACTAGCCAGAAGCTAGATAGTATGGAATTGTCCTACACTCTGCCATTCAGGGATCCAGGCTCAGCCCTACAACCAGCCACAGAGATCCTGAGAAGGTAGGCCATTAATGTCTATAGTTCCAGTGGGATCTGACAAATGGGTGTCTCCAGCCTAGGAGTCTCATACTGGAATGAATTCTCTGACAACCAACTTTAGCCCCAGAGGACTGCTTGCCCTGCTAGCTACTAGCCGCTCTGCAAGGAAGCATCCCATCCCCCTCACTCCCAACCCCCACCCCCACCCCCAGTGCTGTCCACTTACCCAGCCACTTGAAAGCAGCCACATTAAAAGAGCAGGAATCCATATTCACACCATGGTGCAGCTAGGTGCTGCTACTTTCTGATCATATGCCCTTGGGCAGCTCACTCGCTGTTTCTGGCTCAGTCCTTACTCCTGTAGGATGGAGCTATTAGCACTGTCCACAGGCTTGTCAGGAGGAAAAACTGACTGCTGGGTAGTACTCTCAAGTGCTGGGGAGAAAATGCTGAGGCTGCCTAGTTCCTGTGCTTCTAAGGTGCCAGCAGGGTTGCAAACCACCTCTCAAGGGCTCCTCATTTGTTGTTCTATTAAACTTTCACAACAGCTCTGCCAAGTGGGAACTTTTCTTCCCATTATATGGGGAAAAACAACCCTGGAAAGACAGCAGCTCTCTGTGGTCATGTGCAGCTGGGGTTTGAGCTCAGGTCTTCTGGAATCAAGAGCCTATGGCCTTTGGATAGGTGTGGGCAAATGTCCATCCCTACCTCTCGTCATACCTACTGGCTAGAAGGACCCCTGAGTTCAGGGATCACCTTCCCTACCTTACTCAGATTTTTTGTTTGTTTTGAAACAGGGTCTGGCCATATGGCCTACGCTGACCTTGAACTCTTACACTCACAGTCCTCCGGTGTCATTCCTACAAGTAGTGAGGACTGTAGGTATGCATCGCCATGCCTGGTTTTCTCACAGATTTTTGACTGATACCCTTCCTACTGAGAATCACACCAATTTAAAACCATAACTTTATGATGAGAATCAAGAGAGGAGAAATGAGGAACCAGGGTGAAAAGCAGCATCCAGAATGCTGGGAAGTCCCGCACATGGCAGTGGCTGGTGTGGCCCTGAGCACCCACCACTGGCACCAGGAAAATAAAAAGAGTAGGCCTCAGTCTTGCCCTGGGAGCCTTCCCTGGACCCTGGTGGGGTAGAAGGAAGTGCAGTCCTGTGCTTCAGGACTTTCCTGGAAAGTTTTTCTATATTGAAATATCATGTGCTACTTAGTAACAGGGATGCATTGTTGTGTGGATATCACAGACTAAAATAACCGTGATATCACTAGGCAGAAGATCACTGTTGAACATGTGGCCTGCCACGGAGCAGAACATCTGTATGGTCTTGTTACACTCACATCTGTATGGTCTTGTTACACTTACACTTTTGCAGAAAGTTAGGAAGATAGTACACAGAGGTCCCACGGTGCTAGATTTTTTAAAATGCCCTCCCAACACCCTCCCCCCCCCCCCACACAGCCTGGGGAGCTTCTAGCCTCAAACAGCCTCGTGGTTTTAGCCAGTCCTGAGGGGGCATGAGGAGTGGAGGTCATCCCAGTTTGGATCCCTGTGTCTACCCACTTCTACCCACTATGGCCAACTGTAGCTTACACCCCTCCATGGATGGAGGGCTCTCTTCTTATGACTGTATGCCGCTGATGTCATGGCCTTGAGGCCCCACCTCCCTTGGTGGAGTCATTTGAATTCAGGCTTCTCTTCCAGATGCAGCTGCTATCCTGCTGGATGAACAGAACAAGAGGCCCTGCAGGAAATTCCTGCTGACAGGTAAGTGTTCTGCTTAGGTCTGGTTCTTACAAAAAGGCAACATCTTATCTGGCCTGCATGCCACCCTGTAGTCCCCTGCCACCATCCTGAACCACTCTGTGGTCTTGACTTTAGCTGACTGATCAGTAGTGGCATCTCCAGGAAGTTGTTCTCACCTGGAGACAGTCAGACTATGTTGGTTTTTTTTTTTTTTTTTTTTGACTCATTTTGAATAAGAAGTGCTGGGGAATGTGAGCCAGGGGAACACTACTGAGGTCATAGACCAGCTGGTTAAGTTAGCCAGGAAGCCTGACCTCCTGCATTTTCCTTTTCCTTCCCAGAAGGGAAAGCCAGAGACAGGGATGGGTCTAGTAATCCCAAATTCAGAGTCAAAACCATGGTGCTAGGTGTTCCTTTGAGTAGTTAATACTCAGTTTATAATTGTGAGTGTAGGCTGTGTATAGTGGTACCTGCCCATCATCCTAGCACTTGGGAGGCAGCTCAGCCAAGGCTGTGTAGCAAGCACTGCCTTTAGAAAGAAAGAAAAAAAAAATAACAGAGGGAGAGAGAAAGAAAGAATGATACCAGTATATAAAGGAAGCAAAAACAGTTAAGGGTAGGAAGTCAGACATTCAGACAATCCAGTAATAATTAGTTTCCATACCCATTCTTGAGGGCCTGTGTACTCTTCGAAAGGTTTAGCCCTGAGCTTCCTGGCAATCAAAGCAAAGTTGAAAAACACAGGATTCACATAGTTTAGGCAGGAGCTTAGCACTGGGGAAGGCACTACTTTTTAGTTAGGGAAGCTGGGTAAATGGCCAGATTCCCCTCAGGAAGAAGTACTGCCTGACAAATGGCCAGCAGGCCTGCAGGTCAGGGGTCCCCACACTTGGCCTTAACATGCATGTGCTATGGTGGGTGGTTCTAGTGAAGGATGCCTCTGGTCTATAATTTTGAAAGCCATACTTCAGATTCCTTGATTGATAATGGGAAAGCCATCTAAACATTGATTTTTTTCCTTGGCAAAGCTGCTCCCAAGTTCTCTGAGGAATAGTCCAGTTGCTTGTACAAGCTAAATGAGCAGCAAAGCACCAGGTAGGGCCACAGCATGTGCAGTGACCTGGTCTAGACAGCAAGCATAAGCCTCTCAGAAATCCACATGGAGCTTCTTGAGCCCCATGGCAGGACTGGTGAGAAGGATGGTCTGCTCAAGCCTATGTGGCCTCTGCAGAGCACCAGGAGTAGGGCATTATGGGCCAGGCTGGCACTTCAGGCCATTGAGTGTGAGCAGTGCCAGAGTCTCTGCTGTTGTTATTATCATCATCATCATCATCATCTGTGGGGATATTTTCAAATATAAGAGATATCAGAGGGATCTTCCCACAATCAGTCTAGGAGGATCAGACAGTGGTAACTCACACCTTTAATCCCAGCACAGGGAATATCCCAGGATTAAGGATTAACACCCTTAATCCAATCTGAGTTTGAGGTCATTTTAGTTTACAGAAGGAGTTCCAGGCTCCCAGGCAGGCAGTGGTGGTGCCATGCCTTAACTGAGCAAAGAAAGTATTTAAGGCAGGCATAGAAAGACAGCAGGCAGAAAAAGCCATAGCTCACACTGTTAGCCCCAGCACTTGGGAAGCAGAGGCAGGAGGATCTGTGTGAGTTCAAGGCCAGCCTGGTCTTCAAAGCAAGTTCCAGGACATCCAGGGCTGTTACACAGAAAACTCTGTCTGGAAATATAAACAAAGACTGGAAGAGGTGGATCTGTCCTCTGATATCTCCGACTGTTTTTATTATATTTGAAAATATCTCCACAATCATCCATGACTGGGGCTGCTTCTCTAGATCCTAAACTCAGAGCCCTGTCTGTCAGAATGCTTTCAGCTGCAGAGAGTAACTGTCTTCCCATTGCAGGCCAGTGCGACTTTGGCTCCAACTGCAGATTTTCCCACATGTCAGAAGGAGATCTGCAGGAACTGAGCATCCAGGTGGAGGGTACGTAGGGGTGAAGCCCAGGGAGAAGTGGAAACGAGAGAGGCTCTAATGCCAAGACATGGCTCTATGCTAGTATGTACTGTGTGAGTAAGCTAATGGGAGTCCCTGAGCCTTCCCATTAGGTGGCTGTCGGGAACAGGGCTGTGTTCCTTCCCAGGACCCTGAGGGTGTACACCCTCAGCTCACCTTCTGCTAGTCTTTGTTGTTTCTGGATTCTTCTCTCTCTCCATATGCCCTCTCCCCCTCCCTTCTCTTCCTCCCCACTGCAGTCAGGACACACTAGAGTCCCCCATTCAGCACCAGCAAATGCCCTGCATCCTCTGAGGACAAAAGTCTGCAGAAAGTACTTCCCTGCTGGACTTGGTGACACACCTATAATCTCAGACTTGAAAGGTAGAAGCAGGAAGGTTAAGAGTTTAAGGTCCTCCTGAACTTGAACTGCAAAGCTAGTTCAAACCTAAATACATGAGATCTGCCGTCCATCCCCCCCCCCAAAAAAAAAAAACAATCTACGTTCCCTGTGTTCAGGCTCCTCACACTGGTGGCTGTGGCTTCCATAAAGCTGGCATGTCTGCCTTGGAATTCACTGCCCATTCCCATCACAGACCCGGGAAGTTCCACTGGGATGCCTGTCACCATCTCCTGTAGCGCCTAACTAAGCAGGTGGAAAAAGTGAGCCAGCTCTCAAGCAGAAGGACCTGCAGGCTGGCACTACACAGGGTTTCCAGGAGTTTTCCCAGGGCAGAAGTAAGGCCTCATGGGGCCACAGCTGCAGGCGTCTGCTCTTCACTGGACATGTGCTTTCAGGGAATGACTGGCTCACGGTAGAAGGAACACAGGCCACAGGGTTTTGAGCAGGAGGCAGAGTTCAGTGGAAAGAAAGGTAGGATGAGGCCTGAGGCAGCTGATAGCTGAAGTGGTCCTGGCTCTTCTGTCACCACCCCGTCAGTTTGGCTTGTGAGTGGATTCTTGGAGGCAGTGACAGTTGTGAATATGAGTGAGATGACACCTGTGTCTGTGTCGAGCCTGGTCCTGAGCCAGTGTGGATCCCTCAGCACAAGGCCCCATCTCACAGTACTGAGAGCTTCACTGCTAGCTCTCACCAGCTTGTTTGGATGCCTTCCATCCATTGCTTGTTTTTTTAGTACATGAGCAACATTTGTATAGGACACTGGAGGAGGCGAAAAGCCGGGGAACTGAGGCTTGTTACCTTGCCTAGGGTCAGAGACCTGGCAGGTGCCAGCGCTGTGGTTCAACTCCATTCTATAGTTCACAGTGCCCCCTGCATCCCACATTTAGACCCCTCTTGAGAATTAAGCTCTGCATTCATTGTCCTGCTCCTAGCTTCCCAAGGCTTGGAGACAGACAGCATGCCTCTATTTGACAGAGAGCAGAACAAGCTTACATCACTGAGTCATTGTAGACAGAGGAGCTGGTATAGAGAGGACAAACCTGTGGCTCTGATTTCCACCAACTGGCCCACTTGCCCCTGACAGACGAGTACGTCATCTCAGGGCTTGCCCAGTACCCGCTGCTTTGTCGAAGAATGAGATTCAGGTCAGTGGGGTGTGAGCCTTACCCTTCCTTGTTCTGTCCCCCACAGAGGAGAGGCGGGCCAGGGAATGGCCACTGGAGACTCCTGAGCTTCCTGAGGGCCACCTGGAGGACTGGCTGGAGAAGAGAGCTAAGAGGCTGAGCTCAGCTCCAAGTAGCAAGTAAAGGCCCAGAATTATCCTTCCTTTCCTTCTGGAGATGGAGCCCCACTGAGAGATCCTGGGTTCCCAAACCCCAGCTAGAGGGATTTGTATTGGAGAAATTGCCTGATACCTTGGCCCCTTCCTATAATAACTCACCCTATAGCACTGGAGGAGAGGCCCACTAAGCTCCGCGTTCCCTGTAGGCCCTGTAGGAGGAGCCACACTGGTGGAAGGAGCAGAGCAGGAGCATGACAACAAGGTCATTATCCCACTGCATCCCTGAGGATTCAGGATGCTCTGGAACGGACATAAGGCTGTGCTGAGCCAGGCACTATTAGAGCATGGCTGTGTGCTCTCCTCTCTTTGGAGATTTGGGACGCAGTCCACACTTCACCTCAGCAGACAGATGCATGGCGGTGGGAGCAGGAGCTTCTGTAGTCACATGGTGTCACAACCAAGGCAAGGCCAGGACTCCCAGACCCCCCTCCAGGTGTTAAAGGTAGAGGGAGGAGGGGCTGAAGCTCCGCTTGTACAGATTGCTTCTGATTTTCAGACCCCATGTATCTCACTATGTTGTGGCCTCAAGGGACAATGGCTTGGCTATGTCAAGGATTTTTGTCAGACATTCTGTGGAGCAAACACTTTCCTCCAGGCTCTGCCATGGGGTAAAGGTTGAGCTTCTTGTCCCAGAGCAAGGGGATTATTGTTGTATTTAAAACTTTTTTTTACACTTATTTGGGAGGGGGTACGTATGCATGCCATGGCATGCAAGCTGGGAGTCAGAACAACTTTCAGGAGTCAGTTCCCTATCGTCTGGGTTCCAGGTCAGCAGCACCTTCACCTGCTAACCTGTTCCTCTGGCCTATGCTGTGGCATTTTAAATCACCATTGTGTTTTACCTTTCCACAGAAATTTTTTTTTTTAATTTTATGTGTTTGGCTGTTTTGCCTGTATATTTCTGCATGTGCATACAGTTAGAGGGCATTGGATCCACTGGAGCTAGAATTATAGATGGTTGTGATGGGTGCTGGAAGTTAAACCTGAGTCCTCTGCAAGAGCAGTAAGTGCTCTCAAGCACTGAGCCTCCTTTACAGCCCATTTCACTTTTAGTTTAAGCATGTACCCTATGACTGTACCCCCACCTTAAAAATATATAGTGCAGATATAGCTTAAACAGAATAGGACACCCCTTTCTTCTGGACCCATTGAAGGGATGTAATTTTGAACATTGCTCAGGAATCTAGGCTCCTTCATCTGTGTCAGAAAGCTCATGCTGGTCCAAGAGCCACGGGGTACTCAGTCTGAGCTTTTCACTTGTTAACTGTGATGTATTGCTGCCTGCTCCACTGCTCTGCCTCAGCAGTCTACTTCTGTGGGAGTCACAGTGGTGAGAAGGGTTCAGGAAGCCCCTGTGTTTGGACTTGAGTTAGTGGCAAATAAATAGAGATAGAATGCCCAGAGTCCCTGCCTGATGCAGACAGACATGCCCAGTGTGGATATGAGAGCCATAGGGAAACTGAGGGTGCATGCTCAGCCCAAGTTACTGCTGAGTGTCCTGTACATGGTCCCAGGCATCCTGGGAGCCTTTGCAACTTTGGAGTTTGCTCTTCGTGGTCAGGTTACTGAGTCCCTGCTGCTTAGGCCCCAGATTCTCTGTTACTGTGCTGAGGGCTTCCCAGGGGCCAACCAGCACTCAGCTGAAGTGGCAGTAACAGCAACTGGATGAGGAAGATGCCTGCAGCTAGACCACCCTAGGTTCTTAGAAGCTCGAATCCTGATTCCTGGGCCACTCTTCTTCTGACCACTCCCAGGGAATTGCTTTTCTCTGTAGCTGCCTGTTGTCTCTATGCCCAGCCACCCGCCTCCTGAGGGCTCCAGGCAAGATGCTTTCTTTTCTGGGCAGAGCAAGCTCGTGTAGCCTTGAAAGGAGTTGCCTGGAGAGGGTGATGGTATACTCTGACATACATCCCCATTGTGTTCCAATCTCCTCAGATCTGGGTTCTGCTCCTGCATCTCTGGACTCTCTGTGGGCTTCTCTGCTTGTCCCACGTCCCCAAGAGGAGCCCTATGGGAGCAGTGTCCTTTTTGCCCCTGGCTGTCTTTGCAGCTACTCCCCACACCACAGCCCTGCTAGTTTGGAAAGGTTCGTTGGCCCCAGGCCACCCCTTGAGACTTCCTGATGCTCATTGCTGTGTCTTAGGAAGATTCAGACTCCAAACCTAGTCCCCAGGAGCAGGGCCTACACCTGCTACAGTCTCTTAACCTTGTTTGGGTCACACCGGATACTGCCTCATCACTTCTGGCAAATCCCACTCCCTGAAGATTTTAGTAGAAATGGTGGCCAGGACACGACTATAAAGACACATTTGGGGGAGCAGGGGACCCCAGTCCTTGTGGGGACTCCTCCTTTCAGGATGTGTGCTTTCTCCCTTGGGACACAGATGCCACCTGGCTCACTTAGCACCACCCAGACCTGTAGGCTCCAGTGTCCACAAGCAGAAAACCCCTGGGGAAGCCAGGCTGACTCTCCTCTTAAAGGGGGACAGGCTTCCCGAAGACTGCTGGTGTCTGCTTATTGCTCATTCCCTCAGCCCTGACCCTGAGGGACCAGCCAAGAGCAGACAGCAGTGCAGAGGAGAGCGACTGGTCTCAGACCTCAGACGGATGCACAGACTAATCCCTGGCCGGCCGGCCGGCAGTGCTATCCACGCATCCTATTGTTGGCTCTTCTGATTGCGACTTTATCCTTCTTAATCTCCCACGTGCACCCCTCTCCGGGCCAGCGCTCTGTCCTGCACATCACCCCTGTAAGACTGTCCTTCTGATAAGGACCAGAGCTGAGGACATGCCAGCTCCTGCTGCTGTCCTTGTACACAGAGCAAGCTGGCATGAAGAGCATTGCACACCTGTGACTCCTGTGCTCTGAGCGGGGCCCTGGCAAGGTGTCAGTGTCCACGAGTGGACATGAGTGATGCCCTTCTGTTGGGACCTCAGAGCAGGCAGGGCACTGGCTGACCCACTTTTAAAGGAAAAGTCTGAAGCTTAGGGGCAGGAACTCCCCAAGACCACCCCTCCCTGGGGAGCCCCACCAGGAATCCCCAGGTTGGCTGACTTCTGGGGCACTCTCTTCAGCAACCCTGGAGTCTCTCCTACAGCATCTTCATTGGACTTGGTGGAGCTTATAAAATTCCCCAGCACCATAAATCATATGAGGGCCACTTTCTGCCTCCTGTGCTTTACGGGGTTGGCCCTGTCCCTCAGTGGGAGATTTGGTAGCTGCATTCAGGGCTCTCAGCAAGACCTCCACTCTAGGCACCACACTGTGGGTCTGGTCCTAAGGGCAGGCTGTATGGATGTGGCCAAGCAAACCCTGAGGTGGTCCCCATGACGCCTCAGTCCTGAGTCAGGTCCAGACACCTCCCTGGGGGCTCAGGTTCTTCTCTTTCTACACAGGGCTAGTTGCTAAGCATCCACCACTGTCAGGAGCTGCCAGGACCTCTTCTTTCATCAAAGTTGAGGGAAACAGAAGGAACTGAAGGGTCAGGGAACAGGGTGAACTACCTCTACTCCTCATTTGAAAGACTGGTGTGCTTGTAAAACTTTGGACATATGGCCGACTCTTCCTTGCACTTGAGTTGCTTTACCTGAGTAAAGAGGTCTGCATGAGAATTTCAGGATTTCTCTAGGCCATGGTGTCTCTTCTCATGAGACTCTTATTCTGGCATGACTGTGTGTCATTGGATAGCCTCCTAGTGCCAGGCTCATATAGATGCCGTCCCTACCATCAGTCTCCACCCTGAGACATCAGGCAGGTGGGACTAGGTCTGTGGGGTCTGGGTGGGGACAGAGACAAGCTGCCTGCATGCTGCTCTGGGCCTGGATACTGCAGGTTGCACCCAAGGGTCCTTCCTAAGGATTACTTCAGATGGACTTTAGGGAGGTGAATAGTAAGGACAGTGAGGAGCATAAGAGGTAAGGCTTTTTTTTTTTTTAAATTACATTTTTTTTTTCTTCTGGGTTCAAAGGTTTATGTGTAAAACTTTTGAGAAGTATAAAGAGGTTAAAAAAACAAACCTCCTCTCATCCATAACTACACCACACAGATAGAACCACTGTTAACATTTTCTGTGACTCCAGGGTTGTTTTTATGCATTTATATATGTTATATATTTTTAAACAAAAATAGTATCATGCTATATACATTATTTTATAAGCTTTTTCTCCTTACTCACATAGTATATTTTTTCTTCATCAGTGCATATAGGCCTTGATTTTTCCACAGGCTGTATAACATTCTCTGCTGTTGGCGTGCATATATGCTTAACGGTCCTCACAGGTGGACACTAAGAGTACTCCATATTGCCCAGGGCCATATTCCTGTTGCTCAGTCTCTGAGACTCAGGTCTGAGAAGAGCTCGTTGGCTTTGAGGGTCTGCATGTTATCAAGGCTCTGCTTCCAGTAGGGCCATGCATGTGGTCACCCTCCCCACGAGAGTATAGTGGGGAACAAGGAGGATCCGGGTGGTGCCCCACTCTGACCCTCTACCTCTCTTTTTCTCTAGGACTGAACCCATCAGAACCACTGTCTTCCAGTACCCCATGGGCTGGCCACCAATGCAAGAACTGCCTCCCTCCCTGCGGGCACCCCCTCCTGGAGGATGGTCCCTACAGTCCAGAGTCCAGTGGGGCTGAGGTCTTCTCCACCACCCCGCCTGACTTCTGGTCACCAGGCATAGTAAAGACAGTTGTTCAACCTAGGAAGCAGAGAGCCTGAGAGTATGAGCTTGGCCTCCCCATCCACCCACCATCCCTCAGGGGATATCTTGAGAAGATGGGTGAGAAAAATCTAAATGTTTATAAAGAAAATCTTCTTCAATGGTTTTGCTGGCACTCATGTTCTTGGCTCTATCCTCCTGCCTCTGTCAGTGGACAGGTGGGCTGGAATGAGACAAAATCCCCTCCAGAGTATCCTCTGCTTATAGCCCTTCTTGCTCAGGGATTGGTAGAGGCTCAGCCAGGCTGGGCACAGAGCATGCCAGTGTGGCTGAGGCCCAGATAGTAAGTGGCCCCAGGCTAGGGAAAGGAGCCCAAAGACTCTGCCAACCGCCTCAGTCCCTGAAGAGCTGCAGCCCTGTATCTGTCCAGGCTGTGCCAGTGCCAAGAATTGGGATGGCACACATGGGTCATAGAGGGGAGATCTCCGGCCTTGAGGGTACAGAGACATGGGGCCCCCAAGAGGGCAGGCCCTGGACTTGGAAGAATAATCTGTTGGCATATGCCAGATCCTCAGAGGAGACAGATCCCTCGGGAGTGGCCCCAAGGCTGCACCCTGGCCAGTGGGGAAATCACGTGGGCTACAGGAGCTCCACTTCCTCCTTGTTGGGCTTTTAGGTTCTGTGCTGGGAGATAGCTTGGCCCTTGGTCTCTAAGACTTTGGAAAGCTCAGAAATTCATGAACCTTAAAGCTGTCTCTACTGCCCCAACTTATGTGAACATTTGCCTTTCCTGAAAAGCCGTGTGAAAAAAGAATCTGAAGCCAGATCTTAGCCCCTCAAAGCGTCAGGCTCCTCACCTGTGAAATGGGCAGGTACAGGCCCCAGAAGGTGGATGGGGCAACTGGCTTTGGGTCTAAGGAGGGTCAGAGGAAGAAAGCCAGGAGTTCCAGCCTTGTGCCCACCTCTACCCATAGTTCTGGACATGAGTTTCTTGCCTGTCTGAAAGATCACAGCAGTAACTGGGTGCTAGAGACTCCTGTGAGGTCCCTCCTTTCCCAGAAGCTCCTGGGTGGTGGGACATTAACGCTACATACAGGCCAGGTGAGGGCACAGGCAGGGTATAGGAGCTAGCACTGTCCTCAAAGCCACCACCAGATCCTCCACAGCTGGGCCATGGCCCCATGCAAGGCCTACGGGGTGACGACTGGGGTGGTCAGTGTCCAGGCCCAAAGTGCCCGTGGGTGGTGGCTCAAAGAGGAAGCTGGGGGAAGGGCTGCAGGCAGCAGTAGATGTGGGGTGAGCCTGGGCACTCATGTGGTACCTATTTCATGCCACTGCGCAGCACCTGGTTGGCCGCGATGAGCATAACACTGATGATGAAGGCGATGGCGAAGGCGCAGATCAGGCTCTTGCGCACGCACGTCTGGCGGATCTGCTGGTTGGAACAGGCTGCAGCCACCCACCAGGAACACCAGGGAAAGACAGAAGGGGACAGGGAAGGGATGGAGTCAGGTCTGCACTTTGGCACATGGATTTGCCATGGGGCAGATAAGGACACAGGCTGGGGACGAGTAAGGAGGCCCCCAGAGTCCCAAGGCAGCTACTCACTCTCCACGTCCACGGGGCATTCCTCAGCAGTGCCCAGGTGACTCTCCTCTTCTGTCATGATAATGTTCTCTATGTCCTTCATAGACAGGTGCTCACAGAAGGTGTCATAGAGGAGTCGCTTCAGCTCGTCCACTGTCAGCTTCTGCATGTCACACTTGGTGGCAAAGGGACAAGCACTCTGACCATACCCAACCACAGCCCCCACCCAGCACCCTGCAGGTGCACAAGCCCAAAGACACGCCTCCAGGAAGCAGGACATCCAGTGGACAGTGCCCACCCCCATTATGATGAGGCTCTAACCATTCACAGGCCCCTCAGCACCTCCATAGTTACATGCAGAGTCCCAGTCAGCCAGAGCATACCTTCCAGAAGACAGTGTCAAAGTCAGTGCCGTGGAACTTCTCTGGGATCCCAGAGGTGGAAAGCTTGGGTCCCAGGAGTGTTACAAACTCCTCAAAGTCCACTTGGCCATCACCTAGAGTGGACACAGCACTAGTGAGTGGGTCAGACTGAGAGCATGATCAGGCATGCCAGAGTTCAGAAGACACGAAATTGGATCCTGGCCTGCCTCAGACCTGCCATGGGACCTCAACCCATTCCCTGAGCCTTCAGTCAATTTCAGGGATGCCTAATATGCTGGACTCTGAGCTAATGTTGAGGCTACCAAATGTGATGGGGCTCTACTGGAGACTGGGGGAAGAGACTGGAGAGCAGCAGATGGTCCCCAGATGTGGGAAACTCTTCTAGTACACTCAGAACTCTCCATGGCTCTTCAGCACTGTGCTGATCACCCTTTCTGTCATCCAGATGGGAAATGAGACTCAGCACGGAGCCGGCTGCCCAGACTAGTGCCTGCTCTCTGGGGGGAGAGGAAATGGGGAAGGGGCAACAGGTAGAATGAGCAGAGGGGACTTGGCATTACTAATCATTCTTAAGAGTTTTTCTTTAATAAAATTTCCAGGTGGCAAATACAGCCACCATTTGGGGGGGGGGGGTGTGGAAGCTGAGATATTTATCCCATCCTCCTTTTCCATACTTAAAATCTTTTTCAGACCACAGAGTGGGAAGGGCAGTCTTAGACCCTGTGTGTGACTGGGACTGTCACACCTCCTCTGGCCTCTACTTTCTTGGCTGAGAAGTGTTAGTAGATCACAACCACTCAGGAAGCAAAAGGCCACGGTGAACTCAGCCTCCATGGTTCAGGCCCTGAGGCCAAGATGATGGTGGGCAAGTAAACTGAGGCAGGGCATCTCACCATCCATGTCCAGCCGCTGGATAATAACCTCCAGCTCCACCTCGTTGGGCATGTAACCCAGGGAGCGCATGGCTGTTCCCAGCTCCTGCTTAGAGATGAAACCATTGCCATCACGGTCGAATACCTTGAAGGCCTCTCGGATCTCTGTGGAGGAACAGAAGGCTGAATCTCAACCCTGTCCCCGACAGCCCCTTTCCCAGATTTCTGGGATCTGACAGTTCCACTCAGGACCTAGAGCTCTGCTGAAAACCAGTCAAAGGGTGTCCGGGGCACATTCTTGGGCTGTGATCTGGAGTCTCTGGCAGGGCATGGAAGAGGAGAAAGGGTGCACGTGGCCTGAGACAGTGGCCACCCATGGGTCTGACAGCCTTACTGGCATGCTCAGGACTATACCATGCGTTGGGCACAGATTCAATGGCCAGGTTAGCGGCCGAAGGCTCTGTGCTTGACATTGTTTTGCCACATCTTCCTGCTGGGCTTCCTCTCCTAGTTCAGATTCTTGCCATCAGGTAGCACTAGCTCATGGTGGGATGGCCACTAGCTAGTGAGTGACAACTAGACTTCACAGGCCTCTGGGTTTAGGTAAAAATAGATATAATAGCTGATCCCCACCAGGCCCAGGCATGATCTCTAAGCTTCATGCGCTCCATAATACAGTAGGGAAGACTGAGGCCTGAGAATCTGAGAGAGCCTGGGAGGAATAATACAGTTGACTGGGACCTTGGGACATACGCTCTCAGGCCAGCCTTAGTCTTATCCACAGCAAATGGGTGCAGATTGTGAGCAGCAGGGAATTTGAGGGGCCCTAACCTCCCACTGTTGCCCCAACTGTCTCCCTGCTGTCTCTTGATTGTCACACCTAGCAGGGTCCTAAAGAACATTTCCCTAGAGGAAGACTTCAGTCCATTAGGTCCAGCTCCCTACAGGCTCTTTGTTCACTTGGCAGCAGCCTGGCCTTGTTCCCCTGGGTAGAATTTCACTCAGCAGGCAAAATCGTGTGTGTGTGTGTGTGTGTGTGTGTGTGTGTGTGTGTGTGTGTGTGTGTGTGCGCGAATAAAGACACACTGCAGACCTAGGATTTATGGAGACTAGCCTAGCACTGTGGATTCGAGGCTGCTACACTATCCTGCTACTTACACTGTCACGGGCCTTAGGACTCTATAAATAAGTCCATCGTTCCCCTGGCCTTAGGAGAACAGGGAGTGTGATCCAGTCTGTAGCAGGAGCCGTGGCCCACAGAAAGGTGGCTTGGCCCCAGGTCCCTTGGTTCCCGGTCCTCATTGGGCTCTTCTGTGTGGAATCGCTATGAGATCTGAAGCTCAGAGTCCCACTGTCTTGGGGACTGGTTTCTGCATCTGAGGCCTTAGGGCCAGGAAAGCAACTGTGCTGGTAGATCTGAACCAGATTTAGGGGATACTAAAAACCCTGGACCCTAGCAGCTCCAGGCCAAGTACCACCAACTTTTCCTGGGCCCTGAAGGAGGTAATGTGCCCCTTGTGGTCATAGATGACCTGGCAGTCGCCAGGGCTGCTGCAGAGTCCAGTGTCTGGATAGTGGAGGTGTGCTTTAATTCTCTACCCACCCCTCCACTTCTAACCATGCTGTCACCTTCCTGGACTGGTGTCCTGGACACAGTCCCCTGGGACTCTTCAAGCCTGGAGGACACCAAGACTGCTTTGAACCTAAAGTTTTGTCTGCAGCATTGAACTCAGATGTAGCCCAGTTTCCCAGATGACATGATCTGTCTCTCTGCCTTAAACTGGCCTTGCCTTTTCTCTGGTTTCCCATCCCTCCACATATCTGCTCTTTCCCTAAAATGGATTGTTCTGAGAAAGGTGGATCTTGTCCACAGAGTCCCCCATACCTAGAACAAGGCCTGCCACTGAAACCCAGACGTGCTGGAGGATGGAAGGACTGGATAAGCAACATGGGAGCCTGTCTCCTAGATCACTCAGAGAAAGGCCCAAGCAGAGGTGTGCGTACCTCAGTACGAGGCCTCTGAGCCACCCACAGAAGAAAGAAACAGGCTGAAGATGAGGGCCCCTGCTTCAGGTTGGTTTGAGGAGACTCTTAAGTCAGAAATTGAAGTCCTTGGAGAATGAGGCCCATTAGGGAGCTCAAGGGACAATGGTGGAGGAAGGGTACCACAGTCTTAGGTACAGTGGGAGATGCTGTGGAAGCCACCTTCTGCTGTGAGCTGAGGTCTGAGCTACAGATACATACAACCCCACACGGTTCAAGGTGACTCCCCAATTGCAGGGCTATCTCGATGCCCGTTTCTCAGGCCCCCGAGGAAAATGTACCCTCAGGAGAGACAATAACAAGCAAGCAACTCTTGGGACATATGCTCAAGGGACAGGCTGTGAGACAGCCGTGTGGGCACCACAGACATCTCTCAGGTAGGGCTGACCTCCCAAGGCTACTGGGTAAACTTACAGCTGGCCACTCTCCATCTGTGCATCTCTTCCCACCCACCCCTCCCAGCACACCTAGCCTACACCACCCCAGCCCATTTCACCTCCATCTGCCTACCGAGGCCCAGTTCAGGCATCCTCTCAGTCAGAGAAGCATTCTGATGTCACAGACCCAGGTTTGAATCCCAGCTCTGGCCCATCATTATGTTTACCTGTACAATGGGACTTTCTGCAATGATGAAATAATAATGTGCAAGTGTTTGGCTAAACCTGCCTTTGAGGTGGCCGTTGTAAATCAGACCACTCCAGATGGCAGTGTGGGAGGGAAAGGAGGTCTTTGAACCTGGGCTGCCAGGCTGGCCTGCCTGCTGCCTGGGACCAAAACCCAAGGCCTGAGTTTGAATTCTAGCTGTCCTGCTCAGCAGCCAAGACCTGGGCAAGGCATTTACTTTCCTCGTGGAGTCTCAGATGCCTTAGCTATGAGACACCCTGAGAGGGTGGGTGTCACAGTGCTTGTCACTGTACGCCATGGAAAATCACTGCTAGGTGCATTCCCCGAAAGCCTTGCTCCTTCCCTGCCCTGTGAGGCCAGGCAAAACTCATTGTACTTCATCTTGGCATGGGGATGTCTGGCCCGGAAATGGGCTGGCAGGGCCTCTAGGTTTCCAGGCTGATATTGTCCCGTACTTGACATTTTTAACCTGGCATCCCCAGACCCTCCCCAACCTGTGGAGCTGCACAGGGGCCCAAGTCTCCAGCAAAAGCAAAAGGAAACTAGCATTCTGCCAGAGAGTTTGACAGATAGGGAACACTGGAGGGGGTAGTGGTCATCCTCTGGTGGCTGCCATTCTCCGCGGCATTGGCCCTGCCCCAACTCTCCATCCTTCCTGAATTTTTGGCCTGTGCAGAGCCAGCTGCTGAGCTTGGCTTCAGGAGGCAAGGGCAGGAAGGAGGAAGGTGGCCCCACACCAGTGCCCCCACCTGGCCCCCCTCAACACAGGCTCCACAGTCAAGTGCCCACCCCAGAATCTAGCTATGTGATCATTTGCCTCTTTCCTCTTTCTGACCAGTCACTCCCATCTCTGCCCTTGAATACTGGACCCCATTGTCTCAGTCTTTCTTGTGTCCCTGGAGGTCCCTGCTTGGGAACATTTCAGAATGGGGTATGTCCCAACTATGGTGAGAACTATTCAGAAGAAATGTGGCAGCAAGCTTGCCTCTCTCACAGGGGCTGGGTGGGCCTCCAAGTTAACTCTGCCTATCTCATAGCCATGCACAGCTCCCCATGGCCACAGGTCCCCAGTCCTGGCCCCCAGCTTTTCTTTTTGGCTCAATACCCATGCACCGTGCTGCCACCCTACATAATTCAAGCTCATAGGGTGCTTTTCCTAAGTCTCTTATGCTGTTACATTTGGGTCCTCAGCCTCCATTGCCAGGCCCTGTGCTTAGTACTCCCACAGTATTCTCTGCCACCATCCATCCTGGGAATGACAATGGAGAATCCAAAACTCATAGGCAAATGATTGTCCAAGTTCACTCCGTGAACCAAGAATGTGGAGATTCGAACCCAGTGCTGCCTGGCTGTTTGCAACTCGCTCCCACATTCCCCTCCTCCCTTTCTGCTCCTGGCCCTCTTCCCCACGCAGATTGACTGCCCCCCTCCTGGATTTCTGCAGCAGGCAGGCACAAGGTGTCTGCAGCATTTCATCCAGGACCATTGACTCCCCTATCTAGTCCATGCGGCCCCCTTACTGATTCCTTCCAGCAATGGGCTTGGATCTTACCCCAACTGCCCTGGGACAGGAATGCTGGTGTGTCCTGGAGCGGCTGAGGGACAAAGGTGGCATCTATACAAAGTATAGCCACTCTGCACCCAACCTGGAATTCAAGCCCACTGCAAGACACCCAAGGAACGAGAATCATGGAGAACTCCCTGCCTTCGTGTGTAGATTCCCGCAGGCAGCTGCTGGCTCTGTGCCCTCCACCTGCCAGCCACAGGGATGGCCCTGTCCTTCGGGTGCCTCCCTCCCTGCACAGGGCCCCTCCGCTAGCCCATATGGGGATCAGAAAGGAGCAGGGAATGTGTTTGGTGCGATGGTGACTAACACCACTGGGCTTCTGCCAGAATTCCGCTGGATGGCTCAGACGGATGCCTCCTTGCCCTTGTACTGCCCACTGTACTCACCCCTGCATGCCAGACTTCCTCAGCTTCTCGCTTATCCCGAGTGTGCACTCTAGGACCAGGGGATCAGGAGTGGAGGGACTGAGTTAGATCTGGAACTGGGGAGCCAGGGCTATGGTGGAGATGCTGTGAGCAAAGAAGTGAATAAGGCCAAACCTGCTTGGGGTCTGTCCCAGGGACGAGAAAGGGTTGGATGAAGGCTTCTGCAGTGGCCCAGACTAGGAGGCAATAGAGTAAAGGAAAACTGCCCTGTGCCCTGTGCCCTGTGTCCCTCCAGGACCCTATCACCTCCCCCCTTTCCCTTGCTCTGAAGGAGGCTCTGCTTTGGTCCAGACAGGACAGGACCTGGGTTTCACCGGGTGAATGCTAAGGTCAGGTCAGGGACAGCATCCTTCCATCTGTCCAGCCTGTGTTGAGGCTGAAACCGCTTCTACAGTTTTCCTTGTATCTGAGTTCATTGGGGCTGGCTGTGGGAAGCTGGTGTCTGGTGGCCTGTGATGCAGGGAGCATGGTAGGTGCTTCCCCTTTCTCTCCACAGTCTACTCGCCCAAAATTTGCCCCAGACCAGGCCTGGACTAAGGGAGGACTTTCTGAACGGCTCCCCCTCTGCTCCCGCTATTGTCCTTTCCTGTGTCGGTCCCTCCAACGCACTTCTATGAGCCCAGATGAGACCCCAGAGCTGACTCCAGGGATGGGAGACAGGGCCATTCTCTGGGTAATATCAGCCCCTCCCCCAGCAGCCGACAAACATCCTAAGGGACCAAGACTCCCATCAGCTTGGTCAGACTCCACTCCATATGGGGCCTTAAGAGGCCTGGGGGAGGGGAATCTTGATCATACCCCCGCCCCCAATCTCAGCAGAGAAAGAGCTAAGAAGGCCCCGGGGGTCTCACTGCGCCCCAGGACACTCAGTCCGGGAACCCTCACCCCTGCGTGCTGCGCTGATCTTTAATAGCCAACTGCCTGCGGTCCCTATTCCCGAAAGGCACAAGGACTAGGGTCGTGGGGGGAGGCTTGGGTTCCGGCCTCTGCCTTTCCCTTCCAGGCTTCGCTATCGCGACTGAGCCTCCCAATCCGGCCACTTGTTGTCGCCACCGCCTCCTGGCCGCTTTGGCAGCGCACGGGTTGGGGGGTCCCTCGCAGGGCCGCAGAAGGGGATGAGGGCAGCCCGGCACCCGGCAAGAGCGGGGCAGTCGCCCTCTCCCCTTCTCCCGCTGCCGGAGCAGATTGGATTCTGGAGGCGACACGAGCGGAATGTCAATAGGAGCGCAGAGCCACGGGCGGGCGCCGCGGAAGGGATCAGGTTGCGGGCGCTCCGGCAGCGGGCGCGGGGGAACCCAACTCGGACCCCCCGCTTCAGCCCCCGCCGCCTTGCCGCACCGTCACCGCGGCCCGCGCGGCCCAGTGACCCCGCTGCGGGGCCCCGCAAGTTTCCGCAGCGCCCGGGGGCCACGCGGGCAGGGGCCGCGCTGTCCCCGCGCCGCGGCGACCCCTATCGCGGAGCTCCGGGCCGCCGGGCCATCCCGCCGCCCGCGCAGCCGCTCATCCGAGTCGCGCAGCAGGGTCCTCGGCGCCCCCCAGCCAGCCAGCGCGGCACCTGGGCGCACAGGTAGGAGGAGGGCGCGTGGCCGGGGTCCCGGCTGGGCACTCACCCTCCAGCTCGTCCTCAGGGATATCCACCGGGCGCTGCTCCGACAGCAGGTTGGGCACGGTGTAGATGCCCCGGTACATCAACGCCGCCGTCACCGGGTGGAACGGCATCTTGGAGGCTCCGCGCCCGCCCGCCCGCCGCAAACTTTGAGGCTGGGTCTCATGGGCCGCCGGCGGCCCCGGGGGCGGCTGGAGCGGGCGGGGCGCGCGGTGCGGCGCGCGGTGGCGGCGGCGAGGTATGGGGCACCCGCCCGGGACCTAGCGCCCCCGCGCCCCGGGCCGCCGGGCCATGCCGCCGGCTCCCTCTTCGGGCTCCCGGCCGGGGCCTCGCAGCGGCAGCGGGGGCGGCTCCGACCACCGCGCGCTGCGCTCCCTCCGCTCTGCCCCGCGCGCTCCGCGCTGCTCGCCGCCCGCTCGCTCGCCCGCTTGCTGGTGCGGCCGCCCGGCCCGCCGCTCTGGCTCCCGCAGCCGCCGCCGCCTGCACTCTCGCTCGCTCGCTCGCTCGCTCTGTACGGCGCTCGCCGCGCTCCCGTCTCCCCCGCCCGCCCCTCCCGCCCCCGCCCCTTCCCGCCGCCGGCCCCTAAGCGGCCGCCCCGAGCCTGCCCCGGCGCCTTCTCTCCTGTTCGCCCCGATTCTGCTTTTCCCTAGTCTGCTTCCGATTGCTGTTTCCCGCACCCCACGTTCTCAGCCAGCGGGACTAGGGTGGTGTGGACTGGGGGTGGAGCTGTTCCTTGTACCCTCTGTCCCACCTGTCCCCTCTAGCCCTCCCCCAGCAAGCACGGAGAGATGGGAACTAACGCCTAGACACCCAGAAAGGTGAAGTTGCTCCAGGCACCGGGGTCCTCAAAACCAGTAATCCTCTCGTGTTGGTGCCAGAAGAGGTTCCAAGGTAGGGAAACTGAGGCTTAGAAAAGGACGTTGGCCAAGGTCACCAGGCAGGGCCAGGCACCGATCTGCAGGAGACTGGCCTGTGGCTGACACCAGCAGCTGACTGGAACCCATAAGGCGGCTCTAGTCCTGGATCTTTCTTGAGCCCTTGCCACTCCATCTTACAGAGCAGGAGCCAAGGTCTGTCTCATGTCCCCAGGAGCATTGAGGAGGAGACAGATGACCCAGAGCCTGTTGGTCACAAGGCTGCAGGTTAGACCTTCCTTGGATCTTGAGCATGTGAGCTACGGGAGGGGAGCAAGTGTCTGAGGGGCAGCATGTGCTTGTGTTTATCTTTATCCTTCGTCCGGGACATTGCGTACATGCGTTTTCAAATCCACATGCAGATGAGTGTCTAAAGTGTGCATGATCACCTACATGTGCCAGGACTGTGAGCTGGCAGGAAAGGGCCTAAGTCCAGAGACAGGAGCGAAGGCCCTTGAGCTGGGGGTAGCATGTATACATAAGCACAGATTTATGTGTACATGTACCATTATGGGATATGGTGCCCCTCTGGCCTGGGTGGGCCTCAGCTGGCCTCGGCCTCATTTTTGGAACACCATTGAACTATCTCCCTGCCCCCTTGGGTCCAATCAGCCAAAGGCCCCAGCAGGAAAGCTGATTGCCACAGCCCTGCCCCGCCATGCCCTTCCCAAACTGATTACATTTTTCTGCTTGTTTCTGCATTTGTTGATAATTAATTATAGCCCTGTCTTAGGCCCAGAGAGATGGGCCTCAGTGAGAGACACCAGCCCCTGCTACCCTGGGCCAAGGCCTGAATCTTTCAGCTCTTGGCCATGCTCTGAATCTCTCATAGGCATATGAAACCTGTAGAGAAGGCAGACAAACCCCAGCTGTCATATGTATGTCTGCCCCAGGCCTCTGGGCCAGCTTGCCGCCTGTTCAGACCTGGGGCTGGAGTTTTATGTAAGAACGCCAAGAAAAACCCCCGTCACCCACCCCCGGCTCTTCTTGACCATCCACCAAGTGAGCTGCATCTTTGTAATCCTCTGGGATTTCTAATGGAGCAAAGCTGCGACACAGAAAGAATCAGCCACCGACCCAGCCGACCCTGGGCCCTTGCATCTTATACCTTGTTCTGATGGGACTTTAGTCAACATCCCAGGCCCTTAGTTTCCCCACATGTGAGGTAAAGGTGGCATTGTACCTCTCAGGCAGAAGTGAGAATAAAGTGATTTAAAGTGAATGGTTCCTGACAATGATCCCTGCATCTCTTGGGGGGGTTCCCATTATCACTAAATCTCCCCCCTCCCCAGGAATATGACCTAATAATCATAGTGTCAAGTATTGGTTGAGGGGCGATCTGTAAATGCCTCATTTGCTAAGCCTTCCCAGACAGTTTTCTGTTGGGCTAAGGGAGAAAGCGCTGGCACCTACCGACAGACTAACAGGAAACAACATCTCTTGGTGCTTTCTTGGGAAGCTGCCACAGCTGGACAAGGCAACTCCTTCAGTCCCCTGAAGCCCTGGTCTTGCTGCCCAGTCAGGTAAATCTCAAAAGAGGAGGCAGAAAGGAGTCAATAACAAACCAAGGGACATCCCTCATACAGACAGGCCCTGCAAGTCTGTGCCAAAAGTACAGGTGTCCACAGATACAGGGATGGCCCCCCAGCCATTGACCTTGGTCTGCATCCAAGGGGTCAAGCTGTCCAATCATATGACCAAGGTACTTCCCAGAACAGGTATCCTCCAGATCAGAGTGGCAGGCTGTCTGGGATGATGGCTTTAACATCATAGTGTACCACACTCTCTTGGGCAGTATTTGGCATTTCAGTCTCCTGGTGATTCAAATGATCCTTCCACTTTCCTCTGATGCAAAGCCACAGCCCAGGACACTAGCTGCTGACCCAGCAGGCTGCCCATTAACACTTCACTTTGAGTAGCTGTACTTGTTCCCATTTGCCTGCTGGCTGGGGACATAGGACATATCTGGGCTATGTGTACAAACTGCCTGGTCCTCTCTCCTCAATGCCTTGCTTCCATTCATAGGCAGGGATGTGCCTGCTGAGGGAGCTGGAGAGACCAAATGCAGCTGTAGAGCCATTTGAGGCAGAGTGGGAGATGGAGCCCAAGGTAGAGGCAGGGGCTCCCAAGGCCAGGCCTTGGGGTGTGCTGGCCCTCCCTGCTCTTCTAAACTCTGGGAACTTGGCTGCTTTCTCAACCTCCTCCACTTTCCAGTGCTGTGTATGACATTCAGTGGACAGACCCCATATGCCAAACCCTACATTCGATGCCACTGTGAAGGCAAGGAAATGCTTGTGACTGGGGCCCACGAGATCAACAACCTCAGGTCTGCTGGGTATGATCGAGGCTGAAGCTCTGCTGTCGGATGTAGGTGGGGCAAAGCTTTTACAAAGGGCCATGGAAGTGGGGCTTTAAAAATCTCAGGGCATGGGGTCAGGAGAAGAGATGTGATGAATAGTCAGAACTCTTAAATGGGAACACATCTATGTGCAGAACTGTAAGGCTCTGATTTCATCAAGGCAGCCGAAGTCTGTTGTGAAGAGGTTAGAGGTGTGAAGGTCACTCTTAGCTTTTGAAGGCAGGCTCTGGGAGCTGGAGGGGTGGCTCAGAGATTGAGAGTTCTTTCTGTTCTTCCAGAGGACCCGGGTTCAATTCAAGTGTATGGCAGCTTACACCTGTCTGTAACTCCGGTTCCAGGGAACCTGACACCCACACACAGACACACACGGAGGCAAAACACCAATGAACATTGAAAAAGGAATTTAAAAGGCAGTTTTGGAGTCTGCATCCCTCAGGTTCCCCACATGTGGGCTGGACTTAGGCAGATGAACACGAACACCTGTCATGTGAATAAGAGAGTGAATGAATGAACCAGTCACCCAGCTGCCCTGTCCTCTCTGCACATCAAGGGAGCAGACGGTGCAATCACAGAGTGTGAATTATGTCTGTCGCTCCCCATCTGGGGGGAGGAGCTACTACCATCACACTGTGCTCCTTGGGTGCCCACTGGGAGATGCATGGGCTCCAGGCCTTGGGGGGGGGGGCTCTCATGGACCTCTGGGTTTATCCTCAGCAAAAGAGGCTGGAGCTTAAGGAAAGGCAATTCACTCACTGAAAGCTGAAACTGTTTTCTCAACAGGCCTCACAGCGAGAGGTCCACCAAGCTCAGGCGGACTCTCCTTCCTCAGAGCAGAGGCCTCTCCTCAAGATAACACACATTTCCTGGCTGCACCTGCCTTCTGACATCCTCGGCCTCTAGCCACACATGTTCAGCACCAGGGAGAGCGCCCGGCAGAGCTCTGGCAGGCCTTGAGCTGAAGGGAAGCCGTAGCACCCAGGATAGCCTGCCAACCAAGACGACCTGAACCAGAGGAAGGAAGCCAGACTTGAGGGAAGGTAAGCACCAAGGTCATGTCTGCACCATTGGTCACAATGTTGCCAGAGCCAAAGGCCTGACTGGAGAGCAGCTATATGATAGAGAGGTACAGGTTGGGGAAAGTGGGGTGTCTAGGGACAGCAGAGGGTCTGGCCTCTGCTCCTTGCCTAGAGAACAACATTGTTCCAAGAACCCAGTGGGGACAGTGTCTGGAGGTAAATAAAATATTCATTGTCCAGGCACTCACTTGAGGAATAATGGAATTTATAAGCTTGCAGACACAGGCTGGGCCAGGAGAGGGTGCAGTCTGGAACCTATGGACCTCATTTGCTTTGACGCCTGTCCTGTACTGAACACCCCTCTGAACCCTCAAAGTCATGAAGGTCATGGGATCAAACCTGACAGCATGAGCAGTCATCTGAGAGACACTGGAGAGAGCAGTCCTTAAATCTGTTGCTCTTCCGGAAGCAACTTTGGATGAAAAAGAACCTGGAGGTGGGGTGTGGGTTTCAGGGTGATGGTGATGAATCCTGACCACAAGCCATCATTGACTTTGTGCCCTGATGGTGGCAACTGTCTTGGCCTCAGTTTCCTGTCTTGTGGCAGTCCATAGGCTGCCACAAAGATCTGTTGAGTAATGAAAGTGACAGTAGCTGGTGCCACTGTTCCTGGCTCTAGACTTTCTGAGCCTATCTCTAGCTCCCATGATCCCCTGAGCCTAGGAGTGGCCTCACCTAGCTTTACTGAAACAAGCTGAATGACAGAAGAGAAGTGACCACAAATAGAGAGACACTTATGACCCTCAGGTCAAAGTTGGCCATCAGTAACCATAGAAACCTAGCCCACCACACACATTCAGGCATACAGCCCCTTATCCTGAGAAAAGCTGCTTGCACTGAGTATACTTTAAAAGCTCAGTAGGAGCCTCCAGGAGAACAGAGAGAAAACTGGAAGGGGAATCGGGTTCAGTCGAGGTAGAAGAGTTTGGGGTGTCTTGCTCAGAAAACAACAGGGACCCCGTCCCTGTACCTTAGGCCTCAGTCTTCCCCTCAGGAAAGTGGGAACCTCTGGCTGGAGACTGGAAGAACTCCAGGCTGTGGGGCAGCATGGGAATCGGACTTTGCAAGGAGGGGATGGAAACACGGTGCCATCAGCCTTGCCCTTGCTCTGGGTACTCTTCTTAAGAGAAAGCTGTAGTTGTGGAGATGAGGTGCAAGGTGGCTGCTAATAGCTCTGGCCTCCCAGACTTCTGTCTCGGTCTGTTGCTTATAAGTACAACCTTCTGAGGTAGCTGCTGAGTCCATCCAGGCCAATGCAATGCCACAGTTGGGGGTGACGTGTCAGTGGAAGTTACCCCAGAGAAAGACTAGGACCCTGCAATTCTTTTCTCTTTCAGTGACATTAAGGCTTACGGGGTGCTGAGATGTGTAGATGTGTAGATGAGGTGGGGTGCTGAGGTGTGGAGATGAGGTGGGGTGCTGAGGCGTGGAGATGAGGTGGGGTGCTGAGGCATGGAGATGAGGTGGGGTGCTGAGGCATGGAGATGAGGTGGGGTGCTGAGATGTGTAGATGAGGTCTGCAGCCTGGAGACACAGAGCTTGGGCTCATCCTCTGGCGGCATCTAAAGAGCAAGTCATTGGATCTCTAAGAGTCTGAATATCTCCCCTGGGAAAAAAATGAGGAACCCAGAAAGAATAAGATATGAAGGGATTGGTCCCAGGGTCCAGGACAGCATAAACATTTCCATGGGGTTGTTGATGTCAGAGACTTCAGGTAGACCTGCCTTCTTGTGCGTGGATGCAGCCCATTTGCATACCTCCAGGGACAGAGCTTTCTGCCCAGAGGAAGGGACCAGTATGTACCAGTTCCTGGACTCTGCCTTTGTATGCAAAGATCTTTCCTGTTTCCACACGAAGCACTGAGGGCCCTAAAGGAACACTAGTGTGGTCTCTGGGATAGGGACATTTCCTACAGTGTGAAGTCCTTTCCTCATGCAAGCCCGTGAGCAGAGAAAGAAGCCAAAGAAGACAACAGGCACTGCAAGGCCAGAGGGGATGGAAGCCCCCTGTCCCTCATTCTGTGGCTACTGAGATCAGCCTGGCACCAGCCCGGAGCACAGGGAGTGTGAGAGGTGAAGATGAAGGCCTTGCCTCTGGAGGAGCAGATCTGTGCGACACTGGGTTATAATCCTCTGGAGTCCCAGTGTTAGGGAACTGGGTTAGCTGGAGGCATTGGGGGTAGTAGGTGGAGATTCCTTCCAGGGCCAAGCCAGGTCTCTGTCCCCCATGGCCCACAACACAGCATCATGTTGAACCTACTTGATGATAAACCAGCTGCAGTTTAACTGGTAATTAATCCTGGACAGGGCAGCAATGGCGTTACTAATTGGATCGTTAGAGATCTGTGCTTTATGGCTGCGTAATTAGAGAAGCTGTAGGGGGCCAGGGTGAACTGGAGGGGGCATGCGGGGCTGGGGGCAGGGCACAGCAGACAGCACCCCTTACCAGGCCATAGCTGGGTTACCGCAGGACCTCTGGTCTGCTTACCTTCCATGCTGGGCCCTAGGTGTGTGAGTAGGGGGGCTGGCAATAGCCCTACATACCACCTCTCTAAAGTCTGGATCCCACTATGTTGGGAGGTGAAAATTTTTGCAAAGTGCTATTTGAGCCCCTCCCCCCAATCTCATAGCTCAGTTCATAGGGGCAGAGGGACACCTCTTTGTGTTCTCCAGGCTCACAGGGCTAGCTATAAAAGGTCCACTGATTGCTTATTGCTACCTTTTTACGGTGCTAGGAAGGAAGCCCAGGGCTTTGCAAACACTGGACATGCTATCTACACGTTCCCAGCCCCCAAAGGAAGATTTTAGAATAGGAAGGGTTATTGTGTCCATCCTCTGTCAGTTCTCAGCAGAAGACATGTGTGCTCTATGATTAATTTCTCATACACACGCGTGACATATGCTGACCAGCCCTGGATACCAACATGTGTTCAGTCTTCATGCACACATGTGAACCATGAGGGTGAGTGTGAAGAATTGTGGGGGGCCTGGCTCCTGGCCCAGACTCATGGGATAGACAGACATTGTAAAATGCATTGTGGGTAATAGGAAGTGGGGCATTCCTTAGATTGAACTTAGAAAAATCTAAAACAGTGCCTGGCACTGAACAAATATTTGTTGGACTCACTAGTGAAAAATGGGGAAAAAGGGAGATTGGGCCCCTGTCTCTAGGCCCCGCCCACTGGGCCCCTGTCCTCTAGGCCCCGCCCACTGGGCCCCAGCCTACAATGCTCCAGCTGTCCATGTTGAAGGGCCTCCAAGGCCAGCAGCGCCCCTTTCCTCACCCTGTACCTTCACCCCCTCTATAGTCTAGCAGGCTCCCCGAGTTTTACCTGTTCATGACAGAATGTCAGATCCCCTCCTGCCTCAGGGCCATCTGCCAGACATGCTCTCTTCATAGGCTCCTTCACGGCTCAATTATGGCTCTTTCAGGTCTTAAAGGTCCCAGGTCCACTTTCTTCTTCATTCTTCTTTTCCTTCCTTCCTTTCTTTATTTCTTCTTCTTCTTTCTTTAAGGATTATTTTTTAAATTTTGTATTTGGATGTGTGTTGAGGTATGTGCAGCACGTGTGTGCAGGTGCCCGCAGAGGTCAGATTTCAAAGAGCTCGAGTTACAGGTGGTTGTGAACCACACCGTGTGGTACTGGGAACCAGACTCGGGTCCTCTGGAAGAGCAGGCAGTGATCTTAACAGCTGAGCATCTCTCCAGCCCCCAAAGTCACCTTTCAGAGAGTTCTTCTCTGGCCACCTTAGCTTTAAACTAACCAGGCAACCAAACAGAGAAGCGACTTGCCTTATCCTTACCCTGGTAATGTATTTGTCAGTGTGACCCACAGCAAATATCTGGACCTTTCTTGTCTCATCAGGATTTTTCTCAATGCTGTAATAATTGTTGAATAAAATGAAGGACTTGAGGCTGCTTACAGATGTGTCCCTTGGAGGCCAAGTCATGTTGTTGAGACTTGGGGGTTGAACAAGGGCTAGAGTCAGAGAACATGGTGTTTTGAAGGATACCCCTGCCTGGGATCTGTTCCTGGCTGACCCAGTTCCCAACCCTAAACAACACCACAGCAGGAGATGGTACCCCAGCACCCTATGTCAGCAAATTACTTGGGAGGCAGTGTTTGAGAGATAAAAACCCTGTCCTGCCAAAAAGGGTAGCTGCCACCTTCAGCTAGGTCATCAAATGGGCTCTGCCTGATTTTTTTACCTTCCCCCTTAAATAGCTGCATCCAGATTGGGCATTGGGACCCGAGGATGGCCCCGCTTGGGCAGACACTAGACTGTGGGTTACAGGGAGGGACCGTGGATGAACACCCCCTGAACACAGGTGAGTAGAGCTGAGCCCAGCAACACGCTGCCCACCTGCCTGGCCTGGCTGCCTCAGCAGGCCAGGTGATGTATGACCCACCACCCTGCCAGGAAGTGACAGCGGATGAATGGGCAGTGCTGGGAAGCAGGCTCAGAGCCAGGTGCTGTGAGCATTAGGAGGCAGGAATCTGGCTCTGAAGAAACCATTCCGGGAACGTCACCTTCCTGACCCAGGGCAAGATGGGAGGCAGAGACTGTCTTGGGCATGATGCCCATGCTCTAGTCTTTAATGTGGGGCAGTACAGGAATCAAGAGTTACAGGGAGATTTGATTTTCTCATCTACAAAATGGTGAACAAGGAATCATAAGGAGACAACATGGACTGTCCACTGAGAGAGAGCCCTCAGACTCAGGCCTGCTGCAATCTGACACTCCAAGTCCTGGCCCCTGAAACCCTTCTTCTTCCTCTCTGCATGTCCGAATCTGAACCTCTCTCTGGATGGAAATAAGGCCCGGGTAGCCCCTAAGACCCTCCCTCCCATCTCTCAAATGAGAAATTTAGTATAAGGACTTGGCAAGGTCAGGGCCAGACCTTAGAAGACCCCTCCTAGTAGGGCTTGAAAGGAGCCCTCTCCCCACTGTGGTCCCTGGGTGTTAAGTGCCAGCTGCCTTTGCTGCCCAGCAGGGATAAGGGACAATCAGGGCAGTACTAGGTACAGGGAAGGAGGCTGGGGGCCAGTGCAGCTGCTGTGACCGAGTTGGGATGCGCCAGACGCCTCTGTGAGCTCTGTCTGCATCCAAGGAGACCAGGACATCAGGCGGACGGTGTGTCCTTGCAGTCAGGGCCTGGAAAGAGATGAGGAGGGGGGTCATTTTGGGGACCCAGGCTGTTTGTGGGACCAGGCATTATCTCCTGCCATCTGCTCCCTTACCCTACTCCCCAGAGGATTCTGGACACTATGGGGCCTCCAGTGACTGTGGACATGACACAGGTATACACGGTTGGTGGCTGGGATTGCACACAAACATGCAGTTAGTGGGTATTTGATGGGGGTATATCCATTAATGGTCTGACATCTGGATCCCAAGGACCAAGGTTTTGGCAGAACAGGTAGAGACACATGTGGATCCATGTACCAGTGTGAGTGTGTGTACACCATCCACATCTGGTGAATACACACTAAACATGCATTAAGCCTGCTCAAACAGCCCCAGGTAAGATGAAGGCCAGTCCCATTGTCAGGTGGCAAAACTGACAACAGAGGCCTGGCTCAGGTTGCTGTGATGCTGCATAGGAGTCTAGGTCAGTGAGCCCTGCCCTGTCCTCTGTACAAAGTGGTAGTCAGGCTAGAAAGTGTCCCTCCCATGAGGGCTGGAGAAATGACACATGACTGCTTTTCCAGAGGATCCAGGTTCAATGCCCAGCACCCACATGGTGGCTTGCGACCATCTATAACTCCAGTTCTGGGGGACCTAACACCCTCTTCTGGCCCCGATGGGTACCAGGCAGACATGCGGTACACATATCCACGCAGGTACCAACGTAGCAGGACAGGCCCTGCAGGAGTTGGAGCCATTTGCTTCATTTGGAGAGGGGACACATCACTCAGTCCCCGATCTCATTTGTGCAATGGACCCCAATCACTCCCAGCCTCTTGATATACAGAATTGGTGAGGTCTTAAATACCACATCCTTCCATGAGTCAGGGCTGGGGACCCAAGGTCACCTTAGGGACAAGACAATGGTTCTGAGCCCCACCCGGTACAGGCTCTCCTGCTGGGCTGACATCTGGGAGAGGAGGGGAGCCTGAGGCGGGGGATGAGGGCGCTAAAGGGAAGCTAGGCTGGGCGGCAGGCCTTCTGGTTTAGTTAGTGAAAGGATTTGTCATTTTAATGATGTGATATTTCTTGCCTGGCTCCTGTCAGTGGTAGCGAGAGAGACAGCTGCCTCTACAAGTGAGGAGTGCTGGACTGCTGGGGGCAGACCTGACACCCAAGCCTGTCCAGGCTGAGCTGGATGAAGTTGGAATTTAGGGGATGGAGCTTTCACTTCCAGCCCAACTTGGCCTGTTGCTCTGTGTGACCTTGGGTGAGTCTATTTCCACTTCCAAGCCCGCTTTATTTCTAGACTGGGATCAGTACCCCAGTTCCTGGCACAACCACTGTTGATTCTAGTCCAAGCCCTTCTCTTCTGACACCCCACTCCCTTACCCCCATCTCACACCAGGATCTTACACGTGTCATTTCCTTCTTCATTTCTAGGACCTTTGTAAGAGTTGATCATCTACCTGGTTTGTCAGGTCCAAGGAGGCATTCAGTTACCCTGCCTCCCGGTTACTTGGTGACTCTATTGGGCTTAGCGCTACGTTCCAGCACACAGTAGGTCCTGGATAAGTATGTGTTGAATGAGCAGCCCCAGAGCTGCCCTCCTCATTCCCTAGGACAGCTTTGGAGTGCAGGTGGCAGTGAGGGTGGCCTGGTGGGCGGCCTATCCATCAGCCTGGCAGTGTGCCTGACCAGATGGAGCTCAGCCCCTGGGGGGGGGGGAGAAGATTCATCACCCACAGTAGGTGGCAGGCATGTGGGCGTGCCTATCCAGCCCCTTGTGGGACCCCCATCCATCATGCTGTACAAGGGAGTCTAAGGAGGTGAGCCAGGCTGTGGCCTCGAAGCAGACTTCTCAGGATGGGTCCTCCAGATTTCAGCTCTGTAGTACTAAGGGAAAACTGAGGGGTAGAAGGTAACAGGAGTTCAAAACAGGGGCTGTAGGGTGATACCAACGAACATTTGGGTGATACCTCCAAGTATCACCTGTTCGATCCTCTGGGAGTTTCTGAGAGCTGGGAGCCCACTTCTCTGTGAGGAATAGTTTTATGGAGAAAATCATAATGTCTGGCATACAGATGGTGCTCAGCCAGGTTATGTGATGCCCCCAGGCTAGAGGAGGAAGAGGTGGTTTCCAGTGGCAGGGCCACCACAGTGAAGGAGACTTTGATGGATGCTCTCCCTGCCAGTGAGACTGGAGGAGGGTCAGTTACTGATGACCAGGCACTCAGTGATCACAGCTCAGCTGGCTGACCAGCTGGCCTGGGGGACATGAAGCTGCAGCCTCTCCCAGCCCTCATGCCCATTTTCTGGGAGACCACTGTCTCCTGAGCCTTTTGATTATGGAAAGGAGCCCTTTCTGAGTCATTGTTTCACCTGTGTGGCTCAATGACCCTCCAGCTTGAGGTCTTCCTACTACTGGAGAGGACTCACCAGACAATACAGATCAGACACTCCCGTGCTGGGCCAGAAGGTTGACAAGGAAGCCTGGGACATTTGCTTGCCCTGAGCACTGGGGAGGTTGCAGGTGGGTCTGAACTGTGCATTGGGCATAGACCCAACAGATGAAGCAGAGTATTAGGGGACATTAGCCCTTTGGTGTCACAAGCTCCGTGGTAGTTATGGGCAGTGCTCAACACCAGGTGCCATGCACGCACTCTGTGGGCATTATTTCATTTACTCACACAGCAGACATTGATGGTTCTGGTTTCCAGCTGAGCAAACTCAAAGAGAGATCATGACTTTTGGGGCATCTTGCAGCAGAGAGAGCGGCGTTTGAGCTTATCGTTTGTATTCTTTTCTTCCTAGCAGGGTTACCACGATCTCTCTCCTCTTCAGTGCCTGGGACTGTCCTTCCAGAATCGGATGCTCCCTGGACAGTGCATATCATTCTGGAATTGTTCCACACTGTTGAGTTCCCCAAAGGATTGCTGGTAACTCAGAGAAAGGAGTCCTATTCTTTGGGGATAGGGTGGTTGTCCTCTGAGGCTAAGTGCAGGATGAACCCAGGCACGGGAGGTATTGGGGCTCAAAACAACTGTGAGAAGTCACGTGGGTCTTGAGTTCATTCTCTCTCATCATACAAATGAGCAGAACACACAGGACCCTTTAGGGCCTCCCATGATGCCTCAGGGCTGAGGTGTACACAGCATCCAGGCCTCTCTTGGGACTGTTATGAAGGTTAAAGCTTGAGGAAAAATGCAAAGGCTGCTTGATGCAGCAGTGCATGTCTGTACTCCCAGCACTAGGAAGGCAGAGGCAAGCAGAACTCTGTGAGTTCGAGGCCAGCCTGGTCTACTTAATGAGTTCCAAGACAGTCAGGGCTGCCTAATGATTCCCTGTCTTACTTAGTTCAGAGGCTAGTTAGCAAGCTGACTCAATGTAAAAATGCTTGCCATGCATGCTTGGTGATATGAGTTTAATTCTTGAAACGCACATAAAGAGAACCAACTCCACAAAGTATCCTGTGAAATGGGCAGCCCCCTCCATCTCACACACACACATCCGTAATAGTAACAGTAATAATATTAACAAATTAAAATAATGTAATACAGAGCCTATGCTGTACACCTGTAATCTGAACACATCTGAACACTTGAGAGGGAAGAACAAGACAACCTCTCTGAGTCTGAGGCAGCCTGGGCTACATATTGAATTCTGGGCCAGCTAGGGCTACATAGGGACACCCTGTCTCAAACAAACAAACTGATTTCCCGATGAATGACATGAACCTGTACCCCCAGCACTATGGAGGCAGAGACAAGAGATCAGGAGTCTGAGGTCATCCTCCTGTCCGTTGTAAGTTTGAGGCCAGCCTCGGATATATGAAATGTTCTCTAAAAATAAAAATTTAAAAATGCCAAAGGCAACATAAGTTACTATTGTTATGAATTACTCTTATATTTCTCAGGCTTGACAAGAGCCAGTGTTTAAGAGACAATGATCTTGATCCCATGAACACAGGATCTGTCCTTGGGTGGGGAGGAGGCTCTGGTGGTGTCTGGATGGGCTGTGAGGGGCCGAGGGAACCTAAGGAGGAGTTTTGCTGTCCAGCTAGTGGAGCAGAGAGACTCTAATGAAGTGAGTTAGCTCCAGGCCACACTGATTTCACGTCTCGATGGCCACTTCTCAGCTGGTAAATGTCACTGGAGAGTAGCAGACATGCCTGGCAATGACCCAGCTGCAGATGGGGGTGAGTTGGCTGTCAGAGGGTCTGAGGATGCCTTGGGAATGCTGATGCAGGGCCAGGGTCCCTGTCCCTGTGGACTCTCTTGCAAATATTCCAGGATGGCTGCACCACCCAGTCTGTCACTAACCTGGGGATGCTTGTAACTGCCAGTACCACTTCTGACCCTCAACAATGCAAACTCTAGCCAGTTCTTGGCTGGTCACATTTGCCTTTCAGAGGTTTCAAAAGAGGGTCCCAGATGCCTTGGGCTCCTGAGTGGTACGTAGAACCATGCGGAGCTCTCTGGGCCCATGCCTTGAGCTGTCTCCTTCAATAACTGATTCAGGACAAGCAAACAGTACCCAGCTAGAAGCACAGCAGCCGGCCTCTCTTAATATGCTCCTGCTGCAGCAGGCATTGGCTCAGAGCCAAGGCTCCCTGATCTAATGTGGTCCCAGGAAGACCCTGTAGTGGGCTCAGAAGTGACTCTTATTGGAAAGGGATGTGAAGCTGGGAGGTCAAGCAGCAATATGGGCCAGATTATCCTCACATGGTCCTTGTGAACCCGAGCCTTCCACCCAGCCCCTACTTCAGTGTATCTCAAATCAACCTCCTGAGGGGGGAGTTTGCTCTGGAAGTCAGGTTGTTTTCTCATGGCTCATTGGCCTGTCCTGGATAGGAAGCTGTAGGGGCCAAAGGGGTTCCCTGAAGATTTGGAGACACAAAGACAGTTCATGTTAGAGCACAGGGGATTGTACCTCCTTTTCTCTTCTTCCGGAAACCCAGGCTGGTCTAAAACCTGCAAAGTTCAGCCAAACTCAGACCTATCCCAGACCCAACATTTCCTATGCACATGCCTGGGTTCCAGCCAGGTCCCCCAGAAAGCTGTGATTTCCACATGGAGACCTCACTGGAAGGGGGGGGGGTTCAGCCAGTGAGCACCCTCCCTGAATTAGTGACAGGCAATTCCTACCTCCTGGCATCACCTACCCCAACTCTCTCCCTTTCCCAGTCTCAATTTGCTCCTTAAGGTGCTGGGCCCCAGCTATGTGTGAGCTGTCACAGCGAGGTCTGTTGAATGTGGCTGGTAAAGTTGCACCAAGATCCCAGAGAGAGGGGCAGCGTGCAGCTGTCTTCCCCAGGAAAACACAGTTCTTCTGGGAGCTGATCCCTGCCCTTCTTCTTGGAATCCCCACTTGGGAGAGGGGAGCCCTGGAATCCCCTGCCCCTCTTCCCCTTCAATGGAAGAGAAGGGGGAGGAGAGAAAAGCCTTATTAATAAAAGAATAGAATGCTGCATCTAACTCCTCACTGCTGTGTGCAGCCCAGAATAGCAATGGGCTTTCTCAAGGCAAACAGAACTCCCCAGGTGTTAATGCAAATTCACTAGCTTAAGATGAAAGAGGGTTGTTTCCCCCTTCGCTGGTTAATATGAAGGACTTAATAGATTCAGCCTAGGGAACTGGGGATCTCAGCCTGGGAGCTGAGGGCTGGGAGGAGGGGGGGGAGAGGAGGGATCGGGTGTGGTCCCCCGTGGATTTCAAAGCAGAACAACTGTCACAGCAGGCCTAGCTGAAGACTCAGCTTCTGCCACCCCATCCTCCATCCTGACTGACAGGACCTGGGACTCAAGAGGCAGAGCCTGGAAAAGTCTGGAGTTGACAACCTTCTGTCTTGGGGCCTCCATTAATCCGAGAACCTCTAAGGCCCCTTCCCAAGCTGTGCCAAGGGAGTGTAGTGCTAGGAGAGGTGGGTATTCTTAACACAGGCCAAGCTGGCTGGGACTAACTCATCTCCATCATTTGTTTTGTCACCAGACGGTGACACTCTTTTGACAGAGCCTAGGAAAACCAGGCTCTGAACTGAAACTTGGGAATCCCAGAGTTCTTGCGCAAATGTGACCTTGTATAGCTAAGGCTCAGGAACCCAGACAGGGAACAGACTACACAAGGCTGTACCGCTAAAACAGTGAGCTGGAGGGACCAGAGACCTGCCTGCAGCTCTCTCCCTCCCCATGGGGAGTGCTTCCTCTATCAGTCTCTCCTCCCAGCCTGTAAACCCTGAGGCCTGGACTAAGCCAAACAGCCCAGAGCATTCAAGCTTTTCATGCAGGCTTCCCAGGGCACCACTCTCCATGAAAACCACTCACTCAGGATCTCCATCAAGGAACCGGTGGAGTGGCACCACTGGATGCTTAGCTCCCAAAGGTGAGCTCTAGAGGGGTGTCACTTGGATTCAGCTGGGGATAGAGAAACTTGGAGTCAGCCAAGCTGTGCTGACCCAATGTTGGTTAGAATTTAACTCTAGTCTCTCTGGGTAAATTGCACAGCAGGTACCTGTCATAAGACACCTCCACAGCCTTGCCTTTGTTTACTGACTTAATTCCTTCAGATCAAAGGCTACCCCTTCCTCCCCAATGGGGAGTGGGTAGTGAATTACATTATTTATACTGGAAATGGGCAGGGCTCTGTGGGGCCTACTCCCTTATGCCTGATAAGAGAAAAATAGGTCACTGCCACATCTCTCCAGTGTCTGCTGCATGATTCTTTCTCAACCTAGGTGCCTTGGAGAGGGGCAAGAGATCCATACGCAAAGCCGATCCTGGTCCATCTAAAGCCTTCTGTCCTGAGCCTCCAGTAAATTATTGACCCAAGTGAAGAGTATTAATGTGGCACAATAACATCCTTCCTGGGCAGCCCCAGGCCAGGTTATCTATCATCTCATGGGCTCTGCAGCTGGCACTGGGCAAACACAGAGGACAAATAGGCCAGATGCAAGGTTATTAAGCTGCAGGTGCAGGGGGTGGGATGGGGCCCACATGGGGCAGTGAGTAGGTCTGGTGCCTCTGGGCTGTGACTTCCTTTGGGTCACCCTGGTCCTTTTCTTTGCCTCCTCCTGCCCCAGCCCTCCAGAAGGCACTATTCGGAGAAAGCCAGCACCCTGGAGTGAACACATGTCTGGGCCTTACGTTTAAGGCTTCTAGATATCATTAATCCCTATAAAATCCTTAAAAGTCCCACTGACAGCACCCATATGTGAAACCACTTGCCTAGGTTGGAATGACTACTAAGTGGCTGAGCAGATGTGGACGCCCACCCCCCAGGCCCATCGGATCAAGTCAAAAGGGCTCTGAGTTCCTCTGCTAGGACAAGACTTGTCCCCGTGCCCTGGAGGTTGGTGATAAGGAAGACCCCAGATGCCAATGATGGCATGTAGCTACTATCTCAGCACTTGGGAGTTGAGACAGGAGGATTTTCTTGAGTTTAAGGCCACCCTGGAATAGAGGAAGAATTTGTCTAAAAACAAAAAAACATTGTAACATTGTTTCTTCTTGTCATTCCTGCTGTTACATGCCCATACCACATTTTCCTGAGAAGTGGAAATACTTTTTTTTTTTTTTTTTTTTTTTTTACGCTCTAGGCCAGGCTGGCCTCGAACTCACAGAGATCTCTCTGCCTGTGCTAGAATTAAAGGCCTGTGCCAAGGCTGCCTGACATTTAAATTTTATTATTGTCTTGAAATACTTAACTTTTTAATTACACATATTTAATGGGGGATGGCATGTACGTGCTGTGGTGCTTGGATAGAGGTCAGAACTTGTGGGGGTCAGTTCTCTCCTTCCAATACCTCCTGGGTCCTGGGATTGAATTTAACAGCAAGTATCTTTACCTACTGAGCCCTCTTGTGGCTCTGGAGTACTTGTTTCCATTCTTCATCTGCCTGGGACCCCTAGAGGTATCTCTGTCAATCACTGGGACCCTGCCCCGGGTGAGGGCAGTGCTATGGCTAGCCAGAGCTGATTAGCAAAGTCTGGAGTTTAGGGATTTGTGGCTCCCACCTCAGGTGGCCCTGAAGTCTACAGGGCAGCAGGCGGCTTTGAGGTACTATTCTGGGGTCACTGCTCCAGTAAGAAATGGGCATCCAGTGGAAACCGGAGAGGAACCAGCGGGGGTTCCTCTCTGAGCCAGCTAGAGACCTTGCTGTGCTGATAAACGGTCCCATAATTTGCTAGCACTGCCCTGCCACCACGCTGATGGCTGAAGAAGCATTCTCCCTACAGGGCTGGAACTGCAGCCTCGGGATCCTGCCATAATGCAGTAATGACAGGCTGCCAGGGAGCCCCACATGGCAGGGAGGGGCGGGGGAGAGCCCTCTTGCTGGAGAGGATGTCTGGGCTGTCTGCAGGAAGACAGAGAGGTGAAGGTAGAGACTTTCTCTTCTCCAGACTGCAAAGGATTGGACCCGGCAAGGTTGCAGCAATTTGCTGCCAGAACCTTCTGCCCTTCTAGACTCGGGCTCCAAGCTCTTCATTACACATGAGTGACTCCTAATCTGATCTCCCCATGAAGGCTTCTGGGACACACAGCCCTGGGGGACAGCTGCCAGGCACTCCCCACTTAAGAAGCACAAGGCAGAGGGGGATGTGCTGGCCAGGAGGCCACTAGACAGCAGTGGACATCATGGCACTGGGCTGTGAAGGCCATAGTGAAGTACCAAGATCCAGACTACCTAGAGTTGACATCATAGACCAACAACTGAATACTAGAACTCAGGCAATCTGCTCCACACCACAACACCAGGCAGAGCCTGTCATTCCATGCTAGAACACCTGCCATCCCAGTACTAGGGTGAGCAAGGCAGGATGGGAAGGCGGGGGGGGGGGTGTTGAGGGGGGTGGGGAGCGCAGCCTGGACTATAAAATGTTTCAAAATAATGGCACTGTCATTAGCACAAGCCAATACTGTCAATTCTAGCTCTGTTTGGCAGCAAGGTTAGGTTGTCAGTGTGGCTATTGGGGTATCTTTAAAAAGTTGGGTAAAAATACTGCTTAAATGACCAGTACATACAGGGCAATTCCTCTGCTTTGACCATCCAGGAAGTCAGTTATTAGAACTATCTATACTTAGGAAGTTTGTACTGAAATTGATCCATACAAAATAGCATGCTGCCCCGCCACATGGTTAGGAGTGGTGTTGTATGACTGCAGTTCCAGCACTGGGGGTAAAGACCGAAAGAGGTTCAAGGTCATCTTCAGTTGTGACTGACAGGAGCTTGGGGACATGAGACATTACCTCAAAGATTTGTTTTGCCAGGCATAGTGGCACATGTTAGTCCCATCATCCAGGAAACAGACACAGGTGGATCTTTGTGAATTTGAGGATAGCCAGGGCTACATAGTGAGATCCCATCTCAAAAACTGTGGTCTAAACAATCAATAGTGGTGAACACCTTTAATTCCAGCACACAGGAGGCAGAAGCAGGAGGATCTCTGTGAGTTCAAGGCCAGCCTGGTCTACACAGAGAAACCCTGCCTTGATACCCCTCCAAACACACCCGAGACACCCCCAAAACAGTGTGGTCTAATCAGTTATGGAATCTAAATTTAAAACATTGCCAAAACTTTTATAACTGTTATAACATCATTTAAAAATATACAAAATGGTATTTAACTTAGACATACGGGAAATATGTGTCCAACCATGCATCACTCAGTGGTGGGGACAGATTCTAAACTGTAATGTTAGATGATTTCACTGCCTCACAAATGTCATAGTGTACTCACACAGAGCACCAGTCACTAGGCTATACAGCCTATGGAACCACTGCATGGAGAAAACATGACTTATTTTATTTTGAAGACGGGCTGGCCTAAAACTCAAAATCCTCTTGCTTCAGCATGAGAGCCACACAGGTGAGCCATGGGATATCTTCATTTCGTTGTGTATGAATGTCCTATCTACATGCATGTGTACCAGAGGACTCAGGGTCAGTTCCCAGCACCCACAGGTTAACACGCAATTTCCATGGGCAACATACATGCATGTGGTGCACATGTATACATGACGGCAAAACATACATAAAACAAAAATAAAGCTAAGAAACAAGACACTAATGACAGACTCTAGCAGCTTAGAGTGTTTATTAAAACAATCACTTAAATTACAATCACCCCCACCCCAAATAGCAAACAGCTTCATGCTCTGGGCCCCACAGGAGTGACGTGGGCCTCACAGGAAGAGCTGTTTAAGAAGAAAACAGAGGAACGGAAGCCCATGGGTGCTGGCTTGGCCTCAAGGCACCTGGGAGAGGCTGGACACCTCTCCCCTCATATCCCATGAAGGCTGCTTGCACCAGGGGCTTTGAGGCCTTGCCTTGTTGGCAAGGACAGTTAGTCACTGTAGTTGGCTGTCAGCCTCTGGACTTTTTGAAAGTGAGGGAGCAAAAGAGTCGTGTACAAGATGATAAAACAGTAATTTAAAGTGTTATGTACATCCACAGTGTTGTTTATCAAGGCCAGTATACCAATAACCAAGCAGTGACCTCAGGCTGGAGAGCTGCTGCAGCTGAGGTATGGTCTCAGTAAGGATATATGACGAGCCACAGGCCGACAGCAAGGCCTCAGTGTCCTGCACTGAGCAATGACTGTTTCAGTATCATGGTACCTCTGCAAAAGAGCCATTGAAGACAGAAATGAAATATCTGGGGCCGGGTCCTCTTCCCTTGGACTTCAGAGATGTTCCTCCTTGATGTTAAAACTGCCTACCACAAAGAACTCAGCCACAGGCTCAAAATGAGTACTGCTTTCAGCCCCCCTATTACTGGGGCTGGAGACACTCTGGGGACCCTAGCCTCTCTCTCCAAGGGAGCTGAGGTACTCCTGACTGAGTAGGTTTTGGATCCACCTACCAAGCAACGGTTACACTTGCCACTGCTAAAATGCCAGGGCTTCCACGTGGTTATGTAGCTTGGAATCACCCAAATTTGAGATACAAACAGTAGCTAAATGTAAAAAACAAGGCCTAACATAATTTTTATAAACCAGCATCAAGGTCCTGAATCCTACAGCCACTGTCAAAGATTAAATTTACAAAGGAAGAAAGTCAATCCTGGAAGAGATTCAGGAAGGGGTTTCAGGCCTGAGAAGACAGCTCATCATCAAAGTCAGGGCAGACTTGGCAAATGCCAGCATGCCAAGTCCAGAGGACTTTCCCTCAGCCCTAGGCTCCAGACTAGAGTCCGAACCTAGGTGTCCAAGGAGGCTGGGGTGACACTCAGGGGCTAACTATGGCAAAGTGGCCAAATGGGTAGCCAGCCAGCGGAACAAGGTAGAAAGGAGTGTACCTTAACTTCTAGCCCCTCAACTCAGCTGTGTTCAGTTAATACACATCTTCTCAAGGGCTGAGGCACATCACCTGCTCTGTTAGGGTCCTGACTGACCATGGCAGTGACACTCATTACAAAGAAGGTAGACTCAGCTTTGGAGTGTGAGTCACATGGTATACATCTGCTGCCCAGCATAAAGGCAACCCATAGGGTTAACCTGTGAGATTGCCGACTGTAAATGGACACCTATGTCAGGCCCAGGAAGGAGGGACAAAGAGATACTGCTGGGCCCTCAGGGAAGACAAGTGCAATAAGGCTTAGGTATTAGAGAGAGATGGGAGGAATGTGATGGGACAGGCAACTGGGCTCTGGAGTTCTTTATGTGCTGAACTGATGGAGGCCCCAGTCAAGTTGGGTCCCAGGCACTGATGAGAGCGAGACCAGGAAAGCCCTGGCATACCACAGGTGGGTGACTCAGCCTGAGGGGAGCCATGTGCACACTATACTGTCAGATCCCCTCACGGGCTCCACTCGCCTCCCAACCCTTCAGCTAGCCACTAGCCTTTCAGCACGGCCTCTGTCTTAAGCCTGCTTCCTGCCAGCAGACAGCTACAACTCTGTCTCAGGGGAGCCTGGCTAATGAACCATCATTACTGGCTGTAAGCTCAGCCTGGCCATGCTTCTGCACCTTGTCAGGTCCTCAGTGTAGAGGGGAGGCATATCTCAGAACTCCAGTGGGTGAGTGGGTAGCACCAACATGGTAGATTTTAGGCAGCCTCCACACTGGACTCCTAAAGCCACTTCTCAAACCAAGTTCTGGAGTCAGCAGCAGGCACTGGGGACACTTATATCACAGTGCCTAGGACGAAGGAAGGATGGCATCCATGCATAAGAACAAATACTTTTCAGAAAAAGAAAAGGAAAAAAAAAAAGGGAACAAAGAGGCAGGTCTAGGGAACCAGAACACCGTGAGGGACCTCGACAGGGCCAGTGTTCAGGATCAAGTGCACACCAAGGAGACTGGGCCCTCTACTCAGAGTTCCCAAACAAGTCAGCCCCAGTGATGGTTCTATAGGATCGGGCCCATCCTGTTGCTGTCAGGAGCAGTAGATGCGGCAGATCCTGAGGTGGCTGGGTCACTGCTAGAGTTCTTCAAAGAAGGCCACTCGGGACTTGGCGCTCTGCAGAGTGAGCTGTAAGAAAGAATAGAGAAGCTGAAAGGGCTTTGGGCTTCACAGCATACCCATCTTGCTGCAGGGAATGATCTTAAGGATATTAGAGCAACAGAGAAGCATGTCCAAATAGATGCTCAAGATACTGGTGGCCAAGCCTGGAGAAGGGTCCAGATTTATCCCAAATTCAAATGGAGATGACAGATGACATGCCAGCAAGGACAGCTTGTGGGCAGACACACCGCAGCAGGCACATGTCTATCACACAACCTTTTCCCAGAGAAGGAAGTCTAGTTTTGTGATTCTCGTGTTTCTCCTGGCTCGGAAACACCAACTCTCATCCTGTGCTATCCGTAGTGCACCAACTTTGCTGGGCTGAGGCCCAGCTTGGCACTATAAGCTTTTCAGTTCTTACACCTAGGGCAAAGCAAGGAGGGCCTGTGTCAGATAAGTGTTCTCTGCTTCTCGTTCAGGGTGACTTCAGAGCATACTTGCCCATGGCCTGGAAGCCAAGAGACAACAGATTCTCCTTCTCTACAGGACAAGTGTACTGGGCAGTATCTGACCAGTTACCCTAAAGCCCCCCAGGAAGAAAATGGAGAAGGGGAGCAGAGCCAGACATGTCTCCCTCACTCCCTGACTCTGGGGCTGCCTTTCAGCCTCTCTGCAGACAGAAGCATCTGGCATAGGCACCTATTTCAAGCTAAATCTGACGTGGAGCCCCAGGGGCTAGATTTTATGCTCCTGGTGCAGACCCAGGGCTCCCCAGAAAGGTGTGTCAGCAACTGCACACTGTCTGTCTTCATCCCCCAAACATCAACCATAGAGTTTGGCTCTGAGTGGGAAAATAGATTGTTTACTGAGTAGACTGGAATGGGATATGGGCCACAATTGTAACTAAATGGGAGACACAAGGCTGTTTCCATTCCAACTCACTGTGTGGCCTCAGAAAACACCCTTGACATCTCTGAACCTCCCTTTCTGGAGGTAAGTCAGGGGCAGGCTAGCTGGTATGATTCAGGCCTGGGGTAGTCTCTGAGCCTGAAGAATCTACAGTACTCACCAGAGCTCTACAAAGGGCAGGAGAGGGAGACTGTGAACCCACCTCACCATCAAAAGACAGGCAGCATTAGTGTGCTCAAAATGAGACAGCTTGAGAGCCGACTCTTTAAATCCTGCCAAATCTTTTGGCCTTGAAGTTCCCGACTAACAAGCTGAATGCAAGGAGACATCTGAGCTGTTTTCTTCAGCAGAACCAATTCCAGAAGCTCTATTGGAGCCCAGTTATGCCAGGAATGGAGAGGGCTTTTCTTTGCTAAGGCAAGCACCCTCCAGACGGGAACTGCATCGGCTGGGTTTCTCCCACAGTGCCAGCAGAGAGGGGACAGTGTGTGTGTGCCCTGTGAAATGGGGACTAGAGCAGTAAAGGAGAGAATGGTGCCAGAGATTTAGAACAAAAATTCTCCTTGGGGAGGGCTTAAATCAAAAGGTGTCACCACACTTCTGGGACAACTTCAGGAGGTTTCTTGGGATAAGGAGTTTGCAGGCAGGGACAGGACATACCCACAACCACTTCCAGTGACGTCGAAGCACAGTGAAACCCAAGAATCTGTGCAGTGACCAAGTCACAATCCCACTGGCCTTAGTTCCCCATGGTGACATAGGCTAATACAACTCCTTCTCAGGGTGGCAGAGAAAACAGTGCCAACCTGGTTCAGACTGGAAACTCATCAACTGTCATTCTTAATTGTGGCATCAAACCCCTTTTAGGGGAAACAAATCAGAGCAGAGCTCTGGTTAGATGATAAGATGCAGGCAGAAGGGACACAGACTGTGCCAGCCTCTGAGCCAGGACAGAAACTGCCCTCAGAGGCCTGGCTACTTCCCCAGGCAGGACGCCCAGGCTGTGGGGGCCTCTGAAAGTCTCTTGTCTGTTTCTACAATGCTGGCTCCAAGAATTCCTGGATCCACTATCCAAGCATGCTGGTTGTCCCCTCAAGGTAAGCTTGGGGAGGGTTTTTGGCAGCATCTGATTCCAGGTACTCAAGCATGTATTTGTTGGGATGCAAAGTGCTCTTTTCGGGAAGCTGCTCCTATCGGAATCCCACCAGTACTGCACTGCAGAGTAAAGTGACCTCTTTCCTCACCAGAAAGGGTCTGTCCTCAGTATAGAGGACAGTACAGGCCTACAGCACAGCTAATGCTTCAACGTCATGCAGATTAGTGGCCTCTCAGGTGACCCAGGGTTGTTAAGTCCACTGTATGGGGTAGCTGAGAGCCTCCTGTGGTCACTACCTAGTTCAAAGGGAGGCCTGACTGCTCCTAACCCCCACCTTCTACCCTTACCATACAGTTCCTGGTACTTCTAACTCCATCAGGAATCACAAAGTCTGATGAATTTATAGCTTGTACTTGCTCACTTCCCACTGCTGGAATGCTTCTAGTGCCATCTCTGACTGCTTCTCCCTCAGCAGTATCCTTTATCTTAAAACATCAAATGCCCTCCTCTTGGCCTGGCCAGAGGGCAGAGCTCATGCAGGAGGAAGGCAGTGACTCAAGGGTATTAGGAGAGAACCTTGAGCTTCTTTCCTTAGTAAGTACTCAAGGAACCCATGAAGGAGCTATTCCAGAGCCCAAGGAGCCATTGTCTGGGGGCACTGCCACCGGTTTCTGTTGACTGTGCTCCTGGTTAGGCACTCTGTGGGCAAGCTACCCCATGGGATCTATTGTTTCCTGCTCTGACACAGGCAGGGCTCATCCTATGAAGCTGGTTACCACACTATGAGCAGGAGGTGCTCACGAAAGGAAAGACTCGGGCTCAGAGGGAACACTAAGTCTTCATAACACCAGCCAACAAATCTCTTGGGTTTCTTATGAGACTTCCACACCCTAAAGTCCATGAGCTCACAGAAAAACTTGGGCTGTCTTGTTGCTCACTGATGGGATTGGGTCTCTAGGCACAGCGCAGCAACATCTCTGCTTGTAAGATCCAGAGAGTGGCATGGAGACGACCCCACTAGTCTCAGTAGGACATGGTGGCATAGAGGCAGGTGGAAGTCTGAGTTCAAGGCCAGCCTGGTCTGCAGAGAGAGAGCACTCCAGGACAGCCAAGACTACACAGAGAAACCCTGTCTTGAAAAAACAAACGCCAACAACACCCCCTTCCCAAAGATTCCAGCCTCATTTCCTTTCATAAAAGCCTCATATCATATCACACTGAGCAGAACTGAAACCATCAAGTCCTAGCCACCAGCAGAACCCCAGCCATAATGTTCATATGCACTCTTTGGCTGTGGGGGTGGGGTGCAGAATTCCAGCTATAGAGTTCAAAATGTATCCTCTGGCTGGGGAGGCAGACTCTGAATGTGGGGTACAGACGCTGCTCCTAACACTAAGATAGCTGGGAGACTGTCTGGGCATGAAGAGTTCTGTTTCATCAGGCAGTGAGGCTGAGATGCTCAGGGCATGGCTATACCACCAGGTCCAGAGCTCCATGCTGGGACCTGCCTTTTGTGAACAAGCTGGCTGAGCTCCTGCTGACCAGTAGCCATTCTGCTATGCATAGTCCTTCAAAGCTCACACTGGATCTAGACAAGGTCAGCCACAGGCATCTGGACAATCAGACCGTGCTCTTCCAGGATTGCTGGAAACCACGAGGACCAGCTCCCTGAAGATGACTAAAGAAGATGCAGCTTCCTCACCAGGCACTAGGCTGACCTGCTGCTCTCTTTAGCTGTTTTCACATCTGACTGGAATCAGCCCTGTGAATAATACCGGAGGAATTACGTTCTCTCCTGACAGAGCCTGCTGTTAGTCTGTCACTAATCCAATTCCAGTTTGAAAAGACCAACTTCCATTTCTTCCTCTGCAGCAGATCTACGTGGCTTTGTTGTCATCACATGGCCCCTGATCTTCCTTCCCACCTCAGCATATACAGACAGGCCCTGGAAGAAGCAGCTTTCTTCCAGCCCACTGAATGACCAGGCTGTGGAAAGGGGGGAGGGAGCCACTCAGCAAAGCAAGGTAGGTCCCTTTGTGTTATGTGACAAAAATGGACAAACCAACTCCAAACAGTCTGGATTTGGGAGATGCATCTGTTTCTTTAAGAAGACTGGTGTCCAGACATGGAGTGCACACCTGCAATTCCAGCACTTGGGAGGCAGAGGCGGGAGGGGGTACAGCAGGTTTGAGACCAGGCCAGCCAGAACTACACACCAAGACCCTATTTCAAATACCAAACCCAAACAAGTGAACAAAAGACAAGAGGCACCCTGGCACATGTCTGTAACCTCAGGCTTCAGGAGGATGAGGCAGGAGCATTCTAAATAGTAAGTTCAAGGCTATCCCGGACAACATAGATCCTGTCCTAAAAAAAAGAAAAAAGGAAGGAAGGAAGGAAGGAAGGAAGGAAGGAAGGAAGGAAGGAAGGAAGGAAGGAAGGAAGGAAGGAAGGAAGGAAGGAAGGAAGGAAGGAAGGAAGGAAGGAAGGAAGGAAGGAGGAAACTGGCTGGATATGGATATGCCAGTGTTAACCTCTAAATAGCAGCACTAAAGAGGAGAGGAGAGGACCTCTGACCCTGAGGCCCTCCTGGATTACAGAGTGAGTCCCAGATCACCCAAGGCTACATAGAGACCCTGTCTCAAAGAAAACAAAACCACCACCAACAGAAGACTGGTTTTCCCACCTTCAAAAAAGACCTGCAACCCAGATGGTTTCCTATAATCTATGCATGGATCTGCAGACATAGCTGTCTCCTGCTCACTGTACGACATGGACTCCATCAAGAAGCTCCTGAGAAACAGTTCTAGGGCTGTCAGACACCAGGCCTGGAAGGCAGCTGTAATCAGTGTTGTCCTGCTGATGGCCTAGGAGGAAGGTTCTTTCCACATAGAACTCAAGAGCTCCCCCTGTTGGAAACCCCCTGTGAGAAGGCAGATGTCAACTCTGCCTCCTCTCCTCTAAAAGTCCTTTTGGGGGACCATTTCCCAGAGTGACAGGAGGTAACTAAATGTATTCCAGTGTGAAGCCTGCAGCAGCAAGGCTGCTTGATTAAGAATGAATTACACTTTCATCAGCACAGAAAGAAAATTGATTCACAAGGCTGCATTGTGACGATCTTGTCCTAACGCACAAGAGAGTAGAGGCAGACAGGACAGAGGCACTTTGGTCATCAGTGGGTGGAAAGGAAGCTCTACAATTAAGCAGAAAGAACAAAACTAATCAGGACACGAGGATTCCTTAAGCTAGTCTCGGGGGGCCTCGCCTCAATCCACTTACCCCTGGGAGGAGAGGAAGGTGGAGGGGCTGTCTAATTCATTTTAAGTAATAAGACCCACAGTGCCGAACCCATTTTAGATACTAACCTAATAACTCCCAGTGCTGAGACTCAGCTCGTCCCATAAAAATGCCGTGGAATTGAAATGCAAGCCCTAAAATCATGTTATACTTCCTCTCCGCCACTACATATTGAAAATGAAGGAGTGGGGGAGGGCGGAGAGAAAAAAGGACATGCAGATTCTCTGGCATGAGGATGCAGAGGGAACAAGCAGGCTCCAGCAGAAAGGTGACAGTCAGAGCCAGCACTAGCAAATTCAACATGATCTTCGTCTGGGTAAGATAAACATTCCCCTTTCTAAAGAGGAGCCAAGGTGGAGAGTGCTGACAAAGTGTGTGTTGCTATAAACCCAGGATATTAAACCCTCCTGCAGCCTTGCTTGTGATAGCTTGCACCCAAATGCCTTCTTCATGATATGAGCATGAACAGAGCTGTCCACATGCTTATCCTCAAACAGAGGTGGAATGAGAGGTCACATCCATCCCAATAAACCAATCCAATTCCTTTACAGAGAAATCTGCCCAGGAAATCACGGAGGAATCTGCTCTCTATTAATCTATAGGGACAAAGCAGCAGTAATGTGCCTGGAAATGTCTGCCTGTGCTTCTATTGGCCTGTGATGCTAGAAGGGCCTTTTACTACTCTGTTCTTCCACCTAACAAATGAACTCATAGGCCTGATTCACCTCACTGGGCAGGTGGAGGCTAAATGTGCTCTACCAAGCACTTTGAGCAAAAACCTCAGGACAGAAGTCCAGATATACTGATGTCACTTTTAAACTGCCAATCTCCAAAGAGAAATCATGGCAAGGCTCATAAGAACAGAACCCCAAGCCTGCAGAATGAGTTTGCATCCCGGCTTTTCCCTCCCACTGTTGCAGTAACAAATCAGGTGCCCTGGGAGCGCTGTGCTGAAACGAAGCATATATTCAGAGCCAAGGGGCCAAATGGAATGTTTTACTGCATCAAATAAGGCCCAATAATGGCCACAGGCACTTTCAAATAGTCATAAAACATTCTAGGCCACAGGCAAGGTTTGTAGGCTTAACATTTCCTGAAGCAAACTCCTTTACAGGGTAAAGCTTCCCAACCAAAACCAGGATCAGGCTGTGTAGCATTAGATGGACCAGAAACAAGCAAGAAAACCATAACCCTTAGCAGTCACAGGACTCTTGAAAACTGTGTGTTAGGACCGGCTTTCAGGAGGAGTTCACAGGGTGACAACCAAGAAGAACACGCTTTTTAAAATCTTATTTTTTATGTATGAGTGTATATGTTTGAACCTTTATATGTTTCTGTGCTTGATGCCCAAGGAAGCCAGAAGAAGGGGCCAGATCCTCAATCTGGTGTTGCGGATGGTTGTGAGCCTGGGGTGCTCTTAAATGTTGAGCCATCTCTCCAGCCTCAGGAAGAGCTCTCATGAAACCAGCCCTCAAACCGCCTTTAATCCCAGCACTCAGGAGGCAGATGCAGAGGCAGGCAGATCTCTCTGAGTTGGAAGCCAGCCTGGTCTACAGAGTGAGTTCCAGGGCAGTCAAGCTATGTAGGAAGACCCTGTCTCAAAACACAAAAACTAAACTAGACCAACTCTTAAGGCCTTCTGTGTGCTTCCAGAGTCTGCACTGAGAAAGGGTTCTTCTGGGTCTTCTGTGCTCACATCTAGCCTTGCTGCTGCTCCCACCCTACTTCTCTCTCCCTCTTCTTCCCTGAATGCAAAAATAAAGGAAGGTTCTGTAGCTTGAGGAGCCAGTATGCTGGCATTTATGTCAGGACTGAGTATGTTCTACTAGATAATGCCCCATTTCTAAAACAATCAGGGTCACTCAGCCGCAGGTTTACAGTGAGGTCTAGACATATGACTAGTGCATTAAACTTCTTAGTAGCAATGTTTGAGGCTATCTATGTATACCAGGGAAGCCCTGGTTGCTTGCTTTAATTGTGAGAGATGCCTTTCACACATCCTCAATTTCTCCCTGTGATTTATTACTTCTCCAGGTGCCTGAAGTGTTCTACTTCATTTTGCAAGCCCTGTATCTCCAAGGAGACTCTGTAGAAATTGAAGATGACATTGGACTTTTCTGTCTTCCTGATCCAGGAGAGGCAGCTGGGCCTCCCATAAATGTCAAAGCTCTGTTTTTCCTGCCCCTCCACATCGGGAAATGTGATCCGATCCGACACTGACAGGCTAAACTATCTACAGATGAAGTAAGCTTTTTCAGCTCCATGACCCCCATAATTCCTCATCTGTCGACTTTGAAACCCTCTGCTCTGTTGGAGACTATGGGTATGAATGACAATTTGTTTGCTGGCTCTTGGATCAACTCCAAATCAGAAGATTGAAATAAGAATCTTGACAGGATGACAGGATGGCCCTGAAGGGTACCTGCTCCAAGATGTTTTCACCTTTAGAGTATGGTGGCCAAGCTAACCCACACCTGGCTACCACTATCGTCAGCACTGTGGCTCTGAAGCCCAAGCATTCAGGCCTAAGGTAGCCTATGTGCCCACTCAGCTGGACTGCTGGGTTCACTCTGTAACTCAAGGCTCAGATGCCAGGAACATGTGTCTTTCCCTCTGAGAGTGAAATGAATCCTGGTTCCCCAGGGCAGCTTGCTGACTCAGATGCAAATGCCACACCAGTTGCACTGATCATCAATTGGGAAAAGTGGAAAACATAGGGACATAAGATTAGGAGGAGGAAAAAAATCCTAACCTTGAAGGTCCAAAGCAAACTGGAGAAGGAGCCAGAAAGGCCAGTTCTGACTCTAGAGGCTTAAAATTCCACTACATGTCAGTTAACGCACCCAGTGCTCCCCACCAGTATAGACTTGGGAGTGCAACCCATGACGACTCCTTTCTCCACCACTGCTGATCCACAAGCATGGATTTTAAACTCTGCTTTTAAACCCTCACTGTGTACTAAGTGCTCAAGTGACTTCTCTCATTTAACTTCAAAAAAATCCTGGGAATGGGGGAGGAGGAGGATGGTGATTTCAGGCAGGACCTCTGAGTGGCCTGCTTGGTCTGAAACCTGCTATGCTGACCAGCTGGCCTTACACTCACAGAGCTCTGCCTGCCTGGGATGAAAGGTGTGTGATACTATACCTGGTAGATTATTTTTATGATCTCTGTGCTACTGGGACCTAATACAGGGCCTTTTGCATGCTAGTAAGTGCTTTTCCACTGTCTTTTTTCTTTGAGACAGTATTTTGCTTTGTTTACTGAAGATATCCTTGAACTTGTGATTCTCCTGTCTCAGTCTCCTAAGAAGCTGGCTTATAAGTGTGAACCACTGCCAGGCTTAATGTATTCTATCTTAAAAAAGAGCAAAAAGGCTGGAGTGATGGCTCCGTACTGGCTGCTCTTACAGAGGGAGGACCAGGATTCAATTCCCAGCACCCACATGGTGGCTCACAACCATCTGTGACTCCAGTTCCAGAGGATCTGATGTCCTCTTTTGGCGTCTGTGGACACCAGGCATACACATACTAAACACACATACATGTGGGTAAAATATTTACACACATAAAAAACAAAACAAAACAAACCTTTAAAAAGAACACACAAGTTACTGAGAAAGGATGAGAGCCCCACTTCTTGGCATTTTTTAGCATCAGGTCCAAAAGAAACTCAGAACAAATGGCTATGGTGTCTACTAGCACATAAAAGCACAAGCTGGCCTCCAGAAGCCCTAAGTACCTGTGGTTCTTCTCAACTCTTCTCACTTCACCTTCACACCCTAACTTCTCCAGCTCATGGGCTTCCCTTCCCCCAGCTTCTGATTCCTACAGAACCCTAACATTTCAGCCATGTGCTCTCTTGGCCTGTCTCTTGGTCTCCTTTGCCCACACTCTCTTCCTTCCCCCTTCCCCTCAACCTCCTCTCATGGGCTCGACTAGTCTTCTGGCCATGTTCAGTCTCATACTTTCTGTCCCTGCTCTGGACTCTTCCAGATGCCCTGGCTGCACTCTCTCCCATATATACTTTACATGTCCTCACTTTATACACTGAAAATCAGAGCCCTTGAATTAGAGTCCTTTCACAGTTTCTATGGAAGCTGTTGAGACCATGTCCAAACAGCTCATTGGGTGAGGCAGAATATTCAAAGTAAGAACACTACCCCTAGATTATAGTGAGAGACTTATTCCTTGAAGAAACCCTTGACCAAAACAAAGCCAGTGTTGGCTAGTTTGTTCACAGGTTAATAGGCTCTCAGGAGACTGAAGACTCCAAGTCACCATCAGCCTTTATATTTCTGTGATGGCTTGAACAGGAATGGTCCCCACAGGCTCATGTAATGGGATGGACATTAGGGAGTGGCACTACTTGACAGGGATTAGGAGGTGTGACCTTGTTGGAGGAAGTGCAGCCTTGTTTTAAAAAGTGAGTCACTGAGGGTGGGCTTTGGGGTTTCAAATGCTCAAGCCAGGTCCAGTCTTTCTCTCTTCCTCCTGCCTGCAGAGATAGAGAACTCTCAGCTCCTCTCCAGCACCACGTCTGCCTGTGTGCTGCATGCTTCTGCCATGATAATGGATGAAATTAAACCTCTGAAGGTAAAAGCCAGCTCCAATTAAATACTTTCTAAGACCACAGCATCTCTCCACAGCAAGAAACCCTGACTTAAGACAGTCTCTCACCCCTAGGGTCAAAATAGAGTTCTTCCTTTGACATGGTGGTACTCACACTTCCAAAGCCAGAAGGCTCACTTTTCTGCCAGGCTAGCATTGGTTTAGACAGTGGTGGGAATGACCTGTGAGCCACCTGTACACAGGCAAGTGTCTATCAAGCATGAGCCTTGGCCACTAGCCGTAGGGACTGCCAATACCAAGTAACTGAAACAGTTCTCTCAGACTTCCTATACAGTAGAACCTACTAGCAATTAGCCTAGAATTGCTGAAAGAACTTACTTATATCACATTGAAAGTCAAGTTCTTGCCTTCAGTAGGCCCTGGTTAATCAGAATTCTCAATTAAATAGAGCCTAGCAACCTGTTTTGAAAACAAGTTCAGATTAATAAGACATTCATATGAATGAATGAATGAATGAATGAATGAATGAATGATCATTTCTGTATACAGTTACTTGCTATTTCATGACTGGGTCATGCTATGAGAAATGTGCCATTGGATGATCTTATCACCAAGGGAAAAACACAGAATGTGCCTTTTACACAGAGCAAAATGGCTGCAATGCCACTGGTAATACAAACTTACAGAACCACCACTGTGTACTCGATCTGCCATTGGGGCCACAGCTAACTATTTAAAATAATACAAAACTCACTAAAAAGGAAACTTCTTCTGTCTATAATAACTCAGTGTGAACTGATGAGCAAAATTAGGACCCTGAAGAATGTAAATATTCTATATCACACACAAAAAAGATGAACCCACATTTACATGAAACTGCCTAATTATATGCAGGGTAAAACAAATCAGGATTTTCTGCTTGCCCTGTATTAACCAGCATTCATGAACCACCACAGGTCCACTTGGGTACTCTGGTGCCATGGGGTCACCATTTGGGCAGAGATCCACCTGCCCACCTGTTCTGATGGCTTGCTCAAAGCACACACTGCATGGTGTCAGGTAAACAACACAAAGTAGGCATGAAGCTGAAAAAATAGGAGTTCACTCACTATTAGGCTCAAATGACACTTCAGTGTTCGTGCCAGGGGTTCTTGGGACCTCTGTAAGTTCTCATTCACCTGATGAAGGATCTACCTGTGACTTTTATAATTAACCACCTTTTCTGAGCAAATATAAGTCTCATGGACATAAGGTTCAGAGTTTCTTGACTATAGTAAGGATGCTAAGGGACATAGCATCAGAAAGTGTCAGAGACACAGTGCCATGGGCATGAATGGGATGCCTGAGGATTAGGCGATAATGGGTAGGGTTAACATTTTAATAAATTCCTTCTACTGCCTAGGATGTTGAAAGAATAATATGCTATGCTTTAACTAACTGACTCAACATAATGTGGCTTGCTCATCCCTTGTATCTGCAATGGAACTGTTGCAGACAAGATGTCCATGTACAGCTCCTTCCATGCTTTAGGGGGGATGGAAACCAAAGTGGCCTTTAGAGTGGCCATGGGACAGTCAGCACACTGCTACTGGCTCAAAGATGCACCAGCGTTCTGGGTTTGTTGTCCTAGAGCAGAAAAGGGGTGTGCAGAGGATGGGAAGCTTGAGAGGGAAATGAGAATGAGTGACCCATGCCCAGAAGCCACCAGCTGTGATAAGTTTGCAGAGTGCACCACCACAGGGTAGGAGTGATCTTGTACGAGAAACACCAGTCTTAAAAGCATTACCCCATTTCCATGCTAGAGTTATCTATCAAAAGAGTACACCACCAAGAGACAAAGGACTTGGAGACAGATCTGACTGGACAGGAAGCCAGGACCTTCCGCAGCCCAACAATGACACGAGACACACAAAGCAACTGAGCCTGAAGCCCCGTGGTGACATGCTCTTCAGAATGAGGCAGCCTTCTGGACCCTGGAGGCTGGTCTGGGCCCCCCAGGGTAGACACTTGCTCTCACCCTTAAAGCATGCTGTGGCCAGGCTCCAGGTTTCACCTGCCCTTGGAAGGGCTCCACATGGCCCGAGGACAAAGACAGGCAAGCTCATGCATGGGTTAGTATCACAAAAGGCAGGACCATCACCACAGACAGAATACCTGAAAATAACCTACTTTGAGGACTCAAATGCAGATAGGTCTTCTGCCTTGGGCTTGAGGCTAAACCAGCAAAATAAAATGAAAAAAAAAAAAACAAAAACAAAAACAAAAAAAAAACAGAACAAAGACATACCCTGAGAAATCAAAACGCGTAGAAATTGAGACAAGTGACTTCATGTACTTCAATGGCTTGAACACTGGCCTCTCTGGTTTTCAGCACTCACTCAGGCTTTTGTAGCTCAGCGCCACTACTGCCTCAGGATGTCCAGATGACAAAGAGGCAGGATGAGGGCTCTGACGTTGTTCCCTCGGGGCTGTTTTGGCTAACCCCTTCCCCTTTATGAGACAGAATCTTATATAGCACAGGCAGAACATCAATTTTTTACGTAGACAAAAGTGACCTTCAATATTCCTGTCTCCTCCTGAGTTCTGTGGGCCACCATGCCTGGCTTTAACTCCCCTTTGACATTCAATAATTTTTTTTGAAAGGAGAAACCCAGAAAACAGGAGAAAAGAGGGCATGGAGTGTGGTAATGCCTCCCCTGGTAGGTTATGCTATTGGGAGTTCTCTACTTGGTATCCACTGAAACATGTTAAAAAGTTGAGCTCCCGACTATAACAGTGATGGCAGGGAGACATAAGTTTTTCCAGATTTTTAGTAACAACTTAATCTTTGAAAACAGAGACGGTCCTTAAACTGAAGACTGATTTATTGACTGTTAAAGAGTGAAACTCAACTACATCCGTTATCATCCAAACTCAAGGAAAAGGAGATATGATGTAGCCCAGGCTGGCCTTGAAATTACAATCCTTCTGCCTCTCCCTCCTAAATGCTAGGGCTACAACTGTGTGCTAACACAGCAATCACTTTATAAGCCCAGCTTTATAGGAGCAACCAGCTAAAAGTAGAGCATTACTTTCCCAGAGAACCTTTCTGCTTTGCCCAAATAAGAGATATGTACATTCTTGGGCTGATAGTTAGGACTGAGTAACTTCTAAATCCCTAAAATGATGAGCACTCTAAATATCAGGAGAGACAGATGGGACTCTGTGAGTCTCATAAATAAAGTCTCATCTTCTTAAACATGAAGGCTCTCCTATATACCTCCTTTTAAGTATGAAAAAGGTTGGAGAATCAGAACATGGTCTTACACAAAGATTAGAGGGAACTCCATTCAACAGCCTTTAATTCATTGTGCTTTCTCATTAAGTAAGGCAGCTCCTTGGGCATAAGTCCTACTGGCTTTAAAGACGGAATCACTTTAGTGCTCAGTGATAGATCAAAACCCATCCTCAAACAGGGACTCATCAAAGCTACTAGCACGAGTTCTACTTTCTGTGGGCCAATGGATTCATGGTCATTGGCAGATTAAATTCTGTCAGGAGTTGAAAAATTCCCTCAACTAAGTACATATTTTAAAAGAAAAGAAAAAAAGGCAACAGTCTAACGAAGGGCTCCTGAGAAAACTAGATGCCACCCTCACATTTCATTAATAAGAAGTGTCCTGTTCAGCAAAATCCAGGAGACTTGGGTACCTTTTTAATAGTGTTGTGTTTGCTACTGGTGCCACCTCTGTCCGAGTTCTCATTGTGTAGGATATCCAAGGCTGTCTCCCTCTCTTTGAGTTTCAAGGCCTCGATTTCCGTCTTGAGTTCATTGAGCTGCTCTTGCAGATGCTTGCTCTTCTCCATGTACTCCACTCTGTGGCAAGAGGAAACCATGCATCAGAACTGGGCAGATACTAAGGCATGGAAGAGACATACCATGACTTACAAGCTGTTTAGTATGGTCCCTAGGAGCAGCTTGCGGTTCACACCTGAATCTGGCCACTTAGAAGCCAAGAGAGCTTTGGCTACCCACCTAACTGCTGTGAATCTTTCAATATCAGTGCAATTCAGATAATAACTACAGGACGTTTGGTCAGGAAGAAGTAAAGTGTAAGAGGAAAGCTCTGTATAAACTTTTGGAGTGCTCCCCAAATAACCCCTGCCATAGCAAGCTTTTAGTTCTGTATGAAAAATCCTATCACACAAGCCAAGCCTCCTGAAGTCCAAACACTCTTCTGCTTCCATTCTTCCTGAAGCAGTCAATCAAGTAGTCCTATCCAGGAGGCCCCATCTACTCTCCTATTTATTCCAAGACCTTTAAGAAAAGATGGCCAACACTCAGCCAATACCAAGAAAAAATAGGTCTCCATTTTCATTAAAGTGTATAACTACAAGAGCCTGAACAGAAAACTATGTAACACAAATGTAAGAAAACATTCTGAAAGGATTACTGCAGTAAGCTGATGAGTTCTGCCAGCCTGTGTAAGAAATAAGTGCTATCTATGGGCTCAATGTAGTGTTATTCCATTCATATGCTGTGGTAAACTCATCAATGTGTTAGAAAGTGAGTGATTAGTTCATTAGCCTCATGGTGGGATTTATGTCCTTAAGACAGACAAACAAACAAACAACCCCCCCAAAACAAAACAAAACAAAACCTAGAGAGACCCTGACATATATGTGCACATAGCAAGGTGTCAACTATGAACCAGGAAGAAGACTCTCCTTGAACTCTGAGTTGACAATGTCTTGATCTTGGATTTTAAAGCCTCCAGAACTATGAGAGGTACATTTTTGTTGTTTATAAGCTTTGTAGCCTCTGGTATTTTGTTATAATAGCCAAACACACTAAGAAAGTAGGAAAATACAAACTATAAAAAACCACGACACAGAACAGGATGTGGCCCTTATGCTGATCACAAGCACATAAACACGTACATCTGGACAGTAAGAAAAGGACTCGGGCTGAAGCTAACAGCAGCAGCTCTGGATCACAGCTTCTTAGCTGTTCTCAGTAGAGGGATTAAAGGAGGACAGCCTGGTTCACGACGCTTCACGCTGGACTGCAGAGCATATTCTGAGCATACCAACCATAGTGACACAGGGTTTCAATCCTTGCCCTGCTCCTCATCAGCTATGTGATGCAGGTGACTCATTAAACTAAGTCTGTTCTCTTTTATACAACTGGAACCCTAAGAAATAGGGTCTCACATAGCCCAGGCCATACTTGAATTTGCTCTGTAGCCAAAGATAGACTAGCAGTTCTGATCTTCCTATCTGTACTTCCTGAGTACTAAGACTATTGGTGTAGGCTACCACGCCTGACTTATATGTGATGGAGACTGACCTCAGGGATTTGCATATGTTAGGCAAGCACTCTACCAATGAGCTATATCCCCAGCCCCCAAAACCTGCCTTTGGTGCCACTGGGATGTTGTTAACTAAATGAGACAAACACTAAAAGCCCAGGTCACAGGTGCTCAGTCCATAGGGTCTCTGTGTTGTACTATTATCCAATTTACTTCTGGCTCCAGGAATGAGAGGAGTATTCCTAGATTTCACCTACTATGGGATTCCTCTCCATCCCTGCTTCACTTCCACTGACCACAGAGTGGAAGCGGAGGCACCTAACAGAGTGGCTGTGGTCTGGCTGGCTGCCAGCACAGGGGACTGTTCCATCTGGACCCAGCCTTTGGGTAGCCTAGAAACCCCGTTTCTTTTTCTTTACCTCTACTCTAGACACAGGAACCATTGGTGAAAACCATGACTAGAAGAAAACTAGCTTAGTGCTACTCGAACAACAGCGTGACCGAGTCCTATTCTTTAGTCAAGGTTTGAACCACTATACATCTAGGCCAACAATCAAGTGTTATTGTTATCCTAGGACACTGACTGCTGCTCTGATCTGTTATCTTTTATTTCTAATTAGGAAATTTGTTCTCTAATGAGTAATGACTGGCTGCTGTCCTGGCCTCTCTGTCCCCGGTCAAATCCACTCTCTCATGTTCACGGCTGCTCCAAGAAGGCCACAGAAGGTACACATACTTTTCTTTTTCTATCTCCATGGAAAGTCGCTTCATGTCAGTATCCTTGAAGTCGAATGAGAGGCTGTCGCCAATGATGTTGAAGCTTGGTATGTCAGGAGGCAGTGGTGCTGGGACTGGGTTCATGGGCTGTCAGTGAGAAAGCTCGGATTAGAGGTTTAAAGTGCACAGGACAAAGCCCTCTACAATCAGTACTGCCAGGTAAGCAGTCCCCAAGCACCACATTCAGACAAGTCACTCTTCTCTCCTCAAATCTCATCATTTCTCTGATCACTTGAATCAAACACAAACTTGAACTCAGCTATTCGTGTAGGAAACTCACAGCATGGGGCTATGAGCTGGACACAGAGAGGACAGGTTCCCTGGCTCTAAGCACATGAAAGTCCTGTTCAGAAAGTAGATGTCTGCAAAGGTGAACACTAGCCAGGGCAGGAACAGAGGCTGGAAGGAGTTACTAGGGTACTGCGTCCATGGAGGTCAGTGAATAAGCCAAAGAAGGGTACCCCACAAGTGGCATGGTTGAGTGGGTCCAACAGGAGCACTGGGCATCTGTAGTGCCCTGTGGAGAGGCTGGTAAGAGACCGGCTTTGCACCAGAAAGGCTCTGCTTGTATGTTGGGGGTTTAGATTCAGAAGACAGAGCCAGAGGAGAGCTTGAGGTCACTAGACTTGTTTTCCGGACCTTTTCATCCCAGAACAAAGGGCACCTAACACAGCCCCTATTTGCCTCTCAAGTATCCCCCATTACTTGTCATAATCAGTACTGTTAAATCATATCCCTTGGGTCATGCCCATTTCCCATCTCTGTACTTCTCTAAATATCCTTTGTTCCCCTCTCTGCTGCTCCCCCATCTCTTCTGTCCCTGTCATTTTCCGAGGCACTAGAGATATGCATGTTAGGTGAACACTCTATCTACCTACCATTAAGCTACCTCCTCAGCCCCTCTGTTGTTTGTGAGATAGGATCTCACCACATAGCCCACCCACAGCCTTCTGTCTAGTCTCCTGAGCACTAGGATTACAGGTGTTCTCCACTCCTCATTCAAGGTTCTCAACTCTTTCAGTCTCTCTCACCAAAGCCCTTCGAGACCCCTTTTGGCAAAATGGCTATTCTCTAGCATGGTGTACACAGTGCAGCAGCAGGTCTTCCCTTCAATCCACACTGCAAAGTTCCCTTATGGTTATGTCTTTTTCTATGTCTACAAACTTCCTGAAGACACAATGTCTTTTTTATCCTTGGAAAGAAACAGAACCTCTAAACTTTTGAACTTTCATTTAAGGCAAGGAGGTCTAAGGCACGACATGGGAGAGTATTACATTTAGCTCTAAGCAGGGACATGCAGGCCCTACATATACTCGGTTTTCAGGGCTGAATGTTGGATGTATGAGAGAGTCTGGTCTGTGAAAATTCATCAGGCTGGATAGTTATAATTTAGGCACATCTATTTATCATATACTTAAAAAAAAATTCCCAAGAAAGGGAGAACACAAGCTATTACCCTTCTGGTGAGAGCAGAAACTTCATAACCTCTTTGGCAAGTATCACAATTGAACACCTGACCTCACAGTTCTACTTCCAAGAACTGATTCTACCAACACTATCACATATGCATGCAAAGACTTGTATTCAGGAATGTTCAGTGGAGTTGTGTTCAAAACTGCTACAGAAAACATAACTAAATACCCATCTATAGGGACTGAATAGCTGAATTACAATCCACTCATAGGACATGATGTGATTAAGGAGCTGGTGTGCTCTCCTCTAGGACACACTGCTAAAGGAGAGAGCAAAGAGAAAGCAACTTATAAAGTTTGCTCCAACAGATGTTTTAAACACATGTACTTCAGATACACAGTCCAGCTGAGCCCTCCTGCCATCTGAATGTGACCATCTCAGAGATCGAGAGAAGGCATGAGGCTAATTAACACTGCATGCCCAAAGACAAGTACATGGTCTTCTAGGACTACCTGTTACTCAGGAATAAGAATACAAGGACACATGGCAATAGCAAACTCTGGGCACTTTTGTCTTTGTATCCTGAATGCATTTGTCCAGTATGTGTATGTGCCATGTGCACAAATGTGCAGTCTGTTTGACAAGCACATGACTGTGTATATATGTCTGTGTTGTGAATACATTGTGTCCTTGCCTAGAATATTCCATCCTCTCTTCTCTGCTCAGCAGGGAATCTGTCCTGCAAAACGTAGCCATACTGAGCCTTTCCTATCTTCAGAGCTGGGTTGTGATCTGGGCATCTGTGCATATCTGTCAGGATAGATTTCCAATTGATGATAGTATATGAATAGAGAACAAGTGAGCAAAACCTTTGTAGAGCGAAATGAAGAGAAGGAAGGAAGGGAAGTGAGTCTTCTTATCTGGTTACCCCATTTAGTACATGTAGTCAGTCTGAGGCTGGCAGCTAGTTCTGACAGAGCAGTGTTTTACCTTGAGGTGTAGAGTCAGTCTCTTCACAGAACTATATTAATGCACATAGTATATACTGACAGCTGAAGATTACATTAAGCTTGGTATTAGGAATCTAGACAGCAAATTCTCTTGAGGGTATAGACTATCATAGTTATAAACATTCTAGATCTGGAAAGGGCCCTATGGTCTGTTCTCTAAGTGGTAAGAGAGGAAGCAGACTAGGAGGGTCCTATCCAGGCCTCTATTTGCTTTGCTTTGTCGCCATGAAGGACTATGAGGAGAACTGAAGGGCTGGGAGGCTTAGGAAAATTGCTAGACCAAAGCAGCCAAAGGCTGCTAGACAGAGCCCAGGCTCACTGGATATGTGGGCTTGGTGGCGATTTCCAAGAGCTTCTGCTTGGCTCTTCGCTCTGCTTCTCGGGCTTCCTGTAGGTCTTGCTTTAGCTGATCGGCCTCTTTGGCCCTGCAAAGAAAGATATGTCAGCTCCACAGAAGCAGACAGGGAGAGTGAGTAGACACTTACCTTACCTCCAAAACAAGGACCCGACTCAACCCTGTACACAGCACCTTACAAGGCAAACAAGGACAATGTGACAGGGACATTTATAGGAAGCCAGAACTTCTAAAGTAATAATAGTATTCCAAAGGTAAAGCTAGACTGGAATATGGGGTAGCTAGTGGGAAATAACCAAAGAGGCAATTCTGCAGACCAGCAAAGTGCAGTAGTTTGTGTTACCTCAGAGGCTTGAGGCAGAGGATCACATAAGGCCAGGAGCCAGAGGCCAGCCCAAGCAACAGAGGCAGATGCAACCTCAAAATAAGAAAAATAACTAGTGTGGCAGTCCATGCCTTAACCTCCAGCACTCTGAGGCAGGGCAGGTGGATCTCTGAGTTTGAAGACAGCCTAGTCTACACAGTGAGTTACAGGATAGCCAAGGCTACATAGTAACATCCTGTCTCAAAACAAACAAATAAACAAACAACAATAAAAACAACCCACCTCTGAAACAGGTTGAGAGGAGGGAGAGTGGGAAGGGCCCAGAGACACTCTTCTTGTTTCTGGGTGAAGAGTGAGCTGGGCAAAGGAGGCTCCATCACAAATTTTACACTGGAGCCACAAAGGGAAGAATGTGAAAGAATTGTTTCATCATGTCCCCAGTAAAACACTTGTAGGCCAATTGTCTACTTTTCTTGGGCAGCAAGAAGTCCTACCACTGAAGGCTTCTGTGTCTTGATGCAGAACCCGGCTTGATGAGTTAGGTGTAGCATGGAAGGCTGTACAGGGGTCCAGCCCTAGACATATGATCCATATACAGAAAGGAGTCTGGGGTGGGCAGGAACCGTAGTCTCAGAATGACATGCAAAAAGTGGTGAGAGGGGTTGGAGATGGGCTCAGCAGTTCAGAGCACTAGCTGCTCTTCTAGAGGACCTGGGTTTAATTCCCAACACCCAGATGGCAGTTCACAACTCTAACTCCAAGATCTGACACCCTCACGCAGACATGCAGGCAAAACACCATGCATATTAAAAAAAAAAAAAAAAAAAGTGGTAAGAAAAACTGTAGTGGATGTACCTTAGTAGCTGTAGTGGATGTACCTTAGTAGCTAAGAGCCAAATTCAAAGGCTCTAAATCAATAGAGCCAGATGCTTTTGGGAAATGTGCCAGTGTTTATCTGAAGGCTAGACTAGACTGGCCTAGAATAATCCAGACCCTAGGATAGTTGAAAGAGTACAGACAACAGTTCTATTTTTTAACCTGGCCACAAAACACACAGCTACCCTGCTCCCCTTACACCTAAAAACTGTAGGGAAATGGGCACTTAGTTTCCCTTTTGAATAACTGCCATTAATCTGCATCAAAAGGGAAAAGAAACAAGCTGAGTGAGTGCGTGCGTGAGGGAGGGGGGGAGGGAGGGAGGGCAGGCGCAGATGCAGAGGTCAATGTGGAGTACAATCCTCTATTGCTTTCCACCTTAGTGGAGGGTCTCACCCTAAATGAGTAGTAGCTCATTAATTCAACTAGATTGGCTGGCCAGTGACTTCCATGAGTCCGCCTATCTTTGTTTTCATTTCTAACTCCTGTGTCAAGGCTATAGTACATACATGTCACTGTGCTTAGATTTTACATGGGTGCTGGGATATAAACCCATGCTTGTGCAGCATGCACTTTACTAATTAGGCCATCTCCTTGGCACCACTTCCGCTTTTAAAAAATGATTTTATCGTGTGTATGGGTGTTCTGCATGTATGTTTGTGTACCATATGCATGCCCGGCTGCATCTCCTGGAACTGCAATTATAGTGAGCCACTATGTGGGTGCTAGGAATCAAACCCAGGTCTTCTGGAGAGCAGCCAGTGCTCTTAACCTGTGGGCCATCTCTCCAGCTCACTGCTTTCCCCTTCTTTGAAATGCAAAACCACCTCTTCTCATCTCTTTGGCTAAAGTCAGTCTACAGATATGCTTAAATGTTTTTTCCTGAAAATTTCACTCTTAGGATAGGGGTGTGCTGTGGAGGCATGACAGAAAGGTTCCCTGCGTGAGAGAACTATGTTCTATGCCCTCCTAGTCCCTCCCATCCCACTTGTCAAGAAAGGAATCCTAGAGTCCTGTTCCCACAACAGTAAAGAAGTCCGAGGATGCTGCAACCAGCTCTGATAGGGTCAGTCCAAGAAAGCAACCCTTCCCCAGGCTCCAGTGCCCAGGACAGCTACACACCTCCTCTCTGACTCCTCAGCCATCTTCAGTGCCAACACTTCAGCCTCCAGCACCTTCTGCTCCATCAGGCGCTTCTCCTCCTCTGTCCGAATGGCTGTGGCCTTGATTCGCTGCATCTCTTGCTCAGCCTCTGCAGCCTTTTGTGCAAGAAGCTTGGCCTCCTCCTCCGTGATCTGTGCCTTTTCAGCCAACAGGTCAGCTGTTTCCTCAGACCGCATCTGGGAAAAAAGTGCTCTCAGAAAGTGTATCTGCTTATCTCCCCACAGCTGGCCCCTCTAGTCTTCTTTTTCTGAAAATAACTTTTATTTTATGTGAATAGGTATTTTGCCTGTATATATGTCTGTGTATCTGCACATGCAGTGCCTTTAGAAGCCAGAAGTCATCAGATCCCCTGAGGCTAGAGTTACAGGAGGTTGTGAGCTGCTGTGTGAGTGCTGGGACTCAAACCCAGGTCCTCTGGAAGAGGAGTCAGTGCTGCTGACCACTGGGCTCTCTCTCCAGCCTGCAGGGGCCAGTCTTAATCTCCTTGTGCCTTTCCACTGAGAAACTCCCAGTTTTTTTGACAACAGATGACACATTACACACTAACTATTCAGTCCTGCAGGCTCTGCAGCCTCCACTGTAGGAAAAAGAAAAATATTTCTATGTAGAGAATGCATTTCAACAGAAGCTTAAACTCTGTTCTGTCCCTTTAAGTCAGTATTCAGAAGCAGGAGTCATGCCTACTGCCCACTCCTGTGCAAATGTCTGGAGACTATCTTCCTGGAATGCTGGAGAATCAAATGCAAGGTAGGTTGGGCATGGTGAGCATGCCTCTCCTCCAATCAGGATCAAGAGTAGAGGGTTTCCTTGGCTATATAATAAATTCAAAGTTCAGTCCGGGGCTCCAGAGGCCTATTTTCCCACTCACCACACTCCCAAACTGAATACATAAAAATAAATAAAAACAGAGCTTTTTGTCATGCTAGAAAAGAACTCTACCCCTGAGCTACATCCCAGACTTAGGATATATTTGAGATTGGAGTGGTATTACTGGCAGCTAGCCGGTAGAGGTAAGGACATTATAAGCATTCTTCAACACAGAAAACTACTCCCTTGGTAGTACCAGATTATGGTTGGTACTGCTCCCAAGAGGTGGTATAGCCAAGGCCACTCAGTTATAAAAGTGAAGTTTGGCTGCAAATGAACTGAACCTAAATTATCCAAAAAGAAAAGGTACTGGTACTTTAAAAAGTGAAACAAGTCCCTGGTCCACAGAAGGCCTAACTCCACAAGTCCCTGTATCACCTCCAAGAGCCCTAGCCCTCAGAAATCACCAGAGCTTCATTGGCCATTGTTGCTTCCTCTTTCATCTGCAGGAGCCTCCTCTCCAGCTCATCCCTCGTGCGCTCGGCCTCCTCCCGCATCTGCTTTTCTCGAGCTAGCCGCTGTCGCTCCATCTGGAGGTAAACAACAGTTTCAAGTCACAGTGCTGTGGAAACCCTCGAATGGCTGGCTTCTGGAGCTCGCTCTCCTCTGGGATCTTTCTAGTGTTTTCATCGTCATTCATGTCTGCTGCCCTTTGTTCTAAATAACTGCAGTGCTAAACGCTGTACTCCTTGAAATAAATTCTAGGAGTGAATACAAATTACAAAACCCAAATTCAGTCTCCACGTCAGAAGAGCATTCTTACACACAATATGATTTGGGAAACCTCACTGCTCTGCTCTGTGACAGGCAGTTCTCTACATAGGTTACTCCTCCCCAAAACAGTGGCCCAGGAAAAACAGCTCTCTTATGTGTTCAGATGAGCCAACCTTACATGCTTGGTCCCCATGGCCCCTTCACACAATTTCATCCACAATAGTGCTACTTCTCCCTCTGCTTACAGAGAATCATAGTTCCCACTCAGAATTTCACAGCAGGAAGCTACAGTGGCTTTGCACAGTCTTGTACAGCCAGCCCCATGTGGAGGCAACTCAGCCAGGGAGGAACACAGAACCCACCCTTACAAAACAGTACAAAGCCTCTACTACCACCCCCTAGCCTTCTGGATCACAGTGTTAATTGGGCCACCTGCCAAGCTTAATAAAGGGACCAAGACTAAAGACAGCACACTCCCTGTGACTCCAGGGCACTGAGTTCAGAAAGGAGAAGCCAGAAGTGACCAACCCTATTATTTTCTACCTTAGATAACAAAATCATGGTTAATTACTCCTTCTGGCTTCAATCTCACCCAAACTCTAGTACTACAAGGCCACCCTTCCTAAATGTGACATCCTCTAAGCGCCCTGTAACTGAAAGAACCATTCAAAATAGATAAGCAATAAGGTAAGTTCTTTGATTTTCCTCTTGACCTCAGTGAACAGTTGGCAATTTATTCTTCAATTTCCACTAAAATACAATTTCCATTTCCATTATTTCCCTTTTAGGGGGTGGGGAAAGGATCAAGCTGTCCCCAGTTCCTAGCCTTGTATTTTTCATGGGACCTTCACCCTAAATCAAAATGGACTTCCTGTTTCCAAAGCAGGTTATGACTTATGAAGATCTTCAGCTTCAGTATGTCCTCTGAAAAGAGGCATCACAAGCTCTATTTGACAGATGAGAAACTGAGTCACAGAGAACAATCTGTAAGGCTGTCATGTATCACTGACATTTGCACTTATGATTTCCCTCCAGGACCCATGGGCCTTCACTATCCTTGATGCCTTTAGATCTTTAACTTCTAAACTTTCCTGTGCTGAAAATGAGTCAAAGAGTGAACTTCTAAAAGTTGTCCCTTTGCCTCCATGGTAGCTTAGTAGCACTTTTATGTTCAATAGAACCTATACCACCATCCCAAAGACATCCAAAAGAAGACATTGAGGGCCTACTGTCCCAGAAAGCAAACAGAGGACAAGCTCATAGCTCACTGGCTCAGACTGGGCATTTCTCTCTAAAGCCTGGGGCTGGGAGCCAGATTCTCTGGGGTTCCCAAATCAGAGAACACCACACAGACTAATTATTACACCTCTGAGCTTGCAGATCCTAAGGGGAGCCAAGTGCAGCTGTAACTAACTACTCTATCAAACAGCTCATCCCGAATTGATATTCTCAGCAGCAAGGCTCAAATTAGCTGTGGATTTCAGTGAGCAGAGCAGGTCTGTGAGTAGAAAATATTGATGCAGCTAGTCCAGTCTGCTGACAGGTGCTGCCAGAACCTCCTGCAGAGGCCAGCCAAGTGTGCCTAGGCTGACCCGCAGTGAGGAAGTGTAGAGGGAGTCTAATTAGCATTCTACAACATGCATGGAAATGCCATTTTGTATTCTATCACCATCTAATTAGAAAAGGCTCTGACCTGGCAGAGGAGACAGACATAAAGAAGGACAGCTAGACAGACAGAGGGACAAAACCATGCCTGGCTACCTTGTCCCAAGTCTGTGATAAGTACAGAAATGACTAAAGATCTTGTTTTGTTTTTTAGATATGATATCGAAACTTAATATGACTTTTATTATTAAATTAATTTATTTGTGTATGTGCATGTACATATGGCAGTCAGAGGACAACTTGTACAAGTCAGTTTTCTCTTTCTACCACATGACTCCTGGGTATCAAACTCAGGTTGTCAGGTTTGGTGGCAATTACCTTTACCCACTGAGCCATCTCACCAGCCCAAGTGCTTATTTCCAGAGCTGACACCCCATTATCTGGGCAGTAGTTAAAAAGATCCAACAAGAATGAAATAAGAGTAGGTATGTCTATTTCCAGGCTGACTACTGCCATCCCTTATCTCCTTATCTCTAAGCAAAGACTGACCAAAAGCAATATCATCAATTAAAACAAGGTCTTAGGCCGGGCATGGTGTTGAACTTGGAGGCAAAGGCAGGCAGCTCTCTCTGAGTTTGAGGCTAGTGTGGTCTATAGAGTAAGTTTTAGGACAGCCAGAACTGTTACACAGAGAAACCCTGTCTCGAAGTGAAAAAAAATCCAAAAACCCAACCAAACAAATAAACAAAAAAACTCAAACCAAATCAAGGCACCAGACTTTAACAATTATTCTTCACTCTTGTGTGTATGAGTGCAGGGAATGTAGGGCAGGCACACGTCCTGTGCTGCAGGTGTGGACGGCAGAGGATAGCTCTATGAGTGCCTTCTCTTCCCATCTTTCCATGGGTCTCAGGTATCAAGTGACCAATGTCAGGCTTGCACAGCAAGTGCCTTTCCCTGATGAACCACCTTGCTAGCCCTAAAACCATGTCTTAGCTGGGCATGGTGTACAAGTCTAAGATCCCAAAATAAGGGAGGCTGAGGCAGGAAAACTGTCTTGAGTTTGAGGCCTGATGTGGTTAGGGAGTGTACCAGGCTAGCCAGGACTACACAGTAAGAATGTGCCTCAAACAAACAAATCAGGAACTGAAGGCACAACTCAGTCAATAAAGTGCTTGCTATGCAAACGTGAATGTCCCATGAATGAATGAGACTCAGGGATAGATCTCTGAAGAAGTTAGAGATAGTAGAGAGAATAAACACCCCAGTCAGATCTTACCCAGCTGTCTTCCAGCTTCCTCAGCCTCCCCTCCCTTGGAATGGCTTCCTTTCTGTGTTTCTATCCTGTCTTAAGTACCCTTTCAGTAATTAAGGCGTGGCCCCACCACAACTGCTTGAGAGACTGGAATTCCTTCTATAATCTGAGGTGACCTTGACTCAGTTGGGATTAAGGGCGTGGGTCACCACTCCCAGGATACTTCCTGTGCTGGGATTAAAGGCTTGAATCACCACTCTCTGATTCTCCTAGACTGACTTGTGGTTAGAGCTCTGGGACTTCTGGAGCTTCTATTAACTCCCCACATAGACTGTGGGTAGATTCCCTCTGATATCTCCAAAACTTCTGAACCTTTTATTGAATCCCCACACGTGAATACCTGAGTTTGATCTTTAGCACCCACAAAAAAGGCCAAGCATGGCAGCATACTAGGGAGGTACAGACAGACAGAGCCTTGGGACTAGCTGGCTTAGGTTTATCAGTAAGTCCTGTCTCAAAAGACAAAGTAGATGTTCTTGGGGAATTATACCCAAGGTTGACCTGTGGCCTCCAAAATCAAGCACACAAATATAATATATATATACACAAACAAAATGAAAGGAATAGAACCTGAAGTCTTACTCACCTGTTTTCTAGCCTTCTCCTCCCTGGCCTGAGCTTTCATCTGCTGAACTTCTAAAGAGTCAGCTTTCCTTCTTCTCATAAATAGGTCATGGTTCCCAATACATAGCTGCAGAATCTGTGGTCACAGAAATAGAAAACATGTTTAATTGTATAGATTGACTTTACTGCCTACCAGCCCACTATGCCACAACATTTTGGGCTCTGAGGAAGAAAAACTACAATAAAACACAAAAGTCCTGCTAATGTCTTCTAATGCTCTCAGTTCTGGAAACATGTACAATGAAGGTACCTCAGATAATCCAGGAGATAAAAATCACAAGTGAACAGAGGACACTCCATTAGTCCAAATATATCAGTCTCCTAAGTCAAGATGTGGCAATACAGATAGGGGGACAGGGAAGACCAACCAGAAAGTTGGGTTGGGTCCTGTGGAAAGAAATAGGCTGGCTCGCGTCCCTCATACCAAAAAGCTGATTCCAGTTTCAAAGGTAACCTTTATTTGAAAATACAGAGTACTTTTTAAATCCGGAAAAGGAAAGATATCAAGTAAAAAACACAAAAGAACAAGAGATTAGGGATTATTATTTATTTTGGGGGGGCTGGGGGTGGGAGTAGTTTGAGACAGGGTTTCTCTGTGTAACAGTCCTGGCGTCATGGAACTTGCTTTGCAGACCAGGCCGGCATTGAACTCACAGACATCTTCCTGCCTCTGCCTCCTAAGTGCTGGAACTAAAGGCAGGACCACCACTGACTGCCTGGCTACGACCAACATAAAAGGTGAAAATTATGTCCTAACAGCATAAAGAAGGAAATGAGCCTCACGAGGAGGACGGTAATTAATAAGGGAAACAAACAGCACAAAAGAAAAGTGGCCAAAAGACATGAAGCAAAATTTAATTAGACAGGAAATTAGATTTGGTCAACAAACATAAAGATGTAACTTCACCAGTAATTATAAAATACAAGTTAATATAGCAAGTGAAGGGCTGAGATATACACCTCTAAGGGAGAGTGTTTCCTGACATGTACAAACCCTAGACTTTACCCCCACCCCCTCATAAAGGTTAACTGTATAGTTAAACTAAAGAGAAAAGTATTTACCAAATCAAATATTATTTTATATCTCTTGGTAAGAGAAACTAGGGCCAGATCCCTTGCCGAGAAGTGTCATTCAGTTCCTCAGAAAGTTTAATTCTTTGTCATGAGAACCAGGTCTCAACTTACCAGCTTATTAACGCGAAGCTTTGAAGAGTTAAATTTGAAGACGTCAATTTTCTTATCTAGCGGCTTAATAGTAAACTGAAAGAGAGATGTACAGGTTCATATGACACCCGCTGGAAACCCATACCAGCCGTACAAGTGCCCCTCGTCCTGCCCTCGTCCTGCCTTCCAGTACCCAGGAATAAAGTCTTGGTGACTCAGACACACAGAAACCAGAGCTAGGACTGCTGTGGGACATGATCCTAACCATCTTGGGCAGCAGTGAGGAACTGACAGTGGCAACCTGAAGATGGAACCCATGATGGGCCTGCTCCGAAGGTCACACTGGCACAGCTCCTTGCTTTCATAAAACTCAATCTAGCAGGACTTAGTCCAACAACAGCCAAATACTCAAGAGATAACACCATATATCAGTGTCTCATTGATGGGCCATATCCCAAATATCCTACAAGTTTAGAGCAGATCTAGCACAATGGGATAGGTATAATAGCTGGTCTTAGAAGCATATGGCACAATAGCTAAAATAGGGTAGAGGGTCATTCTAGACAAGTTAAGCATTAAAAAAATAAAACCAATATCTAGTACTGAAAATTAAGAAGAGGTGATTAATTAAGATGGTGAGCAGGGATATTAACAGTATTAGCTCTTTGGTAATAGTAATGATACAGCAGGCTTAGACAGAAGGCTGATGGATGGTGAAGAATAAAAAAGTCAAGGGGGGAGACTTGCAGAATATTATTTTAACTAGGCAAAGATGTGCTACATTTGTTTATGCTGTGGAAGATTAACAGTAAAGGTATGTCATATTTGTTTCTACTGCAGTTGTTTAACTATGTAAAGATGTGTTACTGTTTCCCCTGGTCTAATAAAAGGCTGAACAGCCAATAGCTAGGCAGGAGCGACATAGATGAGTGGCAGGCAGAGAGAATAAATAGGAGGAGAAATCTAGGTTGAAAAGAAGAGGAGAAAGAGAAGGAGACGCCTGGGGACAGCCAGGCAACCGCCAGAGAGCAGAGTAGAATATACATAAATAAAGGTAAAAAGCCAAAAGGCAAAAGGTAGATAGAGAGAAACAGGTTAATTTAACTTTAAAAAGCTAGCCAGTAATGAGCCTAAGCCAAGCTCAGCATTCACAACTAATAATAAGTCTTTGTGTCATGATTTGGGAACTGGGTGGTGGCCCAAAAAAAGAAAACCTGGTACAGGTGATATTTGAAGTGATAAGATACAGCAAGTTATTATGGGTTTCTGAACACAGTCAATAGGTAAAAGATGCTAAGAGAGTAAGTACAGTGTGAAGAAAAATGTATTGCTGTAAAAGAGAAAAATATAGTTACTGAAATCAAAAGGAGAATAGGTGACAACTTAGAGAAACCTAAGCGCGCGCGCGCACACACTTTTCCAGTACATGTATCAAACACAGTACAAAAGGAGAAGCTTAACACAGACCACACTTAAAATACAAAGAAACAGAAGGCCAAGTAATCAGAAATGTTCCTTTTTCCTTCTGTTCTTCGGGGTTTAGTACTGACAGGTTGAGCTGTTCATCTTCCTGTTAGTCAATAGTAGGCTTTAGCCATGTCCTTTGAAGAAAAGATGCCAAAACTGTTCCCTAAGTACTTTAAAAATCAACAACCAAAGTTTCAAAGCCTGGGAATTAAAGGGCTTTCACTGACAAGGAGATGCTCTGGCTTGGGAAACTCTGGCAAAGAACCTTTTGCAGGACCCTGGCACCATAAGTGGTACTTCTAGTATAAACATTTCCTACCTCCTTGTCGCTATAGGAGATGTTTCGAATTTCATTCCATGGGAAGGAGATCTTGGGGGTCAGCCTGTTCTCGGGGTCATAGATATGAAGCCCCAGAGCATCCACTCCAAGCAGCAACTCTGTGCCCTTTTTATTCTGCAGAGCCAATAAAGAGCAGCTGTTGTCAGCTTCCGGCTGGGGATTTTATTCAACTTCCTAAAGAATCTGGCACACACTGTTACATTTGACAAGTTTCAACAAGTCTCTACAGAAATCACAGCTCTCTTGTAACCCAAGAGGCTTCCAGCTTTTGGATTTAGGGAAGCAGAGGCAAAACAATACCATTTTTGTGATTGGTGTGTCCCCTGAGTCACTGTGGACTCAGGCTCCTGTCACTAGCTTGGTGGCAGAAGAAACGGTAATTTAAATGTTGTGAGTACTAGTTAAATAACCAGATTAACAGAGAGAGAGCCAAAAATCCACTTTGAACATTTTTCCCACTATAGAAAATGGTAGTTTCATGGTGCCACCATGGCTTTGTGGTAGTTCTCTTGTCTGCATGCATACGGCCCTAAATTTGATCTTTATCATCACACACAAAAGTTGTGGATTGCTACAAGAAGAAAAAAATTATGAAGAAAAAAATTATGTCTTGCAACTAGATGTTTTTATTTTAAATTCAATGCAGTCTCAATGTACTTTTACTATGTCATATTCCAATGTGGTAAAATATTAACTGCATTTTAGGGGTAGTTAGGTGGTGAGTATAAGTGGCATTCATTGAAAACTTAATTTTCTGATGTTTCATATGTTCAATAATTGAATGTTGGAAAATATATACAAATTAGACTTCAGTGAAGCTGTTTAAAACACCAGTTAATATGAATGCTATATTCTGAGGGGAATCCTGGTTAGCAGTTAGTACAACTAGAGGCTTAATGCCCTGTGCCCCAAGTCACTGACCTGGCTATGAGCCACTAGTTCCATGCTCATAGGCAGACCAATGTGCCAGTGCTGTCGTTTAGCATTTGTGGAAAGAAACTCCCTGTATACACAAGGACACTACAGCTCCTGACCCCTTGCTGACAACAAGAAAATTGAGCCAAGACTCAAGGATAGGAGAGCAGATCTGCACACTGAGAAGGTGCTTGGGCTGTAAGGAGAAGTACCAATCTAACAGCAGGTGTTAGATGGGGAGGTGTGTGCTCTAATCTCCCTGCTCCTTCTAACACCTGAAACTAAACGCTGCCACCCAAGTGTAAAAGCGTTCTGCTTGTCTGCAAAGCTTTTAAAAGTGATGTGCTGACAGAAGTGAGGCTTATCTGCTTACATCTGTACCCCACTTTGGGAAATAAGGCATTTCCTTATGTTTCTGGTGATTTAGTTCCACCATCTATCATTGTGACTATGACATGTCTAGAGACTAGAGAGGGTAGCACAAATAATTCCTCTGAAATTGTTTTAATCACTTAGTTTCCCATTAATATGTATAAGTACCTATTTATCAGTTAAAAGAAAATGTTTTAAGCATTTACCTTCCATATTTAGTGATAGAATTTAAGATCTCTAACATAAAATTATTAAAGTGCCTTTGTCTATTGTTCAACATAAAGAACATGCAAAAATAGTTCAGGCTCATCTGATTCATGCAGAAATATTCCTATGAAGAAAAAGAAAAAGCTGGTTTTGGGGACTGCTGAGTAGCTTAGTGAGTCAAAATGCTTACTGCCACATCTGATGACCTGAGTTTGAGCCCCAGAACCCACATGGTAGAAGAGAACTCTAGCATACTGTTCTCTGCTCATCACTAGAAACAAATAAATTTTAAAAATGTAACAATAAATAAATTATATATACACAATTTTTTCTTCTAAAAAAATAAATTTATAAAAAACACTGGTGGTTTGTTTGTTTGTTTGTTTGTTTTGTTGAGGCAGGGTTTCTCTGTGTAGCCCTTGCTGTTCTGCATTTATCTTTTCTTTAAAGATTTATTTATGTATTATGTATATAGTGCTCTGTCTACATGTAGGCCTGCAGGCCAGAAGGGGGCACCAGATCTCACTATAGATGGTTCTGAGCCACCATGTGGTTGCTGAGAATTGAACTTAAGACCTCTGGAAAAGCAGCCAGTGCTTTTAATTGCTGAGCTATCCCTCCAGCCCCCTAAGAGTTTTTTTAAGAATTGCAAAATGCTACCTTTCCTTCTTTCTCTCTTTCTTTTAATACAATTAATGGTAGTGGTGGGCAAGAGAAGTTAGTTGGGTTGACAAAACCACAGAAACCTACTAAATTGGCCTAACCTCAAAGAAATAGATGTTAGATACAAATTAATGAAAGGTTCCATTATTCACTATTTACTTGTTTACTTATGTGGATTATGTCTGTGCATGCATGTTTATGTCACAGTACACATGTGAAGATCATAGGTCAGTGTGCGAGAATCAGTTCTCTGCTTTCACCATGTGGGTTCCATGGACTGAATCAGGATGTCAGGCCAGGCTGCAAGTGGTTCATCTACTATTCCATCTCACCAGTCCCCAGGAAACATTAGACACAACCTTCTGCACTATAAAAAAATTTGTTATTATTATTTTTAGTTACATATTTCTATGTCTGTGCACCTAAGTGCAGATGCTCTCAGAGGCCAGATTCCTCTGGAGCCAGTTTCAGGCACCATGAGCCTCCCAAACTGGGAACTAGTAACTCAGCTGAGGTCCCGCTGCAAAAGCAGTACCTGCTCTCAACTGTTAAGCCTTTGTTCTAACCCGTACAACCTTCCCCACTCCTACAAAATACCTTTTTAGTTGCCTGCTTATTATAGCTGAACATTTCAGTATGCCCTGTTTTTATGCAAAGAAATCTACAAAAACCTGTATTTAGGAAACAGATTATGTAGAAAGCTATCCTAGAATACTGGAGAGGTTCTTAATTCAATTTACTCAAAGTTAACATAAAGATGTAGAAACCCCAAAAAGGAAAGTAAAGAGTAACTAGAATCCTAAAGGCAGATGACAGTAGCTGATCTGTCCATCTGTAGCCAGGCATCTTAACAATCACTTATCACCAGTGAGAAAAGCTCGGGTACATCCATGGACTCCTCTGAAAGAATCCATGGATAAATACATTGCAACCAGCAGCCAAATCCCCCAGCAGGTGAAACAGTGCTTGAGGGCCAGACCTGAGCAGAACACAAATGCCTTTTCCTGCAGAAGCACTGGTTCCTAGAGGCCTGGGGACCATTAATGGTCTGAATAGAAAACTAATTAGCTTCACAGTGAGAACAAGAGTTCCACCCAAACAAATTAGGAATCTATAAGAGCAGCCTTACTTTCAGTGGGCCCCAGGGAAAGACACTATTTCCAGGTGCTCCTTGGATCTCACAAGAGGCCAGAAAAATCAAACATTCCATGGCCAGCATTCCAACAGGTTTCTGCCAAGAAGAGAATCAGGCCTATGTCCCTGAAAGTACCACTGACACTTAATTACCTGCGATCTAGTTTGAAGTCCCCAAATAAAAAGCAGGTTCTAGATCCCCGCCTTCCTCTTTTCTTCTTTACCACTGAACCATAAAAGACTCTAACTACCCGGGGATGAGGAGTAACCCATCTGGCTATGTGATCCTGGCTCAGTCTATCTGGTAGCCAGGCAACTTGGGGAAGGAGTCAACACACCCGGATTGCAAAGTAGTTCACACCATACATCTCCAGGTCCTGAGCTATCTTCAAATACTCCATTTCAGCTTCGTCCCTGTAAGGAGAATGGAAGAACACCATCACTGGGGCTAAGTGACAAGGGTGCAGGACAGACCCTTGCCAAGCCAAGTATTCTGAGCATGCCTATCCTATGGACTTAACAACACCTGCAAAAGATATGAGACAGGCCTGACACTAGCAAAGCTTTTCCCAATCCAGAGTCTATTAAACACAAGCAGAATTTCCCATCCCTGTGAAAATAAGAAAATAGACTCATTACACTGTCTCTTGGCTTCAATTTCACACTCTGCCCTTGGTAAATAGTGACATCTGTCTCAAGCGATTAAAAAAAAAAAAAAGACTGTGGGGGCTGGGAGTGTAGCTTAGTGGTACAGCATTCACTTAGCAGGTGCAAAGCTCTGGGTTTCATCCCCAGCAATAGTAAAAAAACAAAAAACAAAAAACCAATTAAAACACCCAAAAATAAATAAATCAAAAAACAAAACAACAAACCAAAACCATCGAGTGTTTTTTTTTCAACCTAGATGAATTATTTAAGTTATTATCTTGTATCTGTACACTTCCTTAACCTAGAGGCTTTAGTAGTGAGCAAGCTTTTCTACACTATGACAGAATCTACTTTCCTGTTTTGTCTCTTGGAGTACTGTTGAAGGTTAAGGCAAGAACTATCTGAGCCATAAAACCCAGGCCAGTGGGTGAATACTTGTGTGTTATAACTCAAACTTAGAGCAAGCTCTGGAAGCAGCAGTGACTTGCAGAAAACTCCCCAATAGGTACATGTGTTGAAGTAATTCAACTCAAGCTTCCCTATGACCTTGTCCTTGTCCTTTTTTCTCATCTCAAACCGCTCTCGGATGGATTTTAAAAATTCACCCTGAGAGAATGCCAAGTGTTGGCAAGCAGGTGGAAGAACCAGAAATCACACACACTGCTGATCTAAATTGATTCAGTTACTCTGGGAAAGTGTTCAACATTACCATAACAGCAAAAACCAAGAAACAGCCCACAACTTAAGAGTCCTTCAATGGTAGAATGGATAATCTATTACACTAATATACTAGAATTCTGCACAGCCATGAAAATTATTGTTACATGCCATGTATTCAAATCTCACAAGATGATCTTGAGAAAAAGGTACTTAACATAGAAATTGGCTGTATTTATCTAAAGTTTAAAATGGATGATCCAGTGATAGAATAGTTACTTGCCTAGTGTGTGAAAGACCTTGTACTTGATCCTTAGCACTACAAACTAGTAATATAACATGAAAAATAAAAATCAATGGGTAACACTAGTCTATGGGAGCACTAGTTAAAAATTGGAAAACTGGATTGTATTAATGGTACAAACCTTTAATCCCAACACTGAGCATCAACAGGTAGATTTCTGTGAGTGAAAGCCAGCTTGGAATACATAGCAAGTTCCATGACTGCAAGAGCTACATAGTAAGACTGAACCAAAAAACAAAAAGAAACTGGAAAACTAGTTATCTTTGGAGAGAAAGAAATCTGAGAAGTAATGGGCCATTTCTTATCTTTTTGTAGTAAATAATCAAGCAGTATACTTATGATCTATCCATTTTGTGGGTATAAACCAGAAAGAAAAATAGATACAGAGGCTAGAAAAACGCCTCAGTGGTTAAGCGCATCAACTGCTCTTCCAGGGGACCCAGGTTTAAGTCTTAGTACTCACACAGTCCTCCACAACCATTACTCCAGTTCTAGTGCCTTCTTCTGACATCCTCAGGCACCAGACATGCAAAAGGTACACAGGTATACATATAGGGAAAATGTCCATATTCACAAAACAAACTAAAAATGACATAGTAGAAAGCTTTTTTGAAGGACTGGAGTGGGGAGCTAGTGCAAAAATGATCAACATCTAAAGCTATCAAGGGAATACTTACAATAAACTATAAATTTTTGTGTTTTAATTTAGTAAAATTATAGATTAATTAAAAACAAAAGTTGAAAGAAATTTAGGGTAATGGAAATATTCTACACACTAGTGATGGACATGTGCCAAAAGGCACAATTCATTTATTTATTTATATTATTATTTTGTTTGTTTTTTGACACAAGGTTTCTCATTATAATAGCTCTGGCTGTCCTGGAATTCCCTCTGTAGACCAGGCTGGTCTCGAACTCAGACATTTTCCCGCCTCTGCCTCCAGAGTGCTGGGATTAAAGGTATGCACCACCGCTGGGCTACAAATTATTTCAGAGAGCAATTTAGTTTCACCTGTCAAAACTCTTTTTCCGAGAATCTACCCTCTAGTCTCCTGCAACTATGTAACAACATGAAATTGTTCACTGTAGAGCTTCTGTAAAAGTGAAAAGCATTCAGACATTCTAAATGTCTTCAATATAGACCTGAATGTAAAAACAAAGGACCTCAGGCAGAATGTTAAACTAAACTGCCACCAAATGCACCAGGTTTGCATATCTTGATAGGCAGAATACAAGACCACTTTAATTAATTAACTTATAAATTTGGTTTTCAATCCAGACTCTTACATACTCTAGGCAAGTGCTCTACCTTTGAGCTACATACCCAGACTGTCACGTGCCCTTTTAGAACAACACACTAGAATAAGGGTACACATGAAACTGAAGACCAACATCATTCCTAGTTCCCACTTTTCCTTTTATATACTTTAGGGCTGCAGTTTGTCCTACAAGCATGTCCTAATTTTATATTTCTTTAAGGGTGGGGGAGGAGCAGGAAGAAAGTAAACAAGGATGAAGCAGCCTCACCTGGCCCTGCCCCGGTGCTCCGCATACCAAGCAGTAATTCTCTCCTCCCACATTTCCGGAGTCATCTGATATAGATTTATCACCTACCAAAAAGACAGCAAAAGAAAATCCACATACACAACAAGTTTAAGTATTGTTTGCCATTTTTATAATTATGGTTCATTTTTACACAACAGCAAAGCTATTTTTAAAAAGCTGCATGCAGGAAGAGTTACAAACAGAGGTGGGTATGTAAACAAGCATCATTCCACTAGAGAATCAACCTGCAAACTGCAGCATTCCTTAATCCTAACTACACTCCTGGGTTGATCATCTCAGGGACCCCCACCCCCCACCCCCAGTAAAGCAGTGCTTACTCTGGCCTTCAACTGCACAGAAACCATCAAAGGACAGATAAAGACAAGGAAGGGTTGGGGAAAGCTTTTGTTACCCAGTGACAGATAAGGGCTGTATGAAAGGCTGCTTCTGTGTCTAGTGAGTAAGATGAACAAGAGCGGGGATTAAAAGCACCTCCATCTTCTGCACCACCCTAAATATCTCAATTCTGCAATGAACACAGGGCTTCACAGCTCCCTTAAATCAATGCCACTCAACCACCTTTAGAAATTGCTACACCAGAAAAATACCTACAGGCCACACTTTCAATAATCTGACATTAATTCCACAGACTCTTGCATTTTGTTATTTTGAGACAGAATCTCGCTGGCCCAGGCTGGCCATAACTTCGTGATCCTCTTGCCTCTGCCTCATGAATACTGGGAGTTCAGACATGAACCACTATGTGCAGCAGCATCTTTGCTTTTCATATGCTTGGCCAAAAAAACTGGGTGCAGTGGAATATACCTGCAATTTCGGTACTCAGGGGACTGAGGTAAGAGGACAGAGTTCAAGGCCAGTCTGGACTACAGGGCAAGAGCCTGTCTCAGAAAACAATAATAGGAGCTATAAAGAAACTCAGTAGGAAAAAGTGCTGGCTCTGCAAATATGAGGACACGAGTTTGAATCCCCCAGTAATGACAGGCATAAGAAGATATTAGGAAGTGATAGCTCTTAGGAGAAGTAAAATCAATTTTCTTCAAATAGAATGATCAAAGGGTATGTCAACCACACTTCAGACAGACAGCACACTCAAATGTAGGTGGTCAACACAAACTGGAATCTGTTACTTTTGGTGGGTTTTGTTATTATTGTTTAAGAGAGAAAGAACATAAAGTTTGGTGAATAGGGAGGTGGGGGGATTTGGGAGGAGGTGAGGGAGGAGAAAAAAATATGATCAAAATATATTGTACAAAATTTTCAAGAACTAAACTGGGTGGGTGGTGGTGCATGCCTTTAGTCCCAGCACTCAAGTGCCAGAGGCAGATGGATCTCTGTAAGTTCAAGGCCAGCCTTGGTTACTGAGGGAGTTACAGGACAGCCAGGGCTACACAGAGAAACCCTGTCTTGAAAACAAACAAACAAAAAACCTTCAAAGAATAAAACATAAAAAAGGCAGGCATGACTGTACATACAAGCCTGTAACAGCACTGAGGGGTAGAGACAGGAAGATCTGAAATGCTCACTGGCTGGCCAGCCTAGCCTAAATGGAAGCTTCCAGCTGAGAGACTAAAGAACTACACCTGAAGTCCCATCTAGCCTCTACATGTGAAAGGGTGTCCTGACCCCACGGGACTTCAATGGGGATCCTGGTCACCTGTGACAGGAGACACGGAAGGAAAGACCACAAGACTTAAAATTCTGTTCAAGTGGCCAATCTTTATTTTTGTTCCAAGCTGCTTATATATGCTTTTTTTCATGCAGGTGCATGAAAAAGGGAGGATTAGTGAGGGGGCTTCAAGCAGAAACTTGGCTAGTGTTAAGCAGTTATGAGCCAAGAGTGTGCTTAGGTAAAAAGGTCATACATACTTGCACACTCACAGGCATGCATAACACACATACACACACACACACAAATGAGTAAATATGCTTAACCAATATTCCAAACTCTTGACAAGATTATGAACTATGCAGGTGTGCTTGCTTCAATGGCTTTCCTTTAGCCACATTGCTGTTTGCCCAAATAAGGAATTTGATTTCTTACCCTTTTTGGAAGCAGTTCCTCTTGGGCTAAAAATCCCCGCTTGTGCACAGAGGGGTCATAGTCACCATACTGGAAGGAAAAGAAAAGAGATCAGCGATAGAGATTCTAAAGACTACTGTCATTTCTGAACAAGGCTCAACTAACTCAGTTGGTCTCTCCTCCCAGTTTCAGGGAGCAATTCAATTCTGATGACAAGATTTCAACCTTGCCAGTTTGTTATCCTTGAATGAAAATACAAAGCTGATTACATCTATGAGCAGAATTGCAAAATCCCATAAGGGATGGATGGGTGATGTGCTAATAAGAATGTGACATTTGTATGGAAATGTAGTCTGTTTCCTAACCCTCAAATAAAGTAGTAATTTCCAAACGTTAGCTTTGGAATGGAAACAACAAAACACAACTGTGAAAGTTGTGATTAGCAAAGTGTGATAAGAACCTTACCTACAAATGCTTCTAAGTGGCTAATTGGAGCCAATTGCTAGGTGGGACCAGGGAGTAATGCAGGCAATATTTTAGTACCTTTTGCTCAAGGCTCTGAAAATTGCTTTTGGAAGATCTGATATCAACATTCTCTGTCATTCCTACTGCACAAAGAAACAAATAACTGATTTGTTGAACTGATTTGGTGAATTGATATAGAAGCTGTAGAGCTGGCACCAGTGGGGCCTCCAATCTACTTACTCCTTCAGAGGCAACTCCTTTCTTTCCTAGAAAACTTAGGTCAGACTGGAGAATCATCTCAAATCCAAGAATGGGGCAGAAATGATGCTCAGTGGCAAAGCATGCATAAAGTCCTAGGTTCAACGCCCCCCCCCCCAGCCCCAGGTATAAAGAGACTGTGGACTAAGCATGGTGGTGCACACCTTTAGTCCCAGCCCTTGGCAGCTATGAGTTTGAGGTCAGCGGAGTTACATAGTGAGACCTTGTCTCAAAGTAAAATAAAAATAAATGGGTGAGAGACAGAAAACAGAGAAGAATATAAGCACAAAACCAATCTCTTGGGAGTCAGCAGTCAATGGTTTTTCTCTCTTTTGCATTTATTTATTTGGGGGAGGGTGGTCAGTTCTTTTCTTCTACCATGTGGGTTCCAGGGATTCAGCTTAGGTTGTGAGGCCTGGCAACAAGTACCTTTACCCACTGAGCCAAAGAGTTTTTTCTCTCTTTTCTTTAATTAAAAGTTTTATTTCATTTTATGTGTATGAATGTTTCACCTACATGTAGTAGATCCATGTCCCATGTGTGTACCAGCTGCTCTTGGAGGCCAGAAGAAGACATCAGATCCCTGGGAACTGGAGTTTCAGATGGTTGTGAGCCATCATGTAGTGGCTGAGCCTCAAGCATGGTCCATCTTTAATTCTGGTTCCCGGGAAGTCTGCTCCCTATTCTGGCCTTTGTAGGCAACAGGCATGCACATGATGCACACAGATACACAAGGTAAAACATTCATACACATAAAATAAGACAAATAATTTTTTAAAAAATTTAAAAGAAAAAAGATTAAATCTCTCCAAGTCTACCTTTCTTAAATGAGAGCAATGGCCCTGGAGGACCCTGAAGAAACCTCTAGAGTGTGGCTGTGGAGGTCTTTAAATAAGGCACCCTCTCTTAAGCCACAGAGTCTTCACCTGTAAAGCAAGGGACAAACTGTAAAGATAACCAGCAAGCATTTGGAGTGTTGGCGTACCCTGGTCAAAGTCAAGCATGAGCATCAGGGTGTACTTTGCGTTACTGAAGACGTCATAGGATATGACTGAAAGCCATGTTAGTTGCATCTGCAAGCCTTTCAACACTTGTCAACCAAATTTCAATGTGAAAGTAAGCAGATATGCAAAGTTAACATTGTAAGTCCAGGTCTCAAAAGCTTGGAAGATTAACGACCCTGTTATTAAATTATACCAAGCTCCCAGCTACTACATTGATCAAATATATTACATGTGAGTGATGCAAAGGTGGTGAAGATTCTGCTGAAGAAGCTTCTTTATTGAACTAACTCCACTCACAACATTAAAGCTACCTTGATGTCTACTAAATGTCTATTTAAATAACAAAAGGGGAAAAATGGCGGTGTTGTGGCAGTAAATATAAAAGAAAGCCATAGGACACTATAGATGGAAATGACTAGTCCTCATCCTTTTATGTAACAAGCAATGATAAGATCAAGGTGGATTTTCTGTGAGAGTTAGAAAGCTGGAGTCTCAAAGCTCCACAGCTTTGTGGGCCTGTGCTTACTCTTTTATTTATCATTTGGTATTCCGGTACTAAAGAAAAACCCCTAAATTATCTAAATTTCAGAGCCTACAAAACCTGATCGTATATTGTCCTTTATAAACATCTTGAATTTAAATTCAAGAAGGGGAGACAGGAGATGTAGATCAGTGGTGATCCATGTTCAGTCTTGAGAATTAAAACAAACCAAGCAAGTATCATTATCGCTTTGAGAAACTGCCAATTAAAATTCTTAGGGTGGTGAGGTGGGCTGGAGACATGACTCTCAGTTAAGAACACCCACAGGGCAGATCACATCTGAAACTCCAGACCCAGGTTATCAGACCCTCCCTTCTGGCCTTCTTGGACATTGCATGAGCATAGTGCTCAGACATACATAAACATATTTCCCCTTGGGCTTGTGATATAGCTCAGCAGTTAAAGATACTTGCTGTCGAGTCTAATAACCTGAGTTCTATCCCAGGAACCCATGATGGAAGTTGTCACCTGACCTCTACATCCTGTCTTGGTAAAAAACAAACCGAAATGTTCTAAATGGGTTCTAATAAAACAAAGTTGTCTCCCCTTCCCTCCTAGTTTGAGATTTGGTTTTTCTGTGTGGTGCTGGACTCACAGCCATCCACCTGCCTCCCAAGTGCTGGGATTAAAGGTGTATGATACCATGCCCAGCTTATATACTTTTATTTTTTTCTTTGTATCTATCTGTGTAAAATAGATTTCTACTACATGTATATAGTCACTAAATTCCATATGAATCAAGGATTTAAACCTATAAACAAAAATCTGTAAAAGTACCAAACAAGAAAGACTGGGCACAATAGTGATTAGTGAAGTCATTCTCAAGCCTGACACAGAACAGCAGACAAAGGTTGCTATCATTATAGATAAGCTCCTAAAAGTCAATCAGAAAAAGACAAGAACATAGTAGAAAAGGGGCAAGTCATAAACAGCCACTGTTGAGTAAGAAAGAATGAACAGCCAGCTAATCTCGAGATGCTTACTCCCGTGGCAAACCAATACATTAAAACAAACAAAAACTATTTTCCCTGAAGCAGGTCAGCAATAGTATCAACTGTTGGAAGGATGTGCACAAGCAGGTATTCTCACACACTGCTATTGGAAATTGATCAGAACAGGCTTCTAGAGGGCATTTACGTATTTGGGGGAAATTTTACCTACATAAAATTTACCAGGTTTTTGGAGACAAAGTCCCAATGTGTAGTTCTGGTATTCACTAGTAGACCAGGTGGGCAGGTCTTGAGCTCACAGACATCAGCTTGCCTTGGCCTCCTGAGAGCTGGGTTTAAAGGTATGTGCCATCGCCATCACGCCTGGACTGGTCTGGTTTTGAGACAGGGTCTCATGTAGTGCAGGATGGCCTTGAACTCAAGCTCACTATACAACAGAAGATGGTTTGAACTCCAATTCTAGGAGTTGGACTTTGCCTCTGGAATTATACATATACCACCACTCTCCATCAACATGTTGATGTGGGACAATGATCTTGTATACTGTAAAGATTTGTCACTCATAATGATTTAATAAAATGCTGATTGGCCAGTAGCTAGGCAGGAAGTAGAATAATTCTAGAAAGAGAAAAGGCACAGATGCAGACAAAACATGATGAGGATGCTAGACTGGGCAAAGGTACCAAGCCATGTAGCTAAACATGGATAGTAATAAGCTTTAGCTACTGGCCTCATAGTTACTATATTAAGCTTCCAAGAAGTGAATGTCCTAGAGCTTGGCAAGTGGATCAGACCAGCCTCAACACTCAGATCCTCCTGCCTCTGCTTCCCAAGTGCTGGAACTAAAGGTACGCACCACAAAGTCTGGGCAGACTCATTTATTTTTAATTTCTGTGTATGTGTGTGAGCCTTTGCGAGTGAGTATATTTGTGCCACATGTGTGCATGAGCCCTCAGAGACCAGAAGAGGGCACTGAACCCCCCCAGAACTGGAGTTACAGGCAGTTGTAAGCTGTCATGGAGGTGCCAAGAAGCAAACCCAAGTCTGATTCAACAACAGTAAACAGCCACTGAGCCATGTCTCCAGCCCCATCTTCCATTATTCTTTACTTCCTTCTGAAAGAGCCTACAGTCTGCACCAAGACCCATGAATGATATCCTATTCTCTCTAGAAATTTTCAGTACAACATATTTAGAAAGAAAGAAAAACACATTTGAAACATGAAATTGTCCATTTAAAATCCACAGGTGGCTTAAAATTTGCAAGATGGTTTCACTTGTCATGTGACTGATTTGTTCTTTTGATTTTAGCATAACTCAAACAAGAACCAAGAAATATGGTTCTTGTCGACTGAACCATGTGATTAATATTTGTATTTATACTTTGAAGTTAATTGTTTCTTTATGCTTTGAAATTAAGTGTGTCTATATCATTCCAAGAGCTGAAATACTGTAATGAATACATTTGCACATAATTATGTTCCCTGTGTTAATGGACTTGATTCCACTTCCCTCCATATTTCTAGAGTTTCCTTCTGTTTCAGAAGAAAAAGAACTGCACATAGTAGAGGGAGCAGTTTAGCTTCCTAAAAAGTTCAGGCTGTTTTTGTTTGTTTGCTCATTTATATTTTATGTGCCCTGGTACTTTGCCTTCATGTATGTCTCTGTGAGGGTAAGGGCCCTAGAGCTGGAGCTACAGACAGTGGTAAGCTGTCTGGGAACTGAGCATGGATCCTCTGTAAGAGCAGCCAGTGCTTTTAACCATTGAACCATCTTTCCAGCCCTGAGGTTGTTTCATCTTGTAAATGAAACTAGAATTTAGTGAAAGTTAAGTCTGACCTCCACAAACCTCACTAGACAGTAGGAACAAGGTGCTGGGTCAGGTAGCCCAGACACCTGGGTTTCTAGCCTGGCTCTACACTTCATCCCACTGTTTCAATCTTCATGACGAGGCAGGTAACTAACTATGGTACAACATTTCCCTCACACATGTAGGGCTTTGGGTTCCATCCCCTGTGAAAATAAACAAGTGATTTGTACATTTTCATAAGTACAGAAATAACATAAAAGTACTGTGACTTTGAACAAATCATTAATCTTTTTGGGGGAGGGGGTTAAATAGTTTCTCTATATAGCCCTGGCTGTCCTGGAGCTCACTCTATAAACCAGGCTGGCTTTGAACTCACAGAGATCCACCTGCTTCTGCCTCCCAAGTGCTGAGATTAAAGGTGTGAGCCACTGGTCCAGCTCATCCAGCTTTTCTAACCTTTGATTTTTGCCATCAGGAAAACAAATACAAGTCTTGGCTTCCAAAAAATACTACATGGGGTATCTTGTGAAATAGTCTGTTGAACACTTTGCTAAACATTATGAATTAGCTCATTCTAAATATCTTCTCACTATTAACCAGCAGTCTGAGAAACTAGTAACATTGCTATAGTAAGCCCTGGTTTCCTGAATGCAAACAGGGGCTCACTTTACAGCCCTTGCTGGCCTAGAACTCACAGGGATTTGACTGCCTTGCCTAGTATTAAAGGTGTGCATTACCATGCCAAGCCTGAATACAGACTATAAAGCTAGATATTACCTTTATTTGTAAGATTACTAAATTTAACACCGGAAAAAATAGAGCACCCACCTCCATATGAACCACATATGTTGTCTGTGAATCACTTTCATCTCCAAATTGGCAGAAGCCAAATAAGTAGGGCTTTCCTGCAGTAAAATCTGTTCAAGCAAACATCTGCTGGTTCCTTGAAAAATAATCCCCAACCCTCTGCCCCCACACAGGTGGTCTTTGAATTTGTGACCCAAAAACCCATAGCCTTTGGGATGGAGGTAATATCCTTGAGAGCTTGGGTCTCCAAAAGGAAAAAGCATGCAAGAAGGAACTCAACTCTGAGCCAAGAAGTACGTGGATTCACTGAGAGTAATGATAATTGCTTTGTCACTGTTAGGACAGAAAGGATACATTTTTCCTGTTACTAATATTCTTGATCAAAGCATAAAAGGAGCATATGCTTTACTTGAACCACAGCCCACTTTCTCGTTCTCAATTACCCCTTTTTCAAGGAAGGAATAAAATACAATTCTAAAGAGTTAGATTCTGTCTCTAGCTTACCCAAGAAGGTACAAATGACCTCAGAGAATCACTGAGGGAGGAATTTGCTCTAGTGCCTGCATCTGACAGTTAATAAGCCTCATGTCCCATGCCTTGTGACTACTCAGCAGACACTAATGACTCATCAAATGATTAAGCTGACTGTGCTTCTACTGACTTGACCAGGATATACACTTCGAAGCCCTTTTTCCAACCCAAATGGCAAACAAGTCATTCCTGACTTTGATCTGAAGTTGTATTAAAAATGTGATTGATATGGGAAATCAAGGCTCATGAAACACTCTAGTTGGCCTTATACGATGAAACAAAAATCCAGTGCTCAATGAGGCACCTCTTGCACCATTCCTGGTCTGCTGTCTACACAAGCTTGAATAACTTTAGGCTAATGAGACAGTACCAATGGGCCTGGAAAACCCAGCAGGCCCAGCTCCTAGGCACATGCACAACAAAGTATGGCCAGGAGTGTGGTTTCTAAGAATGTAATCTCTGGAAAGATGAGTTTAGATGGAGGATCTGGGTCTTGCTGATCTAAAGGCCTCATTTGATCATAACTAGAAATCATAAATTCACTTTTCTTGACTAATAAAATGACGTTGATGTGATGAATGTAATGAACCACATGTGCATAACGAGATTACACAGAAAATTCATCTTTTTGAATGAATTCACTGAGAATGAATCCTAATTCATTAGAATGATGTGCTTGTCACTTGTATACAAAACACACACAGATACAAAATACACAGAAGTTGAGGCAGCAACAGCAGACAACCATTCTCATGGCATCTCATGGGGGGGGGGGGGCAATTGTTCTGAAGTCCCCCAAATCCAAAGAAATGGAGACTGAAAGCAAGCTGTGACAAGTTAGTGCTGAGGAGGAATGCATTTTCTTCCTGTACCCACCTTGGCCTGGACAGCATAGGAAGCCAAGAGCACTGAGGCCTCAGGAGGGCAGTAAATCTTTTCATCCAAAATCTGCTTCTTCACCTGAAAGGGACGAGAGAGATGAGATGGCACCTGTGGAAGACAGCGTGCCGCCCAGTCATAGCAGATGCTGCAGGGTGTTCTAAAGGAGGGCTGCCAACGCAGACTACTAATGATTTTCTGGCAAAGGGGACTTTTCTTTTTTTTAAGTATTGTAGGCTAGCTGAGAGTTCAGCCAGAGAACTTATCCATAAGATAGCTGCACAAAAGCCCTCATCTCTTCTCCTCAGAGAAGGGATGAAGAGTAAATAAGACCTGAGTGATTATAGTGGACTGAGGGGTTATGACTAAGGGAAGCTGCAATTTATCTCCGTCTTAGCCCTGTGGAGCACTCACAGTACCAGAGGAGATGAAGTCTACTTTCATAAAGTCAAAATTCACCAAGGCCACTGAATTATGACTGTAGAACCAAGTCATCACTTCCAATGTGCTGTTCTAAGGGAAAAGGAAGCAATAACATTTGATCCATTCAACTTTTAAGTACACATGAGCTTCAGGAAATATAATTCCTAAGCCATAATGTTGAATTTACATATCTCACTGCACCTTATTTTGCACAGTGGTGCAGTGTATGATGTTTCAGACACAAGGGCAAGAGAGTCACATGAAGTGGGGACACAGTAAGCAAAGTCAACTCTTTTCACAGATTCCTATTAGTAGATGTTGCTTTGCTTACTCACAAAAACAATCCAACATCTCAGTATGAAGAAAAATCAAGCAAAAGTCAAAGGGGGATAAGTGCCACCTCAAGTACTCACAGGAAAGCCATTGCTATACTACTACGGTATTCGAGTCTCGTGCAGCTTAAGGTGGTTTTGAACTCTCTATATAACTGAAGATAACCCTGAATTTCTGATCCTCCTGTGGATTACAAAAGTACACTATGCTCTATTTATACAGTGCTAGGGTTGGAACCCAAGGCTTCATGAATACAAGGCAAGCATTCTATAGAAAGAGCTACATCCCCAACCCCCAAAGAATCTTCCTGTGGTTTTATTCACACATAAAGTTTTCCCCAAGTTTTAAAACTAAGAGAAAATGAAAGCTGAGATGGTCTGACACAGTGAAACCTTCAGCCTCCTGGGTTCTTTACAGAGATTTAAAAAAAAAAGAAAAAAAAAAAAAAAAAGGAGCCATAATACAAAAAAATCTGAAAGGACTACCTTTCGACCTAAAACATGTACATGCATGTACACAAGCACACACACATAAAACATCTTTGTAAAAGAAGCTATTACCAGGCATGGGGCACACATCCCAACGTTCTAGAGGCTGAGGCAAAAAAGATCTCAAGTTCAAGGCCAGCCTTAGCTATGGAGTGAGTAACTTGTAATTCTAGAACACCTACCTTCTTCAGTTTGGTTGAGGAACTACTTATGAACACCAACTGCATATTCAATGAACCTATCTTAAAGGGGCTTGCACTCCAATGATGGAGAAAATGATAATATACACCCAGAGTAGCACAGAGCAGGCTGTCCAAAATACCTTAAGCAAGGGCCAGACCAAGAGTTGTAGGAGGATTATGTGTTGTTACATTGTAAATAACTGTCCTTCCTACTGGTTTAATAAAAACGCTGGTTGGCTGAAGGCAGACAGGAAGTGTGGATGGGGCTACCAGACTAAGAAACCTCTAGAAACAGGATTAATAAAAATGCTGATTGGCTGAAGGCAGACAGGAAGTATGGACGGGGCTACCAGACTAAGAAAACTCTGGGAACAGGAAGATAGAGAAGAAATGCCACAGAGACTCCAGAGTTGCCAGACAAGCCAGAAGATACAAAAGACAACTATGCTGCGCTAAGAAAAGGTACCAAGCCACATGGCTGCACAGGATAAAAATCATGAGTTAGTTTAAGGGTAAAGAGTTAGCAAGTTATATGCCTGGGCTTAAGGCCAATCAGCCTATAATTAATGTAAGCATCTGTGTAAGCATTTGTGTGTCTCTGTGGGACTGCGGTTCTGCGGGGTCTGTGAATCCAAGCCTTGAAGCTAGGCTGGAAAGTCAGGCGAGAAACCTCATACAACAAACAGTCACTGCCATGATGATAGATCTTGAATTTTAAAGGAACTTTTTGCTAAGTCTCTGAAGCTTTTTTTTTTTTTTATAACCTCAGAGATCTTTCAAGTTACCTAGAAGAAATGGGATCCACGTTCACAGGTTTATATACTGGTAACTGCTTCTGTCTATTCTTCATCATCACACCTCTGCAATTTCATCTGACACCAATTCTCATCACTTGGACAAAGTTCTTTCTATTCTCAAGATTTTCTTCTCCATTATGAACCAAAAGGACTGACTATTTGGAAGCAGAACATTTTCTGCAGTGTAGAAGTATTTGTGGTAAACTCCAAGGGGTTCACCTGGGCTGCTTCACAACCACACCCAAATTGGTCCTCTTAGAACTGGGGGAGATAGCATGAGTCACTGTACCTGTAAGAAAAATAAGTGTTGCGTGATCTCTTGAACTAGCTCCTCCTCAGCATTTTCAGGATAAAATTTGGCCAGGAAGTGAAAGGTAACCGGTTCTTCCTTCGAAACATCATGATCCAACACCTGCAGAATTTCAGAGCAAAAGACATCCTGTGCTGGCTCTTCTTCATGTATGCTTTGTGGGGAAGGTATAAAACCCCTTCCTTGTTACATTCAACCATTTCCCAAAGGCCGTCTTTCTACAGTTGGAAACATTCACAAAGCCATCCATGGCAGGAGATAATACCCACTTCCAACAGGGGTTCTGAAGCAAATCAATCAATAAATCCAAGGGGTGAGCTGAGCTACAGTGGCAGTACCAGTGTTCTCAAAGACACAGAAAATAGTTACAAACTAGAATGTATAATTCAAAGATCTTGGGCATTATTCTCTATGGAAGACTGAAGATTTAAAAGGTTTTTTTTCTTCTGAAAATAGTAACAGTAATAGAATGTTCCTGTATTCTTTTTTTTTTCTTACTGCCCACACCAATAGGTTCTGTTGGAATATAGCTTAAACACAATAAACTAGATTTTTGTGACATCGCTTATATGTTATATGTTATGAAACACGACCATCATGGAAACGCTTTATTCCTGGAATCATTCAGGGATGGCCAGAAAATGCTTGAAGTGCAGAAAGTAAACCACTGTCTTTAATCTTCTAACAATCCCACCTATCCCCTGAAAAGCTGGGACCATCTGCTCTTCAGAGTGAATTTCATTCCAGGACATAAACATGCTACCAGGCTCCATTAACATGTGTCATAATTTATTTCCCTTAAGCAGCAGGTTCTATGACTCCTGATGCCCCCAATCTAATATCCATTTGGCTAACATTCAGGTATGATTTAAAATTCACTTTGCTGAGAGTCATAAAAAGACACAGAAAGCTTTGCTGTAACTGATATATAATTCTCCATATGCCTTCCCCAAAGGACTCAAAATTTAAGTCTGACTTAGTTGCCCTCCTCGGCACTAGCTCTCTGTGGTATTTGGGGTTTCTATTCATCAGACACGACCATTGAAACTGACAGCCAACAAGACTTCTAAGCATGAAGGAGAACACCATACACATGTTGTGAACACAATTTGAGCATCTCATTTAACATCACTAGGATGAGACTTTTGTTGGTTATCACATTATGCAGTAGATAACTTCAGGGGCAATTCACAAAGATAACATTTAGTGTAAGAATTAGAGATGGAGTTACTTTGAGGATCAGAGGTCTTTTGGCCCTGTTCTTCAATGTTAGGTGGCCAAGAAAATGGACAGGCAAATCTTTGTGTGAATAACAGGCAGCTTCCCCAAGCTGTTGCCATTTCCAAACCACCTTCAAATTACCAGAAACACAGATTTCATGTGCTTAAAAACAGCCCAGAGAATCCTGAGGAAGAAATGGGCATTGCCCTTTCATCTCAGACTCTTTGTTCCTTGAGTCTCAGAATGATTCAGTCAGTTGGGTCTTGGTTGTTCTTAAGGACTTATTTAAAAGAAAGAAATGAACATGAGCCCTAGGAAAATCTCCAGAGACATAAAGTGTTAGTTTTGGATTTTCCCTAACATACACAAAGATGGTAGTGATGCCATCCATAAAATCTGACTAGTGGTTCAGTAACTGAGGGCACAATGACAAAAGCATACATGGTGGTGACATGGGCAAAAAAGCCCATCAAGGTTTAGGCCTGGTGAACCCTACTTGTGTGGAAGAGTCTGTGGTGGGCAGAACTTCCTGAAGGGCCTGTTTCCGACATACATCTGATATTAATAATTTCCCCTTCTTTACCATGTCCCTGTGATACCCCAACAATGAGGCAAACAAGTTAAGTGCATGCTCAGGAAGAAAACACCAAGGAAGACAGAAAGCACAAGCCTCCTCGCTGATTTCATGGAGGTCTAACCCAACCTTCTTGTCCATTTTGAGCCAGGCCACGGTGTCCTTGATTGTATACTGCAGTCCAAAAAACCAGGTTTCCCGAAGCCCCAGCGTCCGGCACACCAAATCAAACAGGTCCTTCCCTTTCCATTTCATCTGCAACATAACAAACCAACAGGGAAGGACGTTGTGAGCAAAAATCATAATCAGCTCACACACAATAAAAATTGTTCTCAGCACTCTCAACTATCACCAAAATGGCTGATGAGCACTAAATTCCTAAATAATTTTAAAGCTTCTCACACAAAAACCATGAGTGGGAAAATACCAATTAGAGCTTAACGGCTCAATTGCTGCGGAGCACACACAATACCTCCTTGGACAGTTCCATCCAGATCTCAATATCCCTGAAGAGGCTAATTTAGGAAACCTGGTAAATAAGCAGCCTCATTTAGGAGAGTCAAGCCTCCTAAATTAGCCCAGGAAGATGGCTAGTTTGTGAGACACTAACTCCCTTGAGAATTTGCTGTTGTTGGTTTTTTAAATCATGACTCTGCCTTTTGATAAAAGCTAAGTATTCTCTTTTTAACTTAAAGACTAGTTTTATTAGGGGGAAAAATCAAATATGTGGAAGTTATAATCAAAGCCACAGACTGTAGAGCAGAAGAACAATGAGAGACCAGACAGGCCAGCTGCAGGCCTCTATCAGGATGTCTGCTTGGGTCAAACAGAAGCAACTTGCCTACAGGCACAAATGCAATTCCAAATGCTCAGCATCCAAACTCAGGCAATGCATATACAAAATAACTATGGCCTCACTTTCAAAAGTACTTGAATCGCTGCTAAACCTTTTTCTTTTCCTCTGCTATTCAATGGTGTAGCTGAAAAAAGGCAAGCTCAAACATCTTCATAGGAAAAAAAAGGATGCAGGGCAGCTAAGTAAATGTTGCCACCTAGTGGCTCTCAGTCAACTAGGTTTTTCCTGTATTATCTGCTGGCTAGCTATCCACGATATATCAAATACATATCAAATAAACATTCAAATAAACAAATACAATTATGATTATATGAAACATATGCATGAGTGATCCTGAGATGTGAATGTAAGGAAATGATAAGACCACCTGATTGCAAAAGTAGCTGCTCTGCTCCCAGCCCCATTAGGAAATCACCACCCTCCAGGGAGACAGCTCAGTAAAGTGCTTGTCTACGAACCTGAGTTTGAACCCAGCACTCATGTAAAAAGTTGGTTGTGAGCTTGGTGGTGGTGGCACATGCCTTTAATTCAGGAGGCAGATATCTGTGAGTTTGAGGCCAGCCTGATCTACAGAATGAGTTTCAAGACAACCAGGGCTACACAGTGAAGCCATCTTGAAACATTCTCCACAAAAAAGGAAGTAAGGGGGGGCGGGGGAGGAAGGAAGGAAGGAAAGATGGATGGAAGGAAGGAAGGAAGGAAGGAAGGAAGGAAGGAAGGAAGGAAGGAAGGAAGGAAGGAAGGAAGGAAGGAAGGAAGGAAGGAAGCTGGTTGTGGTGGCTTATGCACGGGGGGGGGGGGGGGGGGGGGGAGGGGGGGGGGTGTGGAGGCAACAAGCCTAGCCTAATAAAGGAACATGGATCCCAGTGAGCATCTAGCTTTTTAAAAAAAAAAAAAAAAAAAAAGAGTCAGCAATGGTGGCAAAAGTCTTTAATCCCAGCACTCCAGAAGCAGAGGCAGGAGGATCTCCAAGTTTAAGGCCAGCCTGGTCTACAGAGCAAGTTTCAGGACAGCCAGGGCTACACAGAGAAACCCTTTCTTCCTCTACCCACACACCATGGCGTTCACACCACACATACACATGCCCAATAAATAAATAAACTTGAAAACATGAACAGGTGAATGGCTCCTGAGGAACCAGAGGCTGACCTCGGGATGTGTGCCATGTAGAGCTCAGAGGACAACTTGGTGGAGTTGGTTCTCTCCTTAGATCGATCTTTATATGTCTCTAGGGGTCAGACTCTTGCAGGCAGTCTTGTTTGTACAGTGAGGGCCTTTGTCACTAGCCACCTTGCCTACCCCTTTACCATGCCCTCCACCCCAAGTGCTAGTGATCACACTCAGGGTCTTGCACTTCTTAGGCAACTATCCTACTACTGAACCATACTTCCAGCTTTAATAGCTGTGAATGAACAGTCCTCTTCAGGTACTCAATAGGAGAGGCCATCTCTGTTTTGCAGTCATAGAGCAACCCAAATGGTAGGACACCAAGATCACAGCAAACAAAGAGCTATATTGGCTTTGGTCCTTTGCCAAGCAAGGTGTTTCTTCTATCTGTCCTGCAACCTCGGCCACACACCCTTTCTGACTATAAACAGGTCCCCAGAAGACTGTAAAGATGGAAATCTTTAGAGGTTTTTGAGTAGGAAAACTGGGTTTTATTTTTAAAATATAATTGCTTTCCCCTTTTATAAGGCTGGATAATAGGCACACATGATTGACGACTGGACAGAGGGTTTTTTAATTCTTTGAAAGTCTTAATTCCTATGGGCAGATTTAACTGAAGAAATGTTATTTTGGATAACTGGAGGCTTCAGGATGCTGATTATCCTCTTGTCTCTATTTTAAGCAGCACACAGTATATAAACTATAAATGCCTACCTTGCCATAATATAATGTGCCACTAAAGAACAGAATTAACTTGGAGAAGTTAAACACCCGAGGGCCAAGAGGATCAGGATGTCACTCCCGACCACAGCTAGGCCAGGACTTGGCACAAAGGGCTGTCAGCAAGCAGGATGAGTAGAGCCCTGAAAGAAAAACTTCCAAGGGGATTCTGAGTGAGCTTCCAGACTGGGAAGATGAAAACCTCAAGGTAATACTGTACTGCTGCAGCTTTCCTGTACCTGCTCCACTTCTTCTTCTTTTTTTTTAAATGCAGGCCTCTTTTTTGGTTAAATGTAAAAGAAAAACCAATGTTGTTGTCCCATGGAGCTTGCAATAAAGTGAGGAAACAATTCTCAGAACAATCCAGAATATTCTATTTACACTATTTTCCCTATCTTAACATTGGTGCAATGTAGTAGGAGGTTTCTGGCCCGGACTTTCCGGCCTAACCTCAAGGTCTAGGCCCACAGACTCGCAGTCCCGCAGTCCCTCAGTCTAGCAGTCATGCAGTCCCACAGTCCTACAGAGACACACAGACACTTTCATTAGTTTTTGGCTGATCAGCCTCAGGCCCAGGCATATCACTTGCTAGCTCTCTACCCTTCATCTAACCCATGTCTCTTGTTTAGCCATGCGGCTCGGTACCTTTCTTTAGAGCAGCATAGTTGTCCTCGGCTTCCTCTGGCTTCTCTCTGGTGCTCCTCTAGCACTCTGCTCTCAGAGATTTTCTTAGTCTGGTAGCCCTGCCTACACTTCCTGCCTGCCTTTGGCCAATCAGCTCTTTTTATTAAACCAGTGGGTGGGACAATTATTTGTCACAACAACAACACAATACCCCTACAGTGCAAAGAATCACTGACTGTTGGAGCTGGAAATGAACCTCAGGAGTCACCCACTGTGAGTGCATGCTCTTTTTGTAAAACTAAGTAAACCAAGTCACCAAAATAAACACTGGCCTGTTTTTCGTGGTGATCCAAGGTAGGCAAACCCCTCATCTCACAAACACCCTTTTCCAGTTCTGTGAACATGGAATCTTTTTGTCCCTACCTTGGCCAGTAAGTGACCAATATTGAAACAGACTCCTTCTGAGAAGAGTCAGACACCGGTCATTTCCAACAAGTACTGTAGAGCACACCAGTGTCACAAACTGACTAGACACAATGGCGAAGCAGGGTGTCAGTGGAAGGAAAAGGCAGGGACTTGGGTCAGAGGAGACTTGAAGAACAAGTGAGGGTACCATGACAGAAGGGAAGGAGCAAAACAAACACCCACGATCATTACAGAGAATACGACCCTATGTGATGGGGCTGACCCTGAGAGCCAGCCTTGGGAATGGGATGGTGGGGATCACACTTGATGCTGAAGCAGGTGGCTTGTTCAGCAAAGAGCCTGAGGCTTTGAGGGCTCATCTGCTTTATGCCAACATCATGAAGCATAAGTTGCAGGGAAGGAACGGCTGCAGAATGGACAAAAGCACAGAGCAGGTGACCTCCTCCTATCATCAAGGAGACAGAGAGAGAGGCTGAGAAGCAGAAGGCAGTCCCAGAACCAGCACTTGAACAGGCTAGAGAGAAACTCAAGGACACCTACCCACATATCCAGCATGAGCAACTGGTATCCCACTAAAAATACAAAAAGAAGAAGAAGAAAAGCAAGTTTGGGGAAAACAGATGAGCAATTAAGTTTTAGAAAAGATTAGTTAAACTAAAGAAAGCAAGTAGTGTTGTGGTGTGTGCCATTAGTCCTAGCACTCAGGAGGCAGTGGCAGAAGGATCTCTATGAGTTCAAGGCCAACCTGGTCTAGTTAGTAAGTTCCAGGTCAACCAAGTCTATCCTGTCTCAAAAAAAAAAAAAAAAAATAGAAATGTCCTAAATATATTTAAACTTCAAGCCCTTTGAGCTGGGGAGCTAGCTCAGCCACATATGCCACAAAGAAACCTAAGGACCAGTATTCATTCTCTGGGACCATGTAGTAGGAGAAAACTGACCCCCACAACAGGCCTTCTGACCTTCATATATGTGCCCTCACACAGATACAAAGTAAATAAATTTAAATATTTTTTTAAAGACTTAACGATCTTCATGTATAAAGTTAAACTGTCTAAGGTGAGACAGGAAGATTGCTTGAGCCTAGGAGTCCAAGAAAACCCTGTGTCATACAGTGGGACCTCATTCCAAAACAAATGAAAATGTCTTATCTTTGTCTTTAAGCAATTAAAAAGTTTTTTGACCAGACGTATTGGCCTACACAGGGAGATTGAGAGAGATTGAAGCAGGAACCACCTTTAGCTATATACAGAGATGGGGGAAAAATCAAATACAACAAAAAGACCCAGAAGGTCTGCTTCTCTATAAACAAGAACTGTTGACCACAACTGCTCTAGAGAGTTTAAGTTCCTGTAGAAGGGAGGCTGGGCTTTCTTGGTACAAAATGGCTTGCCTGAACATGACTGTTTTATGTTATGTTGATGCTTTGAAGTGACTCACTGTCATCTGAAGGTCTCACTAGACTGCAGGCATCTCTAACTAGCATTAGCCATCATCCCCAGTGACCAATGGAGAGTGTAGAGTACACAAGACATACTCAACAGCAGTTGTCTAATATGACTGACTAGATGACTTTAAAACCCAAAGCTCAGAGACTTGGGCACAGTTATCCCATGCATCCATTCTTCATACAAATGTACAGTAAACATACATTGTGCTCAAGTAAAGCCCAAGGTACAGGGGGTTCATTGTGGAATAACAGACAAGACTTCCCATGTATAGGTTTTGAACAGGTGATCAGCACAGGTTGTGTTATGACAGGGACACCCAGGGACTGTGGGAACTCCTAAGAAAGAAAACCCCCTTCTCACAGAAATGACATCTAAACTGACTCCTGGTGGAAAAGAGAAGCCCAGTGAAGATTGGGTTTGGAGGAGACAGCAGGGAAGTGTATTGCAGACAGAGAGAACACTATGTGCAAAGGTCAAGAGCAAAAAGAGTCCTTAGGGGAATCAAAATATTTTAGTTTGATTGGAAAAAATGTCTGAATTTAAAAAGAACCAAACTGAGCCTGTGAAATGGTTCAAAGGTAAAGGTACCCTGCCACCAAGCCTAACTATCTGAGTTTGACCCTCAGGACCCATTGGTGGCAAGAGAAAAGAAATTTCCTGTTTTTTCAGCACAAGTGAGCCCAGGAGATTTGGGGGAAGGGGACTACACTGAGGAGACACTGGATGAGCTGGGTCTCCTGGAGAAAGGGCTGGCAAAAGGAAGATCACAGGAGCCTGAAGGAACAGTGGTCAGCACTTGAGTCCAAGCCATTGCAAAAGGAATGTTCTTTGTACTTTTCTAAATTCTCTGACCTACCCAGCTATATAGGTACCCACAAGTCAGAGAAAGAGAGACAGAAATGGAAGAAAAAAAAACAAAAAAAAAAACAACAACAGTTGAGAACCAAATTATGGCCACACATGGTGGCACACACCTGTAATCCTAACACTCAAGAGGCTGAAGCAGGGTGACTGAGAATGTTCCACATCAGCCTGAGTTATATAGCAAGATTCTCAAAAAAACAAAAACAAAAACAAAAAACAAAAACAAGGGAAGGGCTGGGTGTAGCAGTCCACAACTTTAATCCCAGCATTCGGGAGGCAGAGGCAAGTGGATCACTATGAGTTTGAGGCAGCCTGGTCTACATAGTTAATTCCAGTCTAGCCAAGACTACAAGAGGAGACCTTATCTCAAAAAAACAACAAAACAAAAATAAAATCCCCAGCATCTAAACACAATGTTTTGTCAACTGTCCAATTCAACTTCTGGCATCTAACCACAGAACCCAGAAAGTAATATGGTGACTATTTTCTCCAGTCTCTTAAGGATAAAACATCTGGTGCCATTCTAGACACAGAAAAGGCAAGTTACATCATTATACAAGATGAATGTCTCAAGATATCAGGGCTTCTTTCCAGGAACCAGCCTAAAAGGCATAGGTCAGTGTGTTATCTGCCTCCAGTATATCTCAGTACTGTTACTGTGTGACCTTGGGCAAATTATTGAACTTCCTCATGCTTTAACAAGGATAATGAGCAGAACCTGTCTCCGCAGATTGATCTAAGGATTAAGTGCATTAATACATTTAAAAAGACTAAGACAGTGCTGGGCCCAGAGCAAATAAAGGGTAGTTATTGTTAATTCCACTCGCTGCCTTGATTCTCAAGTGATGCTGCTTAAACCCTCACAGCCCCACTTCACACACAATGATGGATGACAGACGGGAAAGGGCACCATCAATTCTCATTGAGCTAACCATCCTATCACTCACTTGACAAACATTAATTGAGCACCCACTATGTCCTAGTCTCTGAGTCTTTGTGCTCGGCACAGGAGATAAATGATGAATTTAGGACAACACATGGTTCCTGCACATGTCTGACAGGCAAGACAGGTAAATGGATAAGGGAAAAAATTGTTAAATGCAAACAGAATAGGCTGTTGTGGGAACACAAGTGAGCCCAGAAGACTTGGAGGAAATAGGCTACACTGAGGAGACAGTGGCTGAGCTGGGTCTTGAAGGGAAAAGGCTGACAAGAGGAAGGTCATGCCAGCCTGAAGGAACAGCGTGTCTGCACTTGGGTCCAAGCTGCTGCGAAGTAAAGGAATGTTCTCTGCACTTTTCTAGGATCTGACAAACAGCATGATTTCCAATCTGCAGTACTGAATGTTCAATGCAGGACTGAATATGTAGCTTTGGCCTGGTACATGTGACAATTCTCATTCTGTACAATCGATCTGGGACCAGGCTGTGTCAAAGCACTGAATCAAAGCAGGGATGCATCTGGCAATAGTATCTGTAGGAGTAGAAACCAGGATAAATGAGATGAGTCTATTTATTTTCCTATTAAAATATTCCTAGCCAGGCTTTGATGGCACAAGCCTCTAATTGCAGCACTTTTGTGGATGGACAAAACTAGATAGCCTGAACTGTGGAGCAAGATCTTACCTAAGGAAGGGAAAAAAGGTGTCTTTGACACTTAGGTCTTTCAGACCTACATTTACATGAAGATATATCTTTAACATTTTTGTTCTATTTTTGTTTGTTTAAGTGTGTGTGTGTGTGTGTGTGTGGGTGTGTGTGTGAATGAATGTGATCAGAGGACAATTTGTGAAAGTTAGTTCTCTCCTTTTACTATGTGGGTCCCAGAACTTTTGAATTGAGGTCATCATTCTTGGTGGCAAGTGCCTTTACCTCCCAAATCATCTTGATGGCATGAGAGACCCTACAGACCTTTAAAATAATTTCTGAAATTACATTTATAGGGGAGGTTATGCGCACATACATGCGGTGGTCAGAGGACAGCTTGAGGGAATTGGTTCTCTCCTTCCACCATGTGGGTCCTGCAGAACAAATTCAGGTCATAAGGGGGAGGGGTCTGGAGAGAGGTCTCAGCAGTTAAGACTACTTTGCTGCTCTTGCAGAGGATACAGGTTCTGTTATCAACACCCACATGTCAGTTTGCAACTGTCCTTAACTCCAATTCCAAAAGATCCTGACACCCTTTTCTGGCTCAGTGGACAGCATACATATGTGCAGTGCACATACAACACATGCTAGCACAACACACATACGTATAAAATAAAAATTAATAAAGCTCTAAAAAATGCAGGTTATCAAGCACCTCTACCCACTGAGTCATCTTGCCAGTCCTGTATGGGAGAGCCAAGGAAGCCTGAATTGAATGAATATGTAAATAGTGGATGAAGTCCTGAGTGAGTATATATTGTTGACATGGCCATCCCCATGTCAAGGATCAATACCTCAGACCCACTGGAATTTAACAAAGTGAGGCTTAGAATTACAAAGCCTTTGGTTAGTCCAAATGACAGTGTTTACAAATGATCGACCAACATGTGCAAAACCTAGCAACTGCCATTTCCTCCTGGATATTGACAGTCTGAGACTTCTTGTCTACAGGCACCTCCTCCAAAGAGTCCCTCACCCCCATGCTGTACACAGTAAACATGCAGAGGCTTTTGCTCTTCAAGTAGTCTCCTCAGAGCACACACAGCCCTTTCAACACCAGTTTGTTTAAGTATCTTGGCTGTTTCTTTAGTGCCTGTCCTTTCTTCATTCCCTTGCTGCCCTAGTCAAGTCAAGGAGCCAAGCAGTGTATGTGGAGGTTTTTTTGGGGGGAGGGGGATGGTAAGGTTTATAGTCTTTTCTGAACAGTTTGTCAAAAATTAAAAAATGTGCACATTTAAACCCATCTTTTTTTTTTTTTAATCTGGCGAAAGTATTCAGCTGTTCTACTCACTTCTGCAGCCCTGGTCTTAGCTTGGAGAAGAGGAGAAAGGCTAAGAGGCAGGTGTTCATTTTGCAGAAGCAAAGAGAGGGTTTGTAGAAAGACGAAAGACATAACGCATGGAAACCCAGCCTCCATTAGGTGGAAGCACCCCTCTGCAGGCCTCTTGTCCTCAAAGTGCCCTTCAGGCAGAGGGGCTGGAAGCTGCTTGGCTGTGGCTGTGCTTGCTTTCCTGTTCCTTTAACAGGCTGCAGTGTGATGCTATGGATATATATTGTGTCTGCATTAAAGACAGATGCGTATGAACTTTATAAACAGGACTAAGTGCTGTCAGCCTGTTATTTTTATAGGGGCTAGATTTACAAGCTTTACCCAGAGTGAAGTACTTGTCATTTATCAACTTTAGAATGTTTTAAGTAAATAGCACTGAACACTTACTCTCTACCTCAGGAACATAGCTAGAATGCAGCACTCTGTAACAGGAAGCAAATGCTACCAATAACCCATAGGGTTGATTAGAGTCTATTAGCTTGAGACAACCAGAGTCACATGAGCCCTGAAACACCATTGTTTTCTGACTTTGCCAGTCTTCACACTGCATTTTTTCCCTCCGGTAGCACTATGCAGCCCCTAACAGTCAACCCCTCATACATACTGACACTACATTGCCAAGTGAGAAGAAATTGGCCACAGTAAGACAAGGTCCACTCTCTTGAAGAAAGTAAACCCAACATTGTTGTTAAATGTAAAAAGAGCCCACAGAAAAATTTAGGCTTTACATACAACTCACAACTGGAAAGAACCAAGACAGAGAGGCTTCTTTCAGAGACAGAAGTGAGCCCTCAACCAGCAGCCAAACAGTAGTGGTGTTTGCTATTGATTCCAAAAAGGAAGAGAAGGAAAGGCAAAGAATCCCATTTGCTTATCAGATCCTTTGAATTAACTCATAAGCTGCTCTAAACTGTAGAAAAGTTAGACTCCTTAAGACAGACTGACAGAGGGACTGTGCTTCCCTGGCTCAGGGCCTGTGCCCCATGTGTGCCATTATTCAAAAGTGGAAAATTCAAAATGACTGAGATTTCCCTGCTCTGTTTATCCAAAGCTGATATTTGCAGTCATAGCTGCCCTGTGAGAATAGAAGACTTGTGAATTTAAGATGTTTGAGTAAAAGATTCAAGCCTAAATACAATTTTTATTTATTTTTCTGTTTTGAAAAAAGTGGTTATCAACAGGCATGTTAGCACACAACATTAATCTCAGTATATGGAAGCAGAGAGCCAGGCAGACCTTTGTGAGCTTGAGGCCCGCCTGGTTTACATAGTGTTTCAAGCCAGAACACACACACACACACACACACACAGAGAGACAGAGACAGGAAGAGAAAGAGAGAGAGAAAGTTATCAAATACATCAATTTATACAATAACCGGCCAAGCAAGGTAGGGTGGTGCCCTCCTTGTAATTCTTGTGAAGTAGAGGCAGGAAGATTATCAAAGTTCAAAGCCTATTTGTTCTATATAGCAGGTTATCAAGTGCCAAAACAAACAAGAAACCACAATGGAAAAAGTTATTAGGAGCTGAGAATGCAATTCAGCGGCATAATATTTGCCTAGCATATTCAATCTCCAGCAACCTGCTCCCAAACATTTATATACATAATTTTGCTGTGCAATAAGTGAATAATGAACTCCATTAAAATCTGACTAATCAAAGAAAATTTAAAAAGCAAGGAGTAAGACTATACCTCAAAAGCAGGCTTTTCTATGTCTTGAATTTAAACTGCAAAAACAGCCAACCTTTTGCTCTTGCCATTAAGGGACATATCCCTAGTGTGTGGGCATTACTGTTCAGCATAGGGAAAGCGGGGTCTTCCAAATAAAAACAAAACACAGCAGAAAATTCTGTTTTTGATGCTCTGCCAATCCTGAAGCCTATATCCCGCAACACAAACTGCTGAAGCTTTCTCTTTGCAGAAAAAAAAAAAAAAAATTGAAAAAATCTTCCAATCCAATCTCTTGCCCTGTCAGTTTCTGCCATAATCAGCTACACAATTAATTTCTTCCTCCAGTCCTTCAATCCTGTTATTATGCCCAGTCTATATACATTATTAGCTTCAACCAATTACCCAACCTTATTACAACTCAGCCTACATACACACTCAGCAAAGTTATATGCTTCTAGACCTTTCTAAGAACTACTCCTTCAACTCTTCACTATTCACCCAATACCATGCAAGAATCAGTATGTACTTCACAGATACCAAAGAATGAGTTTATCTTCCCCAAGAGTCCTGTCTTTTCTCCAGTGCTACAGATCACCATTCCTTGAAGCTAAAAACATACACACAAACTTCAAGTCTCTCAGAATACAGAACAGTGCTGCACAATCTGTGGACATCCAAAAGGTGCTTGTGGTTGGCTGATGCTGTTGATGATAATGATGATGATAGCTAGATGAGGCTCCTGAGTAGAACACTCCTAAGTAATGATTGCAATGAAGCAAGAATTTATGATACTCCTTATTAAAATTCTAATTGCATAACTAGGCCTTAAGATACATATTTCCCTTTTAGTGACACATACTGATTCTCTCTTTCTAAAAATATCTTGGCAAAGAAATCTAAACCTCAAAGAACCAAAGAAGAAAATTTTCCACAGAACAAAAGACACTAGGAAGAAACAAATCACAGTACTTTTGGAAGCCACAAAGTGTAGGTTTCAAACTCCTGGTTAAATCTTTCAAAGCAAAATAAGTTACTGTTTTTTAGGGAGCAAAAATCCTTTTGGCATCATCTCTACTGAAGTGGAGAGAAATCATCAGATCAGCATTGAATCTGGAGAAGAGATCAATATTCCAGACCCCTCCTTCAACCACCACAAACAAGCCTGTGACTTCAGTAAACTATAGTTCAAGGAGGCCCCAGTGTTTTCATCCCGAACTCTCCCGTGCCCAGTGCCGGTGTAACCTCCGGATTTTGTCCTGGAGCAAAGAGAATGTACTTCTTTCAAAGTCAGCTGATAGATGACAAAGCAAAAAAGAAACAATTACAGTGTTATAAAAGCAAGATAAAGTCTGTCCTCCAAAAGCCAAGAAGACAGTATCTATCTGCGAAATTTAGCTCACAACATGAGAGCAATCATAGCTCTGTCAAACAGCCATAAACACCTCAGCCTGCTGTGTTGGGTGAGTCACTTAACCTCTTTGGGGGCTAGATTTCTGCAGTCATCAAGTGATCACCCTCTGAGTCCATAAGCTTGAGATGGCCTTGTATAAATCATATAGTACTCTTCTCATTGCTGTAATAATTTTCTGCCAATCCTTTAACAACTCATTCTGTTATTTTAAAATCATTCCTAGGACTGTACCCAACACTTAACACTTCATTTATATGTACTTTGTACAATGTTTTCCCTTATCCTGAGCTCTACTAGTATGGTCCTTATGCCTCACAATCATAAGTGGACTATATAGTCAGAATAGTGTTACACCTGTAAACCCAGAACTTGGGAAGTACAGACAACTGGGTCAAGAGTTTGAGCCAACCTTAGCTATATTATGAGCTCAAGGCCAGCCTGGGATACATGAGACACATTCTCAAAAGAAAAAAAGAAAAGTTGACTGCGTAGATGTATTATAAACTAAAAAGTATAAGTAGCATGCTGTGAATAATATGCAATTAGCAATGATTACAATATTTGACATATCAAAAACAGCAATTCTCCAGAAACAAAAGTAAGGATTGTTTGGTAGGTATAAGGCATGAGGCTAAGCCAAAAGTAGTGGCTGATGCCTGTATCCCCAGAACTCAGGAATCTGAGGAAAGAGGATTTCTGAGAGTTTGAAGCCACCCTAAGCTGCAGAGATTGTCTCAAAGAATAAGAAGAAAAGATACAAAGCCGAATTTTTCACATTAAACTTAATTTTTTTTTTAAAAAAAAAAAAAAGGGAGGCAGAGGCAGGCAGATCTCTGAGTGTGAGGCCAGCCTGGTCAACAAAGAGTTCTAGAACAGCTAGAGTTGTTACACAGAGAAACCCTGTCTTGAAAAACAAAACAAAAATTATGTGTGTTATTCAGACTCTCCCCAGCAGATGAAAAAAAGAAAAGAAAAGCCAGGCAGTGGTGGTGCACGCTTTTAATCCAGCACTGGAAAGGCAAATCAGGCACATCTCTGTGAGTTTGAGGCCAGCCTGGTCTACACAGCTAGTTGGAGGACAGCCAGAGCTGCTACACAGAGAAACTTGTCTCAGAAGAAAAAAGGAAACAGAGAAAGAAAAAATATTAAAAATATTTGCCTGTATGTTTTCCTGGTACATCAGATCTCCTGAAATCGGAGTTACAGACAGTTGTGAAGCACTATGTGGCTGCTGAGAATGAATTAAACCAGAGTCCTCTGGAAGAGTAGTCAGTACTCCTAAACACAGAAATATCTCTTCGGCTCCAGCAACACTAAATTTCAAGCCTCAACATTAGGCAAAACTAGCAGATTATCAAACACAACTCGTGGCAGAATATTATCCAAATGATTATTTATGCCCTAGATTTTGTTTTTGTTTTGTTTTGTCTTTTTAAAAGCTCCTAAACCAGACCCAGTGACACAGACTCACAATTCCATATATTCAGGAAGTAGAGGAAGGAAGATTATAAAATATAGCTCAGTGGTGGAGCACTTACCTAGCATGCAAGGCCCTGGGCTCAATTTCTACTTGGTAAACAAGCCAGCCTCTCAGTGGTACTGGGGACAAAACTCAGCAGTAAAGCAAAGGCCAGGTGGGCATGGATCCAGTTCGAGCACTCCCCCAAAACTCCCAGATAATAGAACCAGAGTATGCAAAGCAGTTCATGCAGCACCCAGAAAAGATAAATATTCTGTCTCTGTTTAAGATTTAACACTGACTTTGGCAATATCAATGAAACAGTAAGTTACAGAAGTGGGTAGAATTGGTAAAAAGTTCTGGGGATGGATGAGAACTACTGAGGTCTGAAGACTTTTAAAAGCATGTTTATGAGACTGACATAATCTGAACATCAGCTAGAGTAAGATAGATAAAGGCACTACTGGGGAATTTGAAAGCACAGATCAGTCCATAGAAATTCTGCAATTACTCTAGATTCAGCTTTATCTAAAAGTCAAACTAACAAACTACTGAAACCAGAAGATCATAAGCAACAAAATGAACAAATCTAGGCCCAAATCTGGCAAAGGAGAAAAAAACAGGATTTGGAGTTGAAGAGGAAAAAAGCCCAGTGACTTAGAAAATACTGTGCTCTGTCGCCACCTAGAGGTGCCAGTGATTCTTCAAGAAGGAACTTGAGCTTCCCAGAACCAGCTTATTGTTAAAAGCTTAAAACCTGGAGATGTCCCTTCATGCCTAGTCTCCAGTAAAAACAAACTTTGTTCTTGAAGCCAACACTACCTTACAGGCAATTTTCTGCATGCTAAAACTATCCTAAAGACATGGATTTAGACTCTAAATTAGACAAAGCACACACGGGCTGGAATGCATCATCCTGTAACAAACCAGAGAAGTCTTGTCCCTAGCTAGCTAGAGCCATCAGTAGCTCTGAGAAAAAGCAGTTCTGGGTTTTCTAAGTCTCAAACGCCTTAAACTCTGAAGTTAAAACTAAGCAAGTGCCAAAAAATCTTCTCAGACAGTAAAACTAGCACAAATCACTGGGGGAGTAATCAAAAACAAGAAAAAGGCTGATTATATGCCTGTTAATCCCAGCACACGGGAGTATGAGGTAGAAGGATCCAGAAAGAAATAATACTACATATTGGGACTCTGCCTCACAAAAATGAAAGGTGAGAATTATTCTCCTAATGCAGATGCAAAGCTTGTCCTTTAAATGTGACTTCTTCCCTTCATTGTACAGATGAACAACTAGGGAAGGTGTTTGCTGAGGGATGGTCTTTCTGTACACTGTGAATATGTGTTATTCTCATTGGTTGATAAATAAAGCTGTTTTAGCCAATAGCCAGGCATAATAAGGTTAGGTGGTGCATTTAAACTAAAGATGGAGATGAATAAAAGGCAAATGCTTTGAGCTGCCCAAAAAGCAAGGTGTAAAAGAATCAGTAAGCCAAGGGCCACTTGGCAATACACAGATAAATTGAAATGGGTTAATTTAAATGTAAGAGCTAGCTAATAATAAGCCTCAGCCATTAGCCAAACATTTATAAGTAATTTAATAGCCTCTGAATGGTCATTCAAGAACAGGTGGGTAGGAGGGATTCGTTCATTTACAAGTGTTTAACATGCCCAAAGGAGCTCAGCCTAGAAACCAGATGTCTAGAGCCCAGGGCTCTCAATGATTTTATACAAGTAACAGGAAATCGCACACAGAGAAGGTATATGGGCCAGAGCTCACCTCTAGCAGAGCTCGCCCAATGAACTCACTCCCACCTGGCAGGCCTTCCTACTCACCCCTAATCTTGGGAACTGTTCATATTTTATAGGAAGAGCATTGTTCTTACATTCACTAGACCCTTACATCTACCTAGTTTTGTTCCAGCATCCACTGCTGTACAAATTTCTAAGAGAGTTTGGTTGGTTGTTTTGTTTTGTTTCCAAGGCAGGATTTGTCTGTGTAGCTCTCACTCTGTAGACCAGGCTGGCTTGAACTCAGAAATGTGCCTGCCTCTGCCTCCCAATTGTTAGGATTAACTCTGTGTGCTGTGTTTGGTTTTTGTTGATGGTGGTGTTTTGGTTTTGTCTTTTAAGGGACAAAGCCACCTCCTGGCTTTGGTTTGTTGTTGTTGGTGGTGGTGGTGGTGGCGTTTTGATTTTTGGTTTTTTAAGAGATAGGATTTCATTTCATTGCCCAAGATGGTCCTAATCTCTTGGGCTCAAGTAACTTTCCCACCTCAGCCTCCTAAATAGCTGAGACTGCCAGCCCACAAGCCACAGTGCGGGCTTCAGTCCCAATTCCAATAGGATTCCAGTCCAAAATGTTTGAGGGTGTGTGTCTACAAGGATGTGTGTGTCTAGAGGGTGGGGTATGTCTACAGAAACTTTTTGCAGTATCTTTTCACCAACTAGAATATGAACCCATTGGAAAGCGTTCCTCAGTCTGTTTCTGTCTCTGTCTCTCTGATAGGCACTATTCTGAAACTCAAAAAGGAGTTATGCATCTGCAATATACCTGCTGTTTCTTTCCTCTTACTGTACAGAAACTGTACCCTGATGATATTAATTTGGGTTCCTCTAAAACTCAACTATAAAGACACTTGGAGGGAAGGGAGAGGTGAACTCCTAAAAAGTTAAAGAAAATTAAAACAAGGCTGGGGATGCAGCTTCTTGATAGAGAGTTTGTCTGGCACAAATCCCGCTTTCAACCCCAGTGCACAAAGATAACCAAATGTCTTGGAAGGACACAGGAAGGACTGAAGAAAGAACTATTCATTCAACCATAAAACATGGGAAATAACCAGAAAATAACTATTGTGAAATAAGCTTTACTTTAAGCCAAAAGCTTGAATTCCAAGCTGATCATGGGCAACTGAAAAAGATTCATTTATAAAAAACGTTCAAGTGATCCAAAGGACAAACTAAGCATCCTAATACAGCAGGGGTTGTTAGTCATGTCATTACTCAGCAACATCTAAACCCATTTGCAAGTTCACAAAATGGTTTTGAGATAGAATCTTGCACCACGTGCAATAAATAAAATAATGACAAAGCCAAATAAGTTGTCACATTAGAAAGTTCTTTAGTTGGGTAATGGTGGTGCACATCTTTAATTGCAGGCAGAGGGAGGGGATCTCTGAGTTTGAGGCCAGCCTGGTCAATAGAGTTGCAGGGCAGCCAGGGCTACACAGAGAAACCTTGTGTCAAAAAACCAAAAAAGAAAAAGGAAAGAAAGGAAAATAAAATTAATTAAGTAACTACTAATTAATTTAGAATTAGTAATATCTTTGTGCCAGACAACAAGTGAGGAAGGCATTCCTGGCACTAGGCTGGACTATACAAAGGTTCTGTGAGCAGAGGTTGGAAAAGTAAGTGGGACAGTCAGCTCAAGCAAAGAGATATGTGACAAAGTATAGGAGAGGCTGAAAGGAGCAGAGAAATAGTAAGGAGTTTGGGACATACATCCATTTATGCAAAAGTCCTTACTTTGTGCCAGGTCTAAGTATTTTGCTAACAGCCCTACAAGGAGAATCATGACAATTTTCATCTTACAGATGATTCAAGAGAGAGATAAAAGAAGTGCTCCTCAGAAGCAGCACCCAACCAAGCCCCAAAGTCTATGACTCAAGGTTATCCCCTGCTACATAGCAAGTTCAAGGCTAGTTTAGGATATCTGAGTTCCATCCCTAAGATCCATATTAAGAGCTGAGTCCACAAAAGTAGACTTCTGGCCTCCACACGTAGGCTGTGGCATGTGCATGTCCCTTCACCCCAGTAATTTTATTTTTAAGTTTAATTAAAATAAAAAATTAGGTAGGTGGTGGTGGTGGTGCACACCTTTAATCCCAGCATTTAGGAAGCAGAGGCAGTAGATTCAAATACTCTGTGAGCCAGGTCAAACAAGGCTACACAGGGAAACCCTGTCTCAAAAAACAAAACAAAACAAAACAAGCAAAAAAATTAAAATAAAGGGTTTTAGAGTACTGGTTACTCTTACAGAGATCCTGAGTTCAATTCCCAGCAACCACATGGTGGCTTACAACCATCTGTGATGAGATCTGGCCTGCAGGCAGACATGCGCATAGAACACTGTATATACATGATAAAGATTTTTTTTTTAAGTAAAATAAAACTAAACAAAAAATGCTAGACAATAGGAATTTTCCAGCCTCTGTTATAAGCTTATGGGGACACTATCATACATGCAAAGCATTGCTGATCGGAACATCACATGTCTGGTGACTTTAATGACGTGTCCATTCTTCTCTTCTTAGATGGATGGTGGTTCCACTGAGACATTAAATTAAGTAAGCTATTTATCTAATTCTATTTCCCCCTGGAAACAAAGTAAACAACACTCATGTCCAAAATGGTCTTGATCACTACTAAGTGATGCTGGATGTTTCACCTATGTGGGAACTCAGTATCTCCTGAATAAACCAAGCCCTGTTGTACCAAATGGAATCATTTAAAGCACTGAACATTGCACATGACACATAAGTCATACTATTCCCTAGTCCTTCATCCAACCAAGAGTAGGCATGGGGTCCATGGAACAACAGCACTAACCAGCATGCTCCCTATCTCTCCACCAGCTCATCCTTCACCCTGGCCTGTCCACATCACAGACCACAGACCACTCATAAGACATGTGTTAAAAGAGGATGACAGCCTTAGTGCACACACATACAGTCTTAACATCCTATGCAGCCTATAAAATAGTCACAACCTTAACACCCAGGTGTTATTTGTCTATATTTTGGGAAGTATAGAAATAAAGATCCCATTAAAAAATACCGGAATTATTCCTCCTGTCCTCTTTTCTTGTTATGGAAAAACTATGAGTACTTGTTATATGGTATAATAATGACCTGTAATGTTGGCATTCAATTGATCCTAACCTCATTTGGTTGTGGTGAAAACATTTAAAATGCTAACTAACACGAGAAGGTTTTGTTTTCTCTGTAATATAGTATTAGAATCTCCCACAACTCAATTTTGAGAAATTTTTCATATTTGGCTATCTTACTGATAGACTGAACTAACAGAGCCAAATTCCATCCTAGATAAGAAATGATATAACCATTTAGCCTCCTGGCAAATTATATTCCGCATCCACTTTCTCAAGATGACAAATATCAAATCTCTCAAGTAGAAAAATTTTCTAGAGTATCAAGCCAATTGTGCAATGCAGCTTAATAGAGCAAGAGAGTCCACCTCCATTTCTGCAGCAAAAACCTTGATCTTATTGCCATAAGATAACCACACTCATATGACAGCTCCCACTGGTTCTAGAATCCAGTCCTTCTTGGAAGGCCACTACCATCTGACCTTAACAAGGCCAAGAGTTCCACAAGTACTGGGTTTTTTTTCTTTACTGAAGGCATTTGCCATCTCCTTGCATAAACTTGGCACAAAAATATGGCAGAGAATGAGACTATTTGCTTCTTTAAGTACTCTCAGAGGACAAACTATTATTACTTTTAACAATATTCAATATTCAAACATCATTTGTAAGCAGTGTTTCCACTATAATTTGAAGTCCAGGGAGATGCAATGATTTAACGACAGTGCCCAGGTGACACAAGCCTCTTATGTCAGGCCCATTACAGCTCTTTCTGCTTCTTCTTTCTGAGGCACTAAGCACACAGCCTTATAACAAGTATGGAGGGCAAGCCCGATTCATCCCACTTTACTGGTGTGTAAACCAAGGTCCTTAGAGTGTAAGTATCAGATCCCAAGTAGAAGTGGATAGGAAAGAGGCAGACCTTTAGGCCTCAGTCTGCCTTATTTCAAAGTCCATATGCTTTCCACTATTGTTCTGCTACTCAAATTATGCTCACTGGGCCAGCAATCTGATAGCCAACTAGAAATAGATTTTTCAGTTCCACTACAGAACTCCTAGATCAGAATCCATCCAGATTTTATTAATATCTTCATGTCATTTGTGTGCTCAATAAAGTTTGGAAACTATACATTGTGCCTCTCTGACTGCCACTGCTACTATCCCTTTCTACGGATTTTCACTGGGTTCTCAATGTCTGCAGGGGGCATAGTACATCAGGAACATTTAATGTTTAAAAATATTTTTGTCACAACTGGAGATAGATAGATGAATACTGCTAGGATCAGAGGCTGAATAATTTGATAAATACTCTACAATACTTCTAAGCCTGGGAGCCCAAGCCTTACATGGAGTAAGAGTATCACAAGTTTGAGGTTATAAGTTTGTAGTCTGGACTATATAGTAAGTTCCAGGCTGGCCAGAGCTACATAAAAAACTCTTTCGAAAAAAAACTAAAAAAAATCCTACAGTGCCCAGGATTACTACCCACACAAAAGATTATCCAGCCCAAACATCTGTAGTGCCAAAGCTGAGAAACTATACCCTAGCTGATAATGCTATTCATCAGATTATTTTAAAGATTTATTTTTTTATTATTTTTAATTATGTGTGTATGTGTAGGAGTTTGTGTGTGATATGTGCATATATGTGCTGCACATGGAGCCTAGAGGTATAAGATCTCTCTGAAGCTGGGAGTTAAAGATGATCCTGAGCTGCCTGACATGGATGCTAGGAATCAAACTCAGGTCTTCTGCAAGTTGCAACATTATATGCTCTATTTTTATTTAGATTTGTTCTTGTTTTCTATCAAGACAAGGTCTCAATATGTAGCTGTGGTTGTGTTGAAACTTACTACATAGACCAGGCTGGTCTCAAACTCACAGAGATCCATTCCGCTGTGCCCAGCCAATACATGGTCTTAACCACTGAGCCATCTTTCCAGGTGGACATGAAGAGGCATGTCTATAATCCAAGCACTTGGGAGACAGACACAAGAAATCATTAATTCAAAGTCATCTGCAGTTACACACCCAAGTTCAAGGTCAACTTGGGCTATATAAAACCTTGGCCTACTTCCCTCCCCACAAAAGTAAGAACTGTTCAATGGTATATATCATTTCCTACTGGGCATGAAGGTCAGTCCTCAATAGCACACATTCCTAAAAAAAGAAGTTTTTCCTGACAAATTATGGCTGAATAAATATCAAACAAAATTCTTTTCCCTACTGGCTAGTCAATCAGACTCTCTCAAAACATCCAGCAAGAACGTATTAGAGGTCATCAAACTATGGCCCATAGGATAGATCAAACTGTTCTTATTCTATATAGAACTAAAAATTATTTATTTTATTGTATAAAACTTTCTTAAAGATTTATTTTATGAGTATCCTGCTAGTATGTGTGTCTGAGCACCATGGGCATGCCCAGTACCCTTATTGGTCAGAAGAGGGCATCAAATCTCCTAGAACTGAAGTTATTGGCGGCTGGTAAGACACACTAGTGCTGGCAATCAAACCCAAGGTTTTCTGCAAGAACAAGTGTTCTTAACTGCTGAGCCATTTCCAGCCCCATTTTTTTTTTTTTTAATTTTTAGCATTTATAAAATTTAAATTTCTGTGTCCATAAAGTTTTATGATTAACAACAGAGTAATAGCCACGGCTTAGATTTGGCCTAAGGTGCCTTTTATAAAAGTATTTTTTTAAAGATGTAATTCACATACTTTTAGAATCCATCTATATAAACTGCATAGTTCATTTTTTTTAGCATATTCATAAAATTATATGGCCAAGTCCCTCCTCTGAGGCTAACTATCAGGTTCCACCTACAACACTCTTAACAGCCCTAACTGCTGGACCCTGCCTCTACCCGAAAGAGTCAAAAACCCAATCTCTGGACATGAAATCCCACCAATCTCCAACCTGGAAAGCTCTACCCTGAAAAGTTCCACCACTTTCCCAAGAAAATATATTTTAAGATGTGTTACATTTGTTTATGCCGTGGAATAAACAAAGAAAGTCCAGAGGCAAAAGGTAGATGGGCTAATTTAGGAAAAACTGGCTAGAAACAAGACAAGCTCAGGCATTTATAAAATAAGCCTCTGTGTGTATTTATCTGGGAGCTGGGTAGCAGGTCCCCCAAAAGAGTAAACAGTAAAAACAACAAATAGCAGCAGCCACCCTCCTGGGTTTTTCCCCTCCCAATAAATCTCTGGTGTGAGATTTGTTGTGTGGTGTGACTTTGTGGTATTCCTTGGCTCTTGGCTGCCAGGATACCTTTCCACCCAAGTGGTTATGCTTACATATTGCCCATATTAATTTTGAGATCTTGTTTGTTTTTCAGCACTAGGAACGGAATCCAGGATCTCACACATGCTGAGTACTCACTCTAACCTTCAGCACCAAGAACACTTCTGTCACTTCAAAAGGAAACTTCATATCCTTAAGCTAAAATACCCCTAAACTCCCACCCACTTTCTTAACCCTGAGCAACTACTAATCTACAATCTGTCCCCATTAATATTCTATTCTAGATTTTCCATGGATGGAATTCTATGTTCTTCTGTGTCTCCAGTTTTAAAGGTCTGTTGAAACATCTACTGATACTTTGTTCCATTTTATTGCCAGATCATATCCCATAGAATGTATATGCCATCTGTTGTGGACAGAAGAGCTGTTTTCACTTGGCTATTGTGAATAGTCTGGTTGCAGAAATGTCTGGTGGGTGTCTATGAGTAGAAACGATAGGTTAGATAGGATTATGCTAAGAGTGAAGAGCTGCAGCACAATTTTTCATGGTGGACTTGTCCACACTCACGGTGACACTATGTAATTTTTCATTCCAAGAATTTTACTGGCTGCCTTTCTTTGTAGTAAAGTCTTCATTAAGCTTTTAATTTAGACTTTCTTGATGCTTAATGACACTATCTCTTCTTGTGTTTACTAACTATATATCGTCATTAGAAAATGTCTATTCAGATCTTATGTTATTTATTAAATGGGTTGTCTTTTGATTATTGAAGTTTAAGAATTATTTATGAGGCTAGAGAGATGGCTTTGAAGTTAAGAGCACTGGCTATTCGCCCAGAGGACCCAGGTTCAATTCCCAGCACTCACATGGCAGTTCACAACTGTCTGTAACTCCAGCTCCAGGGGTTCTGACACTTTCATATAGATACACATGCAGGCAAAACACCAATGCATATAACATAAAAATAAATTTTAAAAGAATGTTTTAGATTTAAGTCTGAATTAGTTTTCTTGTTGCTGTGATAAAAAGCAACTCAGAAAGTTTATTCTGACCACTATTTGAGAGGATAGTCTACTATGGCAGGAAAGACATATTAAGCAGCTACTCAATACAATGACATTATTAAGCAGCTATTCACATTATACATAAGTCAGGAAGCAAAGAGAGGTTAATCCTTATATTTGACTTGCTTTATCCTTCTTATTCAGTCTGACTCCAGCATATGGGATGATACCACTCAAATTCAGAGTGTGTCTTCCTTCCTCAATTAAAATGTTCTGGAAAGATCAGACATACTCAGATATTTCCTGGGTGGAGATTAAGGGGGAGCTGAGGGAGTGTTAGACAGGGTCTTAGTGTGCAACTTTGGCTGTCCTGTAAGTCAGACTGGGCTTGACTCACAGAGAACTATCTGCCTCTGTGACTACTTGGATTAAAAGCTCTTCAGGTATGTTTCTATGTTTGCTTCTAAACTCAATCAAGTTGATGCTAATGAATAATCATCACAAAGTGCCTTATCAGCTACATTATTTGTTACCTTTTTATTTTAACTCTGCCCTTTGAAGCACAAAAATTTTAAATTTCACTTATGTCTATTTTTTAATGTGTGTGAGGGGGTATGGTATGTGTGTGTGTGTGTATATATATATATATGCACATATGTGGGGGAGCATTGACCTGTGTGTGCACATACAAAAGTCAAAATGTTTATATTATACTTCACCTTATTTTTTGGTGCAAGACGTAGCCTGCTACCAGCCACCATTAGCTAAACTGCATAGCTGATTTCTCAGTCTCTCTTACAGGACATGGTACTAAGAGGCTTCTCCCAGTCACTGTTTGCAGGTTTGAGAGCATAGCCGTGGGCTTAAAAACATAGCTCCATGCTACTTGATAGTGCTTTCCAGAATTGGGGAGGAGGTAAGTGTGACTCATAGGAACTTCCACAACACTGAAAAGCCAAGTGGGGCAGAGCCAGCAGCAAAGGGTCCTAGCTACACAATTTAGCAACTTAAAAGCTCTCCTAGTTAAAAAATTATTAAAAACATACAACAAAGCAGATTTGAATGGATCTAAACAGGTTAAAATGTGTGTTAAATGTACGTAGGCTTGCAAGAGAGAAGAAAAGGAATATAGGCAGTTATATAAATAAATAGTTTTCTAAAAATAAAGTATTTAAAGAGACCGTAAAAATAATATAAAAATAGCTCATAAAGATGGAAAATACAAGTCTGGATTATGTATATTATGTTTTCTTTTAATTTTTGAACTGTTAATGAGCTAACTGCAGAAATATATTTGATTGTAAAGGCTGCTAAGATAAACCAACATATATATTTTAAAGGTATTTTGATTCTGAAATTTGGAAAAAATGTTCTGCTTTTGTTTCCACAGAAGATGAAATCCTATTGATTGCTTCCAGGCTAATATGTTTTGATCAAGGAAGACCCCTGAAAAATCTCCGATGGGAAGAGATAGCCCAAATGATCCAACATTCACATCAGCTTCAAGGCTGCTGACTAAGATGATCCAGCCTCAGAATCCCTCAAAGATTACCAGTGGCCCCAATCAGCAGAAAGTAGCTAGCAAACCATACCCACGTTCCCAAAAAATAGATTAGAAATGTTTATCTTTGTTTAGAGGATTTGGTTATTGGTCAGTCAATCTCTTTCTAAAATAAGAAAAAAAAATATATATATATATATATATATATGATAGGATTAAAGGGGTAGATTATTGAATCTACTTTTAAAAAGCAACTACTTGTTTTAAAAACTTTACATTGATATGGATTTTAGTTTATTGATAAAAAATTAAGGCTAATTTTGTTCTATATATTTCTATTCTTGTTTAAGATATGTTTATGCAATTCATTTAAAATTGTAATATATCATTAAAAATACAGATTAGTAGTCATCTATGATAATCAAACTTAGAGTCAGTTAAATTTTTTAGATATACAAAGATATATTTCAATTAGGTAATCTTCAAACACTTCAAAGACCTAAGGAATATAGCATTTAAAATGTTTTAAGAACTTAAGACTTTTCTGGACAGTGAGACATATCTGCTCCTGGCATCACCAATCTACTTCAAGAGGATGAAAGACATCGAAGAAACTCCATATGGAGTTTACTTTCTTTGTGACAAAAGTTAGTCTGGGCAAGAACTATTCTTGCCTCAATTGCTTGACAGTATGCTGTATAAAGTGGACACGCAGGACCCATAGGAAAATGACCTCTGAACTTTGTCAGAACAAGCCGAGATGGTCCTTGGCATTCCTGCTTCACAGAGACTGCCAGACATCCTTCAAGACACAAGGAAAAGAGACTGACGAACTATGCCAGAATGCACGGAGCAGTCCTTCAATTTTCCTGCTTCACTGAAAGGTATGCCAGAGACTCTAAGCCTGTAGGCTGAAGATAAATTCCCTGACGTTACAGAGGAACTTTAGGTAACTATCCAGGCAGCCAGATGTCTCTGTCATTTCTAGAATTTGGGAAGTTGCTTGCAATGCACTTCCTGTTTACTCAGGTAATATATCTTTCTGTGGTCTATGATGAAGCTAAAGACTAGATATAATTTTTCCTTAATTATAATAAAAGGTAAATTAGACATAAAATTTTACCTTCACAAAGATTAGATAGAATATTTTCTTTAATTTTGCTAAATACAAATAGGCTAGATATTGTAACTGTAATTCTTGCATGATAACTATTTGTTATATGTAATTTTACTATGTTTAAACTGAAACCTTTCTTTTTGGTTTAAACAGAAAAGGGGAAGTGGTGTGGGAGGTCTTTCTGTAACCTGTGAATGTGCTTTATTACCATTGGTTAATAAAGAGGCTGTTTTGGCCTATGGCAAGGCAGCTTAGAGGCAGGTGGGAAATCTGAGCAGAGGTAAAGGTAAGGAGTCAGAGACACTGCAGGGGCCACTCTGAAAGCAGGTTGTAATGGGACACAGGTAAAGCCAAGGAACCATGCAGCAATATCCAGATGAATAGAAATGGGTTGAGTTAAGTTGTAGAGCTGGTTGGTAATGAGTCTGAGCCATAGGCCAAACAGCTGTGGAACCTCAGGTGAAAAAGATTCCTAAGGATCGAGGGGCCCTGACAGGACAGAAAAACTTCCAGCTACATGGTATGGTATATATGTGCACGTGTGGGGGAACACAGTCCTGTGTGTGCACATACAAAGGTCAAAATGTCTTCTATTATGCTTCACCTTATTTTTTGAGACTGAATCTCTCACTGAACCTGGAGCTCACCAACTGTCTGGCCACAAAGCTTCAAGATCTACATATCTCTACCATCTTCTGCCCTCCAAGGACACTGTACATATGAAAAACCTCCAGCCCTTTAATTTTCTTAACATTTAGTTTGGGTGTGCATACATGTTGTGTATGTATATATTTGTGTGGAGGCTAGAAGATAACTTGATATGACTCATTTTCTCCTTGTACTGTGTGAGTTTCCAGGATCAAACTCTGGCTTTCAGGCCTGGCATCTCATCTGTCCATTGATCTTACTTTAAGCAAAACATTTTAATGGTGTATTTACATTTTTAATGAAGCTAGGTGTGTTGTAGTACATGCCTTTAATCCCAGTACTTGGAAGACAGAGGCAGGCAGATCTCTATGAGTTCTAAATCAGTGATGGCTACATGGCTACATAGTGGGATCTTGTCTTAAAAAAAAAAAAAAAAAAAGTATTATGTCACGTGCCTTTAGTCTCAGCAATCAAGAGTCAGAGGTAGGTTGTTCTCTGAGTTCAAGGCCAGCTCCTCTGTAGAGCAACTCCAGAATAGCCAGGGCTACATGAAAAAACCCTATCTTGAGGAAAATCAAAAAAATGAAAACAAAAACCAAACCAAACCAAATAAATAAACACAATTTTAATAACTCTTTTTCTCTTTTATAAAGATTTATTTTTTGTGTATCAGTCTACTGTCTGCATATAAGAGTGCCACACAAATGCAATGCCCATGGAGGCCAGAGAAGACATCAGAGCCCCTGGAGCTGGAGTTACAGATGGTTGTGAGCTGACATGTGGGTGTGGGAACCAATCCTGGGTCATCTGCAAGGGCGGCCAGTGCTCTTAACCACTGAACCAGCTATCTATCTCCTGTTTTCATGTTTAGATTTTTACCATAGCTGCTCTGAAACTTATTACATAAACTTCAGGTTTATATTAGTTTACTTTAAATGATCAAGAAAATGCTCTAATGTGGTATTGGTAAATAAAATCAACCAAATTTACATACACAGTAACCCACTGTTACAGCTATTCTTTTGCCATTTGTAGTCATTTCCTTAGCCCACTATAGCTTTGTTTAACACACCTCTAATGAGTTATTGTTATCAGATGTGTTATACATATAATGCATATCGTATGTCCAACATTAAAAGCACTTAAATAAATTTTTAATCAGTTAAGGAGAAAACTATGCATTTACAGCATCATATATAATCACATAATTACCTTTACTATTTTCTCATGCACATTTGAATTATTGTCTGAGGTCTCTTGCTTTTAACCTGAAGAACCCCATAATAGTTTTTATGTAAGGCAGGTCTTTGAAGCAACAAATCCTCCCAGTCCCTGGTTATTTGTTATGTTCATTTTACTACTCTGAAATGACTATTTCATCTATACTCACCTTTTCATCTAGCTGACTTCCTACTTTCTTCTGACAGTTCAAATTTATATTTGGGGATCCTCTACTGAGTATTCATTCCTGATATTGGACTTCTCAACTCTAGAATTTTCATTTGGTTCCTTTTTATAATTCCTCTCTTTAGTGATCTCCATTTGATCTGGCCGTATCTTGGTGCCTTCCTTTACTACTTTGTGCTTCCCTTAAGTTCCGGGAATACATTTATAATGTCTAAATCTCATGCATGTCTCTGTGTGTGTGTGTGTGTGTGTGTGTGTGTGTGTGTGTGTGTGTGTGTCTGTGTGTATGCCAGAGTTTATGGATGTGTATTTGTGCACAAATGCACATGAATATGTGGAAGCCAGAAGTCAATGTCAAGTGTCTTCCTCTATTACGCTCTACTTTATTTTTGAGTAAAAAGTTCTCACTGACCTAGAGTTTAATGATTCAGTTAGACTGGCCAGCAAGCTCCAGAGATGATCTTGCCTCCACCCTCCAGCTCAGCTTTTACATGGGTGTTCAGGATCAAAGCTCAGATCCTCATACTTGCACGGCAAGCAGTGTACTGAGTGAACAATCTCCCGTAAAGCCTTTTTTGTTAACTCTGGCCCTGTTCACTCTCACAAGGACTTCTGTAGCTAGCATTCCCATAACCCCCTCCTATTCCTTCCTTTTATGGTCATATGTTCCCATTTCTTTGTATATCTCATAGTTTTCAATATTTTGGACTTTCAGATATATTTTAGTGACTCTGGGTACTGGTGCCCCTGATTCAGGCCTTCTATTTGGTGGGAAGGTGATGTGGGAATGCCTTTCTGTATGCTATGAATCTCAATCTTTAAATAAAGGAGCTGTTTTGGGCCATGACAGGCACCATAGAAGAGGTAAAATCAGAATAAATCAGAATATAGGTAGGAGAAGCAGGGCAGAGTAAGGCAGATCAAGCAAGCTGCCCAAGGAGCAACATGTAAGGAACACAGGTGAGCCACGGGCCACGTGGCAGACAGATTAATAGAAATGGGTTGATTTAAGATGTAAGAGCTAGCTAGCAATGTGCCTGAGCCATAGGCCAAACAGCATGAAGTTAATATAAGCATCTGAGTCATTTCTGGGGGCACAGCAGGGTCTGGGCCTGTGGCCGCCCAGGACCAAGAAACCTCCCTACTATAGGGAGGGGCAGCACTCTATCTCGTTCCTTGTGTTTTTGAGACAGGTCTTATTAAGTAATGCAACCTGGTCTTGACTGCCCCATTCCCCTTCCCTCAGCTTCAAAAGTGCTAAGATCATAGGCAAAACCATCACATCCAACTTCAAGACTTATCATTTACTTATTTGTTTGGTGACTGGTTGGATGATTTTAACAAAATCTGCTTATCCCATGGTGTGAAGGCCTATGACATTCCCTCACTGAGAGATGTTGATTCGAGTAGTTAAGCTTGAATGGCATGACTTTAGTCTTCCCTTTCCATGATCATGTAACTGTTAAATTATAATTGTGGCTTGTTTTTCTAATATTTGTAACAGTGCCCTGGGGCACAACTTGTATACAAACTAGCCTGCTGAATTAGGTTACTCTGAGAGAACTGCTTCTGAGATAAATGTTTGATTTTTATTCTTACCTAAGAATTCCCTAATAACTTCTTGCAAACTGAAAAACATACAGTCTAGGCTTTACCTTCATAAATTCCAATCTTCTTTCACTAAAACGTAATATTTTCAAGACTGCCTTTAGGTATGAACTTGCCCACTGTATTTCAGGTGAAGTTATTTCCTTTGGGATAATTACAACAATTTAGGTTTGGTTTGAGGGTTGGTGTAGGGGTTGATCAGAGCTGTACCCCTAGTCAACAACTCCGAGTCCTGCTCCCTCTATCACTCAGGCAAAATCTCTATTCTAGAAGTGGGGAAAGGAATAACATAAGGGCGAGCTTTTCTCTGACATGTCCCCTTCCTCACCAGTTTCAGGACTGAGTCTTCGGTGGGGAAAAACCCAGTGGGCTATAGTTTCCTGAGGTCAACAACTGCCTCACTAGTCAAAGTTGGGGCAAGAGCACTTAGGCCCTAAATCCTCTCAGTATGCCACACCCTGTTCCACAGATAGGGATTGAATAGAAAAAGGAGGCCCCACCTCTTGGGACACAAGGAATGGAGTCTATAACTCATCCAAAGGAGGAAAGAGGCACCCACAGTCCTTCACCTCATTAAATTGTCATTGATCTCTTACCATAGCAGCGTTTGCTGTTCACCCTCAAAGCTTGCTTTCAAAAGGATTTTCTACAGCTCTGGAGTAGCATACATCAGTGGAGGTTCCGATACTATCATGCTTAAGTCAGACCTATCTACAGACAAAACTAAAGAGCTCAGTACTTAGTTCCACCTGAAATGATTAACTATACAGCCACATGGAGAAACAATTTGGGAACTCCTGATTTACTGTCACTGCTACCAACACTACTGGCCATGAATTAACACTTGGTGTAGCAAACACTAAATTGCTTTAAGAATCAGCCTGACGCTTGGTCTGAAGTTCAAAATCCTGAGGCACTCTACTATGTAAAAAGGAAAAAAAAATTAAAGTTTCTTTTTTCCTTTTTTTTTTTTTTTCCTTGAGACAGGGTTTCTCTGTGTAGCCCTGGCTGTCCTGCAACTCCCTTTGTAGACCAGGCTAGCCTCAAACTCATAGAGATCCACATGCTGCTGCCTCCCAAGGCATCACCACCAACCCTTTTAGAGGCTTTTGCCATATTCTGTAGCCCAGGCTGGCCTCGAATGCTCACGATCCTCTGGCTCAGTCTCCTACACAGTGGGTTTACAAGTATGTGCTGATATACCCAGTCAAAAATATTTCACCAACATGCTAAAAAATAAGAACAAATAAAATGGGAGCCACATCAACCAAACAATTCTTTCTTCCATCAGATACCAGTTCAGTATCCTTTAATTTAATTCAAATCTGACATACTCTACTTGGAATGTTAAATCTCATAGGTAAAAGTGTCAGCCAAGACAGCCTCCTTTTTCTGATGCCAATCGCGTGCTTCTGCCTATCAACAAACTGAGAGTCCTACTTCCTCTTTCTTTAATTTAGAAGAGCACCTCACAGGACTTAAACACTCGAGTTTACCTTTCTTTCTTTCCTTTCTTCCTTCCTTCCTTCCTTCCTTCCTTCCTTCTTTTCTTTCTTTCTTCCTTCCTTCCTTTCTTCCTTTCTTTCTTTCTTTCTTTCTTTCTATCAGGGATATTAGAAGGGGCACAAAGTATTGCAAGATCTTTCTAAATGCGTAGGCTTTCTTATGCATGTGTGGGAGTGCCTAGCTTGTATGCCTACTCCTATCTCGAAATCCCATCCTTTTGGAAGTTTATGGAGGCTTAATTATAAAGGCACTATTAAATAAATCATTGGTCTTCAGTGATCAGTTTAAACATCAGTCCCATCTGGAGAGAAGAATTGAGAAGTCCCAGCCTTAAGGATGCTAACTAAGACTTCTGGCAACCAAACTGAATCCTAACCCTCCCCCTGCCTCCTGCCCCCCCCCCCCAAGCCTGGCAACAACAGCCAACTCATCAGCAGTAAAGAAGAAATTTGGTAGATTTCAAGGGTTTTAGAAGCAATAGGCAGCCAGGAAACCTGATCAAATATATTCCAGTGTCACAGATGCCTATCTAACTTATTTTGGTTGTTGTTTGAGAGTTAAATGTGAAAATGTCTGATACTTGGAAAGTGCTCAGGGCTGCAGATATAACCTAGTTTTGGAGTTCTTGCATTGCATGCACAAGACCCTGAATAACACACACACACACACACACACACACACACACACACACACACACACACACACGTTTGGAGTTCTTGCATTGCATGCACAAGACCCTGAATAAAACACACACACACACACACACACACACACACACACACCCATGTTAGAAACTATGGAAAGTAAATGTAAGTTATTCTTTCCTCAAATAGCTTTTCCTGGAAACTTTGAAACAAGGAAAAGTACAAACTTTCAACAAAACTAGATGTAACTTTTAAGAACTAGCATACACAATAATACCTAATGAATTTAAAATTCCCTGGACCTAGACATTGTAAACCAGTTCGTTACTACGGAAGATTCCAGTTGTTTCCAACAACCAATGAATGAAAATAACCTTCAAGAAGTGCCAAAAACCAAGAGACCCACTATTGGGGGGGTTTTTGTTTTTGTTTTTTTAAAAAGGCGACAACTAGCTTTAACTTGTGATCTGGGCCTAGATAGTCCTTTCCGGTTCCGACCATCTCCACCCTCGCCCAGGGAACGGTAGATACAGATTCCCTCAAGCTTCCACCTCGACTGTCACCGCAGCGAGGGCGCCCCGTGGGTGAGGACGCGCGCCCCGGCCGGACAGGAATCCCTATTCCGTGGCCCTCCGCTCACAGTCCGTCCGGGCGGGCGGCGGGTTACCTCGCAGTTGAACTCCATCTCGGCGTCCATGGTGACGATCCGCACCGTGAAGGTCTTGGGTTGCTTCCTCTTAAGCGAGCTGAAGCTCATGCGGGAAGCGATGGCTCCAGCCATGGCGCTGGGATCTGGCCTGGGATCCTCTGACCCCTAGGCCCGCGTTCGGGGTCTGTTAGCCCCCCTGTAGGAGCTGCACAGGCCTCAGGGCCACCATGGTGGCCGGCTGGCCAGCCCGAGTCAGACCTAGGCTGCGTGGGTCCCCAACGGCCACCATGGGCCGCGAGGACCCGGCCCTCGGTGCCGAAAGGAGAGTTACAGGACAGTCTCTGACGACTGCGAGGACGGGACGCGGGCAGGAGCGGGCGCGGACGCCGGGGATGCCCCGGACTGGAACCCTAGACGGCTGCGGCGAGGACGCCGCGCGCCTCTGAGCGGCCCGGACCGGGGTCGCGGGGCCGCGCAGGAGTCGGAGCGCACGTGCGCGTGCCTGTCTGTCAACCGCAAGGCTCCGCGCGCCTTCGGGAAGCGTCCTCCACCAACCCCCACCGGAGCGACCCGCCGGGCTCCCGCCCCGCCCTCAGGCCTCTCAGAACGCTACACACCGAGCCTACCTAAAGGTCCATTTCCCAGACGCTGTGATTGGCTCGAACGCCAGCGGGGGCGGGACTTCCTCTCCGTCCCGCCTCCTCCAGGGCCGCTCTACCAATTGGAAGTTGCAGTGAGCCAGGGGCGCGGGTCTGTACTCTGCGTTGAGTGGCTACGGCGGCGGTCACTCCGAATGCTTTTGTTCGTAAAGAATACGCCTACTCTAGCAAGACTGGTTGAGAAGGCGCAAGCGGCGCCTTTCCCGAAAAACCTGTAGAAACCCTGGAGGCACCGCAAGAGGATTGTCGTGGCTAGAAACCCTCTTTATAAAAGTGCATCGCCCCAGAGCCTAAGTCGTATTTAGGACACCCGGCCGAAATTCCTTTTGGGCACCAAATTACATGTAATGACCTGTATTTCTCAAACTTTAAAGAACATTTAGAGAAGCATCTTAAGCGGCACCCACTTTCCTGCCTGATCCTCCAGCTTCTTTTTACGAGAACTATAAATTGTCCTCCCTATCTTTTGGAGTAGTTAAGGAATTGAAGCTTGTTTAATACATACAGAAATACATATAGAAAAGTGTCTGACAAATATTGGGTTGAATACTATGAAACTGAGCTGCATCAAAAAGGGTGAGAAAAAATGAAAACATTTTCATTTTGTCCTCTGCATTGTTTCCCCCCCCAAACTACATTACATGTAGTACTTGTGCCTTAGAGTCATTACGCGTTGTACGTAGGAGAATTTCAGCTTTCTGGGGGAGTTGTGGAGTTTAGTTTGTTTTAAAGATACAGTCACTGTCCTGTTGCTGTGAGGAGACACCATGACCAAGTTGCAACTCTTATAAGAGAAAGCGTTTAATTGCCTTGCGTATGGTTTAAGAAGTCTAGTCTACTATCATTATGGTGGGGAGTATCATGGCATGCATGGTGCTGGGAGCAGTAACCGAGAATTATATCCTGATGGTAGGCTTATAAAAAACGGAGGCCAGGCATGATAGAAACTCATGTTTGACTCACGTCTTCTTGAGAGATTAGGCTAGAAACAGGGCTTTGGTCTGTTCCGGCCCAGAGAGCTGGTATTACCAATGTGCTACCGGCCCAGAGAGCTGGTATTACCAATGTGCTACCCTGGGGGAGGCTTCTGAAGTGTTTTTGAAGCTTAAAAAAAATATGGGCCGGGAATGGGGCTAACAAGAAGAAAGTATAAGGATTGTATATGTATGAAAATGTCATAATGAAACCAATTTTGTATGCACAGAAAGTTTTAAAAGCATTACATGATGACATGACTCAACAGACGTTGTTAGAACTGTACTTTAGTATCAGCGTTTCTCTTTAAGACTTCCTCCCTCCCTCCCCCCTCCCTCCCTCCCTCCCTCCCTCCCTCCCTCCCTCCCTTCCTTTATTTTTCTTCAGTTCTTCTCTGCTGATGGGAAAACCAGGTTGGATTCTTCCCTGCAGAGACAACAAATAACCCAAAGCCAAATATACTGCCAGTAAATAAGTGATTTGAGGAACTCACGGAGGAACAGTGAACGGAAGTAGATCACACAGCAGGAGCTAAAATATAATGGTGATGATCAGTCATAGCTCATTTTTATAGAAGACTACTACTTCCTAGGTGCTAGACTCGGGGCTAATCTGCAAAATACTCTATTTAAAGTTCCTGGGAAGATGCCCAGGTAGGACAGGTAGTTCTGAATCTCAAAAGGGAGAGCCAGGAACGAAAATAGATATGATGGCAGCTGGAGATAGCCCAGTGATTAAGAGCATTTAGTGATGTTACACATTTCAATTCCCAACACCCAAGAGAAACAGCTCACAGCAGACTGTAAATCCAACTCCAGGGGATCTGATACCCTCTTGTTAGGCTCCTCAGGCACCTGCACGCTCATGCCAGTTCCAACACACACGCACACACACACACACACACACACACACACACACACACACACACACACAAATAAATAAAAAAATAAAATGGGTGAGGTGGCTAAAGCGATGAGCATTGGTTCCTCTTCCAGAGGACCCAGTTCAGTTCCCAGCACCTATTGTAGCTCCCAACCGTCTGTAACTCCAATTCCAGAGCATCTAAAAGTGGTGCACTGATAAACATGCAGGCGAAACACCCATACACATAAATAAGATAGTATTTTCTTAAAAAATAAGGTAGGAGCTAGAGAGATGACCAGTAAAAGTACTGGCTGTGTATGCCTTTAATCCCGGCACTGGGAAGAAGAGGCCAGGCCAGCTAAACTGAGTTCCAGGACAGCCCAGGAAACATAGAGACCCTGTCTCAGAGACAAAAACAATAAGAACAGAAACACTGGCTGCTCTTCCGGAGTACCCAGGCTTGCTTTCCAGCACCCATATAGTGGCTCACAACTGTCTGTAACTCCATTTCCGGTGGATCCAATGCCTTCCTCTTGCCAATTCAGGCACCAGCCACACAAGTAGTGCACAGGCATATGTGCAAGCAAAACATCTACACACATAAAACATTTTAATTATAAAATATTTTTAAGGGGTTGGAGAGATGGCTCAGTGGTTATGAGCAATGATTGTTCTTCCAGAGGACCCGGGTTCAATTCCCAGCATGGCAGCTCACAACTGTCTGTAACTCCAAGATCTCACACTCTCACACAGACATACATGCAGACAAAACACCAAGGAACATAGAACCAAAATTAATAAAAATTTTAAAATCTTAAAACATGATGTGGCCATTTGTTGTGGAATATTATTTTAACTATGTAAAGATGTATTACATTTGTTTATGCTGCGGGATATGTTACCTTTGTTTAATGCTTTAATGTTTAATGCGGCGTTTGTTTAAAGACATCAGGGGTGTGTTTATCTATGTAAAGATGTGTTGCATCTGTTTCACTTTGCCTGCCTAAGGTCTAATAAAGAGCTGAATGGCCACTAGCCAGGCAGAGAGATTAAGTAGGAGGAATCTAGGCTCAGGAAAGAATGAAAAAAGAGAGGAGGGAAGAAGCTGGGGAGAAGAGAGACACATCTGGGGCACAGACCGAGCAGGTGACTAGTGTGGGAAGCAGTGACAGTAAGAAGGAAAGAAAAAAGGCCTGAGGCCAAATGTAGATAAAGAGAAACAAGTTAAGTTAAAAGAGCTAGCCTAGGGGCTGGAGAGATGGCTCAGCAGTTAAGAGCACTGGCTGCTCTTCCAGAGGTCCTGAGTTCAACTCTCAGCAACCACTGGGTGGCTCACAGCCATCTGTAATGAGATCCTGTGTCCTCTTCTGGCCTGCAGAGGAGACACTGTAGAGGACACTTTATGCATAATAAATAAATGAATCTTAAGAGAGAAAAAAATACAAGAGGTAAAGCTAGGTTGAGCAGAGCATTGCTAGCTAATAAGAAGTCTCAATGTCATGATTCCGGAGCTGGTTGGTGGCCTAAAAGAAAAAGCCTATTACAACCATTCTCAGGGTGACACACTCCTTTAATCCAGTACTCAGGAGGCAGAAGCAGGGGATCTTATGAGTTCCAGGCCAGCCAAGGCTACATCCAGTCAGGGATCCATAATGAGAAAAAAGAAAAACGGTTCTCAAAGAATTCTTTCAGTGTAAACTCATAGAAGAAATTTTTTTTATGGGGCTGGTGATGTAGCTTAGTTAATTCTGTGCTTGCCTAGCATGCACAAAGTCCTGGGCCCATTGTGGTGCAACCCTATGATCCTAGCACTCAAGGTGAAAATGGGAGGGTCATAAGTTCAGGGTCATCCTCAACCATGTAGTGAATTTGACACAATCTAGTTCTTATATTTCTAGTAACCACTTTGCATTTTTTTTTGATGACATGTTGGATTTACACCTTTTAAAAAGTAACCTATATGCATATTTTACAAACTGAAACCAGGTTTGGTGGTGCATACATGTAATTCTATCACTCAAAAAGCTGAGACACTAAAGATTGCAGGAGCTTTGAGGCTAGCCTGCACTACATAGCAAGAAAGTGTCTCTGGAGTGGGAAGGGAATGTGTGGGGCAAGTCTGGAGAGAGGAGTGAGCAGTTGGGGCCAGATATGACATCAAAGACATTGTTTACATGTATGAAATGGTGAAAGAATAAATGTACAAACAATCCCACTTTGGAGTCAGAGGCAGGTGGATTTCTGAGTTCCAGGCCAGTCTGGTGAGACCCTTTTTTTTTTTTTTTTTTTTTTTTTTTTTTTTTTTTTTTTTTTTTTTTTTAATGAAAAGGAGCTAACTCTACTCAGTAGAGTGCTTGCCTTGCATGCAGGACACCCTGGGTTCGTTCTTCAGCATCAAACAAACCCATGCCAGTAATTCCAGCATGCCGGAGGAAAGGCAGAAGTTCAAGGTCATCTGCCTGACACAGTTCAGGCTAACCTGGAATATAAGAGAGGGGAGAGAACAAAATAATAAGCCAAAAAGAACTGAGCCAGTAAGGTGGTTCAGTGGGTAACAGCCCCTGCTGACAAGCCCAGTGACCTGAGGTCCGTTCCTGGGACCCACATAGTGGAAGGAGAAACAACGCCCCAAAATTGTCCTCTGACCTCCACGCCATGGCACACACAGGCACTTACACACACTCACACAAATAGATAAATAAATGTTAAACAGAAAACTTTCTCATTGGGCCTCCAGTGGCCTTAGATAACACACCCCTAGGAATGTGGCAGGACAGTCCTCCTGGACTTCTTTTTATGACAAAGAAACTTGCATGAGTAACTTTTAATCTTTCCTATTTTCAAAAGAGTCTGTGGTAGTGCCTTTGAGTAGGATATGCTGAAGAGGCAGAGACAGGAGAATCACTAGTTTGAGGATAGCCTGGGCTACACGGTTTGGGCCAGAGAGATGGTTCAGCAGTTAACAGCACTTGGTGTTCTTCCAGAGGACCAGGTTCAATTCCTAGCACCCATATGGTGGCTCCAGTCCAGGGGATCTGAAGCTTTTTCTAAATTCCTCAAACAGGAAGCACGCATGTGGTGCACAGACATACATGCAGGCATATAAAATAAATCTAAAAAAAATTATTACATCTTTTTTAAGGGTGTGATGGTACACACTATCTTGGAATTTACTCTGTGGACCAGGCTAGTTTGGAATTTAGAGATCTGCCTGTCTCTGCCTTGTGACTGCTGGAATTAAAAGCATGTGCCACAAATTCATCCAGGCTAACCTTTCTTTTCCTTCTTCTCTCTCTCTCTTTCTTTCTTTCTTTTTTTTCTAGACATGGTTTCTCTGTGTAACCCTGACTGTCCTAGAACTCACCCTAGAGATCACATTGACCTCAAACTCTTAAAATGCTAGTATTAAAGGCATGTACCACCACTGTCCAATTCTTTAAAAAAAAAAAAAAATGATTGGCAGGTGGTGGTGGCCTATGCCTTTAATCCCTCCCTTTGTAGTGGGGTTCAAGCACCTCCCTGACCTAAGGGCGTGGCCTCTAGGCCAGCTCAGGTTTGGGGTTCACCTCTGACCTTCGAAGCTGTAGCACTGAGGCATGGCTAGGAACTGCTAAAAGATCAGGGTCACAACCACGGTGCTCTCTGCTTTCCCGACACCTGGAAAGATGATCCGTTCCGTTCTGTCCATACAAGCGGATCATTCTAGCATTCTCTCCGCTTGTTAAGTTGCTTTGAATAAATATTAATATGTCGATCAATTTCCCTGTGGTTATTATCTGCTTACATCCCTTAGGAGGCAGAGGCAGATGAATCTCTAAGTTCAGGCCAGCATGGTCTACAGGGCGAGTTCCAGGACGGCCAGGGCTACACAGAGAAACTGTGTTCAAAACAACAATAAAAATATTTATGTATTTTTTATTTTATATCTAGTGCCTGAGGAGGCTAGGATGTCGAACCCTGGAACTAGAATTACAGGTAGCTGAGAGCCTCCAGGTGTGTTCTGGGAACAGAAACTGGGTCCTCTTAGAGAGCATTCTTAGCCACTGAGCCATGTCTCCGGTTCCCTGGACCAACTCTTTGGACCTAGAAGTAGAGAATGAAAGAAGCCAGAGTAGCATACCCTTGCTGACTGGGAAGAAAGCAAACATTTAAGTCTTGAACCTTCCTATGCGGCCTCAGGTGACCTCAGGGACCCAGGAGTTGTTCCTGGCCAATAGCAAAAGAAGGGGCTCTCAGCCCTGCAGTCATGAGGAGACGGCTTATCCAACAATCTGAGTGAGTTGGTGTCATTGACACATTGTGAACAGCCCTGTGAAACCCTGAGAATTCCATGCTAAGCCCAGACATGGATTCTGGATACATGGATGCTTGAGTGATCATAGGTTGTTTAGAGCCACTTATTTCATAGCAGTAGAAACTTGAAGTGGTCAGAAAACCAAACAGATTTGAATGTGTATAATCCACGGGTCTGTTGCCTTACATACTATTTATCGTTTTATGATTTAATGGGTTTTTATTCATTAACATGTTTGAGCTGGGTGTGGTGCTGGAGGGCTGTAATCTCAGCACCTGAAAAACCAGGGCAGGAGGATCCACACAAATTCAAAGCTAGCTTGGTCTCAGTATCAAGTCAGAACCCAATCAGAGCTACATAGTAAGACCCTACCTTAAAAAAGGAAGAAAGAAAGAAAGGAAGGAAGGAAGGAAGGAAGGAAGGAAGGAAGGAAGGAAGGAAGAAAGAAAGAAAGAAAGAAAGAAAGAAAGAAAGAAAGAAAGAAAGAAAGAAAGAAAGAAAGAAAGAAAGGAAGGAAGAAAGATCAAGCAAACAACAACAAAAAACCAACCAGTAAACAAAATTTTTAATGGCATGAGTATATTTCCATATCATTAAGATGGCTGGCACTGATAATATTTCTAAGGGCTTCACAGAACTCATGTAAGCAGTCTTGCTTTCTTCCTGGAATTTGCCTTTAGGAAGCTCAGGCCCCCTGGCAATTCTACCAGGCTCTTCCTTCTGTTTGACTTCATTCTGCTCTCTCCCCCCTCCTTAGCTCTGGGATAGCTTCCCTCCCCACTTACTGCTTATTCGTTCTGCCAGTGCTGTGTTTAAATTTACAAATTTCTTGATTTAAGACTTTTATGAATTTTTATCTTTTTTTTATTATTTTACTGAGATATGTAGCCCAGGCTGGTCTCAAACTAATTGAAGATGACCTTGAACCGATCTTTTTGCCTCCACCTTTCAAGGGCTGGGAATCTGAAAATGTACCACCCAGTTTTACGAGGATGGAATCCAGGGTTTTGTGCTTGTTAGATAAGTACACAACACTCACAAACCCTTGCTTATTTTTCCTAGGTTAATACTTTATACTGTATCAATAACAAGTAATTTTTTTTGAGACAGGGTTTACTGTGTAACCGTAGTGATTTGGATAACCATGAATTTGAAATGAGATCAGGCTGGCCTCACAGAGACTCCACTGCCTCTGCCTCCTAAATGCTAGGATTAGAGGTGTGCCCCACCACACTCAGCCCACAAAGTTCCTTTTTACAAATACAGTGTAGACTTTTATGTTTAAACTAATGTTAGAGGCTGCAGAAATGGTTTAAAGGATAAGAGCACAGATTCCTTTTTCCTAGGACCTGGGTTTAATTTCCAACATACACATGGCAGTTTCTAACTGTCTGTAACTCCAATTACTGTGGATCCAACACCTGCATCTTCTGGCCTCTGAATATGTACCAAGCACATACATGGTGCACTTACATAGATGCAGGCTGAAAACCTAAACATATAAAAATAAATAAATGGTTTTTGATATTGTTTTGTTTGTTTGATTGTTTGTTTGTTTTTGAGACATGATTTCTCTGTGTAGCCCTGGCTATCCTGGAACTTATTCTATAGACCAGGCTGGCCTCAAACTCAGAGATCCACCTACTTCTGCCTCTGGAGTGCTGGAATTAAAGGCATGTGCTACCACCACCTGGCAAATTTTTTTCTTTTTAAGGAGTAGGAACCAAGTGAGTTCAAGGCCATCCTGGTCTACAAGGCAAATTGCTGGATAACCAGAGCTACACAGAGAAACCCTCTGTCTTGAGAAACGAACAAAACACAGTAATTTTCCCTGTAGGCTTTGATCAGCATTGCCTTAATGCTGACATCTTTCTCACTCACAATATAATATTCAGAGTCACAAAATTATGCATCTGGAGCTGGACAAGTAGTGCATGTCTATGGTCCCAAATATGAAAGAGGCTAAAACAGTGTGAGGGCAGCATGGGGAACATGGTAAGGACATGTGACTGGCTGAGAATGTCAAGTGCTTACCTGGCATACAGTATGGGTGAGGTTCAACCCCCAGAGTCATAGGTAGGAAGATGAGAAGACAGACAGACAGACAGCAGGCAGGCAGACAGAAGGGTTGTTTGAGCCTGTGAATTGAGGACTATAGTTGTACTGGTTGGTCTTTGTCAACTTGACACAGAATAGTGTCCTGGAATATTTGTTTACACTGTGGAAAGATCTTTGCTAAGGCACCTGCTGACTGATTTAACAAAGAGCTGAATGGCCACTATTTAGGCAGGAAGAGATTAGGTAGGATTTCCAGGGATAGAGAGAACTCTGGGAAGAAGAAGGGCAGAGTGGCCAGCCAGGTGGAGAGGAAGCAGGAGGGGCAGTGTGGAGATGAGGTAGCAAGCCTCGAGGAGAATGTAGACAGAATGTAGACTGAAACTAAGGGTTAATTTAAGTTATAAGAACTAGCAGGAACAAGCCTAAGCTTATAAGTCTCCATGTCATTATTTGTGAGCTGTCAGCCCCGGTGAAGCGAGACAGTACTTCAACATAATGGGTCAACTGAGAAAAAGAACCCTCAACTGAGGACCCTCTGCCAGACTGGCCTGTAGGCAAGTCTGCGGGACATTTTCTTGGTTAATGATTGATTCAGAGACGGCACAGACAACTGTAGGTGGCACTTCTCCTAGACAGGCGATCCTGGGTTATATAAGAAAGCAAACTGATCAAGCCAGTGGGCGACATTGTTATGATCTCTAATTCAGTTGCTGCCTTGAGTTTCTGTCATGGTTTCCCTTGATGATGAACTGTAGCCTGTAAGATAAAACAAAGCCCGTTCATCCCCTGTTGGTTTTGGCCAATGCTTTATCACAGCCACAGAAAGCAAACTTGGAAATAGTACATTGTGCTAGTGTGGTGTACACAAGGAGGGGAATCCATATTGCCTAAAGATGCTTGGGTGAGCCCAGGACCATGAGGCTGATGTGGAGCAGGTCAAAAATACATGACAATCAACAGAGAGATAGAACCTGTGAATATCCACTGCATTACAGCCTGGGTAACATAATGAGGTACAGCCCCGAGCTCCGAAAATAAATGACAAGACAAAGCAGTTTGACGCATTTGACACGGTGGTAGACATCTATAAATGGGCACTTGGGAAGAATGGGGCTGAAACAGGAAGATCATGTGTTCAGGGGCAGCTTGGGCAAGCAAAACACAGGGAAAGAAAGAAAGATGGCTGGTGTCTAGTTCCCAGCACCAAACAACACGAGGCAGTCTATCTCATTCAAGACTTTATTGATATTTCAACAGTTTTTCCATTATTGTTCCAGTGCAGGTTCCAAAGCAGCATTTAGTTATTTCTCCTTCCTCTCCTACAGGCCATAATATTTCCATAGTCTTTCCTTGCGTTTTATGACCTTGACACTTTTTTTGGAGTCAACCGAGTATTTGTCAAGTGTCTCTCAGTGTGGCTGTGTCCTCTATTTTCTAACCTTCTGGAATTTTGTTTTGGTTTTGGAAACAGAGTCCAAACAAATAGCCATCCTGGGCTAGAATTCAATAAATATCTCTTTCTTCTGCCTCCTGAGTAGCCAAGAATACACCCGCAATTCTGGGTTTGCTTCTGTAAGCCAAGTTACATTACTTTGAGGATGGTGCAGAAAGAGAAGCCACAGAAGGAGGTTCTTACTGACCCATTAAACACACCTGGCCCTGGTGATCTTTTTGATGAGTGGGAGGGGGAGGAGGGGTAGAGGGGAGGGCATGATGCTTATCCAAAGTGCCATTCTGAAGCACTGAGGTTGAGTTGGTTCTTGTTAGAAATAGAATCTCACTGTGTGACCCTGTCTGGCCTAGATCTGCTTGCCTCTACCTGACAGTGATGGGATTAGGGAAAGGCTTGCACCACCACGGCTGAGACACTGCGTCTGAATGGAAGCAAGCTGCAGACGATAACTTCCATGTGAAAGAGCAGTGGTGGAGAACCATTGTTGGAAGTCTAGCTGTCCCTTGCTCAGCTGTGGTCAGAAAATGTTAAATTTCAGATCTGAAAACCTGTATGTTTTCAACTGCATGCTATTGAGTACTGTGAGGAAATCTTGCCCTGTCCTGCCCTGCCCATCTGGAAGGTGAGTCATTCCTTTGTTCCTTTATCCTGTCCTGGCTCTGGGCCCACAGTTTTTGAAGGATAATGTTGAGGAAAAGTACCCTCTCTATAGAAGCTACTGTCCAATTCACAATTTACTGCTGTTTCTTTGTTCTATATAATACTTTGGGTTTGTTTATTTGTTTTTAAGGTGGGGTCTCACTGTTTGGAAAAAAAAATAGCTTGAACTTGAGATCTTTCTGCCTCAGGCTCCCCGGTACTGGAATTATAGGAATTCATACTCTTGGGTACTGGGCTGATATTATATTCAATTTTTCTAGAGCCACTTGTACCAAAGCATCCTAAAATAGGTCACCTGGAAAAATAGAAGTTTCAAGCAGGGAAAATGGTCCAGGGGGTAACACACTTGCCATACTTCAGGGTGACTGAGTTTGAATTCTAGAACTCATGTAAAAGTCGGGCAGCAGTAGTGCACAGATCTGTGATCCCTAAGCTCCCTTGGAGACATGGAGACAAAGGCAGGAGAATCCCTGGAAGTTTGAGAGTCTTGAGAAATCCTTGGGGGGGTCATACTTGGAACAACAAAAAGAAGCTGTCTTAAACAAGATAGAAGGCCAGGGCTGACCCCTGGGTGTACACACACACACACACACACACACACACACACACACACACACACACACACACACACCCATAACACAAGAACAAGGGAGGAGGGAGGCAGTAAGTCAATCAAGACTGCATTTCCTCTGATGCCTACAAGAGAAAGGACCAGTCCTCGTCTGTCCCGGCATCTGGCAGCCTTTCTGTGGCTTGGCTTGTAGCAGCATATACCCGCAAAGCCTCTTTTCAGATTTTTTCACATCATTTTCCCTTAGCACTTGTCTGCATCTGGTCAGATTCCCCCTTTATTCTGACACCTACTGTGACAAAACACAACCAAGCCAATATATAAAAAAGCATTTAATTGAGCTTATGGTTTCAGAGGGTTAGAGTCCATGTGGCAGGAATGGATGAGAGTTCACACCCTAATTCATAAGCAGGAGGAAAGGAAAGGCACCTCAAAGCCCACCCCCAGTGGCATCCTTCCTCCAACAAGATCATAACTGGTCCTTCCTGAACAATTCTATGAACTGGGGGCCAATTAGTCGAAGATCTGAACTGGGGACATTCTCATTCAAACCTTCAAAGGGCCCATTCCAATGGCTTTATTTTAATTTGATTACCTTAAAAAAAAACTTTTATTATGTGAATGTGTCTGTGCAAGTAAGAGTGGGTATCTGTGGAAGCTAGTGGTATCAGATCTTCTGACCTGAGGTTATAGACAGTGGGAGTACAGCACAACCCTCAACTGCTAAGCCATCTCTCCACTCTCCCATCCTTTGCTTCTTTAGAGATGGGGTCTCACTCAGTAGCCAAGGCTGCTCTGGAATTCACCATACAACCTAGGCAGGCTAGCCTCAAACTTGGATCAAATGCCCTGGATCAGCTTCTCATCATTTGATTACCTCTGTTAAGGCCCTAAATTCAGTAGCCAGGTATGATGATGTATTTAATCAGAACACCCAGGAGGCGGAAGCAACAGGATCAAGGGTTTGAGGCCAGTTCAGGCTACAGGGCAGAGAATCCAAACCAAGCCTGGTAGTGGTGGTGGTACACCTTTAATCTCAGCACTCAGGAGGCAGAGGCAGGAGAGTCTTCATTGAGTTCAAGGCCAGCCTGGTCTATAGAGCCAGTTCCAGGTCAGCCTGGGCTACACAGAGAAACCCAGAAAAACAAAAAAAAAGAAAATCCAAATGAAAGTAAACAGCAAACAGACAAAGTTCATGACTCAAAAAACCTGACCATCTGAGCTTGAGCTGTATAAGCCATGGGGGAAGGAGAGCTGACTCGCCAAGGTTGTCCTCTGACCCCCAAATGAATGCCACAGCATACCCATGTCCACATGTTGTCCACCTTATACATTACACATACACACACACACTACACACACATAACATATACACACATACACCACACACAACACATACACACACAAGACACATAGACACACATACCACACACACATACACACACACCACACATACACACATAAGACACACACAGACACACCACACACACATATACACACACAGACACACACACCACACATGAAACACACACTACACACACATAACATATACACACATACACCACACACAACACATACACACACAAGACACATAGACACACATACCACACACACATACACACACACCACACATACACACATAAGACACACACAGACACACCACACACACATATACACACACAGACACACACACCACACATGAAACACACAATACACACACATACACACCACATACACATATACATACACAGACACACGCACCACACATAAAACACACAATACACACACATACACACATACTATACACACATACCACACACACATACACATACACCACACACACACATACACACACCACACACACATACCATACACACATATACACAGACCACACACACACATACACACATATACATACATCTCACACACAGACACACACACCACACACACACACACATACATACATCTCACACACACACACACCACACACACACACACACACACACACACACACACACACACACACACACATCTCTGAGTCTAGCCTGCTCTACATAGTGAGTTCCAGGACATAGTGAGCTGTTACACAGAGAAGCCCTGTCTCAAAAAACCCAAACCAAACCAAATCAAAACAAAAACAACCTCAAAGAAATACTATGTTCAAATAAGGCCACATTTCATCATGGCACCAGGGTTAAAAATCCAGATCTCTTCTGTAGGGATATAACTCATCTGGTATGACTGAACCTTTCTAGAAATAGCCTTCAGAAACCTTTTTTTTTTGGTTTTTCAAGACAAGGTTTTCCTGTGTAGCCCTCGCTGTCCTGGAATTCACTGTGTAAATCAAGCTGACCTAAAACTCACAGAGGTATGCTTGCTTCTGACTCCCAAGTGCTAGAATTAAAGTCGTGCACCGCTACTGCCTGTTGTATTTTAGAAGTGGCTAGAGGGAGTAAAACCAGAAGGGGCAGAGACTCCCTGGGGATGAGAGCAAAGGAAGAGAAAGGGATGGGAGATAGGCAAGCTCTGCCTTTTATAAGGAACGTAGGGAATGTGCAGAGGGGGTGCTCTTAGTGGCTGCCGTTGAGAATGTTTTCTGTCAGGACCCTAAGGGCAGGCCAGCACAGATGCCTAATTGCTAATATTCCTTTCTTTTGTTTATAATAAAAAGATGAAGAGTTAGAAAGGGGTAGCAGGTGAGGCAGGGATGAGGGCATCGTGTCCTTGAGACTGCTTCCTGCTGGCCTGGGAGGGCATCAATCATCTTTGGGGGTCTGAGAAAGCGAGGGTGGTGGCCACATCCTGTCCTGGTTGCTTCACTTGCTGTCCAGGCTCTGTGGAACCATCAGGTGCCACTTGGACCTGGCAAGATGCTGCTTAGGTGGATTCAAGTCAATTCCCTGGAGCTCACAAGAACTTTGAATTTACAAAAAGAGATAAGTTTTAGACATATTAGAAAGCAACCAAAGGGAATTTAAAAGCCTGAGCTTGTGGCTTTTGTGTGTGTGGTTCTGATACTATTAGTGGTAGAGAGTACAGTGTTTAGTTCTCTGCCAGAGCTAGATTCACAGCATGTCAGGATTCCATCGCTAATGTCAAGGTTGTGAACAGTAACACAGAGAGATCTGGAATATGTTTTAAGTTGTACTCTTTTCTCATATCACTTTCTCCGTAGCAGCTCTTGTTTTTCTGTCTTCACAGAACAAACCTAAACAACCCTTAAAGCACCTGCTCCTTTCCCATCACAGTAGCACCTTGACACCATCTTTCCATCCAATTTACCAGGAGACACAGGCGGCTGATTACTGAGGGCAGTCAATAGCAAAAAGCTACGTTAAAATCTGTTCTGTGGCTTTATCAAATACCTTATTTATCAAACATATGTCACTGCTTATTTAAATTCTCTAGAAGTCTGGTGTTGAACACTTGGCAAAGACGTAAATACTGAGGTGTAAATCTCTCAGTCAGCTTTTGCTAATCTGAACAGACCTCTGAAACCTTAAGTTTTTATGACCATTTAAAGAGTATTCTAAACCAGAGTTGAATCACATATAACTTGACATTTCTCTCATCATACAAATAGTCCATATCAATTTAAAATATCTGATCCTTGTTGCTTTCTTACTCTAAAAGGAAAAGGAGATACAAATGAACAGAGAGCTCTTTGGGAATAAGAGGTGTACTCTTTAACCTTAAAAGATGCCTGCCAGCCATATAGCTGCTTACAGCATGAGGTCATCAGCCAAGATGGAAGAGAGTCACGTGGCTACTGTTTAAAACATGTTTTTCTAACACTAGTCACATGCATATTTACAAGGAGTTGAATCCGAGTTATATACAGATACACACAGAATTAGACCTGACTTACATTTACACGTACACACACACACACACACACACACACACACACTTTTAACAAGAGTTGAATAAGAAGAAGCAAGCTTACTCCCACATTGCAGCAGACCTAGACAGGAGAGAGAGAGAGAGAGAGAGAGAGAGAGAGAGAGAGAGAGAGAGAGAGAGAGAGAGAGAGAGAGAGAGAGAGAGGGAGGAGTTGTGTGTGTGTGTAGACACACACAAGAAGGTCTTGGAGCAAAGGAAAATTCTTCCTCGGTTTCTGACAGCCTGGTCCAAGGAATACTGAGACCAGTCTCTGTCCAGGGGAATGATCAGAGGCAAGTAGCCCTGCCAGAGACCCACTTGCCGGTGTTGAATGGAAAGCAAAGTTGTTGGTAGATGAGAAAGCGGATTCGTTACTGGCAGAAGAGAGCTAATCAGAAAGCTGACTTGGAAGTGGAGCAAGCAGGTAAGGCCCTAGCGTGAAGTGGGCAGCTTGGCAGGCCCTGACAAGAGCATCAAGAGAGAAGAGACAAGAGGGAAATTAGAGATCAAGAGAAGAGGGAGAGGCCAGAGAAGAGGCCAAGGGGGTGAGCTCGCCCGGAGGGACCTGGCAACAGATGGCGATGGAACTGCTCTGGCAGAGACTGGGCAGGGGAACAGGGAGGCTTAACAGGGAGGCACAGCATAAGGCTTCATAGCTAGCAGGAACTGAGGCGATCTGGAAGAACAGAGGGAAGGGCTTAGAGAAAGCTTGGAAAAGGGAACCCCTTCCATCTATTGGATCGCTGGCAGAAATTGCAAAGGCCCCACGAAATATTGGTATATGGGTAAGTTGATACTTCAACTGCAAAGATGGGCAAGTCGTAGGTGCATTTCCCATGAGATAGAGAAATAAGATCCAAGGGCTAGAATCTCTAGCATTCCAGAGATTCATTGAGAACAGATAAGGAGGCACAGGCTGCTCAATGGATCCTCATCCAAAAAAAGCAGGGGCCGATGGGCTAAAAGCCCGAGTGAGACACAGTCGCCTGGTACCAGGACTTCAAGAATAGCTGGAAGGCAAGGACTGTGTTCGGACAAACAAAGCTTCACTCATGAGAAAAGACCAGAAGTGGAGAAGGGGCTGGAGGGGGCTTTCAATAGTCTGTGTTAGATGAGATCCACTCATTAGGTGGGAAAGTACTGGTCTGGCGTCAGCAGCCGTTTTTATGCCAGGGTAGCTGGGGAGGGCTGGGGAAATCATGTTTTAACAAGGATGCTTCCTGTAAACTTCGCAATGTAAAACTTTGCATTCCAAGACCGGTTATCCTTCATAAAAAAGAATGTAAAGGCAAAGTAAACTGGCTCACATCACTCTTAAATCTACACAATACCTTACCACAGTTTTGCCTGTGACGGTGCTGTGTACCTTTGCGGTAATATTCCCATCCACGGGCGCACTCTAGATAAATAACACCAGAGGTCATGTAGATGGCTCACTTTTCCTTCCCCCTTCTGTCCTCTCTTCCTTTCTTTTGGTCTTTTTTGTTTGTTTTTGTTTTGTTTTTCGAAACAAGGTCTCTCTGGATAGCTCTGGCTGTCCTAGAACTTGCTCTGTGGAAGGTAGGGCTCCCCAGACTCCACAGTGCAGCCTGATTCCATCCGGACTCAAGGTCAGAATGCTTTGGCCAAAGGTGTGGGTACCAGGTGTCTTATGTGTGAGAACTGAAGAAGGCCTTACAGTCTGCACTTGCCCCTCCCCTTTGCTTGGTATGAAGAGCCCAGGGGGAAGAAACTCAGGGCAGCTGAGTGCTCATTCAGTGCCCCCTCGACTCAGTCCGATTCTTTCTGTCTCTGCAATTTCTCTTCCACACACCACTATACCAAGGGTCCTGAAGGTGGAGCTGGACTCTGCAGTAGACCAGGCTGGCCTTGAACTCACAGAGATCCACCTGTTTCTGTCTTCCAAGTGCTGAGATTAAAGGCATGTGACCCCACCGCCTGGCATCGTCTTAGTTTCTATATCACACCCAGTACTCACTCTGCTCATGCTCATATGATGTTGCTATTAATCTTCAGTTTATACTAAGTGGATGGCCAAAAGACAGCTCACTAGTCACAAAAAGCATTTGCTAGAGTCCACACAATAGCAACAGTTAGATTCACTCAGCAGAGCCCATATTCCAGCTTGCATTTCCAGGCTAAGGTGGAGCCATCTTGTGGCAATAATTTGTGCACACAGTTTATAATTCATTCCATGCCAACAGCAGCTTTGGCATTGCTCAATACCTGAGATAAGTTTTGGGGAGCACTTGTATTATTTATCACTTATGCACAGAATGGATTTTATGTACACGCTTATGTAGTACTACGTCAAAATCATATCATTTACATCTGCATATGATGTCTAGGACCAAAGGGCTGGGACTTAGTCTTATGGCTCATAAAAGCTTTCTAGTCACTATTTCTCCTGTTTGGGGTCCCATAGGAGCTGGAGGTTGCAGTTCTCCGAGAGCAGTTGGGCCTGAGCATAAAAGCCCATCAATAAGGAGCAGGTGACAGTGCCACAGCTGGGTAATTTGTCTCTTAGCTCTTCTGCAGCCTATTCACCGATGATCTATTTGTCCTAGGGAATAGATGGTGGCAGGTTTGTCCATATTTTACACTTATGAACCTGCCTGCTCCTCTCTAGCCAGTGCTGCTCATCTGTCTCTGTCCCTGGCTCCTCTCGTTTCATTCCGTGAGTGGACAGCAGGCCTTGGCAAAGAGTTATGAAGGTGGATTCTAAGAGGGTGGTTTGGGAAAGAAATGAAGAGAAGAAAGAGAAAGGAGAGGGGGGGGGAGATGAAAGCATGGGCACATTCCCTGCAGTGGGGGTGGGAGGGTGGGGGGATAGGGGGTGGGGGGGAGGACACAGTCAGGAGAGAGAGATATGCCCCAGATGTACTGTGGGACCTCAGAGCAAGGCGATGGATGGGAAGGTAGATAGAATGATATTGGAGGACTTGGGGATGCTGGGGAGGCTTGCTTATAGACGACAGGTTGGACAGACTTGGGGTAAAATTCTTCTTGTTACTCTGGGTTCTACCTTCAGGCCTGAAAAGGGAGAATATGCTGAGCCCGATTCAAATCATTAAGTTGGATCTCCTGCAGAACCTAAACATAGTAACCAGCTTCCAATATGCCCTTGGCATTCTTGGGTGTTGTCATTCACACACTGGGTACTAGGAATTGAACCTAGGGTCTTTGTATCCTAGGCAAGTGTTCTACCAATGAACTAGATCCTCGGCTCTCATTTAACTTTTTAATTTGAATTCACTCTGTAGCACAGACATCTTGTGCATTTGAGATCCCCCTGACACAGCCTCCTTATAGCTGGGACTAGAGGCCCAGCTGATAGCCCACTCCTACACTGTTTAACCACTACATGGTTAACCAATAGAATGGGCATTCTCCATCTTCAGGAGACCATAGCTTGAACCAATATCCTGACTGCACCCTTTAAGGCATCCTTAAACTGGCATCACCCTGCTAACCCCTTGCTTTGGAATTCTGCTCCCACAGGGCCCTAAGAAATAATCAGTGTTCACTGTTTGAAGCTAGGATTTTGGATAATCTATTCCATCATCATTGGAAATGAACTAAATTTTTTATTGTGATGGTCTGAACGCACTGTCATTGGGCAAGACCAGATTCAAAGCAGATGTTCCTCCAGCAGCTTTGCATCCAGAGCAGCTCAGCAAGCAGGTGTGAAACAAGGAGAAGATTTGGGGATGTACATGCTGGATAGTAAACCCATGATGGGGATAATTTCACCTTCCAGTTTTCTAGGACTGAGTGGATTCCTGGGACAAGGGACTTTCTGTGCTAAAATGGAGGCATTCCAGTATTTCGGCAATTCTAGCTAGGGGAGAGAATGGGTGTTGAGGCTACTGCTCTAGCTATCTGCCACACATCATGGTTCATAGTCTGCTGTCCATTGCTATATTTAAAATAATTTAGGATAAGTAATTGAAAAGGCAAAAAATTATATATTTATTATAATTATGAAGACTAGGAAGTTCAAGGTTGAGGGGCTGTATCTGGAGAGGTCCTTCTTGCTAGCCAGGACTCCAGAGTCAAAAGATGACATAGAATATCATATAGCAAGAGAAAGCCAAAGCAGCCAAACTTGTTATATATTTCTGGGGATAGAACTCAGGTCTTCATTATGTGATGTAACACAGAGCTACACAATACATCCACTCTTGTGACGAATGACTACTTCCTCAATAACTCACTAATCCATTAATTGATGAACTGATTAGTCATTCTTGAGGTCAGCATCCTCACGACCCGTCACCTTCCAAAAGTTTTATTTCCAATTTCTATTAATGTATAACTTTAAGGACTAGGCTTTCAACGCAGGAAATTGGGGGGGGGTATGCAAACTATTTCATAGGGAATACGGAGTCAGGCTTGTCTTCCAGCTCTTTTGGTCAAGAGTGTAGTATTACAGAGCCAATCTGTTTCATTTTCCTGTCCATCCCCAGCTTACATTGAGGGAGAGAAAAATCCTTCTTAGAAATACAGAGGTTGGGGCTAGAGGGATGGCTCTGAGGTTAACAGCACTGGCTGCTCTTCGAGAGGTCCTGAGTTCACCTCCCAGCAACCACATGGTGGCTCACAACCATCTACAATATCTAGTGCCCTCTTCTGGTGTGCAGAACACTGTACATATAATAAATATATAAATCTTTTTTTTAAAATGCAGAGGTCATGCTGTGATGGTACAAACCTTTAGTCCCAGCACTCAGGAGGCAGAAGCAGGTACTTATCTCTGAGTCAAGGCCAGCCTGGTCTACAGAGTGTGTGCTGATATGTTTATATATTTAATAAAACCAGTCTGGAATATCAGAGAAGAGATCTACCCACAGTCAATCCAGGAGGGTCAGAGAGAGGTAACTCACATCTTTAATCCCACCACAGGGAAAGACCTGCAGTGATGGCCTACGCCTTCAATCCCATAACTTCAGAGACAGAGATCTTTCTGTGTTTGTGTGAGTTCAAGGCCTAACTATTAAACAGTAGTGGTTCACACCTTTGATCCTAACTCTAGGAATATGATGCAGAGTTGAACCAGGAAGTGAAACTGGGCGAAGAAGGTATTTAAGGCAGGCGTAGGAAGACAGGTTATTCAGTAGAAGCCAGGAGGAGAAGCTGAAGATAGTTGGGTGAGATTTGACTGTGGTCTGTTTCCTATCTCATATTCCAACTCTTCCCCGATATCTGGCTCTGAGTTTTATTAAGTAACAACCAGAATTTGTGCTACAAGAGTGACCCTGTCTCAATCAAAACCAAACAAGGCACAACACAAACAAAAGTCACCCTTCTTTCCCTGCTTTTTCCTTGGCTCCCACCTCAGCAGAAGACGGAGGCATTCAGAAGCTCCAGGTTTCATGCCAAGTTTGGAGGTTCGTGCGGTAAGGGGGAGGCAAGGAGACTGCTGTGAATCCAAGTCAGAATGAGTTCCAGAGTGAGTGAGATCTTGTCTCAGAAAACAAAATGAAATGAAATCCTGGGGTTGAATGAGGTTGTTACTTTAGGCCTGCAGAGCCAGCTCCTCCTATCCATGTCCGTGTGTCTTATTCTTGTGCCTTGAATCTCAAGAGCCTCTATTGGTTACATGGTCCGAAGGTCAAGGTCATCAAGACTATTCATTTTAATTTTTGCTAAAAAGGTGATTCCTTGGGCTGGAGAGATCGATCAGCAGTTAAGTGTCGCAGGAAAGAATGAGACTCAGGGATAGATCTCTGAAGAAGTTGGAGATACTAGAGGGAATAAACACCACAGTCAAATCTTACCCAACTGTCTTCCAGCTTCCTCAGCCTCGATTCCCTTGGAATGGATTTCCCTGTGTTTGAATCCCAATTTAAGTATTCTTTCGGTAATTAAGGCGTGGCCCCACCACACCTCCTTGGGAGCCTGGAATTCCTTCTATAATCTGAAGTGACCTTGACTCAGTTAGGATTAAGGGTGTAGGTCACCACTCCCAGGATACTCCCTGTGCTGGGATTGAAGGTTTGAATCACCACTCTCTGATTCTCCTAGACTGACTGTGGTTAGAGCTCTGGGACTTCTGGAGCTTTTACTAACCCCTCACATAGACTGTGGGTAGATTCCCTCTGATATCTCCAAAACTTCTGAAACTTTATTAAATCCCCACAGTTAAGAGCACTGGTAGCTCTTCCAGGGGGCCTGAGTTCAACTCCCAGCAATCACATGGTAGCTCACAACCATCTACAGTGAGATCTGTTTCCCTCTTCTGGTGTGTAGGCAGACAGGCCCAGGCCCCACGTGTTGGCTCACAACAGTCTATAATGAGATCTTATGCTCTCTTCTGGCCTGCAGGCATACATGCACATAGAGCACTCATATCCCCTAAAAATTAAAAAAAAATGGTCCTTTGTATTGAGTGAAACAGTGCTGCTCATCTCAGCCCTTCGATTATTTTGTGACTGGGTTCTGGAAGTTCCTTCATAGTCCACCCTTTGCATTTCTGGGTTCTGCAGTGGTGCACTCAACTAGTTGTGAGTTGAAAAGATTTGGGGAAAAATACAAGTGTGTTGAACATGTAAAGACTTCTTTCTTGTCATTATTTCCAATATAGCATAGCAACTATTCACATAGACTTCTGTATCACAGGTATGAGTAATATAATGGTGTAGGCCTGTAATCCAGGTATTTTGAGGTTTAGGCAAAAGAATGACAAGCTCAAAACCAGCCTGGGCAACTTATTGAGATCTTGTCTCAAAGGAAAAAAGGAAGTTAACAAAAACAAGCAAGCAAGCAAGCAAACAAAAACCCCACAAAGCTGGCATGGTGGCACACAGCATTAACCTCAGCACCTGGAAGGCAGAGGTAGGGAAACTTATTAGTTAAAAGTCAGGCTGGTCTCTATAGCTAGAGCTACAGTGAGATTGTGTTGAGAGAGGGGGGGTGGGGAGAGAGAGAGAGAGAGAGAGAGAGAGAGAGAGAGAGAGAGAGAGAGAGAGAGATGAGTGAAACAGAGAGTTTCTATTTATTTATGTGCGTAGGTATACCAGCATGAGTTTAGTTCATTACATGTGTGCGAGTGTTCATGGAGGTCAAAGAGGCCAGATCCTCTGGAATTGGATTTACAGCATCGTGAGACACCAGATGTGGATGCTGGAAACTGGATCCTAGGCTCTCTGCAAGAGCTGAGCCATCTCTCCAGCCTCTTGATTCTTAAAAGCACATCCCATCACATGACACTAGCTAAGTCTCCATCTGGTGATCCTCCATCTCAGCATCTGGGTTTTTCCTGAGTGGCAGTGGACAGGGGACCCTAGGGAGATCACTCTGACTTCTGAAATGAAGAGGCCACTCTGAAGGTCCAGCTGGGTCTCTGATGTCCTTGGTGTGCTTCACTTTGCTCACACAGAACAGGAGCTCCTGGCTGGCAGTCTGCTAACTTAGCTATAATTTTCAGCACTGATTTTCACTGCCTTTATTTTGAGGATTCCACCTGCTGTGACAACTGATTCTGGCTTCTATTTATCATATTGATACACAGTTTCCTTTGGAAATAAATCACACAAAATAAGTTGTATTTATGGTAGCATCTTAAATTCAAGAGGAGCGGAGGCCTGGAACAACAGACTAAGTGCACTGGCTGCTCTTGCAGAAGACCTGAGTTGGCTCCCATAACCTGTAACCCCAGTTCCAGGGGGCCTGATGCCTCTTCTCACCTCCTCAGGCACTGCATACACTTGGTGCACATATGCAGGCATACATACACACATATACTTTAATAAAAGATTTTTGTTGTTTGTTTTAGAGACAGGGTTTCTCTGTGTAAGAGCCTTGACTGGCCTGGAACTCCCTCAGTGTGTATACTATCACACTCATCCTCTGGAGAAAAAGCATTCCACTTTCTCAGAGTCTTCCCACCAGTCTTAAGTTGCTGAAGAGACAGTTCAGCTGTTAAAAGCTTGTACTGCTCTTGGAGAAGACCTGTGTTTGGATTCCAGCACCCATTAGAATGGCTCAAAACCTTTAAAACTCCAGCTCCAAGACATCGGAGGCCTCTGGCCTCCACGGGCACTAACACACACACACACACACACACACACACACACACACACACACACACACACACACACACATGATTGAAATAAATCTTCTAGAAAGTTTAAAAAGTGTCATAGGGTGTTCTTTTGATGAGATAAAAACACTGTCTGTTGATGCCTTGACTCAGAAGAACACAAACTGTAGGCAGAACTCTTGCCTAGCCACGTGTGAAGGCCTGGGTTCCATCCCCAGCACCCTAGTTGCAAGAGAATTGACAGACACATTATTTGCATGTAATTTTGGGGTATGCAGACCCTCTTCAGTTTGTCCAGGACTTACCACTGTTCGATGCCCGCATTTGCCAAGGTGAATTCTGAGGTACAGAGTGGGGAAAAGGCTATTTAAGGGAACAGAGCCAGTTAGACGCAGAACTCTAGTAGCTCAGAGGTGTGGATAAAGATTGGGATTGTGCATCTGTGGATTTGGAGGATTCCCATCGGGCTGTGCTCCGAAGGGAGGCTGGAGAGGCGAGGGTGTGGCTTTACCTAGCCCCGCCCTCTCCACTGGGCTGGGGCGTGGCTTTCTTCCGACCTGCTCTGGTCCAACATGGCTCCGCGCTTGTGCATCATCTCTTCTGCGGCACGGCAGCTGCTGGGGAAGCCGGGACCCCGCTCTGGGGACCTCGCCGCTGCGGCTGCTGTGCGGTGAGAGGCCGACAGGGCCGACCGCGTGCCCGGAACAGGGGCAGGGGAGGGGGCTGGAATGAACAGCAGACTCTTGGGTTTGGAATTCAGGGGTTAGAGGCAGAGCTGCCAGGATGTAGGCCTGGGGAGAGTCTGAGAAAGAATGAGAAAGGTGAAAAGAGATGGGTAGGATTTTGTTTTTTAAAAAGGTTCACACTACATGTGATTCGAACTCGGAATCCTACATATTGCTGGCGTGCAATTACTATGCTTTGCTAGGCAGGTTCTTTGTCCTGTTTGGGACCTGGGTCAGGGCTGAGAAAAAATGAGGTGAGTGAGAGGCACAGGTCTTGAGCACTGGAGCGCGGACAAAGGCAGAGGACAGCTGTAGCAGCCCTTTAGTCTGGCCTTTGTGATTTAGAACGCGCTGGGGGCTTCTGGCCCAGGTAGCTCCTCCCTCAGGAAGTTCTAGGAGGAAGAAGGGAGAACTGGATTGCCCTGGGGATTCCCTAAGTGATTCCTCACCCTGCGCTGTACAGTGGGGTCAACAGAAGGAGGAGAGAGTTGTTCAAGGTCAGTCTCCGAGCCACGCGGAGGCTGCTTTGGATGTAGGACCCAGGTCTCATGATGTACCCTGCACTTTGCACCACCGTTGGTAGCCTCCTAGGAGAGGCTCTGGCCATGGAGGGCTTGGCTTCCCCTGACTGGCTCTGGGCTGCTCCTCCCTCCTTCGCTACCCCGATCTCTGCACTCATCACCCCTGAGCACTTCTGACCCCGTGCTACCCTGTCCCCTAGTCGTTCTGTTTCTGCAGCCTCCCAGAGCACACGGTATGTGCAAAGTGCAAATGTGGAACATTTGCTAAAGAAGTGAGAACACTTGTGCTCACACCTGTGGAAAGGAATCCGCATTCCTCCTACCCAGTTCAGGAGGGAAGCCATAGAGTCCCATTAGATCACTGTGCACTGAAACTTTTGGAAAGCTGAGATATCAGAGTTGGATATGTGCCCATCATCTCCATGCTGGATAAAGAGGGAGACGCTGACATTGGGAAATGAGCCTGGAGTGTACCTTGTAAACAGCTTTTTGTGGAGAGATGACCTTGGATAAGAGGAGGAAACAGGATGTGTCTGATAGGGTTGTTTTGTGTTGCTAGGAAAAGAATACAGGGGCTCAGGTATGTTAAGCCAGTGCTCTTTCTACCAATTTAACCACTATATCTTCAGACCTGACTAAATTGTTGAGCATTACAGAAGCCATGTGTCACCCTTTGCCCAAGCCTATGCCTCTAGCTGTTTCTGTCATTGTGAGAGTTGAAAGGGTCCTAGGAAAATAATCTTATTACATCAAATAATTAGTTGGAGCCCAATGGCGGTGGAGTACACCTTTAACCCCAGCACTCGGGAGGCAGAGACAGATTGGCCTGCCACCGCCTCCTGAGCATTGGGACTGAAGGCTTGCACCCCCATCACCCTGCACAAGATCATCTTTGAGGCTGAGAAAGGGACAGAGTCAGTTGGTGGTAGGGTATTTGGTGTGGCAAACACCCAGAAGTCACAAAGCAATGGGAAATCTGACAACCCTGGATTGTCCAGTTTGGTGGATCTTGGTTCCTTTCTGTGTAGAATGGGTATGGTAATCCCTGCTATGCACTGTGAAGACACTGTGCACTTATCTAGATACCTAACCTCAATGATTTGCTCCCCCCCCATCTCATACTGAGACCTGAGACCACCCCTTCTTGCCGACCTTCAGCCTGTTTCTATTTTTATAGAGTCAGTCTTGGGGCTGGCAGTAATACTAGCACCTTACTTGTTCAAGAGCCATCTTCTTTTACTGTAAGAGGAGAGGTGAATATGATCAGAACACATTATATAAAATCCTTAATTAATAACTTAAAAATAAATGTACCATGAGGATTAACTTGTAGTATATAGTAGCTGCTTAATAAATGGTACAGTAGCCAGGGTACAGTAAACTGAGGCACGGGGATCATGAGTTAGAAGCTAGCCTGGGATCTATAGCAAGACTCTTGAAAGGAAGAAACAAAGAAAAATTCTAATCTTCGTGTCAACAAGCCTTGAGTGAGTTATGGTGGGTTTGCTTGTTTGAGTTTTCCTGTGGTAACACTGGGGATTGAGCACAGGACCTCATTCGTGCTAGGCAAGCACTCTACCACTGACCTACATCTGCACCCCCAAACTTTAGTTCTTAGAGCTGAAAACACCTCTCTCATGATAAGCAGAAATGGGGCTTCTTTCTAAAGTCAGCCAGCTCAGATGGAGACGATGTTTCAGGGCCTACAACGGGCTGAGCGTCCCAGTCTATAAAGGTCTAGGGTTCTTGATGTTGTGCTAGGAGAGGCATCAGACTGCTGACGTCCATTGACGTCGCACAAGACATCCACAATAACTTTGCCTAAGGAGAGGGAAATATTCTTGTCTAGGTCAAATAATTTCCGAGCTGTTGTGTCAGGTCACGTGGTGAGTGGAAGGATGGTAGTGTGCAGCTCACTGCACAGCTGTGGGAAAAGACAAGGCTGTGTGATGCTAATTAAAGAGTCAGTGAAATTATGAGGTACTCTCTTGGGAAAGGCCGCACTGCTTTAGTTGGGGAGGTCTTTCTGATTCTTCTCAGGACTGAGATTGAACCTAGGACCTTATGAATGCTAGGCAAGTGTTCTACCACACCGCCATATCCTTGCTCTTTTAACACTGATTTTGAGACCTAGTCTTACTAGGTTGCTCAAGCTGGCCTCGAACTCCATGTAGCCCAGGCCTAAGGTGAACTTGGCATCATCCTGTCTGAGTACTGGGGGTCACAGGTGGCAGCTAATCATTCCTAGCTATATGTGCCCTTGGTATTCATTTAGTTAGGGGTTTTTGTTTTAGGATTAAAAAAATATTACTTTATTTATGTTTTTGTTTGCATGAGTTTTTGTGGACCATGTTTACGCAAGCGCCTGCAAAGGCCAGTTCTGAAACTGGAGTTGCAGGCTGGTGGTGTTAGGAACCTAACAGGTCCACTGCAGTAGCGATAATCACACCAACCCTTGTTTTGTGTTTTGATAGGATCTAACTCTGTAACCCTAGCTGACCTGGAACTCTCTATAGACCTCACGAAGATCTACCAGCTTCTGCCTCCTGAGTGTTGGGGTTAAAGATGTAAGCCATGAAGCTTAGTGTGTATATGTGTGTATCTGAGTGTGGGCTTGTGTGTGTGAGTGTAGATCAGATAGGCCAGAGGTGCACATCAAGTTCTCTGGACCTGGAGGTGGTTGGAAGCCCTAGGCATGGATACTGGGAACAGAACTCAGGTCTTCTGTAAGTGTTCCTAACCACTGAGACCTCTCTAGCTGGCCATTAGTGTGTTTGTTCGTTTAATTTGTTTTAGGGACAGGGTACATAACCCTGGCTGTACTGGAACTTGCTATGTAGACCAGGCTAGCCTCAAACTCACAAAGATTGGGATTAAAGATGTTTGCCCCCAGGTCTGCATCTTTAGGGGATTTGTTGGTTTTGTTTTGCTTATTTGATAGGGTCTCATATACTCTTACTATGTACCTGAGGATGACCTCGAAATATAAGCATGCTTCACCAAATCTGGCTTGTGTCCACTTTTAAAACTCAAATTGGGATCGGAGAGATAGTGTATAGTGCTTGCTGTGTAACCATGAGACCGGGTTTGAATTCTAGCATCCATGTGATGAGCTGGGTCTCATGTGCCTGTAGCCACAGTACTATAGTGGACAGAGACAGGATGATCAGTGGGGCTTGCTGGCTGTCAGCCTAAAAGGGATGGGGGGGGGGTGTCAGGCTACCAGTTTAAGAAGAGACTGACCCTGTCCCCAAGGAATAGAGGAGGAACCTTTGCATGTGTGCACAGATGTGGCTATACCAGGAACGCTCACACTCTAAGGTTGTAGCTATGCATAGTGCATGTATGTAATTCTAGCACTTTCAGGCAGGAGGATCACCAGTTTGAAGCCAGCTTGTGCTGTATAGGTGGTTCCAGGCTAGCTTAGAGTGAGTGGTGAGACCCTGCCTTGACCCCATAGAAAGTGAATTGCTAGGTCTGACTCATAATTGCACCCTCCAGACTTCTGAGTTGCAGTCTGGAATGGAGCCTGAGATTTTTTAAATACATTCTTAGGTTATGCTGAAGTGTTAATCTGAGAACCATCACAGTAGGGAAGTTTAGCTCCAAAATTACCAAATTTAAAAAGGAGCTAGCATCTCAAATAGAGATATTTGGACTTTGCTTGTGGGCATCAAGTAGAGGAATGTCGTGAAAATAAGACTTTCTTGGCCTGGCGGTGATGGTGCATCCCTTTAATCCCAGCACTTGGGAGGCAGGTGGATCTCTCTGAGTTCGAGGCTAGCCTGATCTACAGAACAAGTGCCAGGACAGGCTCCAAAGCTACACAGAGAGACCCTGTCTTAAAAACCAAAAAAACGGCAGCAACAAGAAAGGGCTTTATGCCTGGGGAGATGGCTAAGTAAAATGCCATGCAAACCTGAGAAGTTGAGTTCCGATCTCAAGCATTCATGTAAAAAGCCAGGGGTGCCAGGTAGTGGTGGCACACGCCTTTGATCCAAGCACTAGGGAGGCAGAGGTGGGTGGGTCTCTGTGAGTTTGAGGCTAGCCTGGCCTAAAGAGTCAGTTCTTGTACAGCAGGGCTACATAGAAAAACCCTGTCTCCAAACAAACAAATGCCAGGTCATGTGTCCCAGTAACCCTTAGTGCTGGGAGAAAGAGACAGGCTCCCTTGGCTTGCTGACCAGATTGTCTTGTCACATCAATGAGCTCTATTGTAAAAATTTAAGGTAGTAGAGAAGGTTGGAAAGTAGAGAAGTAGAGAAAATTTAAGGAAGTAGAGGTTGACACCAACCTCTAGCACATATACACACGAATGATACTTTTGTTTTATTTTTTTCGAGACAAAGTTTCTCTGTGTAACAGCCCTGGCTGTCCTCGAACTTCCTTTGTAGACCAGTCTGGCCTCAGACTCACAAAATCCCCCTGCCTCTGCCTCCTGTGTGCCACCACTGCCTGGCCACAAATGATGCTTAAAGAACAGGTTTAGAGGACTCCCTTGGCATATGCCAGGCCCTGGGTTCTGTTCTAGCGCTACAGGAACCAAAAATGCTTTATAAAGGTTAGGGGGTAGATTTTAAAAGGGGGGTAAGCTGGGTGGCGGTGGCACCTACCTTTAATCTCAGCTCTTGGGAGGCAGAGACAGATAGATAAATCTCCAAGAGTTCGAGGCCAGCCTGGTTTACAAAGTGAGTTCCAGGACACAGAGAGACCGTGTCTCAAGAAACTTGAAAGACAAAGAAGGAAGGAAAGAAAGGAGGAAGGAAGAAGGGATAAAGAGTAAGAGAAAGAAGAGGAAAGGGGAAATGGGAACAAGGGAGTCCTCTAGGAGGTTAGAGGTAGTGATGTTAGCTGTACTTTTCAGCTAAGACGGCAGGTATTTTCTCCATTAGTCGGTCTATCCTCGGTCTCCTGTTTTATAGGTGAGAATGGTCAAGCTCAGCTGGCATTAGACCCTGGGTTTGACCCAGTCACAAGTTCTTCAGTCTCTTGAGCACGAATTCTGCTGTGGTGGTTGGAATAGAAAGGCCCCTGAGTCGGAGCCCACATTCTAGGTCAGGGTCTCTTTAACATTCAGGTTTTCATCTCTATCTGTCCATCCGTCTGTCCATCCATCCATCATCTCTATTATCTGTCTGTCTGTCTGTCTTGCATGTATGTCCCATCCTCATTCACTTATTTTCTAAACAGATCCAGTATGTGCTGTGTGTTAGCTTTGCTCCGGTTACTGAAAACACAGTAGAACACCCCAGGTCCACCCTTGTGAGGCTGCATCTGGGGGGAGACAAGCAATAAAGGGTAATAATCAAAAAAGAAACAAAGCTTTTTTTTTTTTTTTTTTTAAAGTTTTGGTATGTGTAATTTTTTTCTGTTCATGCTGGGTAGGAAATAGATCATATCCCTAGCTCAGGCGGAAGGCTTTAGCTGTCTTATAGAATGGCAGTTCTCAAATCCCTTGGGGTGGAATGATCTCTCACAGGATCGTATATCATATATTTACATTTAGATAACATAGCAAGATTACAGTTATGAAGTAGCAACAAAAATAATTTTATGGTTGGGTCCTAGTACAGTTATGAGGAACTGTAAAAGGCTGTCAGCGTGAGGAGGGTTGAGAACCACTGCTGTAGAACAAGGGAGCAGAGTGAGGAAGATTGAGCAGGTCAGGGTGGGAGAACACCAGGAATTCACTGGTAAAGTAAAATTTGAACTCTTAGAAATGTGTACTTGAGAGCTGGAGAGATGACTTAGTAGGTAAGATCATTTGTTGCTCTTGCAGAGGACCTGGGTTCAGTTCCCAGCACCCACACAGTGGCTCACAACTGTCTGTAATTCCAGGAATCTAACACTCTTTTGGCACCTATGTGGTGTGCATATGAACATTCAGATAAACACTCACATTAAGTAAATATGTCCTTTATATGTATTTATATTATATATATAGCTGGAGAGATGGCTCAGGGGTTAGGAGCACTTGCTGCTCTTCCAGAGGACCTGGTTCAATTCCCAGCACCCATATGGCAGTTCACAACTGTCTGTAATTCCAGTTCTAGAAGATCTGACACCTTCACACCAATGCAGATACAATAATGTGAAACAAATATATATTCACTTAAAGGTGTTGGCTTAAAATTGAGACACCCTCTGGGTCTGAACAAGTTCCTTATTAGATCTTGTTTTGTTTTTTAAGACAGGGTTTCTCTGTAGTTTTGGAGCCTGTTCTGAAACTCTCTCTCTGTAAACCAGGTTGGCCTTGAACTCACAGAGATCTGCCTGCCTCTGCCTCCTGAGGGCTGAGATTAAAGGTGGGCTCCATAACCTCCCAGCTCCTTGTTAGATTTTTACCTATATAAAACATCTCCCTGGGGCTGGAGAGAGGACTCAGCAGTTAAGAGCACTGGTTATTTCTTCTAGAGAACCAGGATTTAATTCCCAGCATCCACATGGTGGCTCACAACTGTTGGTAACTCCAGTTCCAGGATAACATCTTCTGGTCTCGAGGGAGCCAAGCACGGAAGTGGTGCATGGATGTACATGCAGTCCAAATACCCATATACAGAAGATAAAATAAAAATTAGTAAAAAAAAGAAAGCTAACTGGGGCTGTGTGTGTCCTTTACTCAACACACAGGGAATCAGACTCAGGCAGAATTAGGAGATAGAAGGCATTAAAGTTCCCAAACCTCTTCTCCCCTTCCCAGCCTTGAAGCCCAGGGCTTGCCCTTCAGGACCAGCCATGGGATGTTTATCTTGGCCACTACTAATATTAATGAGTTACTGAGAACCTAGCCTTGGGGCAAAGGGCTTTGGTGGGCAAATAAAGCCACTTTTCTCCCTGCCACTACCTCCAAGAGGAAGCAGCCCCACCATTAAGGGCAAAGGCCATGCCCTTCAGAGCCTCACTTGAGGGACTGCTCATTCAAGAGTGCCAAACTCTGATTTTCCATATGACCCTGGCAGGTTCCCTAAGTTGTCAGTTTCTACTTCATCCTGCAGGTGGCAGTAGTGGGACCCGCACTCTAAGAGGGTTGCATTGCTTCACAGAGCTTCTGCAGTGAAGAAGTTTCCGAAGCCCTGTGTCCCTCCTAATGATACTTGTCCTTGTTGCCTTTTGCTAATTGAGCAAAAACACACGCAGTAACTGTAAGAGCCCATGAGTTTAGAAGTGCGTAAGGCAACACCCTTTTAGCTTTATGAAAATGTAAATCTAACCACCTGCATCTTCCCCTCTCCCAGGTAAGCAGTATAGAATCTTCATTTGCTATTGGTGACAGATAACTGTCACGGAGCCGCTTAAGGGAGAAGGGCCTACGCTGTTTGAGTGTATAAATCTGATGTCAGCGGGGGCCTGATGTGGCTCCTGTGTTGGGTCTGCAGTCAGGAAGCAGAGAGATGAATTCAACTGTTCATCAGGCCTTTCCCTTGCTTTTCTCTTTTATTACAGCCACTGTGAGGTGAGCTTCTCAGTTTAACCTCTCTGGAAACCTCTCACAGACATGGCCAGAGGCTTGTCTCCTAGGTTCTCCCACACCCAGTCAGGTGGACAGTGGAGATTGGATATTACACCCTTTACTTCTGGTTTCACTTCATAGTTTTAGTCACCGGATAGCAACTAATCAGAAAATATGAAACGGAAAATTTCAGAAATAGACCACATTCTTAAACACTTTATTAGAGAATAATTTTTTTAGTTTATCATTGCTAATTTATTACTTTGCTTAGCTCATAAATTTATCATAATCACAAATACATATGTCTGAAAAAGATGCACTAATTACAGATTAAGCTTTATTCTAAGTATGTGCATATAGGAAAGAAACGTAGTATATGCCTGTGAAACACTTTGGGGAAGGATAATGACTCAACCATAAAAGAATTTACAGGGATACGAACAGAAAACTTGCTGGAATATACCACAAGAAAGTATGAGTTCTCAGAGGGGAATCATGCCCGCGAGAAGGAATGGAAAGCAGTTTTATAATAGTTATAGGGATGTTACTTGGTTTTACCAGCGTGAGATTCTTGTTCAGGCTCATAGTTGAGGGAATAAATGGGCTTCTCATTATCTTGTTTAATAGTAAATTTTGTGACATAATTTGTTTTTCTTAAACTGGCCATTTGTGTAAGGTTTTATGAGTTATTAGAAGTTAGTTCCAGATGCCTGTGTAAGGAGGCATGGATATGGGCTGGAGAGATGGCTCATTTGGTAAAAGCACTCACTGCTCTTTCAGAGGGCCCCGGGTCAGTTCCCAACACCCACATTTTGGCTCACAACCTCTGTAACTCCAGTTCCAATGGATCAGATGCTTTCTGTATGGCCTCCAAGGGTGCAGCCTGCATGTGTTGCAGTTACACGCTGGCAAAACATTCATACACATTAAAAAAAAAATAATTGATGTAGTGCCACAAACCTTTAGTCCCAGCACTGGGGCATCTGAAGCATGGGGATCTCTGAATTTGAGGCCAGCCTGATCTACAGAGTGAGTTCCAGGACAGTGGGAGCTACACAGAAGCCCTGTCTCGAAAGAAAAAAAGAAATAAACAAGATATAGAACCGATCAGATTATTGAGTGGGAATTTAGCTTTAATTTTTGGCCTTTTATATTTTATAGATGAACAAGGTCAAATTGTTGCCAAGAGATGAAGAACCACTTTCTTCTGAGCTCCACAGAGCTAAGTGTGGGGTCACAGGGCCCTGGTTGGAGCTTCTGGGCTAGTCACTGCAGGGTTGTAGGATGGTAAGGCATAAAGAGGAAGGAATGGCTGTAGAGGGTAGAAGTCCAGGCTGTAGCATCATTTGGAAATTAAGAGGTCTTCAGAGGTGAGAGGCAGGTGTCAATGTCCATGGTGATGGTTGACATCCCTGAAGACTATACAGCCTAAAGCCTAATGGCCTCTACCCTGTAAAATAGCGATTGTACAAGAAGGTTGAGTAAGCAAGGGTCCAAAAGGAAAGATAAGGATTAGCTAGTGCGCAGGGCCAGGAATAATATCCGTGAAAGCCAGCCCCCATGCCTCTCAGTTAAGAGACATCCTTTGGAGACTCTCTTAAATTGGATGTCTATAGTATCCTTTATCCTGCAGCATGTACTATGCTGATTGATAGGCGGAGCTCCAGTCATCTCCCAGAGTCAGACAGGTACCCTTTGGGCCACCATATATAGGTCAAAGCCTGACAGTTACAGGACATCCCTGAAGCACCCTGGTCCTCAAAGACTGATGAGATGGAGTTTAAGCTTAAGCAGTGAATCTAAGTCTACATTTCCTGGTATCTGCTCCAGCTGTAATGCACAGGCCTGGGAGGAAGGGTTTCAGGTGGACAGACAGCTCTCCTAGGTCAAGAGACACAAGGGGACCTGATTGTTAGGGCAATGGAGGCAGGTGCCAGGCCATAGAGGAATGAATTGCCTTGAGTTTAGAACATGGTGGTGTTGGATAGAAAGTAAAGAGTTGGATGTTCCAGAAAAGAGGGAAGCTGAGTGGTAAAAGAAATAGGAGTCTGACCGTTTAAGGGGGTGTTGAAGCTGAGGTGTTGGGGGCTTGAGGCTGCTTCCTGTCAGGCGTCTTTTAGGATCTAGCACACAGAGGAGAAATTGAAGGGCTCTTCTGAGAAGAGGTATAGCTTTGTCACAGAGATATGCTGGGACAAGTAGTTGGCCAGACTGACTGAATTGAGAGTTTTGTCAGGCAGGCCAAAGAGTAAACACCTGTGAGACCAGTACATTGTCTTGGAATTGGGGTTTGACAGAGCTACACTTTTGATGTCTCTAACAGAAGGGGAGGTTGCGTAATGAAAGAATGCTCATGGGGCTGGGTGGTGGTGGTGGCAACGGCGGAGGTGGCAGCCTTTAATCCTGGCACTCAGGGCGCAGGTAAGTAGATCTCTGAGTTTGAGGTCAGCCTGGTCTAAGAAGAGTTCCAGGGCAACCAGGACTATACAGAGAAACTCTATTTCAAAAAACCTAAAATAAAATAAAATAATACCTGTGGAATGGAACCCCTGGTGCCTTCAAAAGGGGGCCTGGCTTAATAGGCCAATGTCTGACAAGACCACACACTAAATTAGTGAATGAGGAGATGCAAGGAAGTGCATTTATGTTACATTTGGTTATGAGAGCATTGGAAGAGGTGTGTCAGGTCCACGGAGATAGAGTGCTATTGGAAATGTGTATGGAAATTAGTAATTGGGTCTATTTAAATAAGTGGCTGAGTAAAAAATGCATTTTAAGGGCAAGCAAAGGCAGCTTTCTTCCATGAGGGTCCAGTTGTGCTGTTTGAGGAGATTATAAGCATTTTGGGGAAGGTGATAAAGCTGGAGGGGTTGAGAACGGGAATAGCAAAATAACACGTCAGGATGATTAAAATGACCCTATTAGGTGATTTTTAATTATTTAAAATTGATTTATTTTATGTGTATTGGTATTGTGCTGGCTTGCATGTCTGTGCATCATGTGCATGCTCGGTGGCCTGGATATCCAGAAGAGAGTACCAAATCCTCTGAGACAGGAGTTATGAGCCACCATGTGGGTGCTGGGACTTGAACCCAGATCCTCTGGAAGAGCAGCTGATACTCTAACTGCCGAGCTATCCCCAGCCTGAGAGGTGAATTTTGTTGTTGTTTTGTTTTTTTGAGACAGGGTCTCTCTAAATAGCCCTGGCTGTCCTGGAACTCACTCTATAGACCAGGGTGGTCTTGAACTTACAGAGATCTGCCTACCTCTCCCTCTTGAGTGCTGGACTTACAGAGGTGCATCACCACACCTAGCTTCATATCTGGGTGTGAGATTTTAAACAGTTGGGAGGAAAAGTGGGCTGAGGGGTGTCTTAAGTATGAACTCAGAGAACCTTTGCCAGTTAAATTAAGGGGCTGGTGAGATGGCTCAGTGGTTAAGAGCACTGACTGCTCTTCCAAAGGACCCAGGTTCAGTTCCCAGCACCCACATGGCAGCTCACAACTGTCTCTAACTCCAAGATCTGATACCTCACACAGACATAATGTACAAAGTTTTTGGTTTTGTTTTGTTTTTTTGTTTTGTTTTGTTTTTTTGTTTTTTTAAAGTTAAATTAAGGGAGCTGTAAATGGCTCTGTGGTTAAGAGCACTGGCTGCTCTGTGGAGGACCCAAGTTTGATACTCATCACCCACAAGACAGTTTATAAACATCTGTAGATCCAGCATCTCTGCTAACCTCTCTGGGCTCCTGTAAGCATGTGGTTCACAAACATACACTCACACACATGCGCATAAAATTAAATACTTATATAAAAATAGTTAACCATTTCAGCCTTTTCGGGTGGTAGAGGGCTGCCAAACAGCATGGAGATTACACCTAATTTTGAGGCTTTCATTTATTCTTTAATTTTGAAAAGGGAAGCTGAGCATTATCAGACTGTAGGCACTGGGGAACCAAAGCATGGATGTGTGGGAATGATGGTGGCCTGTGAGGTTCCCCTTCTCTCCCCCCCCTCCTCATCCTCTCCACTGGGTGAAGGCACCTGTCTACTATTCTCTCTGTACCGTCATGCTAGGGCGAAGGTGGGTGAGGTTTATTTAGAGTGTGGAAGAGTGTGACTGGGGATTAAGATTAGAGAACCCCCGGGCAGTGAAAGACAGAAGAGAGCTGCTGGAGAGGGGCGGGCGGGAGGCACAGCTTTTTTCCTGGCCTCCTAGGTCCTACAAGGAAGGATACAGGTGCAGACTGGGCAGCTGGCATCTCTCTAGAAGGCACAGTGTCTGCCTAGGCCCTGTTTTCCGAAATGTAGGCCGAGTATATCTGAGCAGGGGAATTGCTGGGGCTCCGGTGCCTCTTCGTGGCCCTCTTAACCCTTCTGTCCTGCAGCTCCTATTCCAAGGACAGTGAAGGCAGCTGGTTCCGCTCCCTCTTCGTTCACAAGGTGGATCCTCGGAAGGACGCCCACTCCACGCTGCTCTCTAAGAAGGAGACTAGTAATCTCTACAAGATCCAATGTGAGTAGCCGCTGACATGGCTAAGCACTGCCTCAGGCTTTTTTGGTGGATGGGTTTGGGATAAAGAGCTGGGATACTGAAGACGAGAGAGTGACAAGGCCCCTTGCTGTCCTGGGAGCCTTGGCCCTTTCGGGACCTGCTCACTCTACACACACGCGCGCGCGCGCGCACACACACACACACACACACACACACACACACACACACACACACACACACACACACACACACACACACACACAGCGTGTGTGAGTATTGCATGCATTTCACCTTCTGGTCTCTGTCCTGTGTTGCAGTTCACAATGTGAAGCCTGAATGTCTGGATGCCTACAACAGTCTGACGTGAGTGTCCTCCATCTCCTGCTCCCAGACACTGCTGGGAAGTATGCGGTAGGGCCCTCTTTCCCAGGAAAACCTTAAATAAATCCTCTGCCTGGTTCTCCTGCCAAAATCAAGGGGTGTAGGTTCTAGAACTGGAAGGATATCTTCCCCACTTACGGTCATAGAAAGGAGACGAGCTCAGCCTTGGGGCCTGAGTTGGACCCTTTATCTCAGGGCCCTTGGTGGCCAGTACAAGCCCTGCTCCTCCCACAGGGAGGCTGTGCTGCCCAAGCTGCACCTGGATGAGGACTACCCCTGCTCGCTTGTGGGCAACTGGAACACATGGTACGGGGAGCAGGACCAGGCAGGTGAGGTTCCCTGTCTCCAGTGTCACCATTGCCACCCAGCCTGGGTCTCCAACAGCTCTCATATCTGACTGCCCTCCCCTGTGTCTGCAGCATCTCTGGAGTGTGGGGAAGTATGTTTCTTTCAGACCTCATTGCCCTGCTCAAACACGATTGCGGCTCCTTAGTGCCCGTAGGCAGCCATGAGGCCTTTGAGTCTTCCTTTGCCCAGTCCACAGCTTTACTTCCCTACATTCTCTGCTCCTGTGCTGCCCTGCCCGTCTGTTTCCCAGATAGACCTGCTCTACTTTCTGGTTATAGGTGGCCAACCTGAAGGGTTTTTCTCCCTTGTCTATTGGAGTTACCTGCTTCTTATTTTGTTTGAGACAAGACTCATTGTGTAGTCCAGGCTGGCCTCTAAGATGTACTCTTCCTATCTCAGCCTCCTGAGTGCTGAAATGGTTTGATCCCCCCCTTTCTCTCTCTCTCTCTCTCTCTCTCTCTCTCTCTCTCTCTCTCTCTCTCTCTCTCTCTCTCTCCTTTTTTTCCAAGACAGGATCCTGGCTGTCCTGGCACTTGCTTTGACCAGGCTGGCCTGAACTCACAGAGATCCTCCTGCCTCTGCCTCCTGAGTGCTGGGATCAAAGGTGTATGGTACCATGCTTGGCATGTTTGCTTGTCTTTAAAACTATTTTCAAATTAATTTATTGGGTGTGTGGGTGTGTGTCTGTGTGTGTAGTGTGTTTGGTGTGTGTCTCTCTCTGTGTGTCTGTGTGTGTGTGTATGTGTCTCTGTGTGTATATGTGTTTGTGTGTGCGCGTGTGTCTGTGTATGTGTGGTATGTCTGTGTGTGCCTGTGTGTGTGTCTCTGTGTATATGTGTCTGTGTGTGTGGTATGTATGTGTATGTATGTGTGTAATGTGTGTGGTGTGTGTATGGGTATTTATGTGTGTGTGTGTAGTGTGTGGTGTATGTGTATGTATATATGTGTGTTTCTTGTGTAGTGTGTGTGGTGTGTGTCTGAGTGTGCCTGTGTGTGTTTCTGAGTGTGTATGTGTTTCTGTGTGTCTCTGTGTGTGTGTGTTTCTGCTGTTGTACTGTGTACTCCAGGCTAGATTACAGTTGTCTGTTTTATGTAGCAAGAGCTTTTACCTGCTGAGCCATCTTCCCAGCCCTTCCTGTCTTACTGTTTTGTATTTTGGTGGAGACATGGCATCCTTTTGAAAAACTGGATTCTTTGCATTTTTGCTGGGTCAAGCACTGTCTTGGCTATCTGACCTCTACTACTTGCCTCTTTATTCCCAATCATGCATCCCTTTAGCTGCCGACATTCTTGTCTGCTATTTCCTATAGATAGATAGTGAGTTTTAGGGGTCAGGCCTATATCTCTTTTTTTAGTACTTAAAAATCAATATAAATATTTCCTCTCTTTAAAAAATTCATGCTGAGGAGTGGGGTGGTGCTTCAGTGGTTAAGAGCACTGGCTGCTCTTCTAGGTTTCTCAGGTTGCATTTCCAGCATACACATGGTGGCAGGCAACTGCCTGTAACTTCAGTTCCAAACACCTATACCCATAAAATTAAAAAGTAAATAGTCGCTCAAAAAATTATTTTCAAAAAATGTATGCTGGGGTCTGGAGAGGTGGCCCAGCAGTTAAGAGCACGTTTTACACTTGCAGAGGACCTAAATTCAATTTCTAGCATCCAACCATCACACAAACATTATTGATTGCAGTTCTAGGGAATCTACACCCTCTTCTGACTTCCATGGGCAGCAGGCACACACACGGTGCACACATACATGCATCCAAGCAAAGCACTCATATACATAAACTTAATATAGAGAATAAATTTGTTTTAAAAGCTCATGCTGGCTGACTCCTGCAATCCTAGAATCCAGGAGAGTGCAGCAGAAGGATTACAGTGAATTTGAGGACACAGTGGTCTACAGAGTGAGTGCCAGACAAGCTGTGTCTACAGAACGAGACCATGTCTCAAAAAATTAAAGCCAAACTTAACCAAAACAACCAAAAAAAATTCAGTTCCTCGGTCATCTTGACACACCTCAAGTATCCACTGACAGATCTTCCTGGCTCACAGCTGTCCTTGGTAGACAGCTGTAAACATTTCCAGTATGGCAGCGCATCATTTTGAATGGTCCATGTGTAGACTATGGTACAGCCGTTACAGACAATGCTCTCAGTTTCCCTTGCATGTTCCCAACAATGGGAGCTCATCACCCCATAAGCCAACCTCTCTCAATCCTGATAAATCTGTGGTTAATAAAAGAAAAAAAATCTGCAAGCCTAGCATGGTGGTACACATTTGTAGTCTCCTCCCAAAATCTAAACCTAGAATGGAGGTACATGTTTGTAATCCCCCCAAAAACCTGTGAGCCTAGCATGGTGGTATACATTTGTAATCCCACTACTTGGGAATTAGAGGGGGAGGTTCACCAGAAATTCAGGACCAGCTTTGTGTACATATAAAGTTCAGGCCAGTGAGGGCTTCGTAGAGACCGTGGCTCAAGAAATAGAATTAGATCTGTACAGAGAGAGACAGATCTCTGTAATTATCTGTCCTGTGTTGGTGACAGACATTAACTGATAGTCAGGAGATGGAGTCATTTGCCTTCCGCTTACATTATGGTTTCTTTTAATTTTTGATCAACCTGACTGGCAATAGTAGGACTCCTTGGATTCAATTAAGAGTTTACTGGTTGAGCCAGGCTTGGTGGCGCATACCTTTAATCCTAGCAGAGGTAGGCAGATCTCTGTGAGTTTGAGGCCAGCCTGGTCTACAGAGTGAGTTCCAGGACAGCCAGGGCTGTTACACAGAGAAACCCTGTCTCAAAAAAGGGAAAAAAAAAGTTTATCCGTTGAGCCAGGCTTGGTGGTACAGGCTTATAATTCCAGTTCCTGGGAGGCTGAGGCAGGGGGATGGAGAGTTTGAGACCAGTCTGGGCTATTAGCAATACCCTATCTAAAACAAAACCAAAACCACACTTGCTAACTGGAATGAGTTTTGACTTTATAAAGCACATCCTACATGGTCTACATCTTGAGATTTATCACCTTCATGTGGAGTCATCTGAGGATCAGGCATTAGAGTCAGGGTACAGGGATATACATTTGAATAAACTTGTCAAACCATCGATCTGTCTTCTCTAGGGGCCACTGGTTGTTAAAGATGACTTTCCTGGCCTCTTAATGCCTCACATTAAGTTGACTCCTCTCCCATACGTCAGCATTGGTATGCCATGATACAACAGATTGCCATCTGCACAAAAATGGTACTTCTCTCTAGAATGGGTCATTTGAACTCAGGCCATTTGCAAATGGCAAAATCAAGGCACCAGTAAAGTCAGATGAGGGTCAGGCTACTGTGGGAAGTAACAGCCTGTGTTTCTAAGTCACAGGTCAACCAGTTACTCAGCCCTACCATGCCTCACTTGCCTTCTGGGGGGGGGGGGGCTTTCTTTCTCCACAGCTGTGATCTGGGATCACCACCCTTAGTGCTTTGTAGTTTGCCTTCCCTCCCTCCCTCCCTCCCTCCCTCCCTCCCTCCCTCCCTCCCTCCCTCCCTCCCTCTTCTCTCTTTCCTTTGCTGGTGATTGACCTAGGCCTCACATATGCTAAGTACATGTTTCTCACTGAGCAATACCTTGGCTCATGGTTTGTTTACTGGGAGTGAGGCTAGCTACCTGGGGATGCCATAATAAAATACCACAGACTCCAAGATCACAAGTGCATCCTTCATCTTTGGAAGCCAGAGGCAGAAATCAAATTATTAGCCCTGTCTCGGCTTCCTCTGAGGCCTCAGGGAGGATTCTTCCTGCCTCTTGCAACTTCTGGCTGTTAGGAACCTTCGGCGGTCTTTGGCATGTGGATACATCAGTTTGAGCTCTGTCCCTTGAGTCACATGTTGTTCCCTTTGTGTGCATCCCTCCTCTGATAAGGGCTCCAGACAGGACTGAAGATCTATCCAGTATGTAGGCTTAACTCAGCTATCTACAGAAACCCTGTTTCCAACCAAGGTCACATAGTGAGGTTCTGGCAGGGCGTGGATTTTTGAGGGGGTAGTATTGAAGCCAGCAGAGAATGTGATTGGAGGAAAATTTAATAGTACATAGAGTTCTCATTGAGACTGAGGCTGGCCTCTTACTGGAGGCCCAAGGGGTCTCTATAATCAGTCTTTTTGAGTATCCAGCAGGAGGTCATGTGTACATTGGTATCTCTGTATGTATCCTCCTATCCCTAACCATATGTTGGTGTGTCCCAGTATCCTAGCCATTATTTGCTTCTCTTTCTTTCCCTCCCTAGCCTCTTTTTTTCTCGTCTCCTTTTTTTTTTTTTGAGACAGGGTCTTCTACAGCTCAAGTTGATCTTGAACCTTCTAATCCTCTGTCTCCACACAAATGTGTGTCACCAGCCCAATTTTATGTCGTGTTGGGGATTTGAACCCAGGGCTTTATGCAGGCTACATCCCCAGTCTGCTTCCTTCCTTCATAAGGCAGGGTCTCCCTGTGTTACCCAGACATTGGCACAAGGCATCATCCTGCATCAGCTTTCCAAGTGGCTGGAGCTCCATGTTCCTGTCTCCACACATAGCTGCAGTTTTCTTTCTTCCTTTCTTTCTTCCTTCCTTTCTTCCTTCCTTCCTTTCTTTCTTTCTTTCTTTACTTATTTATTTATATATTATTTATTCTTTTCTTAAGTTTCCTTCCTTGAAACATTCTTGTTTTGTAATTGCTGTTTGGAGCTAGAAATGGAACTTGGGGACTCCTGCTATTTGACAAGTGCTCTACCACTAAGCAGCAGCCTCTTGGAGTGTTCTGTTAATCCCCGTGTCTGCTGGCATTCCTAGGGTTGAAGACACTTCAGATCATGTTTGGTTTGGTTTTGTTTTCGATGCTGTAGATGTGATCCAGATCCTTCTGCGTGCCGAGCACGTGTTTATCAGCAACTCCCCCTCCCCATCCTCAGCTGATTCTCTTGTTGCTGCTATTTTAGGAATGTTGGTGGGATTTTGTGGATGAGGACACTGAGTCCTAGAGCCGTCAAAGGCTACCAAGCCGACCAGAGCTAGTGGTCTCCTGGGCTTGCACCTGAGGTCACCCCTCCACCTAGCCCCACTCCTCACCAAGACAAAGGGAACTAGGAGACACCCCCACACACACACACTCTGCTGTCACATGCACAGCCCGGCCTTACTGTTAGTTAGCCAGGCAGGCTCCCAGTAGCTCCTTGACCTGTAACCCTGTCCCCAACAGTGCACCTATGGCGGTTCTCAGGTGGCTATCCAGCCCTCATGGACTGCATGAACAAGCTAAAAAACAACAAGGTATCCCAGCATCCTGTATGCATGTTGCTTCTAGCCCAGCCCTATGTGGAGGGGAGGATGGGAGATTCCTCTGCCACCCCAGAGCACACTGACAGGGTAGCATAAAGCCTCTGGCTACTGTGCCCGCAATGTCCTGCCTACAGGAGTACCTGGAGTTCCGGAAGGAACGGAGCAAGATGCTGCTATCCAGGAGGAACCAGTTGCTTCTGGAGTTCAGCTTCTGGAATGAGCCACAGCCCCGAGTTGGCCCCAACATCTACGAGCTGAGGACATATAAGCTCAAGGTACCCAGCTTCCAGCAGGACCCTCTTGCCTTCTGTCTGTCCCACGGCTGTGTTACTTTGTGAGAGATCAGGTTAGGAGGGCCTTGTGCTCCTACCTCCTCGTGCTCAGAGCAGAGGCATGTGCGATCCTGTGCATAGCTGCACACCAGGTATGAGTCGGGGCCCATGAATGAGGCCCCTGGCTCTGGGGAAGGCTAGTTTCCCATCCCTGCCCCTGTGATGTTGGGAGTCCAGGGTGATGCTCACTTCCTTCCTCCTCTGGTTCTCTTTCAGCCAGGTACCATGATTGAATGGGGAAACAACTGGTAAGTAGTGGTCCTAGGGTTGGGGGTGTAGTGCTCCCTGCTGTCCTGCCCCACGGGCTCCCAATGGGCTTTCTCAGGGCATTACAGGGAACCCAGCATGCTCTGTTCCTCACAGATCTCAGAGAAGGACCCATGTGAACAGTGAAGATTCTGTAGAGGAAAGTGGGCCAACCAGCCAGCAGCCACACCTCCACAGTCCATTCCCTGGGCCCCACTTTCACCCCACCCATAAATGTGGCCAAGGATCAGCCTGGGCCACCTTGGGGGGACCATTGGCTGGGCCTCTGTCTCATGTTCTCTGCTATTTCCAGGGCTCGGGCCATCAAGTACCGTCAGGAGAACCAGGAGGCAGTGGGAGGCTTCTTTTCACAAATAGGAGAGCTCTACGTGGTTCACCACTTGTGGGGTAGGTAGGATATTCTCAAGGTGCCCCGTTTGTCCTGTCAGCTCATAAAAAATGTGGATGCCATTATGCTCCTACTGCTCTTACATCCTAGCGAAAGATGCGCCCTCAAACAGACTAGCAAAGAGGATTCAGTTTCACAAGTAACAGATAATGCGGGAGACTAGGCATGGGAGACAGCATAAGCAAGCACAGGAACCTTAGTGGCTTGAGTAGATAAAGTCCTTCTGAAGGATAAAACACAACTCCAAAGCTCAAGGGTGAGGGAGCCAGCTATGGCTTGCTGGGGGAAGATGCAAGAGGAAGGAACAGCATGTGAGGAGGCCTTTGATCAGTGGAGAGGAGAAGGACATGGTGGAAACCTGGAGAATGTGTGTAAATGGGATGGGTGGAGGAGGGCAGCCATCAGATCAGGCTGGGCCTCGAAGGGGTTTATCTTGGATGTGGTGGGAGGAAGCAGCAGCAGCAGCATATCCGTTCTGAAGCTGCCATGTGCTTTGCCAAGAGAGCCTGGTAGGGAAGCAAGGTTGGAAACTGGGCATGGGAAGATACTTACATTAATGCAGGTGGGCATGGGCTGGCTTCAGGAAGTGGCAGTGCTCAGAGATGTCATTGGTCTAAAGATTGACTCGGTGGGACGTGAAAATGAATTGCTGGAGGAGAAAGGAGGGAGGAGGGGGCATTCGGACTCTTCCGTAAGCAGTTGTGTGCACTTTTCAAAGTCAAGGAGGTCTAGGGGAGGAGCTGGGTCATAGGATTGGAGTGGAATTGTGGCCTCTGGGAATGTTATATTTAAGATGCCATTGTTGGGCCAGCCAGCACTTGTCACCAAGTCTGACAACCTTGAGTTTGATTCCCAGACCCACATAGCAAGAGTAATCTGACTCCTGGAACTGATCTTCTGACCTTCACATACTCCTCATCCTGAATAAATAAATGCAATTAAAAATTATAAGATACAGATGCTCCCCACGAGAAGTGTTACATGGGCACCAGATACAGGAGTCCACAGGAAAGTTTGGGACTAGAAATAGGAAGGAGTTGCCAGCATACATAAACGCTTCAAAACCCTTAGTCCCTACCACAGGGCCTTTGCACATGCATGTGCCACCATTGCCCAGTTGGAATTATTTTAATATATGTGACTCTGATATTGACAGTGTGTTTGTTGACAGTCTTAGAAGAAGGCATCTGGGGAAGAAGGGATAGTGGGATGGGGTTTGGGGCAATGGAAGGGTCCTTGTGCTGAGGAAGGGATCAGAGTCTCTGAGGAATAAGCCTGTGCCTTTCTCACAGCGTACAAAGATCTGCAGTCTCGGGAGGAGACTCGAAATGCGGCCTGGAGGAAGAGGGGCTGGGATGAAAATGTCTACTATACAGGTGGGTGTCTCCTTGTGGGTCAGTGGCATCTTTGCAAGTGGTCTGCTGGGAAACCCGAGGACACAGATCTCTGCAAGGCCAGCTAGCTTCACTTAATCACCTCCTGTGTGGGAAGTCACTCTTTTGTTTGTTCTTTGTACACCTCCCCATGAGCACAGCAACCTTTTGAACCAGTTTCTTGCTGTATTGTCCAAACTCACCCTGGGTAGACCTTTTCCCTCAGTCTCAAAGTTTCTGGGATTGTGGGCATGTACCACTGTGCCCATGTGGGAAGCATTAGTGGGGTTTTGTCTTGGTGATACCCATTCCACGTGATGCAATCTGTCCTGAGGCTTTAGGACTCACACAGGCAGGTGATCCCTATGTGAGATGTGCCCCTGGGTCAGCTCTGGACCTCACAGATGCTGCTACTCCCTCCTCAGACGGTAATGCACATGCTGTCTCTGATGCAGGAAGGCCTTTGAGAATTACTGTAAAAAAGTGTTCTGCCCTGATCTACCATAGAACATGCAGCAAATATTTTGAGCAATTTTTCCTCAAAGTGTCGCCACTGCTAAAAGCCCAAAAAACCCCCCAGAGTCAGTAGATATTGACTGAGTCTTGTGCTACTGCGGAGGGTGGGCAGTGTAGGTGTATAAATAAACAAGAGTCGGTCCCTGACCTTGATGAGCTTACCATTAATCTTCCACACTGCTATTTGGTGGGGGCAACAGCATGTCTGCTGAAGTAGGTGCATGAGCCTTGCTATTCCAAATGTGGTCCCAGCTGACAGTACTGGCACCCACTGGACACAATATAAATGCCTAGTTAGCGTCTCCCAAACTTGTGTGAACTAGACCTGGACACATTACAGTCTGAAAGTTAAACACAGGGAATAAGAATCTAAACTCAGGTCTGGACAGATGGCTCAGTGGTTAAGCATGCATACTGTTCTTAGAGAGGACCCAAGTTCAGTTCCCTGTATCCACCTTGGGAGGCTCACAGCTGCTTGTAAATCCCACCCCAGAGGCTCTGGCACTTTCTCCTAACGTCCATGGGCACTGTACTCATGTGCACATATCCACATATAGACATATAAACATTATTAGAAAAATAGAATCCTTAAAAAAACCACGTACCCTGGGGACTTTCTGTTGACACCCCTGCCCCATGGGTATGGATCCCTAGCTGTATGAGGGGCAAGTGCACCCTACAGCCCTTACCTTGCCAGTGTACACCACTACATTTGTTTTGATGCTGGGACTTGAATGTAAGACCTCACAATACTAATCAGTACTCACCTCACCACCCCAGCCTTAGAATTATTTTTCTTCAAATATTCCTATGTTGTTCTTGCTGTGGCTTTGCCCCTGCTTTTATATTATTATTAGGCTTAGTGTGTTTTGTTTTGTTTTGTTTTGTTTTGGACTCCAAAGGTCCTGTCTTCTAGTATCAGCCTCTCTCAGATGACAGCAGGGGCCTCTTCCCATCACAGGGTTTGTGTGGTTTTAGGCAGGAACCAAGAGTACTTGACTTGCCTCAGGCACCCTGTAACCTCTGCTTCTCTCTCCATAGTCCCCTTGGTTCGACACATGGAGTCACGAATCATGATTCCTCTGAAGATTTCTCCTCTCCAGTGAGGCTGGCACTGCCTCTGCCTCTTTCCCTTTCTCCTTTGGAACAGCCTGGAACAGAGGAGCATCTTGGCCTGCTGGCATAGTTTTCTCTCAGCTCTGGAGGAATTCTGATGGGTTGTGTTCAGCTTGGAAATGATGTTTTCTGAGTGCCTGCAGTTCTGTCTGTATCCACCCTTCCTCACTCCCAGGCGGAAAGAAGTTTCTAATTTACCTAATGAAGAATAGCAACCTTTTAGACATTCACACATTTCCTTGAGGCTCCCCATCTCCAGGCCACCAGTTCTACAGGCTAACACTGTGGACATGGCTTAGTTTCCTAACTGGTGGCATGACTAGAAGAGTTGGGGTGTGGAGAGATTTCAGCCCAGGTATGGCCTTCAGGAACTCCCTGGTCTCTAGTAAAAAAGCAAGTCTGAGCCTTAAAAACAGGAACTGCCATAAACTCTGAAATCATCAAAGTCTGGAGGATTCTACCCAGAGGGGCCGGGAAAGGGTAGAAGGGAGGAGGATTTGAATATATCAGACAGACTTGAAGCAGGGAACCCAGAAGAAGCTGGAGCATAGGACTCAGCTTTTGGGTTTGAACACGGAATTGGGAGATAGAACAGGGATGACAGGAGACCTTAGGGAGAGGACCCTAAGACAGAAGGAGAGATTTAGCCATTTCCCCCCCTACATAATTGCAGTTAAAGCTTGAATATGTGTCCCAGCTCTTCCGAACTTCTCCTTCCTATAGGCAGAAATACAGGCCGAGACCTAGATTCCCATCTTGAATTCCTCCTTTCCCAACTTGACATTGTCAGCCAAGCCCTCATTTTGCAGAACCACCAGCCCTGTGGGGTGGGTTCAGTGATTCTGGGGTCTCCTCAATGACCCCCATTACCTCATGGAACCCCTGCTTAACATGTTTTGCTACCATACCAGGAAAATGTACTGGAATAGTTGATGGAACCAAATTAAATATTTACTGTAAGTTGTGATGGTGTCTTCATCTGCAAGAAATCTCGCAGTTGTCTAAGGCAGGGCAGTGTCCATTTGGCTGAGGGGTATTGTGCCCCTGATCTCTTAGGGATGACATCATCATTTTCACACCAGGGCAAGAGAAGTAACTGTTTCTGCACACGTTTCAAGCCCCAAACAGGCAGGACTCATTCCAGTAATACCAAGTATAAGAAACGCCTGGTTTCCAAATACTGAATTAGAATAATGATTTTTGACGGGAAAATATCAAGCCTAACATGAAAAACAGTGATGCACTTGTGTCGGGGTGGGGGGGGGATTGTGATAAGGGATTGTGTCCCCGCCTAATTTAGTGTCGCCTATGACCTAGTGCCTCACTCTGTTAAAAAGTAAAGTTAGCATGGGGTGTGGTGACACGTGCCTTTAATTCCAGTGAGCCCGAGGCAAACTGATCAGTGCTACGTAGTCCCTGTCTCCAACATAAAGTGAGGAGACAAATCCATTAGGGTCCAAACTATGGCGCAACGACCCTTGAGCATTCTTGAGCATACCACAAATTCAAGTGACTCGGGCGAGGGCCCGCTGCTTTCGCGCCGGTGAGGGGTAACGGAGCACAGGCCGTTGCTCCACACCGCCACAGCTTCCCAGTTTTGGAGGGTAGAATAGAAAGGATCGCCAGCTGCGTACACGCCCCTTCCTTGCCTCCCAAGCTGCATCCGGCCTCCGCGTCTCACTTCCGGCCAGTGGCTCTCTCCTTCCGTTTCTCTATGGTCGTGAGCCGGAAGTGGCTGCCGGGCTGGAAGGCGTGAGATCCATTGTGGTGAGCAAGGGTAGAGTGTTGCGGGCTAGAGTTGCTTGTCGGTGCCGGGGCCACGGGGCTGAGGTGCTGACGGAAAGACCTGAATTCCCGGGCTGGGGTCCCCACCCCCGGGAACCTCCCGGGCTCGCGGCTGCTTTCTCTCCTGAGAACTAGCCGGAGCAGCAAGCATCCTTTTAGTCTCCGGATGGTGCTGATGGCAACGGTAGTGAATACACCCCAATGTGGTCCTTTTGTGAGTGAGGGAAACGCTTCCCGAGTGACGTTCGGGATATCCCAGGTTTTCGGTGCCACCTTTGTGGCTTTTGTCAGATGAGCCCGCCACTTGATTAACTGTCACTTGCAGCCGCCTGAGGCCCTCTGAGAAACCGGCGTTCTACAAACTTAACGCGCCGCTTAAGACTCCAAGGAGTCGTAGTGAAGAAAAATGCATGTATTTATTGCTGGAGCATAAGGGCTGAGAGCGTGAAGTGTGGACGTTAGAAGGGAAGGGGGGCTTGGCTTTTCTTTTTGATGGCCCCTTTGTTTCCTAGCCTGTTGGCCTAATATAGTTTAGTTATTTCACTAAACATTCTACTTATTTTTAAGAAAGAGAAAACAAGATTTTTTTTTTTAAAGTTACACTGCAAAGGCCTAGGCAGAAAAGGTAGGTACCTCCTGCCCTGTTTTAATGAAAATTTTAAAAGCAGTCACTGTAGTTCATTCTGGCCTGTAGCGCCCCCTGTTGGCATCACGTGAATTCGCGAAGATCCTTTGGCCTCAGTTGTGCAAGTGTTGGGATTACTGATGTGTGCCATGATGCCTGTCCCAGCCCATCCTCCGTTTTTTCCCCTTGGAGACGGGACTTTATTATGCAGTCCATGCTGACTGACCTTTAACCCACTATGTAGCAAAGGATGATCTTGAACTTGTCATCTTTCAGCCTCTACCTCCAAAATGTTTTTCTTGCAGGAATATCCCACCACACAGTTTTATAAGGTCCAGGAGCTTAAACGCAGGTCTTTGAGTATGTTAGGCAAGCACTCTACCAAATGGATTGCATTCTTTACTTCACAGTCACTTTTTAAACTTCCATTTACTTGGTAGAAAACTTGAGGTCTGTGTACCATAAAAGGAAACTGGTTACCCTTGGCTTATGATAATGATAGAATCGCACAATATAATGAAAACATAGTTACTGATAAATTCTGTCTTGGTTTCCCTGTCTAGGACTCCATGAGAGAATCCATTTCTCTTAAGAACCTTGCCATTTGTAAATGTTAACAAAGTAAGAAGATGGATTGGAAACAATCAGTTTTTGTGATTTTTGTTTTTTGAGACAAAGTCTCAGTATGTAGACCAGGCTGTCCTCATCCTCACAAAGATCCATCTGCCTCTGCTTCCCACTCCCAGAGTGCTGGGATTAAAGGTGTTCACCATCACACTTGGCCAGTTTTGTTTGTTTGTTTGTTTGTTTTTGTTTTTTTAACTTGAAAAGGGATAGCACAGCATGGTGGCCCACATCTATAGCCTCAGCACTGGTGAGGCTGTGGCAGCAAGGTCTTCAAGTCAAATTCTGGAAAACGTTTGTTTGAGATAGGGTCTCCATGTAGCTTGGCTGACCTTTCATTGGCTAGGTAGATCAGGCTGGCCTCAACTCACAGAAATCTTCCTTCTTCTGTCTCTTGAGTGCTGATATTAAAGGTGTGCACCATTGTGCCCAACTTCTGGAAAATCTTTGTGTGTGGGTGTGGTTTTTCAAGACAGGGTTTCTGCGTGTAACAGTCTTGGCTGTACTAGCATCTGCTTTGTAGACCAGGCTGGCCTCAAACTCAGAGATGTGCTTGCCTCTGCCACCACGGATTAAAGGCCTCCTGTGTTACCACCACCTAGCAATTGTAGAAAATCTTAAAGCTTTATTTTTATTGTGATGATTGTGAGCTACCCATTGTGGGAACTGAACTCAGGTCCCCTGCAAGACCATCTTTCTAACTCCTGACTGTCCCTTGTGTATCTTTTAAAGTGTTCCCTAATAAACCTTTGAATTTCATTAGACTCCATGTAACATTCTGTTTTTGGTTCTAATGCTAGTTAATTTAGGTCTTCTCCCTTCTTTGGTTAATTTGGCTAAGAGTTTGGCTCTCTGGTCTTTGTCAAGAACCAGCTCTTTTATTGCTGTTTCTTTTTTTCTCTTTTTAAAATTTATTTATTTCTTTTAATTTTATGTGCATTGGTGTTTTGCCTGCATGTATGTCTGTGTGAGGGTGTCAGATTCACTGGGACTGGAGATGCAGACAGTTGTGAGCTGCCATGTGATTGCGGGGAATTGAACCTGCGTCCTCTGGAAAATCAGCCAGTGCGCCGAACTATTGATCCGTATTTGAAAATTTCATACAATGTGTTTTTAAATTACTATTTTAAGTGTATGTGTTTGCCAACGTGTGTATCTGTGCACCACATATGCCCTTGGTATTTGCAGAGGTCAGAGGGCACTGGGTCTCCTGGACCCATAGTTCTAGATGGTTATGAACTGTCAGGTGGGTTCTGAGAGTCGAACCTAGGTCCTCTGGGAACTCTTTAAACGTTTTCTCCTCTTAATAGCCCTTTGACCTGGAAGAACAACAATGTCATCGGAATCCAGCAAAAAACGGAAACCAAAAGTGATCCGAAGTGATGGAACCCCAACTGAAGGGAAACGGAATCGATCTGACACTGAGCAGGTGAGATTAGCCCGGGTTCCGTGCTGCTGCAAAACTATAGACTGTAACCAAATAGATGCATATTTTACTGCAGGAGCTCAGGGTCACATGTCCGGGGACATACTTCTAGTTGCCTGTACCAGACCAGATGACTAGAATTTCCATGATTTGACAAAAGGTGACCGTTCATATCAGGTGCAAGCCTATTGGCTATGATTAGTATCTGCACAGAGAACATGCTCCAGCACGCTGCTTCCAGCGTTCTTGTGGTCCTAAAGTCTGCACTAATTGCATAGCTCTAGAGCTTCTGAGAGTTTCATTCTTGATACCAGAATCATGTTCCCACAGGACTCCTGTGGCCCAGGAGAGCTTGTTATCAGTAGGGGCTTCTCTCTTCCTGTTATCTGTTCTCTGTCCTGGAGTCTGTCAACATGATCCATGACTTAGAATGTAGGATTTTTTGTTGTCTGTTGAGACAGGTTTTAGATAACCAACATTAGCCTTCAACTTGCTAAGTAGCAGAGAGTGACCTTGAGTTCCTCATCCAACACCCTTTTCCGATAACTTAGCTGTTTTGATTGTTTTGGGCAATTTTATTTTAATTTTATGCAAATGGATGTTTTGCCTGCATCTATGGCAGTGCACCCCGGTATGCAGCTCCCCTGGAGGCCAGAAGAGGGATCAAATATCTAGACTAGAGTTTGATGGTTGTAAGCTGTTGTGCCTATGTTGGGAATTGAACGAGGTCCTTTGGTTGCTATTAACTGCTGAGCCATCACTCCAACCCCAGCCTGATTGGTTGGTTTCTGTTGTGTTGAAACAGGGTCTCGCTATCTAGTCAAGCTCCAAGCTTGAGATTATCTTGGATCATCATCTGGGTATACTGGGATTTCTGGTGTGTGCAGTAAGCCCCACACGCCAGTTGGCTTGTCTTTTGAAGTAGATTAAGAAAACAAATTGAATTTAAGTTAAATCAGATTGAATTTAAATTAAAAAGCAACATAGCCTTGTGTGCAGCTTAGTGGCAGAGCCTCTGTTCATACTGTGCAAAGCCCTGAATTAGAACCCTTATCAAGAAACCAAAGATACCAGGGGGTGGCAGCTTTGGTGGTGCACGCCTTTAGTCCCAGCAGTCAAGAGGCAAGTGAGTTCAAGGCCAGTCTGGTCTACAGAGCAAATTCCAGGATAGAAATCTTGTCTCCAGAAAACAAAGAAAGAAAAGAGAGGAAAGAAAGAAGAGAAAAAAGAAACCAGAGACATTTCTTCTAGCATTTGTATATTTGTTTAACTTTTAGGCACAGGCTTTTATTTTAAGAAGATTTACTTATTATTTTGTTTTATGTACCTTGATGTCTTGCATTGATGCATGTCGTGTGAGGTTGTCAGGTCCCCTGGAACTGGAGTTACAGACAGTTGTGAGCTGCCATGTGGGTGCTGGGATTGAACTCAGGACCTCTGGAAGAGCAGCCAGTGCTCTTAACTGCTGAGCCATCTCTCCAGCCCAGGCAAAAACTTATAAGCAAGTACAGAAAAGAAGTCCTCATTTACCCCCCAGAACTCATTAAAAAAAAAAACCCTCATGTGTTTTAAGTTTTTTGACTACATCATGTGTGTGCAATGCCTGCAGAAATTAGAAGAGGGTGCTGGGTCCCTTGGAACTGGATTTAACAGACAGTTGTGGGTCTTCTGCAAGATCAGCATGTGCTCTTAACCACTGTGTATGTATACATTGTATGTTTTTGTCTGTAGGTTCATAGTTATATTGGGCGTTTTCCTTGACCACCCTTTACCTTATTAATTGAAGCAAACACCTATGTTTATTTGGATGAGAAATTTCCCCGATCAGCATAGACAGTGATTCTATCTTGTTTGAAAATAAAATAAATAACCACAGAATTCACAATGAAGTGATTGGGACTAAGAAATGAAATTATAGGCAATTAAAAAAAAATGTGTACTATATATTTGGGGTATGTGGCACTTGTGTGCCATGGCGCACGTATGATGGTCAGAAGACAGTTTATGGGTGACATCTGGTTCAGTTACGTCAGTCTAGAACTGAGGTCATCAGGCTGACCCACAGGTCATGTTTTATTGTTTTTGATATTTCTCTTTTCTGAATTCTTGACATCAGGCATACATTACTCTGTAATAAAAAAGAGGCAGAGGTTGCTATTTTGAAAACAAGAAAAACATTTTAGAGGTTGGAGAAATGTCTCAGCAAATAAGAGCTCAGAGCTCAGTTAAGTCCCCTTGCAGAGGACCTAAGTTAACTCCTAGCGCCTGTATTTGGTGGCTTAAATCACATATAGCTCCAGCTTCCAGAGTGTTCAATGCCTTTGGCTTCCATGTTCACATAACCACTCTCAGATATACATATGTACATAATTTGTAAATATTAAAAATAAATTATTGACCTACCCGCTCTACAGAATAAGTTTCAGGGTGACCAGGCTGTTACATAGAGAAACCCTGTCTCAAAATGTCCAAAAATGAATAAATTAATTAAATAATAGAAAAATTTCTTTGAGGATCTGTGGACAGTGGTAGCTCAGGCCTTTAACCCTCCAGCACCTGGGGAGGCAGAGACAGGCAGGTCTCTGAGTTCAAGGCCAGCCTAGTTTCTTAGAGAGCAATTTCTAGGAGAGCCAAGACTACACAGAGAAATCTTGTCTTGAAAAACAAAAATAAAACAAACAAAAACCCCTCAAAAACTGAGGACCAATTTCATAAGTTTGGGATTTTTTATAATATTTTGTTTTGTGAAACTGTCTCACTGTGTAGTCAGTTGGCGGGAATCACTATGTAGACCACACTGGTGACACACAGGCAATTGTGATGTTTTTAAAGAAGGAAGGTTCTCATTGTTACTGTCTGTGGACCTAGCAGGAGGAGCTTCACCATCTACCCAGGACCTCTCTTCTCTCCTCCCAGGAAGGCAAGTACTACAGTGAGGAGGCTGAGGTGGACCTGCGGGACCCCGGCAGAGACTATGAACTGTACAAGTACACTTGCCAGGAGCTGCAAAGGCTGATGGCCGAGATCCAGGGCCTGAAGAGCAAGAGCAGCAAGGAAGCGGTAAGGAAGGCTCGGCACGCGAGCCCTGTGTGTGCACGGCTGGGGCTCCTTTGCAGTCACTAGGCCCTTCCCTTGAGTTTGTATTCTGTCCCAGCCATTCTCCCATTATAGTAATGAAAGCACAAGGTAACTTTTTTCTGTGACTTGATATTACTGACTTAATAGTTTTTTGCATTTTGCTAAGTATTGAGAAGTATGTGCAAGTAAATCATAGAGCCCCAAATGAAATTATCATAGATAGGAAATGAATTAGTCAGGCAGATAGAAAACTAAGCAGTACGTCTCAAAACTGGACGGGTGAACTCACCTGTTCCCAGCAGTCTTACTTGCTATGAATGCTGACCAATACTTAAGATTATTGTAGTCTATAGCTTTATTATTATAACCAAGCTGTCATTTGAATTCTTTCTAGAGGCCAAATGTTATGCTGTAGCATTGTTGTGTTGGGCCCCATAAATGATTTAGTGCAGCTGTTAGGGGAACTGATTGTGTTTCCTTTTCTCCTTCCTTCCTCTTTTCTTTTCTTTGTCTTTGAAGCTCCCTGTGTAGACCAGGCTGGCATTGAACTCTTGCCTCTGCCTTTGAGTGCTGGGGTCAAGGGCATGTGTCTTCATGCCTCATCTTCTTTCTGTTTCTTCCATGACATTTCTTATTGTTCCAGGCTCTCTTTATGGCCCCGACTGGGGCTGGTTTGGCAGTCTCTAGGATCTGAAGGGAACTGACCCATCATCTGTTGGTGATTTTTGCCATTTTCTTTGTGCACAGGCTATTGAAATTGAAGAACGAAGGATCCAGAGCTGTGTGCATTTCATGACTCTAAAGAAGCTTAACCGATTAGCCCACATCAGGTTAAAGAAAGGAAGAGATCAGACCCATGAGGTAGAGCTGGAATTACTAGCCTGGCTTCCATCTCTCTCTCTGCCCCTGTTTAACTGGCCCTTTGCCATTCTAACTTTGCTGGCTCAATCCTGCCCCAAATTGCCCTGCTCACCTGGTCTTCCCTTCAGGCCAAGCAGAAAGTTGATGCCTACCACCTGCAGCTCCAGAACCTGCTCTACGAAGTGATGCACCTGCAGAAGGAGATCACCAAGTGTCTGGAGTTCAAGTGAGTCTGGTAGACCAGTGCTTTGACATACAGCTCAGTGAGGGCTGTCTCTTTATCGGAGCAGTAGTGAGCTTAGGACTGCAGGATTCCGAGAAAGGGTCAGTAGATAACTTTGAGTGGGAGAAGCTGTGGAGGTCTCTGACCCGACTGTGTTTCAGATGCAGTACTTGTTAAAAGCAGCTCTTTCTTCTCAACATGTGTCATTATTATATTCACCTACCGTGCTATAATACCAGCATCTTCCTCTCCAGTGCTATTTTTGACACTGTGACAGTTGAGAATGTATAAAAGCAACATGAAAGGATGTGATGCCCTACTCTATAATCACTGCTTAGATGGAAGTTGAAAGTTGGAAGTCAGAATATAGTGGAACTTGGGCCCTGGAGTTAACTTCCAGCCTCTGCCTCTCCCTAACTGTATGATTGTGGATACATTTGCAAGATGGAAAAGGAGCCAGGCAGTGTCAGTGCACACCTTTAATCCCAGCACTTGGGAGGCAGAGGCAAGTGGCCCTCTAAGTTTGAGGCCAGCCTGGTCTGTGGGGTGAGTTCTAGGACAGCCAGGACTACACAGAAAAACCCTGTCTCAAATAAATAAAAACAAAAACAAACGAAAGAGAAAAATGGAAGAAAATAAAGTATAGCTGTTATATAATAATAAGTAATAATTTTTAAGTGGAGATAAAATCCCCATCTCTTGAGAGCTAGATAAGGTGAGGATAGCATGTGATAGGTGCTTATTTACTTGATTTTATTTGGGGGTTTTTCTAGACAGAATTTCTGTGTAGCCCTAACTATCCTGGAACTCACTCTGTAGACCAGGCTGGCCTTGAACTCACAGATCTCTGCCTGTCTCTGCCTCCAGAGTGCTGAAATTATAGGTAGGTATGTGCTGTCAATACCTGGCATGGTGCTTATTAATGTTGGTAGCTCTGATGCACTCAGTTACATTAACACAGAGAATCAGGCTTCTGTTTTATAATGATATCTATAAACAAGCAGAAGTCAAAGCCTCTAGATTTTTTTTCCACATCCAGTTCTGTCAATCTGGCTTTTTTCTCGTCTTATACTTATTCAGAGAAATGTCCTAAAGTTAGGTATAGACTCTAGGTTTATTTCTCTATGGTGACATATTGTGTCTTCATTTCACCATGATGGTATAAGCCTAGGCTCTGGGGATTCCGAGTTTTCTAGCCAGTAGTTCTGCTCAGCCAGGAGGCGTTTGTAAATTAATTAAGCATCCTTCTCAAGCCTTGCCCTAATTCATGGATAAATAGGCTGGGCAGCATGGCAAATGACCTTGTGGTATGTCACTAATAGCCTCTTGTCATACTGAAATGTCTGTCATTGAGCATTTGCTGAGAGAATTCCAGGATCTCTAGACGGGGCTGCACAGGGATAGACTGAACAACTTCTTCTGCTAAACCACAGTTTGGAGTCCTGAAAATGAATGCCTGATAACTTAGTTTTTACTTATAGGTCAAAGCATGAAGAAATTGATCTGGTCAGTTTAGAGGAATTTTATTCAGAAGCCCCACCAAACATCAGCAAGGCCGAAATCACCATGGGAGACCCTCACCAGCAGACCCTGGCACGTTTGGACTGGGAGCTGGAGCAGCGGAAAAGGTAGTGAGTGCTTCCTCCTTCCCGACCTCATCAACCGCACAGTGACAGTGCTTGGTCATGACTCAGGGTTAGACAGCATGGTCTCCAGGACCAAACCCTCTTATTAATTCAGACATGACTGACCTCTGTCTGGGCTCAGTGATAGAATGTTTGTCACATTCACAAGGCTCTTGGTTCAATTTTCAATACCACAAGGAAAAAACAAAACCAAAAAAGCCTACTGCACTGGAAGATGGTTCAGTAGGTTAAGTACTTGTTGGGCAAAATTCTGGACGTGAATTTGGATCCCAAGCACACGTGAAAAAGCTGGATGAAGTGGTGTGAGTCTGTGGTGTAGAGACGGGCAGATCCCACAAAGTTTCTAGCCAGCCAGCCTAGTCAGTGAGCTCCAGGTTCAGTGAGAGACCCTGTTCAAGAGGTGCAGAGAATAATAAAGACAGTTGGATCGGCGTTTGCTCTCTACGTGTGCGTGCATGAATGGGTAGTACACTCATATATTAAGTCATGAAAGCAGGAGTGACAATGAGATACGATACAGATGGGTATGGAAAGGTCACAGTTTGTTTAGTACCTGTTGAGTTATTTTCCTTGTTTCTGTGACAAACTCCTCTAACAGAAGCAACTTGAGGGAAGAGAGCTTACCTTAGCCCACATATGAAGATGAAGCAGCCGGGCCATGTGTTCCTAGTCAGGAAGAGGCCATGCATTCCTGATTGGCTTTCTCCTTTTTATGTACTGTAAGATTCAAGCCCAGGCAATGGTGCTGCCCACTTTTAAAGCTTTCCTATATTTTAACTCTCTGTGTGTGTGTTTACCATCTGCATCCAGCAGGGGCCAAAGAGAGCATCAGATCCCTCCTACCCCTGAACTGGAGTTATGTAATTGTGTGGGTTGCCTAAAGAGGGTGGGTATTGGAAACTGACCCCCAGTCTTCTGTGAGAGCCAAGCAGTAGGTATTCTTAGCTGCTGAGAGGTCTCTCCACCCCTGTTACTCTTTAGTGTGAATTTCCCCATCTTGTAACCTAGTCAACTCCCTCAACTGTATTCCAGAAGGCTCATCTCCAAGGTGATTCTAATTGTGTGTGTTGGGGGGTCACACACTGGATGTCAGAAGACAACTTTGTTAGTTTGTTCCTTCTGCTGTGGGTTTTGGAACTTAAGCTCCGACTAGGCTACTTCACTTGCTGTAGCATCTTGCTGGCCCCTCCTAGGTGGTTCTAGGTCCTCTCAAACCAGATCAGTATAACCATCATAATCCTATCCTTTGTCAAGATGGCGCTAGGCACATCCATCTCTTAGACCACAGTCTCGTACCTCTTGTTATCAAAGGCTCATGGCCATTCCATAATGCAAAATATATCCAGTCCATCTCTATAAGTCCCCATAGTTTTTAACATTCTCAATACTGTTCAAAATCCAATGTCCAAAGGCAGGGTTTTTTTTATATTGCCTAGACTGGCTACAGACTACTGCTCAATCCCTCTCCTTGCCCAGCCTCCCAGTGGTCGGCACTACAGGTATGCTACCACCATGTCTGGGCGTAAAAGTAATTTTTTCCTTTAAAATTTTAACCCCTGAGGGGCTGGATGGATGGCTCAATGATTAGGAGTGCATAGTAGCTCTTTCAGAAGACCCCATTTATCACCTGCCTCAGCTCGCTCACTACCACCTGTAACTCCAGCTCCAGGGGACCCAGTGTCTGTCCTCCTGGGACACCTGCACTCATACACATAATTTAAAAATAAAATCTTAAAAAATGTTAATAATAACTGAAAACTAAATCCATCTTTTTTTTATCCTTTTAAAAGATTACTATTTTATTTTGGATTTTGAGATAGATAGGTTTTGAGATAGCCCTGGCTGTCTTGAAACGTATGATATAGACCAGGTTGGTGGAATCACAGAGATTCACCTGCCTCTGCCTTCCAAGTGCTGGGATTATAGGCAGGCATCATCACGTCTGGGTTTAAGTACTAGTCAAGCACTTTACCAACTGAGCTATATCTTAAACTCTTAAATAAACATTTTCGTTGCTTGTCTTAGGGTTTCTATTGTGGTAAAACACTGTTACCAAAAGCAATCTATGGAGGAAAGGGTTTATTTCAGCTTACAACTATGCCTGATGGAAGCCAGGCAAGACGTTGGAACCCTTCATTGGAGCAGAGACAGTGGAGGAATGCTGTTACTGGCTTGTTCCCCTGGGCTTGCTCAATCTCCTTTTTATACAATCCAGGACCACCAGCCCAGGGCTGGCACTGCCCATGTATGCTGGCCCTCCCCAGGCCAATCTGGTGAAGGCATTTTCTCAACTGAGGTTCCTCTTCTATACAACTCTGATTTGTGTCAGGTTGACAAAACAAAACCAGCAATCAATCTCTCTCTGCTTGTTATGCTGGTCATCCAGCCCAAGGAAGGCTTCATGAGTATTAAGCAGGTGCTTTACCTCTGAGCTACATCTCCAGTCATGTATATATAACTGAACTTTTCACATCTGTATGCATACTCCTGTGCTAGTCTTAAAAAGCTCTGTAAACATTATTTCAGAACGTTGTACCACAATCCTTGGTATAGAAAAATCATAAAACCATTCCTCCTTCAGATATTTTAGGTTGTTTCTATGCTGTATGGTCATAAATAATGCTCTTTACAAGGTATTTTTTTGCTGAGGGGTCGATTACTTTGTTTTGGATTTGGTACAGGGCTTAGAGCTCAGTATTCTGTCACTGTGCTGCATACAGCCTCAGACTGTTCACAGTGTGCTTTTGTTGTCTTGTGAGACAGGGCCTTGCTGTGTGGCCAAGCTGGCCTTGAACTGACTTTCTCACTCAAGCATCCATTTGAATTTGGAATCTTCCTGCCTCAACTTCTTGGGAGGCCGATGTTACTGATTTGCACCCTCAACTTTCTCTCTCTCTTTCTCATGTTTTGAGAGCCATGCTGGCCTCAAACTCACAGAGATACAGAGAGAGGTACAGCCTCTTAATGTTTTTATTTTATTTTTTTTTTGTTTCTGTTGTTTCTTTTTTAGAGGTTTTTGTTATTGTTTTTGAGACAGGGTCTCACTGTGTGGCTTTGGTTGTCCTGGAACTTACTTTGTAGACCAGGCTGGCCTCATAGATCTACCTACATCTGAGTGCTGGGATTAAGGGGCACACAACTGTGCTTGGCTTTGTAGTAAGAAGTTTCTGGCCCAGCCTAGGTCCAAATGAATCTCTCCTGCCTGTGACCTGGCCTAGACTGGTTCAGACCTCCAGCTCCAGTTGGCCCCAAATAATCACACAAAGGCTTATATTAATTACATGCTATTTGGCCTATGGCTCAGGCTTATTTCTAGCTAGCTCTCGCATCTTAACTCAACCCATTTCTATTAATCTGACTTGCCATGTGGCCCATGACTTGCCTGTACTCCATTACATACTGACTAGTTGTGTCTCTTCTGATTCTGCTCTCCTTCCTCTGTATCTATACTTGGATTTCCCGCCTGCTTCTAAGCTGCTCTGCCATAGGCCAAAACAATTGCTTTTTTATCCAATGGTATTCACAGTATAGACAAAGACATCCCACATCATGGCTTTTTAACTTTTTTTTGGGGGGGGGGTTGTTTTTGGACTTTACTAATCATAGAGTGTCCGTTCTATATAGTTTGATCCATGTTTTTTTGAGAATATAAAAGGTGCTTTTTTCATAGTGCATTCTATGAATATAGCCCTTCTATTATGGTGAATTGACTCTTAATTTGTACAAGATTTCTATGGCTTTTTACTTGTCCATCTGCTATTTTTATTGCAGAAATACCCATTTCGGTACTTGCCTTTGGCCCAAGTCATTAATTTAGCAAGCACAGGGTATGCTTCTTAGGGGCTTGTGCCAATATTTTGCTCAGGTAGGGCTGGCCTGTCATTCTCTTAACTGTTAGCTATGTGGGAATATAATAAAAGATTCAAAAGTTTCAGAGATATCAGAGGGATCTACACATAGTCGGTCTAGGAGGATTAGAAAGTGGTGATTTACACCTTTAATCCCAGCACAGGGAATATCCTGGGAGTAGTGACCTACGTCCTTAATCCAAACTTGGAGTTTGAGGTCATCTTAGTTTACAGAAGGAATTCCAGGCTCCCAGGCAGGCAGTGGTGGTGCCACGCCTTAACTGAGTGAAGAGAGTATTTAAGGCAGGCATAGAAAGACAGAAGTTAGAGGAAGCCTAGAGAAGCCAGGCTGAGGAAGCTGGAAGGCAGCTGTGTAGGATCTGACTGTGGTGTTTACTCTCTCTAATATCTCCAACTTTCTCAGAGATTTATCCCTGAGTTTCATTTATTCGTGCAACATAGCTGTGTACAGTCTGACTCAGAATCCATTCGTGCCCTACTCACCAAGTGTGTGAGTCTCATTAAATCATGTAGTTGCCTCATCTGATATGTAGAAAGTTGGGGTCTAGGAGAGAAAACAGGGAAGTATACCAGTGTTTATGGGCAAAATCTCTCACAAGGTGTAGACATGGATCCATGGGTGTGGAACCTGAGCCCAGTGAATCATTTTTGGCAAATTGTGGGATAACAATAGTCCCGGCTGCTCTCCTGAGAAACCTGTACCCACTTAGGTATCATCCTTAAATACCTTTGCTTAAATCTATGTTACAGTCTTTCCTGGGCGTAGGGTGCTGCACAGTATAAGTGTTTGCCTATCATGCACAAAGCTGGTGTTTGATCACCAGAACTGCATAAAATCAGGTGTGATAGTATACCTCCATGATCCCAGCACTTGGGAGATGGAGGCAGGAGGGTCAGAAGTAGAAGGTCATCCTTGGCTATGGTGGGTTCCAGGCCAGCCTAGACTACATGAAACTCTTAAAAACAACAGACTTTTCTGGGGCTGGAAATGCTTGCCATCATGCCTTGAGTTTAGTCTCTGGAACCCAGATGGTGGAAGGAGAGAACTGACTTTCATAAGTTGCCTTCTGATCTCCATGAGCGTGTGTGTGTGTGTGTGTGTGTGTGTGTGTGTGTGTGTGTGTGTGTGTGTACAGACACATTACATAAATGTTTTTAAGAATTAAAAAAAAATTCCTCAAACTTTACTTTTTTTTTTAAATATCTTCTTGCTAGGTCTGGTAGTATAGGTCTGTAATTCTATACTAATTTTTCTTGGGAGGGTTTGCTAGCCTGAGCTACAAAGTGAGCTCTAGGATGTGCTGGCTAATTTTTTAAAAAATATTGTTTCTTAATGACTTTACATTTTAGAAAAAGATTATTTATTTATTATGTATAGTATTCCTCCTGCATGTAAACCAGAAGAAGGAACCAGATCTCTATGGGTGGGGATGGTTATGAACCACAATGCGGGTACTGGGAATTGAACTCAGGACCTCTGGAAGAGCAGCCAGTGCTCTTAACCACTGAGTCATCTCTCTGGTCCTAACTTTACACCTTTTTAAAATAATTATTATTTTTATGTGATTCATGTGCGCATAAGTGTATCAAATCCCCTAAAACTGAGTTCCCGACAATTGTGAGCTGCCCTGTGGGTGCTGGACAGAGCCACCCACAGAGTTAGCCATAGAGGTCAGGGCCTGGGACCCACACCCAGAGGCAGAGGCAGGCAGATCCTGAGTTCGAGGCCAGCCTGGTTTAAGACAACCAGGGCTGTTGTAGAGAAAACTAAACAAAAGAGAAGAAATCACACCAAAGTGAGCATGCTGTGGGAACCCAGCCCAGGAGCCGCGTTCCTTTCAGTCCTGGCCTCTGGGTTCCTCCCCTTTCTCCTGAGTGGCTCTGTCTTGTTTTATCACAGCACTAGAAACCCTAAGACAAAGGCCGACACGTGTAACTTAGTAAAACCCTGTGTCAAAATGAGAAAAGAGAGGAAGGAGCAAAAGTGGAAGGGAAGGAAAACAAGGGTCTGCCGTCTGGGAATGGTGGCTCATTTGTAGTCTTGTCCCTTAGAAGACTGCTGCAGGAGCTTGTCAAGAGTTCAAGGCCGGCCTGAACTTCTTTCAGATAAAGGGCCAGTGACATACCTCAGGGAATAATGGCTACCTTAAGTCAACATATGTGAGGATTTATGCAGTTACATAAATGATAGTGCTTACATGGAGCTCACCAAACGGCTTGGCACATAGTAAGTGCTGCCTGTCACTAGAACTGTCACAGCTGTTCCAGGTAGGGTGTGCCTTGCGAGGCCTTGGTGACCGTTCCCTGTGTGCTCCTGTAGGCTCGCAGAGAAGTACCGAGAATGTTTGTCCAACAAGGAGAAGATTTTGAAGGAGATTGAGGTGAAGAAGGAGTATCTGAGCAGCCTCCAGCCTCGTCTCAACAGCATCATGCAGGTGAGCTTGGCTCTGCCTTCACCATGGACAGGGACCACAGAGTGCGCCTCACTCCGGGCTTCCCAGCTCTGTCAGCCTAGAGCAGTTACACCAAGAATTGTTTTTCTAGAAAGGATGAGTTATGTTCTGGAATAAAGGAACACTGGGCTGCTGGGTCTGGAGCATCCACACACATGCTGGACTGTACTTTATAGCTTTCAGTGACGCTGACTCAGATCTGTTAAGTTCAGTTTACTCCTTCCCTGCATGCTTTCCACTAGCTGCTGTGCCTAGGCATTTAAGCTTTGCTTCCTTTCCTGAGAGCATCTGGTAGATTCACTCAATACCTCAGAGGCTAGTGGTGAAAAGTAGATCACTCTGAAAAGAATTTGACTCAATTTGCAAAGCTCCCACTTTAGCCATCCATATACAATCAATCTCTCTATGTCTGTCTGTCTGTCTCTATCATCTGTCTATTATCCCTTTATATGTCTGTCTGTTTATAAAATGTGTATAAACACACACATTCACACACACATTTGTGTGTGTGACCTGATTTTTGTTTGCTTGTGATGCCATATTTGGTCTTTAGTTTTATGAAGCAAGATAAATGGCTAATAGAGAGAACTTTGTTATGATTCTAGAGAAACTATAAATCCATTTTTTTAGGACTTGGCAAGGTCTGCCCTTCTCTTCCTAGGCATGGAAGCGGAGTTATTAACAATAATTTATTTTTCTAGTAAACTTCATAATAGAAAAAGAACATGGAGCTGGGCTGCTAGTGGACCTGGGAAGTTGAGGCAGGAAGATTGTGAATTTGAGGCTACCTCAGGCTGAATGAAGAGCAGACTCTAGGCTACTTTGACTACATTGCAAGACTCTCAAAAAACCAAGAAGCTGGGAGTGGTGGTGTATGCCTTGAGGCCAGACTGGTCTGCATAGTGAGCCTGTCTCAAACAAGCAAACATAAGGGGAGAAGGGGAGAGGTGGAGATGAAGAGAGAGCAGGGAAGAGAGAGGATGAGGATGGACATTAGCAATTCCGGTTGTGTTTCACACCCATCCAGGCCCTCTGCATTGCTATCGAATATGTATACTATATATGTATATGTTAGTGTGCAGCCTTACTGCCAGATGGGTCATGCAGAGCATAGGAGCATAGCACTCAGAAAATAATCACAGTACAGTTTCATTTATGTTTGGTTTGTGTTGTATCGATATTGAGATTATCTATATGCATGGGTTTGGTGTGTGCTTAGTAAAAACTTATAGTCACACCAAACCATTAACAGTTGCCTTGCCAACTGGAAAATTTTGTTTTATAAAATAAACTTGAATATACCTGATAAACCTTTTATCTTTCTTTCCCTGCCTCCCTCCCTCCCTCCATCCCTCTTTCCCTCCCTCCCTCCCTCCGTCCCTCCTTCCCTTTCTCTACATAGCCCTGGCTATTCTGGAACTCCCTATGTAGACCAGGCAGGCTTCAAACTCACAGAAATCTGCTTGTCTCTGCATCCTGAGTGCCCTAGCTCTTGGGAGGCAGAGTCCAATTGATCTATGTGAGTTCAAGGCCAGCCTGGTCTACAAAGTCAGTTCCAGGACAGCCAAGGCTGTTACTCGGTGAAACTCTATCTCAAAAAACCATAAAATAAAACAAACAAATAATCATAAAGCATTCATGTGGGTAGACTAAAATTTCCTTTTTGCTTGCAGGCCTCTCTCCCAGTGCAAGAATACCTGTTCATGCCGTTTGACCAGGCACACAAGCAGTATGAGACTGCCAGGCACCTGCCACCTCCCCTCTACGTGCTCTTTGTACAGGCCACTGCATATGGACAGGCCTGTGGTGAGTATGGGGCTGGGCAGAGTGGGCTATGGAAGAGGAAGCACTGCCTGCTCAGGAAGAGTTCCCTAGCTTTGCCAAAGAGCCCTCAGGTGACAGATGCTGCCTCCCCTTTGCTCCTTCAGCATGGCTGCTTGAACCAGCTAGCCTGAGCTTGACTAATGTGATGGATGGACATTTTAAGGTGGATGGCTTTGGATCTTTATGAACCTGGCTGTATAGCTCTTTGGTACAGTGCCCAGGCAGCCTGTGTAGGCCCTCAGGTGCTCACTCCATCAAGTATACCTGGCAGTATCAGTGTCTTTTTGTTTGGGGGTGTGGTGCTTGGTAAATTGAGGTCCTAGGCAGCACTCCTGGGCTTTCGAATGCCCTGAATCAGCTTGCATGACGGTATGGTGAGTTCCCAGGAGAAAGGATGAGCCGCTGTGCTCAGGACAGCCTGCAGCTGGCAAAGGTCTTTAAAAAGGGGTTTGATCCTGCTCCAGTGCAGCTTTCACTTAGCACCGAACTTTTCTTCCTTGTTCACATAAACTACCCATGCATGCCCCTGCCCCAGCCATGGCACCAGGACATTACTGTGTCTCTCTTGTGTCTTCTGGGTCCGTCTCCTCCTCTCCTTCCTTCCCTTTGTTCTCTGCCATCAGCTCATATGAAATCCTCCTCCCAGCCCCCTAGACAGGGTGAGTAACTTTCTTTTGTGTTTAAAGTTCTACTGTTTCCACTTCTGTTTTCCTGTAGAATTCAAGACTAAACTATTAAAAAGAAATGTTGTAGGTAAGGAGAGTGCTCTGTGGTTGCCCGATTGGCTAGCATGTGCCAACTCAGGGTGAGTTCGACCCCAAGACAGTCTCCAGTGCTCACGTGGGGGAACCAGCTTGTTTGGGCTGGGCTGAGCTGTATATTCTTTCCAGATATAAAGCACTAGCTGGCCGTTGGTGGGGAGGTTTTCCTTCCTTCTTTACAGTGTAAGTGAGCAAATGGTATCAGGGTTTTGTGACATCCTTACCCTTAAGATGGAGGAAGAGGAGCTGGAGTGCAGCTCAAGCCCTGGAGAAAAGAAGGACAGCATAAGCAGAGTGTGGCTTATTTACTCGTCATAGCAGTAGGATGCTGGGTTCCGCATCGGGCAAAGTATATGACACAGATTGGTAACTGCTTGAGAGCCAAGCCCAAAGGAATCAACCTGGGGAGGACTGATTTTTCTGTTTCCTGAGTGTGGTGTCTGACTTCACTAAACATTAGGTTTCTCTAAATGTCTTTAATAACAGTATGCCCTTATATGGTTTTTGTGAGACTTAAGTGAGTACTTACATATTTATTTTGTGGTCCTGGGGATCAGAGCCAGAGCCTCATGCGTGTAAGTTGTGTGCTCCTCTGTGCTACATTTCTCACCCCCCAAAATAGTGCAAGTCTCTGTTAAATATGGAAACTGAGCCTCAGATCAGTAAGTTATCTTCCAGGTCACAGACTCAAGAATCAGGGATGGGACGGGAAGCAGGTCTGAAGCTAGGTTACAACATCCATGTTCTTACCTATTCTTCCCTGCTTCCCTGTGAAATGAGACAGTGCTGATCAGGTGCTGGGCAATGTGCAGAACACAGAGTGACCCATCATCTCTGAGATGGGGATGGGTTTCTGGAGAGAACTTTTTAGGGTAGCTGTGGAAGAGTCCTTTGGGGTGGCAAACCCAGGGCTTGAGACTCCTGGCTTTGTACCTGTCTCAGGGATGCTTAGTTGGGAAGCAGTACTCTGGATTATTTGTTCTTAGCAAGCCATGGAGAAAAGGCTTAGTTTCTATCTCCCTCCTCTGTGTGGAGTGAGTTTGCCCTCCCTCAGTCAGCAAGCAACCGGGGAAGCTGTTGAAGAAAGAGAGCTAATGATTTGGCTTGTGCTCAGCAACCTCCTAGCAGCTTTCCTAAGAGGCCTTTTCTTACTTCCAGATAAGACATTGTCGGTGGCAATTGAAGGCAGTGTGGATGAAGCCAAGGCTCTCATCAAGCCCCCTGAGGACTCTCAAGGTAACGTGGTGGTTGGGATATCTCACCCAAGGCTATTAAATCACTACCTAACGACCAAGAGTTCTTTGAGAAACCACTGAACTGATGCAGTATAGCAGGAGGCTTGACCTTCATGTCAGTTTTAGGGTAGGCCCAAGAGAACTTGGTTTCCAGATTCACCAAATAAATACAACCTTGGTTTCAGCCCTGCAACTCACTGGCACTCACCAGCACTATGACCCTGACAAAGGCAGGTAACATATTTTGATGATAGCTGATTACAAGGTAATTCCTGTAACACACAAATTCTGGAGGTTGCAGTAGGAAAACTGCCACAAATTTGAAACTGAATTGGTCTATAAAGCAACTTCCAAACCAGCCTCTTAGTACCCGCTGCCACAGCCAAAAGAAAATAGATTGCTCATATACTCAGTGTGTGGATTACATAAAGAATATTAACTTCTGCACACAGCTGTCCTATGGTTATTCAGGTAGCTGCTGTTATGTATGCCGCTCTTACTGCCGTACCACCACCAAAAGGCTTTATGCTCCATACAGGGTCTCATCTCCAGCACCGCATAGGCAAGGCTATAGACCCTATTTCAAAAACAGGGTGGAGAGATGATTAACGTATACATTTTGAATACACACACACACACACACACACACACACACACACACACACACACAACACACAACACACACACACACACACACACACACCCAGGTTGGTGGGCTGGAGAGATGGCTCAGAACTTAAGAGCACTAGCAGCTCTTCCAGAGGTCCTGAGATCAATTCCTGGCGCCCACATGGTGGCTCATGGCCAACTATAATGAGATCTGGCGCCCTCTTCTGGCGGGCAGGGATACATGCAGACAGAACACTGTATACATAATAATCTTAAAAACCCCAGGCGGGTGGGTTTATGAATTGTTTTTTCTTTCTGTTGTGTTTTCTGTACCAAGTAGGAAGCAGCCAGTTAACTCAGTTCTTATTTGAAGAGAGTCATACAGTGGTTATTGTGGGTGGGCCTCTTGGTCCCTGTGTTTGAGGTTTGTCACCATGGGAGCCTGTGCGGTTGTCTTACTTCTTACTACCTTCTCTGTGGCTTCAGATGATGAGAGCGACTCTGACGCTGAGGAGGAGCAGACCACGGTGAGCCCACTTCCTATTGGGAGTATCATGCAGCCATGCTGATGTGCTCGGGGAGCACAGTCCTAAAAGCAAAGGGAGAGAGAGCCTGGCACTTGGGTGGCTGAGGCAGAAGGTCACAGGCAGCTGTGCTGAGGCTCTGAGAGGCAGAGGTGCAAAGGAGGAGTTTATATGACTCATGCTTGGGTATTTCTTTTGTCCAGAAACGGCGTCGACCCACACTTGGGGTTCAGTTGGATGACAAGCGAAAGGAGATGTTGAAAAGGCACCCACTATCTGTCTTGATTGACCTGAAGTGCAAAGGTCTGTCTGTACTCAATTCCTACAGTACCTAAGAGCTGGGCTAGTTGTTGGTGCAAAGGGTCTAATAAGCTAGAGACTGTGTGTATGTGTGTGTGTGTGTGTGTGTGTGTGTGCGCGCGCGCGCGCGCATATCACTTCAGCAGGCACATAGAAGTCAGAGAATAACATGTAGGAATTGATTCTTTCCACCATGTGGTTCTCAGGAATTGAACTAAGATCATCACGTGGCAAGTGTTTTAACCCTCTGAACTTCTCATTTTTTACTTCACATGGACAGTGTTTTTGTTTTATTTTATTCTTTTGAGATGGAGGTGGGGAGGGGTCTTCACTATGTAGCCCTGGCCGTCCTAGAACTTGGTCTGTAGACCAGGTGGCCTTGAATTTAGAGCTCCTCTTCCCCTGCCTTCCAAAAGCTGGGTTAATATGTGCACCAGCACACCTGACCTCTGCTGTGCTGATTCTTAAATGACTTCTCTCTTTGCTTCTCTAGATAGCAGTGTGCTTCATCTGACTTTCTACTACCTCATGAATCTCAATATCACCACAGTGAGAGCCCGAGTGACAACTGCCATGGAGCTGATCACGCCCATCAGTGCAGGGTAGGGCTGGTGCGGGGAGGGGGGAGTGAAGGGGGAGACTCGCTTTCCAATCCTCTCTCAGACTGTGGGCCCTTTGCCATGTTGACTTCTGCGATTGTGTCCCCACAGCAAGAGGTCCTGGAACATCTCTGATTTACGTTTGTGACCCTCTTACTACACAGCAGATAAAACAAGTGATAACAGAATATTTTCTGTGTAGGGCAGAGCCACAGGCTTTTGTAGCCAATAAAATGCATGTAAATGCATGAATGAGGAACAGGAGGCATGGCCAAATTGACAGTTTGGGGCTCTTTGTTTCCCATTTCTCTCCCAAGGTGCTGGGATTTTTGTTTCCCAGCTTAATTCAGTCCTCAGGTTTGTCCTTAACTTGGTAGTAAGTGGAGGACTATAAACAGGAAGCCCCTGACCGTGGTAGTCTTGTTCTATGGTCCAGAGGACAGAAAAACCCAGGAATAAAGTTACACTTAGAGGATCACCAGCCTGGCCTGGTCCTGCTGTCAGCTTGAGAAAGAACACTGGGGCTCAGAAAGGTACAGGCCTGGTGCCTGGTGGAGCAGAGCTCTGCCTCTCTTCTCATTTTGCCAGTCTCCTGGCTTTAGACCCTGGACTCTTCAGGGGCTGGGCTACGTGGGTGCAGTTGACCGTGCTTCCAGCAGAGGGAGTCCAGAGCTTGGTTCTTCTAAATTCCTCATCTCAGCTGTGGTTTTCATTCATTGAGCAGTTCTAGGACACTCTTTTGAGAGAGCTGCCACTGTGTAGTTCTGGCTGCCTGAAACTTCTGTGTAGACCAGGCTGGTGTCCAACTCATGGAGATACTGCTGCTTTTTCAATTTAAAGTAGTGAGTTCCAGGCTAGGATACATAGTAAGAACCTATCTCCAAAAGAATGAGTTCAGGGAGATAGAAATGCTAAGCACTCTGATCAGTGCTCATTGACTTATTTGTCAAATTACTGCACCATATCCTACAAGGGTATGTTGTTTTTCCATATGTACAATATAGAGAAATTGCTCAGAAGTACAGTGCTTATCTAGTATGCTCAAGGGCCTGGACTCAGTGCCCAGCTCTACAAACAACAACAACCCCCCCCCCCAAAAAAAAGGTTGATTGTGCATATAAAGTGATTGCTGTGATTATTCTGACACTATTTCTACTTCTAACTTCATGTGCCTTTGCTCCTCCAAAGTGGTGCTCTGGCCACCAGATAACTTGTGTGTCTGTCTATGTGCAGTACACATACATATGGAGGCCACAGAGCTGACACCAAGTAGCTCCCTCAGCCACTTTCCACCTTATTTTTTGAACATGGGGTTTGCAGATTCAGCTAGACTGTTTGGCCAGCAAGTTCCAGGGATTATAGTTGTATGTTGTTGTGCCTGACTTTTTATGTGAACAGTGGGTCTTGAACTCAGGCTGTTATGTTTGTGTAGCGAGCACTTTATCAAATGAGTTACCTTCTCAGCACCACTGTTTAATTCTGAAAGGGGTAATTTTAAAAACAGTGGAAAGCAAAACAAAATACTAAAAACTCCTGTTCTCAGGAGGCAGAAAGATAGCATATCAGTAAAAGCACTTGGTAGGAAAGCCTGATTTCCAGAGTTCAATTCCTAGAACTACTATAAAAGGCCAGGTATGACTGCACCTATTCTTCTAGTGAGCTGGGAATTTCGGGCAGCCCAGCTTGCTTGGAGTACACTGCACCATATCAGACGCAGGAAACTACTATCTCAATAAGACAAGACGAAAACTGACTTGTAGATGGATCCCAGCTTACAAAAAATGACAGAGATTTATTATTAATTATAAAAGCTCGGCCTATAGCTTAGGCTTGTCCTACTAGTTCATAACTTAAGTTAACCCATTTCTATTCATCTATGTGCTACCATGTGGCTTGTGGCTTTTACCTCTCTTCCTGCATGTCTATACCCTCCTGTCTGGCTGGTAGCTCTGCCTTTCTTCTTCCCAGAGATCTCTCTGTCCAGAAGTCTCTGCTATACCTGCTGCCACTGGTCATTTAGCTTTTTATTACACCAATCATAGTCACATATTTTTACGCAGTGTAACCAAATATCTTATTTAAATTAACCCATGTCTACCCTTTTTATGTGGCTCGGTTAGATTTACTCTGTACTGCCCATCCTGCTTCCTCTGTGCCTGGCTGGCAACTCTGCCTTTCTTCTTCTGTCCCCTAGTCTCTTCCTGCCTAGCTCTTGACCATTCAGATGTTTATTAAGCCAGTCACAGTGACACATCCTTTATACAGTGTAATCAAATATCTCACTCAAAATTGGTCTCTGTGTCCCAGAGTACACATGCATGAACACTAAAGAAAGAATGCTATTCTTTCCAGTCATCATGAGCTTCAGTGTCCTACCTTTCAAAGCCTTGAGGTTATGCTGTGAGAAGCAGGATGAGAATCCTCTCTCTACCATGATGTGAGAGTCCACTGGCTTGAAGCACATCAAGGATTTGGTACACAGGAAGCACTCAGTGAAAGATGGAGGCAGAGCCAGGTGTGGTGGAGCAGCCTTTAACCCTAGCTCTCAGGAAGCAGAGGCAGGCGGATCTGTGAATTTCCTGACTGCCTGGTGTACAGAGGGAGTTTCAGGACAGCCAGGGCTACGTAGAGAAAGCTTGTTCCAAAAACAAACAAGACAGAAAAGATGATGTTGACATCATAAGAGCAGGGTGGTACATTGCCACTTCCAGATGCCCAGGTCCACTTTGGACATCGTGTGGCTGGCATTCTCACTGCAGCCTTTTCTCCTCTAGAGACCTGCTGTCTCCTGACTTGGTCCTGAGCTGCTTGTATCCTGGAGATCATGGAAAGAAAACACCAAATCCAGCCAATCAGTATCAGTTTGATAAAGTTGGGTGAGTAGGCAGGGCTTCAACCTTCCCTGATTCTGTGCCTGTATCTGATAGTTGAGGCCAAGCTGGAGACCTGTTAGGGCCAGAGGACCTTGGGGCTGGAGGGGACATATTCCTGTTCTTGCATAGAAGACAAAGGGATGTCATGGAAAGGTGAAAATTGGGGGATATAGGGACACAAGGAAAGGGGTGTGGCTCAGTGGTATGGTAGGTTAGAGCCCTGGTGCCACAAACCAAACGAACAATCAAACCAGTATCAGGAAAAAAAAAAAGGCATTTAATTCTCTTGAATATTCAAGATTTTAAAAGATATTTTATGAGTTGGTAGGACAGTCAAGAGGTCAGTTACTTGCCCTTTGAGATTTACTTTATGAGGCAAAGGTTCTAAGGCAAAAAGAAGTGAATATTGGAGATGATATTTCAGGTAGAAATTTTATGCGGTTAAGGAGCTTCAGCTTGTGAGACTGGGATTGGCCTGTTTCTAGGGCACTGGAGAATAGCCTGGTGTATTCAGGAGGACTGTATCCTGAGGCCAGGCAGTACTAGGGATTGAGCCCAGGACCTGTGTAAGAGCTCTGCTCATGAGCTGTGTTCCCAATTCACAAATGGTTTATTCTGTCTTCTTTTCCGCAGTATTCTGAGTTTGAGAGACTATGTACATGAGTTAGGTCACCCCTACCTGTGGGTACAGAAGCTAGGTGGCCTCCACTTCCCCAAAGAGCAGCCCCAGGTATGTACTCTGGCCCTGCCTCCTTGGCTAAGGGGCTGTACCTCCCCTCTCCCTGGACAGATTCTGATACCTTTATGGGGGTTTTGATAAGCAGAATATCTTCCTTTGAGGCTGTGATCTGACCTCCATCCACACAGGGCACTAAAATACTGTACATAGTGTTGAAATGACTTTGCCTTCCCAGTGAGCTTGGTAGCCTTATAAACCAAACATAACTTGGTCTTGCCCCAGATATGTCCAGTTACACCTTTTGTTGCCCCTGGACTTGTGTACAAGGCTGCTACCTCTCAGGAGCTGGTCACAGCCTTATGGAACTCAGTGTCTTGTGTTCTAGCATTTGTCCACCTTGGGACACAGCTGTGCAGGCTGGCTGGTCCCAGAAGAGGTCCCTGGAGGAAGGAAGTGTGAGCTCTCACATGTGTCCTTATTGTCATTCACTATTAGCACACAGTGATGGCTGACCACTCACAGAGCGCCAGCCACATGGAGACCACCATGAAACTGCTGAAGACCAGAGTACAGTCCCGCCTGGCTCTCCACAAGCAGTTTGCATCTTTGGGTAAGCTGGGCCAGGAACTAGGGCCTGACAGCCAACATAGGAATAAAAGCCACTTCCTTTCCTTTCGCTCAGAACTTGTAAATCATCTTTACAGATCATAGAGACCTGTGTCGCTGGCCCTACTGAGCAGTGGATGGTAAGGCCAGTGAAGAGAGCAGGCAGAGATCTGAGCTTCCTGTAGGGTCATCATTTCTGTGCCAGTCCTCCAAGAGGACGCCATAGGCATTGGTACAAGTTCACAGGTGCATCAAGGCAGCTTATCCTAGGCCCATGCATCATTGACCCATGTATGCACTTGGCAGGTATTTAATGGGTGTCTGATTCATGCTGGAATCCTGTATTGCCTGAGGGAGGAACAGCGGGACCCTCATATTCACTGAGCTCACATTTAACTCACTGATTGTAGCTATACACAGGGGTCATCCCATTATCCTTTCCTAAGATCTACTAGCTAGTGCTCCCTAGGGTACAGCTGAGCCCCTTGGGTTTCTTCCTAAGCTCTCAGGTGATTGTGATGAGCCACTGACCTAGGGAGTAGCCATGTGGCTTCTTTCAGTTCATTCAGTAAAAACTCGGTGGGGACGAGGTTTTGGAGGGAGTCAGATTTGGGGGTAGTAGAGTCACTGTCAAGCTAGGCATTGGGTTTTTCAGGACCCCACCTTCAGGCCAGTTCTTTGGTTCCCTGCGGACACTGACCTTGCTCCCCATTCAGCATTGCCAACATTAGCAAGGTTGGATGATTGTCATCCGGATAGCGTTCCCTGTCTCAGCACATTTGGTTATTGGAACAGCAGCAGGGAACTGACGGTGAACACTGCAGTTGACTTTCTGTCAGTCACAGCCCTTTCAGCTGGGATCTAATTAACAGTCCTGCCGCAGGGATTTGTTTTGCTGGACATTGTCTGCATTGAGGATAGATTCTCATGAATGCAGGTTCTGGGTCTGACCACAGGCACAAACCCTGCATGAAGTAGATGTCGTACTCCTTGAGTAACCAGGTGTACTGGACAAGTGTCAAGGCCACCATGTCCCTCCAGCAAGCCACAGCTGTGGTATCTGATTTCTACCTGTAATGCCTCCTGCTTTGCTCTTTTCTAGAACATGGTATTGTGCCAGTTACCAGTGATTGCCAGCACCTCTTCCCTGCCAAGGTTGTTTCTCGCCTGGTAAAGTGGGTGATAATTGCACATGAAGATTACATGGTAGGTACAACTGCAGCCCCTGTGACCATGTCACCCCTCAGCTCCTGTCTCCACCCTGTCCTCACTCTGGCCCTTGTTCTAGGAGCTGCACTTCACTAAGGACATTGTAGAGGCAGGGCTGGCTGAAGACACCAATCTCTACTACCTGGCACTTATTGAAAGGGGAACAGGTAGGTGATTGTTCTGCTGACCGTGGGGCTCCAATCATGGGGAGCTCTGAAATAGTACACATGCCTGGAGATTGTCTAAAAGAATCAAAAAGGTCCTAGACTCCTCCATAGAGAGTGACCAGGGAACCACCCTTTCAGTGAGGACTTTTTCTGAAACAGCCACATACATGTCATGTCATTGAATCCTCACAGTCACGGGGGTGGTGAGCTCATTCCATTTTAGAGCAGTCAGTCCTGGCAAAATCACAAGTTTAATCTCACCTCAGTTTGGTTTTGTTTTTTGTTGTAGTTCCCTACCAACAGACCTCTCTCTGCCCTACACTCAGAAGGACAGGGCTATTACTCTGATTGTAAAGATTGGTAACAAACCTCCTCCCTCTTCTGACATCCTTCCTTGCCAGGCCCTTCTGCTAGAATCATGCAGATGTCATGCTTGGGCTGTTAGGCTGTTATCCTGCCCAGTCTGCCCAACTCCCACCCTCACAGCTGAGACCACTGAGCTGAGGAACCTGCCTGTGGTCCCGTATTAGTCAATATTTTGAGTAATATAAAATTCTTGACTAGCATACCTAAAGCCTTAGATTTATTCCCCTGAACCACAAAAGAGAAATAAGGTAAGTAAAACAAAATTAAATGCCAGAAGCTGGAAACTTTTTAAAGGAGTACTTATTTACTCATACTCTTGTGAGTTTGTTACAGTTTTTTGTTACATCTACTTTGGGTATGTTTGTGTATTAGCAACACACACACACACAGTTATCAGAGGGCAACTTGAGGGTCACTTCTTTTCTTAAACCTAATGGGTTCCAGGGGTCAAACTCTGGTCATGAGGCTTAGGAGCAGCCACCCTACCTACTGAGCTATCTCACTGGCCTGTTTGTATGTTTTGTCTTCTTGAAAAAGAATCTCACTATGCAGTCCTAGCTGGTCTGGAACTCACAGAGATCCATCTACCTCTATTTTATTTTTGTTACTGAGATGAGCTCAGGCTGGCCAGAAACCCATTATGTACTCCAGGCTGGTCTAGAGCTCCTGATCTTCTTTCTTGGCCTCCAGAGTACTGAGATTGCAACATGGGCCACTGTGCCTGGGATAACTTAAATATTTAAAGGCTGAAAATCCAAGATGACCCTGGTGAAGGGCTTTATGGCAGGTAAAAGTGCAACGATGTGCAGAAGGGATCACATGGAGAAAGAGGAGCCATGGCTGTTCTAGAGCAGCTTTCTTGGCACCAGCCAAAATCTCATGAGAGGTACCTTACTGCTCCCAGAAGTGATTTCTCCTCATCTAAAACCACCTCCTACTAGAGCCCAGTTATTACAAGTTTAACTTTGCTGCAGCATTTGGGAACCAACTTCTAGTATAAAATACCTTTGGTAATTTGTATAAGCCAAATCAGAAGTACCAATCAAAAGACATCTGGCGCCAGGAAAAGGGCTCAGTGGGCTAACGCCTAAGGACCTAACTTGATTCCTGGAACCTACATAAAAGCTGAGTGGAGGGTTGTGCATCTGTAATCCCAGAGATAGGAGAATCTTCTGGAAGCTCCAATAAGTAGCATAGCTGTGGAAGGGAGAGCCCCTTCCCTTTGCCTCAAAACAAAGTGAGTGAGAGACGTGGCTCCTGAGAAACAGCCCTCTGCCCACAGGCACACTGCTGCATGCTCCTGCACACACACACACAGAGTTTAAAAATTACATTGATGTTTCTCGAGGCAGCAGATTTAATCCATTGACAAATGCCATCAAGAAGAGCAGACCTAGACCTTTGGAGAAACCAGAATTACTGTACCTTACACTCAGCTACCTAAGTGCCATGGGAAGCTCAGTGATGACTGATTTTCACCCTTTTCCTGCTACCAGCTAAACTTCAGGCTGCTGTCGTATTGAACCCTGGCTACTCCTCCATCCCACCCATTTTCCGACTCTGTCTAAACTGGAAAGGGGAAAAAACCAACAGCAATGATGACAATATTCGGGTAAGACCCACACGTGTGTCACCTGGAAAGGCGGGCAGTGCCTCCGTCCCAGGACAGGGAATTAGAGCATTGTTAGGATGCACCCACTCCTTCCTTTCCCAGCAGATACCATTGCTTAATGGGTACAGGGTCCTTGAACCACTCTGACAACTTAGACTGAGGGTGGTGAGGGAGTGAATTGAAAACAGACATACAGGAAGTACAGAAAGCTGGAATCGGGTGGTCTTCCTATCAGCTGGAGAAGCCTAGCCCACCCCCAAGCCAGCAGGTTTAGCTAATCCCAGTACCAGCAGGCACTGTAGGGAGCAGTCCCTAGGCTGTAAGTATGGGGGGAGGGGTATAAAAAATTATGGTTGACATTTTTTGAACACACTGTCAACATTTCCACTTGGATGGAAAGGGATGACTTTGACATTTTTCTTAGCCTCGTGTGGGGGAGGGGAAGGCTTTGCCATACCTGCGTGGATGTAAGGTTAGAGTCCTTGCCATGACCAGCTCATGTCAAAAACACACATTCACTCAGTACTTTATACACACTCATCTGGATTTTGTGTACTCGGGGTTTCCTTGGTTCCCTACAGCAAGGAATGGTGGTGTACATCTTTAATCCCAGCCCTGGGGAGGCAGAAGCAGATAGATCTCTGTCAATTCAGGACCAGCCTACTCCACCGTAGTAAGTTATGGGTCAGCCAAGGCCACACAGAGAGACTCTGCCTCCAAAACAACAAAACGTTTTCCTACAGTCTTTCACCTTGGGCTTCTGTGAGATGGTAAATAAACTCAGAAGCACTCAGATCTGAGGGTAGGGAGGGTGTTGAGGCTGTTGCTGTCCAGCCTCATGATGGAATTTGGTAGTCTTAAGCATAGAGCATGTTTTTTAAGCCTAATGCCTCCTTGACTTGGGATTTACAATCCTTCCTTTGCAGACCTAGGTTCCTTGCTGCAGGCGTTTAGGGGAAATTGTGATAATCGGGGTCTCTGGACATAGCTCTGTCACCCTTAGGCTCAGCTGTAAGGTAAACCTGGCCAGTGTGCCCCACCATACTTAGGAAGGAAATGCTGAGGTGCTGGCTTCCCACCCACACAGGCTATGGAGAGTGAGGTCAACGTGTGCTATAAGGAGCTGTGTGGCCCTTGGCCCAGCCACCAGCTCTTGACCAACCAGCTGCAGAGGCTGTGTGTGCTGCTGGATGTCTACCTGGAGACCGAGAGTCACGATGACAGTGTAGAGGGCCCCAAGGAATTTCCCCAGGAGAAGATGTGCCTGCGGCTTTTTAGGTGAGTGACTCCTCATGAGGACGTGGATTGAGACCAGTCATTGGACCGTGCCTGGCACAGAGGGTGTCTTTTCCGTTCATAGCAGAAAACTCTGCTGCCATGTTTGTAACACTCTTGCCACCCAGGGGACCTTCCCTGGCGAAAGAAGGTCTTCACCTAAACATCGTTCAATATTTCCAGGAAGAACTTGTTTCTTACTTCCTAAGACTTTCTGTAGCACACACACACACATGCACGCACGCACGCACGCACGCACGCACGCACGCACCCCCAGAAGGCCACCCAACCAAAGCCATGCTAAAAGCTTTGGCTGAACTTTGAGTGTTTTCTGTGGGAAATAGCAGGACCTGCTTACTTTTGATATCCAGTGAGCACCTAAGAAGGTGTACCGCATAATCTCTAGTGAGTTTGCTGCCCTTTCTGAGATCTTTGCGTGCTCTTCTCTTGGTGAGACTCAAGACAGTGGGCAAGCAGGCAGCAGAGGGAAAAAAGCCCTTCTAGAAGGCAGAGCAGTCCATTGTTCCTAGCACTGAGCCCTGGTCCTAGGGCTGAAGGAGGGGAGTTAGTCTTTCTATAGAGCCCAGGGTGACTCGGATCATTTGTGTGAAGTTTCCAGATGATTTCTGTTCCAAGTTAGGGGTGCACAGTCTGTTAGCAGGTCTTGGCAACTTGCTGCTTAGAGTGTGTGGGCTTGCTAGTTTTGAGTGTGGGACCTCAGGCTAGTTTTCCATTTCCTAATGTGTGTTTTTATTCTTTCAGAACTCTAGAGATTACTTCTAGGTCTGCCTTCTCCTTTGGACAAGGGAGTGAGGAAGGTCAGGGTGTTTGGATGATTTTCTTTTATCGTCTGTCAGGTCTGATGTCATGACTCATGCCTAAAATCTTAGCACTGGAAGCTGGAGGCAGGAGGATTACCGTGAGTTCAGCCTTGGCTACAGAACAGAAAGAACAGAAGAACTTACTTTCAGTCTTAGTCTGGAAGGGTCCAGCCTCTTCCTTCCAGTCTGGCACCTCCTCTGTCCTGGTTTATGGTGTTTGATAACAACCAGCCCAGAGTGGCTACAAGGAAGCAGAGTGCACCACCGAACGCTAGCATGAGGCTAGTTCCCTCCAGTGGGCCTGTGTGAAATCTCAGCTCTCCTCACCTCTCCATCTGCCCTAGCACATTTGCAGGATGAGAGCCACCTCACAGCCTGTGCTTATTTTCTCTTAAATGGTTCCCAGAAGACTGTTTCCTGGAGTGTTGAGCTCTGTCAGTGCTCTGGGAAGTGATAACATCATAACCGATGGATGGGGCTGCAAGGTTCTTGACCCAGAGTCCAGCTGACTACAAGTGCAGGGTGCTGGTATGAGCAGTGGGAAACCTGAGGTGCAGTTTAGACTGAGACTTCGCCACTCTGGCTGGTTGTACTCCTCTGGTTGGAGGCTCATAATGCCATAAATGATCCCAGGCTGAGACTTCAGGTCCAGCTTTCCCCTATGACATAGGGTCTCAGTACTTAATCCTCTAAGCAGCACATACTCCATGCGTTGATGGAAGGATTAAATTGAAATGGGGAATGTTACATGTCAGCACAGTGCAGGCTGGGTAAGATCTCAGCCACCAAGGTAAAAAGACTTAATACCTTCAACCCTGGTGAAAAACAAGAACTCCTCACCTCTTTCCAGTCCCTGCCATCCACTCACACATTCCCCCGATTACTTTTCTGTTGTGATAACACACGACCAAAAGCAGCCTGGGGAGGAAAGGGCTTACTTCAGTTGGAATCCTCTGAAGAGAAGGCAGGACAGAGGCTGAAGCAGAGACCATGCAGGGATGCTGCTCACCAGCTTGATAGTCCCACTTGCTTCCTACTTGATTCTGGTGTGTGTACGCTGACAAAAAGACTGTCCTGTACACATCCTTATCCTTAGACCAAGTCCTAGAGCACCACCTTCCATGACTGTCCTTACAAACAAGGAGAAGAAAGAGGAGCCTTCTTGTGACTTTTGTCCTTGTGTAGAAGTCCTCTCTGAGGCTGCTCAGACATTCACATGGAGGTTTGAACGTAGGTCTTGCTCTGCTTGGCCATGACTCAGCCTTCCTGGAGTGTACAGACTTTGGTGCCAGACCTCTGGATTTGCATCTGTTGCTTCCTGGCCATGCACTATTGTGCAAAAATTTTGCCTCCTTTGCCTGTATCTTCAGCTTTAAATGTTCTCTTCACTTCAATTATAGAAATATAGTATTTTTTGATAAAGTTATAAACAGTGATCCAAAAAATGAGAATGGTTGTGTACTGTCCCCCAGATGTCTGCTACGTTAAGGGATCTTCCAGATCCACACATTTGCAAACATATAGAGACACTTTTACAAAAATGGTGTCACATCTTAACTAGTGTGATCTGATTTTCTCACTGTGCTTTGTGCCTGAACCATGTAATTCTGACATTTCCCCCGTGACAGCTACCTGCATTCTCTTGTGAGTGAACTGTAATTTATCAGTCCAGAAGGCGTGCTATTAACTCTTCTCCTTTTCTTGCTTCTCTAGGGGGCCAAGTAGGATGAAGCCATTTAAATATAACCATCCTCAAGGATTCTTCAGCCACCGGTGACTTCCCTGGCTACCTGTCATTCTCCCATAGCCCCACCTTGGATCCTTCATCTCCGCTTTTTGCTCTGGCCACATGTAGTTATTAATATTTTCCAAAGACACCAGTAAAATTTCACCTGACCAAATGGCCTCGTTTGTAGCTACTTGGACAGTCTGGAAGAGCAAGTAGAACTGTGGCAGCATGAGAACTATTTCTGGATGTCCTGGAACTCATTCGGTAGACCAGACTGGGCTTCAAACTCAGAGATCTGCCTGCATCTGCCAGGCAAATGCTGAGATTAAAGGTGTGTGCCATCACCACCCTCCAGCTTGGGTGCACTTTTTCAAGGTCGCTGAGAAATGTCAGTTCTGGAGAGGGGCACCTGTTTGTTCACACCTGCCTGGTGTAGTTCTGCAGGGACAATGTATCCTTGTGTTTATTATTCTGGATCTCTACTTATTAGGAAGTTGCAGGAGAAACCAAAGTCAGTAGATCCGATGTTTCTCTCTCAGCCTTCATTCTTTCTGCTAGACCCTTCTTTGTCCCCTGATGGCCTAATACTTGGCAGTTGGATGTTTTCAATGCCTAACATTTCAACAACCTTACAGAGAAAACACATCACAGAGAATAATTTTAAACATACCAAGTGAGACCAGTGCTGGAGTGTCATGTGCAGAACCACTAACCAGTGATAATACCCTTCTCATAGCAAGACCAGGCTTTGGCCACACTACCCTGGACATCAGTGCTCAGAAACTAAGCAAAGTTAGGCATAATTGGCCCTTTTGGATAGGAGAGTGAGACCAAGCAGCACTTGAAGACTTTATGACAATGACTATCAAGTGTGTCTTCCAGAACTTCCTCATAGAGATAGGCCGAGTTCCACAGTGAGACCCTATCTCAAAGAACTAAAATGTTTTGACTCTAAAGGTTAGAAAAATGTTTGCTAAACTATCTCCTCTGGTCTTGGAGTGAAGCTCAGTGTAAAACACTTATCTAGGGTCTTAAGGCCTGGGGTTCAGGCCTCAGCATAAAAGAACAGCCTTCCTTGTCCTGAGTTTTCTTGGACATTTGTCTGAAAAATTCTGCTCTCTGTCCCAACCAATACTAAATTCATAATTTAGTTTAAGAAGTAGAGTACCAGGGCTGGAGAGATGGCTCATTGGTTAAAATCACTGGCTGCTCTTTCAGGGGTCCTGCCTTCAGTTCCCAGCAACCATATCTGTACTGGGATCTGATGCCCTCTTCTGGCATAAAGGCATACATGCAAATAGAGCACTTAGGTGCATAAAATAAGTAAGTCTTTAAAAAACACACAAAAAAACTAGAATACAGGGCCGAGAATGTAGTTCAGTGGTAGAGCTCATGCAAAGCTCTGTGTCCTTGCTCAGCACCAAAAAATAAGGAAAGAGCCAGGATATAAAAATAGAAAAATATTTAAGAATTATAGAGGGTCACACCTTTAATTCAAGTACTCAGGAGGCAAAAGCAGGTGGATCTCTGAGTTCAAGGCTACTACATTGTGAGTTCCAGGATAGCCAGGGTTGTATAGAGAGACCCTGTCTCCAAAAATAAAAACAAGCCAAAAATTAAGAATTATTCTGTGGCTGTAGGCTAGGGATGTACTTTAGTTATAGAGTGTTTACCTAGAGTTCCTGAAGCCTTGGGTTTCATTCCCAACAACACATAAACCAGTGGTAGTGGTGTATGCCTATAATTCCAGCAGGAGATGGAGTCAGTAGGGTCATTAATTCAAGACCACTCTCTGCTGCTTGGGAAGTTTGAGGCCAGTTGGGCTACCTAACACATCTCAACAATAATAATAGCTCTTATTGTTGGAAGTATAATCTAGTTTGCTAATTCAGAGACAAATTAATTGGACCTTTTATTATAGTTCCAGTCAAGATTTATCAAGCTCTTCTTGCCGATAAAAAAATGTAATCCAGCACTTTGCAAGCACATCTACTCTAAGATTATCCTAGACACCGCTTTTTTTGTTCTTTCAGTGAGCATCTCAAAGATAAAGATTTTGAGGAATGCACTCCTTTAATCTCAGCACTTGGCAGGCAGAGGCAGGTGGATCTGTGAGTTTGAGGCAGCTTGGTCTAAGGAGCTAGTTCCAGGACAGCCAGGGCTACACAGAGGAACCCTGTCTTGTGGGGGAAAGGGGGAAGGAGGAGGAGGAGAAAGATAAAGATATTGGGAGCTTGGGACTGGAAATGTGGCTCAGGGGTTAAGAGCATATACTGCTCTTACAGAGGCCCCCAGGTTTGGTTCCCAGCATCACTGTCAGGTTCTTACAACCCCCTGTAACTCTAGCTTCAGGGGATCCCATTGAGTCTGGCCTCCACGCACTGGAACTCATGCACATACTGTCACCACCACCCTACACATACTTGAAGGTAAAAGATAAAGAGCTGGGAGACTCCAAAACCTGTCAAGGTTTTCACCCCAGCAGGAGGAGAATGGTACCTTAGGGTAGCCTTGAATGTCTAGCACCTCTCAACACCTCCACCCTACACTGCCTTCTTCCTCTGACTACCAGAAGAAGACACTCTTCAGCCAAAGGCCCTCAAACTACGCAGGATTTCCCTGTCTACAAGCTGATCCCAAAAGCACTCTCCCAAGCCTTACTCCTTAATCCTCTGACTCAGCTGACCCAAGATTAGCCGAGGAAGTATATTTTTAATGAGCTCCCCAAATCCATTTTGACCTAGCCTTTCTTTGGAGGCTTTGTACTTCCCTCCCTTCCCTCTTCTTGGCGAACCAGGTTTTCTAGGCAGCTCCTCCTCTGCTGTTTTATGCAGAGTGAGCATCTCCGTGCATTTTTTCCTGACCTGGTTGCCTGGGACTTTGTCCCTGCTGGCATCTTCTTGGTCTGGCTACTCTTGGGCCTGTATCTCACTGCCTGTGCTGAATAAGATTAAAATGGTCTAAAAATAGTTTCTTTAATGGCCCCTGCATTGCAGCCACCACTTTTGGTCCTGTCTGGAAGGCAGCCAAACTGACTCAGCACAAAAGCTCACCTCTAGAGAAAAGCAGGGGCTGGGTTGCAAAGTCTGCTGGAGAGTGCTGGGAGGGGCTCTGCTCGCTAGATACAGCTCGTCCCCACCAAAAAGGTTTTTTTCTTCCAAAGAGCAGGCAGAACAAAGGAATCACTTGGTAGTAAAACAGATTCAAGATAATCAGCCCCTTCAAAGTGCTTAGTAGAGCCATCCATGTCTAGAGTATGCAGATAGAGAAAGGCATCTGGATTTATCCATAGTCTGCAGTTTCTGAGCTAGGGTACACCCCACGCTGCAGCCCCTGCCAGCACTTGGTCTGCACCAGGAAACCCCATCTATGTTCCTTGCCTCTTGTTATTGCAATGCCAGGGATCCAATCATACAGGGTGTCGTGCTTACTGGGCAAGTACCACTGAGGGCACCCCTCAGCCCATCTGTCATTGCTGGGGTGATATCCATGACCAAAAGCAAGTTGGGGAGAAAAGGATTTATTTGGCATACACTTTCGTATCGGTGTACCTCATTGAAGGAAGCTAGGACAGGACCTCAAACAGCTGGAACTCAAAGGCAGGAGTTGAAGCAGAGGCCATGGAGGGGTGCTGCTTATTAGCTTGCTCCTTGTGGCTTGCTTAGGCCAATTTCTTATAGACCCCAGAACCACCAGCCCAGGAGTGACCCCCCCCCCCTTGAATGCTCTGGACCTACCCACATAAGTCACTAATTAAGTAAGATGCCCTACAGGCTTTCCTGTGTACAACTCAGTCTCACAGAGGCATTTTCTCAATGAAATGCTCCCTCCTCTCAAAGGACTGCAGCTTGTGTCAAGTTAATATAAAAACTAGCGAGGGGTACCAACCTTGTCTTTCTAAAGCTGGCCTATACTCACTCTCTCTTCTTGAACTCGCTATAGCTGAGGATGACCTTGAGCTCCTGATCCCCACCTCCACCTCCTAAATACTGGGATTCTAGGCAGGCATTCGCTGCCACACCCAGCTTCTCCCTTACTTTCTGCATAGCCTGCACTTTGCTGTTTTCCCTGCAAGCCCAAATGACCTTTGCCATTTTAAGGGCGTTCTTACTGAGTATGCCACTGAAACAAAACTAGAAAACCCCTCTCCAGAGAAGGCGCAGTTGCCATGCTCCAGAGGAGCTCTGCCCTGTTCATGGGTTCAGCAGCCTCAGACCAGAGCAGACATTAAGCTTTTACTTCAGCTAAGGCCCTGAGCTAATCATAATTTCACATTTCTAGTCTATTTAATTGCAACAGGCTGCCAGTATACATGTATTCCATGTTTGTCATGGACGGGGTGGGTTGAGATAGTCTCACTGTGTAGCTTCTACTGGCCTTGAACTGAAGATTCTCCTGCCTTGGTTCATAGTCCTAGCCAAGGATGCACCACACACACATACATACATACATACATACATACATACATACATACATACACATGTGCACATACACAGGCACATATACATACACATGCACACATATACACACACATACACATGCGCACATACAAACACATATGCACACAGGCATATATACACACAAGCACACATACACACACACATAAATATTTGTTGCTTTGTATTTGTGTAAGATGGTCTCTGCAAACCTGGGTTGCTTGGAACTTGCTATGTAAACTAGACTGGCCTTGAACTCACAGAAATCTTCCTGCCTTTGCCTACCCTGGGAATAAAGGTATGTGCCATGTTGCCCTCCCCCCCAATCTACTTTTAGTACCACACCCAGCATCTAGACTGTAAAGGGGAGAGGTTCTTGCCTCTGTCTTGGGGGTTCTGCCTTGAGAAGAGGCCTGTAGGTGAAGCAAGCCTGCTGGATGCCCTGTCCCTCTGGCAGGAAGCCCTGTTCTCTGGCCTGGTGTATGATCTGTATATATATATATATATATATATATATTTATTTTTGGTCTGTGATAACCAGTCATCACAGACTTGGCAATTTAACACATATGTATTCCTTTACAAGTTGTATATAATAAATCTAAAGTTACAATTACTGGGATTACTGGGCTAAAGTTAAAAAAAAAAAAAAAGTCTTGACAGGATCAGTCCCCTCTAGAGACTCTAAGGAGAATGTTTCTGTGCATTGCTCAGCATCTATAATTACCCTGTTGACCTTGCCAATGGCCCAGACCTCCATCTTCCAAGAGTATCTTTCCAGTTGTACCCCTCATGATAGCACCTTTTTCTCTGCTTTAGTTCTCTGGCCCACCAGATAATCCAGGGATCTCCACATCTGAAGACCCTTATCCTCATCATTCTTGCAAAGTCCTTTTCTGGTGACTAGGACTTTCATATCTTTGGGGAACCATTATTTAGTTCATTACACAGTCTGGGAGTGGAGATGTATTACTCTCAAATAAGAAAGGCTCCTGGAACAGCTCATGTAACAGTTGTGTGCTGCTTTGTTATTGTCCTTAGGGGTTCTCACATGCATCGTATGTGTGTGGAGGCCAGGGGATGACGTATAGGACATTAGTTCTCCTTCCCCATGTGGGTCCCAGGGATTGAACTCAGGTTGTCCAGCTTGGCAACATGTGCCTTTACCTGCAGAGCCATATTGATGGCCACTCCTAAGAGTTTCTATGAGTTTAGTTCATATATCTGTGTCATTGATCCAATGAGAACTTTTACATGATGTGAGGTTGAGTCCAACTTAATTTTCTACATATGGATATCCAATTGTCTCAGAAACCAGAAGAAATATATTATTTTTTCCATATTAAATTATCTTGGCAATCTTGTCAAATTGGTTGATCTCCTCGGTATGGTGGTGTATGTTAATTCTCTCACCCAGGAGGCTGAGGTAGGAGTATTGCTGAGAGGTCAAGGCCAGCCTGGGCTACATGGGAAATACAAAGATAGCCAGGAATTCCTAGCAAGATCGTGCCACAGTGAAAACAATGAATTGAGCATAGATGTAAGAGTCTATTTCTGGACCCTGAGTTCCATGGATAGATCTGTCTTTATGTTTTATTCCTGCAACTGTGTGGCCTGTCTGCAGAAATTAGAAAACACAAGTGTTCCAGCTCTGTTCTTTTGTATTATTTGGTAATTTGGGACCCTGTGCAGAATCATATAAGTTTGTGAATCAGTTTTTTCACTTACGAAAAAGAAAAAATGATAAGCAATAACATTTTGATTACTGGTGTTGAATTTGTGTGTGTGCATGCACGTGCAGTTTGTTCTTTCCCTCCAACTTGTGAGTCCTGAGGATGGAACTCAGGCCATTCAGGCTTGGCTGTGCATGCCTTTACCTACTAAACCATCTTATTGATCCAGACATGAGCATTTTTATAGGGACGATAGTGAGCCTGTAAACAGTATAAAGAGCAGGGTGTGTGGGCCACACTGAGACTCCAGCACTTGGAAAACAGGCAGAAGGAATAAAAGGTCATCTTAGTCTACGTAGTATGTTTGAGGCCAAACTGCTATATGAGACCCTGTCTCAAGAAAGTAAAATCAAGTGGTAAGTGTTGCAATACACAAGTAAAGGATGTCTTTCAGCTTAGATGGATTCCTTTTTTGAGGCTGAAGCTCACTGCATGGGCTGGGTTAGCCTCACATTCACATTGATCTACTGCCTTTGCAAGCGGCTCTTTTAATGCTATTATAAAGTATTTTTTCGATTCTCTGTTCAGCCAGCTCTTTAATCTTAGCACTCAGAAGGCAGATGGATGCAGTGGATCTTTATGAGTTCAAGGCCAGCCAAACCAGCTAGGGTTACAGGTGAGACCCTATCCAAAAACAAACAACTTCTGTTCAGATTGTTTATTGCTTTGTGTCCAATATTGAGTGTGTTGTGTTCACACAAAATAGACTCAGTTGTCCTTTTAATTTTTTTCAGACAGGTTCTCACCTTTTCCAGGCTGGCTGTCTCCAACTTTTTTAAAAAATTATTTTTGTTTTATGTATGTGAATGTTCTATCTACGTGTGTGTCGGTGCACAGCCGGTGTGCCTAGTGCCTATGAAGGCCAGAAGAAGGCATCAGATCCTCTGGAACTGGAGCTATATACAGACAGCTGTAAGCCACCTTGTGGGTGCTGGGAACAGAACCTGAGTCCCACTGAACTTCTCTTCAGCCCCCTCTAACTTCTTATGTAGTGCTAGGATATCTTGAATTTCTAAGCCTCCCACCTTACACTTCTTGAATGCTGGGATCACAGGTGTTACACACCCCCAGTTTACATATATGTTCTTGGTATGCTGACTTGTACCATGAAGCTTTGCTGAATATAATTTTTTTAAGTCTAATAATTTTTTTTTTAATTCTAGAGTTGAATCCTGGTTTAATCACTTACCAGTGGTGTTGCAATATTCTGAAAAATCTCTTACATCCCAAGAGACTGGAACGTTCACAGCATTTCACAGTTTATAACATACCTTGGGGTCACTTAAGGCTTGGTTAAATGGGACTTATCACTTCGAGGATTTGACCTTTTATTTCCTTCCTTACTTAATACAACACCGATCCATTATTGGTGACTCAGGAGTTAATCACTAGTTCATTTAATCCATAAACCAGCCGGATGGCTTTGGGCTCCCACCTCATTGATTCCTCAGGGTTTATTCACCTTGAAAAATTGTACTAAGGATATAGTTCCATTGGTAGAGAGCACCAGCCCTGGATTTGATCCTGGGAACTACATAAACCGGGGGTGGTGGTAAACACCTGTAACCCCAGGGACATTAAGGAAGAAATATTAGGATTTAGTGTCATTCTTTACATAGTAAATTAGAAGGTACAGGAGACCCTGTCTCAAAAGAGCGATACCCACACAAACTACAGAAAATTTATGTAATCTCATGGTTGCCTCTTAGCATATTTATCATCATGATAAGATGGAGTATTCACACACTGTGACATGTTTAGGCAAGCCACACAGGAGAGTCAGGTGAGGTGACACATGCCTATAATAATGGCACTCGGAAGGCTGAGGCAAGAGGATTGCAAGAATTGATTTTATGTTTTGCCTTTCAGATCTCCACTTCCTGTTGAGGTGTGGCCGTGTGGTAGGGCATATGGATGTCTCCAGGGCAGGCAGCTCAAACAATTAATGCTCTGTTTTCAGAATCCTTGGCTATGTTGATAAGTGTTGTCAAGGACCATGGCACATACCTGTAACTCTAGCCCTCAGGAGATGGAAGCAGGAACTCACTGTCATCCAGGAACATATCAAGTTAGAGGTAACCCTAGGATACATGAGACTGGGCCAAAAATGATATTTTGTTATTAAAGGGGATCACCCCAAACTTCCTTGGCATTCTTTTAATAATCCAATCTTTGTGACAGATGGCAGTGGGTGCCAAAGATGGCCTGTGGAGACTAGCCTGGAGTGCTGAGCAGAACTTTGGGTATGAGAGGGGATACTTGCTCAGTCCCTGAGGTGTCACCGTTTGGTTTCTCCCATAGCAACTACCCCTTTAGTCAGCAAACCTTTCTGTTTGTAAAACTGTGTTAACCCAAAGGTGGGATTTATCACATCAAGGAATGGCCACCAGCTGTGGATTGATTGGGTCATGAGGAAATGCACCATGGCTTTCTAGATACTCTGCCTCTGTCCATTTCAACCTTTCTCAGACTCTTACCACAGGTCTGGAAACATGGCTGCCCACAGCTCCTGACTCAATCTCACTACCAGCCACTCTGGTGCCAAGTTTAAAATCCCAGAAAAGAGCTTCATTGGCCATTCTGGATCAATCGTCAAAGTGACCAGAGGCAGGAAAATTAGAAACATGATAGCTGAGAGCCATCTGGCTGGGGGCGGGGTGAGCAGAGGTGTTGAGCAAGCAGAATAAGGGGACATGCCAACCTCGCCAAGGATTTCACAGTGAGGGTGCTACAGAACTCTGTAGGAAGACCATAGCTTTCAAAATTACTTCCGAGCCAGGCATAATGGTGCATCAGGTAACCCTGAGCATTTAAACAAGGCACTGTTTAAAAATAAAAATATAAAAGGGTAGGAGTCAAATACTCAAAGAGTAAAATCCACATTCAGAGAAGCCCATTGGATGTAAATTGGGTGATTACTGTAGTCTTCACCACAGATGAATTACCCATGCATGGCCTCTTATACAGAACGTATTTCTCAACTAAGATGCAGAGTCTATAGACTATTCAATATCCTCCTGGGGCTCACTGTTCCCAGAAATCCCAGCATCAGTGTTCATTAGGGTAAACTAAGGGTTGGCAAAGCGTGTACTTTCCCTATGCCTCCCTCTCAGATTGTGATGTCAGCAGTGTGGAGTTAGGAGTCTGTGGCATCCCAAGTCACACTGGTGAAGACGATCCATAGGCCATACTGAGGAACAAGGCCCCAGGCCACTGGCTCAGATCTAATATGAGATATAAACCTCCTGTCCCTGCCCTAGCCTTCCCAGGGGAAGAGAAGAAATAAGAACAGCCACAATCTTATTTTAGAAGCACTTGGTTTTATTGCGTGGAAGCAATTGAAAGTGGAAAGTGCACCCTGGCGTGATTCAGCGGCCAGTGCCCTGCTTCACCTGCTGCAGCTCTTCCAGGAGAGAGTGCTGGGGGGAAGGCCTGACCACTCCTTTGGAAAACAGGAAGGCATTCGGGAATAGGTTACGACATTTCAAGCATAATGCATTTCTAACTGCTCATTCATTATTGCGGTCACCTGTCAGTTGAACATACAGGAAATAAATGCACTTATTTGGAAAGGCCGGGGCAGTTTTTAGTCAAGTGGTTTTCAGTTAGCATTCAGCATACATCACGTTCGGCTACAGTAAGCTATCATAATTGTCCATCACCTGGGTGGGCTTGGGGCATGGGGGGGCCAGGGCTCAGGGTATCTCCTCTTGCTAATGTAATCCTAATAGGAATTCCTGTTTGGTAAGTGCAGGCCCATCATCTAAACAGTGTTTCTTCTTACAGAAAGGAAAAGGAAGAGATACAGTTTATTACACTGACCCTTGAGTACCGGGACCCTCCTGAGTTTCTTTGGCTATTCTGGATGTTCCTCCGCCCTGCCTCACTTCTCCCCCTTGGTGGTCTTGTCCTCTGTGGCCTTCGCTGGGGGCTGGCTATCTTTCTGGTCTGTGCTGGAGGATTTTTCAGCCTTTTCCGTCTTGGGTTTGCTGGGCTCTTTGGAAAGGCTCTTGTCATCCTCCCTGGCCTCCGTCTTGGGCTTCTCTTCCGGCTTCTTGGACTCTGTGACCCTCTCGCCCTTGCTGTCTTTCTTCTCTGGTGCCGCCGCCTCTTCTTTCTGTGGCTTGTCCTTCTCTGCTGGCTTGCCAGGCTCCTTGGCTTTGGTGTCATCTGCTTCTGTCTTGGTCATCTCTGCTTTTTCTTTGGGTTTGGCCTCTTCCCTCACCTCCGTCTTGGCAGGAGTCTCCTTCTCTGGGGTCACTGCTTTCTTCTTATCTCCAGACTCTTCCTTCTTGGCTTCTGTTGTTGAATCCTTGGGCTTTTCTACAGGGGTTTCCTTCTCTTCCACCTTGGGCTTTGAGGCCTCCTTGGGTGGTTCATCTTTCTTGCTGGCTTTCTCTTCCATTTTTGGTGTAGTGGGGGTCTTCTCTTCCTCTACTTTCTTTGGGGGCTCTTTGGCTTTCACACCCTCCTTCACAGGGGACTTTGCTTCTTCCTTCTTGGGAGCTTCCTTCTCAGAAGCCTTGGCATCTTCCTTCTCTGGGGACCTGACCTCCCCCTTGGCAGGACTTTTGGCCTGCTCAGGAGATTTGATGTCTGCAGGGCGCTTTGCTTCCTCTTTCACTAGAGTCTTGGCTTCTGGAGATTTCACATCTAGTGTCGTGGCCTTCTCGGGAGACTTTGATTCCTCCTTCACCGGGCTCTTAGCCTTGTCAGGGGATTTCACCTCAGCTGGAGTCTTGCCCTCTTCCTTCACAGGGGATTTGATCTTCTCGGGAGACTTGACCTCTGCTGGTGATTTTACCTCTTCCTTCTCTGGAGACTTGGCTTGGGCTGGAGATGTTGCTTCTTCTTTGACTGGGGACTTGGCCTTCTCTGGAGATTTTACCTCAGCTGGTGATTTGGCCACAGTTGGGGACTTGGCCTCAGCTGGAGATTTTACCTCAGCTGGTGATTTGGCCACAGTTGGGGACTTGGCCTCAGCTGGAGATTTTACCTCAGCTGGTGATTTGGCCACAGTTGGGGACTTGGCCTCAGCTGGAGATTTTACCTCAGTTGGTGACTTGGTCACAGTTGGGGACTTGGCCTCAGCTGGAGATTTTACCTCAGCTGGAGATTTTACCTCAGCTGGGGACTTGGCCACAGTTGGGGATTTGGCCTCAGCTGGAGATTTTACCTCAGCTGGAGATTTTACCTCAGTTGGTGACTTGGTCACAGTTGGGGACTTGGCCTCAGCTGGAGATTTTACCTCAGCTGGAGATTTTACCTCAGCTGGAGATTTTACCTCAGTTGGTGACTTGGTCACAGTTGGGGACTTGGCCTCAGCTGGAGATTTTACCTCAGCTGGGGACTTGGCCACAGTTGGGGACTTGGCCTCAGCTGGAGATTTTACCTCAGGTGGGGACTTGGCCACAGTTGGGGACTTGGCCTCAGCTGGAGATTTTACCTCAGCTGGAGATTTTACCTCAGGTGGGGACTTGGCCTCTTCCTTCACTGGAGACTTAGTTTCCTTTTCTGGAGATGTGGCCTCTTCTACAGGGGGAGATGTTACTTCTCCCTCTTGGGTCTCCTCTTCTTCCTCCTCCTCTTTGGCCTCTTTTTCCTCCTCTTCCGTCACTTCTTCAGTCACCTGGATCTCCTCTGTCTGCTCCTCCACAATCACCGTTTCCTTCTCTGATTTTTCTACCACTTTTAGCTTCTCTTCACTCTTGACTTTTATGTGAGTGGATGTGGAGGGAATTCTTGGGAGTCCCTCAGTAAGAGAGAAGGGACTTGGACCAAAGCCAATCCGACACTCTTCACCTTCCAGGAGCTTTCTGCAGGATGAATAATGAGACACACTATTAACTCAGGGCAGATTTGCAGGTTCGGAATCTTTCTTGGTTTTCTGGAAGCTCCACTGCATTCAGTGAATGAATGGCAGAAATGTCATTTTCTTCCCCCTTTTCTTCTTTCCTTCCTCTCTCCCATCTCTTGCTCTCTTTACCTATTTTTTCTGGTGCTGAGGACTGAGTCATGCTAAGCACACACTCTCCACTGAGTCACAGCCTCAGCAGGAAGCACTTTGAGAATGGAGAAAGTTGCTTAACGGAAGTGTTGCAGTGACCACCCAGAGCCTGACCCTTAGGGGGCTCCACTCTGCTGTTTATGGGGAGGAGACCTCTCCCTAAAGAACGGCCCTCAAGAGAAAATTCCTATTGGTAAAACTTACTCTTATTGTCTCTTAACTAAAACCTAATTCAAGAGAAAGCTGGAGGGCTGCAGGTATGGCTTGGTGGCATATTGATGGTCCAGTATGTATGAGGTCCTGAGCTTGGAAAAAGAGAGTCGTGACTACTAACCTCTACATGCACACTATGCACATTCCTTCCCATGGCTGAAAAGAAGCTGGGGACAAGTGAGCCCATACTTATAAATTTAGTTTGAGAGACTTTGGAGCAGGTCTCTTTGGAATTTCTCCTCTCCATTCACCAGGTGGTGACCTTAGCCAAGCTGCCCAGACCCTTTCTTAAATATTTTTTTTAACTTAAAAGTTTTTTTTTAATTATTTTTTATTTTTTACATACCAACCGTCCCCCTTCCCTCCATTCCCCTCCTCCCACTATCCCCCCACCCCAGCTTTCCCCCACTCCACCCAAACTTCAACTCCTCAAATAGGATAACATCTCCATGGGGAGTCAACAAAATCTGGGATATCACGTTGAGGCAAGACCGAGCTGCTCCCCTCTGCATCAAAACTGAGCAAGGTATCCGTCTATAAGAAATGAGTTCCAAAAAGCCAGCTCATGCACCAGGGATAAATCCTGGTCCCACTGCCAGAGGCCCCACAAACTGTCCAAGCCACACAATTGTCATCCTCATTCAGAGGGCCTAGTTCAGTCCCATGCAGCTGTCTGTCAGGCCCCAGTGAGCTCCCAGTAACTCAGGTCAGCTGTCTCTGTGGGTTTCCCCATTGTGATCTTGACCCCTTTGCTCATATAATCCCTCCTTCCTCTCCTCAACTGGACTCCAGGCCCTCTGCCCAGAGCTTAGCTGTGGATCTCTGCATCTGCTTCCATCAGTTGCTGAATGAAGGTTCTATGATGACAATTAGGCTACCAAGACTCCTAAGACCTCACTTTCCTCATTGGTAGAGAGATGACCGCCAGAGTCCTTACCCCAGAGGGCTTTTTCTGTGAGATAATGAATACTAAGGGCTTGTCAGAGGGCCTGCTTAGAGAAGGATGGACACTTTTCACTAGAACCATGTTTTCCAAACATAACAGCTGACAAATTACCCTGCTAAACTACAGATCTCAATCCAGCAGCCTGAGGCAGAGCCTGGGCCTGTGTTTCTACCTTAGGGATCACTCTGATTCCTAGAAAATGCACTGTACTGAGGAGCAAGATCAGACCAGAGCCAGGAGGTAGAGAGCCAAGGTCACCAACAAGAAGAGACCTTCATGGTGTCAGCCTTGCTAGACTGGGAGGGCTCATCCTTGGGGACTGGTCTTTTCATGGCTACCACTCTATAAGCAAGCAGTGTGACGGTCCAGAGGAACCTATGTCAGCTGGATTTCCCTGGGAGTAAGACTGAGCCTCCCAATAACCCACGGTATGCATGCTGCTTCCGTCAAGGAATGAAGGCCTGGTGAGCTAAGGATGGGCTTATAATGGTCCCCAACTACTTAAGCAAGCACTTCCTTTCCTCCAAAGCAAGTCTCTGACTAGCTAGCTGGGCTTGGGGTAGAGAAAGGACTCTAAGTCACATTCAGAAAGAAAACAATTCACTCTTGAACCAATGAGGTAGCCCAGGGGTAAGCACACCTACCACCTCATCCAAGGACTTGGTTTGATACCCAGGACCCAGATGATGGAAGCAAAAACCCAAAAAACAAAACAAAAAAAACCCTCCCAGCCTTCTGACTTCCACATGTGTGTGCATACAAACACCCCCCCCCTCTCTCCTCCATGTATGTGCATGCAGCCATACACACATAAATAAATAAATAAAATATAACTGAAACATTTAAGATTTCTGCCTCTTGGAAAGTAGAATAGTTGTGAGAGCTGAGGGCAGAGGGCAGTGAGGAGTCCTGTAAGGGGCATGAAGCTTGAGTTTGTAATGGTAAAAATGGTTCTGCAAGTGGATGGAGCTAAGTGCTCCATCTGCAAACATACTTAACACCACTGAACTGTTGGTTCAAAAGGGTTAGATGGCAAACTTTAAGATAGGGATTTTAAAACACTTTTTTCTTACTTCATTGTGTGTGGGTGTGGGTACATGTATACATGCCCTGTTATGGACAGCTTTCTGAAATCTTTTTTTTTTTTCTTATCATTTTTAACTTAATTTCAAAGGTTTTTTTTCATCAACCACAGTCCCCTTTCCCTCTCCTCCTCCCAATCAGTTCTCTTTCCACAGTAGCTTCTAGTGATCAAACTTAGACCCTCAGACTTATATAGCAAGTGCCTTTACCCACTGAACCATCCTACCCATCACATATCATTAAAATAGTATAGTTAGGATTGGAGGGACCTGAGCTCTGACAGGTTTAGGTTCACAACTGACATACTTTGGGCTGGTAGCACGTGGGTAGCAATGCCTGCTGCACAAGCCTGGATCCAACCCTCTGGCCCCCACACATGCTCCACAGTACATGCACACACACAAATTAAAAAAAAACAAAAATAAATAGAAATGCATTTGTTTTAGGTAGGCTGTGGTGGTGCACAGCTTTAATCCCAACATTTGGGAGGCAGAGGTAGGTGGGCCTCCATGAGCTCCATGTAGAGTAGAGCAGCCTGGCCTACATAGGGAGTTCAAGACTAGACATGGCTACGTAATAAGACATTTCACAAAACAAAACAAGACAAAATAAAAACCAAAAAAACTTTGGTCTCTAAAAAGTAGCAGGCTATCTAAACACAATTTGAAACTGAAGGTTTAGTATTTCATGGGAACACGGGGTTCTTTGCAGCCTCAAAGTTCTGAGAACACAGGGCTCTATGCTGCCTCAAGGCTCTACAACTGTGGGGCTCTATACCACTCAAGGCTCCTGGGCCATCTCACCTGTAAGCAGCAATCTCAATATCCAGGGCCATCTTGACATTGAGCAGGTCCTGGTACTCTCGGAGCTGGGCCGCCATCTCCCATTTGGTGTTTCTCAGCTCATTGTCCAGCTGCTGAATAGCATCCTGGGGATGAGAGATGAGGCAAGTCATCTGTTGGCTGGTACCTAGACCTCAGTTCTAAGTAGGCAGGGGTCACCCTGCTCAGCCACCTGGCTGGGGACAAAGCCCTACAAAACTGCAAGCTGCTCATGTATAGACATGAAAAAATGTGGATCAAAAATCTCAGCCAGAGGTAAGATCTGGAATGAGATACAACAGACATAGGCTCAGTAAGGTGATGGGTGAATTTTTAGATGTCTTAGAAAGTGCTCCACGAAAGGTAGAACACTTGAGTAGCATCCTGCACAGGATCCTGGGGAGGAAGCAGCCTTAGCTACTTTGTCTTCTTTCCAAAAGTGCCTGCAAGTGTCAATTCTTGGCGAGTGTCTGCTCTTTGATTACCTGACAAGCGAGAGGGACCACAGAAGCATATTGAATAGAGATGGAACTTCTCCCCACTGGAGCTTAGAGCGAACCTTTACAACCACCCTTTACCTTCTACATTGTTTCTCTGTTCCCAATGTCTCTGTAGTCATCACATTTACTTGTTCATCCAGGTCTAAGAAAGTGACAGTTTTCTCCCAAGATTGTTTTTACTCAAAGAAATCGGCCAAAGCTGCCCTGGTCCACATCCACAGGCACTGAAGACTTGTAATGGAATACCTACTCTCACCAAGAGTATGCTGAGCATTTATATTTAAGTAGTAAATTATGTATTAGTTGTAGGAGGGAGCCCAGGACCTCATGCACCCTAGGAAGGTGAGAACCCTGCCATTGAGCTATCTATACCTCCGCATTGGTGACCTTCACAGCTCTGCAACACAGTGGCTTTTGTTCTAGTGTTTCCCTTTCACTTCAGGGAAGGAATTTTAATTCAGATAACTCTCTGACTCAGAAACCAGGGTCCTTCTCTAAGGAAGAAAATGGCTCCCCCTCCCGCTGCTCACCTGGTAGGATGCTATGTCTGCTTGATGACGATCTTCCAGCTCAGAGCGCTGCCTCTCCAGTGAATCCTTGGTGCTTTTCAGTGCCTCCAGCTCTGTAGTCCTGGCCTGTAGCTGCCTCCGGTACTCAGTTATCTCCTCCTGGGCTGAGCGCATAGCATCTGTATTCACCTTGGCTGCCTCTGACAGTCGGTCCAATCTCACTGAATAGGGGAGGAACCGGGGCACAGGATTAGGTACACCTGAACTTGGGTTCCAATGCTCAGATTTGGAAGGTGACACACATGGGTTAAAGATGTGCCATCTGTTAACCCATCTCATCCTATAACAGTCAAGTAGCTTTTGTCCAAAGCCACGCAGCTAGTGAGTGGCAGGCAAGATTCAAATATAGTCTTTTAGGCTCTGAAAAACAGCCAAATATCTCTCTCAACTCAATCCATTTAGGAGAAAGGAAGGCCCTGTTCCTGTTCCAGTGCCTGGCGGAGCTCCTTAACTGGCTGGCGTACTAAGGGGTTCAGGAGAGAAATCTTTCATGAGACCTAAGGCTCAGCTTGGGTCTGCAGGCTTGTGGAAGAAGTAGATACTCCTGTGATCTCACTAGGCATACAAGCTGTGGAAACGATCAGTTATAATGTAGCCATGGTAACTTCCTTGCAGATTTCTGCAGAGCCCAAGGTCACAGGGGAGCCCAAGGCCTGTGTACCAACCCTTTGTCTGTTCCTCTATCTGACTTCATTCTCTAGTACAACAGCTCCTGAGCCAATGGAAGCCATTTGTTGGCCTCTGCTACCAACTGGCTCCTGGTTCTCAGACCTTCCAGTGGAAATCAGAAATTGCTCTTAATCTCCAGAAAGGGCACATCCCACATCCAAGAGTTGATCCTGGTGGAAAAAAAGAGGACAGCTGGTGGGGACATATATCCTTGGATGCTCTGATTGGGTGAAGGGCAAACCTAAAAGAAGAGAAGAGTTCCCCTCGGGGAGGAGCCTTGCTGCAGAGATGGGGGAAGGGACAGTCCACAGCCACTGCAAAGGCTGGAGCGTGAAAGAGGGGAATTCCAAACATCCAAATCCCAGTATTCCGGGCTTTCTCTAGTGTTAGCAAACTTAAAGACCACCCAAGTGAGGCTTCTCAGCTAATATGAGAAAATACCTGAGCTCTGCACTCTCCTCCAGGACAATGCACAGGTTTATAGACCATGTCAGGAAACCCAGTTACTCCATGTCCCCAAAAGAAACAAGAACCAGAGAGGGCCAATGTTGGTCAAGGTCACCCTGTAGCTATTGGGCAGTGCTGACTCAGAACTCCTGAAAGTTGGGGGGGGGGTGATGGGAGGTCCTAGCTTTTGAGAGGAGGCGTGGTATATTAAAGACAGCTACTTGCAGTCATGAGGTCCATGTGCCGGTTCCATCCTGGCTAGAAAGAGCGTGAAAATGGAAGGCTCCTTTCACCTTACACAGCAGAATTACCAAAGTGGGGACATTATGTACTGAGCCAGTAGTAGTGAGAAGGACGGGAGGTGTCAGCAGAATACTTCTGTTTCACCCTCTGCACAGGGTGGGAGGAAGGGTGGGCAGAGTTGCAAGTGAGTGCTGAATACCCTGGGTCTAGATAGGGCTTGTTCTGTTCGAAAGGGTGACTGATCTGAAACTGGGGTCCGCCAACACTGTGAGGAGCAGAGGGGTTGGCCCCGGCGTTTAAGTACAAACATAAATAAGTGGAAGGCGGCAAATAAAGGAAAATCCATGGTTGGGACGCCCTAAGGGAGGGGCAGAATAAAACTGCTACTTTATGAGGTGGCATGCACTTTGCAAAGGGTTCAGCTATTTCCAGGTGGACTCTTCTAGACCTCTTTGGTGAACCCATCGGCTGCTCACTGCCCCACCAGGAGGGGGCGACCCCTTCCCACCCCGTGCTCCCGCGCACCTCGGAACCACTCCTCCGACTGCAGCGTGCTCTGCACCGCATGGCCTTCGAGCTGCGCGCGGATCTCCCGCAGCGCCGACGTCACGTCGCACTTGAGGGCATCGCGGGCCTCAGCATGAGCCTGCGCTTGCGCGGCACCGCAGCCCTGGATCTGACCGAGCAGCTCGCCCACCTCCTCCTGGTGGTGGCGCCGCAGGTAGCCGCACTCCTCCTGCAGCGCCTGCGCCTTCTTCTGCAGCTCCACGCGCGCCGCCTCCGCCTCCTGCGCGAAGCGCGCCAGAGCGCGCGCCGCCGCCTCCGCCTCCTCGCGCTGCCGGGCCTCTTCGTCCAGCCGCTGTCGCACGTGCGCGATGTCCTCCAGCAGGTGCTCCTGCTCCAGGCGCAGCTGGCCGCGCGCCGCCCCCAGGCGCAGCACGGCGCCGCGCATCTCGCGCACCTCGCGCTCGTACAGCTCGCCCATGGCTGCACGGCCCGCCTGCTGCTGGCGCAGCGCCGCCGCCTCGCCCTCCAGGCTGCGGTTGTGCGCCTCGAGCTGCCTCACCTTGTCGATGTAGCCCGCGAAGCGGTCGTTCAGAGCCTGCAGCTGCTCCTTTTCGCTGCGCGCCGCCGCCGCCGCCACCACGCAGCCCTCCGGCCCGTTGCTTAGTGTGTCTAGGGAGTCGGTGCTCGAGGCGGCGCCGGCTCCGCGGAAGCGGCTGGGCGAGGCGGACACGGAGCTCACGGATGTCCGCGCCCACGAGTGGAAGCCGCTGGAGGAGCCGGCTGCGGAGCGCGTGCCGCCGGTGCCTGCCTTGCGGCCCAGCGTGTAGTGCAGGCTGCCGCCTCCGTGCAGCGGCGCGAACGGGGCGCCCAGCAGCGCATCGGAGCTGCCGAAGCTCATCATGGCCGGAGCAGGTGCGGCCGCCGGCAAAGAGGGAGCGAAGGGCCGGGACAGGGCGGGCAGCACTGCGGCAGCTCTGGGACTCCGGCTCTTTTATATCCGCCGTGGCCGGGTCCGGCCCCTCGGCAGTAGGGGGCTGGGGAGGAGGGCCCCGCCCTCTCCACCTCCTCCCCCGCGGCCCCGGGCCGACCGGTACAGCCGCAGTGAGAGGGGCGGGGCGGGAGGGGGGCAGGAGTGAAGGGGAATCGTCGCATCGTCAGTGAAGCCTCCCGAGGTCAGACCAAGGAGTAAAGGACTTCGGGAGCGGACAAGTGCAGACCTCCAGGTGCATGTAGACCCTATTGGTGTCCTTAGAATTAGAGAGAGTACCCGAAATAGGGAGAGGGCTTGAGAACTGATGGGGCAGGGTGCCTGTGGGCTGAAGCAATGGGAGACTCTGCAATGAGAGGACCCCCCCACCCCACCATGAGAGGCGACACAAGATTCCCTGGTAGTTTGAGAGGACCTTGAGATGAGGGAGGAAGAGACCAAAACTACCCACTACGAGATTTTGAATGGCGTTGCACGATAGACGCTACCGAGGATAAATGGGGAACCCCTATTTCCCCCCTCGATAGTTAGGGCGGCCACCCCGGAGGGTATTAAGGAACTCTACAGCTGACAACGGGGTAGAAAGGGGGGATATGGAGTTTGAAAGGACTGCAGAGATACCCTGCGGGAACATGAGAAACTGCAGGAGAAAGGGAATGCAGGATGGGAGGGGAACTTGAAGCTCTCCAAAAAGTCCAGTGGCCAAGGCTGGAAGTAGAGACTGCATCTTGTCCAGCAAAGGAAATTGTCAGCCGAAGACATGGAGGGTCCCTGAGTAGGCAGCAAGACCCAGCTCTGAGTGCGGAATCAGAGAACACCCAAACCAGGTTCTGCAAACGGTGTGTGTGTGGGGGGAGGGGGGCTGAATCAGCTCTGTGCTTTGCTAACTGAATGACCTTGTGCAAATATGTCTCCTCCTTCCCTTGTGTCCAACACAAGATGCAGTCCAAGCCCCCAAGTGCCCCCAGGAGCTTCCATCTTGGGTGATCTCTGAATTTTTGGAATGGAGCCCACATTGCCCGTGGGTATCTAGCACTCGCGTTCCCACATCTGAGAAGTTTGTCTTTCTCCCTTCATTGCCTGATTTTTCTCAGTTCTATCTTGTCATCTCACTCCTATCTCCACAATAGATAAGCCAGTACTATAGGCATCCCTTCAGGAGCCCAAGGCAGCGGCGGGGTGGTCCATCGCCCCCATGAGTCCCACAGAGGATTCAGGCAAAAAGGGGAGCGGATGAGCTCAGACTTGGAGGCCTTGCTTTGCTTGTTATATGGCTCATTCTCGGTTTGGTTTTCGAGTCGGATACTGTTAGAGGAGGCTTCAGTGCCGCTAACTCTTCAGCACCAGGGACAGAGACTACTGGGCGGGGTTGATGTAGGTCTTACAGAGAGGGGGAGGGGAGGGGCGGGTGAGTCGTATAGCAGGGTCTCAGAGTGACCTACCCTTGCATGTAAGTGACCCACTCTTGCATGTCCTGTCCAGTTCCTGGTGTACCACCATGGCTGACCCCACTCAAATGCCCCACTCAAATGACAAGCTCTGGGACAAGCTCTGGGAACCCGTGTAGACTTCTTCAGATCAGAAGTTCTCCCGGAAATTACCTGAAGTCCCAGTGCACCCCAGTTTACTGTGATTTTCTTTCTAGAGGGGTCGTCAAGACAGAAAATGACAGATTCACTAAAAACAGACCTCTGCCTGCCCCTTTCCTTGCCGTCTGTTTTATCCCTAGCCCCGGCTGCAGGCTGACCCTTGTAGCTAGGCAAGCCATGGCACTGTCCCTTTAACCACGTTTTACTGGAAGGAGAGTGCACTAGGGAAGAGGGGGGAGGGAGTTTCTAGTTTTTCATGGGCGAAGCAGAACATGATGAAGCATTTTCTCATTTAAAGGTCCAGTCACACTGCTGTTTGCAGGGGCAGAAAGGCTAGTTGGCAGGTGTTGTTGAAAGGATGTTGAAAGGCTTGTCTGAGGCACCGAAAAATGTCATGGGGGGGCTAGGAAAGGACCCCTTTGCATCCAGATTGCTCCCCATTTATTTTTCATCCTGCTTGGAATTTTGCCACTAGATCCTTGTTCCTTTGCGTCTCTTCAGACATCTGCAGAATTTGCATGCTTTCTTGGGTGTGGGGAGTCTGATAAGCAATTGATAGGAAGAAAAGGAATAAAGGGAATGTGGGGTGACCATCAGACTACAGGTAATGTGGATTCTAAGCCGCACCTTGTGTGACTTTGGGGTTGTAAAGTGGGCATGAATGGTGGAACTCCGGTCAGTCCTTGAGACTCACCTTCAGAAAGCTGCCTGTGGCCCCCTGGGTTCTGTGGTCCCCAGCACTGATCCCTCGTTGTGAGATGGGTGGGTGGGCAAATGAATGAATTCTATCCGTTCTCTAACAAAGCGTGTGATTCAACAAGAAGTAAGTCTGATTTTTTTCCTAAGACCCTGTGGTTCAAATTACTTTTTCCTCCCCCCAGCCCGTCCTTTTAACATTTAGGAGTGAATAAGATTACAGAGCTATCCATCCATTCCTTAATTGTTTATGAAGCCTCTGTGTGTGTGCTGGGCACACACTAGATGATGATGTCACTGAATCCCATAAGCCCACCTGCCAGTGTCTCCCTGGGACAATTTTCAGTCCTTCCCAGATCTCAGTGCAGAATGTCCCGGGGTAGCTTTAAGGTGATTCCAGGTATGACTTGGATTCTGAATGTTCCATGTTAGAGGTTCAGTTCCCAGGAAGTTGCCATTGAAAGATGCTAAAAAATTTTAAGCAATTAAGTCCTGCTCAGAGGGCTTCAGAAACTGCATGCATGCTCCTAAAAGAGGCTGTGAGTCCCAGGTTTCCTCCCCCCCCCCCCCCCCCCCCCCGTGTTAGCGAGAGTTTCTATCGCTGTGATAAAAAGCAATGACAATAAGCAAGTTGGGGAGGAAAGGCCTTATTTCAGCTTTCACAATGGAAAAATTCAGAACAGGAACTCAGGGAAGGATCCTGGAGGCAGAAGCTGTGGAGGGGAGCTTCTTACAGGCTTGGTCCTCATGGCTTGCTCAGCCTCCTTTCTTATAGAACCTGGACTCAGCCCAGAGGTGGCATCATTCACAGTGGGCTGCCTCCCCCATCAATCACTAATTAAGAAAATGCCCTACAGCCAGATCTTATGGAGGTGTTTTCTCAATGTAGGTTCCTCCATTCAGATAACTCCAGCTTGTATCAAGTCAACACAAAACTATCCAGGACACTCTTTCTTTTTTCTTTTATCTTTTTACAGCCCAGGCTAGTTTTAAAGTCTGTTCTCCTGTCCCAAGCTTCTGAACATTGGCACCAACGGCATTTTTATGGGTTCACTGATGTAGGGTTTCACTGTGTAGCCCAGACTGGCTTTGAACTCTTGATCCTCCTGCTTAAGAGCTAGGATTACAGGTGTGTACCGCCATGACTGGGATCTTCATTTCTTTCGCTTCCTGGTCATGGAGTGAGGTTTGGTTTTGTTTTTCACTCTGTCATGCTGCCTTATTACAGAGCTCCAAAACAGTGGACTCACCTGACCCTGAAATAGAACCTCCGAAACTGTGAGCCAGGATGAACCATTTTGTGAATATGGATATTCTTCCAACAAAAAGAAAAAGAGAAGCCAGGTGCAATGACTTACTACTTCTAGCACATGGGAGGCTGAGACAGGAGGATTGCTGTACACTCAAGGTCAGTCTGGGCTATATAGTGAGTTTCAGGCCAGCTCAGACTGCAGAGTAAGAGGTGGTGGTGCCACAGCTAAGTCTGATAGCTAGAGTTAGTGCAGTGCATCTTCCCAGAATACTGGGAATCTTCCAGAGACAAGCATACATGGGGCAGTACCCAAGCTTCTTTGCTCTTGAGGCCATCTTGCTTCAAGTATCTCCCAAAGTCCCAGTGGCTCGAGAACTGAACGGGTACCTCACCCTCTGCTGTCCCAGGACTGCTGCCTGAATCCCATGGACCTGGCTTGTGCTCCTGGGGAACATGTTTGCAAGGTGAAAGATAAAGCTATGGCCTTTGCTGTGAGTATCCACCAGGCACTACCCCACTTCTACTCTCGTTCAGTATTGCTGCTGAGTTCTGATAACTCAGGAGAATGAGGCTGCAGAGAAAGGGGGGCTCCCCTCGTGACCGTGTGTACAGCAGAAAATTTTCATACTACAGTGGCTTTGGTACTTCCTCAGTGGTACCCCTCTACTTCTTCCTATTTTATTGACACGTAAACTGAGGCCTGAGTGAGGGGTTATCCAAGTTAACTCAGTTATATAACAGAACCCAGGGTTTCAAACCACCCAAGCCTAAGCCAGTACTACACATCCCACAGTGGAGGCCCAGATATCTGGGTTGGGGGGAAGGCCTGGGAGGAATGGCAGCTTCCTGGAACTGAGATTAGGAAAGGGTCTAGCCTCCACTGTGAGTCCTGTGACCTAGCATCAGCATGCCCTGGCTTGGGTTCTAGTGTCCAGTGATGGACTCAGGCCTTCGTGCAGACCAAACACGTTCTCTTTCTTTAAAAAAAAAAAAAAAAAAAAAGTATTACAGTTTGGATTAGCCACTGCTCTGTCATTGTGATAAAAAAAAAAGACTAAGGCCAAGTTATAGAAGGAAGAGATTATTCAAGCTTATGGGTCAACCTGGAGGGATGAGCCCATCACCATCAGGGGACTGTGGCAGCAGAAACAGTTGCAAGCCACAAGTAGCAAACAGAGACCTCAAAGCTCACTCCCAGGGACACCCCTTCCTCCAGCAAAGCCACACCTCCTAAGCCTCCCTAAATATGCCACCAACTGGGGACCGAGTGTTCAGGTGTTTAAGAATATGGGGACATCTTATTCAACACACCAACTGTTTACCTGCTTACTTATGTATGTGTGTAGGGGAGGGCCCCACACATGCTACAACATGTGTATGGAGGTCGGAGGAGAGCTTGGCTCTTTCTTTTCATCATGTAGGTCCCAGCACTCAAACCTACCTACCTTGCCTCTTCCCCCTATCTGGTAGCCTACACTGGCCTTAAACTCAATATATAGCTGACATAGACCTTGAACTCATGATTCATCTGTCTCTACCTTTCAAATGCTTTCTTCTGTTTCTCAAGAATTTATTGCATTTGTGTTTGTGGTTTGTGTGTGCGTGTGCATGGACACGTGCTGTGACATGTTTGTAGAGGCCAGGGAATAACTTGGTTCTTGGCTGGGCAGCAAGTGCCCTTACCCACTGAGCCATCTTACCAGCCCAGCTGTTTCTCTTTCTAAGGTGTACCTTGTCTTTTCCCACACTATGTTAGCTTCGTACAGAGAAAAAAAAAAGTCCATGCTATCCACGGCCGATTTCCTCCGGTGTTTGGAATAATGGTTGCATACAGTAGGTGCTCAGCAAGGAACCGTGAAATGGCATCAGTGCTCATCCTAATTAATGGGAACGTTTCAGCACCAAGCATGCGGACAGCTCCCGGCCTTGGGCGTTGCAGGGCAGCCTGCATAGGGGAGGGTACTTGGGGAACACTGCACCCAGCCCATGCCGTCATCTTTGCTGAGGCTCAGGCCCTGTCCACTCGCCACCTGTAGATTCAGCTTTTCTCATTCCGTAATTTTATATCTGTGAAATCTGCTTATTTATTTTGCTTCTTTCTCTTCAGTGACCCTATATCCTTTGACTCTTGTCCCCTCTTTCTCTACTTCTCCCTCCATCTCCCCCAGTCTCCCCACCCTTCCCCTCTCCTCTCCACTCCCCTCCTCTCCCCTCCCCTCCTCCTTATAGCCCATGCCTCTCTTTTTCCTTACCCTTCATTCCTCTCATCTCCCTTCTCCCTTCAAACCTCTCCTTTCTAAGACCTGTCCTCTTTTTGCCTGACTTAATCTAATTTGTAGTAATGAGGAGGAAGCCTCCGCACCCCCACACCCTTTAGGAAGCAAGCTGCAAAGACAGAATTATGTGCAGTTCTGCATCTTCCTCTGGTAGCTCCACCCACAGCTTTACTACCTCTGGGCTGCCTCATGCTGACGCCTTCAGTAGTTCTGCATCCAGCCCACACATCTGATGCCCTGGGACTCAGTGGAGAGGGAAGCTGAATTCTGTCTCAAAGGCTGGGTGCTGCTGGGTGGGTCCACAGGTCTGACTCACCCCATACTCACCAGCTCCAACACCTATTTTGGGATGTTTGGGTTGAGTGACTTGCTCACTATGGCTTCTGAGACGGGGAGTGAGACAGTTCATTTGTTTGTCCTGGGGGACCTTTATCTAGTAACATCACAAGTCCTTTGCAATGGCTCGTAGGATTCACCTTACCTAGAGCAAGAGGTTAAATAGCAGTGTACATGAAGCTTGTGTGTCCATGGAAAGAGAGATTGGTATTTATTTGTTTATTTATTTATGCTGAGAGTCGAACACAGAGGCCTTGTTCATGCTAGCTGGCCAGTTCTCTGCCTCTGAGCTATATCTCCAGCTCTTGGTTTTAATTTTTATTAACTTTATTACTGTATGTGTCTGGGTGTTTTCTGTGAACTGTGTGTGTCTGGTGCCTGTGGAGATCAGCAGAGGATGAAAGATCCCCTGGGACTGGATTTGCAGATGGTTGGGAACTACTGTGTGGGTGCTGGGAATTGAATCTGGGTCTTCTAGAGGGGCAGCCAGTTCTCTTAACGTCTGAGCCTCTCTTGTTTTGTTTTAAAGCAGGATCTTACTGCATAGCGTAGGTTGGCCTCGAACTCGCTATACAGACTAGGCTGGACTCTATCTTGTTCTCTCTGTCCCTGCTCTAAAGTCCTGGATTGTAGACATGTTCCACCAACCTCCCAGCCAGAGCCTCTGTTTTTATGCCTACCCTTTCATGCCTCCAACACTATGAAGTACATTCTGTCACTATACTCACTTCCGCTCTGAGAGGTTGAGTAACTTGCCCCAAATCAGAGAGCTAGAATGTGGTGTCAACTGGGATTCAAGTCCAGCTTCCAGGCTGCACAGCAGATATGCTCAACTATGAGGCCGCTAGCACGCGTGCAGTTCATTACAGCTGGCTGGACGCTTTGCTCCACGCTTCACTCGGCACCTTGCTGGAAGCAAGGGGGCTGGAGCAGTGGTTTGGGGCTTCCTGCTTTTATCTTTCTAGGTTGTCTTGAGGGGCACAGGAGAGGGAGAATTCCCAGACGGCATAGTCAGGAAGTCAAAATGATGATGAGCTCAGCTTTTCTGAGATGCCCAGTCCTGGAGACGCTAAGTCAAAAGTGATGATAAGGGGATGATTGATTTTCACAGTGTAAATCTGAGTCATCAAGGGAGGAGTTGAGCAGTTCGGCGTGTGAGCACCTGCCTGCTTGTTCCGGTTGCTGATATATGTGGCAGCAGCTCTGCCAGGCGGGCAGGGTCATCCTCCTTCAGAGTGGAACACTAAGGTCAGAGAAACAATGTGCCTGAAAAGGTTGCAGGGAGAGGGCTAGAGAGGTGGGGACCACCCCACACGGATGCTTCGTGTCTGTGCCAGAGGAGAAGGAGAAAGTCCACAGTCCAGAATAGTCAATGCCTGAGTTTAGAGGGAGTTGCTGGAACTTGAAATAATTAATGTTTGGTTTAAAAGTTTGTTGCTGCCTGGGCATAGTGGTGCACACCTTTAATCCCAGCACATGGGAGGCAGAGGGACCAGCCTGTTCTACACAGTGAGTTCCAGGTCAGCCAGAGTTACACAGTGAGACCCTGTCTTAAACAAAATAAAGCAAAACACAGACAAACCAGAAAATTTCATCCCCAGTGGTCAATCATCTGGCATGGTGGGCACATCTGTAATCTCAGCCCTTGGGAGATGGAGGCGGGAGGACCAGAAGTTTAAGGTCATTCTCAGGTCACAAGTTTGAAGATGGCCTTGGATACATTAGACCTTGTCTCATACAAATAAGCAAATAAGACTCTGCAACTCCAGGCTGGCGGATAGGAAGCTTGCCCTTTCTAGGACAGCACACGCTGACTTGTCACTCTGCAGTCAGGCTGTGTGAGGACATAGACAGCTTGACAGCAGCGTGGCACTTGTTCAAAGGCAAGAGATGCCAACATGGAAGACATGCACCAGAAAAGCGTCTAAAGTCTCTGCCTCAGCCCTGACCACACATGCCTACCTACACCCAAAGGCAGACATACATGTACACATATGCAAAATATTCTCCTGCTTCAGAACAGTTAGTTATGCTGAGTCCCAGGATTCTTCATTCAGTACTGTTATGCTGAATCCCAGGGTCCTCATTCAGTATTGTTAGTTATCCTGAGTCCCAGGCTCCTTCAGATCATCCAGATCAGAATCTCTGAAGCTATCCTAGGGATGTCCCTTCTAAGGCAGTGTCCCTAAAGCAGAAGTTTTTTGTGTCTGGCCTTAACTTCCCATCCAGACCCTGTAAATGTCTCATGCACACATCACCTTGTTTAGCTGTCACAACAATACAGCAAAGCTTTGATGCCAACTGGGGTTGGAAGAATCATCAGCACAGGATGGGAGTGGTAGAGAGCTTGTTAGTATCCATGAGGTCCTAAGTCCCATCCCTAGTGTTGAAAGAATAGCACCTGCCAAATACAGAACTAGAATTTGAAATTTCACAGCCTGGCTCTGGAGACCTCTGTCCCAAGTGGAAGCTTGATTTCTCTCAGGATGCCTTCCTCATCCTCTGCGTGCCTGCCTCCTGGTGCTGTGTGTCTTGCTCATTTCCTAAGTGTGCATCCTGGGACCTAAGCAATGGCATGTACTGGAGTCACAGATGCTTACATCTTCTGGTCCTTCCCAGGCCATAAGCCTGTGGAATCAGGAAGTGGTTCTTATATCTAGGGGCCCAGGATTTGGGCATGGGTGGGCATTAGTGAGTGAATGGTTAAGTATCACAGCTGAAATGATCCCAAAGACTGGCCTGTGGGCAAGGCTGTAGTGTATTTTCTTAACTAGTGATTGATGTGGGAGGGGCCTAGACTATTGTTGGTGGCCACCCCTGGGTTGGTGGCCCTGAGTTCTTCTCTAAGAAAATAGGCTAAGCAAGCCATTGCGGGGTAGGAGTGGGGGGAGGGCCAGTAAGCCAATGAGCCTCCATGCATCAGCTCCTGCCTCCAGGTTCTGGCCCTGACTTCCCTCAGCAATGGAGTATCTACTGAGACTCCACTGAAATAAACTCCAAATTGTTTATGGTTAAGGTCTTGAGTCACAGCTATAGAAACCCTTAGATATCAGTGCTGGGAGTGCAGGCTTGTACCACCATTTCCCACACACACGTGTGTGTGTGTGTGTGTGTGTGTGTGTGTGTGTGTGTGTGTGTGTGTGTGTGTGTGTGTACACCTAGAGCTAAAGATGAAGTATAAGGCATCATACTCACTAGACAAGTATCTTAACACTAAGTTACACCCCCAGCCAGCCTTCCATCTTGAATACTTTGTGGGCAATAAGAGAACCTGAGATTCAGCAAACTACATCCTCTGAATATTTCTCTTTCCCCCCTCCTCCCCTCCCGTCCCCTCCCCTCCCCTCCCGTCCCCTCCCCTCCCCTTCCCTCCCCTCTCTTCTCTTCTCTTCTACCTGTTCCTCCTCTTCTTATTCTGTCTCCCCAGACCATACTACTACTGAGCAGGACCCCTGGAATTCACACATGCTAGACAAGCTCTTTTCCCGGGTCTGAAAGTTCCTAATGAGCATAAAATTTGCTACCTTACTCAGCAGATCCTTGCTGGTGACACACACATCCAGTGTCTGCAGTGACTGTAATGCTTGTTCCCCGTATGATCTAGAGTCTCCTTCTGAAGTCAGACTAAACCAAAGAACTACCACTTTCGGTCAGGCACCATGGGCACCTTCTTATGCCTTTTTCAAGTGGAGAAATTCTGGTTCCTGGAGGAACCATTGGTGTCTCTTGGATTTGGGGAGAAAACGATCAGTAAACAAAACTAGATGTGGGTGGGGGTGTCTGTGTTGTCTGGGCCCTGGAGGAGTTCCTGGGGGTTGGCACTGCCTAGCCCCTCCCTCTGGGACCAGTATGATGGTGTCAGAGAGAAGGAGAGGTGGGGTCCTGCTGTGAGATCCAGATTTGGGTCTCAGGCCACCTTCAGGTATTCTCTGCCTGGCCTGGGGTGACATTAAGGAGCCTTCTAGCATATCTCTAGCTGGCAGCAGCTTCTGGGGAGGGTCCCGGCTATATGTAGTTAGAGGGATGGAGTTAGGACAGGCTGGACTATATTCACAGCACACCTGCCACCACGGTCCTCTGAAGAGCAGTGTGGGACTAGGGTCTCCCAAAACTGCAGAATCATATGGGTTGATTTTCAAGAGGCTCAAGATGCCAAACTGTCCAGAGCATGCTTATGCTTGTGTGTGTGTGTGTGTGTGTGTGTGTGTGTGTGTGTGTGTTTGTACATGACTGTGGAGGCCAGTGATCAATGTTAAGTGTCTTACTCAGTCACTTGCTACATTATTTACTGAGACCCAGAGTTTAGTGATTTAACTAGCTGTCCAGTAAGCCCCAGGGATCTTCCCACCTTCCCCTCCTCAGGACTGAAATATAGGTATACACCACTGTGCCAGGCTTTTGACACAAGTGCTAGAAATTGATAAAACCGCTTGGTTCTTTCTTTCTTTTTTTTTTTTTTTTTTTTTTTTAAGTTTTTCAAGATTTCTCTGTGTAGCTCTGGCTGTCCTGGAACTTGCTTTGTCCTCAAACTGCCTGCCTCTGCCTCTTGAGTACTGGGACTAAGGGCATGTGCCACCACGCCTAGCTGCATGACAGACCTTTAACATCACAGAGACACTTACACATCCATGTTTTTGTTATGCTATTTACAACTTCTGGGTTATGAAGTCAGCTTTGGAGTTTATGTGCCCATCAAATGTGTAAGAAAAGATCCCTCACTGCCTGGGGATCATGATGAGTGGCGGTGTCTGTACAGTATACTGCAGTGCCTATATTCTCTGCTTCCTGTTCTGCACCTGATTGCTGTCATAAAAGTGACCAGCAACCACAAAGTGCCTTTTATGACACCATCCCAGCTACTTTGTCAGCGAGTTATGTCACAGTCTTGCCCTGGATTATCACCTTACCTTTGACCTCTCCTACCTGGCCCTTCCTATCCAGTATCCCCAGCCTGCTTCCTGGTCTCCCTCCAGGGCCATCTGTGGAAATCAGGGCCAGAGGATTTCCTCATGCCCACCCCCCCATCCCCCACCCCCGCCCCTCCACCTCACTGCAGGGAAGATCACAAAGCAGCACCCAGGAGCCACTCTGGGCTCCAGATCTCACTAAGCTGGAACCATCTGAGCCCAACTCAGCATGAACTTGAAAGCTCCTCTTTCTTCAGAGCCAGAGCCACCATGGAGGACCTGCTGGGCCCTGGTTCCAGCTCCCTGCACTGCACCGGGTAGCCGCAATGCCTGATCTATGGCTGTCTGGGCTCTCTCCAGGAAAGAACTGCTGGCAAACCAATCCTTTCGGAGAGTTCTGCTAGGTCCCCATGTGCAGACAGTCAGGTTGTTCCATACCGCAGCCTGGGTCACCCATCAGGGTTCCAAGATGTTAGGGCAGACTGTCCCATCATAAGTTGGCCTGGGTGTCTTCCAGTGTGGGGGAAGCTCAGGCTCCGTGCCTCAGTTTCTCCATTTGTTCAAGGGTAAATAATTGGGGAAACTAGCTATTTACTGATACCCATACTTTGATTCACTTCCATGGCCCCTCACCCATGGGTCCTTTGGCTGAATTATGTGTTTGTTTGAGGACCATGATAACTAGACAAACAGGAGCTGACTAGAAAGAGGCGTACAATAGCAGGAGATGCCTACCCAGCCTTGGAATCCTGTGACGTCTGGAAGACTCCTCCCAACCTCTGAGCCCCCACCTTCTCATTCATACAGAGAGTCAGCCCCAGCTATCAAAGTAGAGCCCCTATGCTGGAACCAGCACTAACAGGTGACCATAAACATGGTTCTCCTGCTCCCTCAAGGCCCAGCCCAGCATCCTTGAGCCTCATTCACAGGGCTCAGGCCCGAGATCCCGCCAACAGCAGGAAGATGCACTGTAGGTGTTTGAGGTGGTCATGGTAGTGATGACACAGAACTTGAGTGGTGATATCTCCAAGTGTTCTAGGTGACCCCATGGCAGGAGGAAGAGGGACATCGGAGTGGGTCCCAACAATGGGGGGCCACGGTGAGTGAGGATGGCATAGGACTGCCAAGAGCTTGACAGTCTGTTCTTTGATGGCTATTGTGCTCCTAAGGAGGGCAGCCCTACAGTACCTTCCTGAGGTAACTTGTTTCTAGAATGATGACACTACTTTGGCTCATTTAACAGAGATGTGGCCCGAGGTCCCCCAGAAGATAAGTGGTTTAACCTGGGTTCGAAACCCATCGTTCCTGTAAACAAGCCTGATCTTCCGTTTCCCAATGTTCTCAATGCCAGCTTCCTTTCTGTTAGTTATGGGATAATCTGCTGAATCTGATACTTATGACCTCTGTTCTTGCCGCTCCATACCCTCGCCCATTCCTGATCCCTCTCCACTGCTTCACTGACTCACTGCTAGCCCAGACTCCACTGTAAGGCAGGCATAATGTACATGTCTGTAACGCCAATCGGGAGTTCAAGGCCTGCCTGAGCTACCTGAGAACCTCTCTCATAAATAAATAAATAAATAAATAAATAAATAAATAAATAAATAAATAAATAAATAAATAAATAAATAAAAAGTAAATAAATAAGTAAATAAATAAAACATACATACATACATACATACATACATACATATATACATACATACAAACATACATACATACATAAAAAGCTGCACATTGGAGGGACACGCCTTTAATCCTAGCACTTGAGAGGCAGAGGCAGGCTCAAGGTTCACAGAAGAACACAGGTTCTATGTGTTCAAGGCCAGCCTGGTCTACACAGTAAGTTCCAGGATAGCCAAAAATACATGGTGAGACCTTTATCTTCCCTCAAGACATTGAACTTTTTTCATTTTCCCTGATGGGATGAGTGAGGCTTCTCTCTTATTCCCCCTGTGCTATGATCTCTTTTTAACACTGGTCTCTTAGAAAAGAGTTTGAGATTACAATATGATTTCCCTTTTTCTTTGTTGTTACATATGAGTGTGTGAGGATGTCTGTTTATTCCTGTCCATACGACCTATTCAGTCTGTTACTTGTGCATATGTTTTCAGGGCTAACCAGTTGCTGTGCTCCTCATCTCATGGGGATGACTATTTCTCCTGCTCAACACTCATACCTCTTGTTCAAAGCACTTATTAGTGTATTTGGCTTTTCCAGCAGACTGGATCTCCGATCTTCACCTCGGTACCCTGTACCCAGCCTGACTGTGGAACCAAGGAGATTGCTAGGGTCACCCATTCCCAGCTACCCAAGTCCTTGAAAGGCAACCAGGATGAGTCTCCAGATCACTCTAAACAGGTTTTCATCGTCCCAGACAAATCCAATGTGTGATTGTCAGAGCCTGTGACATGCCTCCCACCCTAAGCTACTCATGTCTTAGACTATGTGCCCACTGTGCCCTGACAGTACCAAGGCCTCAGAAGTCCTTGGTACTTATCTCCTGAGCTCTGGGCTCCTCCTCTTGTGGCTGCTTTTTTCCTCAGTAGCCAGTTCTCTGCTGGTGCCACACTCTGGCTCACTATCCTGGTCACTGCTGTGTTACAGGGCTTCATTGGGTAGCGGGGGTCACCCTTCAACTGGCTACTTGACACCCCCCCACACACACATACACGTGGATGAGCCTCCCCAGGATTCTTCACTCTTGGAAGACAGAAATCAAAAGGTCTAAATCTATGTGCGGACTAAAGGGAACACTTCCTAAGAGACTGAGTGGCTTTAACTGTAGAGCTGTGGGGCTTTTCAGTGCCCAGTGTGTATCTGACTCCTGGAGGCATCAAAGCCTTGGAGCCAGTGCCTAGAACTCCAGTTCTAGGCTGGTTCCTGTTGGTGCATGCCTTTAATTTTTGAACTTGGGAGGCAGAAGCAGGAGGAATCTGTGTGAATTGGAGGCCAGCTTGGTCTACAGAGTTCCAGTACAGCACACACACGCACATACACACACACCACACACACAAACGGGGGTGGGGGGAAGAAAGAGAGAGATCAGCTTCTTTCCCAAAGACATGCAAACATGCATCAACAAAATGTGGGTTTGGGTTATTGTCATTGCTGTTTTACCTGGTATCCTTAGGGGTGTGGACTGCAGAGACCCAGAACCCTTCCCTCCCAGCAGGTGACGCTCAATGGAGCAATCAAATGACAGCAATTTAGTCTCACCTGGGGAGAGAGCAGCAGTGGGTGTGTGCAAGGATATGGAAAAGACAACAGAGAGCCAGAGTGGGGGTTACAAACATCACGGGTCGGGAGCCAGGTTTCTGGGTCTACTTCTTAATTACTCAAGAGCTTTGGGCCTGCCCAAGCCTCAGTTTCCACCCCAGTGAAATGGGCTTGATCTTCCCTCTCACAATAACCACATGGGATTTGGGTGGTCAGGGAAGGCAATGCCTGCGCTTTTATTTGCCACCTGCAAAGTTGAAGTCACAAGTGGCTCACAGGGTTTAGGATTGAGGGTACAGCATGAACACGGTCAATGTGTGTGATGCCACTGGAATGAACATACAAAGCTGATAAAGATGCCGAATCTTAGTATTTATTTAGAGACAGATGGAGCCAAAGATGACCTTGAACTTTTGATTTTTCTGTCTCCACCTCCTAAGATTGTTGAGGGGATTCTGGGGATTGAATTGGGGCTTCAAGAATTCTCTGCAGGCACCAGCCAACCTACAGCCCCAGCCTGAGATGGTCTGTGACACAAAAGTGAGCTGCTCCTCAGCTATTTTATACACATTTTTAAAACGTGTATGTGAGAGGAAGGGCTTGAAGTAACTGCTTTGTGAGGAAAAGAGCCCTTTAGAGAGCTCAGTAGATACAATTAGAAAGGCTCAGCCCAATAGGAGTTACATAGGGTGTGTGTGTGTGTGTGTGTGTGTGTGTGTGTGTGTAAGTGTGTGTATGTGTGTATATGTGTGTGAGTATGAGTGTGTGTGCACACACAGATGTGTGTGAGTGTGTGGACTATGTGTGAGAATGTGAGTGTGTGTGAGAGTGTGTATGTGTGAGAGAGTGTGTTAGTGTGTGTGTGTGGACTATGTGTGTGAGAGTGTGTGAGTGTGTGTGTATGTGTGTATATGTGTGGGAGTATGAGTGTGTGTGTGCATGCACAGGTGTGTGTGAGTGTGTGTGACTATGTGTGAGAATGTGAGTGTGTGTGAGTGTGTATGTGTGAGAGAGTGTGTTAGTGTGTGTGTGTATGTGTGTATATATATGCGTGTGTGGTGTAGACTGTGTGTCCCAAATCCAAAACTTTGGAACTATGAGGAACCATGTCCTTGGAGATCTGGGACTTAGGAAAACCTAGCCCCTACACATCCAAGCCAGTACAACCCCCTCAGTATTTCCCTTGGCTGATCCTCCCCAGAGCTGGTTGGCAAAGGAGCTTGGAAAATGAGATCTGCAGAGGTGAGCTTCAGGAGGCTGAGCATGCAGAAGTCCAGGCAGTGGGTCTAAAATTGACTAAATGGTAGAACAGTTGCCACCATTAACCACCTGAGCAACCACTTCCAAGAGGAAATATTCGGGAGGGGGGTTCAGACCTAAATTCAGACCAGATTTCCCGGTGGAATTTGAAAGAGAGTTTGGTGAGCAGGATAGGTATGATACAGTCCTGTAAAACTGGCTACTTTGAAAGCTGAGGCAGGAGGATAGCAAGGTTAAGGCTCACCTGGGCTACATATAGAGAGGAGAGCTGTGCTCCTGGGAAACTGGGGACCTCCAGATGTCGCTTTAGTTAGTGGCACCGCAAATCCAGACTGTTGCCAGGACCCAGTCAAGCCCCTGTGCATCAAGAAGCAGGTTCTTACAAGACAGCAATTTTATCACAGGGCTACAGGGTTGCAGGACAGGATAAGAGTGGGCAGTACCTACACACAGTGCCTGGGAGTAGGGCTGCCATAGTTACCAAGAGGAAGTCCAGGGCTGCTGAGATGCTTGGGCCTGCCCTATGACCCCCAAGAGGAGGAGAACTCTGCAGGCCTTCCATCCTGCGCCCCACTCCTTCCTTCCAGGCAGCACATTGACAGGACTTTGTCCTCTGGAAAGAGATGCAGGAAAATGCTTTTTTTTTTTTTTTTTTTTTTTTTCCTGATGAGACAGCAATGAGGTGATGTCTGGGTTTTTATAGCCCCGTGGCTGAGCTAGTGCCAGATGTCAGTCCAGGCCAAATCCCATGAGCCACACTTGTCCTCTGTGCTCCTGGCCTTGGGGAGACCTTCTAGGGGGTCTACTTTGAGATCCAGTTTTGGGGAAAAGTTCCCTATAGCATATGAAACCCATAGCCTCTGCTGGGGACCCAGGCAGAGTCTTTAAGTCAATCTCTCTCCCCAACCCCTTTTTTTTCTCTTTGATTTTTTTTTTTTTGAAAGTAAGGTCTCATTAGCTCAGGTTAGCCCAGACTCAGTATGTAGTTTAGCATGATCTTGAGCTCCTGATCTCTCTCACCTCCAAATTTGAGTCTTTTCTTTAACAAATAAAAACTATTTTTATTTCATTTACTAAAATAAGTAACTCTTACTGAGGTATAAGAACTACCACTTACCCCCTTTGGAGGATAAACTGGGGCCTACATGGGTTTCTTATCTTGCCTTTAGGGGCTCAGGGGTAAGTGTCAAATCATGGCTTCACGCTATTGATGAATTGTGGGTCAGACTTCTAAGACCTGAATCTTCATGGTCCTTGCTGACTCTCAATATGGTCCACAAAAGATCAATGGCCTAGAGAATTTGAAAGTACTTATAATATTAGATAGACATTTCATTTTATTTTACCTTAATTTTTTTTCTTTTTATGTTACTTTCTTTGAAATGGGATATCCCAGTGTAGCCTGGAATTTGCTGTGTATCCCTAGCTGGCCTCAAACTCAAAATCCTCCTGCTTCAGCTTCCTGGGTGCTTGGAGCTCAGGTGTTTGCCACCATACCCAATTTAGGATTATATTTTAAATGGAGAAGTATCCATTAACATATACCTATTAAGAGAAAAATCCCATGTCAGAGGTATCTGCCAGATGCAAAGATGGCTCATGAGGCTCTGCTCTCCACAGAAGAGCCATGGAGCTCTCCACCATGTCACTCCCCCAGACCTTCCTCTGCATGTATACAAGTGTGTGCTAAAACTTAGGCTTTTAAACTGAGCAGAGGTGACTTGCACCTTTAATCCCAGCACAAGGGAAGCAAAGACATATGGATCTCCGAGTAAGATGCTATAGCCAAGGTTATGCAAAGAAACCCTGTCTCAAAAAAAAAGAAGAAAACAAAACAGAAATACTTATTAGGTTTTTAAACAATCATTCTGTATTTGGCCTGTTTTTGTGATTTGCTTTTTGTAGGAAGCCAAGTTCTTTGGGTGTGGAAATAATAGCCCATTTGCTTAGCATGCTGAAGCTCTAGGGGTCAGATACCAAAAACCCAAACTAATCAAAAGGAGTAGCTCTTGAAATGCAGAAAAAAATTTGGGGTGTGGTTTCAAGACAGGATTTCTCTGTGTAAGGGCTCTGGCTATCCTGGAACTCAGTCTGTAGACCAGGCTGGCTTCAGACTCAGAGATCTATCTGCCTCTTCCTCCCAAGTGCTGGGATTAAAAGCTTGTGCCACCACCACCCAGCTAAAACGCAGAAATTCTTCACATGGTAGGTATGTGACAAAGTGACCTGTAATTTGTATGAAATACTGTGTGGTGTGCATCTGTGAGCATAAGCAATGGCTATTACCCTCTTCTAAATTTCAAGAATGATTCAAATGTAAGAGTCTTGTTTAGATGGAGAGAGAGACCAAGATGGAAGGATGAGGCAAATGGGGAGCTGGCTGCTCAGTTGGCCTGGAGACGAGTATCAGAATACTGCAGTTGCCTGGACCTGGGCACCCTGCCGTGGCCGCATCAAAGAGCTGTAGAGCCAGGAGAGTGAAGGAGTCAGCCTGCTCCCGCTGCCAGGATGAGCCTCTGCAGTCCCTACTGAGAGATTTACAGCTGCCAGCTACTCACAGAGGTTACAGACTGGTGCGGTACCAGGGACTCTGCAGTGCCTGCGGGAAGCCTGGCTTCTCCGGCTCTGAGCAGCCCCTCTCAGAGCTAGGATAGGTATGAGTAAGGGGCAAGCAAAGACCCCACAGCAGAATCTGAGCACTGGGCCCGTCCCCTCTTTTAATTGGGTTATTTTGATGTCCTACTAGGCAAGGGCTTATCTATTTATTAGGTACATCCCCATCTGGGAGTGATTACTCAATACAGTCAGGCAGCCCTTGTGGAGCTTGGATGCCCAGGTCTTTCCTAGCTGCAGCAGGATGGTCTCATAACACCCAAACAAGCAGCTACCATCATGGAATGAGTTTCCTCTACAAAGCGTGGTACCCTCCACCCTATCCACCCACTCACACTTCATCCTTCAGCTAGCCTCAGCCAAGCAGCCCTAAACCTGAGGGTAGGCTTTGTTACTCTTTCTATTCCTATGGCTCAGAGAGGCCAAAAGGTACAGTGGCTGGAGTTATGTTTCAGGGAGTGTTAACAAAAACAGAAGCCTGCGGAAGGCCATTGGGGCTATCCCATGTGGATTAAAGCCTGATATGCCAGTTCTGAAGTCCCCAGCTTTACTGGCAGGCCGTTTCTCAAACTTAATATGCAGGTGATGACCTTAAATTAATCCTCCTGCCTCCAATTCTTGAGTGTTGGGATTCAAGGCATGCATCATCACACCTGGTTTTACAAAGTTCCGAATATGGAACCTAAAGCCTTATGCATACTAGGTAAGCCCTCTACCAAATGAGCTACATTCATAGTCCCTATAATTCTGTTATTTTGGGGATATGAATAGTGTGTGTGTGTGTGTGTGTGTGTACGAACATGTGTGCATATTTGTGCCCCAACAGACAGATATGCCCTCAAAAATGCAGCTTGAAAATGACAGAGTGTATGTATTAAAAATTCATGACAGAAATCATATTCAAAAGCTGGGCAGTGTTGGTGCACGCCTTTAATCCTAGCACTTGGGAGGCAGAGGCAGGTGGATCTCTGAGTTCAAAGCCAGCCTGGTCTACAGAGTGAGTTCCAGGACAGCCAGGGCTACAGAGAGAAACCCTGTCTTGAAAAGCCCAAAACAAGCAATAACAACAAAAAAACCCCATATGACACATTCCCCAAAAATAACAGCCTCACTCCCTGGTGGCATTTTACTCCTGCTCAGGGACCTACACAGATGACAGTAGTATCTTTAAATGATAGCATCTGCTTGGTAGGTACCCCAGCAAGTAAATGGGTGGGGACAAGGGGGTCAGCCAGTTTGGAGAGCATCCTAGCTTGCTTTTCTATTGCTGTGATAAAACTTGGAGAAAAAGAGTTTATTTCATCTTATAACTCCCAGGTCACACTCCATTCCTGAGGCAACGCAGGGCCAAAAGTCAAGACCTGGAGGCAGGCGCTGTGACAGAAACCACGAGCGACACAGCTTACTGGTTTACTTTTCATGGTTTGCAGCTTGCTTTCTTACACAGCTCAGGACCATCCACCTAAGGAATGGAACCGCCCACAGGGGGCTGGGAGGAAACGTTCCACAGACCTGCAGGCCAGTAAGCAGGCAATTCCTCGGCTGAGGTTCCCTCTTCTCACATGACTCTGGTTTGTGGCAAAAGTGAACCAGCACAGGAGTTACTTGGTGAGGAACCAGGCAGCATGCCAGGGCCAGGGGACACCAAAACCACCCCTTCCAAGTGACCGGTAAGAGGTTCCTGGGGTAGGATTTCTTTGTCTGGTGGATTTGGAGACTGGACATTGGGTTTTGAGCAAGTCGGTGACTGCTCACTTAGTCACTGGCATGGTTTAGATCTAGAGTATCCCCTGATGCCTGTGCGTCAGAACCCTGCTCCCCAGTCTATTGCTTTGGGAAGGTGGTGGAACCTTTAGGAGGTAGGACTGATGAGACATCTTTGAGTCACTGGGGATCATGGAACCCTGGGCACGTCCTCTTTCTCTCGTGTGCTAATTGTAAGGGGAGCAGTTATGTTGTTCCTCTCTGTGCTATGATCTTTGCCACCATGAGCCAAGTGTGAGCTTTTGGTCTGTGAGCCAAAATAACCCTTTTCCTCTTAAAAGTTTTAATTATTACCTATACGTTGTTCTGCCTGCATGTACACCTGCAGGCCAGAAGAGGGCGCCAGAACTCATTACAGATGGTTATGAGTCACCCTGTGGTAGCTGGGAATTGAACTCAGTAATCTCTGAGCCATCCTCTCCAGCCCTGCTTTTTTCTTTGTATACATTGAGTGTCTCTGGTGCTCCTCACAGGGATGGAGAGCTGGCTGATGTATCGCCACCACAAAGGTTTTGTTTTCACCTTGGCCGGAGTGTGGCCACTCTGCCCCCCTAAGGAGACCTTCAATCTCTGATGTTGAATTTGAACTTCCAAACTATAAACTTTTCTATTTCTCAGTTGACTGCCTCAGAAGCTGACAAACACTCCAGTGGTCCCAGGCAACTGCTAAATCATTCTTTATGGATTTTCCTATTCTGGGTATGTCAATAAATGAGATACATACAATACTTGCCTCTTATGTGTGGTTTCTTTCACTCGGGAAGTTTTCAAAGTTCATCCACATTGTAGCATGGGCTGGTACTTCATTGCTTTGCATAAATGCAAGTGTTAACCAAGTGTATGGATGCAGTCATTTTCTCCATTCACTCAGAACACAGGCCATTTTGGCTCCCAAGCCCAGTGCTTTATTAAGTGACTTCAGTACCGGCCAGGTGGCCTTATGATCTTAGAAGCGATGCCATTGCTTGTGTGTCTCTCTCCCATCTTACATGTGATAGTGTTATGCAGGTTAAGGACTGTAGGCGAAGTTTTACTTAGAAGGCACCAGTGCAGGATAGATATTTATTAAAATATAAACCAACACTCACGATACAGGTAACAGCTTATAACGGAGCCTGAACAGGGACTGGAGTCTGGAATGGTGGACGATGGATTCCAAACCAGTCTCTCCCCCCGCCAGGAACCAGGCAAACAGACTTTTCAGGGTCGCATCAGCCCCTTATCAATCGGGTTGGCCACGCCCCCCTCAGGGGCCCGGGACCCTGGGTAAGCTTCTTGGATCTTATCAGCTGACACCTGAATCCCACCACAAAGGACTGCACAGCAGAGGCTCTGAAGTGCTACCAAAGCAGAAAAGACTAAAGGGCAGCCAGAAGGCTGGACCAATAGCGTAGTGACAGACTGCCTGCCTAGCAGGTGGGGCTCTAAGATCAATTCACAACCCGGAAGAAGAATAACAGAGAAGAAAGAGAAGTAGATGATGAGGACAGGTTGGCCAAATGATGTGTTCATTCAAGGCCCCTGAAATGGGACTGTCAGGACCCCTGTCTTGAACCTTAGGGGTTACACTTAGACTCAGGGTGAAGTTTGCTGAGAGGTGGGCTCAGAACCACTCCTTAATGTTGGTCGTGATAATTGTTTAAGAGTAATAACTTGCTGGAGTTGTAGCTTACTGGGTAGAGTGCTGCTTACTTAACACGCCTAAGGCCCTGGACTCAGCATTACATAATATGACAGACGTGTGAGTAATGCTTATATTCCCATAGAATATGGGAGGTAGAGACAGTAGGATCACGTGTTCAGGGTCATCCTCAGCCATATGTTAAGTTTGAGACTGTTTCATAAAAACAAAAAAAGTAATATCAATTGTGAAAGTCAAAACAGAGCCAGCCTGACTAGCTGGTTCATCTTTTACACATCCACCGTGCACCTAATCTCTATGGGGTCAGGCTTGCGTAAGAGTCAATTCACTGTTCACATTCATAACAACGACCTCTGGGCAGCCACATGAGTGAATTGAGGCCCATAAACCTGAGGAGACTTAGAAAGTCACACAGCTGTTAATTAAAACCTTGGTCTGTGTGATGCTCTGTACCTAAGGGAAGGCCTTACACTCAGAGAGCCCTCACCCCTCTGCCATACTTTGAGTTTATTATCTGAAAGGGCATGGACCCAGGAGGCAAGTGGGACCCAAGGCCTGATAAAGAAGCCACATACATTCATTATCAACTGTGAACAGGATAGTGGGAGTGAAGAACTGTTATAAAGACCCTGCTGAGGCTGTGTGTGTGAGGCTGTGTGGGGCTGTGTGAGTGAGGCTGTGTGTGTGAGGCTGTGTGTGTGAGGCTGTGTGGGGCTGAGTGGGGCTGTGTGGAGCTGTGTGAGTGAGGCTGTGTGTGTGAGGCTGAGTGGGGCTGTGTGAGTGAGGCTGTGTGTGTGAGGCTGTGTGGGGCTGTGTGAGTGAGGCTGTGTGTGTGAGACTGTGTGGGGCTGTGTGAGGCTGTGTGTGTGGGGCTGTGTGTGTGAGGCTGTGTATGTGAGACTGTGGGGCTATGTGAGTGAGGCTGTGTGTGTGAGGCTGTGTGGGGCTGTGTGAGTGAGGCTGTGTATGTGAGGCTGTGTGAGGCTGTGTGAGGCTGTGTGAGGCTGTGTGAGGCTGTGTGTGTGAGGCTGTGTGAGGCTGTGTTCCAGCCCCAGCATTGAGAAGAAGAGAACAAAATGGAAAAATCGAGGAAGTCTCTCAGTTTTGTCTCAGACAGAGGGATTGGGGCATTCCGCTCTCTTCCTGAGTCCTGTGACCATCCTTTTCTCTGGACAAAGGCAAATAGCATGGTCAACAACTAACAGATGACACGAGACAGATTTGCGTAGTGTTGGTGTGGTTCTGGGTCAGAAAGCAGAGCAGTCCACCTGGTACGGATGAGACTCTTCCTCAGGGAAGTGGGAGGTGTTGTCTGATGGAGACAGGAAGAGAGACAAAAGGCCAGCTAACAATGTGGATTTGGGAGCAGATTCCTGTATTCAGATCCTATCTCTCTAGCATGCCTTTAATCCCAGCATTCAGGAGGCAGGGACAGGCAAATCTTTGAGTTTGAGGTTAGTTTGGTCTACAGAGTTTCAGAACATCCCGTGCTACATAGAGAAACCCTGTGTGGTGTGTGTGTGTGTGTGTGTGTGTGTGTGTGCGTGTGTGTTACAGGTATGGGGTGTGGGGTGTGCATGTGGGGTGTCTGTGTGTGTGTGTGGGAGTGTGTGTGGGTCCTCTAGGGGAACCTGGTCTTGTCATGAAATCCTAGTCCCAGACTAGATCTCCCATTGCTTCAAGGCCTCATCACCCACAGGGAAGATGGGGACAGGCTGTACAGTGAAATGCACAGTGTGATTTAAACCCAAGCCACAAAGATGCCCTGAAGACACTGCAGTGGTTCATGTCTCTGGGTGCGTAGAAAGGGTAAACGCCTTCCTCAGGTTTACACAGCAGATTCTGTGTCTCAGATGCCCAGGCCCATGTCATAGCTAGACCCTTTGCAGAAGTACTAACTTCCGCCCACCCAGCACAGACCCTGAGCCCTGTAAGTCTTTATGAAATGAGGATAGCAGCTTTGCTTATCCCGGCAGTATTGTGTACAAACAAAGATGGGTTTGCATAATTGAGACTATTAGAGCAGTGGTTCTCAACCTGTGGGTCACAACCCCCATAGCACTGCAAAGCAGATCTTTACATTATGATTCACAACGGTAACCAAATCACCGTTATGAAGTAGCAACTAAATAATTTTGTGGCTGGGGGTCACCCCAAAATGAAGAAGTGTATAAAGGGTGGATGCCTTAGGAAGGTTGAGAACCACTGCTCTCCAGCACTGAGATTTAGACAATGTTCGCACCATCACGGTCATCACTACTTTGCACCTTTACAAGCAAGTTGGAAGTGTAAGGCCCCCTCCCCAAGAAGTAGAGTTAGCAACAGCACGTTATAAGGACAGTAAGCAACTCGCCTAAGACATATTAACAGGACAGTAAAGATTAGCTTCACTGATAAAAGAAAAACTGCAGTTAAGAGCCGTAGTCAAGAAACAGCCCCCAACCAAGGATTCAGCTGGGCAGAGGGGGAAGGGAGGAGAAGCAGTTACTTAGCTATGTGATCAGGATTCAGCTGGGCAGAGGGGGAAGGGAGGGGAAGCAGTTACTTAGCTATGGGATCAGGCCCAGCCTGATCAGGGAAAGAATTCCAAAAAGAAGATAAAGAACAAAAGAAACAGCAGGCCTGGGGGCGGGTGATAACCAGGTTGCTTGGTCAGGCCGGATGGCAACCTGGGGGCCCTCACCCCTCACCCCTCAACGGGCGATTTCATTCAAACCAGCCAATGGAAACTTTGTAACTTCGCCTTTGCCTCTGTACGCATGATTTTGCTTCCCTAACCCTATAAAAAGGCCCTAAACAGAGGGCTGGGCGCGCCAGCCATCCCAAGTGGCTTGGTAGCCCGCAGGTCCTGCGTTATTCAATAAAACCTCGTGCTGTTTGCAGCTGATCTGTGGCTCGGTCCTCCTTGGGTCATGGGGTCTCCTTCCGAGGAAAGGTCCGTTTCGGGGGTCCCAAACCCCCGCGGGTCTTTCAGAAGGATGATTCAGCTCAGCTATTCCACAGGGGAAGGAACTGAGGCCACACAGCACACGGGGATCATGGCTGCTAATCAGAAAAGAAACTTTTGAAATCCTCTTGGGTATGAAGCTTGTCATCTCCAGCCTCCTGCCCTGGTTGGAGATAGCACATTTCTTCCCAGGAGGGTAGCTGGGAAGTCCCGACACCTCCGACCCTGCTGTGGCCTCTCAGTTGTACAAGGTGGACCCCAGGTAGCCACAACGTCCAGAGTTCTCACGGGGAAATCTGCCCCTCTTGCATCCCTCAGGCATTCAGCTCCCACCCTCACTCTTCCGGGGATCCCCCCCACCCTTACAGACTGCCTTCCTAGACATGACTTTAGAGCCCCCTAGTGGCCAGAAAAGGGTAGAGCTAATGTGTGTCTACCCAGGCATCCTGCTCTGCTCAGCAGAGCTCAAGGTGTCTCCGGGCCAGCTGCATGCTCCAGCAGGCCTCTCAGAACCAGAAGTGGTGGGGTGAGCTGGCTGGCACACACCCAAAAAGTTCTCTCACATTTTGTTCTCAGGACACACCAGTTCCAGGTGCCCCATTTATCAAAGCCCCTGTAATGAGGGAACATCTGACATTTTAGTGAGAGAAACTGGGGTCTTCTGGTTTAGGTCAGGTTGGCTTCAAGATCGTCCTTCCTGACTCAGTTTCCCTGTTAACCAGAGCTGCATGTGTATGTGTGCAACTATGATCGAAGGTTTTAAAATTCATTTAATCTAGTATTAAATTTTTAAAGTTTTTTTTTAATCTAATAAATTTCATCTAAAAAACTTTTATCTTATCAAAGTTACCACAAACTTGGTAGTGGTGGTACATGTTTTTAATCCAAGAATTCCAGAAGCAGGCATATCTCTGTGAGTTTGAGGCCAGCCTGGTCTAAAAATCAAGTTGCAGGACAGCCAGGGCTACACAGAGAAACCCTGTCTCGAAGGGAAAAAAAAAAAAAAAAAGAAAGAAAAAAAGAAAGAAAGAAAGAAATTTATTATAATATAGGATTATAAACGTTTAAAGTTTATTTAAAAGAGGTCTCCGTAATCCAGGCTGGCCTTGAGTACACTGTGAAGCCAACGATGACCTTGAATTCACATCCTCTTGTCTCCACCCCCTAAATGCCAGGATAATAGGTATGTGCTCCCGTATCTAGGTCCCCTTCATTTTGTTGTGCCAGGGTCCAACAGGTAACTGTAGCTTTTTTTGTAGTTGGCACCCCCTTGGGCAAAATCCAAGGCACTTAGCAACAGGGAGCTGGGGCACCTGGGCTGGGCGGGCCCTTTAAGATGCCTTGTGGCTTGTGGCCCAGAACTCTAATGTCTGCTTCTATTGTCCTAGCTCAGCCACACTGGTCAGGGTTCAGAATCCTGAGGTCACAGAATAAAGGCTTGTCCCAGGTGTTTGTGGATGGACTTTCTGGAAGGCTGTCACCCTTCATTCTGGTGTAAGAGCTTTAAGTCCATAGGAAGATAGCAGAATAGAAATTCAAAATAGGAAATAGTTAGAATATGCTGGAACACACAGAAAGCACCAAGAGCCTAGGTGAGTGGGCAGAACCCCAAGTTGGCCCTTGCAGACCTGGGTGGGATGTATGGGACTTTTTAGGAAGCAGGGCTCCTTCCCAGGAAGCTACACACACTCTCATGGCCTGGGAGTTTTGAAGCCCAAGCAACCCAGGAGAAAGTTGGGCAGCTGTGAAAGGGCAGAAGCTTCCCACCAACAAAATGACCTGGTCAGAGGTACCGGGCCAGAGCCTCACACCAAGCATCGGTTTCACCTCTGCCCTCCAAATCTGCACATGCATCTTTTCTATGTCCCACCCATGAAAGGGGAGATGGGGGATACGAGGAATGTCAGTCCAGTCAAAATGGTATGTTAAAAATCCACTGGGAAAGCCACCTGGGGCAGTCACACCTGTAACCTTAGCACTCGGTGAGGCAATGATTAAAGGCTAATCTCAAGGAATTCACAACAATCTGGTCCAGGTAGCAAATTCCAGGCAAGCCAGGGCCATATTGTAAGATCCTGTCTCAAAAAACTAAGACAGAAGGCCACTGGAGGCAGAGAGGGGAGGTGACTGAGGTGGCTCAGTTTGCAAAGTCCCCGCTGCTCAAGTGTGAGGCCTGGAGTTTGACCCCCAGAATCCATGGTGACAAGAGCCTGTAAACTCCCTACTTTGGAGGAAGTAGGATCCTAGTGTAGCCTAATTGGTTAGCGCAGGTAACCTGTCACTGGAATTATAAGCTTGAATCCATACAGTCAGGATAGGCAACAAGCCTTAACCACTGAGCCATCTTGCCAGCCCTCTGGGCTTCAGACATGCCAGACAAGTACTCTACCACTGAGCTATACTTGTATACTTCCAGCCCTTCTATACGTTGAGTTTTTCTATCATATGACTTATGGTAAGGAACACAATATAAGTGGTATGAAAAGAGTGGTTAGACCCGTGGTTCTCAATCTGTGGGGCATGACCCCTTCGGCAAACTTCCATCTCCACAAATGTTTACATTATGGTTCATAACAGTAGCAAGATTACAATTATGAAGTACCAATGAAAATCATTTTATGTTTTGGGGTCACTACAACATGAGGAACCTTATTAAAAGGGTCGCAGCATTAGAAATGTTAAGAACCACTGGGTTAGGCTACACCGTTAAGAAATAATGAGTGAAGAAGAGTTGATGTGTGTTTTGTTTTGTTTGAGACAGGGATTCTTTCCTCCTCCTCCTCCTCCTCCTCCTCCTCCTCCTCCTCCTCCTTCTTCTCCTCTTCTTCTTCTCTTGGTTTTTCAAGACAGGTTTTCTCTATGTCGTCTATCAGTGTTCTGGAACTCACTCTGTAAACCAAGATGGCCTCAGACTTACAGAGATCCACCTGCCTCTGCCTTTTGCATGCTAAGACTAAAGGCATGAGCCACCACCTGGTTTGTGTGTTTTGTACACACTTTTTTCCTGATATATATTCTTCATGTGTGGGGAGCTTGAGCCCACGGATGTAGAATCCACGAATATACTTAAGTTTGCAGAATGGTAAATCCTGGCTGTGCCACTTGGGTACTTGTAAACTTGACAAGCTGGAGTCATCTAGGAAAACGAACCTCAGCTGAGCTAAGGCCTCCTTAGACAGCCTGTAGGCAAGTCTGTGTGGCATTTGATTGACATTTTATGTGCAAGGGCCTGAGGGTAGTGCCGCCCATGGTTAGGTGGTTCTAGAGTGTATAGGGAAGCAGGCTAATGTATAGGGAAGCAGGCTAAGCAAGCCAGTAAACAACATTCCTTCATGGTCTGCTTCAGTTCCTGCCTCCAGGTTCCTGCCATGAGCTCCTGCTAACGTCCTTCAAGATGGACTGCAGGTGAAATAAGCCCTTTCTTCTCCAAGTTACTTTTGATCATGATTTTTATCACAGCAATAGAAACCTAAGAAACCTGGTAACCCAATTACTAGTAATCTTAAAAAAACCGTTCAATTAATACATTGAATCTAAGCCAGGTGGTGGCGGCACACCCCTTTAATCCCAGCACTTGGGGGTTGGAGGCAGAGGCAAGCGGATCTCTGATTTCCGGACCAGCCAGGTTTAGAGAACTAGTTCCAGAACATCCAGGGCCATACAAAGAAACCCTGTCTTGGGGAAACTTAGTAAAATCCCATAATAATTTCTATTCCAGGAGCTCGAGGTATGGCTCAGTGACTTAACACTTAACCAATATGTGATAAAAACAAACGAATAAATGTAAGTAGAACTATACAAATAGGTTCATGTAGAAGAAATAACAGGCTTGGTGGTGCACAACTTTAATCCCAGCATTTGGGAGACAGGGGCAGGTAGATCTCTGTGAGTTCAAGGCCAGCCTGCTCTACAGAACCAGACCTATTATATCCAAAGACTCTGTCTCAAAAAAAACAACAACAAAGAACACATGCAGGTGAACACCCACACATACACGTGTACATACCCATGAGAGAACATGTACACACACACACACACACACACGATTGTCCAGGTGAGACCAAGGTTATTTTATAGGAGCCTTTTAAAAGCAGATGTAGTAAGAGGTTTCTGGCCTGGACTTTTGGGTCTAGCCTCAAGGTTTAGACTGGAAGGCTCACAGACCTGGAGAGACACACAGACGTTTACATTAATTTTCAGCTGATCGACCTAAGGCCCAGGCATATAATTTGCTAACTCTTTACCCTTAAACTAACCCATGACTCTTATCCTGTTCAGCCATGGCACTTGGTACCTTTTCTCAGATCAGCACAATTGTCCTCTGCATCTTCTGGCTTGTCTGGCAACTCTAGAGTCTCTGTGGCATTTCTACTCTGTTCTTCCTGTTCCCAGAGTTTTCTTAGTCTGGTAGCCCCGCCCACACTTCCTGTCTGCTTTTGGCCAATCAGTGCTTTTTATTAAACTCATAGGTGGGATAATTATTTACAATGTAATATCATAAATCCACTATAAGCAGAAATCTTTGTCCAGTTGATAAGAGAAGTGAGAGAATTGGAGCCTGAGATTTGATATTGAAAAAATGTCTCTCTATTGCTGAACAGGAGGGCAGGCCCTGAGCACAGCCTCAGACTAGTCTCTTGGTTGACAACTGGAGGGAAAATGGGAACCTCAGGCTTTCAACCATAAGGAAACTAACTGTACCATACTGATGAGCTTGGACAGGAGCCGGGAAAGGACAGCAGTACAGCACAGCCAATACTGTCCCTTCAGCCCAAGCTAGAACTTCAGCAGAGAACCCAGGCAAGCTATGCTGACTGTATGCCTCCAGAACTGTGAACTAATAAATGGATGTTGTCTGAAGCTGCTAAAGAGGTGGTAATTTGTTTCCCAGCAATAGAAAACAAATATATACATCCTATGAGGTCGCTAACTCTTTAAACCCCATGGGGAGGCATTAGGCTTGCTGATGAAGTTGGTTTGAAGAAAGATTGAACATTATGGGTGAGCTCCAGAAGTAGAGACAGACCTGTGAGCTCTGGGGCCGAGCCCCTTAGCTCCCAGTCCTCTTAGACTTCTCCTGGAGGTTGAAAGGTAATATGATGAGCACCTGTCATGCTAACCAAGTGGGATGTGTTGTGGGGTGATGCTCTTGTACACTGTAAAGGTTTGTCACTTGTATTGATTTAATAAAATCTTGATTGGTCAGTATCTAGGGAGAAAGTATAGGTGGGGCATCCAGACTAGGAGAATTCTGGGAAGAGAAAAGGCAGAGAAGCGGATGGACATTAGCCAGATGCCAAGGAAGCAAGATGAAAATGCTGGATTGAACAAAGGTACTAAGCCACATGGCTAAACAGATAAGAATTATGTGTTAATTTAAGTGTAAGAGCTGGATAGTAATATGCTTGAGCTACTGGCCCAGCAGTTACTATAATATTAAGACTTCCAGTCAATTATTTGGGAAGCAGCTGCTGGTATTTGAAAGTTTCTGCCCGGGACAGTAACTTCCAACCACAAAGTGTCCTGTTCATTCCCCAGCAATCGAGAGGACCCAATTCAAACCGTTCCTTCCCTCTCTGGACACCGGGCATGCCATTGTTGGGGATACTTTAAATAGAAGTTAATAATTTAAATTTTTAAGCAGTTCGTAGAGAATGAGGTTTGCCCTGGGTTTATGTTGTAATAGATGACTTACTCAGATGACCGGACACTTCGCGGGTTTACCTCTGACCACTGAGACGTTCTAGAACACTTCATAGCATTGATCATACCTAGTACTCAGCACTGGATTTCTATCACAGTTCTCAATAAATAACAGCAAGAACATTTGGGAAATGACTGATAATGGTAGTGATGGGGGGGGGCAGGGAGGTACAAGGCCAGCATGGGACAGCTTGAGCTACCAGAAAGAAAGTGTTACAATAAAATAAAGTAAAAAAGCTGCTGGATTTGGCAGTTCATACCTGTAATCCCAGCACTCAGGAGACTCCAGCTGAAGGCTTTCTGGAATACATAGCCAGACTTAGTCTAAAAAATAAATAATGTTTGCCAGGGTGGGGGGATTGTGGTAGGTGGCATGTAAATCCTTATTAACCTCTCAGAGGCAGAGGCAGTCAGATCTCTGAGTTTGAGGCCAGCTTGGTCTATATAGTGAGTTCCAGGACAGCCAGGGCTATACAGAGAGACTTTGTCTCTATAAATAGATAGAGAAATTAATAAATAATGTTGAGTTTATTGGAAGAAGCCAACCTAAAAACTTAGTACAGTTGAGAAAGATGAAATAATGATGATAGGTTATATATATTATATAATGATATATATAAAATTTATATATAATAGGTTGTATATTATATATATTATAAATATACGTATTTCATCTATAAAAAGAAGGTTTGGGTGAGCAGGTAGAAGTGGCTTGCTGTCAATCCTGAGGATCCGGGTTTGGTCCCGTGGGATGCACATAAACGTGTGTGCACACACAGACATGAATATAATTTTTTAAAAGATTGCACTTATGTATTATGTCTGTATGTATGTCTGTGGGCCAGAAGAGGGCACCATATCTCATTACAGATGGTGGCGAGCCCCATGGGGTTGGTGGGGACTCAGGTCCTCTGGAAGAGCAGCCAGTGCTCTTAACTGCTGAGCCATCTCTCCAGTCCCCAGAAATATAAATTAAAAAGTGCTCAGGAGGCAGAGTCAGGTGGAGCTTGAATAAGTTCCAGGCCAGCTACATAATAGACTCTGTCTTAAAAAACACCAAATTAAAAAAAAAGAGATCTGGGAATGTAGCTTAGTGGTAGAGTGTTTACCTAGGTTACACAAGGCTCTGGGTTCTTGCAAAACAAAAGGGATTTTGACAGAGGCTATACCATCTGTGAACCTTGAAGATGTTATTTATGATAAGAAAAATCTACACTATAAAAGGACAGGTATTACTGGATGTCTTAGTAAGGATTGCTATTGCTGTGAAGAAAGACCAGGACCAAATGTAACTTGAGGAGGTTTATTTGGCTTATATATCCTGACTCCCAGTCCATTGAGGGGAGCCAAAGCAGGAATTCAAACAAGGCAGGAACCTACAGGCAGAGGCCATGAAGGAGTGCTGTTCCTGCTTCCTCTCTACGGCTTTCTTAGCCTGTTTTCTTATAACAGGACCAGCAGCCCAGGCATGGCACTGCTCACAACAGACGGGAACTTCCCTCATCAATCACTAACTAAGGAAATGTCCTACAGACTCGCCTTCAGCCCCATCTTATGGAGGCATCTTCTCAGCTGAGGTTTCCTCCTCTCAGAAGACTCTAGCTTGTGTCAGGTTGATTTAAAACCATCCAGCACATTTGTTTAGCTTTATATGAGTCAAATGCATGGAGAAGGAAAGCTAGAATAATGGCGACTAGGGACAGAGGAGAGAAGGCAGTGGGAGCTGGTTGTGGTGATATTTAATAAAAATAGTTCAGGTTGTCAGAGGACAAGCCACCCACAGAGCTAAGCAATGAAGGTCAGGGAGCGGTGACCCACACCTGGATCACTTTGAGTTCAAAATCTAGCAGCCACACAGTGGTAGCACACACTGTTAATCCTAACTCTAGGAGAGTCGAACCAGGAAGTAAAATAGCTGGGCAGGGGGAAGAAATAAAAGGCAGAAGGAGAAGTTCAGCATGCTACCTGAACGACCCCTCCGTCTGTGATCTGTGAAGACAGGATTTACCCTCTTCAGCCTGAGGAGTTGGCTGAGTGAGAAGTGGCTGCGGTTTGTTCCCTGTCTTTCTGATACTCCAGCTTTCCTCTAACATCTGGCTCTGTGGAATAGCTTGTGGTCACTAGGCACATTGTTACCTGTTTCCAGATAGGGAACATGGGTCGTATTGCTCTATTCTCTCTGCCTGCTTTAGCTTTTGGTCTTTCTGGAGATTGAATCCAAGGCCCTACACAAGATAGACTGATTCTTTGCATTTTTCGAGGCTGGGTCCTCCTAAATCACCCAGGCTAGACTTGAACTCAATTTGTAGTACAGGCTTGCCTAGTGTGCCTAGTGAATGTTGAAAATGTAGGACTGCATCACATGGTGCCTTAAGAAACTGCAAACACTATTGTTTACTTAGTGCTGGCTAGCTATACCTTTAGGGCATTACCTAGCTAGAAAATATCTAGATTTTCTTGACATCTGTATAAAATAGGGTATCAGTCCTATCTTCCAGGTGGGACATTAAAGCTCAAAGAGACTGAGCTACATGCTCATGGACACAGTCAGCAAGTGACCAAGTTGGACCAATATCAATGCAAATAGATCCCATTGAACAGATGCACCAAATGGTAGGCCTAGTCTGTAAATGCTAAGACTTACCCTCTATATCTCTATTAGTGATCTTGCAAGGAGACACAGTTGTTCTATTTTCTAGATTGAGGACAGGAGTGGGTTTTCTTCCTTCCTTCCTTCTTTGTACTAAGTGTTGAAATTAGGGTTTTGAGCATGCTAGGCAAGTGCTCTTCCACTGAGCTTTATATCCCCAACTTTAGCCTGGGACTTTTCAGTTGTGGATTAGAGACTGGACTGGTCTAGCCCAGGGACTGGAGCAAGCAGAGACCTCTGAGAGTCAGTCTGTGGCATTAGTGCCTAGAGGGCTGGTACAGCAATGGTGTAGTAACAGAATCGTCATCAGGGAGAGAGTGGGGGAAGGAGGAAGCCCCGATGCCTCCAGGCCCCTCTTTTCTGCCAGCTGTGCCCCGCAGTTTGAGTGTGAGAAGGATATGAAGCTGCTCACCTTATGCAGATGGAGGGCTGGTGTTATCAGTGAGGTTGTGAGATTTCCTGCCTCATTCCCAAAAGGATCTGTGCCACATTTGGAGGAAAGGATGGCAGTTAGGGTTAGGGTTAGGGTTATGTCTTCAATCTATCTCTCCTGATCTGTACCTTTTGCGGCCTAATTTTTTGTTGGCCTATTTTATAGCCTAAATAATTATTGGAATCTCCTCTTTGTATTTTTTCTGGGACAATCTGTAATCCCCAAGCAGGTAAAATTCTTTTCACTTCTTCAAAAATTTTTTCTAAGGTATTGATATTTGAATCGACCAACAAGATGTCATCCATGTAATGATAAATTATAGATTGTGGGAATTTGTTGCATATTTGTTCTATTGGCTTTTGTACAAAATACTGGCACAGAGTAGGGCTAAGCATTCCTTGAGGGAGGACCCTCCACTAGAATCTCTTTACAGGCTGAGAATTATTATAAGTGGGCACTATAAAGGTGAATTTTTCTTGGTCTTGTAAAGGTATTGTAAAGAAACAGTCTTTTAAGTCAATAACTATAATAGGCCATTCTTTAGGTAACAGAGAAGGCAAAGGAATCCCAGACTGTAGAGAGCCCATTGGCTGGATCACCTTGTTTATTGCCCTTAGGTCTGTTACCATTCTCCACTTTCCAAATTTCTTCTTAATAACAAATACAGGAGAATTCCAAGGGCTGGTTGATTCTTCTATATGCTGAGCATTTAACTGCTCCTGTACCAGCTGCTCTAAGGCCTGCAATTCTTCTTTTGTTAGAGGTCATTGATGAACTCATATAGGCTTCTCTGTTAGCCACTTTAGAGGTAGTGCTGTGGGTGTTTTTGAAAGATCAGCTGCTGTTTTGCCTTGTTTCTCTATAGCCTGAATGGTCTGTGACTGTTTCTCATAATACCTTCTAATATCTCTTCTGGAACCATGTGCTAATTTATGGCTTATTTCTGTGTTTGGAGGAATATTAATCTGTGTGTTCCACTGTTGCAGTAAATCTCATCCCCATAAATTTATAGCAATATCAGCCACATATGGCTTTAATATTCCTCTCTGTCCGTCTGCTCCTATACACTCAAGCCATCTCTGTTTTATCTGGGATATCAACCCAATTCCCAAAAACTGATCATTTACCTCCTGAAGGGGCCAACTTGAATGCCATGACTCTGGTGAAATTACGGATACATCCGCCCCTGTGTCCAATAAGCCTTCAATAATAACATCATTTATTTGTACTTTTAACTTTGGCCTTTGTTCATTGATAGAAGTTTGCCAAAATATTTGCTTTATAATTTTTCCTAAATTTTTTCTTTTTCTGTAAATTTTCTATCATTCTATGTAGTATGTCTTTTTAAAATAGGTTTTAATCTTTTTACTTGTTCTGGGGAGGTATTTCCTCCACAATGGCAGGGTAAGACTGGATTGGATTTGATATGGGGGCTTTTGAAAGCCCCCTTGGGGGTTTCCCAAGGGTAGAAAGTTACCTTGTCTGTCCCTTGTTGATCTGCATTCATTAGTCCAATGCCTTCCTTTTCCACACCTTCTGCATATTCCAGAAGGGAGGGGTGTTCTCCTGGGATTATTCTTACCAAAAGCATTGTTTCTGGGAATGCCTTGTTTACAATCTCTTTTTATGTGATCTTCCCTTCCACAATTATAACATTTGACATTTTTATTTTTTCTTATACCTCTTGAAATAAGCCCTCCTACCCAGCTATCATCACTGTCATAAGACTCCTTATTAATTGCCTCACGAATCCAATCCTCCAAAGGTGCTGACCTTGCTTTTAAAGGTCTAAGTATTTTTCTACATTGTGCATTGGCATTCTCAAAAGCCAGTGATTCAATGATTATTCGCCTGGCTTCTGAGTCCAGTACCATTCTGTTTACTGCTGTGGTTAATCTGTGCAACAAGTCTGTAAAAGTTTCTTTGGGACTTTTAATTACTTTAGTGAATGTTTCACTTTCTTCCCTATTTCTTCAATCCCAGGCATTTAAAGCTGCCATGCGACATAAATCCAGAATATGGTCACTGTATAATGACTGTCTGTCAATATCAGCATAATCTTGGGAGACTTCTATGCCCTTGGCCCTGTTTCTTTGTTCTATGTTTTAGCCTCCTTCCTCCACCATGATTTTCATTGGAAACAGTGCCTCCCAAGATCCCAGCAGCCCTTATTTGTTGCAGAATAAATGAGACTCAGGGATAGATCTCTGAGGAAGCTGGAGATATTAGAGAGAATAAACACCACAGTCAGATCTTACCCAGCTGTCTTCGAGCTTCCACAGCCTCGCTTCCCTTGGCCTCCCCTCCTGTCTTTCTATCCTCGTCTTACATGCCATTGCTCAATGACATATAATATGTAACACAGCATAGACACTATGTAAATAGCTGTTGTTTTGGGGACATAGCTCATTCTGACTATGATGAGGACATTCCTCATCTGACTATCTAGCACTCACTCACCTAGGGCCTGCTGCACAAATCCAGAAGACTCCTCAGATGCCTAGCTAGTTTCCTTTTACAAGACTTCCCTTCAAAGCCTTCCTGCCTCTGAAATATTTGTTTCCCTTAGAATTCCCTTTCCCACCATCTCGGCCTATGAAGAAACCACATTCTCATTCAGGAGATGGGGGGAGGGCTCCCTGTCCCTGGAGGCCTTCTTTGAGAGCCACGTGGGTGACCTCTGTCTCCTTGGAAATTTTTGTTTTGAGATGAAGTCTCCTTATGTTGTCCAAGCTCCAGTGTAACTAGCTGGTGATCCTCCTGTGCTGGTCTTACAGGTGTGCCCACCACACCTGCACTCCTTGGATCATTTAGGTTCTGCCTCTACCTTTACTTTGTAACTTAAACCTGAACTCTCTCCAGCAGGGTACCTTTTACTTTATTGTTGTTGAATAATTCACCTTTTTTCATGTCATATTTCTAATGAAATTTTGTTTTCTGTGTGATTGACAATTGCCAACATTTCTCATTAGAGACGTTTCCTCCTGACACTTGATATCATTGTATCACCAGGCAGCATGATATATTCATATACAATTATTCTAGATGTGCAGAAGAACTTTAGATTTTCCAACTAGCAGAACTGTGAGAAAATAAAATTTTGTTACTGCACCAAAAAGGTCTCCCAGTTTGTACTCTTTTTAAAAGCTTTAAAAATGGAATAAAGTCTGTGACTGAGATAAAGATTGTTAGATTTTGGAGGCAGAAGGCAGAGAGAGACTAGAGTCTGACTTCAGGACATGAGACTGTTGTTAGCACACCCACTGAGGGGGCGGCCTCTCTCCAGAGGGAATGGAGGCTGACTAAGACACTATCTAAGGGTGAGGGAGGTGCTTTGGACAGTTGTGCAGGCTGTGTGCAGGTCTGTGGTCTCTCTTTCCTGGAATTGTCTTTGTTAAGCAGGACAGATAATCTTGGGAGACGGGCTGTCTCTTCAGGCATTCTTCTCTTATCTAATCAAGGTCAGCTGTAATCTCCTAAAAATCCTGTTTTTCAAACAAAAGCACTCTCTTAAAGATAGCTTACCAATGACAATTTCTTAGTGTTAATGTTACCCCACATCTATATAAAAAAATGTCACCATTGAGGGAAACTGGGTGAAGGGTACATGGTATTCTTTTTTTTGTTGTTTTTTGAGAAAAAGTCTCATTGGCCTAGAACTTTCTGTGTATACCTGGGTGGCTTTGAAGTTGGAAATCCACCTACATCTGTTTCCCAAGTGCTAGGATTAAAGGCATGCCACCACTGCCAGGCAAGACTCATCATTTTTATTTTATGTTCATATGTGTGTGTACCATGTGTGGAGATCAGAAGAAGGGTTTAAATCCCCTAGGACTGGAGCTACAAGATGGCTGTGAACTGCCATGTAGGTGCTGGGAACCAAACCCAGGTTGTCTGGAAGAGCAGTCAGCATTCTTAACTGAGCCATCTCTTCAGGCCAGCAAATGAGATTCTGTCTTGTCCATTTTTTTTTAAAAAAAAAATTTTCTGTAATGCTACACTTTTCACAAAGCTTTAAAGAATGTAAAAATGGCTGGGTGTGGTTGTGCACACCTTTAATCTTAGCACTGGAAGACAGAGGCGGGCAAATCTTTGCCTGGTTTTCATAGCATTCTAGGTTGACCAAAGCAACAGTAATTCAATTGTTAAGAGTGCTTAGGATGCCAGAAACCCTGAGTTATATTCATAGTACTACACAAATAAGGCATGGTAGTACATCCCTCTTACTTCAACACTGGAGCCAGTTTGGGTTACAACTGTCTGTCTCAAATACAGTAACAGACATAAAAATAATAAAAAAATTAGAAGACACATCACATCTAGGTTTAATAGCCAAGTATTAAAAAGCAATTGCCTCAGAAGCCTACAGGGTTTTTTTGGTCCTCCCCCCCCTTACTAGTATATTTCCTTTTCTCTGCAATGCCAATATTATTGGTTCAATAAAAGTGTTAGAATAGAAGTTTTGTAATGTTTCAAAGGGGATGAACAAAAATTTTCTAGAAGAAAGAGAAAATTAATAGAATCAAAGTCAGGAATAAAATGGTTGTATCAATTAAGGTCATGGCCAAAGGAACAGGCTATACACCTTAGCTCACTCTGAAGTTCCTCTTGGGCAAAAAGTCTTGGGAGTCCTTATGTTTTTCTCCTAGAACAGTGAATTCTTCAAGGACTGTAGAAAAAAATCTAGATTCAGCCTAGAAGAGCGCAGACTAATTGGATTTACAGCTTTGGTTTTGGCTCTCTCATTTACCAGACCTCAGTCTCCCCATCTATAACTCAGAAAGTCTTCTAAGACCCCTTCTGACTCCACAGTCGTTAAGAGGGAGCCTGGCAGGTGTCTAGACAAGAACTGAGCAGACTGCCACAGACTCCTGACCAGCCTAGGCCCCGCCCTTCTTTCACAGGCCCCGCCCCTCCTGCTCCGGGCCCCGCCCTACCCCGTTCCCAACCCCTCCCGCCGGGTGGCACCCTTGACCCCGCCCCCGGGGTGTGCGTCCACCGGAAGTTCCGCGCACGGGCAGCTCACTTCCGCTCGGCAGGTGACAGCCGCAGGGTTTGGAGCGGCCGGCTGCAGCGACGCACCGGCGGCGAAGGAGGCGGAGGCTGCGGACATTTTGCTGCTGAAGCGAGCCGAGCCGTGGCGCCCGGAGCCGTTTGGACTTGCGGGTGAGGAAAAAGGCAGCCCGGCGAGATAGGAGAACTGAAGGGGTCCGAGGTGAGGGGTCTGCGGGGTCCGAGGTCACGGAGAGGACGCTACGCTGGAGGGGCTCGAGCCGCGGGTGGGAGAAAGTGAAAGGGCTGCGTGCTCATTCATTCACTCCAGCTTGGTGGCCCGGCGTCATCCCGTCACCTGAGGTCCGCAGTCCCCTTTGGAGAGGCCGGCTGGAGAGACTCCTGGACTTAGGCCCCTCCTCCGCTCTGCTTCCCGGTTCCCACTCCGTGGCCAGCCTGAGGCCTCCTCGGTCAGGGTCTTATCTCTTGGCCACCGCCCCCCAAATGGGGCAAAAATCTAGGACTGGCCTTATGCCGCCCGCCCCTTGTCCTTTGGGTCCTCTGGGACAAGTTGACGGAATGGGGACACTTGTACTTGGGCTAACACAACAATAATGTCCGTCACTGGTTATCCAGCCCTTTTTGACTTGGAAGCTCAGTGCTAACTAAGCACGTTGGGTCCTGAGCTCACAGCAACCCCTGTAAGGCAGCCGCTATTGCTTTCCTCATTTTACCCACGAAGACACGGAGGCACAGGAGTCTAAATCACAGACGGAAGGGCATTCAAGTAGTAGAGGCAAAACCAGGTTTCCTATGCAAGCTTCCCTGGGACCATCAAAGTATTGGAACAAAAGAACCTGGAGCCTGTTTGGGGTCTAGGAGTGCTTTGTATGTTTAGTCACCATTGTTTGGATTGGTGTCATGATGCAGACTTCTTGCCTCTTGTGTGGTCTGATCTTCATAAGGAACATTTGATTCAGTGAAAATTAGGACGCTTGCTGTTCGGTCGCAGGCTGTTGTCAGGGTTATGCCTTTCAGGGCAAGAGTCCGAAGGTTTTTCCTGACTATTGGGAACTGTGAGACACCAAATGGGCTATTCTTGAAAATAATATCCAGACACTCTCTTTGTCATGATTGAGCTCTTTTCTTTTGGAGTAAAGAGAGGTGAGCAACAGGACCATGGAGGGCGTCTTTTGGCCCCTGGTTCCAGAAGAACATACCCAAAGGAAGGGCTTTGGACCTGTATCATGGTTCCTGGTATGCGTAATCTGCCAGGGAGATGGGACAGAGAGTGGTGGGAGGGTGAAGTTCTCTTTCTTTGTGGACAGTTTTTTGCTCCACTTATGCCTTAGTTTCCCTGAAAGCAGCCCAAAAAGACTTTCCTACTTCCTCTTGAGTGCGATGGACCTCTGAAGGTTTAATATGTTTTTGGAAAAAAGTAGTAAGTAAAATAGTTAGAATAGCTGCCTCCTTTTTTTTTTCTTCCTTTTTAAAAATCCTGTCTTTAACCCCGTTGGCCAGGATCTCATTATGTCTTGAATTCATAGTAATCCTCCTGCCTCAGCCTCACAAATTGTGAGATTGATTACAGACCTGAGCCACCCCACTCAGCTCTTCTATTTATTCATTATAAGTTTTGCCATCTGTTTCTAGTTCCATTGAACTCACAGAAACTTACTAGTGTCACCCTATCCCTATCCTTCCAGGGGATAATGAAAGATAGATGAACTTGTCACAGATTGTAGGAACATAAACTGAGCTCAGAGCTCTGACATTGTCTTGAATTGAGCCTACTAGTCCCTCGACCTCGTAGGAACTGCCAAGAGGGCTTTGCTAGTCCTAGAGAATCAGACCTTCAGAGCCTGTAGAGATCATCTGATGAATGTTGATTGACTGGAAGCCACACACCGGGTAGCCTGAACTCTGACTCTTTGCCAGTCAGCTCCTGGCTCCAGCCCCAGGTCAGCAGCTTCCTAGTAGTGTGACCTGGATAATTCACTTCAATTGGGTTTCTATCCTAATAAAATAGTAGATATATTTAAGTGGTAGAACACTTCACCAGCATTGTAAGGCCCTGGTTTCTATTCTCAGCAACCAAGAAAAATAAGGTTTGGGAGGAATGTGGTGTGATACATGCCTGTAACCCCAGGCAGCAATCATTAGGCCCAGGCAAGAAGAGGCCATTCTGATCTACATAGTAAGCTCCAGCCATGGCATCATAATAATCATAAGAAAATACTATCGACCCACCTCCAGTGTGTGTAGGTGTTAGATGAGGGTATCTTGCTGAGCATGTTACTATTGACCCTAAGCCATGACCTGCTGGAACTTGGGTCTGTGGAATGCCCTGTAAGGGTATTGCTTCCTTCTCTATTAGCCCATGGGGCCACTCCCATTCTTCTCGCTTCACTTCCTAAAAGTAGTTGAGGAGAGTTTAGTTGTGGGTATAACTGAGGCTGGGTTTGGACTTTCATCTTTTGTCTGTCATACTCAAGACTTGCATGTCTTCACTGCTCACTTCCCAAAAACCCTCAGGTCTGACACCAAAGCCTGAAGTGCTAACAGGAAGTGGGCCTGGTTTGCTCTAGGTTTTTTACTTTGTTGTGTTTCAGATGGTTGAGGGGTACGGGTACTTCTTCCAAGCATTTCTGTTTCTCACCAGGTCTTTCCCCCTAAGATACACTGCTGAGATTATCACAAACCAGAAGAGGGGACCCCCCTTCCCCCCATATTTAGCACTTTACATAGAGAGGAAAAAAATACTCTAGGGAGAAGATATAACCCAAGAAGCTGGGGCACCTTAAAAAACAAAACAAAACAAAACAAAACAAAACAAAACAAAACCTCATGGTGGCACATGACTTTAATCCCAGCCCTTGGAAAGCAGAGGCAAGTGGATCTGTGAGTTCAAAGCCAACTTAGTCTACAGAGAAAGTTCAAAGCTAGCCAGGGCTATACACAGAGAAACCTTGTCTTTTGAAAAACAAAACCAAAAACGAAAACCCATCTGTAGGTCCTCCTTTCCCTCAGACTGGAGCTCACTTCTTAGCATAGCATCCAGGTCCTGTAAGCTCTGACTTCATCTGCTCACCAGCTTCATCTTCCCATTCTACTCCTTCCACTTCCTCAGTCATTTCAGCTGCTGCGCCCCGGCTGCTCTTGCCCTACCTCCTTTGCTGGACCACTACTCGATGCTTGCAGTTTGCTCTGCCTTGTAGATGCCTGCCCCGATGCCCTTTTAGTGTCCTGTGGCAGTGATCACAAGTGTAATTGTCTGTTTACTTGGCTTCCTTATGAGTAAAGACCTCTTGATCTTTGCAAGAACTCGTCTGAACTGTGTATAATAAGGGTTTGGGGAAAGAAAAACTGGATGGCTATTCCATTACATTATTAGAGTTCCAGGTAAGGTTATGTGCATCCTTATGTTATCCCAGTGAGATAGGGAGAATGTGACCGAAGCCTCCAATGCTATTGTCAGTCATCAGGGCTCCGGGGAGCAGGGAGATGGTAAACCTTCAGTAGTGTTGGCTGATGTTTGTCAAACTGGTGGGTTGGATTCTGCATGTATTGGCCTGTTGAGCTTTATAAACCTCTAATTCCAGGATGGATCCTGTTAGCTAGTGGGGCCAACAGCTTGGCTGTGGTTCTAGATTCTGAAGCTCCCTTGTGTCTTCAGCCTTGGGCTGGACCTCTTTTCACAGGATGGTCTCCAAAGGTAAGAGGCCCCTTCTAGTTTAAGGCAAAAGTGCAGGTAGTTGACTCTAGAAGTTCCAGAGTCCATAGCTAGGATGCCAGGTACCATCTGTTCCTCTCAGTGCACCCTAAGGTAGGTAGGAGATGATAGAATTGGAAGTCATCCTTGAAAAATCTTTGCTTTTGTGGTGTGGTGTGGGGTGTGTGTGTGTGTACGTACCACAGAGCACCTCTGGATGGTGAACAACAGTTCCCAGGAGTTGGCTCTCTTCTTTTACTGTGAGAATTGTAGGGATCACACTCAGGTCGTCTGCCCACTGGGTTATTTCACTAGCTTTATTTTGTTTTATTTGTAGTACTGAGAGTTAAAACTCAGGGCCTCATGCACACCAGAAAAATGTACCACCACTGACCTATATGTAGCCCTACTACTTAAAAGCTTTTTTACAGAAGTTATTTTATGTATATGACTGCCTGCCTATATGTCTGCACTTGGTGCTTTCAGAGACCAGAAGGGACCAACAGGTCCCTAGGACTGGGGTTACAGAGCTGCCATGTGAGTGCTGGGAATGGAACCTAGGTCCTTTGCAAGAGCAGCAAATGCCTGTAGTCTACTGAGCCTCAAAAACCTTTAATTATATTTATTTATTTAATGTGGGATCAGAGACACCCTTTGCTAGCGAAAGTCAGAAGACAACTTTTGGGAGTGGGTTTTCTTCTCCCACCCACCCAGGGCTCAGATCAGGGTATCAGGCTTGGTAGCAAAACCTTTTACTCACCGAGCCACCTCACTGCCCCTCTTCTCAAAAGCTTTAAACCAGTGCTTTGGTGTTTAAGTACTTCACCAGCTGTGTCATATACAGAGCAGACTTGGGAAGCTTAACCCTAATTGCCTTTTGGTCTTTTAACCACAGCCTAATTGCCTTTTGGGCTTAGAAGCTCTTCAGGGTGAAAAGTCAGTTTTTTTGTGTGGCCAGCTGCTGAGTCTGCTCCCATCGTCTTCATTCTCTGATCTTGAACAGTTGAAGTGCTTAGCATTGAGATTCTGACCACAGAGACTTATAAGTCTAGCATCCATCCATCCATCCATCCATCTATCCATCCATTCATCCATCCATCCATCCATCCATCCATCCATCCATCTAGTGTTTATTGAGACCCACCAGTGTCTGGCACTGGGATGTGCCATGGTGTTGCTTTCTCTTGGGGGGGAGACAAAGCAGAAATAAAAACAAATGCAATGATCGGAAGACTACTAAGATGTGAGGAAAACAGAAGACATAGCTGCCAGAGCCTGTTAAAGTGGAAGCCCTGACTCAGGACTCACTACACCAGAGAAAAGGCAGTGCCCTCACAGTGACTGTAAGCTATTCTTTTGGCACAGTGCTCACTGCACCCTCATTGCTCTTTAGCCACAGTCACTTCAGACATACCAGGGATACTCCCAATGCTGCCCTGGTGGTGGGCAGAGCCAGGGCCCTGTGCTTGCTACGCTTCTGCTTGATTCCCCTATTTGCCCCAGTCCTAGCCCCAGATGTTCGTTTGGTCTGGCTGATGTATCCCATACAACCTCCACCTCAGGGAGGTCACTAGTTAACTTTCACCCCCACCCCACCCCTCCATGCTTGCTGTCTTCCTTTCCTGTTTTTGTTTGTTCGTTTTGGTTTCCATTTTTTCTTGTTTTCAAGACAGGGTTTCTCTGTGTATCCCTGGCTGTCCTGGAACTCAGAGATCCAGAGATCTGCCTGCCTCTGCATTGGGAACAAAGGCATTGCCTGGCCTATTATTATTTTTTTTTCTAAGGAACTGGCTAATGTCTGCACCTCTGTTTTTTGTTGTGTTGTTTTGGCTTTGGTTTTTTTTTTAAGTCTTGCTTATCTACAAAGATTTCTCTTTCCATATAATCAGCTTCCAGTGCATGGTGGGTGCTTGGTGAATGTATACAAATATATAAAAATACTGGAGAGTAGCAGATAAATACCTTCTGAAGATGGTAGATGTAGGGAATGTGTCTTTGAAGTGATGTCATCTGAGCTGAGATTTGAAGGATAAATTGGAGCAGCTAGGGCAGGAGAGGAATATCCTGGTAAGATCAGCAAGTACAGAGACAATGAGAAGGATGCACTTAGCAAAACACCAAGGGCCTGACAGTCTCAAGTCCTTGCCGGCCTGAAGATGCTCTAACTGTAGCCCATGTCACAGTTCCCCACCTTCTGTAATCTGCTCACTCTGAACCTGTGGGAACAGGTTATTATGACCTGCCTCACTGAAGGAAGGGGCCTAAACATGTCTCTCCTCTATTTTATTATTGTCTTAGTTACTTTTCTGTTGCTGTAAAGAGACATCATGTCCAAGGCAGTTTATAAGTGAAAGCATTTAATCTGAAGACTCAGTTCCAAAGGGTTAGAGTCCTTGACTGTCATGGTGGGACGCATAGCTGAGAACTTACATCTGACCCACAAGCATGAGAAGGAGGGGAAAGGGAGAGAGAAAGAGAAAGAGAGAATGTACTGACTGGGAATGGTGTAAGTTTTTGAAACCTCAGAGCCCACCCCAGTGACACGCCTCCTCTAACAAGGCACACATTCTTCCTAAACAGTTCCCCCTTGGGGACCAAACATTCAAAACATCTAAGCCTACAGGGGCCATTCTCACTCAGACTGCCACAATTATGTATTTGCTGTGGTCCTGAGGATGGAGGGAAACTTGGCCTTTGCCACTGAGCTTTCCTCTCAGCCCATTTCTCCCATTTGAGATGTTGCCACCTGGTCATCCACCGTGACCCATTTCTTCTCAAATCATTTTTATGCTTAACCTTCTATTTGTTTGCTGTAAAATGAGCTTGAAGATCTGACATTTTCTATTTCAAGATAGTCAACAGCAGTTTGAGACTGGTTTACAAAATTTGAAATTTCCATGAGGTGAGCATTAGTTATCAATGTGTATTGAGCACCTATTTGCTTGATATATGGATAAGAGGTGGGAATACAGTAGTGAACGAATCTAAGTTTTAGCTCTCATAAAATCTACATTATGTTGGAAGAAAATTAGACACTACAGATACTGTTTATAATATATAATACTTTGAAAGAAAAAAATAGGAAAGGGTTAGGAAGTGTTGGGGATTGATTAGATAAAGGTGGGTCAGTCGGGCATAATAGTGCAGACCTGTAAGTCCAGCACTTGGGAGGCTGTGGCAGGGCGATTATGATTTCAAGGTTACCCTGGGCCACATAGTAAGTTCTAGGCCAGCCTGAGCTAAATAATAAGCCCTGTCTAAAAGCAGGGGAAGACAGGTCTGGTGATGCCTCCCAGAACTTGGGAGGCAGAAGCAGGGGATCTCTATGAGTTCAAGGCCAGCCTGGTCCTGGTCTACATAGCAAGTTTGAGGCCAACCAAAGCTAAATTTTGAGGCCCTGATTTAAAAATAATAATAATAATATTAATAATAATAATAATAATAAATAATAATAATAATAAAAATAAAAATAAAAGAATTAACATGGGATCAGTTGATAAAAGGCACTTGCCACTGGGCCTGACAATCTGAATTTGATTCTGCTGGCACCCTATTAATATAAGAAGAGAGTCAGTTGGGTGAGGGGTGGCCCACACCTTTAATCCCAGCACTAGGGAGGCAGAGGCAGGTGGATCTCTAAGTTTGAGACCAGCCTGCTCTACAGAGCTAGTTCCAGGATAGCCAAGGAACCACTTTCTGCATGATGTCCTCTGACTTCCATATATGTATACGGTGACATACATATGTGTGTGGGGGGAAACATATAGGGAGAGAGACCCCCCAAAAAATAGGCAGTTAGAGAAAGACTTAAGAGGGTAACAGGTGAGGCCTCTGAGTTTGAGGCCAGCCTGGTCTACATAACAAGCTCCAGAACAGCCAAGAGTACAGAGAGACCCTGTACTTTTAAAGAGGAAGAAAGTGACATCTGAGCCAAGATAAAAAAAAGAAAAAGTAAAGTCTAAGACAGGAAGCTATTGGATAAAAAGCCTTCCTAGCAGAGTAGGCAGAACAGTACACGCCTATTGTACTTATAGATTATAAAAGAAGCCTGGGTTGGAGAGGTGGCTCAGTGGTTAAGAGGACTTGGGTTCAAATTCCAGCACTCACATGAAGGCTCCACACCATCGTCCATTACTCCAGTTTCAAGGGATCCAACTGATTTACAAGGGTACCAGGTACATACCTGGTACACAGACATATGTGCAGGCAAAACACTCATACACATAAAATTAAAAAAAATTTTAAAGACTTATTATATATTTAGTGTTCTGCCTGCATGTCTGCCTGCAGGCCAGAAGAGGACACCAGATAACATTACAGAGGGTTGTGAGCCACAGTGTGGTTGCTGGGAATTGAACTCAGGACTTCTGGAAGAGCAGCCAGTGCTCTTAACTGAGGCATCTTTCCAGCTGCCCCCCCCTTCCTCTTCTTTTTTATTGTCTTTTTGAGACAGGGTTTCTCTATATATCCCTGGATGTCCTTGAACTTGCTCCAGAGACCAGGCTGGCCTAGAACTCATAGAAATGTGCTTGCCACTGCCTCCTGAGTGCTGGGATCAAAGGAAGAAAATGTCTCAGGAGGCAAGGCTGTGCAGTGGCAGATGTCACTTGACCTTTGACAAGCTTCAGCATCTTCTTCTGGCAGAGTCTCCCACACTGGCCTCCAAGGCCATCCCTGAACCTTATACTTCCTTCTCTAACCTCATCTGCTCTTTCCTTCTCCAGGTCATTGTTCGTTTTGTGATAGAGTATTGCTATGAAGCCCAGCCCAGGCCTCACCTCTGTTCTGTTGGCTCCACTTCCCAAATCCACATGTATTTGGCTCAGTGGAGGCTTTTTGTATATTGAGGAGGAGAATTTCCAGTCACAAACTCCTTAATACCTGAGCTTCTTTCGGCTTGTACATGGTACTCTTCTCTTGGTGTTGTGGCCCTTGTTTTTAAATGGATTCCATGAGAGTGAAAGGAGACAGGCTGAAAATCACTAGGTACTGAGCCTGCTTCTGGCTGACATTGGTGGCTCCACTGTTCTCAGGCCTCTGCCTTGTTAAACTGGCATTTAGTGAGCATTCTCCATGTCACCCATCTTTCCAAGTCTGCATAATCTTCCCTTCACTTCAGAGAACTTTCCTGATGCTCCACTATCTCACTTTTCTCCTCTGAGCTCTGGTGACAGTTTTCTGAAGGGTACACTCACTCTCTGTCCTCCGCAATCCTGTCTAGTCTCAGCCTGCAGGGGATGACACTCCACACTGTGTCTACTGGATAGATGACCACAGTTCTCCACAAAGTGTTCCCTTTAGTTGATGGGAGAGCAGAATAAGCCTTGTTCTGTGGACTCTGGTTTCTTTTTTCTTATTTAACTAACGTAAGTATTGTTCCAAAGAAGTTCTTACTAATTTATTTATTTTGTTTTATTATTATTAGTTTTGTTTTAATTTTTGAGGCAGGGTCTTGCTATATGGCTTTGGCTGTCCTGGAACTTACTCTGTAGACTGGGCTAGCCTTGAACTCAGCAGAGATCCACCTGCCTCTGTTTTCTGAGTGCTGGGATTAAAGAACTAGCATGTTTTATTTTTATTATTATTAGGTGGGGGGATTGGTTTTTCAAGACAGAGTTTCTCTTTGGAGCCCTTGCTGTTCTGGAACTTGCTCCGTAGACCAGGCTGGGCTCAAACTCAGAGATCGTCCTGCCTCTGCCTCCTGAGTGCACCACTACCTGCCATTTTATTTACTTTTTAAATTGAGAGGAATGTGGCTCTTGACAGCAGCTCTTTGAACACATTGTTGTTGGCAGACGAGTGGGAAACTGACAAGTGATTCTGAGATGACAGTCCTGACTCTCAGTGCTGATGAAGGACTTTGTTTGCATGTGGTATTCTTCTACCTTTGGGTCCTTTTCATTTTGAAGCTGTAATTACTATGAGCCTCAAGAGATTGCTTTGATTAATCAGTACTCATCTAAATCCAAAGAGACCCACAGCTTTGCAAGCTTATCCAGACAGGCTTTTACTAGGCATGTTACCAAACCTGCTGTTCCTGCTGTTTCAGGTAGATAGATGGGCCCTAACGTAACCTGCTATTCAACCTCTGAGGAGTTCTTCAGGGCTATGTGACAACCCATATCCTGTACCCTCTAGCTTGACTGTATGCATTTCTCTCAGGGCTTCATTCAGAGAAGAATATTTGTTTCCTTGGATAGAGTGGGACATGTGACTTGTTCTTAAGACGGTGGTTGGGGCTGTTGGCAGCATCATTTTCCAGTTGTGTGACTTCAGACAAATGCCTAACACTCTTGGCTTCTATTTTCTTTAACTGTGAACCTGTGATATTAAAACCTTCACAGACATTATGAAGGCAGAATTTTTTTAAAGTAATATACTTTTATTACTTGTGCAAACCATACAAGTGTGTGGAAATCAGAGGACAACTTGTAAGATCCCATTTCTTCACCATGTAGGTCCTGAGGGTCAACTCAGGTTGTCAGACTTTTGGTGGCAAGCACCTTTACCTGTTGAGCCATCTTGCCAGCCTCCTGAGGACCAAACATAAAACTGTGGTGTCTGCCCTGCAGTGATCATCTGTTTGTCATACTTCTGTAATCACCATCTGTGTTCTACATTTCATGTCAAGCCTGAAGAACATGAAATATTTTCTATAGTTGCTGAGTTTCCTAGAAGGGGCCTGTCTATATGAGTCTGGTGACCACATTTCCTCAGAGAGAAAGTCTAAAGTCTGATGACTCACCTTCTCGTCTTTGAGTTGGCCTTACTTGTTCCCTTAACTTTAAAGCAAATGCTTGCACTTACCTGTGAGGTCCCTTTTCCTTTTTAAAAGACTGGGCAGAGGGTGTCTACAGCTTCTTGGTAGAAAAGTGTTTGCTTTGTAGATATGACACTAGGTTCTATCAACAACATCTACAGAAAAAAAGTAAGATAAAAGATTGTCAGATGGGGAGAAGTGTCTGGAATCTGACTCAGTGTCGTGGGGAGAGTCACAGTCAGACAGGGCAGAGCAGAGGACATCCTGTGAGATAAACCAAGCTCTGTCCCCAAGACAGAGCTAAAGAGTGGAGCACATGTAATAACAGAAGTGTGGCTTTTCTGCTTAAGGCACAGGAGAAATGGCAGATACCCTCAAGGCTCCCTTGTGTGTTTCCATGTGTGTGCCAGTGCATGAGTGTGTAGACATGCATGTGCTTGTGGAGGCCAAAGGTCAACTTGAGCTCTAGCTCTGCAGCTGCTGTCCATACTGATTTTTGAGATGGTCTCTCACTGGCCTGGAACTCACTAATTGTCTAGTTTGGCCGCTAGTAAGCTCACACCAGCATCTGTCACAGCGTCTAGCACCAGCTTTTTACATGAGTTCTGGAGAGCTGAAGAAAGCCTTTTTCTATTCTTTTCACTTCTGAACCTAAGCTGACCCAGAACTCGTGGTCCTTGTTCCCAAGGCTGGAATTACAGGTGTGCACACTTGTTGTTTTAGTCCTGTCTGTCTTTGAGGTCCGTATGTCCATATAGCAGGTTTCTAAGCAGCTGTCATGGTGGAAGGGGCTTCACAGCTGAAGCCCCAGCACAGACCTTCAAAGGACAGTTTTCTCTGCCCAAATACCTGTGAATTCAGAAATGATGTCAGCACCTGAGATGGTTCTCATCTCTTTCCTCTTTGTTTGCTGACCGCCTCCCTTACCAGTTTACCAAGTGCCCTCAATGTGCAATACATGTGCTAGTGCAGTTTTCAGTACAGAGACTGGGCGCCTCTGTCAAGGAAGAAAGTCTTGTCCCACAGTGCTTGCCCTTGTGAACATTTTCCTCTCCAGAGTGATGGTTCCTACTGAAGAGTTAATAAACTGAGTGTGATGGTGCATACCTGCAATCCTAACACTCAGCTGAGGCAGGAGGATCATAGGTTTGAGCCTAGCCTGACCTACATAATGAAGTCCTATGTTTTAGTTCCTTTTTTCTTGCTCTGATAAAATACCATGACCAAAAGCAACTTGGAGAGGGAAGGTTTTAGTTTATACCTCCACACCACAGTCCTTTGTGAAGGAAGTAAGGGCAGGAACTGAAGCAGAAGCCACAGAGGAACACTGCTTACTAACCAGTAACCAGATCAGCCTTGTTGCACAAATCCTGATTGATCTTAATTAAAACCTGGAGCCAGATATTGGGGAAAATGCTAAAAGGACAGAGAAGCATAGGGCCAATCCACTAGAGAAACTTCTCACTACTACTGAATCTACAGACCAAAGGGGAAGATCTTGTCTCCACAAATCCTCAGACTAAATGCCTCTGAGTCTGCAGCAGACAGGGAAGACAACCAAAGGGAAGCACAGGGCGAAGGGCCAAATTCCTGTCTCTTTCCACCTTATATTCCTTTTTCTGCCCAGCCATACCACTTCCTGTCTCAACCTTCCTAGTGCTGGGATTAAAGACTTGTGTGCTTCCCAAGTACTGGGAGCAGATGGACCCCAAGTGCTAGGATTAAAGGTATGTGCCACCACTGCCTGGCTCTGTTTCTCTTTTAGACTGGATTAATCTCACATAGTCCGGGCTGGCTTTGAACTCACAGAGATCCACACAAATCTCTGCCTCCCGAGTGCTAAGATTAAAGGTGTATGACACCACCATGCCTGACCTTTATGGCTAACTCTTTGGTTGGCTCTGTCCTCAATCTTAGGCAAACCTTATTTCTCAGAGGTTACACAAAATGTCACCACACAGCCTGCTGTCTTACATATACCCAGGACCACCTGCCCAGGGGAATACGGTACACCCATAGTGACCTGGGCCCTCCCACATCAATCATCAATCGAGAAGATCACCTCTTCTTGGAGATATCTAGTTTTGTATCAAGTTGACACAAAGAAATCAAAACAATCAGGATGTCCTGTAATCAGAAGTTTCTGTCCCACTAATAATTCCCAAACACCCAGCAGCCTCAACCCAAATAAACAACTCAGAGGCTTAAATTATAGTAACTGCTGGGCCAGTAGCTCAAGCTTATTACTAACCAGCTCTTACACTCAGATTAACCCATGATTCTTATCCATGTTTAGCCATGTAGCTTGGTACCTTTTCTCAGTGCAGTGTTCTCAACTTGCTTCCTCTGTGTCTTGCTGACTCTGTCTTTCCCAGCTTTCTAGTCTGGTTGCTCCGCCTATACTTCCTGCTTGGCTACTGGCCAGTCAGCATTTTATTAAACCAATATGAGTGGCAAATCTTTACAGTGTACAGGAACATCATCCCACAGCAGCATCCTGTTTCAAAAATCGAAATGGCGTTGATGGTTCAGTGGGTAAAGGCCTTAGCCACCAACTCTGGTGAACTACATGTTGTCTTCTCAAGCTATGGCATATGCATCCCTCACTCCAACAGACAAATAACTACATGTACAAATGCCCAAATAAACGGAGAAACTAATAAGCTTTACTGGCTTTGGCTGTCTGCTGAATTTTTCTTCTATGATCCCCTTGGAAATATATCGTGCATTTACAGTCTGCTTCCTTTTATTTGACACCAGAAAAACATTCATTGGTAGGGAAATGACTCCTTCAGTGAGCAGCAAATCAGAATATTTGAAATGCCGGAGGAGTCTGTTCTTTGGTTTTGTTTTTGTTTGGTGTGGTGTGTGGGGTGTGTGTGTTTGTGTTCTGAGACAAGGTTTCTCTTTGTAGCCCTGGGTGTCCTAGAACTCATTCTATAGACCAGACTGGCCTCGAACTCCGCCTGCCTCTGCCTTTGCCTCCCAAGTGCAAGGATTAAAGGTGTGACTACTCCACTTGGCCTGACTGATTTTCCAACTGCATTGAATTATGCCTGCCTGGGGGCCCCTGGGGGAAACCTAGGGCACAGTTGGATGAGCCATGATCTAGCCCCATAGCCTTCCTGCTGACATCTCTGTTCCACTTTCACCAGTTGTATATGTTGGGGAAGAGGGGTCTGAAGCTCCTTTGACAACTGGAAAATGTAAGGCCAGAGTCAAGGGATTTACTTACTTCCTAGGCCACACAGCTGTTTGTATAGTAAAGCCAGGCTTCTGGCAGCTATCTTGGCATTGGCTCAGCCTTGCTGTATTTGTTGAAAGTTAACTGCAAAGCCTTCTGTTCCTGGTCTGTCTGGTGCTTGTCACACAGAGTTTGATTTGTTGTGAGTCCTTGGTTTTGTGACTTCCTTGGGAACCTGCCTTTTCATTCACTGAATCAGCCAACATTTGGTGAGCTCCTGGAAGGTGCCAGGCACAGTGCCAGTCACTTCATTGACAGTGTTAAACAAAACAGATCCCAAATTAGAGGCCTGAAGAAGGCTGTGGAGAGGTTGGAGATATGAGTGAGTCCAATGCCAGGCGACCTGTGCTCCTCTGGCTGCAGAGGAGGGAAGCTCTCTGGGGCCAGGAGAGTTAAAGCTGAGGCTAAAGAATGAGCATATTGATGGGACTAGTGTTTGGGATGAATGCACCATCCATCTAAGCTGCTTTATGTTTAAAAGGTAATGTGTACACACAGCATAGTTTCTGAGTTCTATCAGAGGGTAAATGGACAGTCACTCTCATACCCCATTCCTTTAATCACCCAGTTTCCTTTTTGGAAGAAACCTCTAATACCTTTTCTGCTCTTTCAAGGATAGTGGGTGCAACTGCAAACTTGTAAGATACTTACATTTTATTAATATTCATTTAAAATAGCAATACTAATACTTTGTTTACTTTGCATTTTGCTTTTCCGTTGACTGTCTTGGATAGTTAATGATAAAGAACATGTTAGGATGGAGAAAGTACCAACTCCTAAAGGACTCAGGTCTTAACATGGTGGTCACAGCCACCTGTAACTCCAGGGGATTCCACACCCTCCCCCGGCTCCTGCAGGCACCAGGCATACACATAAAATAAAACTTTTTAAAAAGCATATGTAGCTGGGGATAGTGGCACATGTTCTTAATCCTAGCACTCAGGAGACATAGGCAAATGGATCTCTATGGGTTAAAATATTCACAGCATTTTGCTATTACAAAGGATGTTGGGTAAATAACCTTTTGTTTTTATATAGGAAGTTCTAGAAGTTCAATTCCTGAACCAACAGCTAGGTACATTTACAGTTTTAAAAGCTACTGCCGAACTGTTCTAATTTCCAAACTGTATAAGGAAGGCAGTTAGTTTCTTGTTGACATCAAATGGGAGTCTTTTTCCTGTATTTGTACCAGCACGGAATCTTAGCAGACTTTTCGGTTTTCATTAGTCCAGTTTTATTAGCTGTTCAGTGGTATTTCACTGTAATTCCAGTTTCTGTTTCTCTTGTGACTGGGCATCAATGTTTGAGATTTAGAGAGCTGTCTGCATCCCTCTCCATTTTCTTCTTTGTATTGGTGGGTTTGTTTGTTTTGTGACGGAGGCTTGCTATGTAGCCTAGACTGGCCTGAGACTCTGCCGAGTGCCCCATGTACCACCTACTTTCCTTATGGGAACAAGTTTGCCAAAGTCATCAATTGGATGACAGCTTTTGTGGGTTTGTAATTTGTCACTGAAACACTTCCCCCTGGATTTTGGTCCAGTCTACCTTTCCTCTCCAGCATTGGATCTTGTTGTGGTTTTGTTTTTCTGAGACGGGGTCTCTCTGTGTGGCCCTGGCTGTCCTGGGACTCACTCTGTAGACCAAGACCTGGGACTTGCCTCTGCTTCCAGAGTGCTGGGATTAAAGGTGTGTGCCATCACATCTAATTAAGAAATTGTTTTTAATATTTGTGTAATTCACACCAAGTGGCATGTGCAGCTATTAGCTGCACAGTGTGGGCAAGACATGCATCAGGACACGTATCATCTTTTCACCTTCTAGGAGCTTCCAGGCCCCTTTATCCAAGATCACCCCCCCCCCCCACCTTCTTCCACCATAGCTTAATTTTGCTTTTTCTAGTCTACAGCTCCGTCCAGATGACATCCCATGATACTTAAGGTGTTTACTTACTCTGTTTTTGTTTGATGCTGAGTATATCAAACCCAGGGTCTAATGCATGCTCAGTACATACTATACCATCCAAGCATTTCTCAGCTTTTGTGCACATTTGATCTCATCACTGAGTTCTTACTTCCGTGCTATCCCGTTAGAAGACATGTGAGATACATAAACCAGCAAGTGGTGCTCTCCCCATTTTAAAACATGAGAAAACTAATAGAAGCCAGCACAATGGCTCATGACCTTAACACTTGTTACCACACCTGATAAACCCGTGTTCTATCTCTGGGACCCACATGGTGGGAGGAGAGATTCCAATTCTGCAAGTTGTCCTCTGGCATACACACCCATGTTGGGAACTCTCTGTGTGGTGTGTGTATGTGTGTGTGTGTGTGTGTGTGTGTGTGTACGTGTACATGTACACACAGTAAGTATACTTAAAAAAAAAAAGGCAATCAAGTTAATTAACTTCAGAATTGTGGTCATTCCTTTAAAGAGTTAGTTCTGTGGGAGCTAGAGAGATGATTCAGCAGTTAAGAGCACTTGTTACTTCTGCAGGGGACCTGTGTTTGATACTTAGCATCCACACAGTGGTTTATGATCATCCATAACTTCAGTGCCAGGGGATCCCAGGCACCAGGAACACATGTGGTGCACATACATACATGCAGGCAGTACACTTATATACATAAATAAAATTTTAAAAGTTTAAAGTTGCTATTAGCCTGGGGAAGTGATTCAGTGGATAAAGCTCTTGCCACATTAGTGTGAGGACCTGAGTTCAGATCCGTAGGATGTGATATGGTAATGTCTGTAATTCCAATACTTCCTTGGCAAGATGAGAGGTACCCATGGTCTAGGAGCCTGGCATATACCACGAGGAATAAGAGACCATGTCTCAAATAAGGTAAAAGGGATTGATACTTAGGGTGGCCTTTCACCTCCATACATGTGCTGAGGTATGAGTGTGCCTACACTTACATACAAACACACACAGTCTTATTTTAAAGTTGCTGTTAATAAGAGCTGGAGAGATGACTCAGCAGTTAACTGGGTTCAAGCACTGGCACCCACATGGTGGCTCACAACCAGCCATCCGTAACACCAGTTTCAGGCAGCTGTCTCTCTTCTGATCTTCTCAGGCACTAGGCATGCGTGTGAACATACAACATACATACATACATGCATGCACAACACCTATACACATAGAATAAATAAGCCTAAAAAGTTAAAAACATAAGTGAAGTTATTAGCAGCTGGGTATGGTGCACACACCTTTAATCCCAGCAGTCAGAAGATAGAGGCTGGCCTGCCAGAGCTACATAATGAGACTCAATCAATCAGTCTCTCTCTCTCACACACACACACACTACTAGTAACAGTTTGAGTCATTGGAGAAAAATTGTTTTTTATAGATTTTTTTCTTATAGACTTATTAGCTTAAAACATATAATTTATATTTTAAAAATTAAATTTAGATAAATTGTATGAAGACAAAATATTTTTAAAAAGTATTGACTTTTCTTAAACCTAATCTCAACTTTATTTATTTATTTGAGGGGTCTCTGTGTGTGTGTCAGTGTGTCTTTGTGTATGTGTGTCTCTGTGTGTTTGTGTGTGTGTGTCTGTGTCTGTGTGTAGTCAGTTCTTCCATCTACCTTTACATGGGTTCTGGCCATCAGACTCAGGTTGCCTTTATCCACTGAGCCATCTTGCTGGCTTAGCTAGGAGTTTTTCTATGAAGTAGATTTTTGAGGGGGCTTTTCCCCTTTTCTCTTGACCTTCATTTTCCATATTTTGAGCCTCATCTCTGTGACCAGTGTGTCAGTGATTCTCAACAACAGTTGCTTAATTATTCTGCAGGGCTTAAGAAAAACTGCTGTTCAACTTGTAGTATTTGATTTCTGTAAGTCTTAAAGGTGACGTTATTGTTGTGGAGATGACTTGATAGGGGTAGACATGGCCTGGGAGCTCTGTGCCTGGAGCACCACATGTGAAGAAGATAGATAGCCAGTTTCCTGTTTGTCCTCTATCTCCTCACATGCTTTCTTTGTTTGAGAGGTATTGCTGAGTAGTCCAGGTGAGTGTCTAACTCACTGGATCCTCCTGCCTGTTTGCTGAATACTACTAGTATTATGGGTGTGAACTACCACACCCAGCTTAACTACTTCTTAAAAAATGTTCCTGGCCACTCACAAAGATTGAATCCAGACCTTAGACTTATTTATTTATTTATTTGTCCAAGCAAACCACCTATTTTTAAATGTGGTTTATGTATTTGATCAAATGTGTCAGTCGGACGAGTCTTAGGGCCTTTGGCCTCATGGGAAAGGGATTTGATGCAGGCCACAACTGGCAGTTGAGGGACGTGCTGCTTTCCCGTGCCTTCTCCAAGGCAAGTGCTTTCAGGACTGAGTGTCGTGTCCGTCCGTCCCCCGTCGTGTGTGTCGTGCCCCCCCCCCCCCCCCCCCCCCCCGTTCTTGCAGAGAATGGTGTGGGGATGCTCATTAAAGAGTGGACACAGGGAGACACTCCCAGTAGCTCTTCAAGCTGTGGGCGATCGCCTCCCCAGTGATGGTGTCTTTATTTTTAGCCTGGGAATTGGGTAGCTTTCCAAATCAATCTTATTTTCCCCTGTATCCCTTTACTTCTCAAACTTCTGGACACCATCAGCTTCAGAGAACACACTTCTGTATCATCTGTCCCACTGGGCCTCTGTAAAGGGAGCTACACAATAGATGCTGCAGAAATTAGCATATTAGGGCCAGCTCAAATTTGTGGGTCGTTCTTACATTACGAAAGAAGATGTGCCAGAAGCTTGGCTGCAGATCTCTCCCGGTTTGACTGGCTAACCCTGCAGGAGAGTCTCACTGTGTTACCTAGGTTGGCCCTGAATTCTTGGGCTAAAGTAGTCCTTACCCCAGCCAGTCGTCTGAGGAGTTGGGAATATAGAGTGTGCCCATCATCTGTCCTTTTTCAACCTACAAAAAGAGGAGGAGGAGGAGGAGGCTTTCCCGTTCCTTTTTTCTCCTGATCAGTTTTATACAATACTGAATCTTTCCCTGGCAAGTTCTGTGCTGGGAATCAGGGCTCCTAGATTATATGTTGTATTTACAAAGGAGGGAATGTCTTGACAGCCTCTTCTACTGCAGAAGAAAACTCCCAGCAGCCTACAGTTGGATATCCTAGGCAGTTCTTGGTGTTTTGTTTTGCTTTATCTTCCAATTTTATTTTTCATAGGTTTGTTTGCTTGTTGATTTAAGAGGTGGTCTTACTACTCTCATCCTTTTTTGGCCTCCCAACTGCTGGGGCTACAGGCCTAAACTTCTATGCCTCCAGCCTTAATCATTTTTTTAGACTCAGCAAACAACAAGGGCTCTCTCATTTTGGACCCTTTGGGTAGTTAGGTTCTCAAATCTGATTTCTTAAACCATGTAGTCCTTGATGATACAACAAAAAGCCTGTTATCTTTTTCACCTTGTCATTATTAGCGTTCTGAAAAAAGCAGCTATGTGCATGTGTAAAAGAACATATTTAAGTAAATTTTATTGAGAATGAATGTGAAGTATTGCATAATGGAGCAGTCAGTGAACACGTGTCCTAGGATCTCCAGTGGCCCCTTTATGTTTCTTTGAAGAACTGTCAGTTGAACAGTGACTGACCCTATGCAGAGTCCTATATGGAGCCTGAAGGTGCATGGTTCCTGCTGTGAGGCAAACCCACATTCCCTTTCCCTTATGGGTTGTTTCCAGCCCTGGTTTGTTCCATGGGGCCCAGCAAGGCAGTGGCTCCACTGTAGAACTTGGATCTTTTCTGAAGCACTATGCCGACATCTCTTTTCCTCTTTCCTGCAGCTCTAGAAGGAAAGGACCTTCATTCTTTCTGAACTTGCACAAGAAAGGTAGAATCAGGTCTTTTTCTTTATACTATTGTTAGTGAACAGCTAACTTTTAATTCTTTGACAGTGCTTCTCAACCTTCCCAATGCTGCGACCCTTTAACACAGTTCCTCATGTGTAGGGACCCCCCCCAACCATAACATTATCTTGTTACTATTTCATAGCTGTAATTTTGCTATGTAAATCTTTTTGGAGCCAGAGGTTTGCCAAAGGTTGAGAACCACTGTTCTGTGGCATCCATAAAATCTTAAAGCGACCTGAGACGGTCCATGCTAGTGTTCCATTGGTGACTGAAAAGGGGTGGAGGGCAGCTTCAGTGCTATCCTTCCATAATACGACTAAACTTGAAAAAAATACAGTCAGGTTGGAAAGACTATATAGCCCATATTGGTCACATTGTGGCCTTTCATTTTGCTTCCACTTAATAGGATATACAAAAAAGTCTCTATATATTTGAGTCCCTCCCATTGAGGCAACTCAGTGGACAAAATGAAGTGACTTTGCTCCTCCATTTGAGTGTCTCTCTTGCCCCTCTCCCTCTTTCTTTCATGTTTGTACACCTGCGCTTTGGAGGCCAGAGGATGACTGTTAGGAACTGGTTCTGCCAACATGTGGAGGCCAGAGACCGAACTCAGGTCATCAGGCTTGGCAGCAAGCACCCCTACCTCCTGAGCTATTAACTCACCAACCTCAGGTGTCATTGGGTGGGGAGATGAGACAGGGTTTCTCTTTAGCCCTGACTAAACTCACTCTGTAGACCAGGCTGGCCTGGAACTCAGAGATCAGCCTGCCTCTGCCTCCTGAGTGATGGGATCAAAGGCGTTCACCACCATACCCAGCTTGTTTTAGTTCTTGAGGCAGGGTCTCACTCTGTAGCCCAGTCTATGTTCACCTTCAGTCTTGCTGCCTCAGCCCCTTGGGTTCTAAGATTACAGGTGTGCCATCACTACATCCAGCAGATGTGTGTTTTTTCTCTACCAGGAAAAACTACTAGTAGATTAGAAAGTTCTTTTGTGCTTGCTGATAAAGCCTTTTCTCCAAATGAGGAAGAATTTCTTCATCAAGAGAACATAAGCCCTGAGCTCAGGTAGAACTGAGATGCTCTCCACTTAGCCACCTACAAACTATGACCTTAAGCAGGTGTTTCACAGCATCTTTGAGCCTCTTTCTGTAAAACACAGTTTAAAACTGGGGAGATGGTTCCTTCAAAGTGAGGACATGAGTTCAAATCCCTAGTTTCACATAAAACCCAGGTGCAGAGGTGCATAACTGTAAGCCATTATTGGTGAGGTGGATGCTGATAGATCCCAAGAACTCATTAGTCAGCCAGGCTAACTGAATCAGTAAGAACTTCTCAAAAGAGTAAGGCGAGGGTAACTGAGGAAGACATTTGATGTTAGCCTCTGGTCTGCAGGCACGCACAGAGAGAGAGAGAGAGAGAGAGAGAGAGAGAGAGAGAGAGAGAGAGAGAGAGAGAGAGAGAGAGATGAACTCTGGTCAAATTTGCCTGGCATGCTTTTCTGCTGAGCCATCGCACCGTTATCCCTCCTACTTTTTAATCTTTCATCTGTTGAACAAGAGGAGCTGTTGAGGCACAAAGTAGTTGCTTAGTAAGTGCTTGCCGGATGAACTTGGGAGCTTCAGTCTCTTTATCTCTTGACTTTAATATCTTGAGAGATGCTGTAAGAAAACTGGCCAGGCAGACTTGTGAGGTGGGGCAAGATGGGGCGGTCACAGTGTGCAGACTCCAGCCTTCTAGAGATAATTGTAGCTTTTTAGAGACTTGACGGAAGTTGGAAAGAAGGAACCCCCTTGCTTCTTTAATATTTGTTCCCTAGGTGGCTGGAGAGATGGCTCAGTAGTTAAGAGCACCAGCTCTTCTTCCATAGGACACAAGTTAATTGTCAGCACCTACATGTGACTCACAACCATCTGCAACTCCAGTTCCAAGGGCTCTGTTGTCCTCTTGCCTCCACCGGCACACATGTGGTACACAGATATAAATACAGGCTAATTGGTGTGTGTGTGTGTGTGTGTGTGTGTGTGTGTGTGTGTGTGTGTGTGTGTGTGTGTGTGTATAGTATCAATGGAGAGTGGTGTGTGTGTGTGTGTGTGTGTGTGTGTGTATAGTATCAATGGAGAGTGGAGGCCAGAAGAGTGTTTGAGTCTCTTGGAACTAGAGTTATAGGTGGTTGTAAGCTACCTTGTAGGTTCTGGGAACCAAATCTGGGGTCTCTGCAGAGCAGCAAGTGCACTTAACTCCTGGCCATCTCTTGAGTTCCCCTCCCCACTTCTTAAACTTTGCATTTTTCAAGATCACTTGGCTATGGGAAGAGAGGCTAAAACCATGTGGGCCTTGGTGAGCTGAGCCTCACAGCTAAGTACATCTGAACAGGATGAACACTGCAAGGGGGCTGCTGTGACTGTCAGAGGCTTTTTATTTCTCATCTATGGGTTAATCTGTAGCTACTCTGTCTGCCTGCTGGCAGCCATGAAGTGTGTCCCGGTAGTATGGTCATAGATAATGGTACTGAAAAAGACAGATGACCTCAGGCTACTGTTCGTGGAGAGATTCCTAGAAGGAAACTTGTTCGGTCAAAAGATATGGACAGTCAAAACACTGATGGTTTTCCTCACCCTCCAACCATGACCTAAAGTTCATGTGCCTGGAAGAAGATAAATAGCTATCTTCCCCTACTCTGTGTTCTGGGTCCTTCTCTTCCCCCCTGTGAACACCCTAACTGAAAATGGAGTAGAACACAGATCCACTCTCTTCTTCTCTGTCTTGCAGAGTCTGGCCATAGATAAAGGACCAAAATGACTGATTCAAAATACTTCACAACGACCAAGAAAGGTACTGTATGTTTCACCACGAACTATGCTGTGTCCCCCAGATCTTCTGCTCCCTGCTGTGTTCGGGAGCATGAGGAGGGTGGAGGCATCATTGGGAATGATGATCCAGAAACTGTTCACAGTTGATGATGTAAGAACCTAAGTATTCCTTTTAGTATAATGTTCAGGAAAGAACATTAATGTTAAGCATGGGGAAAAGTCCTCATTTTGTTCCCCATGGCTTAAAAATAATTAAATATATTCCCCGTCCCCAGGGAAAGTACACAGTCTTTGAGCAGCCCTGCTATGGGAGAGGCTGGTCCTTATTTATTTATGGCATTGTTCTTCATGTAGTAAAAGTTTTTATCCTGTTATTCTTGACATCATCATAAACATTTCCCAGCAGTTCTCATGACTCAGTATTAAGCCAGTTAAGTTGTTGCACTGAGGTTTACTACTGGGTTAATAATTGTGGAGACTGTTCCTTTCTGCTTTTAAACAAACAGTGGAAGTTGTTTTGGCTGACAGGTGTGTGTTAACCTCTCTGGCCAGCTCTTTCCAGTGCCTGCTGACAAGGTAGGAAGAGTCTTGGTCTTCTTAAAAAAATACATATATATATATGGCTGGGGAGGTGACTCAGAGGTTAAGAGCACTGGCTGTTCTTCCAGAGGTCCTGAATTCAATTCCAGAAGCCACATGGTGGCTCACAACCACCTGTAATGAGATCTGACATCTGTTTCTCACGTGCAGGCATATGTGCAGGTAGAACACTGTTTACATAATAAAATCTTTAAAAATATTGTATTTACATGTATAAATATATATAAATATAAACTTATTTATATGGATGTTTAGCCTGTATGTATGCCTTCACCTGGGTCCCAACAAGGCCAGAAGAGTGTGTTGGATCCTCGGAACAGGAGTTAAAAAGTTGTGAGCCACTGTGTGGATCCTGGGAGTCAAACCCCAGTCCTCTGGAAGTGCTTTTAACCACTGACCCATTTCTCCAGCCCTGATTCTTAATCTTCTTCCATCACTGAGTCAAATCCAAAGTCTTCCCATGAGAAGACATTTTATTATTTTTACTTACTTAATTTTTTAAAATATTAAAAAAAACTTTTTTAAATTTTATTTTTTGCACATTGGTGTTTTGTCTGTATGTATGTCTGTGTGAGGGTGTTGGATCCCCTGGAATTGGAATTACAGACAGTTGTGAGCCACCATGTGGGTGCTGGGAATTGAACCCAGGTCCTCTGAAAGAGCAGTCAGGGCTCTTAACCACTGAGCCATCTCTCCAGCCCCCAGCTATTGCTTATTTGTTAAGACAGTCTTGTCAAGTGTGCTGGGTCTCATCTTTGGGAGGCAAAGGCAGAAAGATTAGGGGTTAAAGGCTATACTTGGATACATAGCCAGCTAAAGCTTAACCTACTTTATGTGAAGCCCTGTTGTGGGGCCCTTGACGGTGAAAAAGAGATTGAGAGACAGTGAGTAGAAATTAAATCCATATTCAAATCTAAATCTCAGATCATGGATAGTTTTAAAAGAGGACAGATCGGGCAGATTGTAATAAAAGACTGAAGGGAGTTAGTGAGACCAAGGTCATGTCTCTATTAAGGCAACAGCACCAGAGTGGAGATGTGGTCTGGGGGCTAGAAAGCATTGGTTGCCTTCTACGATTCAGGAGCCAGGTGTAATGACTGCATTTGGGGCCTTTTGGAGAAAGGAGGCATCTCAGAGCAGTCTGCCCTGAGCTCACCTCACCAGCCTTCTTGGGGCAGGTTTGACTAACCTCCATCACCTGGCTACATGCTTTGAGTAAAGCAGTAACATCTCTGTGGAGATGGGCCAAGCTTGTCTTGTCTGCTGAATCCAGGCCCCTCTTGGAGGAGGAAGATATGGTCCTTTTAATTTGACCCACAGGGTATGTAGATGATTCCTGGCCCTGTTAGGCAATTCCCTTAGCATGACCCTGCTCAGGCTTTGCTAGGTCATTGTTCTTAATCAGACATGCTTACTGTCTTTTTGTGATCATGGTTTAAAAACAGAAACCCCTTATTTTCTTTCTTCTCATTACGAATCTACTTAGAACTTTCTCAGAACTTTCCCCCACACAGCAGTCCCTTCTCACCCCCACCCTCAAGTGACTTGAAAAAAAACAACCTAGGACTAGAATTCTTCACATGGCTAGTTAATGACAGCAGTTGTCCCTGATGCAGAGCAGAGTGCCAGGCTCTGATGCGGACATTTCACGCCCAAGACTAAGTGAGAGAATTCATTGCCCAGTCCAGAGGGAGGAGCGGACAGGAAAGTGGAGCCAGAGAGGCAAAGGCAAAGGGGTATATTAAGAGCATAGGCTTTGGAAGGAGCCTTAGTCTGTCCCATCTGCTATGGAGCAGCCTCCATTGCTCATCTGTAAAACAGGGAAAAGGCAGATTGTTGTGAATAGGAAATGGGAAAAAAATGAGTGTGGTTCAGGAGTTGCCCACCACCTAACAGTTAGCATGTCCTAACCGTCTCCATGGGACGGAGGTCGGGAGCAACCACACACCCTCAGTTTCTTCCCTTGATCATCAAGTTCTTGAGCACAGTTATCGCATGCTGCCACCCTTGTAAAACAGCTGAATTCCCATCTCGAGGCTGAGGAAGTGAAACCCTGAGCAAGCTGTTTGAGCTCAAAGTTCTGGGAAGACAGGAAAAGCCAACATGTGAGACCAGCCCCCACCCACCCCCAATTCCACACAGGCCCGAGGGAATCAGGGCAAGTGAAGGCTAAGGGAGCTTGCTGTCCCCTGCATCTTTAGGTTATCTGAGTGGGCCTCAGGACCTGGGTTCCTATTCCTGTAGTCCAACATGGCCACAGGCTCCCATCTCCTTAATTTCCCTCTTCACCTTTCCTCACTGTCGCTCACTACCTCCACCTAGTTCTCTGGGAATTTGCTGCAAGAAGCATCTGATAGGGTGGGGATGGATTGCTCACTGCTGTCTCCTGTCCTTAGGGGAGATCTTCGAGCTGAAGGCAGAGCTTAACAGTGACAAGAAGGAGAAGAAGAAGGAGGCAGTAAAGAAAGTGATCGCATCAATGACCGTGGGCAAAGACGTCAGGTATGCAAGAGTAAGCTGCAGACACTGGAAGCTGACTAGCATGAGGCCTCAAAGCTTGGGTTCAGTTTGGCTCTTCTTACATCTTCCCTCCTTCAGCACCTTTGACAAATCCCATTTCCAAATACAGGATTCTGTCTGCACATGAGTGGCAAGCTGAAATGCTAATGGCTCGGGCAGAATGTAGAAGTGAGTGAAGCAGGCTGGGTTGAGGGGCAGCAGGCATTCAAGAGGGCGTGACAGAGACCCTCTCGCTCTTGCTCTGGGTCGCTCCAGAGAACGGCTGCCCGTCCCGTCCTTTGTTGTTGCTGTTGCTTTTAGAACAGGAAATGTGTTTTTTGTTGTTCCGTTCTGACACCTAGCGCCTGCTCTAGGTTGTCTTCATGTATGGAGTTGTCCCTGATTGCCTGTTGGATTGAGAAGTTTTCAAGTGATAGAGTTCATGACAGCTTGGCTCTTGCATTGGCCATTCTACAGAACACCTTCAGATACATTTTTTCAGTAGTTCTCTACACTTCCCGTTGTATGCAATGATGTTTTTTCTGCCAAATAAATGAGAAAAAGAATGAAGAAAAATATTTCCTAACCATCCAGTGGCCAATGCGGAACTAGAAATCAAGTCTGAACCTTCCAGAATCCAGACTGTCCTCTGTATGTTATAGTACCTGTACATACCACAGAGGGTCTGACGTGCAGCTGCTCCCTGGCTGGACCTTAAAGAACGATCCCACTGTCCCAAGCTTCCACATAGATTGCTAACCTTAGCAAGGACCTCTGGCAGCCAGTTAGGGAGCATTTTTAGCAGAGACCTTCTCAGGACAGATTGTAAAAGTATTGAGGCTGTGAGGTGCCTCAGTGGGTACAGGTATCTGACAACAAGCCTGAGGACCTGAATTTAATCCACAGGATCCACATGGTCTCTCCACCACTTGTCCTATAGCCTCCACATGTGCACTGTGGCACACATGAGCCTGAAGGCATGTGTTTACACACACAACACACACATATTTAGTAAATCATGATTTAAAAATATGTTTAAAGGATCGGGCATCTGTAAGTCATTCTTTCTAGGAAAAAAAAAATATATATATATATATATATATATATTTCCTTCAGTTAGAACAGATCTGTCACTTCCTAACAAAGGAAACTTCTTCCTCTTCAAAAGAGCTTGCTTTGCTGATAATGCCTGAGAGCCGTTCAAACATTCAGGCCCTCCACTTCCTCTTCCTCTCCACAGAGGGACTGTTCTTGCTGGTGCATCATCTTTCCAGGTGACTTTGTGTAGCCAGAAGTTTTTCTGTCCCATCCAGGCCCTTCAGTCTGAACAAAGCTCTCCTACCTGCCGTCCGTAGCTGCTTATAAAATAATTCTCAGAGGCTTATATTAATTACAGACTCTTTGGCCTATGGCTCAGACTCATTACCAACCAGCTCTACAACTTAACTCAACCCATTTCTATTCATCTGGATATTGCCACTTGGTTCCGTGTCTTTACCTGTGTCTCATTACATCCTGCATTCAGAGTGGCCCCTGCAGTGTCTCTGACTCCTTCCTCACCTTTACCTCTGCTCAGATTTCCCTCCTGCCTCTAAGCTGCCTTGCCATAGGTGAAAACAGCCTCTTTATTAACCAATGGTAATAAAGCACATTCACAGGTTATAGAAAGACCTCCCACATCAACTTTGCCCATTGCAGCTCTGAAGGAACTTTGCCTGTTGGGTGCCCCCTTCATCTCCTATCATACCTTGTTCTTGGCAATAAAAGCCCAAGAATTAGAGGGTAACTGTTCAAATTCCAGAAAACTGATCTTTGAGTTTCATATCTCAAGGCCTATAACTCTGGGATAATTATGGTACCATGCTGGGAAGAGTTACACCAAGTACAACAAAAGTAATGGTCAGATCTGGCTCTTCATGTTATTTGACATTTCTTAACTTCAGATTTATCAGAAATGAGAACATTGTCCTGCCTTCCTGGGACTGTTAAATGAGATGAATTATGTCCGTCATTAGCACCAAGCCTGGCACACAGCATATGTCCTATGTACTATCCTGGTTTTTAGTGGGTGCCAAACCTGCCCCTTCAGCCCTGTTTTCTTGAGATGCTCTGGAACTAGCAGCCCAATATTAGGGACCACATGAAGTATTAGGGAAGGAAAAAAGAATGACACTCTGCAAATACCAGATGCTTATTAATACTGTCTCATTGAGAAGTGGGTTTCTAGAGGTCTTACTGGGAATTGAACCCTGTCCTTGGGTATGTTACACAAGGGTTGTACCACTAAGCCCCAGACTCAAAGTCAGTTTTTGTCGCCTGTTCTTTATAAATGAAGTAACTCATACTTAAGGCTTGAGGATGTTTCTCAGAGTCATGAGCATGGTAAGAGGCAGGCTGTGTTGCTTGTGCTTGAACCTCATGGCGGAAACAAGCCTGTAAAATGCTGCTTCTGTTCCTTCTTCCCCACCTCCCACTGTCATCCCTCCCTCCCCTGCAGTTGGCTGCCTGAAAAGCTTGTGTTCTCTGTTTTGCACCTCTGCTGAGGCTACTTTGGTTTTGCAGTGCTCTCTTCCCTGACGTGGTGAACTGCATGCAGACAGACAACCTGGAGCTAAAGAAGCTCGTGTACCTCTACTTGATGAACTATGCCAAGAGTCAGCCTGATATGGCTATCATGGCTGTCAACACCTTTGTGAAGGTGAGTAGGAGCCCAGTGGACATGTGGGTAAGGGCTGCTCACTGTCCATGTCCCTGTCTCTTTGGAGTGCTAGGGCACTCTGGCTTTGATGAAACTTTTATGCTGCTTTATAGACCTGCATAGTCTTCCTTCTGCCTGAGCAGGCTGAGGGCCTTTTCCTCCAGCAGAGGGCTCCCTCTCTCCAGAACCAGAGACTAAAGACTGTGGCCTATTCATTCCCTGTGAGGTGGCAGCAGGCCCATTGGCCTCTCATTTCCCTGGGCCGGGCCACTCACCCCCTGTGTCTGTTGCCATAGCAGATTTAAGCAAGCATCTGGAGCAGCACTGGGCCCTTACCAGATGACTCCTTTCTCTATTTTCTGTCACTAACTGAGGAGCAAAGCATGAACTTGGACATTGACTCGCAGCCCACTGGTGTTCACATACAGGAAAAAGAGGTCTCTGTGGCTGTATGTGCCTATAATTCCATCACTTGAGAGGCTAAAGGAGGATTTCTGTGAGTTGTAGGTCCATCTAGGCTACATGCCAGTCTGAGCAACATGGCAAGACCCTGTACTGAAAAGAAAAGATTGAGGACTGTGGTGCCAGGAGCATACAGAGCAGGGTTTAGATAGCTGCTCTGCTCTGACGGGTGAGCACACACCTTCTCTAGATCCTCAGCTTCCTTGGTTATGAAACGGGGCTCAGAAAGCAGCAGAGAAAGTGTGTAGAGCCCCCTCACACAGTATCTGGCAAATGCTTGGCATCCATCCTGTGACATTTACTTTGAGTATTGTAGGCTGTGGTCAGTGCACATTCCACAGCAGCTGCCTGATGATGCTCAGAACTGGAGGCCTGGAAGAATAGGAGGCCACAGATGACTCCTCGTGCCCCTGCCCCTAGCCAATGACTGATTCTCCTCAGGACTGTGAAGACCCCAACCCCCTCATCCGGGCCCTGGCTGTGAGGACCATGGGCTGCATCCGAGTTGACAAGATCACAGAGTACTTATGTGAGCCGCTCCGAAAGTGCCTGAAGGATGAAGATCCATATGTGCGCAAGACAGCAGCCGTGTGTGTAGCCAAGCTCCATGACATCAATGCCCAGCTGGTAGAAGACCAGGGTTTCCTGGACACACTTAAAGACCTCATCTCTGACTCTAACCCCATGGTAAGTGCTAACATCCTTGAGATGCCCACATTCTTCTGAGTTGATTGGGAAGAAGACTTGGCTTGACCCTTACCTGGTTCTCCCCTTTCTTAGACATTAGGCCTTGCTGAGTATTTGGTGCCTGTTCCTTGCAGGGGTTTGCAGGAAACTACTGATTTTCCTTTGACCCTCTCAAACCAGCTATGAAACTTTAGGGAAACTCCCTAATCTTTCGGATCCCTGTTTGTCTCATTAGGCGGGGACTCTGCAGTCAGTACTAATGACTTTCCCTTTCTAGTTGCTGTCACTGTTGTTGGCTCCTCACCAAGACATTCCCAAGCATGTGGTTCTCATCCATGTAGGGCTGCAGAGATGTCACCTTACAGTACTGTAGTGTGGATGTATTAGGTGGGAACCTAAGTCCCTCACTCACTGTGATGACAGGAGTTTGCACTGAAGTCTATCAGGGCCTGTCATCTCAGGAATTAGGAGACTGAGGCAGGATTGAGAGTTAAATATGTAAGAAAAATGAAATATTCAAAACATTGGCCTGCCACTGTATCCAGGAGAAATGCTGATTACTCATAGATTAAAGACTGATAAACGAGAGCACTGGGTCATAGAGGAAAGCTGAAAACGTTATAGACTACATAAAAGGAGCTGTCTTGTGGAATCATTATTTGGTAAACCCCTCTATAGCGTAGACCCATCGACTCTCAGAAGCCTTGAGATCTGCAGGAACCACTGCAGTGAGTTGCTCTAGCCAGGAGAGGGGTTGGATTGGTGACTGACATTGCCTTCCACTGAGGGTGCCTGGAGCTGGGCCTTTCTTCCCTCTTCTTTCCAGTGGCAGGTGTACTTACTTTAGTTCTCCTTTACGGAGGAGTCGGTGGGGTGTTTCTTGTGGGTCAGACCTTCTTGAGGTCCTAGAACCACCTACTGATAGTGTCATATTCCTTATAGAATGTTCCATCTTGCCCTGCTAGTATTATTGCTCCTGTGCTCCCTGACTTGAGCAGTACCTCCAGACTCTATCCCTTCCATCTTCTCAACCAGGTTGTGGCAAATGCAGTGGCTGCCCTCTCAGAGATCGCTGAGTCTCATCCCAGTAGCAACCTGCTTGACTTGAACCCACAGTCTATCAATAAGCTGCTGACAGCCCTTAATGAATGCACTGAGTGGGGCCAGATCTTCATTCTGGACTGCCTGGCCAACTACATGCCCAAGGATGATCGTGAGGCCCAGAGGTGAGCAGACAAACCCCTTGCTTGCCAGCCTGGTTGGATATGGTCCTCATGGGGCTCTCTGAGTTGGGCCTCAGGCCTGAATGGACCCCTTTCCAAGACCTTTCTAACCATAATCAAACACACAATAAGGAAGCCAGCTAACTTCTCATCTCCACAGCCATGCTGTCAGGTGTATGATTTCAGGCAGTGAGCTCCCTGCTTGCTTTGAATATAGATGGGGCCTGACTAGGAACTGACAAGGATTCATCTGGGCTGAATCAACAGCTTTGTAGCTTGAGAGCCACTGAATTCTCCGGGTACCTGACCTCTGCATGGTGCCCTTCATGTTACATAATTTTTAAAGCAGATCTGTGAAATCTATCATCAGCCGTATTATAGACAAGGAGACTGAATTAGAGAGGTGAAAAGAATTGTGTAGTTTACCAGTTTTAACCGTCTTGACCAGCATGAATGAATGAGTGCTCTGGTGGTAGAAGCAAGAGAGCTGACGTCTGGAGGAGATATCTACTGTGTTCCAGGCACTCTATTCATTTTTTTCACTTAAATGTCCAACAAGCCTGTCAAGTAGACATTGCTACACTGACTTTTAGGTGGGGAAACTGAGGCTCACAGTGTTTGAGGCTTGCTAGAGTCAGTAGGCAGCAGACCAGAACACCTTCCTTCTATTGAAGACATGCTGTTTTACCTGGAGATATAGCTCAGTTGGTGGAGCATACATAAAGCTCTGGTTTCTAGCCCTAGTGTAAATGGAGGCTTTTCTCCTACCTTCTGTTCTTTAATACCCGTTAGCCACTTCCCAAATTACCTCACAGAGGCTTATATTAATTATAAACGCTTCACCGATGATTCAGGCATATTATTAGCTAGCTCTTATATTTAAATTGACCCATTTCTATTAATCTATACATTGCCATGTGATCCATGGCTTACTGGCCCTTTAACATCTTGCTTTTTGGGTGGTTGGCTGACATCTCCTCAGCTCCACCCCCCTTCATCCTACTTCTCAGTTTAATTGTTTCACCTAGCCTTTTTCTGCCTTGCCATAGGCCAAAACAGCTTTATTATCAATCAGTGAGAGCAACACAGATTCATAGCATACAGAAGGATCATCCCACTGCATTTTCCCCTTTCTGTCTAATCAGAAAGGAAAGTTTCAATTTTTAATATGGTAAAATTACATATAACAAAATAGTTACCAAGCAGGAATTGCAGTTACAATATCCAGTTTATTTGTATTTGACAAAATTAGAGAAAATATTTACTTATTCCTCCTATCCTGATGAGTCTAAAGTTTTATATCTAATTTTTCTTTTATTATAATTAACAAAAATATAACTATGAATAACTTATCTTCAACTCCATCAAAGACTCCAGAAGGATGAACTGTTACCTAATGACAGGGACATCAGGCTTTCTGGACAGTCACCCAGAGTTCCTCTGTGGCCCATTGGCCTAGAGTACCTGACAGACTGTTTTCAGAAGCAGGAAATCGTCTTAGCAAAGTCCAGCAGTTGCCTTTCTTTGTGCCCTGCTTGTCCAGATAGGTCAGCAGTTGAGGCAAAGGCAGTTTCTTGCCCAATATCACAGCTTTGCCATGAAGAAAACAAACTCCAGATGGAGTGTCTTAAGTGCCCATCATGTTCTTTAGAGTACATCAGTGCTGCCAGGAGCAGGTGTGTCTCATGTCAAAGAATTCTAAGTTATTAAGACATGAAATGCCATATGCTGTAGGTCTTTGAAGTGTTTGAAGATTACCCATCTATTTGTAACATATCTCTCTCTACATGTCTATAAAACCTAACTAACATGACTATAAGTTTGACCAATATGGGTGACTAGTAACCTGTAGTTCTTTATTATTCTATATAACTTTAAGGACTAAAACGTCACATTATATAAATAAACAAGCTGTATAGCTAATACCTTAAGCAAAAATAGAAACAGATGTACAGTATAAGGACAATAACCCTGAAATTTTGACAATATACAAAAATAAATGGAAGTAGAAGCATATATACAATATGACAAGAATAACTTAATTTGTATCAATATATACTTAATATATTGATATTAAAATACTTACAGTAGTAGAAATATATATACAGTATAACAAAAATAACTGCATTTGTATCAATATACAAAAATGTCTTAAACAGAAGTAGGAACTTATTTATAATATAACAAAAATAACTGAATTTGTATCAATATACAAGAACCCATACCAATGTAAATTATTTAAAACTGATAGTTTTTTTTAATTTACAAGTAGATTTAATAATCTACCCTTTTATCCTATCATATCTGTCCCCTTCTTCTATTCCAAACGAGATCCCTTCTTCTAGTCTTTGTCCCGCCCTGACCCCATAACAACTTATAGCCAACCCCCTTCATGATGACAGTTATCCATAACCCTTAGGGGAAAAAAACAAAAATCACCCCACCTATTAGAAAAGTAGAATTGGTGATTTTAGGATTACTTCCTGCTGTCTGGGAGGCAACAGTATCTCGATGGGACCTTGTGAAAACTCAAACAATGGCTAAGGCTCATCTGGAGCTCTGGCTGGAGTACTGCACCCCACACGTAAACCAGACATGTGCTTTGTAATCTCAGCACTTGAAAGGTGGAGCTAGAGGGTCAGAAGTGTTAAGACGATGGGAGAGCACTTGCCTCACATATGAGACCCCAGGTTCAGTGCTACTCAGAAAAAGAAAGGTGGGGACAACCTTTGACAGGAGCAGTTCACTGGTTGCATAGTGAGTTTGAGGCCCAGCTGGGTAAATGAGATCCTGTTTCAGGAAGAAGAAATCATGCTATTTTGATAAGTGAAACAGGATTTTCCCTTGTCTATTTCTCTTTCTCTAATGGAATGACTGGACCCCAGCATCTGTGAACGGGTCACTCCCAGGCTCTCCCATGCCAACTCTGCTGTGGTGCTGTCTGCTGTGAAGGTGCTGATGAAGTTCATGGAGATGCTGTCCAAGGACTTGGATTACTACGGCACCCTGCTCAAGAAGCTCGCACCACCCTTGGTGACACTGCTGTCGGCAGAGCCAGAGCTGCAGTATGTGGCTCTGCGTAACATCAACCTCATCGTCCAGAAAAGGTAGAAACCACATGCTAGAGACAGGGACCCTGAAGGGACACTGGTCTGTCCCTGTGCAGAAAGCCTAAGGAGTACTACAGGGTTCTCAGAGTATTTCCCCTCAGAGAACATGTCAGGTGTCAGCCTTAGAGAGCTAATAAGAAAGGCTGCTGCTGTTTCACCTTGACATTTAGCAGCTCTGAGTCTGTGCAGTCCTTCAGGTGTATCTGAAGATTTTACATGTGTGCAGTTGCTTGGAGACAAAGTTCATAGGTCTTATCAAAATCCTTGAATTTGGAGACCTTAGAGATGGTGAAAGATCATGGATTTGGCATCAACCTTAAGGCTTGGGAGAAGTGGAACAGAATGCTGGGTAACCTTCCTTCCTCCTAAGGGGTCTGCTAGATGGGTAAGGACTAAAACTTAATAAGCAGCACTGGAAGTGTCTGAAGTGTCTCTGGAATGACCTTCTCCTTCCTCTAAGGCAGCTCTGAGTGAGGGTGCCTTGCAGCTCCTCCTAATTCTCCTCCCAGCCTCTGTATTTAGGGCTTGGCAGTGACGACTCATTCCTGTTGTCCACTGCTAAGAATGGGATCTTTGTAGTCATGCCTTAGGAAGGCCATGTCTTTGTCACAGCATCAGTCTGGTTCTTAATATTTCTTAGAGGGCCAGAGATATTTATTGACCTGGGAAATTTGTAAAGATTTGGATGGTAAACATGGGTAAAGTGTTCCAAGTCTAAGCAACATGATGCAACTAGGGTTTTGCTCTTACAGTGTGGGTCACTGCATTTATTAGAGCATAGGATTCTCTGTGCTATATTTAACACAGTCACCTCTTAAGTTGTCTGTGTTGCCCAGTCATGACCTGGGCCAGCCTTTGTCAAATCATCTTCGTACCACTCATCTCAGAGTCTCCCTCCCCCTCAGAGCACCACAAAAGCTCCTTACTCAGTGAGGCCCTCCAGTTTGTATGAGAACAGACTCTGCCCCCATCACAGAGCTGCGTCCTGGCTGTAGCCTCCATAGGAGTAGGAACCAGGCTAATGCCTCGTATTTTGCTCTCAACCTTTCCGTTTGTGACAAATGCAAGCTTTGTAACCTCTCTGAATTTCCTTAGCTTAGAAAAATGTGTCCGGTGGTACCATTTTAAGGCAGCAGGCAACTGGGAAGGAGCAGTAGATGTTTAGATGGCTTGCTCAGCAGGTGACAGTTCCCACAGTTGCAAGTGCCTTCACGCAGGCGCCATTGATCATGCTAGTGTTTCATCTCCCACAGTTGACCTATTGTACAGGAGCCTGTGTTTGTGTTCAGAGACTGACTAGCACTTTCCAGTAGTCATTTGTGTTCCTACCTAAGGCTTAATAGAGTGACCTGAAGCTGTGTCATAAGGAAGAATATGGAAGAATCCATGAATGGCTTCCCCATGGGCTTTTCCTCCAAGGAAGGTCAGCAGAGAGCAGCAACATGTTTCCTCCCAGGAAGCCTAATTGAGACAGGGCACCTACGATGATCTTAGGGGCACACTCCAATATTTCAGGACTCCAGAAGGAAAGCAGGGTTTGAGTATAAATAGTCTGGGCATAGTCAACCATATTCATCATTGAAATGACAGAACGAATATCCCAAAGTCTGAGCTCATACAGTCCAGGTCTGACACTAGCAGATTCAGGCCTGGACAGTAATTGTTCCCACACAGTTCATTCTCATCGTATGGCTTAGGAAACAAAGGCTGAGGTTATACACTGGGGTTAGAACCCTGTCCTGCTGCCTGCTATCCATGGAAATGCATTTTCCTTCCTGAGATATGACCCAGCAAACTGTAACCAGGCAGAGCTACTATATACAGTCACACAGTCGTGATCCCTGTACGGCAAACTTCACCTCTAGCCCAGGATAGCCCAGGAATCCCCAGCAGATGTGGAATGTCCTCCGCATGGGCCTTATAGCTTTTTTTTATTGTTCTCTGGGCATCCTGCCCCACCACCAGGCCAGAAATCTTGAAGCATGAAATGAAGGTTTTCTTTGTGAAGTACAATGACCCAATCTACGTGAAGCTGGAGAAACTGGACATTATGATCCGTCTGGCCTCCCAAGCCAACATTGCCCAGGCAAGCAGAGTATGGTGGTGGGGGGTACACTTGATCTCGTGGAGGGAGAGTCACGGGTGCTAGTGGTCTATAAGCAAGCAAAGGCATTATTAAAGAAGGTTCTCAGTCTGTGCACAAAGGTACACTCCTGAAGTTCCAGATACTTGGGTGGCTGAAGCAGGAGAATCGTTTGTCCTAAGATCAAGACTACCTCGGGAAACATAATTAGAATCCATATACATGCATACATACATACATACATACATACATACATACATACATACATACATACATTCATACATACATACATACATTCATACATACATACATATATACATTCATGCATGCATACATACATTCATACATATATACATACATACATGTATATATACACACAAAAAGTTCTCCTTATTCTTTCTACTATTTATTATCTATCATTTATTCACTAAAAAGTGATAGTTAAGTACCTAGGAATATGGTTCAGCTGGTAAAGCACTTACTGGAGGCAGTCATGAAGACCTGAAATTGATATCCAGAACCTATGTTTAAAAAGCTGTGGGAGCTGAAGCAATGATTTCACAGTTAAGAGCACTTGCTGTGTTTTCAAAGGACATAGGCTTAGTTCTGAGCACCTAATTTAGACAGCTCATAACCGCCTATAACTCCAGTTTCAGGGTATTTGACACCACCTCTGTTCTCTGTGGGCATCTACCCCTCCCCCACCACATACACACACTGAGTTTGGTAGTGTGCATTTGTAATCCAAGCACTGGAGAGGTGGAGGCAGGCAGATCCCTGGCTACTAGCCAGCCTAGCCCTATTGGCAAGGCCCAGGCCAATGAGAGGCCCTTTCTCAAAACAAAAAGAAAAACAAAAGTAGATTGATCCTGAGAAATGAGGCTTCCACATGTGCACTCATGTACATAAGCATATCACCTTCCAAAGCAGTAGTTGAGGCTGAGAACGCAGTTTTGTAGTTAGAGCATCTACTTAGCATCCTCCACACCACACACACAATGGGGTACTTGGATATAGTAGTTGTCAGTGTCAAGCAAGTGCTGTTGAGTCTTGTGATATAGTCATCCTCTACCTGACACTTTCTCCTGGACTGTTCATTGTGAGCAGGTAGCAGAGTCTGTCTCTTTGGGACTATGTGCATTCCTGTTACCAGAGTGTTCTAACAGGTTGTTCCATTTTCTGTTTGGACCACAGGTTTTGGCGGAACTCAAAGAGTATGCTACAGAAGTAGATGTGGATTTTGTACGGAAGGCAGTGCGTGCCATCGGTCGCTGTGCCATCAAGGTGGAGGTGAATAGATTCTGGATTTCATTTCTAGCCAGGGAGGGAGAAAGTTGTTGAAAACACAGAAAGCCAGTCTGATCCCAGCAGTTCTTCATGCTCCAGGAAGTCCAGGGTTCACCAACAGCCACTGAGATGCCCACTATGCAGATTCGATTGTCCCTTTCTCATTTTAGGCCCTTGAATTGTAACAGGTAAAATTAAGTCACTGTAAAGGTGGTTCCCTTTTCCTAAGGCCACAGGACAGGCACCGGCTCATAGGGTTCTTATTAGACTTACCACAGAGGTCTGTGGTAGGACCTTTACCCGATAGATACTTCAGTAGATACCTTGATTGAGCTACTGGGCTTTGTCCTCTGAGCTGCCAAGTTACTCTAAACCCTATGCCCTAGTATTTTAACCCCTCCCTCTCTGCCTAGGGAGCTATTCCTTTATTGACCTGGACTCAGTGGGTCTGCTGGTGCTTAAGGATCCTGGGATAGCTTGTCATAACCCACTCAGGACCCTTGTGGCATTTTAAACTGTTTTTCCCTTAGTGTTTTTATTATGGTTCTCCTGAGACATCTGCCCTATTTAGCTAGGTACAGAAACTTTGTGGGTTTAGTCAAAGCAGCCAATTTTATAAAATAAGCCAGAGAGATGGGGCCAAATAGGATCATTCAGCCCCTGGGCTCTGCCTGGAGGAACACCCAGTGACCTCACACTGTCAAGAGCTACACCTCTGGCTGTCGTGTGTTCTCATTCTGTCTGTGTGTCCTTTCCATCAAGGGTCCTCATTTGGCCCTTAGTCTCGCCCTCCCCTTCTCAAGGGAGAGCAATCTGTTCTCATGCTATAAGGAAGGTGGACAAGGGGACTGAAGCTGCTTGACCCTGGCAGGATCATTAGCCCAGTGGGAACTGTGTGCAGAGACCTTGCCTACACTGCCCCTTATTCCCACACAGCAATCTGCAGAGCGCTGCGTGAGCACATTGCTTGATCTCATCCAGACCAAGGTCAACTATGTGGTCCAGGAAGCCATTGTGGTCATTAAGGACATCTTCCGCAAGTATCCCAACAAGTAGGTGCCCCCACACCCCATGGTAAGGGTCAGCCAGGTTTCCCTTTCTCTTTTCCGTTTCATAGGCAGCTCTCTCAGAAGAGACTTTTTGTCTGTCTTCTTTTACCCAAGCTGACCCTCCAGGCCAAAGTAAAAGCAGCTGAAACTCCCCTCCCCTCCCGCCTCTCCAGGTCTGGGCAGCTGCCTGTCTGACTTGGCCCCTAACCCTCCAACACACACATTGGCCTCCTGCTTTCTAGGTATGAGAGTGTGATAGCCACACTGTGCGAGAACCTGGACTCCCTGGATGAGCCTGAGGCTCGCGCTGCTATGATCTGGATAGTGGGCGAGTATGCTGAACGGATTGACAATGCAGATGAGCTGCTGGAAAGCTTCCTAGAAGGCTTCCATGATGAGAGCACACAGGTGAGCCTTCATGTGGGCAGACCCATTACTGATGGCCTGTCCCTCCCTACATCCTTCCCTCCCCATACTGCATTGCTGGTGTGAATGGACATTAATTGACAGGCTATGTGTGGCCCCCTTTTCCTCAGAGGACACAGGACAGTCTGTGGTGTGTGGAAGGTGGCCAGAAGTTTCTGGCTTTGTTTTAATTTCATTTTTATCTTTTGTAGTACATTGACATGGCTCAAAATAGAAATACTACACGGACTGTGCAATGAAAATTCTTCGTCTCACTGCTTCCCAGGTGTCGTTCTTCCAGTTTAGCATACTTAATTTCTTGGTAGATATGCATGCAGACATGCGCATTCACGTGAGCCAGCTCTTATTGATTCATATCCACCACAGTTCCCAATAAGTACTGAGCTAGCACTTCCAGCAGAGATAGAAAGTTAGATCCCATGATGTCTAGACACATTTACAGCTGGTCAACATGTAACCTTTGCTATTGATTCGTTAGCATTGAACTCAGTGGCCAACAACACTGACTTGTACCTAACTGAAGTTTATCTAGCATACACACTTCCCCACAGAGGATATTCCAGCCTTCTAGACAAGCACGACAGCACTACACTTAGGGCCATTCTAAATCAGGAGAGAGAGATGGAAGGAAGTAAGCATCCTTGGCTATATAGAAAATTTGAATCTAGCCTGGGCTACATGAGACCTTGTCAGTAAAAACAAGGCTAGGAGATGTCTCAGTGGGTAAAGGCACCTGCCACAAGCCTGACAGCTTGGGTTTCAATACAGGAACCACCTGGTGGTAGGGAGCTCTAACTCCTGCAGGCTGTCCTCTAGCTCCACATGTCTCGTGCTCACCCCACACATACACATGAATAATTGTAACCAAAATGAAGCCAAGTGTTTATAAGCATGGGGTAGCCATCAGTGCCGTGTGTGTGTGTGTGTGTGTGTGTGTGTGTGTGTTTCTGTGTGTTTCCTTCTCGCTTGAATACTATAGTAGTCCACTATGCAGCGTCAGGTTGCTTAACCTTGCCTTCTCCCTTAGGGTATATCTGAAGGCATGCCTTTGTTAATGTATGCTTTATTTAAGCCCATTGGACTTTAGTGTGTCTAGTCTGTTCTTGTGAGCAGGCTGCTGTGACTAGGTGGTGTGGCATAGAACTGTGAATATTTCAGGGATGAAGCTTTAAGCAGGTAGCTTGGAAATAAGGGATTGCACACTTGAGGTATGAGTAGCTCTTGCCTGGTTTCATTTGGTAGAGAGGCTGTCCTGGCCCAATCTCAGTTGGTGCTGCCCTGTTTCTTGTACTTGATTGGAACAGCTCAGAAGGGAATGGGTGGAGTTTTGCCGGTGTCTCTTCACTCTTGTTCCTTTTGCTGTGGATTGGGAAATGTCTTCTCTTGACCCGTGCAGGTTGTGTGACCTAGGGAGTCCAAGCATGGTCAGCGGAATCAGAAAGCCTGGAGTCCAAACCCCTCATCTGCCTCACTCCTGCATAATGATTTTATGCTCATCTTTAACATATGTCTAGCCCATCATAAGTACTCATCAGTGGGTCAGATATAGATTCACAAGTGAAGTGGTCTAGGAAAAAGCAGTTCCCATAGCTGACAGGTCCAAGCAGCACACACCCTCCCCATACTCTTGCCTTGTGACATTGGGCTCTCTGCCACCCTAAGTGGCTGCTGCCTTGATCACATTCCCACAAGCAGGAGCTACAATCAGGCTCTCGCCTTATATTTTAACAGCTCCCATGGGAAGAGAACTTTTACCTTAGTGGTCCAACAAAAGTCCCCAAATCTGCTTGTGTTTTGTGAAGCCATTTACCAAGACTGATGGGCCAGTTGTCCATCCTAGCTTGTATGGGTTGAAAGAGACAGGTTGGCAGTTCTCTGAAGGAAAGCCAGCAGAGTGGGTGCTAAGTGAACAAGAGCAGCAGATGTCTGTGGCAGAATCCTAGCTAGCAGTGATTCTCATCACTCACCCTCCCTCCGCCTGCCCACCTCCTCCATATAACTTCACTTTTAATTCAGCTGGTAACCAAGCCCTACCTGTACTGTTTCTGCCCCTAGGGAGGATTGTCTGCAGGGGTGGGGGTAGGCAATCAATATTTGGGTAAGTCTTAGAGCCTCTTTTTCCACATCTAAACTTGCTAAAGAGCCAAGGATTTAAAAAGTCAGAAGGAAAAGCTGAGTCAGGAAACTATAGGAAAGAAAACAGCCCTGAAGTTCTGAACTCAGGTTTCCATGTTCTTTAAATTTACCAAGTCCTTGCAAAGGGGGTGCACATCTTCAGTTCCAGCTCAAGGGTTATTTACACTGGTTGTCTGCTTGACTCTTGCAGTTAACCATGTTATACCCATTTTACAGATGAGGAAACCAACTCAGATAATCTTAATGAAGTGATGAGGTATGATCTTACTCAGCTCACAAGCTACCAACTTCCACCTGGTGGCGGAGGCAGCGGCTGCTGCTGCAGCTTCTCCCTCTCTCATACAGACTCCTCTCTCTCTCTCTCTCTCTCTCTCTCTCTCTCTCTCTCTCTCTTTCTCTCTCTCTTTCTCTCTCTCTCTCTCTCTCTCTCGTGTTTATGTGCATTGGTGTTTTGCCTGCATGTATGTCTATGTGAGAGTTACAGACAGGTGTGAGCTGCCATATGGTTGATGAACTGATGAGGGAATAGGGGGACTCTAGGGAGTAAGGGGCTGGGACAAGCATGGGGACTGCGGTGAGGAATGCCAGCAAGGCTGGGGATATGCTGGTGGGACCAAATGGGGAGGGCAGGAGTGCTTCCTACTTTCTGATAGGCCAGCTCTGTGGGGCCCTGCTAACTTGTTCTCCGGGTCTCTGTGATACCATCAATACTTTTTTGCCTTTTGAAGCTCTGAACCTGTTTTGGAGTTACAGACTTGAAGCTGTGACAGGCATCTAGGAGCCCAGCTGGCCCTATATGTCAGACAGCATAGTGCCCAGCTCTAGATCCAGGTTCCTCAGCAGCAGCCCCGAAACTGGAAGAGCGGTTCTTGGTTTCCAGCTGTTCCTAGACCCATCAAGCCTCCTTTGGTTGTGCACCCACCCTCCTTGCCTTGTCCCCTGCAGGTCCAGCTACAGCTGCTGACAGCCATTGTGAAGCTCTTCCTGAAGAAGCCAACAGAGACTCAGGAGCTGGTGCAGCAGGTCCTCAGTTTGGCCACTCAGGTAGTGCCCCACCTTCCTGCTGCTCCCCACATTGCATCAAAAGAAGCTTTATTCCTGGGAGCCAATCTTCTTCTCCCCCCTCACCCCCAAGTAGCATCTATGGAAATTGATACCAGAGTATCCTGAGATCTCAGAGTTACAGATGACAGATCCACATGGGGTGGCATCACCAGGGGAAACTGAAGAGAGGAGGGGTTAAGTGAGAACCAGAAGGTTTGCTGGAAAGTTCACTGATAGGCAGGCATTAGAGACCTGAACTAGAAAACCAAGGAGACACAGCTGAAAGTTGGGCTAGGATATGCCCCTTTAACTGGTTTATGGGCAGGCCTTTGGTTATGTTCAGAACTGTTGGTTCAGACAGGTACACATTTTTACCCTGAACTTAGGAGGCAGAGGTACGCAGATCTCTGTGAGTTCAGGCCTGATCTACATAGTGAGTTTCAGGACAGCCAGGACTACACAGAGAAACCCTCTCTCAAAAAAACAAAAAGAAAAAAACCAAACCAAACAAACACAGTTGTTAGACTCTAAGGCTGGTCTATGGGAGCGCCCCCTTCTCTCATCTGGGAAGGACCTTACACAAGCTTCTCCAACTCCACCCCCAAGGACTCAGACAACCCAGACCTTCGGGACCGGGGTTACATCTACTGGCGCCTGCTCTCCACCGACCCTGTAGCTGCCAAAGAGGTAGTGCTGGCTGAGAAGCCCCTCATCTCTGAGGAGACGGACCTTATTGAGCCTACACTACTAGATGAGCTCATCTGCTACATTGGCACACTGGCTTCTGTCTACCACAAGCCACCCAGCGCCTTTGTGGAGGGTGGCCGAGGAGTGGTACATAAGAGCCTGCCACCCCGTACTGCCTCGTGAGTACAGCTGGCCAGCATGCAGGAGGGCCTTAGTTTAAGCAAACCAGGATTCACTCCATCACCCCATCATCCTCTGAGCTATTGAGACAAAGTGTCCATTTTTAACAGATGAGAGGATAGTGGGTGTGGGGAGTTTGGACAGTTCAGGACCCCACAGCCAGCAGAGCTGACTTATAGTTCCAAAGACCTGTTCCTACCACCTCTGTTGCTCCTGGGTGGCTGGTTTGGCCAATGACAGTCTTGGGGACTGGCATAGTTTCCTATTTAACATGAGTCAGAATATGCACAGCTGGCTTACCACACGGAGGTGGGACTAGGGAGGCAGAGAGACAAATTCCCCACCCCGGACAGTTAGGAGACCCAGGGCCTGTCTTAGGGAAGGATTTTGGAGACCAACATCTCTTTACCTTCCCTGGGACACTCTGATCCCCCCACCCCATCTGCCCCTCTCTGTGTCCAACAGGAGTGAGAGCACAGAGAGCCCTGAGACAGCCCCTGCTGGAGCACCTAGTGACCAGCCTGATGTCATCCCTGCCCAAGGTGACTTGTTAGGTGACCTCCTCAACCTGGACCTTGGGCCTCCAGTGAGCGGTCCACCTTTGGCTGCCTCCTCAGTGCAAATAGGAGCTGTGGACCTTCTTGGTGGTGGCCTTGACAGTCTGGTATGTCCTGGGTCCTCCAGGTGATGTTACTAATGATCTTCAGATAAGCAGGCTTTGATGCCCCTCTGTGCTACTGTCAGCCAAGAGAGGGCATGTTGAGTTCATTCTACCCTCACTGGTGATTGGGTAGCTCCATGCTGTCACCTGCATCCTGTTAGGATGTTCCTAGCTTTGAGGAACCAGGGCTTTGTCCACTTACACTCAGGCTACAGCAGCTAGGGAGAGCAGCCCGACCAGACCTCCATAGTAGGTCAGGATAGAACCTCCTTCTCCCTTTTGAAAGAGGTGTGGTAAGCCTGGCCCAGGGTCTCTCTGCCCCTCCTCAGGCACCTAACCTTCCCCTTGGTGTCAATAGTCTGGCTATGAGATATCCTAGGACAAAGTACAAAAAAGTCATGCAGGGTGTGAGGGTGCCAGGCTAAAGCAATGAGGAAGGGTGTCCTCCCAAGGGTTGGGGCTCTGAGCCTCAGAACAGACTCATTCTGACTAGAGCCACAGTTAACTAACGTCTCTCTCTCTTGTCTCGTGTTCTTTTCTGGCCTTTCTCTCTGCATGTCGCTGCCTGTCTCTTCACCCTGCCTGCTTCCGCTTGGAGATGGGGGATGATCCTGAAGGGGTACGATTCAACCCTCTGTCACGAATTCCTCATCTGTGCTGAACCTCGGCTGCTGCTCTAGAGTCTGGGCAGTCTCTGTTTTGACCTCCTGGCATGCAGTTGCCACTGGTCCCATGCCCACAAGTTCTTCCATGTCCTCACCACCCCATGACGGTGATGCTCTGTCATCCTAAGGATCACTGGCCCTCAGCCACTCATGCTTAGCTTACCCTGCTAGCAGTGTACATTGGCTCCCTTTATGGGTTGAGTCCTCTCCCAGAGGTTACTCCTTGAAGTTCAAGGCTTGTAGGACTCAACAGTGCTCAACCTCTCTTTTTGCCTATTTTTCGTGGTCTTGTCTCTGCAACTTAAACTTGATGTGGAAGGGATCCTGTTCCTACCCTACTGTTTTCTAAAGAGTAGGTGACTATTCCTCATGGGCCTCTAATGTCTCTCATGCATGTCTCTGATCTCTTTTCCAGATTGGAGACACCAACTTTGGGGCACCCCCAGCAGTAGTGACAGCAGCAGCAGCAGCACCAGCCAGACTTGGAGCACCCATCAGCAGTGGCTTAAGTGACCTCTTTGACCTGACCAGTGGCATGGGCACCCTTTCAGGATCCTATGTAGCTCCCAAAGCAGTAAGTCCCTCACTGTTTCTCATAGCAGGAGTGTTACAATATGGTTTCCGGCCCCGTCCCACCAGAGGTCCAGACCCACAGACCTGCAGTCCCAGACCTCGTAGCTGCCCACTGCTGCTTAGGCTCCAAAATGACTCAAACACTTATATTAACTTCATGCTCTTTGGCCTATGGCTCAGGCACCTTGTTAGCTAGCTCCTTCATCTTAACCCATTTCCATTAATCTGTCGGCCTCGTGGCCTGTGGCTCACCTGTGTTCCTTACATGTTTCTTCTTTGGACATCTGGCTCAATATGTCTCGGACTCCGCCCTCTTTCTCGTACCTATGCTCTGATTCCTCCACCTACCTCTATGGTGTCTGCCATGGGCCAAAACAGTCCTTTATTTAAAAACTGATATTCACAGCATACAGAAAGACATTCCCACATCACAGGAGCAGAGACAGGGAACTGAATTGGGATTGGTAAGACCTCCCGCTGAACTCAGCACCATGGGGTGGCTGAGGAGGCTGAAGAGTGCAGCCCTCTGCCACCAGTCCTTCATTCTTACTGTGCTCTAGCTCTGATCTGTTCTGACAGCAATGCCTTGTCCAGTTGGCAGTCTGCATTTGTTGAGCAAAGATTGGGGTACACCACAGACCTCTGCCTGAGGGAAAGCCTGGAGGGGAGGGAATACCTGCTCTTATCAGTACTGTTGAGAACTTCTTGTCTCTGAAGGGAACTGATGGCTCTACACAGGATGAAACTAAAAATAACCACATACCTCCATCAGTATATGAAGAAGACAAAAGAAAGAAAATCTGCCTTAGAAGACATGCCAGTGTATTGTCACTGTGGCAGACAGTCGTGGATGGCATTAGTAGTTCAGCACGAGGGTGTGGCTGGTGGTACTGACTCTCAGTAAAGTTCTCAACAGAATAGGCGCAGGTATGCTGATGTGAACACTCATCCCAGCACTCGGGCAGTAGAGGAGGAGAACAGAGCTCCGTGTCCCCGGAATGTGGTGGCCAAGACAGGCAGATCTCTGAGTTCCAGCTAGGGCTGTATAGTGAGACTCTGGTGCCCAAGGGAGGGCAGCAGCTATAGTGGTACATCCTTTAATCGCAGTGCTCAGGAAGAAGAGGCAAGTGCATCTCTAAGTTCACAGCCAGCTTGATCTATATAGAGTTCCAGGACAGCCAGAGCTGCATAATAGAGAGACCCTGTCTCGAAAGGGAGGGAGGGAGAAAAGGAGGAAACACACACACACACACACACACACAAAACAGGCTCCCCATGAGTTAGTCTTGGGAACTTCTGTATATGTAAAGTATGCAGAGAACGCTCCAGGGATGCAGGAGAGTTGGAGTTGTTCCATGGCAGAATGCTCAGCATTCCTGTCTCTGGTCCCCAAAATATAGTACTCCCCCCGCCTTACCTCATCATGCTTCCTGGAGAATGGCCCACAAGTACCCAATGTGTTCCCGAGGGTGTTGTCACCCACCAAGACATTTGCCAGGACTAGAAATTCTTGAGGTAGAAAACTAAGCCAGACTAAATCTTGCTTGTGATACAGGCTCAGTGATAGCCATTGGAGAGTTCTAAACTGAATGATGACATGGTTTGATTTGAGCTTTGGCCCTAAGGAAGGCACAGATGGAGTTAGATGGAGTCTAAAGGAGATTTCAGGTCGCTCCCAGCAACCTACATGGCAACAACAGCTTTGGGAGCACAGACAGACTGTGACATGAGAGCTTTCTCAGCAGTAGGAAGAGCAGAACATTGAAGGGGCCGAGGCCGTTCTGATGTTAGCCTGTGGGAAGATGGGTGAGAACAACTAAGTTTGCATGTAATGTTTGTGCCTGGGACTTTGGGGAGCAGTGTGGGTCATGTTAACCTCAGGGAAGCTCCACAAGGACGTGTATGACCTAATCCTTTAACAATACAGTCAGAGCCTATGTCTGCTGAGCTGCAGGACCCACCCATAGAGGACTTTGGTGATGAGGGCTTCCTTGACCTGGCCTCCCCTACAGAGGCAGGCCTCTGATGGGCTTGGGCTAAGAGTCCACATGACAGCAGCTCGGCTGCTGCAATAGCAGGCTTGATGCCAGGCACGCACCAGCCTTCCACAGCAGCAGCCTACTGAAGCCTCCTACAGACATATGTCACTGTTATTCATTTTATGGTTGAGAAACTTGAGTGTTTTTGCCTGTGGCCACATAGCTGGTAAGTGACAGAATCTGGAATTAAGTGCAGGGCAGTGACACTGTAACCCAACCTTCTAATTTCTATGTCACTATACTACAAAGTGAGAATGCTTGTATGCCTTCCATTTTTGAGACAGGGTCTCATTATGAAGTCACATGCTGGCCTTGATCTTGTGGCATTTTTTCTGCCTGTCTCCAGAGAGCTAGGATTATAGGATTGTAGACCTGAGCTACTATGCCTGGCTCTGTGCTCTCTAAGGTCAGTAGTCCCAGTCAGCATGACCAGAGAGTACAGGCTGTGTTGCCTATTACACAGATTGTTGACACCAAGCACCAGGCCAAACCATACCAATTAAAAGCCTAACAACAGCCATACTTAGGAGGTAGAGGCAGGAAGATCAGGGGTTCAAGGCCATCCTGAGCTATTTGAAAACAAAAACAAACAACAAATAAGACTGGGGCAGTGAGATGCTCGGAGGGCAGACCTCTCACCAGGCCTGGTAACTTGTGCTCAGTCTCTGGGCCCCATGTGGTAGGAGGAGAGAAGTAACTCCTGGGCTGTCCTCTGACCTCCAGGTGCATATCACAGCATCTGTGCATGCATGAAATAGAAATACAACCATTAAAAAGTTGATTAAAGCATGTGCATGCCTTTATGCCTTTAATCTCAACCCTCAGGCGACAGCGGCAGGCCGATCTCTGAGTTTGAGGCAGTCTGGTCTATAGAGTAAGTCTCAGGACAGCCAGAGCCACATGGTGAAACCCTGTCTTGGAAAAGCAAAAAAGATAAATAAAGAAAAATAAATTGGTCGATAAGACATAATGTAGCAGGCTTTTTCTTTTGGGCCACCAACAAGCTCCCAAATCATGATACAGAAACTTACTAGTTATGAAAGCTCAGCCTTATCTTGCCCTTGTCCCGCTAACTCTTATAACTTAACCTGTTTCTCTTTACATTTTGCCCTGAGACTTCTTACCTTTCTTCCCTTCTCTGGGTCTTACTTTGCTGCTTCTGGCGCCCACTTCTGGCCTCAGGCTTGTCCCTCCTTCTCCTTCATTCTTCTTTACTCTCTTTTGCCTGATTTCCCCTCCTATTTATTTTCTCTGCCTGTTAGCCCTGCCATCCCTCCCCTGCCTAGCGATTGGCCATTCAGCTTTTTATGAGACCCAGGTGCCTTAGGCAGGCTAGGGAAACAGCAACACATCTTTACATCATTAGACAAATGCAGCTTAAACAAAAGTAACACACCTTTACATGGGTAAAGTAATTTCCACAATAACCTAGTGGTGCCATCTCTAATTCCAGCATTAAGAGGATCTCAAAACAAAAACTGATGTCACAGGGCAGAGTCCTGCAGCCTGGTACTCACTGGATACTCAGCAACTAGGAATGAGAAGCCATGAGCTGGCCTTCCATATGTGATTAGATTTTTTGTTTTGTTTTGCTTTCTTGAGTCAGGGTTTCTCAGTGTAGCTCTGGCTGTTCTGGAACTTGTTCTATAGACCAGGCTGGCCTCAAACTCACAGAGATCAGCCTGCTTCTGCCTCCTAAGAGTTGGGGTTAAAGTCATGAGTCACCACTGCCTGGCAAGAAAGGTTTTGTTTATGTTTTTCAAGATAGGGTTTCTCTGTGTATCCTTGCTGTTCTGGAACTAACTCTGTAGACCAGGCTGCCTCAAATCCAAGAGATCCACCTGCCTCTGCCTCCCGAGTGCTGGGATTAAAGGGTGCACCACCACTTGGCTGTTTGTGGTATCACTGCTTGTCTGGTAGAGATGATGTACCTGTTCACACTTAATGCTGGTGATAGAGCTCTGAGGACTGGGCTAGAAGTAATCAGGCAGGCAGCTCCTGGAGGAAGTGTCCTTGCCACAGGATAGGACTTCCCCAGCTCCTCAGACTGCTCCCTTCATATTCAGTAGTGGGTGGTCTATACTTCCTTCATAACACTATTACTGCTGGGGTTTGTTCTTCTACAAGATTCTCCACCTTCCTTGGGTAAGTATGTGCCCTACATATGGAGCATGGAACTCTCTGTATATGAAAGCTTCAAGTTGGTCCAGCATGGATTAGCAGCTAGTTGAGGGTTATAGCCAGCCAATGAAATTTAATTCTTTTGGGACTTTCTCAAGACTCATAGAGTCCACAGTGGTCCTCAGAGTGCCCTGTCAGAGGTGACATGGTGGCTGGGAGAGAACCAGTTCTTTAAGAGAGGCCTGCTGAGACAGAATGTGGGAACGATGCCTAGGGCACATTAGCAGCTTTCTGAGATCTCTTACGACTCCAAGCCTTGGCTGGGGACTCAGTGCTGGCAGGTTCTGTCTCAGGGGAGCTCACACACAGTCTGCCAAGTGAGGTGGGGACAGAGAAGAACTTTCCCATAGTGGGAGACAGAGACAGCAAGTGAGACATCTTGGGGAGAGGGAACAAGATCAGCCTGAGGTAGGCCCAGGCTGTGAATGCCAGTGCAGGGTGGAAAAGGGTTTTCCAGGAGTTCATAACATGTTTGCATTTTACAAGATAATCCCAGCTGCTGTGGAAAGGAGGAAAGAGAAATCTGGGCAGCCACCTAGGTTAGCTATGGTGCCTTAGAAGTGGAAGCCATGAGGGCAGATGTAGGCGGAAGCATTGAAAAGACTTGGGCTGTGTCTGTAGTATGAGGGACATGTAATCTACACTGGGACACTTGTGGAAGTTGTCTAGTAGAACTGTAGCCTTTTATTGTCAAGGGCCTGGAAGGTACCTGCATATCCAAAGGACAGCACTTGTAATTGCCCTTCACAGGCAGGGTTGAATCCTGCCCTTAGTAATCACAGCAGTGCCACAGCAGGCTCTGATACCTGTGTGGAAAGAACAGCAAAACACTTTCCTTAAAGAGAAGAGAGAGATACACAGACTCACGAGGGCAGCATTCCTGATGGAACCTGCTAAAGACAGCCAGGACACTGACAGGCCAGAGTTTCTTTGGTACTGTTGTGGTCCAGCCAGTTTCTTCAGTGGAAGACCGGCCATATCTTCTGCACAGAAGGACAGCTGTAACAGCCAGGGAGAGGTCAGGCTGTAGCCAGGATCCAGAATGCTGATGGATACTCAGCTCTGACCTTGGCTTGTTATGGTACTAGCAAGGCTCACCTGTCTGCTCACCTTTCTTCAGTCTTTCTCAGTATTGCCTTTTTTGACCTCTGAAGATGTTCTTTCTGTTCTCAACTACTCTGATAAACAGCTTTGCTATAATGCTGGTCCTGGGTGGGCTACAGGGTTAGCTTATTTATTGTGCAATTAGTGATAGAAGCAGGTTGGTCAGAAGGCCCTTCAGCAAAGAGAGGAAGGATCTCAGATTAGCTATAACTTTGGGCTGGGGAAGAGTCACACAGCCCCTCCTATCCTCTTCCCTACAGGTCTGGCTCCCTGCCATGAAGGCCAAGGGCCTGGAGATCTCTGGTACCTTCACCCGGCAGGTTGGCTCCATCTCCATGGACCTGCAGCTGACTAACAAGGCCCTGCAGGTTATGACAGATTTTGCCATCCAGTTCAATCGTAACAGGTGAGCCCCTAGCCAAACTAAGAGCAGTCACTTTCTTGTCTACTATGTGGACACCAAAGCATCGGACAGAGTGAAGAGGTCATCTCCCCTAACTTACTTTCCTTCATTGCCCAGAGAACAGTATCATAGCGCCAAGCCACCACTGGAAGCACCTTATATCTCCTACCTGCCTCCCCTGACAGGGCTGCATCACTTTTGTGTGGGGTGGATAAAAGATTGATTGATCAGACAAGGACTCTGAGAATGAGAAATGGGTGTTCCCAGCTCCTCAGTGCGTCCTGCCCCTCATGTTTCCTGTACTATGTGTTGGTGAGAAAACACAGCCGCTAGCACCATGATCCAGCAAGGCCAGGCTCTCTGGGAACCGTGGCAGCCCCTCTTGATGATTCCTCTTCCTGAGCGGCTCTGTGATGAGCAAACTGAGCCTCTAAGAAGTTGACTGAAGGGGCGGCTTCTTCAGGAGAGCCTTAGGCAGACTGAGGAGGCTGAGGCAGCTCTGCCTTTCCCTCACAGGACACTAGAGGCTATAGGTGTGTGACTGCTTATAACAGTCTGCATTGAACACTTCCTGGGTAGCACAGATCCTAGGCCAAGGGCTATAGAGTATTGGTTTCCATAGAGCTACTTGACAGTCCATTAGAGCAGACATTATCTCCTCCTTATAATGGGTAATTACATACATGCTGAGGGAAAAGGCTCTGCCTGAGGTCACAGAGCTGCCAATGGTGGCACTCCCACAAAGCCTGGAGTGGAGTACAGAGCTACCGTGCAGGTCTGGGTTCCCTCTGGATCCTAGGCAAGTCTATGTGGAGAGCGTAGTTAGAACAGTGCCTTTCTCATGTAGGAGCTGTGAGCTGCGAGTGAGCCGGTCAGTGTCCTCATCAGAAGAAGGAATTGTGTATACTTATAGAAATGGGCCTATTGCTAAATGCTGTCCTGGCCTCACTGAGTGCTCAGTTCAGGCTCCCTCCATAGCACTGTACCTTCCAGAAGTGTGTGTCCTACTAAAGCAGTCTTCCTAGGTCACTCACAGAGAACTCCACAGTGCTTTACTGAACTTGTGCAGCTGATAGTAAAATCTGATCTTTGCTGGGGTGGGGGGGGGTCAGATTCCTCTGAAGTCGGGGTCCTTAGGCTGTCAAAGAGTTTTCCATCAGGAAGCATGAAGTCCAAGACTCTGGGTAAGGTCCTAAAGGAAAGGGCAGGAATATGCCACCTTGGCCTATTAGGATCCAGCACAGAGGAGAAACAGCAACAGAGATGTAATGCTGGTCCCAGATTCTTGCCTCCTATCTCCATGGCCAGTGGAGCAGGGGTGGTCATGAGCTTGGGAAAAGCTTACTTGGTGAAGGAGCTCTTTGCCCATCACCTTTCTCCCCACTCCAGAGCACAAAGGGCCAGCCCATCCCATGTCAACACCCCCACCCACCACCCTGGGGCTTCTCTCTCTCCAGCTTTGGCTTGGCCCCTGCTGCACCACTCCAGGTGCATGCACCACTCAGTCCCAGCCAGACTGTGGAGCTCTCCCTGCCTCTCAACACAGTGGGCTCAGTCATGAAGATGGAGCCTCTGAACAATCTCCAGGTATGTCCCACAGGCCCAGCAGCCATTCCTACTCATGAGCAGTCCCACGGTGAAAGCTAGCCATATCTGCAGAAGGCCTGCTAGACACAAATGGAACCTGGGCTAAGGGACAAAGGGGCATGGCTACAAGGGAGGGTCCTAGAAGGCCTGCTCAGGACACCCTTCTTGGGACCTCAGAGATGGGATAAGCCCAAGAGTCAGGGTGTCGAGCCTCGGGACTGACTGGGGACCCCCATGCCTAGGTGGCTGTGAAGAACAACATTGATGTCTTCTACTTCAGCACCCTGTACCCACTGCATGTCCTTTTTGTGGAGGACGGGAAGATGGGTGAGTTGAGGGCCCTGGGGACGTGTGCAAGGACTGCAGCCAGAAAACCTGAGGAGGCTGGTGCCCATGATAAGGACACACGGGACTGCTTTGCCTTATGATGGGATCTTTGCAGGTCCTAGGGCCCCATCTCTGCCTTGCAGAAGGCTGCAGGGAAGGCTCAGCCACAGAGCCATGTCTAAGGAGCAGGCTGCACAGAACTGGGAGAAGGGGAAAAAGGTCAGATGTGGGGTAAGGGAAAGGAGAGGCATTTAAGAACAGGCCTGTGTCCTTCTTAGCTGAAGCAGGTGGAACTGTGGAGCCAGTGCCTCCACTCAGCTTTCAGGTGGCACATTGGAGACCAGACTGACTTCCTGTCATGTGATGCTGGGGGCCCACAGTTTATCAGGATCCCATCTCTCACCCCATCCTACTCATCCTGCAGATCGGCAGATGTTCTTGGCCACATGGAAAGACATTCCCAATGAGAATGAAGCCCAGTTCCAGATCAGAGACTGCCCACTCAACACAGGTGAGGGCCCCACCTCCCCGTATTCCACTCATTCTCTGCCCTGTACCCACTGCATGTGGACTTCATGGCTGTCTGCTCCTGCAGAGACTGCAAGCAACAAGCTACAAAGCAGTAATATTTTCACCGTCGCCAAGAGGAATGTGGAGGGCCAGGACATGCTCTACCAGTCTCTAAAGTTGACCAATGGTATCTGGGTTCTAGCAGAACTGCGGATCCAGCCAGGCAACCCCAACTTCACGGTGAGAACCCCTATAACCACTGCCAGGTTTTGACCCTCCACTCCCTGCCCTGACAATGCTTCCCCCAATCAGCATTCCTAGTCTGGGCTGTTAGGAAGTGGTGCATGTCACTGTGCCAAGGTCTCTTTGAGCCTGGTGTGAGAATTGGTTCTTTAAACTTTTAGAAACTTCAATTCAACCCCACCAGGTTACCTAGATAGGGCACATATGCTCAGATAGGGAAATATTATCGCTGGCTACAGCTTTGGCCCTGCTGCTTTATGGGTGCCTGAGTGCCTGGAAAGGGGCACACTGATTCTCAGCAGCCCCTGCTTCTAAACCTTAAGTGAGGGTTATCAGCCACCTCAGGGATGTCTGGGTATTCTGTTAAACCACACTGCTATTCCCAGGCCTAGAGTCAAGGCTTTGCTTCCCCTGTGTAACCTTGCTTGGTAGGTATGGCCCTGTAGACCCCACCTCCCAATTCTGGTGATCTTGGCAATGGTGGGTGGGGCCGTGAGGTTAGCTGAGGTGGTGGTAATTTACATCTCCCTGTTTGATTGCTGCATGTCTGCCTTCCCTGCTGGTACCATGATACAGGACTTGGAGGTTAGCAGATTGCTTCTCTCTTCTGCCCCACCTCCATCTTTCCTAGCAGTATTACGCATGCTTCATCTCCTGGTCTGACCCCAGTGCATTCTGCTTCCCTCTGTAACTTCTTGGCCTTGCTTAAATGTGATACTCCCAAGGCACAGCAGATGTGCATGGAGGCTACTAACACCAGGGCTTTCCAACCACTTCCACATGCATGGTATATAGTGCCCTTAGAAGGAGGCCCATGGACCACTCTGCAGGCTACTGCTGCTGAATTCCAGAATCCTACCTACCACTCTTTCTTAGTTGCAGCCTCAGATAGATTTGATGCTCTCAAGCGGAAGGGCAGGCTGGCTGGTTTCCATCCCCTCTGCCTAGAATCTCAAGGTTAAGACAGCCAGCACTGAGATGGTCTTGCAAAAACCTGTTTGCTGTGCAGGAGCTGGGGCAAACCCCACACACCTTGCAGTCCCCTGCAGAGACCTGCTTCCTCTTAACCTTTTGCCTACCAGGATTGCCTGTCAGAATCATCCTGACCTAGACTTCCAGTGGTTGTAGGGCAGACAGCCCAGAAAGGGGTGGAGTCTGGGTACTCCTGACAGCTTATGAATAGTGCCTTTTGCCAGTGGCTCTGTTGGCAGAGCTGATAGCAGATGTGGGCGCTGCAAGTAGATTTGGTTCCCACCCAGCTGACTGTGATGGCCACCCCCTCTGCTTTATCTCACATCTGCCCAACTCCGAGCTGCCACCCTGCTATGTGTGCATGCACATACTCAAGCTCACTTTCCCATCTGGTACCCACTCTATCCCATCCTTTTACTGACAAACCCCAGAGATAAGTTCTTTCACTGCCCTCTTCTGCAGCTGTCCCTGAAGTGTCGAGCACCAGAGGTATCCCAGCATGTCTACCAGGCCTACGAGACTATCCTCAAGAACTGAAGTCCCTCCAGCATCCACCCCAGCCTTCTGCCAGACCTATCTTGGAGCCCCTGTGGGTGGCGGTACCTCCTCTTCTTTTTGGGGAAAGGCCAGGTGGGCTTCTGACCACCCAGGAGGTTCCCTTGATCCCTACTGAGGGCCTGGAGCAGGGCCATACCCCTCCTTGAGTGAAGTCTGTGCATCTTCAGTGGCTGTTTTCTATTGGTGTTGATGTGGGATTAAAGGAAACGGAGCCAGCACAGAAGCAGAAGCTGGACAGGAAACCACAGGGTGCTCTTCCTTCTCCCTTTGCCTGGGGGTGAGCATGGAACTCCCCTTGGAGTCCCAGCCCATAATTCCTGCCCTGTCTCCCCACTGAGCCTGTCCTGGATAGAGTCTGGGTACTAATATTATTGCTCTGTCACAGTCTTGGGACTCCAGGGACTGGATGTGATGGGCAGAGATGAGCCCAGAGGAGCAACCTGGGCCAGCACCATCCACCCCATATACACCAGTTGGTGCTCTGTGGCTGCCTGCATGGTCCAGAGCCCTCTGGAATTCTGTTCCCTCATGCCCTAGAGGATGGTCACTGCCTACAAAACATTCCTTGGTTCCCTCTGGGAGTCCAGGGCTCTTAGAACAGAAGTAGGGTGAAAGGTGGATCAAGTGGCAGTGGAGATGCCTTCAGTGGGGCTCCTGTGGGTTCTCTGGCGTCTGCTGCCCGCCCCGGCTCCCACGCTCAGTGTGTGTAACAGTGATGGGTTTTCCTGTCACTGCTGTTTGATAATAAAGACTCTCTGCTTTTGGCAGTCACGCACATTTCTTTCCCTCTACAAAGAAAGACCAGCCTTAAAACTGCTTCGGGGTGGCTGGGGATAATGTCTGACCCTGCAGTAATTATATCTAATATGTATAAATAGAGAATATATATTGTATGTTTACTCTTATTTTCAAAAAGAGAAAACAAATAAAAATGATGGCATTAAGTGTGTCCCTGGCCAGTGTGTCAGGTAGCAAGGCCCTTCTGCACAGGCCAGGCTGGAGCGTGTATACCTGACTGGTCCCCGCCACCCTCCTGCCATTGATGCTGTGTCCCCTTTTATTTCAGGGAATGGCTTGCAGTCCCTTGTGAGTTCCCTTCTTATTTGTGCTATCTGGAGCAGTAGGAATGGGGGGGTGTCCATGTCATCTGGGGAGAGACCCAGGGAGAGCACTTAGAAAAGACAAAGAAGCATGCACTATTTAGATGAAGTTCTACCACCCAAGAATACCACCACCTCAGCATTGTTAACCTCTTCCTACTGCCCTTGGGGAGGGATGGAGTCCCCTGTTGCCTGCTTCCGTGAGGTAATGGTGGATCCAACTGTGATGGTCTTGTGCAGTTAGTCACAGCTACTCTGGTTTCAGTACAGTAATGGTCATATCAGTCCTGAATAACCTACCCCATTCTTCAGCTTTTACGTTTTTTCCCATCCCCTTTTTGGGAATGAGCATTGTGCCAGGGCAAAGCAACAGTCATTCTTTTTCTCAGTACTTAACCAGTTATGAGTCTCTGCTGTGAGCCCTTCCCACTGCAGAAAGAAGCAGCAATAATCTCAGCAGCAGTAACACGGCCACTAGGAACTAAGGCCTTTCTGTCTTGTAGTAAATGAGGGTTCCCTACTGTGGAGCAGGCTTCGGTCCCTCAGAAAGCAATTGATTGTACCACTTTGTATCACCAGACTTGTCTCACCTAGCAGGCTGATGTAGGTTTCCCTAGCCCTCCTACATGCCCCCCGCCCCGTTATTCCCTCTCCCCCCCCCTCTCTTCAATCCTTGCTCCAGACCACTCCCCAAATCTTTCCATAAGTATATATAATCTATTTCTCCTTCCTCAGATCATTCGCTACACCGTAGTCTTTGCTCTGTACCTAACTTCTAAGGTTATACAGATTGTGGCATGCCTATTGGCTTAAAAATTAACATCCACATAGAAACAAATACATACTATATTTGCCTTCACTCAAAATGATTTCTTTAGCTTCATCCATTAACCTGAGAATTTCACTTTTTTAAACAGCTTGAGTAATATTCTATTGTGTGAATGTACCACACTTTCCTGACTATTCATCTGTTGATGGAAATCTAGCCTGTTTCCAACTTCTGGCTATTGTGAGTAAAGCAGCAATCAACGTGGTTGAACAAATAAATGTCTGTGTAGTAGGTTGTAGAGTTGTTTGGGTGTACGTCCAAGAGAGGTGTGGCTGGATCTTGGGGTAGGTCTATTCCTTTCTTTCTGAAGAATCTCCCAATTTCCAGGGGGGCTGTACAAATTTTCACCCCCACCACAGTAGACGAGTGTTTCCCTTACTCCACATCCCTCCACTCCAAGGCCATTATAAGCTTTCAATTTGTTTATTGATCTTGGCCATTCTGTAACTCCAGCTCCAAAGGATGTGACACCTTCTGGATTCTGTGGGCACCTGTATTCATGTGCACATTCCCACACACAAACATTTAATTAAAAAAAAAACTTTTAAGTTTTTTTTGTTGGTTTTTTTTTTTGTTTTTTTTTTTTTTTTTTAAGTAAAAACAACCAACAAAAGCTTTGCAATACAGAGAGTTCAAAGGTGACCTTATTCCCTGTTCTTTGCTTTTCTGTACTGGGCCATTATTAAGGATTCCATCTACATGCTGAATTGTGGGGTTTTATTACTTTTGTATTAAAAGTCTGATCTGACGGGTCCTAGCCCTTCCATATCTCCTCACTGTCCAATCCTTGTGGGTTCTGAGTTTTTGGATAATAGGAAGTACTCTTAAACACTGATTAATTTGTGCTACACACGCACACCCAAGTCATAAGAAATGGACAAGCCCACACTCCCATCTCATCCTTGGCACACCTGCCAATTTAGTCATTGCCATGCCTCCCTTATACAGGCAGGCTCTGAGCAGAGAGCTGAACCTCCAGTGTATGTCACCCACTTCAGAGGTCACACAAGAGCCCTCACAGCCTGCTTACAGTCTGCATTATATGCATGACCATCAACAGTTAGAGGGTTATCTCTGAATTCATGTGACGGACCCCATTTATAGAAGAAGTATACCAACCAACCTGAAGGCAACAGCCACCCTAGGAGACTCCCTGTCATGGTCTCTCTGTCTTCAGACAGAGCAGCCGTGGTCTATGTCTTATCGCCCATAGCAGGGACAGCACAACTGCTTCTCCAGCTTATCTTTGGCTCAGTCATGTTCCTATTTGGGTACTTCCTGGGAAAACATGAACAATAGACATGCAGATAGGGCACCAGCCACAGAAGTAAGGATTCTAGCTAAGTCTAGCATGGTGAAGCAGCAAGTTGAAGGACTGTTGCTTACAGGAGCATAGCTTACAGGCAGCTATACCAGCTGCTCAGGAAGAAGTTACACCTTCCTCCCCCAGTGAATGACAACCATTTCTGCCATGCACCTGGGCTGAGTTATGAGCCTTCCCCGCTTCCATGGGGAAGAAGGTCTTGTGTGGCCAGTCCCAGCTGCTGTGGATTCAAGAGGACAGCCCCCCAGAGAAGACTTCATTCCACAGCTGCAAACCTCACACTAGCCTGGTTCCTGGGGAGCTCTTCTGGAAGGGTTACCTTTTGGCCCCAGAGGCTTCTGTTTCTAGAAGGTTCTGCACAAGTACCCCCTTGGCCCTGCCTCCTGCCTGCCTCGGACACCGCTGCCCATTGGCCTAACTGCCACAAAAGTAAGTGCCCTGCCACTGCTCCTGTGTCACCTGTGCTGCTTAGGGGACTCCAGAGCCAGCCAGAGCCCTCGACTGCATACACCTCATTCTTAACTGAAGCTCCAGGCCAATGTGGCCTGAGTCTATGACCTGCCACCTTCCTCCCCTGACCCAGCTTCCTGAGTGCACCCCTGGGGAGCAGCTGCAGGAATCACCATCCCCACAGCCTGAATGCTTGGGCCTCCCATGGCCTTATAGGCGTCCCTGTCTCCACCCCTGTTCTGTTGATGCCAGGAAAGTGTGGACACAGGATGGCTGTCCCCCACAGGACAGTGAACAACAAATGGATAAATTACCTGGGAAGGAAAGCTCGGGTGGTGTGTTTATATGAAAACGTTTGGATGGAGGATGATGAGGAGCCTCACCCTTGGTCACTCTCCCCCTTCACCCCCCCACATCTGTGGGTAGAGCCTTACCACACTGCCCCACCCACCTACAGACAGTAAGAATGGCCCCAGCATGATCTAAGGGGAGAAGCTGCTGAAGGTAGTAGAGAAAAAAATACATGGAATAGGAAAGTAGACGGAGGAGAACTAGGGTGGCAGGGGACAGTGTGTGTGTTGGGGGGGTTGTAAGGAAGTAGAGGGACTATCTAGAGCGATGACTCCATGGTTAAGAGTACTTACTGCTCTTCCAGAGGATGAGTTGGTTCCCATCACCCACATAGCAGTTTAACCACCCATAACTCCAGTTCCAGGGGATCCAATCCCTTCTGACCTCTGAAGGTGCCTGCACAGGTGGTACACATACATACACTCATACATACACATAAATGTTAAAACAGTAAGAAAAGGAAGAGGAGGGAGGTTAGGGAGAGGGTTAAACCAAAACTAAGGATCAGTAAGGAAGCCATCTGGAAGACCAGGCATAGTGGCAACACCTTTAGTCCCAGTGCTTGGGAGGCAAAGGCAGGCAGGTCTGAGTTCAGGGCCAGCCTGATCTATATAACAAGTTCCTGGACAGCTGTGGCTACATAAGAGCTGAGTGGTGGTGCACACCGCTAATCCCAGCACTCAGGAGGCAGAGGCAGGTGGATCTCTGTGAGTTCAAGCCCAGCCTGGTCTACAAAACCGGTTCCCAGGACAGTCAAAGCTGTTACACAGAGAAACCCTGTCTCAAAAACAAACAAAAGACCAGGAGGAGCCACCATATGAAAACCTACTACAAAAGCTATAAGCTAATTTTCAACAGTTTTGTCTTTGGTAGCTCGCCCTGTTGCTGAAGACACCGTACATCTTTGTTGTAAGACAGAAATCAAGCTGGAACTAAACTGGAAGCATCCTCCCTGCTGGCAAGTTTTCAGTGTGCCAGAGGTGTTATGCCAGCTACCGGAGGAGAAAAGTCATCAAGGAATTACCCATCTGTGGACCCTGTGTGGCTGTCCCACCAGTCTGTGCAAGGGCGCAATAGTGGCATGGTTGATATGAAGGCAACCAGTGGTTTCGGTCTGATCTGAGACCTGCTCCACAGGAAGAATTTGTATGTGGCACCATGGACCTTAGCCCATGGTTGAGGAGATCACAGACCTGGCAGTGAAACTACTACTTTTGTTTTGCTAAGTGGGCATATTGTCAAACTAATTCCTAAATACCTGTACTTGCACCCACAGACTGCAGTTTTCTGCCTTGGCTAGAGAAGTTTCTGTTTACTTACACTGAATGAATTAATGAATTAATGCAGATTCATTGCTGCACAAGGTGCTGAGTGTAAATGGCTGTTAAGTACTCAGTCCTAAGTGGGATGTATATATCACCCTCTCCAAGGTTCAACATCAAGGAAGCATCAGCAAAAAGAATGTAAGAGCTAGAACAGAAAACCTTAATTCAGTTTCTAGAACCCTTGTCAAGGAGACTCAATTCTAACTCCAGCTCGAGAGGTATCTTCTGGACTCTGTGAGCACCTGGACTCAAAAGTGCACACACACACACACACACACACACACACACACACACACACACACACAGGCAGATCTCTGTGAGTTCGAGGCCAGCCTGGTCTACAGAGTGAGTTCCAGGACAGCCAACACTTTTTAACAGAGAAACTGTCTTAGAAAAAAGACAAAACATGCTCAACTATGATGATGATAAGGGCCAGGAAATGCTGTCTTCTGGGCATGACATGATGCTGCAGTCATGAACCCACGGCAGCCAAGACTGCCTACACATGGTGTCTGTATGAGACTGGGCCTGTTGACATCTGGTCATGAGTGAAGGAGCTTCCTGTGATGGGGGAGTGGGAAGCAATGTCTTCACTGGTGGAGCTACTGCTGAGTTGCCCATGCTCTGGTGAATAGTGTGATGCCTGGCACCCGTCCTTAAACTCTGGACCACAAGACAAAGGTGGCAGGAGGAATTGTTGGAGGCATGGGGGCAGGTGGAACCAGAATGAATTATATACATATGGAACCCGTCAACAAACAGTATTAACAAAAAAGAACACATGGGAGATTATGTTGTTCCACTGTAAATAATTGTCCCTCCCACTGGTTTCATAAAAAGCACTGATTGGCCAAAGGTAGACAGGAAGTGTGGGTGAGGCTAATAGACTAGAAGACTCTAGGAACTGGAAGAACAGAGCAAAATGCCAGAGAGAAGCAGGAAGAAGCAGAGGACAACTATGCTGCTCTGAGAAAAGGTACTGAGCCGCATGGCTGGACAGGATAAGAGTCATGGGTTAGATGAAGGGTACTGAGTTAGCAAGTTATATGCCTGGGCCTTAGGCCAATCAGCCTAAAACTATTGAAAGCATCTGTGTGTCTCTGCAGGTCTGTGGGTCAGCGGGCCTAAACCTTGAGGCTAGCCGTGAAAGTCTGGGACAGAAACCTCCTACAACAAGAACAGGACTGGAGGGATGTCTCAGGGGTTAGGGGTACTACTGTTCTTCCAGAGGTCCAGAGTTTGCTTTGCAGCTTACAATCACCAGTAATTCCAGTCCCAGGGGATCTGAGCTGACCATCTCTTCTGTCCTCAACACCAAACACAAATGCTGGACAAAAAAGACACAGTCAAAACCCCAAACACACACAATGTCAAAACAAACAAAAGGCTGGGTGGAGGTGGTGGCACATGCCTTTGGTCCCAGAACTCAGGAGGCAGGGGCAGGCAGATCTCTGTGAGTTCCGGGCCAGCCTGCTCTACAGAGCAAACTGCAGAACAGAAAATGCTACATAAAGAAACCCTGTCCTGAAAAACAATAGATAGATAGATAGATAGATAGATAGATAGATAGATAGATAGATAGATAGATGATAGATAGACAGACAGACAGACAGATAGATAGATAGATAGATAGATAGAGGATAGATAGATGATAGATAGATGATAGATAGATAGATGATAGATAGATAGATAGATAGATAGATAGATAGATAGATAGATAGATAGATAGATAAATGGGAAAAATGAAAAGAACAGGAGAAGGAGGTGGGGGGGAAGGCTCAGCATATGTGGTATGTCAAAGGATTAATACACCCAGAGAGAAACTGAGGCAGGGGGCAGACCCACCTCTCCAAGCCTCTTGGATATACGGCTTTGCCATATCACTGCACCAGGGAAACCAATGCCCAGTATTCCCTCCCATACTTTCTCAGGCCTTAGTTTTATAAAAGATAAAGTGGAGTTGTTATTACTAGCTGCTTGTTTGGGGCCTTGTTTGTTTTTTGAAAGTCTCTCGCTGTGGCTATGGCCCCTGCTGGCCTCACTATGTAGCCCAGGCTAACCTCAAACTTGCAGCAGTTCTGGGTTGATGGGCATGTGCCATGATGCCCAGTGAGATTTTAGGCTTCTTCCAGGAACTGAACATTTATGTCTCCAAACAAACCCTGGAGAAACTCCTAACAAATGAACATAGCTGGCACATTGCCAACATGCTTTGCTGTTTCTTTCTCACCCTGGGATTTGAACTCGGGGCCTCCCAAGTTAGGCCAGGCAAGCAGTGTTCCACTGAGTAAATCCTCATTCTTGCTGCCACCTTCCATGTCATTTCTGGAGCTCATTCCCTATGCCAGCAGATCAACCCACCTCAGGATTTCTGGGCCAGTCCCTGTCCGTGGATGAGCATGAGGGATATTCTTGTCTTTGGTGAGTCCCGATGATGCTACAGCCGCACTCTGCCACATGTGCCCACAACCACTGGCACAACAGAGGCACGAGATCTCACTCCAGGTGCCTGCAATAGAGGGAGTATGATGTACATCTGAAACTGTGGTTTGGGGGCTGGCGGAGGCTCAGTAGATTCCGTTTTCTTTTTATAACAGCCCTAAAAAGAAAACCACCCTCTCCCCAAAGGGAACCAATGCAGTCAGAAGTTTCTGACCCAGCCTAGCCCTGAGGTCCAGACCCAAAGCTTCCCAGCCACTTAGTCCCAAATAATCACACAGAGGCTTATATTAATTACAAACTGTTTGGCCTGTGCTTCAGCTTATTACTTGCTAACTCTTAAACTAATTCATTATTCTTATCCATGTTTAGCCACACGGCTTGGTACCTTTTTCTTAGTACAACGTTCATTCTCTTTTTTCTCTCCATCTGGCTGGCATCTGCTCTACTCTTCCTTTTCCCAGAATTCTCCTTGTCTGGTTGCCCTGCCTATATTTCCTGTCTGCCTTCCGGCCAATCAGTGTTTTCTTAAACCAATGTTTACAGTGCATAAGATCATAATCCCACAGCAAACTAGTATGGTTATTTATGGTTATCTAGTATCTGATACTATTATTTTCTCTCCCTCCTGTATCATTTTTACAGGAAGGGCAGGGTCTTATTATAAAGCCCTGGCTGTCCTGAAGCTCACTATGTAGACCAGGCTATGCTCAAACTCAGTCAAGGAGATCTGCCAATCTCTTCCTCCCAAGTGCTGGGATTAAATGTGTGCTCTCCATATCTGGCTTTTCTCTTTTGAGACAGTGTCTCACTGTGTACCTCTGTACAGACTGGAAACCCTTTTTGTAGAACATAGTGACTTTGAACTCACAGAGACTATCTAACTCTGCCTTCCAAATGCTGGGATTAAAAGAACGCACATGCCTGTCTTGATTTTTCTATCCCACATACAAATTGTGTTGCTAAAATACCTTGGACAAGGGAAAGCACATCTGTTCCTTCTCCCAAAGGCCCAGGACAACCCAAGTGAGGCACAATTCCACCAGAGTTCAATCTGGGGCAAACTGTAAGTTTATTCCGGTTATTTATTTGAAAAGCATAGATGATAGGTTATGGGGGGGGTGTCTTAAATCACACTAAAGGTCTTTGCTATCCCATAGCTACCTGGTTGGAGCCCCCACGCAACACTCCCCCACCTATACTCTAGCCCCTGCATGCGCAAAGGGAGAGTTATCAGCAACTAATGGTAAAGAACATCTGGATACTCAGTTAGGGTCTGACCCTCCTTTTCCTCTATGAGGGCCTATAAACAGCCAGCAAGCCCAGGTGGACTCCCTGAGGAGAAGGTTGCTTGGCCCAGAGGTCAGTCATGTACAACAAATGGAGTGCACTGTTCCACACTGCACTGTGTCTGTTTTCCTGTTACTGAGACGTTACAGAAGCATCCCTGTGCCCTTCTCCAGATTGACAGCATGTTTTTCACTCGGGGGAAGAGGATCCAGTTAAACTATCCCTGGGTGATTCAAAAGAACTTGTCCTAGGTATCACCAGAACAACTGTATTAGTCAGGATTTTCTAGAGGAACAACTGATAGAATTGATATACATTAGCTGGGCAGTGGTGGCGCACGCCTTTAATCCCAGCACTTGGAAGACAGCGGCAGGCAGATCTCTGAGTTTGAGGCCAGCCTGGTCTACAGAGAGAGTTCCAGGAGAGCCAGGGCTACACACAGAGAAACTCTGTCTTAATAAATAAATAAATAGAAAGAAAAAGAAAAGAAAAAAGGCACAACAGAAAAAGAAGAAATGATACATTTTAAAGGGTTAGGCTGCAGAGACGGCTCATCAGCTCCATACAAGCCGGTGTGGAGTGCGTGGTTGATCTTTCAGGGGGCCTGGGTTTGATTCCCAGCACCCACATGGCGGCTCACAACCTTCTGTAAGTCTAGTTCAAGGAGACCTGGTGTCCTCTCTGACCTCTGTGGTCACCTGGCACTAACGTGGCTCACAGACAAAACACACACAGAGGGACATAAAATAAAAATTTTATGTCAGCCACCCAACAGAGTGCCAACAGAGGAGTCCTGGAGACACTGGCCTTAAGTCCACATTAGAAATATGAGGAAGCAGGGCTGGAGAGATGGCTCAGTGGTTAAGAGCACTGGCTGCTTTTCCAAAGGACCCGAGGACCTGAGTTCAATTCCCAGCAACCACATGGTGACTCACAACCTCACAACCATCTACAATAGGATCTGATGCCCTGTTCTGTCTGATGGCCTGCAGGCATACATGCAGAGCACTATACATAAAAATAATAATAATAAAAAAAAAGAAGCTGAGTTCATGGCAGCAAAAGACAGCTGTGTCTGTGTTCATCAGCAAAAGGTGAAGGCTCCCACCCCAGCCTCCATACAGGTGGGCCCTGCTGGGAGGTGCCGCGTTCAGGGGAGGTTACAGACATGCCCAGGAACTTGTCCCTCAGTTGATCCCAGATCCAGTTGATCCCGTTGGGCTGCCAACCAAGATAAACCGTCACAGTCATATCTGCAGAGAGCACCTCGTTCATCATGTACACAGGCAGATAAACCCCCACAGGAATTTCTGTGTCACAGACAGGCAAGTTGGTAATCCTGACAGCTTGGCTAAAGTGACCCTCCAGTCCAGAAGCCAGGCTTCCCATATCCCACAACAGCTTATTCCAAACTGGCAGGTGAAGGATGCCACCTTACTGTGTTTATTTATTTGGACGCCATGGCATCAGTGTAGAGGCCAGAAGACAACTTTGAAGAGTTTCTCCCCTGCACATTACCTTTCCACCCAACTCACCAGCCCTTTTTCCCTTCTTAGGGAGACAGGTCTCATATAGTCCAGGCTAACTTCAAAGTCCTTATGTAGCTGAAGATACCTGAACTGATCTGATCCTCCTGCCTCCACATGCCAGATGCTAAAACCTTTTTTTTTTTTTTAAGGCTGGAGAGATGGCTCAGTGGTTAAGAGTATTGACTGTTCTGCAGACAGAACACTATACATAATAAATAAATTTAAAAAATAAAAATAAAACCTTTTTTTAGATTTACTAATTTTCCTTATGTGTGTTAGCGTTTTTTTCTGTGTGTGTGCACCATGGGGTGCTTCAGCAGTCTGAAGAGAGAACTGGTTGTGAGTCACATGGGTGCTGAGAACTGACCTGGGTCCTCTGCCAAAACAGCCAGCGCTCTTAACCCTGAGCCATCTCCCCAGCCCAGTACTGCATTTCAAAGGGGCCTAGATTTCAAGCCTGGGCAGTTGCTCTTCAGCCCATTGTTCTGGATGGTGTTGGTTACTTTCTGCTCATCTGTCCTCCCTTCCCATTCCGTCATCCTCTCTTCCTGTCAATACTGTGTGTTTTTCTTTCCTTCTCTGCGCACGTGTGTGTGTGTGTGTGTGTGTGTGTGTGTGTGCGTGCGCGCACGCGTGTGTGCATATGCATGCATGTGTGCACATGTGCACATGTGTGCATGTGCGCGAGTGCATGCATGTGTGTGTGTGTGTGTGTGTGTGCTCGAGATCAGAAGTCCAGGAGGTGTTGGATCCACTGGAACTGAAGTCTCGGGCAGGATGGATCCTCTGTAAGAGCAGCCAGTGCTCTCGACTATCTCTGGGTTTTTATGCAACTTTCTTATATTTCTTTCTAGTACTTGTCTGATGTGAGCATTTGCATTTCCCTCCCACCCCATCTGGCTGTGTAGGAACTAGGTAGGAATCCAGCTTCTTCCCTCCCTTCTTGGTCCCCTAGTCGCCTCCACACCACATACTGAATATTCATCTCTCTCCACAGATCTGCAGTGCATTTTTATCATACACTGAACTTGCACATATGCTTGGATGTCTTCTGGCCTCCATCCTACACTAGGAAATTTCACTACTTCCTGGCTTCTGCCCTTTCCAGAGTGCGCCTGCCAGAGCAGCGGTTAACCCAGCACTAGGAGGCAGCCTGGTCTATCTAGTGAGATCCTGCTGAGAGAGAGAGAGAGAGAGAGAGAGAGAGAGAGAGAGAGAGAGAGAGAGAGAGAGAGAGAGAGAGAGAAAGAGAAAAGACAGCACCTTGTCCCACTTGACAAGATTTCATCAACTGTTTATATCGTTTCAAAGACTTGGCATTCTTGTAATGATCTCAGTTAACACTGAGGGGCGAATGTAGCAGTGGTAAGGAACTTATCCAGCATGAACAAGGCCTTGGCTGTGATCCCCAACACCACTAGAATGCACGCGCACACGCGCGCACACACACACACACACACACACACACACACACACACACGCACGCACGCACGCACACACTTACTTGTTGATTTCGGGTTTTTGCTTTCTTAAATGGGTTTTCGCTGTGTAGACCAGGCTATCCTGGCACTCACAGAGATCCACCTTCCTCTGCCTCCTGAGTGCTGGGACTAAAGGCATCTGTCACCATGCTTGGCTGCACACTTTTTTTAAAATTAAAAATAATAATTTTTTAAAAAAGAATCCTATAGAGAATGGTAGGGGGACATCCAACACCCTCCTGTGGCTTCAGTGCACACGGGATACGGGATACTTGTATACTTGTACTACTATGCATGTATACACATCACTACTCATATAACATACAAGTAAACAAACAAACAAACAAATAAATGTGCTTGGTAAAGGCAGCTTACAGTGACACAATCGGGTTAACCCAGAATTTGCATGGCAGAATGATTCCACGGTTTCAAGGCCAGCCTGGTCCATATAGTTCCAGGCCAGTCAATGTTACATAATGAGACCCTGTCAAAAAAGGGGGGGAAGTGCTTCTTGGCTATGCTGGCACAGGCATCTATCCAGCTTTCAGAGGCTGAGACAAGAGGATGATGTGTTTGAGGTCTACACGACGCTTTAGGCTCAAACAAACTAACGAATGATAAATAAATAAACTTTGTTTATACATTTTTTTTCTCCCATGGTGGGGATTAAACAGAAACCTTGCACATGTGAGGCCAAAAACCTACTTGTCTTGAGTTCTCATCTTTCCTGCCTTTCTTCCTCACCCCCTTCTCTCTGAGACAAGCTCTTGCTAAGGAGCAGCTTGGGCCTGGAATTCCTCTGCCCTCTACCCCCAAGAGCTGGGATTAAGTCCTGAGTCCCCATTATGTCCAGCTTCCTTCTAATTTTTCCTTTCTCCTTCCAGAGCTAGGGATCGGCCAGGACCTTGCTAGGCCACCAAGTCCTATGGCCCCTGAGTCTTTGCTCTGGCAACATGTCACTAATGCAGTACCCTGGAAGAGCAGGGGCGGGACACACAATCTTTGAAACTCTTCTGAGAGAAAAACATATTCTCTCCGGATTATTTGGGAATTCAATCATTTCTAAAATCAGTTTGGACTTGAAGATCAGTTCTTGTGCTTTTTGGTTGTTACTTTGTGTGTGTATACGCGCGTATGTATGGAGTCAGCACGCACACATGTGAAGGTCATGCTCCCTGGTTTATTTATTTTGAAATGGTATGTCCAAGCCTAGGGCTCCTCCTGTCCCCATATCCCCGGCACTGAGGTTACAGACACACTGCCTCACCCAGCTTTTTGTGTGGGTGCTGGGCATCCCAACTCAGGTCCTCATACTGCCCTTCCCTGACTGAGCCATCTCTGAGCCCGTGTTCAGGCCTCGGCCTTCTGCGTGCTGGGATTACAGGCTGCCCCACTATTATACCGCTGCTGGACAGGCTCAGGCCACCAGGAGCCCTTTCCTGTTCCTGTCCAACACTGTATCTTTGGCACACCATCCTTGTGTTAATTTATTTGTTTTGGTATTTCCTTTTTTCCTGACTGCCCAGGCTATTCTGGGTTGTGTTTGTCCCGTCCCAACCTACAGCTGGCCATTTCTCAAAGAGGCTGGTTCCTGTCATTGAACATAGAGTACGGAACCAAGACCTGGATCTGAATGTGCTTGTTACTGTTCAAGGTGTCACTTTGGTCCTCACAGCTACAGAACTAGAAAACATGAGTGTCTGCTTACTCTGTAGACACAGATCTCCCACCGTCCTGCCTTGATATTTACATATAAAATGGAACTGTTTCCTCTGTACAGATTCTTTCCCCAGTCCCCATCTCCTCTTTGTGCCCTTTCATCCCACAACAACCCTGTGAGGACCAGACTATTACTTTTAATAATTTTAACATATTAATAATTTACATTTTTATATGTTTGAGACAGGGTCTTGCTATATAGTCAGAGTGATGTGGCCTGGGGGAGCCTGGGGAAAAGGCCCCCGAAGCTGTGCAGTGCTGAACCCCAGGGAAGGACTGGAACTAGGCTACCCAGAAAGAAGCTGTGTGGGTGCAGGTCAGTAGGGTAGATCTGAAGATGTGTCTTAGAAAAACAAAACAATAAAAAACCAACAACAGAGAGACAGAGAGTGACCTTCATATTGCTGCCTGAGAAGCCAGGGCAAGTAAACTGGGACAGGCAATGCTCTCCCAGTCTGGCCGGCTCAGCTGCTTCCTAGTCTGCTGAGCTATCTGGTACTTCATTTTTCAGGGCTTATCTGAGGTGACATGACAGTGTGCCCCCAGATCCTTCCTAAGTCCCTCAGTTTCGGTTGACTAGCCTACCCCCCCACTCCCTGTCTGCAGCAGTCCAGGGCTCCTGCCTCCATCTTTCTGCTTCTCTGTATGTTTATGGCCCTGATGACATCCAGTTCAAATCTCTGCCTCCCCCTCAGCGCCCAGATGGACAGATAGCTGAGCTCAGGGTGCAAGTGCACAGGCCTCGAGAAATGCAAACTGCTGTTGGTAACTCTAGTTGTGTCTCAGGGACAGCATCTTCCACTGTTCCAAGAACAGGTGCAAGCCAGGTACAGTGTTGCACACACGTAATCCCAGCACTCACAAGCCTGGCGCAGGAGAATTAAACTCTTGAGGTCAGTCAGGCGTACAAAGTGAGACTCCTTTCAAAAACAGACAAGCACAGGCTTTAAAGTCTCGCTGGGCCCAGGGGTGCCCCACCCACAGCGGAGACCCAGCCACCAGCATTCAGCCAAGAAAGAAAACCTGGACATCTGAGCTGTAGAGAGCTCTAGAGATGGGCCCTATGAGCACACCAGCCTGGTGTCTGCCCTGCTCCCCACTGCCTGGAAACCTGTACAGGAAGGAGGGAGTCACTCTAGAGAAACTCAGCAAAAGGGGAAGAGGGGGAAAAAAACCCCAGCTGTCACGAGCCAGTCAGAATGCTGAGGCCTAGACTATCACTACAGTCCCTGGAAGTTAAAGTCAGAATAAAATGAGACCAGGCCTAGGGCCGCTCTGGGAAGAGGAAGACAGTCCAGTGTTCAAGGACTACCCCTAGCTGCTAACACCTACTTCCTGTGGGAGGGTCTGCCTCCCCCCCTTCACAGGCTAGTTTCTGTCTGTCCTCTCTTCCACTTGTTCCGGGTCAGCTGGATGATACACTACCAATACCCTTAGAGCCCTAGATCTAAGGAGTTCTAGATCCTTCCTTCCTAAGAGGGAGACATGTTTCTAAAAAAGTCCATCTCACTATGCTGGCAACTGACTAACTTGAAGTATGTGTTGACTAGATGAATAAATGAGCCTTGGTTAGTGCCGTCACCAGTCAAGTGCCTGCATTTCACAGTACCTGGGTGGAGGGCAGAGGCCTAGGACTGGTTCCTCCCAGTGTGTGGTGATGGCAGAGCCCGATGGAGCCTGGCCAAATCCAGACTTTCCAAACTTCTGGAGGAGCTTCGGTGCTTGCCCAGGGAGGGTGTTCTGCATCCTGACAGTCCAGATTGGCACGATGTCCCCCTGTGAGGGACTATGCAGTGACCCGTGAATCTGTTGGTTCACCTCCAACCTGTTGAGGCAGTGGTTCGGGGCTGAGCAGCTGAGCAGAGATTTGTGTGCCAGCTCAAACCCTTCTGTCTCTACCTCCCCTCCAGGCTGGTCCTTTGAAACACTGTTCTTTTGGCCATTTGCCCTTGTGGGCGTAATGAAGGTAGAAGTGTTTCAGAGGAGATGCATGTTCAGGCCAGTTCCACTGTCCGGCTCACCTTGAGACACCTCTCTCCAGCCTCGATTTCCTCCTCCCAAAACCAAGAATACTAGGTTGAGGCTTCAGGTTCAAAGATGACGCAGGGAAAAGTTCAGAAAAAGATCTGGCCCTTAGGGTCTCAAGAAATCGGAGGAAGCCTTGAAACCATCGGCCTTTTGTGCACGCGGGCACGCAGACCCAGGTGCAATGCGACTGGGCCAAGGTCACTCAGCTGGAGGCCGGGTTTGACCCCGGGTGGCCTGATTGCATGGGCCTGGGCTTGGCCAACAGCCAGGTTGCAGCCTTCGATTCGGTGTTGGAGGAGCGGGAAGGTGGCGCCCAGGGGCTTCTGTTTTGGAAAGGTTGAGGAGGGCAAGCTGCCACCAGGGAGACTAGGCACTACCGGGGCGGCCGGCTCGGCAGTCCCTGAGCCGTGACCCTCCCCGGGAGGGGCGGGGCGGACGGTTACCTCATCGCCGCCTCCCGGAGGCCCTGATCGTTCGCTCACCGACGCGGCCGGCTGGGGCGGCGGCTCCCGGCGCTGGAGCAGAGTGAGGACAGAGCTGCGGGCGGGGGCGGGTCTGCGCCGTGCCGAGTGCGCTCTCCCAGCGGAGCTGCGGGTTCGTCCGCCGCTGTCTGCCTGCTCGGTCCTTGGGCCAAGCCTCTAGCTGTCCAGGTGCTGCAGGCGGCGCGACGCGAGTGTCCCGGGCAGGGCGCGCACGGCGCGGAGCTGGCTCATGAAGCTCCCCGGCGCCGGGGCGCGGGCCAGCCATGGGCGGCAGCTTGCGTGTGGCTGTTCTGGGTGCTCCGGGGGTAGGCAAGACTGCCATCATTCGCCAGTTCCTGTTCGGTGACTATCCCGAGCGCCACCGGCCCACAGATGGTCCCCGCCTCTACCGGCCCGCCGTGCTGCTCGACGGCGCTGTCTACGACCTGAGTATCCGCGATGGTGACGTCGCTGGCTCCAGCTCGAGCCCCAGAAATCTCGAGGTAGTGGCTCAAAGGTGGCCAGCGGTGTGTTTGTGTGTGCTTGGTGCCCACGTGCATGTATGTCCATGTAGATTGACCCAGGACGCCCAAAAATGTTACAGGATTAAAGGAAATGTGTATATTGCATGAGAACCTCCTGCACTAGATTACAGGCATCCACACCGTGGCTGTTTCTTGTCCCCGTGAATTCTGTATCTTTCTTGCCTGCCTAGGCTGGTGGTGTCTGGATCAGCGTGTGGCACAGCACTGCCTGAGCTGAGCAGCTGTGACAGACTGGGCCAGACACAGGAATATCTTTTCTAGAAGGGGGCATTGCTCCCTTATCCCTGTGCCCTGGATCAAAAACTCAGTGATCTGTCAATTCCCAGACTTCTACTCTTTAGCGCTGGATGCCTTCGAGGGCTTCCTAGAGGGGCTGGCGTTTGAGAAGCACCTGGGAGGCTAAATGGGTAAAAGAAGCCTTAAGAATATTGCAAAAGAGCAGCAGGTGCTTAGGCCAGAGGCTTCACCTGTACAGCTACACCCGGACAATCACAATCACCATCTGGTGGTGGAAGGCCGATTCTGGGGTCCGCACCTGGCAATTAGAGGCAGGTAGGTAGGGTATTTGTCTGACGGGAGGCCAGGATATGAGAGTTAGGGCTGACAAGATCCAGGCACAACTGAGAAATCTGGTCTTAAGGAGAGTTCTTAAGAGTTTTGGGAAGTGATGGAAGCTGAGGATGAAGCACGGCGTTTTGGAGAAGGGTCAACTGTAAACCTCAGCCTCTACCCCCAGGAATGGCCAGACCCTAAAGACTGGAGCTTGCAGGATACAGACGCCTTTGTGCTGGTCTACGACATCTGCAGCCCCGACAGTTTCGATTATGTGAAAGCCCTGAGGCAACGCATAGCAGAAAACAGGTAAGGGCTTCTTGGCTGGAGGTCTGCCTAGGGGAGCCGGTAGTTCTGGTTTGGGTGCTTTTGTGTCATACTTTATGGCCACGAGGTCTCCTGCTGTATGAGGTCTTTGGCACACCCGGGGGTCTCTGGCAGTAGGAGGGGGCGCTCCTGCATCTGTACACATGGGGAAGGTTCCATTGGTCGTGAAGTCTCCAGTACTGCATCTCTCATATCCACCCGGCCTCCAGGCCAGCAGGCTCGCCAGAGGCACCCATCCTCGTGGTGGGTAACAAGCGGGACCGTCAGCGACTGCGCTTCGGACCTCGTCGTGCACTGGCCACTTTGGTGCGCAGGGGCTGGCGCTGCGGCTACCTCGAGTGCTCAGCCAAATACAATTGGCACGTGCTCCGTCTCTTCCGAGAGCTTCTGCATTGTGCTCTGGTGCATACACGTCCTGCGCACCCGGCCCTGCGCCTGCAGGGGGCGCTGCATCCAGCGCGCTGCATCCTCATGTGACCGGAATGGACAAGGAAATCTAAAAGCAGGCTCTCATCCAGTCTCCTGGCCAACAGACTTTTCTTCAGACTTGATTGGACCCAACCAACTCCCAATCATTGGACAAGATCAGTTTTACCTGAGACCTTATTGGGTGTAACAATCACAGATGGAAAAAATTTGAACGTGATTGGAAGCATTCCTACAGCTCCTGGCGCTTTATTGGAAACATCTTTTGTTTTTGGCTTTTTGAGACTGAATCTCACTATGAGGGCTTGGCTGGCATCGACCTACAAAGATCCACCTGCTTCTGCCTCTCCAGGTTGTAGACACCTTTAGTCATGCCTTACCAGGTAATAAAAAAAAAAAAAAAAAAAAAAAAACAAAAAAAAAAAAAAAAAAAAAAACCACACACAATTTAAGGTTTCTTATTCTGAAATAGGCGGGTCAGAGCACTGAGGCTTGATTTCCAGGCAGTTAACTCTAGAATCCCAAAAGATAATGAAGATTCAGTCGTCTCCCCCAAACAGGATCTGGCGCAATACTTTACTGTCAGAAGTTCTATTTACCGGACCACAGGTCCTCAGGACACAGGGCTAGCCCGGTCTCCTATAAGGCATTCAATAATATTAGTAATTAAATAGCAACACTCATCCCCGAAACCGGAATGTACAACAGGTGTCCCATTGTGTGTCATGTGGTCCCGTGGGGTCTGGTCCCATGAGGTCTGGTGCTCAAGAGGTGGGGAGGGGGGAGGTCCCTGATGCAGAGGGTGGGTTAAGGCCACAAAGAAAATGGAATGGGTGTGGGTGCAGCTGAGTCAGTCCATCACATTCAAGAATCTGGTTGGGTTCTTGGGGTGACCGACTGCAGGGCATGCCAAGCCCCGAGCTCCATGGGTCCTGAGGGACGGCGGGGTCCCCGAGGTGTGGGGATGCGTGAGGGTTTACGGTCTGGCTGTGTGTCCATCCGCCCCCTTGCCAAGGTCAGCGAGGGTTCTAGGCCAGTTAGAGAGCTCCTGGTTGCATCCAGTGCCCCCCCTATAGCAAGGCAGGGGCTGCCTTCATCAGAAGAACTAGACAGAGCTTGGCTGCGGGGCGTGGGCAGCCCATTGGCTGTGCGGCCTGACTCCCCAGGTTGGCCACACTTGCCACCCAGGACGCTGAGTGATGAAGATGAGGAGCTGGAAGAACAGTAAGCAGAGTCTGGAGCTGGGGGGTCAGAAGCTGGTCCCATAGGGGTATGACTGGCAGCAGCCTCCAAGGCTCGGGCATTGGCCAAGAATTCCTCTTCCAGTCGCCGGAACAGCTGCTGCTCCTGCTGCGGGTCGAGCTGCAGTGGTGTGCGGAAAACGCTGGCTGGTGTGGCAGCCAGCTCTGGGCTTGGGCTGGGGCCCCGGGAAGGCCGGGGCGCCGCAGGGCTGCGGGCACGTGGAGTCTGTGGGGTGCTCCTTCCAGAACCTCCCGATCCCCCGCCGCCCCTGCCCCGGGCTACCCACGAGTGCTGCCCATCTCGGTCCCTGCGCACTATCAGGACCGCCTGTTCCTCGCGGCTCTGGCTGCGGGCGCGACGCACGGGGCTGGAGGCTGACAGCTGAGCGCCTCGGCCTCCCTGGGCCACACGGGGCTGTCCCCGGTCCAGCCGGTCTCGAGACTGGCTGCGAGGGGTGGGCGGCCGTCTTGGGGAGGCCGGGAGACCGGAGGTCATCCGGTGGCTGGGCCGCTCCCTCCGGGAGCCAGTGGCCGTGTCGTCGCTGCGGGCACCCTGGGGGCCACTCTGGGCCGAGGAGGCTGAGGAGTCACTGTCCCCGGAGTAACGGCGGGAGCGGGGGAGGGGGGGCAGCTGATCTCGGGGCCTGAGGCAGGGAGCGAGAGAGATGTGCATCACTGGCGCGGGGTGGAGCAAGCCGGTGAAGCTTGGGCTCTGCCAGGGGGCTTCCAGGGACAAGTGAGCGTCCGGGCTGAGGCCCCGACTCCAGGTTTATCCGAAGCCTGCGTTGGACCAGCCACCGCCTGGAGCCCGCCCCAGCTGTGTTGTTGGTTTGTCTGGGTTACCAGGGAGATGGAAAGCCAGGCCCGCCCCCACGGACGGGAACTTTTCCCAGGGTGTGAGTCACCGCGCCTAAGCGGACGCCCCTCCCCCACCAGCCCTGGAAGCTTCTGATTCTCCAGTTTCTCACCTGTGTGGGGCCTCAGGCCCCTCCTTTGTGCATCGAAGGCTGATGGGGATCACTTCTGGCCGAGAGCCCCGGCGCTCACTCCCAGGGACTGGGCTACCAGGGCGGGGACTAGGAGTAGGCGATCCCCTCTGCGGGGAGAAAGTCCCGGCCCTCTGCGGGGGCAGACGGTGGCCTGTGGGATGGATTGCTGCAAGTGAGGGGCAGGGCCTCAGGGACCAGACCCTCCCCGCCTGTGGCCCGTATTCCACCAGGCACTTACCCGTGGAGGAGCAGCGGCAAGGGTCATGCTTGTCTAGGTAGTGCTCTAGTGTATCCCAACCGCCACCCACGCGCACCATCACGTGGCTCCTCAGCACCTGCAGGTCAGAGGGCAGGTCACTGTGGGTCTCCTAGACAAGCCCTGGGCGGCTGGGCTGGCCCTTTCCTCCCCCCGCTTACCCTTACAAAGATGAGCAAACTGGAATCTCCCACTCGGTACTTCCCCTCTGAGACCTTGATCATGGGAAACTGGTCCGGGCAGGTGCAATGGCCCAGGATCTCCCTTACCTGAAAGAGGAGAGGCAGGCTCAAGATCGAGGGTCAAGTCCCTCTTCTGGGGTTTAACATCAGCAGCTGTAGGGCAGGAGGAAGTACCTACTCCTTCCCACACAGGCCCTTTTGCCTGCTTACTATTGTGGCTCTGAGAACTCTTTTTTGAGATTCCAACCAGAATGAGAGGACAGGGCTGTGATGAGACCAAGAGCTGTCCCTGGAAGAAACTTCCTAAAAAGCCATAAGCCCGTGAGAACCTTGGAGCCATCCACAGCCAGGACAGGATGAGTGCAGGAGACTTATGGTCCCATCTGAGGGTTCCAACCAGATGGTAGCATGTGGGACGACACACATCAAGCACAAAGGCCTGGCAGGCACACAACTGCACACATGTCAACGGAAGCTGGCTACGTGGGAAGCCTACCCTCTTCCCTACCCACAGTGGCACTAGAGGGAATGAACAGGTGGGACCTTCGGTAATCCAGGCCCAGGCTAGGGGTGGGTGTGCGCGAGGTGTTCATTCTGCCTACAGCCATCCAGCGCCTGACTCTTAGGCAGGCACATCATAGTCCTAAGTTCCTGATAAGAAAGAAACTTAGACCAGCTGCGGGGGTGGCAGGGACACCTAGGTCTTGGGAAAGGAGGGAACAGGAAGCCTGTACCTCCTATGTCCCTGATAGCACTTCCTGTTCCCAGCAACAGCTGAAATGGGGCTAGGCTTTCCATCAGGGCACCAGAGCTGAGGGCTCCCCAGGCATGCACTGTGTACATCTAGCCTAGGCCAGGGGCAAATGAGGTCTGAAGTTGCCAGTGTGTCTGTCTAGCACCCATGTGCTAAAGGGTGCCTAACTCACCAAATGAAGCAATACACTGAGCTGTGCTGCTGCTCTAATACAAAAAGAAAACCTCATGTCAGAAGCTGGGGTTTATCTGCCTCGGATGCAGCTAGCCGGGCTGTGTGGCCTCAGCACCTCTAACTCTCTGGCCGTACCTATTTGTAGCAAGGTATACACTTGGCAGTCAACATATGTACTTTCTGTTGGGCAGGCTATAGAGGGTGAACCCAAAAGGCTTAGGGATAGAGTGGGCATTAGCTCTGCCATCTGGTCCCCAGGTGGGGAGAGTGGGCAGTATCCAATGTGTACATCAGAAGACTCACCAGCTCGTCGAGGTTGCGAAAGTCATTGGGTGTCATTCGGGGTGTGCGGGTGGGAGCCCCTGATGCAGGGACAATTTCAGTGGCATCCGCTTCAGCAGCAGGGGCACTGGATACCTGAGGGGTAGCCCGAAGCTCCTGCTCAATTTCCTGCTCAAACTGTACCAGCCTAGGGGCAAGCAAGCCAAGGCGCGCCCCACGACGAGCCACCTCCAGCAGGCACAATACCACACTCTTCTCGTTCTTGCGAAGCACCAGATCTTCTGTCTCAAACATGAGCACTTCAGGCACACCCAGCTCAGCCCGGCACCAGCCGATGAAAGTGGCCACGTTGTCTCGAGCCATGAAGGAGCCAGGCGCCACACTGTGTGCCTGGAAAGCCACACCTCGGGTGGGGCGGGCAGCAGCTAAAGCCCGGGCAGCCTCGGTGACAGCGTTGGCATGTTGGCACAGGGTAGTACCTGTGGCCAGCCCTGTGAGGAAGCCATCACCACTGCCGGGTAGACCTAGACCGTACAAGGCATTGAGCCAATCGGCCAGGTCTTCCTTCATGGCTTCCACGTAGGCCTCACTGGATCGGAATGGCCGCACACTCTTGGCCGCAGAGCCTGCGATGCCCGCCACTGGGTCCGCCATGCCCAGGGCCAGTGGAGTCACTGTAGACAGGGGACACAGGTCAGGACTGCTATGGATGCCCACAAGGGTTCAGAATGCACCAGCCTGTCACTCAGGGCAAATGCTAAGTTTAAGTGCAGGCCATGAACAATCGCAGTACTTCATTGTCTTCACTGGGAAGTGGATACAGAGCCAGGACCTGCTTCAAAGGACTCAATAAAATTCACACCGTCTTAGTGTTTATATTTACTGTCTGGCTCGTAAGGGGTGGGTGACGCACAGGTGGCACCCGCGGGGACGAAATGCCACTTAAAGACATGAAGACATGTGGGCAGGGAGGGACGGAAGAGGAGCCTCGCCCAGGACTACAGAAGGATTGTTTTCAACCCTCAGCCCATAGCCCTCACCCCTCCGCTAAGGCCCGCGCCACAGGCTGCCCGACGACCGTATCTCCATTCTACAGATGAGGAAACTGAGGCGCAGAGAAGGGCAGGCGCTCGCAGAAGGTCGCGGAGCATTGGGTGGAGAAATCGAGTCGCCCGGGCAGGCCCCGCCTTCTTGGAGAAGCCACCCCCGGCGGGTCCCTGAAAGGCCGGGACTCCGCAGGGCGCCCGCGAGCCTCTGCAATGCTCGCGGCCTGGTCCAGAGAGGGTGCGTGGCCGGTCAAGGTCACACAGCCCCGGGAAGCGGAGGCCCCGCACCGCCCGACCCACCTCCGGGCACCCTAGACAACGGTCCTGGGGGTCCCCGCGCTCACCTGGCTCACCCCGCCGCCCCGGGGAGCATCGCCCCGGCGGGGCCGGAGCCGGGCCGCGGCGCCGCACACAGGCGCCGCCCGAGCTCGCTGCATCCCGGCGCCGGCTCCGCCCCGCCCCCTTGGAATTCGGATCTGGCCAGGAAGGGGCGGGGCCGCGCTCTTAAAGGGGCCGAGCCTTTCTCTGCCCTTAGGCGTCGAAGCCAGCGAGGACGCCTTCGGGACCTATGACTCCGCGCCTCGGCGGCATCCACCATCGGGGTTCGGACTCTTTCAGTTGTCCTCCCTCCGCGGGCCTTCCCGGAAGAGATAGGTGCCGGGGACTGCAGAGTCACCTCCGTCCCTGGTGGACCTCTGCCGGCCAGATAACCCAATCCTCCAGGATGGCCCAGGGACAGTAGCTTAGGGGAAAAGGACTTTGGGGCTCGGGTAGGCGAGTGACTGCGGTATAGGCTAAAGGAGGGGGCGTGGCAGGGGCAACTCCACGCCTGAAGAGATGCGCGGAAAATCTGGGGAATCCTGCCCCCTGCTGTCGCCCGACGGGCTGGGCACCGCTAGCCACTTGTGCTCCCTAGACCTAAAGACCGGGGAACCACCCCCAGGAAGGGCATCTCCAGGAGAGCAGAAGAGGGAATAGAGGCTGATCATGACTGTTACACTCTCAAGGATCTGATGTTGAGTACCTACTGTGAGCCAAGTCTCACCCAATAGACAGCTCTAAACTTAACAACTGTCAGGAAAGCAGCCTTTGAGAGAGGAATGAGGTACTGAGGAGAGTTTGGAACCTGTGGGTGTATAGAAAGACTAATTTTAACTGGTATCAAGGGAGGAAGCTGGGAGATATCTAGAGGGAGGGTTTTTTACATTGAGGGAACCTGTCTCAAAAAAGGAAGAAGAAAAAGTGGACAGGTTTGCAGGGTGAGGCTGAAGTGGTAGTAGATACGAGACTTTAGGAAGTCTTACAGGGTGCTGTGGACCATGCCTTTTAAAGGACATGGACGCTTTAGCTGCTGCCAGCCCCACCCGAGGAGTTTATTATTTATTATTGCTGGGCAGTGGTAGTATACCATTTAAATCCCAGCACTTAGGAGGCAGGGGCAGGCAGATCTCTGAGTTCGAGGCCAGCCTGGTCTAGAGGGCAGGACAGCTAAGAGTGTTACCCAGAGAAACTGTCTCAAAAAATAAAACCCACCCTTCAAAATATTGTTGTAAACTTACGTTTTTGAGACAGGATCTCACTACGTAAGCCTTGGCTGACCTGGGACTCCCTATGCAGACTAAGCTCACCTCAAAATCAGACTCTCCTGTCTACAGATTCAAAGCCCTGTAACTGCTGTGGTGAGCAGGGGAAAGAGGCACCAAACCTCAGAGGAAGTCAGGGGTTTAGATGGGAGTGGTGAAGGGGTGTTGGATTTTGGCTACTGTTGAAAACTGATGATAAATGTTGGTGAGTTGAGTTTGTCAGGATGGGAGAGAAATCCCAAGTTTGGAGCTGAGCATGTGGAGAAAGCTGCTAAGGTGAGGGACTGGAAGTGGAGAAATTGAATATGGAAATTAAATACTAAGTGAAAGAATTGAGAAATAATCTGGCCTGGAACAGGTAATGAGCCATCATACCCAGCAATAATCTAATACACAGATAACTTTGTGTGAGAGGGTTTTTCTTTTGCCTTTCACCAAGTGGTGTCCTGGTGGCAAGTGGCCTTATCCCTTGAGTCACTTCAGCAGTCCCATATGACAATTTTTATCTAGAGAAACTGAGAACTGGAGAGGTTGAAGCACAAGTACACTCAGCACCTGCGCAGTAATTTGACTCCTACTTATAGCCACCTTGCTGGGCTTCAGGGTTCTGAACAAAGGAAAGAATCACAACAGATACCATAAAAGTTCAATTTTTATTGGGGTTACTTAGAGGATCATGGGTGAGGGAGGGGTCATTTAAAAGCTGCTGCATCACCAAAGCCCATCCAAGCATGAGCTCACAAAGCTGGAAACCTAGAGCGCATTGCAGTCTACAGGCAGCTCTATTTGTGGTTAATTTATGCCCATTTTTGCCCTGAATCTCCTAAGAAACTATTAATGGATATATATGTACCCTAAAGATTTAAAGTAGAGCTGATTTTTTTCATATATAGAAGTTTAGGTTTGTGATTCCGCTAAAATTACCTTTCAAGATAAAGTAACTGGCCCTTTGTAACTGCAAATGCAGTCTGCCAGCAAGACCTGAGGATATCTGGCTTGCCCACATGGTTACCTATAAGTTGCTTGGATATGAATTATGTGGGTTCTTGGGCTAATTTGCTTTTCACCTATAACACGCAAAATGTAAAGGAGATGGAAAACATGGTGTTTTTTACTGTTTGCTTTGTATTCATTGTCATCTTTCACTTGAAAGATTTTGCTGGGGCATATAAACTACAAGAAAAAGAATAGATAAAATGAGTTATAAGGAAAATATCAGGAATGAGTTATAAGAAACTAGAAGGGAAACATCAAGAATAAAGATAGAAGACGTGGTGATTTAGGCCTAGTGTCTCGGTGAAGGCATAAGATAGATGATCCTGGGGGTTTAGACAGGCGTCGATGGCTAGCTCAGTAGAGGAGGAAATGTCGCTCCTGATCCCATCCAATAAGAAATGGGGATAACTAATCATGAGACTGCATAACAGAGGCTGAGAAGGATGACAGTTTATAAACATTTGGAATTTTATTAAAAAAAAAGAAAAAGAAAAAGAAAAAGATCACAACCATGAACATTGTTACAATTAGAGGCCCTCTTGGTTCTCCACAATGATACCGAGCATGCTCACAAGGGGTTCCCATTGTTAAATCTTAAAACAACCATCTTTAAAAGAATGAAAAAAATAAAATAAAAATAAAAAACTAAACCAAACAAAAAAACTCAGCACACTACCATTTAACTTGTTTTAATGTTTCTTCACAAATGGTGAAAATACTAAAGTACAGACAAGGAATAATCATAATGTTGTGGCCAACATTATAAATATGGAATTATAAATTTAAAACATTTTCTGGTTTAAAAAATAAATCTGGTCGTCGATGCAGCTCTGCGGGTCTCTCTAGTAGGGCCGGTCTCTACGTTCCTGACGGTGTTCGCCTCTATAAGATAAAGGGACCCTTTAGTTAGAATGAGGAAGGGACACAGCCCTATCCAAGTCCCAGTTACTCCAGACTCACTGCAACAACTGAGAAGGGCAGTGCTCTCCCCACCACATACTTATCCATTTTCCCGGGTCCTCCACGTCCGCCTCTTCTTCCTCCCATCTGTTCCATCAACGGTCCAGGAGGCCCCCCAGGACCACCTCGTCTTCCTCCACCGAAGCCACCTCGATCCATGCCACGGCCACCCCGGAAGCCACCTCTGTCTCCACCTCGGCCACCTCTGAACATTCCTCCAGGACCACCACGGTCCATAAGCCCACCTCTTCCTCCACGCATGCCACCAGGGCCACCTCGGCCACGATCGCCACCTAAGGCAGAAAGAATGGCAGTTGAGTCAGAGCAGTAGCAGCTGAGGCTCAGTGGTGGATCTTGTTAATCCTTCTCCTAGAGTAGACAACTACTCAAATCACCAGGAGGTTGAGATGCTCCAAGAAACCTGTACCTACCCGGAGGTGGGAAGGGTGGCGGGAGGAAGCCCTCAGGCTTAGGGGCCTTACACTGGTTGCATTCTGTTCTCCAGGCGAAGTTCTGGTTTCCACAACCCCTGCATAAAGTTGTATCAAACAGAAATCACCAATAAAGTTTAGGGAGCTAGAGAGATTCATAACACAGTCTATGTTCAATCATAGGTGTGAATTAAGTTTCAGGCAGCAATGCACCCCTAGAAGCAACCAGAGTGCTCAATCAGAACCCTACCCACAAGAGTACTGCCCCAGAGTGGGAATGGAGTGACACCACTAGCAGGGAGAAGTACATACGGATTGGGACACTGCCAGTCTCCAGCTCGGTGCTGGACATTTCCTCCTCCAGAGGGGTTTCCTCGGGAGCCCCGTGGCCCCCGTGGGGGAAAGCCTCCTCTGTCTCCTCCACGGCCTCCCATGCGACCCATGGGTCCTCCAGGGCCTCCTGGGCCACCAGGACCTGCAACAATAAAGTGTCAATCACATCTTCATAGCAACTTTGCTATGGGGAAACTTTACCACAGGCCCAGAGTGATGTCCAAGAGCTATTCTTTCTGTGTAATTTCGTGTAGTCTTCAACTATGGCATTTTCATATAATAAAACTGACACCCACGTAGAGGTTCCCTGGAGCTTCCACCCCCTTTAACCCATATAGTACAAACATGCAATGTTGGCTCGATGGTCTAGTATTGATTTTATAAATCCTTTTCTTATTTTAATCTTCTACTAAGTTTCTCAAGGGCAAAAATTACTGGAAAAAAACAAAATAACCCTGTACAAAGTAACATAAAAGTAGCTAAGAGAAATTAATACCTCCACGAAGTGGTGGTGGCATCCCTCTGCCCTCACGAGGTGGCATGCCACCCCGCATGCTGTTCATTGGAGGCTTCTTTCGGGCAAGAGAAACTTTAAGTTTGCTTCCTTGAAAATCTTTTCCTAGAAAAGATAACAGACCACCAGTGATCCACACATTCCAACTCTTCCTTCTCCAAGTAGCTACTCTTCAACAAATTCCACCTTAACCTATCAGCCTCCCAAAGCATAAAACCTGTCCTCTTGTAATCTTTAGTACGACTGGAGATGTTATCACAGTTGGGAGGGCTCGCTTAACCTGTACAAAGGCTTTGGTTCAATCCTCAGCACTGCCTAAGGCTGGGCATGTTAGCCAGCTAGCCAATGCCTATAATCTCAACATTTGGACCTATAGGTAGGTAGGACTAGGAAGCTCAAAGTCATCAATAGCTACACGTGAATTTTGAGGCCAGTCTGGATTACATGACACTCTGTATCAAAACAAAACAAGCCAAAAAGAAAAATAGAAACAAACCACCCGACAACTTTAAGTGGCGAAGTCAGAACAGGGCTGTTAAAAATATTCATTTAAGCAGAGTATGTGGCACACTCTTGTAATTCTAGCATATGGCAGAGGGACTTCCAGGTTTGAAACCAGCTTACCCACAGAATAAAAACTTTATTTAAGGCCTGGTGTCCAGGTAGAACTCTGTATACATTGCATACAGGGCAAATAAATATTAAAAGAAACCCCAAAACAAACAACTAAATTCCAACTTTATTAAAAAGACATAAGGCATAAGGATAAAACTCAATGGTAGAACTAGTATGCAACTGCTCTAGCCCAATTGTCAGTACTTTAGTGGAAACTGTGGGCCTTGAAACACTCAAACAGAGCTGACAAAGATGTTTTCTTTCCTGTGCTTCTCTCTCATGGTGCCAGAAACTGAACCTAGTGTCTATACATGTTAGGTAAGTACTTGCAGCTTGAGCAAGGTAGCTTTGCAATAGAACACACAATAAAGGAATATCCTGATCCAGGGCCAGTGTCTATGTCCTTTAAGAGGGACACTTCCTTCTGGAGTGGATCATCTTAATGTTTCAGCTCTCAAATTTAAGGTTATCCTATATAGCACATACTTTCTCGGAAGGTGACACACGCAACTGTTTTCTAAGTTCCTAAATGTGCTTGAGTAAGCAGAGGGAGCACATCCTACCATCAAACCATTCCACTGCAGCTTTGGCAGTTGGTGGGTCTTCATAGGACACTGTAGCATCACCTTTAGGCTTTCCTGTCTCCTTATCCAGATAGATGTGAATCATGGGTTGACCAGTTCTCTTGTTCATCTACAGATAAAACAATAATTAGGATGTGACTATAACATTTGACCTCAAAGAAGTTCATAGTAATTCCTAAGTACCCACCACTGTCAAAAGGCAGTCACAGAATGTGGTACTCCACACCTTTAATCCCAGTGCTCTGAAGGCAGAGCAGATCTATTTCTAGGCCAGCCAAGGCCAAACGGCCAGGACTGGACCCCCCTGCCCCCAGCAAGTCTCATCCAACAGGCAGACATAAGTCTACCAAAATATTAACTCTATACTTCAGGGTCTTCAGCACCCACAACAAATAGGAGAACCCTATACCTTGGATATGTTCAATGCATAACCCAAAGCAAGCAGTACTCGTCCTACTCCTGGCCCAGCAATCCCGATCTTGGTTTCTGTGTAGTAATGCACATTATGTGCCAAAAGAGACACCTAAGCCAAGTCAGGCTTTGGGTTCACAATACATGTAATCATTATTTGGAAAGATTTGTTCTGCAGTTGGGCACCCCGTGTGATTGAACTCAGAAATCCCAGTGCACAAAACACAGGCACATGAACAATACCCATCTATACAGGCTTCTGGTATTATTTGAGTGCTTCTTCTGGGCTCAAAAGGGGAGAAACATGAAGACGAATGAAACAAACAAAAAACCTAGCTGGGAGGCAGCACATGCCTTCAATCCCAGCAGAAAGCAGACTAAAATCCCAGGCCAGCCTGGTCTAACAGAGTAAACTCCAGGATAGAGGGACTGACCACACATAGAAACCCTGTCTTGAAAGCCAAAAAGAACATCCAAACAAACAAATAACAATAAGCATATAATACTTGGGGTACTGTCATCCTTTGACCTCCATATAAACACACATGGAGACACACCCTAAACACAGCTCCAGCTCCACAACAGATCTGACACCATCTTCTGGCTTCCTTGCATGTGATGCAAAGACACAGATCATAGCTTAGTTATAGACAGAAATTAAGCCTGTACTGCAGAGTGAATAGCAGCTGTACAAACAAAGCCGGCCAGACACCTGCCCTGAGTACCAATCCCTAGACCCCATATAGGGGAAGGAGACCAGACTCTCACAAATTCACCTCTGACTTCCAGAGTATGTACCCTCTCACAATTACACAACATGACCTTAAAAGAGCTGTAAAGGAACCAAATATCTGGTTCAGCCAGGTGTGCCTTTAACTCTAGCTCTGGGGAAACTCAGGCAGGATAACTAGCCTGGTCTAAATGCAAGTTCTAGGTAATGCATAGAGATTGTCTTTACCAAACCGACAAGTCATACCAAACAAAAAAGAACCCCTAGTCACCAAAATAATACAAATAGATGAACAAGATAAAGGCTGGAAGAAGGTCCTTCAAACACTCAAGGATTAGTATTCAAACTATACGAGGCTAGAGATGGCTATTACTTAAGAGCTAGAAGAACAGCCAGATTCAATTTCCAGCACCTACATGGCAACTCAAACTGTCTATAACCCCAGTCCCAGGGATACATCACCTTCCTCCTACCTCTGAGAATGCCAGACATGTACACAATGCACACACACTGAATGCTCACACACATAGAATACTCTTAAGTCAGTGTGGTGATGCACAACTTTAATCCCAGCATTAGGAAGGCAGAAACATGTGGATCTCTGAGTTCCAGCCAGCTGGAGCTTCACAGTGAGACCCTGCCTTAAACAAAACAAAATCTTAGCAATAGAACCACCAGGTGCTTAGCATTTTTCATCTACAAAAACTGGCTAGAGTTGGTGTGATAGTGCCAGACTGTAAATCTGGCACTTGGAGGGAAGAGACAGAAGGATCAGGCCATCCTGGAATACATGAGGTGTCTCAAAAAACCAAACCAAAACAAAAAAATCCACATAAGGGAAAACTAAAACACCTCCCCCCCCCCAAACAAAACTCATCAACAGAAACCCAGCTAACAGGAGGGGATGCTACTTATTTTGGTAGTCTTAAGGCCCTTGTGCATTATGCATGCCAGGCCAAGTGCCCACTGGGCCCCCAACACAACACTGGTTTTAAGGGGTAAATCATAAGATATTGACAAAGAAGCCAGGAAACTTCATAAACAATTCTTAGCATGGTTTCAAATGTGTCTTGTGGGCTCAACTTCTGCTAGGTCACCTGATCACCATCCACTCACCTTGACAACCCCACACTGCTTAAAGAAGTCTGCTAGATCATCCAGAGTCACATTGTCATTTAAACCTTGCACATAAATTGCACTGTTGTCAGAGTCTTCATCAGGATCTATAGGAAGGCCTTCAGAGAAAATATGACAAAACAAAATTACTGTCTTGTATTAATACGTGGCTTCTAATTTTGGAGATAGTCTGGCCTCAAACTCCTAATCTTTTTTTCTCAACCTGCCAGGCAATTCCCATGAGGAGCTAGTAATTGGGGGCTTTCTTAACCAAGTGGACATTATTATCAAACAATATTCCTAACAAAGGCAAGAAAACTACCAATCACATTGATAGTAAAATGGAAAGAAAAATTTGGTTACTTTAAAGTAATTGTAACAAAAGTCCCAAGCTGTCTTTGCCAAGAATGAATCTGTCTTGCCTTTACGGCATTTACTCAAAATAGCACAAGATAAAGTCCAAGAATTTAAAGTTACCTAGATCAAGATCTGGTCCTTCATCCATGGGTCCTGCCAACCAGGAAAGATCATAGAAGATATTATTAGTGCAAGCCTTGCAAGCTACAAATCTTACAAACACACACAGCTATCTACTACACCACCATTTGATGGGGAACTCATTAATTCAAAATGACCCGCACTGCCAAAATGGAGCAGTGCCCCTTTAGCGTTTGTGAAGTTTGCTAGGGTTTTTCCTTTGCTTGTTTGTTTCTAAACCATTAACCAAATACACTCTTAATGCTTTATGTGCCAAATTAGTGTTAAATTAAAGTCAAAACCTTTCCTCCACATAAACCAAATTTAAGCTCAACTCTCCCCCATATTATAGAAGCAGTTGCTCAATACTTCAAGTTACCCTTTGTTTTGTAACCATAGGTTAACCTTATTACCCCTAAGACAATGCCGGCAGTACCCATTAGTCTTTTTTGTATAGATCACTTTTAAACCACTTATGAAACTAGTAAAAATTATATTTTCTAAAAACTGACTGTACTTTTTTTTTTTTTTAAACACTATCCATGGTAATACTCAAAAACTTACCACCAGGCTTATTGAAGCCACCTCGCTCTCCAGCGCTGCTGGGGGGATAAACGAAGAAATGAAGGCCTTTCCCTTTATAAGCCAGTACCGCTCTGAGCCTTGCAGGGGCTCGTGGGGAAGAAGGGCACTGGCTAAACACATCTCCAAACAATGCATCTCTCTCATCTTGTCACTATGCCTTTCTTCAGGGCAGCTTGCTCAAATTTCCTTAATATACAACCTTGCTTGTCTGATTGGACACACCAGTGTGGCTGGTTTCTTTCATGTCAGGGGCTGGTATTAATAGTGCAATACTTGGCAAATTAAGGAAGGGAAAAAAAAGCCCTAGACCCAAACACCCACCCCATCAGCTGAAACACCAGGGAGCTTGGTGAAGGCAGAGACAATTGCTGTGATGAACCTTTCCAAGTTCATAAAGGTGCACCCTCAATCTCTCCCAAGGGAGCCAAATGAGGCCCCAGGCTTCCTAACAAGTAACAGCATAATAGAGCAGGAGATAATCACATTGTCTACAACACACATCAGAGGACACATCCAGCCAATCTTCAGCATAAAGCCATACAGTCCAGGGCCCTAATGGATTTAACAGTTACTGTGATAGGAGAATTTACAACAAATACCAAGGCTCAGCGGACTGGGGGTGCAACTTTATAGACATACCAGTTAAGAAGACTATGGCAATATACACACTAAAATACAGTGGGGAGAGGGAATATGAGTTGTGGACTTTTTTGAGGGAGGGTGGACAGTATTTTCTAAGATTAAATAAAGGTAGCTCCCCAGTGGGAAGACCTGACATTTTCTTAACCAGTATTGCACCTTTAATACCTATATATACAATTTCAAGCTGTTGCATGCAGCTTTGCTTCTCTTTTAAAAGTACACACCATAAAATGTTCTCTCTCTTTAAACACAAAGTTTACACTTTAATGTTACACAATTCTAGAGTATTATACCTCCTCTTGGTTCATTACCAAACAACAAGTATGCAGTTACCAAAGTTACAGAAGGATTCCATTTATACAATGAATACATTTTGTTTAAAATATTCTATGTATATTTTTCCTCTCCATATGGACACCGTGTCTAGTCCCACTTTTCATTATGCTGCCGGCTGAGTACTGAGTACGGGTACTTTTTAAGTATTGAAGTGTATACAAGGCTCTCACTTTGTAACCTGTAGCATATAAATGCGACAAAGCATGTTAAAAAGTTTCCACGTTTAACAGCCAATGAAAATATCAAAATACTGAGGCAATGAAAAAGGGCATGTTAATAACATTGAGCGCCTTACCTGGAGCAGACACTGAAAACCATCACCACACCACAATAAAAAAGGGGAAAGGGAACTGCCCCGTGTCCTGTCCCCAAAGGATCCAACAGACTGATTCAGTCTGTTAAAAACCTATGGGGTAGGCCATGGTCTCTTCTATGGCTCCAGGAGAGACTTCTCATCCAGAAAGATGGGCCCCTCTAATAGCAGTCTAACAAAGTCAGTAGAATCATTACTTCTGAAGTGTTAAGATGAATAAACCTCAAATTGCTTTTGCAATTAAAAAAAAAAAAAAAAAGAATTCTAGGTGATTTGAGACGTGATGATAGTAATTTCAAGTGTCTATGTCTATTTTAAGACATCCATAAAGACGTGAAACCTTTATAATGGAATATTTTCCAAACCAGAAGACCAATTTTTACTTTGTCAAATTATTCATAAAATTTGCATGTTATAATGACTTTTTCCCAATAAAGATTTCACTGAAGACTTTTATTAAAGTTATGCAGAATAAACAAAACATTATCTTTCGGTAGTATAGAAATTTGCTAGTATGTGAATACATCTACTTAATGATTTTGAAATTTGTTTCTGTAAAAGAGAATTGCTAGCTTTTCCTTGAATAGCTACCCCAAATTTATATTCATTACAATGTTCTGCATAACTTTTGTAAACTAGTTTATATAGGGACAGAACACACACATAACTAAATCTGGATTATGTTAACCACCAACATCATACCTCACCTTCATCAAAGTATAGACACCAGAAAGGGACGAGGGATGGAGGGAGGGAGGGAAGGGCAGGCAGAGGCAGCAGGGTCACGTTACTGATCTACAGTTTTCTAAACCAGATCGTGCCATCAGTCACAATGGTCAAACCAATTTAGACTTTTAATCTCCAATAGGGAGTGATGCTATACTCATACACATTGCTCTGTAAAAAGTTATTATAGACTGTTCTGTGCTCCAACTCAGGCCATGGTTTAAGGGTTACCGGACCAGTCTTCATCATGTTCAACAATCTGGGTACAAACACTGGAAAACAGCTGCATCCTTTTTCTGCAGTACATATACCAGGTATTTTAAGACAACCAACCATCCAGAGTTCATTAGTTAAAACCTAGGGTTGTTAGAAGGTTGTGTGTGTTCCATCCCAAATCTATTACCCAGAGAGGCTCTCACCTCTGAACACCATGAAGGGGACTGAAAGCTCTAGTATAAAGCCATTCTTTGCTCACCCCAACCCAACAAAGGTTACTGGCAGGGAAAAAAGCAAACTGCCACTTAAATGACATTTCCATGTTTTAGAAGATAGCTTGACCTCAATAGATTGTCCATGGAAATGTAGATAAATTTCTTAATGTCTTTCAGTCCCTTCTTCCCAATGAAATCCTATGGATGAAGCAAAATTAGGTAAAAGGATAAAAGGTTTGCTCTTACCCCATTCCACCGCGTCCTCCTCCCCGCCCACCTCTGCTCATGCCTCCTCGATCAAATCCCCCTCTTCCCCTGCCCCGGTTATCAGGGCCACTCATGCTCCGGTTCTCTCCTGGTCCGGAAAATCCTCCAGACTCCTGCCCATAAACACCCATGCTACTGGGGTGGTCCTGTCGGAATGAACCTGAGGAAAGAGTCACATCTGTAAGCCAAGGACAACATTTATATCACTGTCTGACATTCTTCCTCTTGGAATCATGAGCCTCTTAACTATAAGCGACTGCCTATATGCTATGTTCAAAGTACTTCTTACAAGGCCCCTTAAAGAACTATTCATTAAGGCTAACACAGCCTTATACTACCAGGCTCTAGTAAACTACTTCCAAAGGGAAAAGGTGCCCTAGAAACATTCATAGGTTTGTGTGTCCAGTTTCCAAAAGCAATTTCTTTACACTACCTTCCAGAGACAAAAGGAGAGCCAGGTTTTCTAGGGCTCTGACACGCTAAGGGCTGAGCTATAGCAAGGAGCCTTAGAATCAATCATTCCAGTCAAAAATGCACACAGATGAAATGAAAAGGACAGCCAGGGATACACAGAGAAACCTTGACCCCCAAAACAAAAAATTACCAACAATTGAGGCACAAACTAAAAACAGTAAATGAAGATACTTTGGGGGTTTTAGTCACTTCTCCAAGCATAAATGTAAGCATTGGGCTCCATGGTAGAACTTGTGTTAAGACCCTGGGCTCAACCCCAAGCAGAAAACATAAATAAGCTCCACCCCCAACCACTTCCAAAAGTTTTCTCCAACTATAGTATTCTATAAGAACCACCCATTCTGCTTTATGGATTCACACAAAAATAAAAGCACATGGTTTTCACTTGGCTATCAGAAACCATAGCAGCCCTCCTTAGCTACCCCCTCCCACTCTTAATGATTTGGAGCAGGTCCTAAAGAATGCCAGCCCTAGCCCTACTCACTGCAGAGCACCCACCCTGTTGACTCAATCCCTACTGAGGCATCCAGACTATTAAATAGAATGTTAGGCTTCACACTTGTATCCTGGACTCCCGAAGAAAACTGTGGTGACAAGCACTCCCCACTTGTAGAAACTCCCAGCACAATCCCTCATACTCAGTTTTCTCTTAGCAACTCACTCTGCTGCCCGTAGCTGCTGCTCTGTTGGCTATATTGACTTGGAGCCTGGCTGTAGGATCCAGTCTGGGGGGGATAACTAGTGGGAGGCTGCTGACCATAGCTGCTTTGTTGACCATAGCTACTCTGCTGTCCATAGCTGCTCGGCTGCCCATAGGTGTTCTGCTGGGAGTAACTGCTCTGATCATAACTAGTCGGCTGTGAAGAGGAGTAGCTGAAAGAAAAAAACACAAGTTTTCAAGAAGGGGGGGAAAGAGCACATTTTCTCAAGACCCCAAATACAAGATTTTCATGGGTATCCCGAGCTCCTTTCTTTTTTCTTTCACTGAGATGGGTCTCACTACATGTAGCCAGGCCGTTGTTCCATCTGTACCTGCTTCCTGAGTGCTAGATTACAGTATGCATCATTATATCTGGCCAAGGCAACTTTTTTTATTTACAATAACAAAGCTTTAAATGGAAGAGACAAAATTAAAACCCGTTCTCTGAACTTCAGTTTAGAGCTCCCAGCTAAAACAATGTTTACTTTCAAGTATACCTAAGGCAGATTCGGAGTTCAGATGGGCACTTAGAAATGACCGATGCAGTGAAACATGACATTAAAAGTAAGGACAGAGTCAAGTGAGGTGTTCAGTTTAAGAATTTCTTCCTTTTTGCAGCACCAAGGCTCCAAACTAGAGCTTCATACACTAGACAAGTATTCACCTCCAGTCATCTAAGAAGGTGAGTGGTGACAGCGATTTTCTGAGGCATGGCTGCATGGTAATACAGCATAAACATGCATGTCTATGAATGCCACTCCAAAATGCCAGTTTTCCCTTCAGACTCAAAATTGCTTTGCTAGAATTTTAACTTTCATGCATCCTTTAAAAATCTAGAAATAAAGACAAGACTTGTAAGAATCCTTAGGTTGTTGTATAAAAGGTGCTAGGTTTTTATGACACTACGTGCAGGTAATCTATGTATCTACACACACTAGTAAAAATAAAATTTAGCCAGGTGGTGGAGCTGAGTGCCTTTAATCAGAGGCAGAAGGATTTCTGAGTTTGGGGCCAGCTTGATTTGCAGAGACAGGCCCTAAAGCTATAGAGAAACCCTTTGAAAAACAAAAACAACCAAAAAACCCACTTAAAGACACAATTCTGACAGTTCATTTGATGCTCACTTCAAATAAAGACACACGTCAGAAAATTTGCAGGCTTTCTTATTTTAAAGAAACCAAAATTGAGCACTGTAGATATAATGGTTAATTTAAGACTATGGACAACAGAGCTAGAACAAGAATAGTTTGGAGGTAGAGAACCTACCTAGAATTGAACAAGACCCTGGATTCCCTCTCCAGCACTGTAATAGGTGCTAGGGAGGGAAGTCTTGTCCTTGCTTTACCCATGGTGACATATGAGAAGACAGTTTCAAACACCTCTGTTTCTCATACTTCTAAGTTAATTACAAGAACAAAAATAACCTCTTGGTCGGTATTTAGAAAATAGTTACTAGATAGATCCCAGACACTACTATGAGAACCCAAGAATGAGGTCTGAATATTACCTATATACGTGGTCAAGAGTTATTATGGGAGAGCCAGAAAATAAATCTTGCTCAAGAAAGCCAATGCTAGCTGGTCAACAACCTAAAAAGAATGACCTAACTTATATTACTCACTGGCCACAAAAAGAGACTGACCTGGTAGGAGGATAAGATGGAGGTGCGGTCACTGGCTGCATGGGGTAGCTCCCAGGCACCTGGGGATAACTGTAGTTACTCTGTCCATATCCTAGGCTGGGTTGGTTATAACCCCCTGTGCTAGATTGAGGTTGACTAGTCTCAGCAGGCTTGTTACCATCCTGTGGTCTAAAAGGAGAAATAAAATAGTAAGACATAGTTTCAACCACTCCCAAGTCCCTAGTTAAGAACCTCATAGTTCGGGGAGCAATATGAAACGTAACACCAAGCTTGAAAATAAAATAAACTCCGTATCAGTCCATCAGTATTTGCTGGAAGAGAACCTGAAGGGAAGTTAACAATGGATTTCATTTGTTCTGTGTTAGCAGCTCCTAAGGACTCACTCTGCCATTGTAATTAATTTTTCTTTCTAAAAGTGAACTTCCGAAGACAAGAAACTTGAACAACAATGTAAACTGAAGTTTAATTTGTAAGGTCAGAGAATCATACATTTTGACTATCTGTGGGTTTATGCCACTCATTTACTAGAAACAGACCACAAAAGACCCTTTCTAACTTCGTCTGCTGTAAATTAACTTAACCTTTTCACACCAGTCTCCCATCCCATGCTTAGACTAAGGATCCCCCAATTCCTCATGGCCCCAACAGTTTACACCAAGGCAGTATCAGGTTAACTCAGGGCTATCTCAAACAAAGCCCTAATCAGCAGGTAGACCAGAAGATGCAGAAGTACTGGTTTCTTCACTGAGATGAAATGGATCATAAAGTTATAAATTCTTCTTTCCAGTGAGAAAATAACCATCATTGATACACGAGACAGCTAGTTATTTTTAAATGTGGTCAACTCAGAAAACTAAGTGTGGGGGGGCACAGACACACACAAAATGGCTTATCAAAGCCCAACTGATAAACAAAACACCCTCCCCCTGTGGCTTGGATATACCACCGAATGAGAGCATCACATGGGATTTCGAACATCTGATAAAATTTTAAGTCATTTGCAATGGGGCCTTCTAGGAACCAGCCAGTTAAATAGCTACTGTACAGGCTTGTCTATTAGTTTTTAACTACAAGTGGCTCTGATTACTCACTGTGCATTTTAGAAGTACTTTCACAAGTATTTTCCAGAGCTAATTTCTTACCTCTACAGTAGATAAAAAGTCTAGGTTACAAGTTGATCTCTTGTTTATTCCCTAAAAAGTCTTCATTCAAATCAGAATTCAGTGTTCCTTCAAGATTGTATGCAGAAGCCACCTAAGTGCATTGTCTAAAGTAAAGACCTGAAATCTTCTGTTAAGTAATAATATATACCACATATCTACCAACCAGCCATGGAGAATGAACTTACTGGACTCAATTATTTACCACATAGCTGGATATAATACAGTTATGAATTTATCAGTCTGTAACCTTTGGTTACCAAAACACTATATCATATAGGGGAAATCATGCCAACTGCTTCAGCTGAGGTAGTAATTCTTTCCAGATAAGGAAATAACCTTCTACTTCTGATTCACATGTAACCCACCCAACTTCATACTATCAACTGCTGCATATTCCCTAAAGGAAAGCAATAACCAATTTACAGGGTTAATAATATAAAACTAAGTATAAGAAGTGTAATTCTATTGGCAGTTAACAATGGTGGAAAACACACCCAATTTTTCTAAACACAACAAAACAGTCTTTTCCTTCCCCCAAAGTAGGTTCTGAAACCAGGCAACTGACATTCCTCATTTTTGGCCCTCAGATGTCACCATTTCTTCACCAGAAAACCTGTACGCTGTGCTCCAGCACCCTGGCTGCTATAAAGACTGTGAAAACAGTCAATACCTAGTGTATGTAAAGAGTCATCAAAGGGAACTAAGTCATGGGTTGTCTAAGTGTACAGTTACTCTTTCCTTCGTACCCAAAGATGACGCATCAGAAGAATAGGCAACCATGGCCTTACCTTGTAGGTGCGGTAGCTGCTGGCTGCTGGCCATAGGCTGGGTAGGCAGGCTGGGTGCCATATGCAGACTGAGCTGCGTAAGAGGCCTGGGTTGTGGTGACTGTAGCAGTGGTGGTGTCATAAGCACCAGTGCCATATCCTTGGACAGGCTGGCTGTATGCCTGAGGGGCAGTTGGAGTGGTATAACCTATAACGAAGGAGAATTGAATCAGACTATAGGTCTTCAGAGTGCTACCTTGGCATTTATCACCAAAACTTATAAACTACCTACTTTAAAGCATCACAAAGCTGAATCCCTTAATTCTTACTGTATTTTCCTTACAGGAAGAGTAGTAACAAAGGAATGTTTATTGTCACATTCATTTGTTTTTGTATTAAGAATGTGCAGGCTAACTATGTCACTTGTGTGGAAGTACATGATAAGTTTTGGGAGCTGGTTCTCTCCTTCCATTACATGGATTCTGGTCATCAGATTTGGTGGCAAGTGTCCTTATCTGGTGAGCCATCCAAAGTTTGAAAATCTTAAGCATTATTTTTAGTAGCTCATTTATTCATGTATGTATATGTTCTGCCTGAGTGTGTATCTGTGTGAGGGTGTTGGATCCCCTGGAACTGGAGCCGCCATGTGGGGGGCTGAGAACTAAATCCCGTTCCTCTCAAAGAGCAACGAGTGTTCTTAACTGTTGAGCATCTCTCCAACCCAATTTTAGTGATGTATTTAACCTCACCTGTTTTCAAACTGTTATCTACAAGAGGTGAAGTAAGCTTTTGCTGTTGTTTTGACATGGGATCCCATGTGTCCTGGGACGGACTTCTTATGTCAAAGAGGATATCCTTCTTCTGACCTCCACCCCAAATATCCAGCCTTGGCAATATAGGTACCACATCAAACCTGGTTTATTAGTGTTGGGAACCCAGGGCTCCATGAATGCCAGGCAAGCACTCTACCAACTAAGCTATATTCTCTACCTTAATAGAGAACACTTTACAAAAAAGTGTTGCCATGGGGAACAGGTTTCTTTCTCTCCCTATATAAATGAACTGGACAGGAGACAGTGCTTTTTTTCCCCCTCCTGATTACAGACTCATCTTGCTAACAAATTTCCTGAACAATTTTCTCAACTAATTAAAAAATAAACAAACCTTTCAAAACAGGAAATAAAATGTTCCAGAATTGGAGGTAAAAGGCAAATGACATAGCACTTAAAAATAGCTATGGAATAGTGATTAGGTACTGGATTAAGCACTAAAATCTGCTGTTTTGACAGTAGTACAGAACACCATCTCTCCTACTACTGGATCTTTGCCTTCCTCATAATCAACAGGCTTGAGTAAATGACACACTTTAAAAGCTTAGCCTAGATGCCAGGATTCATATCTAAAGAACCCATTTTTACTAAAGTTAAAAATGATTTCTGACTCTGATACCAACATTCCGGGATCAGATAAACTAGCCTGGGAGAGAGAGAAACACACACACACAGACACACACAAAACCAAAAAGGAGTTTTAGCATTTAAAACAAATCTTGAACTAAGAGTACTTAATTTAGTTTACATTTAGGACTAGCTGTGTGAGCATCCAAAAAACAACTGGCCCCTCCCAACACCAAAAACAGTATCATTAAATTGCCCAGGCTTGTTTACTATAATCCCGTTTTCCACCTCAACGGTCGGATTTCTGGGATTACAGACACACACCACCATGACCATTTTAACTTATTTTTGTTTCTTTGAAGCAGGTGTCTCACCATGTAGCCTAGGCTGTACTTAAACTCAAAATAGGAATCTGCCTCTGCTTCCCCAGTACAGGGATTAAAGGCCTGTAGCACAACTGGCTCAATTTTTTGAATCTAAAGTATTACTTTTGTAGCACATAACCCTTTCTTTTCAAACATTCAAAAGAAACTCTAAAATTATATGTAAAGATGGTAGCTTCCTGTCTAAACTGGTGAAAATCAATAAAAATATTTCACCAAAGAGCCCTCAAAACTTTGAACGGGCATGTTGTTCATCTTAAATGGGGTTTTTGGTTGTTTTGTTTTTTATTTTGTATAACAGGGATGGAACCCAGAGCTACATATACATACATGCTAAGGAAGCACTCTACCACCCAGTCCTGTGTTGTGGGATAATCTTTTTTGTACACTGTGAAGATGGGTCACTGTTTTACCTTGCCTGTCTAGGCACATTCTGACTGGTTTAATAAAGAACATAATGGTCAATAGCTAGGCAGGAGAGGATAGGTGGGGCTTGCTGGAAGAGATAGAAACTCTGAGAAGAGGTGGGATTTACCAGTTAAACACAGCATGAGTTATGTGGCAGAATGTAGATTAATATAAACAAGTTATTTTTAAGTTTTAAGGGCTAGTTAGGAACAAAGGCAAGCTAGGGTCAAGCTTTTATAATTAATAACAAGTCTTTGAGAGCTGGTGGCCCAAAGAAATTACATCTACAGCCCTATATATTGAAAAGTTCTCTGCAAAGTTGTAAAGTTAACCACATACAACACTCATTTAAACTACAACAGAAGTCCATCTACAATTACTATTCATAAGATTTCTCCCTACACGACTAGACAAAGTTCAACAAAAACCAAACTGATCATGACAGTAACTTATGTCTCAGAACTGCAGTAAGAAAGCCTGTATAATAGCAATATAATAGTAACAAATACTGGGTTAATAAGCAATCTTTTAATCTGTAGTAACTACATAAGCAACCAAGCAAAATGAGCAAAAGAATCAACAAAACAAGAGTCTAACAGCACATCTATGTGAAGTCTTCAAAGGGTGGTAAGAAACATTGCATGAAAAAATTTTGTTTACAGTTAACAGTAGAAATCACATCTTAAAAATTGTTTGAATCATGAAATGCTGATATGTAGTACCTTTCTTTTAGAATTTAGAATCCTAGGAGGGAACAGTGTATTTCTATGCATTCTCTCTAATTATCCACTGAACTTTACGTGTAAAGGCAGCATGGGGTTTAGAAAAATCTACCCAGATACAGTTTCTTACCCACTGGCTCCTACTTAAGCCATAAGGGTTAACTTTAGTTCCTGTAGCCTAAAAGCAGTTGGTAGGAGTGAGGAATGAGCGGTAGTGTGTATAAACTCCTTATTACCATCCAACATAGCCTGGCTCCCCAAAGCCATCATTTTCAGCTAACAGTGTTATATACCTTCTGGGCTCACAATCAGGATCAGACTTTCTATTTTGCTTAAAATACACTTATGACCTTGTTAAATGGCTCAGGAACAGCAAGACTAAATCTAAATTATATGTTCTCAAATCTGTACAGTGTGTAGGTTCTCCCCACACCTGCATTAAATTAGACAAACACCTGCACCCAGAGACAGTAGTTAAGACAGGTTAGCAATTCTTCCCATGAAACTCATGACAATGAAATAATATATTTTTAAACTATAATTTGGAATTCAGATAGTTGGAAGATAAAGTTTTCATATCTCCAACACTGTCACACAGTACCCTAAAATGGGTCACATTTTTTACATATTCTATATAATGCGTTCTTGGACAAGCTTTCCTTTTTAGTGTCCTGGAGTGCTATTTTATGTTTATAACACACTATGTCTTTAAAAATTCATAACACTTAAAACAGAAAATGGATTAAAATAACTTATAACACTTAAACAGAAAATAAAATGTGCCTGTGCTATACAACAGACAAACACGTACATGCAGGGTGACAGTCTGTTCCCTTAAGTTAATCTAAACATGCAGTCTAGCTTTTAGAGAGCTAGATTAGCTGGAGTAACACCTTTCAGAAGGCAAATAACTATAACAATGGTTTGACCAAAGTCAAGCTCAATAGTAAACCTTCCCCAATTATAGAAGTACATGGATCTGCAAATGGCACCTGAAGCAGCTTCTTTCATTAGCACCTTGTGAGTGATGTTAGAAAGTTTGGGGTTTAAACAAATGAAAACACCTAAGGGTTAACATTACAGGGTTAGACAAGATGGAAAGCATTTCCCATGCAAGAATGAGCAGGATAGTCAAACCTGTACTGGTCCCTTCTACTGTGGAAAGCACAAAACAAAAAGTAGAGGGTACACTATCAGATGAAGAAAACAGATGCGAAAACCATATATATATATATTTATTATTTTTTTTAAGACAGGATTTCTCTGTGTATCTCTAGCTGTTCTGGAAATCACTCTGTAGACCAGGCTGGCCTCAATCCCAGAGACTACCTGCTTCTGCTGGGACTAAAGGCGTGCACCACCATGTCTGGCAACCATTTTGATTTTTATGCAGCCCAGTTTAAGAAGGCTCATTCTTAGCATTAGCACAATCTTTCACATTAGTCCCATTTTCTTGTATATTATACACAGTGCATAAAAATTTAGTTTCTTTTGGAACTTATTCCACCCACACTCTACTGGATAGCCCTCAAGGGAAATTTAAGGGCAAAGAAAAAAAGGACTTCCTAGAATAAAAGATCCCCAGACGTCAACATACAAACCAGAATATATACTTAAGAGAACAGGTCTTTCAGCAAATCCCCAACATTACCACCAAGTCTCTTCTTTGAAGGCTGGCCTTACCAGTGGGAGGCTGTCCATAAGAAGTCGCATATGCAGTCTGCCCATAGGTGGCAGTGGTCTGAGCCTGGGTATAGCTGACATCAGTAGGCTGTCCATAGGTTCCATAGCTTTGCTGCCCATATGCCTGCTCCAAAAAAATGTATGCAGTAGCTTCATACGCAAAATAACAAACTGATTTACTAGTTTATAAACTGGAGAATCAAATAGAAAATACTGCTTTATGGTCTATAAAAGAAATGATAAAAAGACAAATCATCTTAATTATGAATGCTCAGAGGCAGGCAGATCTCTTTGAGTTTGGGGCCAGCTTGGTCTACAAAGTCAGTTCTAGGACAGCCAGGGCTGTAACACAAAGAAACCCTGTCTTGAAAAACCAAAAAATAAGTAAATAAAGCTTAAACAAGTCCATCCATGTTTGGTAAACCTAGAAACAAAAAGTTCTTATCAGTTAACTGAGCTTAGCAAAATATTCTCAAGAGCAATATGGGAACAGGTGTGTAACTGACAGCACAAAATGAAAGATAATGATTCAGACAGCATCCTGCCAGATTTGAGAACCAGATTTTGACATCATACAAAAATAAGCATTATTAGCTACATCTCAAGAAAGTGAATCAGAAAAGCTCATGTTGTAAAGACTTTAAGTATATCAAAGTTAGTTTTTAAACTTAGACATCAATATCTAAAGTCAGATAAGAAATTGTTTTTTCAGATATGAACACATTCATATTGTAGATTCATTTGAAAGACCAATTAATATCAACTTCTTGACATGACCCTTCCAGAATTAGAGGTTTTCTGTTGTTTTTGAGACAGTCTGTGTAGTTCTGGCCTGGAACTTCCTATGTAAACCAGGTTGGCCTCAAATTCTGAAATCGACCTGCCTCTGCCACCTTTTGTTGGGATGACAAGGCCTGTGTTACCATGCCTGGGTGAGGCAATCAATTTTTGATAATATAGACAATATATACTTTCTAGAATCTATTGCCCTTGGCTTTTAGAATTGTTGGTGGCTGGAGCCAGTGTATCACAATTATCCAAATTATCAATGAAATAGACTCCCAACACCTGGTCAAACCTCCCCTCAAATATTTCTGTAATGCCAATACATAATCTACCACTGAACCCCAGTTCCTGGTTTTAAAGTATTTAATTACTAATATGACCGGTGGAAAGGCACATATGTACGTACCATGCATGGTATATATGTGGTAGTCAGAGAACAACTTAGGAGTTGGTTCTTTTCTCTCCCTTGTATATGGGACTTGGAGGATCAAACTCAGGTTGTCAAGCTGGGTGGCAAGAGCTATTTCTCTTACCTTTGGCCTATGTTTTTACACAGACTTACATAGTGGCAAAAGCTGAGGAACAGTAATTTTTAAAGCTGACTCCATTAGTCAATGTGCAACTCTTAGTAAGTTATGTAATAGCTATAAAGTCTAATTTTTTCCATTGGCAAAAGGTCCCAATGACTTTCCTATGAAGAATTGCAATGACAATTAATTTAAGCACAATAAAATATGTCACAAGACTGCAGTGAAATATTTGAGCCTAGGAAGTTTTTAAAAAGCCTATTTCCAGCTCCAAAATGGTTTAATTTACAACAAACTCTCATTATAAAGTATTAAAATTATCAAAATTTTAAAGATTGGACACCACTACTAGTTACTTGTGTGTGTGTAATTTTTTAAAAAAGAAGTATTTGCTAGGTATTATTTTAGAGGACAACTAAAACATCTTTAAGACATTTCTCTGCATAGACCAAGCTGGGTTCAAACTCACAGTACCCAACTGCTTCTGCCTCCTCAGTGCTGGGACTAAAGACATGTGCCACCATAGCCTGGCTAAAGTAAAACATCTTTACTAAAAGTAAATAACACATCTTTATCTTTGGGATTACCTGGGTGGTCTGTGCATATCCTTGAGTTGGCTGGGCGGTATAAGCACTGTAGCTGCAAAAAGAATTAAACACTAGAATTGAATACAAAACATTGACTGTGTTACTCTATCTTTCACAATTACAAAAGACCTCATACTCTAAAACATTTAACCCAACTGTGGACAATGTATTGTTGTAGAAGGCTGACTTACCCCTGCTGGGCTGCAGCTTGGCTGTAGGTACTGTAATCTAGAAGAAACAATAAAAAAAATTAGCACAGACAAGGAAGAGGAAAGAGACAGAGACAGAAATCAGGCAGCAATAATAATTCTTTTAAATTGTTTAGAGTGGATCTATATATGCAGACACAGGTCACAGTACATTTCATCTCTCAACACCAAACCAATTAAGTCAGTTAAATTCATGAAGTCTGAATATGGTGCTACCTAATGAGGTTAAGATTAGTTGAGGCAGGGATGGATTCCTTGCATATCCTGCCTATTGCCACAACCACAAACCCAGTTATCTATCATTATCTTAAAGCTAATAGAAACCAAGATCACAAAAACAGCATCAACTTTACAGTCATATAAAAAGGAATGGCGCAATAGCATTAGAATGCCCTCCCCCCACAGGGTTTCTCTGTGTAACCCTAGTTGTCTAGCTCTCTACAGACCATGGTGGCCTCCAGCTCAGGGATTCATCTGTCTCTAATGTCCCTTCCCACACTAAAGGCATGCAACACTGTAAATAGCATTTTTGTGTTGAGACAGGGTCTCTACACAACCTCAAACTACAGTTATTAAATTTAGAAACGGCCTGCTGTCAGAGTTCTATCGTCAAGGTATCATACACACAAACTAGAAACCTCAGGGAAGCCAAGGTAAAGGATGGAATATATCAGTGACCAGAACACATGCATGTTTCCAAGACGATAACCTGGCATGTGTAGATGCCCTGGGTTACAACCCCAGCAGCACACACAACTGAAGCCAGCTTAACAGAATCCTAAAAACTGGCGAAGTTGAAAAAGCACTTAATAGGCCCAGGGAAAAAAATTTATTCTAGATTCATTACATTGCCATTTTCTAAAACTTAAAAAGCCACATATTTTCTTTTTTGTAAAGTCTAGCTATCATTTTTTTCCTCACATGAAATTTATACTATATCAAAAGGAATTAACCTGGTGAGGTGGCACATGCCTTTCATCCCAGCACCCAGGAAGCTCTGGTTTCCATTAGTTTTAGGCCAGCCTGGGGTTTACATAGTACATTCCAGGACAGCCAATGGCTAGAAAAAACTAAATCCAATCTATGCAGGTATCAGGTAATGAAAATAAATGCCTAAATTTCCAAAGCACCACTGAATTAAAGTTACATAAGTTTTGGGGCATTTTTTTTTAAGGCAGAGGAATTTTTTTGTTTTTCAATACATGGTTTCTCTGTATTAACAGCTCTAGCTGCCCTGGAACTTGCTTTGTAGATTAGGGTGGCCTTGAACTCAGATCTGTCTGCCTCCAGAAAGTGCTGGGATTAATGGCATGAGCCACTACTGTCCATTTTTTAAAAATAATTCTACCTCGTTATTTCCCCTCTATAAAAATATGTATCATCTTTGGTGTTCAAAGATGGTACTGCCATTAAGACAGAACAAAAGGGTCCTTTCTTTTCCAATCATAAAGTAGTCCCTAATCCAAAAGCAACAGTTGACATCTTTCTTCATGGAAGGGATCTTCTCCACTCCATGAGCCTTCCTCACAACATCCTGTCCAAGAGTACTTTCCTGAACTCATCTCTTAAAAGCTGTCTTGTTACCTTCTTGCACGTCATGTGACTATTTTTCTCTAGATCCTTAATTTCAGAGCCCAATTATCAATATCATTAGTAAACTGTCCAAAAGATATCTACAATAAAAATAACCATCAACAAAATCCTGAAGCACTTTTGATAACACTAAATTTTTTTGAACTTAGCTGGCTGACCTTAACTAGCTATATAGACCAAGCTAGCCACAAACTTGTTACAGACCCCACACCCTTTTTCTACAACCTAAATGCAGAGATTACAGGTGTGTGCCACCATGCCTACCTGTCACTTTGCTTTGTTTGTTTGCTTTTTTTCCAGACAGGGTCTCACTATGTAACTCCAGCTGCCCTGGAATTCAATATGTAGCTGCCCTTGGTGCCTGACTATGCTCCCCAAGTTTTAGGGATTAAACTATGACCAGATACTCATCACATTCTTTAAATGAAATAAAAAATTGTAAATCACACCAAACAAGACATCTACATCCAAACATTGCGACCTTCATTTTGTTGAGGATTCTTTGTAAAAAATGATTTTTGAGTCACTGGCATTAAACTCAATGTTTACAAAATACTTACACAAGAGCAGTTATGTAAAATTGGCAAAGCTGCTATACAGAACAGCTAACCGCCTCAGCATGAAACCAGAGGATTTGGTGGGCTAAGAGAAGCAATCACCCCCCAACTCATGTGCATCTACCTCACATACCACACAAGCCTCCTGCTGTCTCAAACACAACACTGAAATGAGCAGATAATTTAACAATTGACAAACTATACCCAAATACACAGTTAAAGAAGCAGACAAGGGGGCTATCTAAAGGGTGGGGAAGGGCTCAAGAACGCTGTTAATGTTTTATGTTTTTTTCTGATAGTAGTTATTTGAGTACTATAATTTTGCTTTATTGGACATACTCTAGGTACTCTTCTATAAAATACAGGTGAGGGACGAAACCATTATTGCTTAAGGCCGCAGCTTACTCAGGGCAGCCTTAGAGATCTGGAGATTTAGGCTATATAATGTATTAAATCCAGCAAAGGTAAATTTCTTGGGACCAAAAAGCTTTAAGGACTGAGCTCAAGAAAGCCACCCCCACCCCACCCCACCCCTCGGAACTCACTCTTTAACAAGAAACTGGTCTTGAACAAGAGATCCATCCAGCTGCCTCAGTCTCTGCGGGGACTAAAGGCAGTGCACTGCCACCACCCGGCGTCCAAAAAACTTTGAAAAAGTCTAGCTAAACTACTTTTTTCAGTAAAGGGCACTAAGTCCTAAATAAGATTCCTTCAGCAACAACACGACTGAGGGCAGCAGAGCATGCTTTTACCTGGATATGGGTCATGATGGTTAGTAAATAAGATTTAAACAAAGATGACTTTAAAAAAAAAAAGTGGCAATAATCTATCAAGCAAAAACTCTGCAATTGCCTTCGTGGGCTTTAGCGGTAACGGAAAGGTGTAAGAGCCACCGAAGAAACCATATCCCGATGTATTAGGCCGAAATTTCTCAGTCTTTCTTTTAGGGACACTCTTGGTAGCCTGGTATCGAAAGCCAGCATTTACCTGTTTACTGATTACATCGCTGGCGTCGCCAAATTCTGATGCTGTAAGCTTTCCCAAGCACAAATGAAGGACCCAGAGCTTTTCCTGTCTTGCCCCTACTCCTACTGCCTCAAGGCCATACATATCAGACCCCTAATTCTTCGAGAACCCCCGCCCCATCGTCACCGTGCCAGTTAACTTTGCACCAAACTGCTGGCAAGGTGCTCGGCTAACAACACTCATTCGCTCCTAAAGGCCCACAACATCCACCACATTCTAGCGCTCCCCCGCCGACTTTCAAAGTCGGCTACACCGGTCTCCTTTCCCTGGCCTCAACAGAGCCAAGAAATTAAGCCTGCCAGTTTAATAAGCAGGTCCGAAGAAACGTGCGGGGTGAGGCTGCCTCTCCCGGATCAAAAACGCTAGATTAAGATTCTATTCTCTGTATCCACAAGGGCCGCGTTACACAACCGATCCCCGCGCCGTCTGCTGGGAAAAGGACCCCGGGAAGCCACTGCTTATTGGGTAGGGAAGGTGATGGGAGTCAACACATGATGAAACCGAAGCCTCTGAGTGGGGAGAACGGCAGATTGGGGGACCCACGACGTCTGAGGGCCGAGCTCAAGGCGTGGAGTCCTTCAGGGTGCAGCTTGGTAGCGCCGAGCCAGGCCCGGAGGATAATGGGGCTCCCGTTCAGAAGCCGGTGCCCCTCAGCTCGCACGTTCGCGACGCCTTTTTGTTTATTTCCAATCCGAGTCTCGACACCAGAAAACACCTGCCCTCAGGCTACCAACGGGAGGAGAGGTTACGGGGCAACCGGCCGCGGCTCCTCGAGCCGCCATCCGACACCTCGCCTCACGCGTCTTCGGGGTGATGGGCTCCAAGCCCAGCCGCGGGCCCCTTTGGGCCTCGGAGGCCGTAGGCCCCGCCCACGTGGCGGGAGGCCCGGAGCACGAGCACCGACAACCGCCACACAAAGGAGGCCAAGGCGGGCCCCCGCACGCCCCAGCTACCGCGAGGCCCTCCCGCGTAACGCGGGCGCCCGAAGGTTCCAGAACCAGCCCGCCCGGTGGGGGAGGGGGGAGGGGGGAAGGGAACGCGGACCCCCGAGCTCGCCGGGTCGCGGCGGCAACTCTAACCCCTTTCAGCAATTCCATTCAGTCATCCCCGCCACCCCCAGAGGCGAGCGGCCTCCGGTTTGGGTGTCTGAGCCGTGGCCAGCGCGACCGCGATCCCACTTCACTTACCCGTGGACGCCATTTTCTCGCCTTCCTCCTCGTTCTCTCAACGTCCGTCTCCCTCTCGCGTTCCCCCTAGGCGCCGCACTGCGCAGGCGCGAAACCCGCAACCTCGGACGCTACCATTGGGCCAGGCCACGGGGGTGGGCTAGGAGGTGTGAGCCGGTGATAGCCGGTTCTTCGCTCCCAAAATCGTTGAGTCAATCCTCTCTAAAGAGCGGGACGTTACGCGCGGGTTAAAAAAAAACCAAAAAACACCCTCAGAGGCCAGCGCGCTAGTGAGTGAGTGTCACCAACTAACCGGGGGATCCTCTGCACGAGGCTTGAGGGTTTGGAATGGTTCCGCCCAATGGCTCTAGGGACCGTCTCTGAAGAGTCTGTCCTGGAGGGAGACGGAGGCTGTCGGGAGGGCTGGGGGAAGGGATCCCGGCCGGGAACAACTGCTGACTAATCGGCAGGCGGGATCACGCGCCCCCGTGTGAGCGCAGTAGGTTTGGGGCACCGAGGTCTCGGCCTAGAGCTGGCGGCCTGTCTCCCAGGCGGTCCCCCCACCCCCCGGCCTTTGGGGGTGGGGACGCGTGGCTCGAGAGGGCGGGGGAGGGGAACTGAGGTCGGTCGGTCGGTCGGTCGGTCCGCTGGGGAGGGAGGCCAGGAATGTCGCGTCGGGCCCCAGTAACGGTCGGAGTTGGGAAGCCGTGTAATCGCCCCGCAACCAATACCCCTGTCCGACGGATCGAGTACTTTCCCCAAAGTTACAAAGCCGGACTCGACCCAGACCCCGGGACCCCTCCCGCCCCCTCCCGCCCCCTCTGTGTACCACCCGGAAGCATCTTCCCTGTCCTTGACTTCCCATTCTGTCCTCCTGGCTTCCCATTAAGGTAGGCAGGGTGTGATAGTGCATAGCCTTGAGAGGTCTGACGAGGGTTCCAGAGGGACGCTGAAGCGGACGGTTAGCGAGCGAGGGATTTTTTTTTTATTTTTTGAGTTTCTAACACCGTGGACAGACAGACAAACAGTAGCATGGCGGGCGAGGACTCTGAAGAAACCAGGGCCCATGTGGGAGAAGTAGGCGTGTCACACCTTTCTAAAGACGGGAGTGGTTTCACCAGGGACGCTTAAAGCCAGGCTCTCCGATTCCCTGGCGCGAGGCAGGGAGTGGGGAGCAGGATGTGAGGCCACCAGTTTTCCATCTGATGTAAATTCACTTCCTCAGGTGAGCGATCCAGGCTCCCGGAAATCTGTTAGCTAGGGACTCAACAGTGGCTCAGTAGGGTGCCAGTCGGAATCTGAACGGGGAGGGGGGGGGGAATGGTACATGTGTTGTGTTCTAGGAGCAGCAGCTGGATTCATGACTTGATTCTTACAACTTCCATTTTATTGATTGAAGATACGGTTGGAGATAGAGGCTCAATGATACTGCTTTCCTAGGATGTGTGAGGCCCTGGTTTCCATTTTCAACACCAAGAAAGAGAAGAGACTGGGCCAGAGGACTAGAGGCCCAGTTCTGTATGTCCATGGACTAGTCCCTTAGTGCTCAGGGATGGAATGGTTGTGAGAAGGTGCAAGAGGGAGCTTCAATTTAGGTGATCCTGTTTCCAGGTAAGGGTGAAATCTGCCTGCTTTTCTAAGTGAAGGACAGGGTTCACCCCAAATTCTAGAGCTCACTCGAGCAGGACCTGGGGCCAAGCTAATATGTCTTTCAGTGACCACATACAATGCCTTTGAATACGGGCAAAGAAAGAGTAGTGTTCTGGAGATGAGAGGGAACCTCCTTTCTCCTTTATTTCAAACCACTTAGGAGGAAAGTCAGACTTGCTCATTAGATCAAGATTCACGCAGTAGGAAGGGGACATTTGAGCTGGGCTTCAGAATGAGTAGATTACCTGTTGAGGGTATGGGGGGAGGGCAGGCAGGGGAGATTTTCACTTTTCTCCTAAGGGAACTGTGCAAGGGAAGGCCTTAGCAAGGAAGCTAACTGGGATCCACTTTCTGCCCTGAGTGATCCCAGTAGGAGACTTGATTGTTGGGGAGTGATAGCAGGGCCTGGAGGAAAGGCTAGGTGGGAGGAGAGTGAATAAAAAACAGAAAAGAAAGGTAAGTACACTCTGTTCCTAGAGTGTACATGACCCCGAGCTGGGCCATGGGGGGGGGGGGGACGACCAGGTGCAGCAGCCAGGAGGCCAAGTTCAGGGTAGGGGACAGGGTATGCCAGCCAGAAGGGCCCTGTAACTGGTGAGGACTGAGGGAATTGCAGGGAGAGAGAACCCGACTGACCAGCATCCACTTTGATATGTTAAATAGGCTCCGTCTGTTGTCCCTCTTTGGGAACTTAACTGGAGAAAAGCTTTGCGGTCTGGGCAGAGAACAGCCTGTTGGGGGCCAGAGCATGGACTAGCTGGGCCTTCACTTTTAAGCTACCTGTGCCTCCCATAAGTAATGAAAGAACTGGGGACCAACCCAAGTACAACCTTGCAGATTTGTGACCCAGTACTCAAAGCCTAGAGGAGAGGCACAGGAGAATCTCATGTTGCAGGCTAGCTTGGGTTCCATATTGAGCCTTTGTTTCAAAACAAAACTTTAAAAAAAGAGAAAGCTGTGGGCTTCCAGTCTTTTCCTTTCTCTTATGATCCTGTAAGCAAAACGTGTCTTAATCACCATTTCACAGACTGGGAAGCTTGCCCACCGACTCACAGTAGAGGCTGGAGATAGTGCCACAGTTCTGGATCACTCTGTAAGGCTTAGACTATTTGAACCCCAAGCTACTTGTCCATTGTTGGGTCTCAGAAGACCCCTTGTTTAAGGGCGCCTGAGGCCATCTGGAACACTAGGAAGGAGGGAGGGAAGCGGGAGGCTAGCACTGGCCTTGACTTTGCTATTTCCAGGGGCAATGTACTCATCTTTTGGGCAGTGAAGGGCCACAGTTGAACTTCTCTGGCCCTGTGTCTTCCACTGAGACTCCTCTTAAGGGCCCGCCAGATTCTGTTTTGTTTTTTGAAAGTGGATCTCATGTCACCCAGGCTGGGTTTTGAACTCAGTTTGTAGCCAAGACCTAAGTTTTTCTTTTATTCTTTTTACAGCACTGGGGGGAAAATCCAGGTTCCCATGGATGCTAGGTAAGTGCTCCCCCACTGTTTCCAACTCTAATGGCCCCCTGTTGTTGTCTTTCTTGCCTCCACCTCGTGAGTGCCAGGATTACAGCTGTGCACCACCACACCAGCCTGTCAGGACTTTATGCATGGCCCCTGCCCATCCCAGACACATGGGCAGTAGGGTAGGATCCTGGTTACTGAGCACACAGATTGGGGCTTGAGCCTATTATGGGCAAGCTACTGGACCTGCTTCTGCTGGTTCAGTTTTTACCTCTGTAAAGTGGGGCCATTGGTAAAGTAGCTGAGGGAGTCAGATAAAATCAGCAAGAATAATTTTTTACTGTCTTTGTTTATTCCCAGCATACAGTCTGAGGACCACCTTTGACTACCTTCAGCCAAACTATGCATGCCTGGGACTCTCCTGGCTCACTGTCCCGGGCACTGCCCCTTGCCTCCTCCATCCTTATGCTCCTCATGAGCTGCCTGTGGTTACTGGGGGCTGGCCCCAGCCTCACATTGGTTCCAGAGCTGCTGCTGGACCCCTGGCAGGGTGAGAACCAGCTGCATGGTACTTGAAGGACGCTAGAGGCTTACTCTAGTGACTGAGACCAGTTAGCAGAATTACCATGCACCCATGGTCACAAGGATAGAATGAAGTATCCCAAGGCAGGTTAGCCTACAGCTTGTCCACAGTTAAGGAGGGTAGAGAGGCCTTCCTGTAGAAGGCACGGAGGGTGAAATGGGAAGCTGTGGGTAGGAGTTCTGATAGCATTCCTTCTGACAGCTTTCCCTGGAAATAAGAACTAAATTTTCTGCCAAACACCTCCAGTTTATATAGGAGGAGCCTAAATGATGTCCACAGAGGTTAAGTGATTTTCCTAGGTCAGGCAGCTCTGTGCGAGTTAGAGGTTCCAGCAGGTGGTTTCATTAGAACTTGTGCTATTATGCAGTTGCAAAAAAGATTCAGAAACTGACAAACAGCCTCACTGCCTGGGACATAGCTCCAGTGATTGGTGGCTAGTAAGAAGAATGCCTGTTGGTTCCCTTCAGCATAACTAGAGATTAGCTGTGGTGTTAAGAAGCCTTTGGTCCCCTCTCCCAGTGTTTAGGTAGTGACACTTCACATACTGGCTTCTGGATGTGGGATGGCCCTCATAAAGGCCAATCTATCCCTCTAACCTGGCACCCTTCATGTTCCCAGTGCATCGGCTACTGACCCATGCCCTGGGCCACACTGCACTGCCAGGCCTGCTCCTGAGCCTGCTGCTGCTGCCCACTCTGGGTTGGTGGCTGGAGTGCCGTCTGGGCACTCTGCGCTTCCTGCACAACTCTGCCCTACTTGCCCTGGCTGCTGGGCTGCTGGCTGTGATGCTGGCAGGCCTCGGGGTATCTAATGCAGCTGGAGGATGTGGATATATGCCTGTCCATCTGGCCATGCTGGCAAGGCAGAGTTACTACCCTGGATGGCCTCAGGGGTCACTACCACCATGGCTGCTACCATGGCTGCTGCTGGCCCTGACTCTATTGCTCAGCTCTGAGCCACCCTTCCTGCAGCTCCTTTGTGGCCTTCTTGCTGGCCTAGCCTGTATCCTTTGCCTGAGCCCAGGAACCATGTGGACCTGTGGCTGGGCCCCTGAGATGCCTTGAAAAGAAATGGCATAAGGAAGTCCATGCCCAAGCAATGTCAGGTGACCAAACACCTGCTCCTGACACATCTTCCTCTGAGCCATGCTCTGGACTGGGGACAGGGCTCATGGCCAACAAGAGGTGTCAGCTACAGTCAAAGGACCCCATGGAATACTTGTGAGAGCTGAAGGGACCCTAAAGTCACTAATCTGGATCTTGTATGAATGTAGCATCAAAGCTAAGATTAACAGAAAGGCTCAGGGTGGGAGCGAGTCTGGGGCTCTCTGGGAATAGGACCAACTTAGGGCCTGTGGTACAGGTATTTTACACATAAAAATATTTAAGCTTTGCTCTCAATGTATGGAAAATAGCCACCAAAGAGAATACATTGACCATTCCAACCCTTCAGGCAGTCAAAGGGTTGAGAATGCAGGCACCAGCTCAAGTCTGGCTGTCAGTAAGAGGACCTGTCTGCAGGCACAAAGTTATGTGGTGGCCAGGAAAGTGGAAAGCAGGGTTTGAGGGGAGCATGTGTGTTCTGCTCATGTGGTCCTCATGTAACATGGGGAGACATGGGAATGCCCAGCACATTCCCCACCCCCAGTTCAGTTTGGTTTTCCTTGACCTGCCGCCCTGCCCTGGGCAGGCAGATGCTGCTGGGGCCTTCCAGTGGCTAGAGCTCTCAGAACGGAGACTGCACGTGTTACAAGACAGTGTCCTCTGCAGGACACTGGCCAGGTGTTGGCCTCTGAGGCTTCTTCCTACCCCAGGCAGTCTGGCTGAACTACCTGTCACTCACCCTGCTGGAGTGAGGTGAGAGTGATACCAGGGGCTCAGCATTGGATGGTGGAAATTGTGACAGTGGCTGGCAGTCCAAGCCATCCACCTCTATCCATGCAGGCCTGCCACTCCTGGACCTCACGGTGATGGCTCTGCCCAGCTTCCACCAGGCCTGGGGCCTGTGCAGCTGACATGGAAGGACTCGGAGAGGGGCTTAGATTGGGTTGGATCCAGCTTTGCCCCAGGAACCCCGATGTGGGCAGCCCTAGATGAGCAAATGCTACAGGAAGGGATCCAGGCTTCTCTTCTTGATGTGGCAGTTCAGGGTCCTCAGAGCTCCACGTGGTTGCCCAAGTCCTCTCTGTCCTCTCTACGGTAAGACAGGGTGGGCAGGGGTGCAGCTTCCTGATGTGGAAGCCAGGCACGCCCTGACATTTCTTCTTGTCCCCATCTCACAGGCTGCAGCAGCTTCAGCACATGGGATTCCCCACTGAGCAGGCGGCAGTAGCCTTGGCAGCTACAGGGCGTGTGGAGGGTGCAGTGTCGCTGCTGGTTGAAGGGCTGGTGGATACTGAGGCCCTAGTGACAGAGGGAAAGAGTAGTCCTGCCCACTGCAAGGGTGCTGGGCCCTCATAGTCCAAGAGGAGAGTCAGTCTACCAAGAGCTTGGGAGCTTAAGGCATCCCCTGGGGGCAAGGGTGGACCCCAGCATGCTCTGATACTGTCTAAGAATAAAAGCTGATGTTTTCAACCTGGCCTCCTTAGTGGCAGTTGGCATGTCTGGCTCTTCTGTGTTGGCATCAAGGGAGAAGGGGTAAGTAAACAAGCAGTGAAATGGGTGGCAGATGGCAAGAGGGTGACTCAGTGTCTAGGACCACAAGGCTCCTGCCCCGATATCCTCCGTCTAGGTGGACCCTCTGGCTGCAGCACATAGAGACCAAACTGGGTAGGGACATTTATTGTCCAGCACATAGCAATCCATGGCATCTGCAGCAGACACTTGGAGTGAGAGTCCCTTCTGTATATCACATCCCCACGCGGGACACCGGGGAATAGGGGCTTAGATAGAACTGATGTAAGGAGCACCAACCATTCAGTCAGGGTAAGCAGCTTGGATTCAGGTAGGACCTCAGCACCAGAAGACAGGACTCCCCAGGGTTTACTTCTGCCCCATCCTTACATATCTGCAGGGCCAGGCAGAGTCCCAGGTCCCCTTGTACCACTACCCGCTCCCCTTTAAGGCCTTTCCACCCCATTTTACAGAGGGAAATGGGCCAGGTGCAAGTGAGGCCTGTCTTCTTGAATAGGCTTCCTCTCAGGACCTAGTCCCTTAGTCTGTCATGTATAGGCTGACATCACCGAGACCTGCTTGCCTGCCCCTAAGGCCAAGATGGCACAGGGGGTCCCTGAGGATATTAATAAATAGGAACTGGTAGTCTCTGGAGGCAGCTGGCCAAGTCCAGGCTAGGGGAGGGAGGAAGCCTGGTGTAGAACCCTGAAGAGCCACCACCATCCTCAGCTCCTCTCGCTGCGTCTCCTGGGGGTCACGATCTGGTAGTTGGTTGGGTGTCCTCCCCTCTTGCCTCGAAGGAGGCTGGAGGTACCCGTGCCATCAGGGCCTATCCCGGATCCCAGCTCTGGTTCTGCCAGAGGGAATAAGGAGAGAGGCTATGTTAGGGGGCATTCATATGGGGAACCTACTCTTTGTTCTGGGAGGAAATAGTACTGTGGCATCCTAGAAATGGAGCTGTGGGAAATAAGGGTTCCAAAGGCTGGTTAGTGCCTCCCCATGACCTCTGAGCCCCCAGCCCAGAGAGAGACCACTTGACCATCTGATGCCTGATTTGTCTAATGGGGATGGCCAGACTCACCACATTTACATGTTTGGCATATGGATAACTCTAAGCAATTTTTTGAGGCTTCATTTGGAGTGAAGGTGAATTGTGCATCATCGGAACTTGATAGCACGTAAACTGAAGCCAGAGAAGAGGCTCATCCTCTTTCCTTGGGTTATCACACCATTTGGAGGAAATAGAGTCAGGCTTTGCCCCTGAGTAGCCTCAGGGAAACCAGAACCTGTCAGGGCCTCAACTGCCTGTTTTCTAAAACCAGGGACATTTTTAGATAGACTCTGAGGCCCCACGCAGCACCAACAAAGACCAGAGCTAGTTACCAAGGGAGTTGAGATATGTCCTGATCTGCATATAAGCTGAACCCCAACATAAAAAAGCATGTTTGCCTCCTGAGGAAACTAACATTCTTAAAAACCCAAGAAGGAGCTCTCTGGTCCAGGAAGTCCATGAGTATCCTTTGGAAGCCCCTAAAGCCAGAGAGAAAGTCAGGGTAGGCTGTTTCTCTAGTTGGGGAGAGCCTCAGGATGGGTACAGCCAAGCCTTTCCCTGTTCTTAGGACAGTTGGAGGCTTGATGAGACCCACTTCCCACAAAAGACGTGCTTAGGGAGTCTAGCTTTCCTCGGGTGCCTTGTACATTCTCCAGGGGCTATCAGAAGCCTAGCCAGCTAAGGACAGGGTCACAGTGGCCAAATCCAGCTCTTCTCTGCCATCTAGCTGACCCTTCTACTTTTACACTATACTGAGAGGAGGGGGTGCCTGAAAAGGTGCTGAGCATCTGGGATGTGGCTCTTTGTTTTCAGTGGTCCCTCAGCTCATTTGGAGGTCCGGGGTCAAGGGGCTTAAGGGTAGGGGCTTGCTATGTCACCATCAAGACTTCAGTCTCCCCCAAGACAAGGACAAGGCCGATGTTTCTAGAGTTTAGAGAAGCCAATGGCTAATGGTAGGGAATTAGAAATGGACCATGTGCACTTTTTTGGGGGGTGGGAGGGGACAAAGTTTTGCTCAGTAGCTCAGGCTGGCCTCAAATTTGCTATCCTCCTGTCAGCCTTCCAGTGCTGGGATCTTAGGCATGTCACCACCATTCATGGCTTAGACAACACACACTCCAGCCTCCAGATCTTACCTCATATTAGGTTCTTGTCAGGGTTGTCTCTCTTACCACCATTAAGCACAACCATGCCTCTTCCATGACCCCACACATAGTGCCCTCTTCCACAAAGTCACAAAAGAAGGCCCAATCCTTGGGTACTCCCACAGCCTCCCAACCCCTACCCCCGCTACTTTGCAGGGCCCAGTGCCCACCTGAGCCTAACACTCAGCAGGTACTTCCTAGTTTTACTGAACAAAGAACTAGTTTTAACGCTGACCCCCCTTTGCACGTATGGCCTCAGTTTGTAGTTATAAGAGGGGAGTTTGGACACAATATGGAGGCCTCTGGGCATTGATGTGCTTATGGACCGTGAGACAGGGCAATGGCTTGAAGGGGCAAAGGATAGCCAGTGGGTGGGGCTCAGTGGGCAAATGAAAAGCAGTCCATAAACAACCAGTCCCATAACCCCCACACCAGCTATGGGCTCTTTAGCTTCATACCAGGAACCAGAGGAAGGGGCTGCCTTACCCCAGCCAGAAGCCTAATTACCTCTCATGCTGCCTGAACCAGGCTTCTAGAACCTTCCCAGTCTAGCTCTGTTCAGTATTAGTCTTCACCTCTCAAAAACCTTGAGTGAAAACTCTATAGATTTCTTAATGTCTGATCTTCCTCTGCTTGTTGAGACACCTATGATTCTTGCTCCTCTGGTCTTCACTGAGACATCACCTCCAGGAAGCCCTCCTGAACTGTCTCCCTCATGAACTAGCTCCCTCCTTCATGGTGACAGCTGAACCCAAGGACTTGCACAGATGAAGTAAATGCTCTACCATGTCTCCAGCAGGCCAGAGGCCTATCTATCTACTCTGCCACTTATCTCTTCTTGATTTCTGCTACCAGTGCCAGCCCCTACCTCAACCCTAAGATGTACAAGGGCAGGGCTATATCTATTGGCTGTGTTGGAGCCTGTGCTCGTAGGTGACTGCCAGAACAGGAAAGCTTGTTGGCTGTACCAGGCTCTATTTCCTTGATGAATGGAAGGATCCAGTGTCTTCTGGCCAGACTAAGCACTGGGAGGCATTTTCTTCATGCCCAAGCCTGCCCCAGGCCCTTCCTGGGAGGGTTTGCCCCTGACTACCCACCCTGCCATTACCTGGCCAGATGATGGCTTCCAGCAGGGTGACCCTTCTGGCCAGGAGCTCCAGCTGGGCCTGCTGCTGCAGGAAGCTCTGTAAGCTAGGAGCCTGATGGGAGATTGAGAAGAGCAGACATGCGAGTCTGGCCTCTAAGGGCTGGCCTGGGAGCCAAGGGGGGGCTGACAACAGAGAGATGCGATGGGCTTTAGGGCAGGGGTCTGGTCCAGTGTCCACCAGACCTCAGTGAGGTACGGAGAGGGTGTGCCAGATGGATGGGAACTTGGAGAGTGAATGCCAGGCTAAGGATCTGGCTCCCTTGAGCCCTGATAGGGAACTTCAGGACACACTAGGACTACAGTGGCAAATGTGGGAGGGATACCTGGGGCCAGGAAGGCAGGTCATGTGAGAGGCTCCAGAAGTTTATGGGGAAGCGGGTCAGAACCAGCAGGTGGTCTATTACCCACAGTTCTCTGGGTGCTGAGTCTGCCTCTGTCTCCCACAGTTCCCTGCAGTTTTGGAATCTAGCTGCATTGCTATTGACTTGTCTAAGTTGAAGCCCAAGTAGTCTATATCCTTTATCCATAATCCTGTGGGCTTGAGCTGACCGTATGACCTATGACCTCAGTCTGACTAGAGTCTTTGTTTGTTTTGTTGAGACAGGGTTTCTCTATGTAGCCCTGGCTGTCCTGGAACTCACTTTGTAGACCAGGCTGGCCTTGAACTCAGAGATCTCCTCCTGCCTCTGACTCTCAAGTACTGGGATCAAAAGCATGCACCACCATGCTTGGCTTAGGAGTCTGGTTTCATTGCCCATGACTTCTTGAAAATCTTATACTCTGTGGTCTCCAAGCTCCTGAAGTCCTGTAAACTACATCACCTATGCTGCCTAGAGGAAGGCACAAGGATGAGTCCAGGAGCAGGACCTTCCCCTGTTGAGGGGAAGGGTTGGGTAGCCTCTGTAGCCTATGCTGCTTCAGCCTCAGAACTGGACTCAGGCCATTTATACCCTAGGAGGTTTTGGGGGGAGGCTGGTAAGCAGGGGCCAGACTTGCTGGATGTCTGTCTGTCTCTACTCACCATAGAGCCCAATCATTGTTTCCAAGATTAAAACCCTCTCAGCTAAAATCTTCAAAGCCTCGCGTAGTTGATGCAACCCCTCCCCCTGTGGAGAAAGAGACAGATGCAGCCGTGACGGGGGGTCAGGAGGGCCCCCCCCCCGCAAAGCCTGCCAGTGCCCCCTACCCCACCCGGGACAAGCACCTATACCACCTACCACAGCCCAGGACCCACAGACAGCCAAACAAGACAGAGAGGGACGGGGGGGGGGGGGGGGGCGGGGGAGGCAAGGCAGGAGGAAGCAGCCCCTGAAGACCCCCTCAGGAAGTTCCATTTGAGCCCAGCTAGCTGCAGATTGCACCTCCTTGGAGGGGCCTGCCATCCATTTGTTCCCAAGGCCCTGTGGAGCCAGTTTGTCCTCTAGTCTCTATGGTCACATCTTCTGCACAGTTCCTGGGACATCCTTGGGCCACTTGTACTTGTGAGCTCTCTCTCCCTCTCTCTGTCTCTCCCCATCTTAAGTTTTCAATACAACCTTTTTCTCTTTATTCCTATTTTTCAGGTTGCCTTTGTCTTTAGGTCATGTTAGCCTTCCCTAACTAACTATCAGCAAATGCAAGCTAGTGATTGTTCACATTAGAATACGTAGTACTGAATGGCGTTGCTGCTTAAAATAAGGCTGGTCCCAGGTTGGTCCCCTTCAGGAGAGACTGTTCACCTCTCTAATTCACCTTGGGGAGAGCCCTCAGCCCAGCTCCTCCCAGCAGCAGCTGAAGGCATCAGTGCGTTGTTCCTAGGGGTGTAGCAGTGGGTCCACCAAGTTCCTCTCTAAGGCCCCACACTCAAGACTCTCCACTCCCCCAAAGCAGAGGCTCTCTTAGAGAGCCCTCTTGGACTTTGTTCTTTCCTTCCTAAGCACAGGGTCCATGGTCTTACCCGACACTTCATGTCCCTTCCCTAAATCTGAGTGTTTTCCAACAGAGCACCAGGATGGTGAGACCAACTATCCCAAGCCTGACAGCATCTAGAAGAATCTGTTAGCATTTAGTATAAGGCGGATGAAGGGATGACAGTATGCACACAGCTCCTTGTGTGTGTGTGGTATATGAACGTGTGCATATGTATACTCATGAGGATTTAAACAGAGGCCAGAGGAGAATGTCTTCCTCTGCTCTCCATTGTAGTTACATGTTTTGTTACATTTGTGTGTGTGCGCGCGCCTGTAGCCTGATCATGCCATAGTGTGCATGTTGAGGTCATAGACCAACTTGTGATCACAGCATGTATGTGACATCATAAAACAAATGAAATGGATCGGTTCTTTCTTCCTGTCCTATGAGTCCTAGAGATTAATCCCATGCCTCAGTCTTGTGGCCAATGCTTTCCCTGGCAGAGCCACTTTGCAGCCCGTCTTTCATAGTTTGCTTTCTACCTTAATTTTTGAGACAGTCTTACAGTGAATCCAATATGTGCCATTTCAGCTTGTCTGGATATCCATCGAGTCCCACCTGTGTCCCGTTCCCATGCCAGGATTACAAGCATTGTGCCTTCTGTGTAGGCGCTTGGCATCGGGATTTGGGTCCCTCTTATCTGACCAGCAAGTGCCCTTACTCACTGAGCCCTCTTCCCCGCCCCTTTTTGTGTGATGTCTGTATGTATTTGTATACTGAGTTCACATTTGTGTGCATGCACACATGTGCATGTGTCTGGAGGCCAGAAGTTGATATCCACCTATTTATTGAGGCTGGGTCTCTCAACTGAACCCAGAGTTTGCTCTGGTAATCCTTTTTCTGTCTTCCAAGATCTGGAATTAGGGGTGTGTGGTGGGTGTCCAGCATTTATGTGGCTCCTGGGAATCCAAACTCTGGTCTTCATGTTGGCTATCTTCCAGCTTCTCCTCCCCCCTTCCCTTCTGTTTTATTTGAAATATGTCATTCTGTAGTCCAGGTTATCCCCAAACTCACAACAGTTCTGCTTCAGACTCCCATGAGCTGCAACTCCAGACATGAGACCCTATATCTGGCTCACCATCCAAGACTTGAAGCAGTTCCCTATAAGAACATCTAAGCCATAAGAGGATTCCCAACTCGTCCATTATGAGTTTGCTCATTCCTCGGGGCTGTTCCTTATGCACCAACTGTCCTGCTAATATCATACAGGCTGAGTTATTCATGGGTCATTGAACTGCCATTTCAGCCTTCTATACTGGGGTTGCTATAGGTCACATGCCAAAGTAATTCCTCTTTGAGTATCATGGAGCAGGATGTGAAAATGGACGTTCCTGGGGCTGGGGAGATAGCTCAATGGTAAGAGCCCTCTCTAAGAATGAGGACCTGAATCCTGAGTGACAAAATTCATGTAAAAAGCCACCCAATGCCCATAACCTTAGTGCCGGGCAGGTGCAGAGAAAAGTAGTGAGCTCCCAGAACCAATCACAAGGAAATGATACACGGGCATACACAACCACACACTTGTATACACACAGGCACAACACACACACTACACACACAACCACACACTTGTATACACACAAGTACCCCCACATACCACATACAGACTCTCTGCCTTGCTGCATGTCCATGCCCCCACTTACATGCCCTGGTCTCTGATCAGGATGCCACAGCCTTCTAGGGTCCTTCTCTGTTTCCACTCTGTTCTCCACACTGGCATTCAGAGATACTTTGCAAGCAAAACCCTGACCACAACACTATTCCTTCTCATTATTTAGGTTTTTTTCAAAAAAAATTCTTAATTTTTTGAGAACTCTGAGTATCTCACTCTATAGTTCAGGTTTGCCTTGAACTTGTGGCCATCCTCCTGTCTCAGCCATCTGAATGCTGGGATTACAAATGTGAGCCACCATGTTTGGCTCTGGGTTCAAGGCCAGCCTGGTCTGGTCTACAGAGTGAGTTCCAGGACAGGCTCCAAAGCCAGAGAAACCTTGTCTTGGAAAACCAAAATAAATAATTAAATGCATAAATACATAACTATAAACAATGCCCCAGTGTCCACCAAAGTTCAAATTCTTGAATGTGGCCTCCTAATTTTTTGAAAGCCTCCAGCCTCTGTCTCACTTCTTGCCTGTTAAACTGCCACTCCAAGTACTGGCAACCCTGAAAACACTCTAGGCTCACTCTGACCCCAGGCCCTTTGTATATACTACCCCTACTTCTCTGAATACCTTGTGACTGGTTGTATCCCTTTAATCACAGTACATTATAGCCTCTAACAAGATAAATCCCTTTTGTCCTGCGGTTGCTGACCATGGTGTTCTACTCAAGCTCATGGTGACTTCTCCTGAGGGCTGAACCTGCAAAGCATCTCTCTGCACCACAGATAACGGAATTTAGAGAACAGTTGTAGGTTCCCTAGCCCCTCTGGGGATTCAGATGTTTTAGCCCATTTCACTTCTGGCCTCACTCACTTTGCCACCAATTTTTTTCTGAAGATCTGGACCTCAGTTTCCCTGTCTGAATAAGGGCTTTTCTCTTAACTAGGTAGAGTAACTTAGGCCAGTCATTCAGCTCCTGCAGTACAAGACTGTGACCACTTGGTGACACTGCTGAGCCACAGCTAAACTTGGCAAGCAGCTCTGAAATCTACCTCCAAGGGTCGCTGGTAAGTGAAATGTGTCTGTAGGTGTCCACAGGATATTTCCACTGAGCCAGGATCCCTACCTACCTCCAACAGAGCTGGTCCCTCAGCTCAGGAGCCTCATGCATCTCCAGCCCAGCGAAGCCTCTCCCAGGCAGCAAGCAGGGGCAGAAGTACAGGCAGTAAAAGGAGGAAAGTGGGCAGGTAGAGGTCCTGCTACCTCTTGGGGGCTCTTCTCATAGGTGCCTCAAGGCTCCCCACACAGGAATAGGGACTGCATTAGCATGGCTCTGTTGTGACCTGATTTTTCCCATACCCTCTGGAATGGGTGAAAAAAACCCATTTTCTAACCCAGGGTCTCCAGGAGAGTGAGGGGAGGCAGAGGGTTGCCTAATGGGTCTCCTCTGCTGGATCTACACCCACACTGTCAAAGGCAGGGACCATAGGGAGTCGAGGAGTGAGGATGGAGAGTGGGGAAGCAGGCATCTTGGAGAGGTAGCAGGGCCCCTAGAAGTCATGGGATACACAGAGGTACACTCATGCAGGATGAGGACTACCACGGCTGTATCCATCACTGACTCCATGACCACAAACAGACAAGACATGGTTCATGGCTGGTGCTGGTCACGACCTCACCAGTGGTTCTCAGGAATGACAGGAAGGCATGACGCCACCTTCTTTCTGAAGAGTACTCAGGCTGTCTAGAGATGTTTACTCCCACCCTACCTATTTTCTAAATGCCCCCCATGACATTCCAGGGTATGGCTCATTCTAGGCTCATTCATCTTTAGGTAGAGTAGATTCTTAGGCCCCACTCTGCTCATTCATTATGTCTATTGGTCTTGCAGGTCTCCAAGACCTCACATGCATCTAGAGATTTCTGAGTGTGTAGGTTTCTAGGTCTCTCTTCCCATTTACTCAACGTCTACTATGCATGTGAAGGCCTCCCCTTCTATTGTTCACAGTTTGCTTTGTAGCTGGGAGTATCTAGATCACCTTATCTCCTTTTCCATGGTTGTCTGTGTGTGTGACAGTTTCTAGGCTTCCCTATGGATTGTTTGAAGTATGTGATACTACTTATTCCAGATCTTTTGGGTACAACAGAGTTAGATCTCCTGGTCATTAACCATGTCAAATGCACATATGGTTTCAAGGTTTCCCTTCCCAAGCTTCCCGGAGTCTCTATGTGGATGCTGGTTTCTAGGTCCCCAGTCCTTTAGTTCATGGATCCTCTGTGATTCCCTTGTCTTGTTTCCTCACTTGCCTAAGGTCCCTTTTCTGTTTTGGGTGGATACTGATTTCACATTCCCCTTTCTTCTGTAGACAACAGGACAAAACTAAACCCTTGTCCAGGAGGAACCCTGGAAGTAGAGATGCAGTCTGGGTCACCTAAACTGTAAAGACAGGCCAAGCCTTCTTGGCTTGGAAAGGCTACAGAATAAGTGGGTGAAGACAGAGGCAGAGACAGAGAGAAGGTGTGGGGTCTGCTGGGAGGGCTGGCCCTGCCTAGTGGGGAGTGCCAGGAGGGGTGTGGGAGCAGGGCTCCTCTAAGGATGTGACTAAGACATCCTCAATTCCAGGATTTTCTGGTGAGAGAATTCTTTCCTGAATACCCCGGGCATGGGAGGGCATGGAGAGGTAGGGGAGCCGAGGGGAGGGACCGGGGAGGGCAGGGGGAGTTAGGAGAGGGCAGGGGGATATAGGGAGAGACAGGGAAGGGTAGGGGGAGGCAGAGAGGCAGAGATAGGAAGGGAGAGGCTGAGGGTGGGGGAGGATGGGGGTAGAGGAGTGGGGGGGGTGGAGGCAGGTGCAGGGCTGTGGCTTACCCAGTGGCTCTTCTCACCAGGGTCTCCTTTGGGGCCAGGTTCTCCCTGAAAGAAAGTCAGAATCAGAAGTGGGGGTGTGAGGGAGAAAAACTCACATTGGAACACTGTCAGTGGTACAGTATCGACTACCCAGCAGAAGAGAGGCACTGGGTTCCATCCTTTGGGGAGGGAGGTGCACAGGAACCCAGGGAAGAAACATCAGGTTGGTAGAAGCCAGAGAACCTCAGTGGTTCATTTCCTGAAATCCACAGTGGAAGGAAAGAGGTGCCTCCTAAAATATGCCTTGCCTCCCACACATGCCCCCACCATCAAACACACACATGGAAATAGTAAATAAAATAAAGAATTTAAAGGTAAAAAACTTTAAAGATTAAAAAAAGTCTTTCAAAAGTATGTGCATATGAGTGGAAATGCCAATGGAGGCCAGAAGAGGGTGCTGGATCCCCTGGAGCTGGAGTTGCAGGCAGGGAACAGAATTTGGGTCCTCGGGAAGAGTGGTTCTGTACACCTAACCACCAAGCAGCCTCTTGTTCCCTAAAAAAAAGAAAATGTTTTAAAAGAACCAATTGGGCTAGACATGGTGATACATGCCTGTAACCCCAGCTTTTAGAAGGCTAAGGTACAGGGATTGCTTGGCAGGAGTTCAAGGCCAGCCTGAGTTAGTGACTTCTAGGCCTATCTAAACTACATAGTGAGATCCCGTCTCAGAACAAGGAATCAACTGGGATCCATACACTGTGTGACAAGATGGAGAATGTGAGGAGACATGTACATTGTTTTTTAAAAATCAAATGGAAATCCTGAAAATAAAATTCCATTAGACAGGGACCCAGAGATGGTTTAGCAAGCATGGGCACTTGCCACTAACCATGAAAACTTGAGTCTCTGAGCCCGCATAATGGAAGGAGAGAATCAATCACTTCAGAGAATTGTCCTCTGATCTGCTTGTACGAGGGCATGCCTGTGTGCACACAACATACACAATAAACACAATGTGACAACATTTTAAAAATTCACTAGACAGGACTAACAAGAGATTGTACAGAAAATTAACCCATTAATTTGAAGAAAAGCCAAGTTAAACAGAAGCTCAGAGAAAAAGGCTTTAAAACTGGGCTGGGGTGGGCGGCTTGAGAGGGTATGAGGTGGGGGCTCCAGGCCAGCACCTGGGGAACTGCAGTGCCAAGCAAAGAAGATGGAGAGCAAAGAACATTTTCCCTGGACCATTGCTTTTCTTCAAATTTAATTAAGGAAAACAACAACTTCTAGGTTCTAAGTGCAAGTGTGGCACACATCTTAGGAGTGTGTGTGCGTGTGCGTGTGCGTGTGCGTGTGTGTGTGTGTGTGTGTGTGTGTGTGTGTGTGTGTGTGTGCGCGCGCGCGCGAGCGTGAAATCAGTAATTTTTATCATTTTTTTTTTTTGAAGCAAGGTTTTACTGTGTATTCCAGGCCTGACCTTGAGTTTGTAAAGCCTCCTACCTGCCCCTGCTTCCTGAGAGCAGGGATTGTGGGTATGTGCCACCTCCCAGCAGTACCTTTGTCATGCCTATCCGAAAGGTGAACACACAGGCCACCCCCATCCCCACCCTCACCCCGCCCCACACCAGCCCCGGAGAGAAAGCTGCCAACACGGTTCACCATGCGCAGGAGCAGAAAGAAAGCCACAGGAAGGAGGCAGGGCTGGGACCTAACTGTCAGAGAAGCTGCTGGAGGCTTAGCGGGTCTCCATCAGATACTACTCTCAAGAACCTCTACCCAAGTCTTCCTAACATCGGAGAAGGGTGGGAGAAAAGGAACCATTCTGGAATATGACAGAATGGCGCCTGGCTAACATTCTCGTTTGGTTATTCTTTTGTTTTTCGAGACAGGGTTTCCTTGTGTGGCCCTAGCTGTCCTGGAACTCTCTCTGCAGACCAGGCTGGCCTCAAATTCGGAGATCCACCTGCCACCTGCCTCTACCTCCCCAGTGCTGGGATTAAAGGCGTGCACCACCATTGCCTGGCAGGAAAATTTAATTTTTAATTTTTAAAATTATTTAATTTATGTGTATAGGTGTTTTGCCTACGTGCAGGTCTGTGCACCAAGTGTGTGACTGGTACCCAAAGAGGCCAGAGAGGGTGTCCGTCCTCAGGGGCTGGAGCTATAAATAGTTATGAGCTGCTATGTTGGGGGTACGGAATAGAACCTGATCTTAACTACTGAGCAATCTCTCCAGTCCCAGGAGAAACTATTCTTCCTGAGACCAATTTTTGGAATTTCATGAAAGTCTGACCTGCCTGGGAGAGGGGGATACTCATTTTCAAGTCCTTCTAATTTCCCAGAACATGGGGGGGAGGCCAACGGAAGGCATATCAGAAAGCCCCCCTCCTGCCCCACCTCAATACCTTAAAGACAGAACAGAAATCTCAAAACAACAACAAAACCCGTTTCCCCCACTCCCAGCCACTGCATTATTAAAACCTGTCTGACAGAATTTCACTCTGTAGCCCAGGGTGGCTTTAAACCATCCTGCCTCAGCCTCCTGAACGCCTGGGTTACAAGGGTATGGCACCATGCCCAGCTTTGCCACGGTCCCTTAGTACATCCTGTTCACTGTTCAACACAGACACAAGGCACACTGACACACAGTTTGAAGAGACCGAACAAATGCAGAATAGAGTCAAATATGGCAGAAACGTTGGGATTCCTTTAGGATCTATTGATGCCGAGGGATGTGTGGCACACACCTGTAACTGGTATTCAGGGGACAGAGAAAGAGATAGCAAGAGTTCAAGGTCCTCTTCAGTATGGTGGCGATTTTGGCTGCCAACTTGACTGCATCTGAAATAGCTAAAACCCAAAACTGGCTGGGCACACCTGTGGGGGATTTTTGCTTAATTAAATCATTTGAAGTGGGAAGATCCACTTCTAATCCAGATCTTCAAGGAGGGAAGACACACCTTTAATTCAGCTTTTTTGAGGAGGTGGGAAGATACCTCTGACATGGGCCACAGCTTCTGCTGGAAGCCTATATAAAGGATATGGATAAGGAAGTCTCACCCTTGATAGCAAGTCCATTCCTCACTAGTATTAGAGCCAACTTCTTCAGGATTCCAGTGTATACTGAGGACCAGCTGAGATCCAGCCTCATGGACTGAACAGCTACTGAATTCTTGGGCATAGGTAGTCACTGTTGGATTAGCTGGACCACAGCCTGTAAATTATTCTAAAATCCCTGTATATGTATATTAATTCTATACATTCTGTTACTCTAGAGAACCCTGACTATAAGACACTCAACTACATAGTGAGTTCAAGGCAAACCTGTGATACACTAAACTGTCTCAAAATATAATTTATTAAAGTCATATAAAGTGCCAAGGGTGAAATAAGCCCTTAATTCCAGCACCCAGTAGGCAGAGGCAGGTGGATCTCTATAGGTTGGGGCTAAACCTGGTCCAAATAATGAGTTACAGGCCAACCAGAGCTATACGAGACTCTTTCTTTAAACCAAAACCAAGCACTGCCACCCCCGTCATATAAAGCACTAAGTTTAAACCACAAAGGGGTGGAGCTCAGTTAGTAGAGAGCTTGCCTTGCATACATGAAGGGTTCTCTCTTTCTGCAAGTGGTCTGAGGTGACCCATGAAAATGGTTCTTTATTCTCTTGACTCAGAAGCTCCATAAAGCCATGCAAATCAAGAGGTTCCAGACTGTGAGGCTGCCCAGGTATACATAACCAAATACTTTCCCAGTATCTGGAAGATGTCATTTTACAGAAGTAGTGTGGGCCATTCCAGGGGTAGTTGACAATGTCGGATGCTCCAAACAAACAGTGGAGCTGGACACTGGGTCATTAGCTTTGGAAAGAGTGATAAATTTTAGTTATATACATGCTTTAAAAATGCAGTTATGCTGAACCAAAGGGCCAGTGAACACATGCAGGTTGAACAGTGTACCAATTACTTGCTCACAGTGAGACTAGCCAGTCCCAACACACCCCACACACTGAAACAGATGCTCATACTGAAGAGGAAGATATGGTTCCTCAGCAAGAAGGGAGGTGGTCTAGAAGAGAAACGTCCCAAAAGAAACTGAAGAAACACAAGTTAAGAAGTATGGATAAATTCAACATAATGTAAATGCAATTAAAAGTAAAAACAGGACACAGGACGAAAAGGCTGTGTTCCCAGGATCCTCCTGTGATCCTGGGGGGGAGGGGAAGCTGAGGCAAGAGGATCCTGGTGGCTCAATGGTCACCCAGTCTAGCTGAATTGATGAGCTCTACGTTTTGTGAGAGAGCCTGTCTCAAAGGTGGAGAGTGACTGAGACAGACACTCGGTGTCAACCTGGGCCTCCACGAACACATATGCTCATGTGCATGTATATCAGCACACACACCCATGCACACACACACACTCGCATGCACGCACACTCGCGCACGAGCACACACAGTAGAAGAATATCTTAGAGTAAAATAAAATTAGTGTGACCACGTAGAGAAGAGTAGTAAATATGGCAGCCACGGACCCAACACTATCAACACCCTTGGGAACATCAGTGGTATATGTCCAGTTACTATGTCACCCTGACACACGCTAGAGTCACTCAGAAATAGTGGGTCTCAACTGAGACTCTGCCCCCACCAGATCAGCCTGTAGGCAAGCCTGTAGGGAGTATTATTAATTAGTGATTGATGTGAGAGGCCCCAAATCTGCTCACTTTGGGCAATGCCAGCCCTGGTCTGGTTGTCCTGGGTGTTACAAAAAAATTACTGCCAGGCAGTGGTGGTACACTCCTTTAATCCCAGCACTTGGGAGGTAGAAGCAGGCAGATCTCTGAGTTCGAGGCCAGCCTGGTCTATTGAGTGAGTTTCCAGGATAGTCAGGACAATACAGAGAAACCCTGTCTTAAAAAACAAAAGAAAACCCCAACAAACCACACAGATTAAACACTCAAGCAGATGCTCACATTAAATAGAAAGACATGATAAAAATAAAGCTTAAGAGGCCAGATGGGGCTGGAGAATTAGCTCAGTAGTTAGGACCACTTGATGCTCTGTTAGAGGATCTCAGATTGGGTTTCCAGCACCCACATGGTGGCTCACCACAGTTCCTGAGGATTCAGTGACCTCTTCTGACCTCCACAGGGACCAAGTGTGGTGAACATACATATATTTGCAGAAAAGTCACTCATACACATAAAATAAGTAAATCTTAAAAAATGAAGGATCTAATTAAGTGCTTGCTGAGTTCAGACTTCAAGCACCATAAAAAGCTGGGGCTGTGTTGGCTTGTACCTGCAATCCTAGAACAGGAACGCAAAGAGAGTAAGATCCTGAGGTTTGCTGAGTATGTGAGCTTGAGTTCAATGAGAGACTTCATCTTAAAAATGAATGAATGAATTAATGAATGAATGAATGAATGAATGAATGAAATGGAAAGTAATATAAGGCACCTGATATTGACCTCTGGTCCCAATGCACGTGCACACACAATACACACAAGATTAAAAATTAAAAGATGAAAAAGCTAAGGTACAGGGACTGGAGAGATGGCTCAGCAGTTAAGAGCACTGGCTGCTTTGCAGAGAGAGTCAATCCCCAGAATCCACTGGTGGCTCCCAAACATCTACAACCCCAATCCCAGGGATCCAATGCTCTCTTGTGACCTTCACAGGCACAGGGTGCACAGACATGTGTGGGGATTTAATAAAGTTTCAGAAGTTTTGGAGATATCAGAGGGAATCTACCCACAGTCTATGTGGGGGGTTAGTAAAAGCTCCAGAAGTCCCAGAGCTCTAACTACAGTCAGTGTAGGAAAATCAGAGAGTGGTGATTCAAACCTTTAATCCCAGCACAGGGAGTATCCTGGGAGTGGTGACCTATGCCCTTAATCCCAACTGAGTCAAGGTCACTTCAGATTATAGAAGGAATTCTAGGCTCCCAAGCAGGTGTGGTGGGGCCACGCCTTAATTACTGAAAGAATTCTTAAATCGGGATTCAAACACAGAGAAGGCCATTCCAAGGGAAGTGAGGCTGAGAAAGCTATAAGACAGCTGGGTAAGATTTGACTGTGGTATTTATTCCCTCTAGTATCTCCAAAACTTCTGAAACAGACAAGCATTCAGGAGAAACAATAATGCACATAAAACAAATTAATTAAAAACAAAACAAATAAAAACCAGCGGCACAGGGCTATAATCCCCGCTATTTGGGAGCCTGAGGCATGCTGATTTTAAATTTGTGGTTTGTTTCCATCAGAAACAGACACGTTTGGCAGGTGCTAGGACCATAAAACATAAACCTTAACAAACATAAAAGAGAAATCATGTGAGGTGCAGCTCTAAAACCTCATAGAACTAAAAAAACCAATTCCAGAAAGATGTTTGGAAAAGTCTAAGACATCGGGAGATTAACTAATATACTTCAACTAGTACACAGGTCAAGGAAGGGGTCAGAAGAAAAATGCAAAACTGTTTTGAACTAAATGGTAATAGAACTTATCTGTGCCATGCAGCAGAATGCTCATGAGGAAACCAGAGCAGTGAGTGCTTGTGTCAGAAGAGAGATTAAGATAAATAACTGAAGCTTCCATCATGGGAAGACAGAGGGAGAGCAGATGGAGTCTACAGTGAGCAAGAGAAAAGGAAACAGCCAAATTAGTGCAGACGATCATATGGGCTCACACTGACAATCCCCGGCAGCAGCAAAAACCACAGTGAACAAAGGCAAAGAAACATGAACACATGGAAGGCTGGTCCCAGGTAGTGTCACCAGGGAACTCTAAATTAAAATTTAGATTAAAAAAAAAAAAACCCACCAGCAAACACCCAGGCTAGGTGTTTTCAAAACACCCAGGGTAGGAGGTTTCTAAAGCCCACATCAGGCCAAGTCTCTTTCTGCCTGTTGCCTATGGTTCAGGATGTAAAGCTCTCAGCTACTTCTCCAGAACCATGATTGCCTACAGCTCTGCTCCCTGCCATGATGATAATAGATTAACTCTCTGAAACTGTAAGTAACTCCTCAGTTAAATATTTTTTCTTTTAGGTTATCTTGGTTACAGTGTCTCCTCACAGCAACAAACAATAAGACAGAAGGCAGTATTTACAGATACTTTTGCAAGACACATTGACAGCTTTTCTGATCTGTCTGGCAGGATCTTGTGTATCCCATCTTGTCCTTGAAATCTGAGACTGGAGATGATCTTGAACTTTTGAATCTCCTGAATGCAGGGATTATAGGTTTGTGCTATGGGACAGTCTTTGTGTACGCTGTGAATATGTGTTACTACCATTGGTTAATAAAGAAGATGTTTTAGTCTATGGCAAGATATCTTACAGTAAGGTAGGAAGTCCAAGCAGAGAGATGGGGAGAAAGGCAGATCCAGGGAGATGTAACCCTGCTGCCCAAGAAGCAAGATGTGACTGTATTGGTAAGCCACAAGCCACATGGCAATACATAGATTAATAGGAATGGATTGATTTAAGATGTAAGTGTAGTGGGATTATGTTATATTGTAAATAATTGTCTTACCCACTGGTTTAATAAAAAGCTGATTGGCCAAAAGCAGACAGAAAGTGTGGGAGGAGCTACCAGACTAAGAAAACTCTTGGAACAGGAAGAGCAGAGCAGCGGCGCCAGAGAGATTCCAGAGAGATTCCAGCGAGATGCAGAGGAAAATAGATGAAATGCTGCTGAGAGAGGTACCGAGCTGCATGGCAGAACAAGATAATAATCATGGGTTAGTTTAAGAGCAAGAGCTAGCTAGCAATATGCCAGAGCCATAGGCTGATCAGCATAAAATTAATATAAGCGTCTGTGTGTTTCTGTGGGACTGTGGGTCTGCAGATCAGAACTTCAAGGCGAGTCTGGAAAGGCTGGGCCAGAAACATAATACTACATGTAAGAGCTAGCTAGTAACAGCCTGAACTATAGACCAAACAGTTTGGAATTAATATAAGCCTCTGTCTGTTTATTTGGGACCAAGAAACTTTGAGACACAGGAAAACTTCTGCTACAGGTATGTACTACCATGCCTAATTTATGTGGTACTGAGGATTGAACTCTAGAGCCTATTCTGCTAGACAAGCATTTGACCAACTGAACTACATTCCAAGTGCCACCTTGGCAATTTGTTAACAACTAATCTTATCTATGGCCCACCAATTACGCTCATTGGTCTCTACCCAAATGAACTGAGACCTTTACGTCCCCACAAAAACCTACCTATGGGTGTTCATACAGCTTTATTCATAATTTCCAAACCCTGGAGACAACCAAAGTGTCCTTTAATATGCAAAATAATAAACAACTTAATTCACCCAGACAACAGTGCTATTCAACACTAAGAAGTCACAGGAAGAGAAGAAAAATTGAAACACACATCACTAAGTGGAAGAAGCCTATGTGAAAAGGGCTGTATACTACAGAGTCTAATGACAGGACATTCTAGAAAAGGCAAAACTATGGTAGAATAAAAAGATGAGGGGTTTTCCACAGTTAGGAAGAAGGGAAGGATGAAAAGACAGTGCACAGAGGATTTCCAGAGCAATAAAACTTTATTGTACTGAGCGGCAGTACATGGCCATTATGTCCATTACATCTTTCAAATCATCAGAACAAACAAATCCCAGGGAGAATGTAATCCCTAGAAAAACTCTGGGGTTTGTCAATAGGGAGAGAAATGTGCATGTGTGGGGGTACACTTTACATTTTATGCTTTCCATTGAACCTAAAGCTATTATATAACATTCGCATTAATTTGTATTAACTCCCCAAATCTCGTAGGAGGCACAAGAGGTTTTTGTGCTCACAGACATGCACTAGGGGAACTTGGAATGTTAAGTTCAGTGAGTTGTTTCTTCAAGGGAAGAAGTGCAAAAGCCTATATTCCACCCAGAAAGCTGGAACACACCTGCTGTCTAGCCTGGTGACCTTTGTGAAACCTGTGTGCTCGAAGACCTTCTGGCACCAGACCCCTTTCCAGATCCATTTTCAGAAACTCTCAGTCAATCTATAGAACCTGTCTGTATGGGAGGTGTACATGTACTTTATGATGAGTTTCTATGGAGTCACATTATTTTTAGCTCCCTTTGCTTTGCTGTGCCCTTGGAACTGGGTTGATCCTCACCAGGTTGTGCAGTGTCTAAATACACCTACAATCAACAACTTGGGTCAGACTCCCAATATTTGAACTACCATTGGCTACTGGTGCACCACACTGCTTTCTTCCTCTTGTGGCTTGTCACTCTGCTGCCCATGAAGGCTGCAGAGATTCTCACAAATTTCCCCATATACATTGTTACTGCACCTATTTATAGATGATCAGTAGAAATGATAAATAAAAATAAAACTTCATAGATCCAGGAATCTTATGAACCCAAAGCAGTTGAGATACAAAGAATATTATAGCTAGTCATATCTCTGCCATATCTATTAATAACTAGGGCTAAAAATAAAATATTAAAAGCCAAAGGGTCTCTCTCTCTCTCTCTCTCTCTCTCTCTCTCTCTCTCTCTCTCTCTCTCTCTCTCTCTCTCACACACACACACACACACACACACACACACACACACACACACAGGGTGGGGAGATAGTATCAACTAATTTATTGTGAGAAACTATATATATGCAAGAAGTTCATAGAGCAATCAAAATCTTTAAAATGGTCTGAGATGATAAAGTTGCCAACATAAAATTTTATATCCAGCAAAAATATCCTTTAAAAATTAAGCTACAATAAAGAGTATCTTAACTGGGCTTCGTGGTGCATGCCTTTAATCTCAGCACTTGGGAGGCAGAAGCAGATGGATCTCTATAAATTCAAGGTCAGTCTGTTTATATAATAAATTCTAGGACGACCAGACAATGTTACACTATAAAATATCTTACTATTGATTGATTGGTTTTTAAAAAATTATTAATGAATGTTTTGCCTGCATGTATGTATATGCATCATGTTCATACAGTGCCCATGGAGGCTGGAAGAAGACACTGAATGGTTATGAGCCATCATTTGATGCCCGGAACTAAGTCCAGAGCCAATGCAGAACAAATAGCAGGTGCTCTTGGTTGCTGAGCTATCTCCCCATCCTATTTTTTTTTTCTTGGTCTTAATTTTATTTTTTAATTTATGTTCTTTGGTGTTTTGCCTGCATATGTAACTGTGTGAAGTTGTCAGAGGCCTGAAACTGGAATTACAGACACGTGTGAGCTGCCATGTGGGGGCTGGGAATTGAACCTGGCTCCTCTGGAATAACAGCCAGTGCTCTTAAGCATTGAGCCATCTCTCCAGCCTATCTGTTTCTTAAAGACAGTGTTTGTAGCCGAGGCTGGCCTGAAACTTACTATGTAGCCCAAGCTGGTCTCAGACTCTTAACCCTTTTGCTTCAGCCTTCCGTGTGTTGGGAATATCAGTACGTGCTGGCACACCTAACTTGCTTATTAATTAATTAACTGATTAATTGCCGTGCTATGGATTGAACTCAGGGCCCCGCTGATGCTAGACAAGAGCTCTAACACTGAGCAACACGCCCATCCACAAAATAGTTTTAGATGAACAACTGTGAGGAGACTCGTACTATGAGAAAAGCTAAGGGATGTTCTCTAGGCTAAAAAGAAAAGCTATCAGTATTATATTGCTTAGTTTTTATTGTCAAACTGAAACAAACTAGCACGTAGGAAGACAGACCCTCAGCTGAGGCATTGCCTCCATCACACAAGCCTGTGATATGTCCGTGGGGTTATGATTACTAGTTGATAAAGGAGAGACCAGCCCACTGTGGGCAGTGCCAACCCTGAGCAGGTGCTCTGGGCCATAGGAAAAAAAACTGGCTTGAGCATGCTCCAGTGACACCAGGAAATCATGTTCCTCCATGGTCTGGACTTTAGTTCCTGCCTTAAGCTCACACCATGGCTTCCCCAATGATGGATTTGTGACCTGTAAGCCAAATGAGCCCTCCCTTCTTCAGGACCCTTCTGGTTATGATGTGTATACAGTAACAGAAAGCTCACTAGGACAGATAGACATCTGAAAAGTATAGTATTAGAAATGATACATAATCAATAAATTTAAAAGACTACAGCCATCCCTCTGTATTCATGTGGAATTATTCTCCTGTCTTTGTATGTAACCCGAAGGTGTATAGAGAAGAATTCATCTGCCCCCATCTTCTCTATGACACCAGTGTAACAGTTGCTACTGTACAGCTTAACAACTAAAAAGCTATTAGATGGAATGATCCCCGCTGGCACCAACATACACAGACAGCAAGTTTACAGCATTGGCGTAGTTATTCTAACAGCCAACAAGGCAGAGCCCAAGATGAGTATCTAGAGATATAAATAGTAACTCCACAAAGGCAAAGGCAGTGTTGAAATCCCAAACGTGTGTCTGCTTGATAACAAAGATTCAAAATGCATAAGGCAAAAATTGGTGCCATTAAAGGGAGAAAAGGTGAGATCGACATTTAGAGATGGAGAACGAAGGAGAGGAAGATAAGCCGGTGGTGCACACCTTTAATCCCAGCACTCAGAAGGCAGAGGCAGGAGGATCTCTGTGAGTTTGAGGCGAGCCTGGTCTACATAGTGAGTTTGGGGACAGTCAGAGCTGCTCCACAGAGAAACCTGTCTCAAAAAATCAAAAGAGAAAACAACAAAAAAAAGAGAAATATAGAATCAAAGAGATAGAGGCGTGAGGAGAAAGAAATGGATATGGAGCCACAGACAGATTGAAAAGAATGGAGCTGAATCACACAGTGGGCCCGGTGCTCTAGGGTCAGGAGCCTGGGCTGGTAGATCCTGGAGGGATGGGTAGGGGGAAATTGTATCACTTACCCGCAACCCCATAAACCCTTGGGGGCCAGGTTCCCCAGGCAGTCCCTATATAAGAGGAGGAAACAGAATTAAGTTAGCTGGTAAGAGCTATCATCTAGGACCCCCCGAGGCCCCCGGAACACCCCCATATAAGATCATCAGTATACTCACTTTCTCACCCTTCTCTCCGGGGTGGCCAGAGGTTCCTTTGGGTCCAGAAGGTCCTGGGGTTCCCTGAACAGTAAGACAGGGCCTCAGCCTTGTGCTGGGATAGGTAGGACAGGGTAGACAGGAGGTGGGGAGGGAGCCCCAGTTTGGCTCAGGCCTCATCATATGCCCAGCACACAGCAGGCAGGTCAGACGTCCCCACCCCATGTGCTGGCCTCAGCCTGAAGAATCCCCCTTTTCGCTGCCTCAAGGGATAATAATGCTTCTTGTTGGGTGAATTGAGTTAAGAAGATTTATGGAAAGCACTTTGCATATCAAAGTAGTTACTGAATGGATGGATGAACAGATGGGTAAATGGAGTTACGCATGGGTGGTAGAATTTGGATAATGACTTACCATGTGTCCAGGACTCCCAGGGGCACCCGTGGGGCCAGGAAGTCCAGGAGGACCTGATTAACACAGAATATCTTCAGGAACAGAAGCAACTGTCTCCTAATAGCCACAACTCAGTCCTGTTACTTCCTACCAACCCCTACCCTTACCCGGGCCTGGACTCAACTTACCCATGGGCCCTGGGGGGCCTGGAGGGCCTGGGGGCCCAGTGGGTCCTTGGGGCCAATGGCTGCCGGTCTCAGTGAAGGTATTAGACAGTAATGGATCTCCTGACAGAGGGAAGGCAGTGAGTGAGAGGAGCCATTGCCTGTCACCTTTGCCACACTGGCTCTGACTGCCCTACAGGACAGGGTGCAGCACGGATAGAGAGACCAGTACCTGCTGCCGGTCCAGAGAGGAAGGGAGCGTGGGATCTAACCCTCCCTCAGTCTAGCTAGTGACATCCAGAATGGCTTTCTCCTTTGCTGTCTCTGTACTGTCACTTGTTGAATGTGAGTCAGGCATCTGTGCATTGAGGATTGCGGGGATGGGTACACCGAGGTGAGGGGCAAAACCACCACCACCAACAAAACGTGAGATGGAAAAATGATGAAATCAGAGAACCGATAAGGAACGATACCTAGTCACTCATCCAGTATAGAGCAAGGCGGTGGTGGCACACACCTTTAATTCCAGTACTCAGGAGGCAGAGGCAAGTGGATCTTGTGAATTTTAGCCCAGCCTGGTCTACAGGTTCCAGGATAGCCAGGACTACACAGAGGAACTCTGTCTTGAGAAACTAAAAAAATATATATATAAAAATAAAAAGGTGTAGATGGGGTTGAAATTGTCACTGTGCATTCTGACTGCTCCAACCTCTGGCAGCGTGTGGGTAGGGTAGGGCCAGGCTACCTGCAGGAGATGTCTGGGATCCATGCTGGTGCTCAGCTCGGGGAGGGGCTGGAGCCACCCTGAGCCACAGGCCCAGGGTTGTGGCCTTGGGAGCTCAGAACTCTCTTGTTCCTGAGCTTCCCAACACTCTGAGGGCTGAATTGCAGCCAACTCCGAAGCGTGGGGCAGGCCTAATGCCAGGTGATTTTGAGCATGTGGATCTGAAACAACCCCCCTCCCCCAGCGTCCTTCCTTTGTGAAAAGAGATTGGCAGCACCTGCTGAACAACAGGGTTGACAGTCAGGCAAGCCCAGCACACAGATGACAGATGATAGATGGTAACGGGTACCAATGTTATGGCTACTTGAGTTATCTCCACCTCAACCCAGTGAGACCCCAGGGAAGACTTACCATGCAGGGAGATATGGGCATGGGGTGGCCCAACAGGGGCTGGAAGGCCTGGAGGCCCAGGAGGTCCTGGAGGGCCTGGAGGGCCTGGAGGGCCGGTCTCTCCAGGGATGCCTGCAGCTCCAGTCTGGCCTGGGGGTCCCTGTGGACCTGCATTTGAGAACAGGGACTGTGGGCATATGGGAGACAGGGACAAGGAAGTTGGGACGGTGGGTTCAAAAGGCTCTGAAGTGCATAGGCCTGTCCTCCTTGGCCATCTGTGACAGGGAAGTACACAGTGTCATACCCTCTTATCTCAGCCAAGCTGTTCTGGGCTTCCTTGTATGAGGCTCCCAGACCTCTCAGTGTCCTCTATAGAGCCCGGGTCAGGGGCCTGAGGCACGGTTGTTTCTCATCTGCCTAGCTATCCCCCATCCTGGAGGCAAAGACTGGACTGATTCCATCCAGTGCCCAGCTCAGGGTCTGCTGAAGTGAAAGCATGAGCCAAGTAGACCAAGGCAGTTTCACAGCACGGAGGCAGCCCCATGGGCACTCACCTGGTGGGCCTCTCATCCTCACTGGGCCCTGGCTGTCAGTGTCCCCTTTGGGGCCGGTGGGCCCAGGCAGCTCCCAAGGATCAACTCTGCCTGCAGAGTAATGAACAGGAATGTGGCAGCTCTGGGGCTGCATCTGACCCCCACCTTGTCCTGGTTCTTCAGACAGCCCCTATCATCTTGAGGGAGCTATACATCATCTCCCATTCGCAGCACTGGCTCCTAATAAACTGCTCCTGGGGTTGAGCCGTTAAGCAGAGGTCAGCCTGCATCCCCGCTGGGCCTGGGAGGGAAGATCCTGATCCCCCCTCTCTGAACTGGGACTGTTTGCCTCCCAGGTTCTTCCAGTCATGTCTACTAAGACCTGCCCTGAGGGTCTTACCCTGCAAGCCTCCATCTGCAGAGTTGCCCTTGGCAGCTGGGGAACCCCAAAGCAAGGCAGAGTCCTCAGGGTTATCTGGGATTGAGGACACTGTCTGCTCTGTGACACTCAGAACAGCCACCTGTGGAGGAAGACAAGGAAGGGTGGGTACCAGGAACTCACTAGGGACAGTCCAGCCTTGACCCTTGGGAGGCCCAAGGAGCCAGCAGCATTCAGTTGTGAGTGGAGACCTTGGGCTCACAGGGGCCCAGAAAGTGTCACAATTCATAATATGCACTGTGGAACAGTCATTTCACATTGCCAATGCCACCCAAGTTGAGCTCTGTGGTCGTGAGATCTGCTGGCCATAGAATAATAGTAGGCTGCTTCTGTTAAAGTTCTCTCTCTCTCTCTCTCTCTCTCTCTCTCTCTCTCTCTCTCTCTCTGTGTGTGTGTGTGTGTGTGTGTGTGTGTGTGTGTGTGCATGCGCACTTACATCTGGCATACTGCCTCCTGCATGCCAAACACGTGCTGTACCACTGAGGTTTTGTAAGGGAAACTGGGAGGCTCTGATCTCCTACACCCACATTAGGGCTTAGGCTAAAGAAAAAGATACTTTAGATGCCAATCTCCTAACCAAGGGTCAGAAAGAGAAAAGTTGACCACTGATGGTGGTCTGTCCTCACAGCCGATGGTTTGTAATTATGTAACCACTCCTCTTTTGGGGGATCTGGCTTCCAGATTTCCCTATGACAGTTAACACTTTATTAAACCACCTCACATCTGATCTGGACAAGCTCCCAGAGGAGGGAATAACAGAGAGCAGAAAGACAACACAACCCTAGAAGAAAAAGATGATTAAGAAGTGGTAGCTGTTGGGTGGTGGTGGTAAGGCACACCTTTAATCCCAGCACTCGGGAGGCAGAGTGGGCAGATCTCTGTGAGTTTGAGACACAGAGAAACCTTGTCTCAAAAAAGGAAAACCAAAAAAAGAAAGAAAGAAAGGGTGGGGGCAAGCTCAGGGCCAGTGAGATGGCTTAGCAGGTAAAAGTTTCTACAGTTAACACTAATAACTTTCCTTCAGTTCTTGGGACCCACACAGCAGAAAAGAACACCGTCAGACTGCCCTTTGACCTGCATGCACACACACACACACACATACACAACACTCACATGCCCACCAAACACAAATAAATAAATAAAATTTTTTAAAAGGTGGCAGGTTATGGCTGTAACCCCAGTTACTAAGGAGGTAGACAGGAGAATCTACAGTTCAAGACCAGCCTGCATGACACAGTGACACACCTGTGGTAGTCAGAAAGAAGATGGACCCCAAAGGGAGTGGCACTATAAGGAGGTGTGGCCTTGTTGGAGGAAGTGTGTCACTGTGGAGGTGGGCTTTAAGGTCTCATATATGCCAAGATACTGCCCATTGTCTCAGCCCACTTCCTGTTGCCTGTGAGTCAAGATGTAAGAAATCTCAGCTCCTGCTCCAGCGCCATGTCTGCCTTTACGCTGCTATGTTCCACACCAAAGGATAATGGACTGAATCTCTGAGCTGTAAGCCACCATCTCAATTAAATGTTTTCCTTTATAAGACATTCCATGGTTGTGGTATCTCTTCACAGCAAAAGAAACCCTAACTAAGACAACCATTTTAAAAGTAATGAAAAGAAATGGATGGTTTTACAGTGCAGTTGATAAAGTGCGTAACCAGGGCACACAAAGCCCTGAGCTGATCCTAGTGCCACATAAACCAGATGTGGTGCACACCTTAATCCTAGCACAGAGCAGGTGGCAGCAGCCAGTTTGAAGCCAGCCTGGAATATGAGAGATCCTCTCAAAAAAAGGAGCTGGTGAGGTGACTCAGTGAGTAAAGGTCCTGCCACTGAACTTGGTGACTTGATTTGGTTCCTGGGACCTACATGTTAGATGGGGAGAACCCCGTATACATACAATAAACAAATGAACACGTAATTTAAAAAGATAGGCAGATCTCTGAGTAGGAGGCCAGCCTGGTCTGTAGTGAGTTCCAGGCCAGCAATGGTTACATGTCTCAAAAGCTGCCAGTTTTTTCTTGGGGTCATCGCTGCAAATGGTTTTCTGGCACGTTTTCCAGATTTCTGAGTTGTCTTGACTCCACACATTCAGAATTGTGTTGACTGTCTTATTTTGTAACTTTAAAACCCCTTTTATCTTGAAATAACTTGAGGTGTTTTCTTTTATGTACAGTGGAATGGCGGGGCAGGATAAAGAACTAAGGTGAGAGGCAGGGTCTGTCACTGTGCTTGGAGATGTGTCTTGGCTTATCTGCCTGAAACTGGACCTCATGGGCGGGGGCTTCACGGCCTTCTGGAGGGATGATGCCTCATAGAGAAGCAATCAAGGAGCAGAAAATAAAGAACTGGATGGGCAGGGGTTGGGCCAGGCCTGAGTGTGGAAGCTCAGGATGGCATGGGGGTTCAGGAAGGAGGGAGGAGACCAACTTCTCCAAGGCCCAGGGTGAGAGAGGGGCTGTCACCCACCTTGGCCTCCAGCACCTTCAGCCGCTCGGTCAGCTCAGACACTTTGCTACAGTTGAGACATCCTGTGAGGAGGGGGAAAAGGGGAAGGCTGGGGCTCAGGTTAGAGGTCCTAGATGCCCTTAGGGTCCTCACCCCTAGGGGAGACAGGTATCTAAGAACCCTAGTCTTTGGGGGAGCAGCGTGGGACTGGGGTGCAGAGTTACTGCATGTCCCAACACCCCACGGGGCTCCCTTCTGGAGAGGGATCTTTCTCCCAGTACAGGCTCTGGGGACTGGTTCTGGTGGTCTCAGCTTTCAAATGCCAAACTAGATGCCACAGGCAGGAAATCCTATTCTTTTGGGCCTACTACCTCTAGGGACCAACAGACCACAATTGGGATGCTACTATCCTCACAAGTACCATTGTCTGGTTTGTCACAAAACCAGACATTTCAGCTTCTCTGTTGTTGGTGGGAATTTTTTCTTTTTCTTTTTTGAAGCCTGTACAAACTGGCTGCTCTGGTCCTCACTGTAGCCCCGTGTGTTACACAAATACCACACAGGAGGCACCTGAGTTTGAGACAAGGTGCAGTGAGTGTCCAACACGGTAACCCACACAGTTCGGAGGAGCCAGGCCCAGTGCTACCCACTCCTGACTATGGCACCTGGGGAAGGGCAAGGCTCCGCCTATCTGTTGGTTTCCTGCTCCTAAGAGTAGACTCAACAAGGTCTTCTGGGTGTTGTGGGCAGCTGTGAGGTTTGAAAGCATCTGACTGAAGCCTCAGGTTCCCCAGTACAGAGCTGGGCTGCAAGTACAAAAGTCCAAGAGTCACAGGGCTTAGAGTGGCTGGCCCAATTCAAGCCCCCTCTGGGTACATCTTCCACCTTGAGGCCCTCTGACTAGGGGGTGGGGTCAAGTAGTGTTACCCTCGATCCCCTACTTCTAGATCCAGATGACTTCCAGGGACAATTACTGCACTGCCCTGGGTCCACCCTAGATCTCCTTCAGCCCAGAGGTCCCTAAGAGGCTGCCCCGGAACCCACCTGAGAATGCTGTAGGCCGCACTGTCATCCGTCGCGTGGTGCTGCCCGACCATGTAGGCTCCAGGAAGCCAGGGGATCCTGCAATGGAGGGATAGTGGCCTAAGCTGACCTGAGCTAGCCTTGCCCAACAGACAGTCCTGCTCCCCTCAATGCTGAGAGAAGCACAGACAACCCTGGGTCACACAGCATTATATGAGGAAGCAGGACTAAACAGGGCTGACTGCTTGATGGGCCAGTGAGAGGGGCTGGCCATCTTCAGGGACCACACAGAAGCTGAAGGTGTCCCCAATGATCCCAGCTAGTGACAGAGCTGAGAGTGTAGAGCTGACAGACAAGCTCAGCTCCCGGCCGGCTCCTCTACTTACTGATAGGTGTGATCTGTCCTCTCTGACCTTCTCTCTCCCATCTGTAAAATGTAACAGTAAGGCCCCTGTTCTTGATTGGCAAAGCCAGGAGAGGGTAATGGATGCAAAGTGTCTACATATCCAGGGCTCAGGTACACAGGAGATGCTCAATAAATCAATAAGTGATTGTCACATTTGTTCTCCATACCCCACTTAGTAAGAAAAGACCAAGATGATGTTTAAATAAAAGCCAGAGAGAGGCTGGCTGCCTGTTCCAGGAGTCTACCGCCCCTACTCCCCACCCCCCCCACCCCCGCCCCTGCACCCAGGAGCATTATCCAGCCTGGTTGGTCTGATTTCATGGACCTGGTTTTCCACACAGCTGGAGGGACTGGCTGGCCAAGCCAAGGGCGGAAGGCGCAGCTGGAGGGGCTCTCCAGCCAACAGTGGTAACTGCCCTCCTCAGCCCCCTTGCGCCTGCCTTTTAAGGTCATGAAGTGTCATCCTGGGGGGAGACAAGACCCAAATAAGGCACCAGCCTGGCTGCTTGGACATGGGCTGTGGGTTGAGGCTGGGAGTGAGAGGCGCCGGCAATCCAAACCAGACGGGTCTCTTTGGCCAGCCCTAGTAGGAAGGCTGCCTGGCTCTGCTCTGGGTCCCAGTTTGCACATGGGATTTTTACTCAGGCTTAGGCAGCTTCTTCAAGAGTCCCAGGGACCTGCAGCTTGCTCAGGTACAGAGGGTAAGAGCCTCCTATAAGATACAGGAGTGAGGGTTTGCAGCCCAGGACAATGGCAAAGATGGGGGTGCCTGAACAGAGTAGATTCCACTGTGAGGCAGGCCTTGTGCCCAGTACACTGCGTGAGTTCTAAAAGAGGCAGCCATAGCACAGTTCTAAAAGAGGCAGCCACAGCAGCAAACACACACGCACACACACACACACACACACCCTGCACATCCCAAGCACTCCCACATATGTCTTGCTTTGGTTTTACCACTGCAGACTGGGACCATACGGTTCTAACGGGGAAACAGGCATGCATCCTCCTCTGGTCCCAGGAACAGCCAAGTGGATGGGAGAACAGACCCCTCCCTGCTTTCCCCCTGGGGAAATCACGGCAGAAGGATGAAGGGACTTATATATGGTCCTCCTCTGCTCTTTAGCTCATGAGCAAGCCCCAGCAAGGCTGACCACAGGATGGGACTCTTGCAGGTCTACCTGGCAGGAAAGGCCAGCATCTAGCAGGAGACAAACCCCCTTGATGCCTTTATTTATTTTTTTGTGCCAGAGAAAAGTGCAAAATGCCACTTTATTATTCTTTGTAAAAATGACCCAAAGCAGCACCAGTCTGTCTTAATTTTTTTTTTCCTTTTTTGGGGAGGAGAGGTTGATGTCTCATAGAGTCCAGGCTGACTAGCACTCACTGTGTGGTCAAGGATGCACTGAATTTGTGATTCTCCTGCCTCTGCCTCCCATATGTCACGAGTGGTATGTGTACCTATCTCCCAGGTGTCAAAATTACAGTCACCACACCTCGCTTCATTTCTTGATTTTAGAAAAGGGTCTCCTATGTAGACCAGGTTGGCCTCAAACCTAATTAGTACATGCCTAATCCCAGTGCTGGGGGAGAGAGAGGGGGTGAGGATCCCCAAAGCTTGTGGGCCAGCCAGGCTAGCTGAATTGGTGAGCTGCAGGGCCTGGGGTAGACCCTGTCTCAAGAGGAAAGTAGAGACAGAGTGAGGAAGACACCCAATATCAAGCTCCAGCCCCCAGATTATCCACATGTGTACACACATCACACATGTGTATACACAGGTACACACTTGTACACACATGTGTACACATAGATACATGTATGCATACATATATGTGCATACATATATATACATGTGCATACATGCACATATACACACACATGCACGTGACACATATACCTGGAGCAGCAGTACAGAGAAGCTCAAAATGATTGTGAATTTCAATTTGCAAAGGAAGTTCAGCTGGACATGGTGGTTCACGCCTACAATCCCAGCAGCACCTGAAAGGCAGAGTTTGGGCCAGCCTGGTGCATAAAAACCTGCTCTCAAAAAATGTTTAGGTGGGGCCAGAGAGACAGGCTCAGTGGTTAAGAGTCTCACTATTCTTCCAGAGAATTCCAGTTTGTTTCCCAGCTTCCACATTGTTTGGCTCATAACCACTCATAACTCCAGCTCCAGGGGATCTGACGCCATCTTCTGGTCTCTTTGGATAACTGCATTTGAATATACACATGCACACACAGAGAGAGCGGTGGGGGGGGTGGTTTATGAAATTTGCTTTTAAAAAGATATTTTTTGGAGCTGGAGAGATGGCTCAGTGGATAAGAGCATTCGTTCTTAAAGAGACCTTGGGCCCAGCACCCCTATGATAGCTCATAAACGTCTATAATTCCAGCTTCAGGAAATATGGTGCACATACATGCATGCAGGCAAACAAAACAAAACAAAACCAAGCAAACAAAAATAAGTAAATATAAAAGAAAAGAAAGTTGGAGTGTAAGGCTAAGGATGTGGTTAGTTCAGTGGCAACTTCTGGCCTAGCACAGGCCCTGGGTCTAGCCCTAGGGTGGTGATGGAATGTCATTGGCCCCCATAATCTCCATAGGGAGTTCCACCATTTGGGGTTATAACTTTGCTGGAGTGGGCGTGGCCTTGGGAGGAAGTGTGTCACTGTGAGGGGTGGGCTTTGAGGTTTCCTATGCTTAGGATACAGCCCCGTGTCTCAGTTGACTTCCTCTTGCCTGTAAGAGGTGGGACCCTCAGCTCCTATTCCAGCACCATGTCTGTCTACATGCTGCCACGCTCCCCATCATGACAATGGACTAAACCTCTGAAACTGTAAGCAGCCACCCCAATTAAATGTTTTCTTTATAAGAGCTTCCACAGTCATGGCATGTGTCTCTTCACAGCAATAGAAACCTCAACTAAGACATCTAGCTACGAAGCACAGAAAAATGTTTAAGAAAACAATAAAACTCAACAAGGACTAGAAAATATTGAGCTTTCATTCAGGATTTACAGAACTCAGGCAAACCTCCCAAAGCTCTAAACAGATAAAAATACTTTTGGAGACATGCTACGCTGTAAGAAGGCTCTTTACTATATACAGCTTAGTAAAGATGCTAAGGGCTACGGATAGCCTGTTATAGTTAAGATATTCATCCCCTTCCATGGGTGTTTACCCAGGGACCCTAAAGCAGCCTCATGGTTGAGGCCCTTCTTGTCCTGAAAGACTCCTTTGCTGCCCCCCCCCCCAGAACCACAGGTTCCACTGATCTAGGGCACTTCCCATTATCTAGGAGATCCCCAACTGTCTACATGGATACATCCCCTGCTCCAATTCCAAAGGCTCTGGTTCCCATGTATCTCCTCTAGGAAGTCCCCCTAAACAGACTAGGTCACTCACCAGTGCCAAAGCCCTGCTGAAGTGCTCATCAGTCAGTGCTGACCTCTACAGGGCTGCTGTGCTCTGCAGGTTCTAGCCCTGTGTCTCCCAAAGCTACCTCCCTTTCTGTACCAAGTGTCCTTCCACATACCAGTGCACAGAAGAGCACAGAGGTCCAGGGAGGTCTATGCCCTGTCCACTCAGCTGGGTGAGGTGGGCGGAGTTCTGAGCCTTCCCCAAACTAGAAGCAGTTTTGGGGTCTCTGGGTTCCCTCACCTCTGACTTTGCCTGCTAAAGAGCAGAGCCAGGGGAATGGCTTCCTTGTTCATATCCCAGCCCCCGGGCCCACAGGGCTTGGTGACCACAGACCAAATGGCCACAGCCTTCCTATCTGGGTCATATCTCCTGTGTAAATTTACTTTGCAAATGTAAATATTTGCGGACGACCAGCCAGTGGCCTAAGCTAGGGCTTAGGGTCAGAGCTGGGGCTGTCAGCTCTGAGAACCCTCCAGCTCAATGAGGGGGCCTCTGGTAAGACATGCTGTATTCCTGGCCTGTTCAGGGTGGACACGTTTCATTCAATTTCTATATGTTCACTTTATGCCAGGCCCATCCCAGGTTCTGGACCTAAAGGATCATATTGGCAGCGAGACCAGCTTGTAGTCTCTGCTAGGAGCATCAAGGTGGCCACAGGCTGACAAAGCTAGCCACTGCCAAGGCCACAAGGTGCAGGGAGAAGGCCAGTGTGGCACAGGGTAAAGGGTGTGTTCGTGTGAAGCTGGGTGTTATGGGAATGTAGGAAGGCAGTGCCCTGGTGGATTAGCATGGAGGTGAGGTTGGCCAAGCCTTCTAGACAGGAATGGGAGTGGATGGGTGCTAGACATGGGTGGCCCTCAGGACTCTGAGCCTATAAAGCAGAGCAGAGGCTTGGCTCTGTACCTGGCACCTGGCTGGCATGGACAGACATAGTGGGGTGTGCCCAGCCTTACAAGTGGAGAAGCTGAAGGGCCCTAGAAGCTCTGGTCATAACTTGTCTCACATCTGCTCTGAGGCTTTGGGACTGTGAGTTCTTAAGCAATGTCCACCTCTGGTTCCTTCCCATGAGGACAGGAACCGTGGGTGTTCTGGGGAGGGAGAGAAATCCATATTGGAAAGCAGAGAACCAAAGAGAAACAGAAGCCACGTGTCTCTAGGAAACCCATGAACAGGGGAGGGTGAGACTCAGGTCTCCATCTGTCCATCAGGGGGTGCTAAGGCCAGCTTCACTGCACCCCAGTTATCTAATCATGCTCCCTGTGTGGCAGAACTCAACCCTCACTCCAAAGCCAGCTTGACCCGGCTTGAATAGGCCCACAGCTTTCCCTTCTCTGAGCATCACTATGGTAAGTCAGAGGACAGAGGTGGCTTTCTTTCCCCCTAGGAACCAGGACAGAATGCCACTGGAGAGAACCTGGTCACAATACTTACATACAATGACCTGTGTAAGACCCACACCCTCTCTGAGCCTTATTGTATCATCCAGGCTATGAGATTGGTGGATGGTAAGTCTGCAGAGAACCCTGCAACAGAGTTATGGGGTGAAGGGGCAGGGAGGGGCTTACAGCAGCTCCACCCTCTGCGCAGGTTCAGACGCTGGCCCAGAGGTGACCTCCACACTGTGCCCCCCCTTCTAGTCAGCGCCTTGGCACTGTGCTAGCTCTCTGCCTACCCTGCCTGTGTAGCATATTTTAGCTTTGGATCTTTCTCATCCACTGATTCCATGATTAGGTGGCCAGGCAGAGCCTGCGCCAGGTCATGCTTAGCCACGGTGCCTCCTCCCAAAGCCTAGAAGGACCAAAAGATGGGTGAATCTCAACCCTAGGCTGATTCCTTCCCCTCCCTGGGCCTCACAATCCCCATTTGTAATATGTGACCCTCACTGGTAGTCATGAACATTGTCTGAGACTGTCCTTCCTCACTGTCAGTGCATAAAATGTCCCTATTCCATATGCAAGGAAACCAGCCAACCTGTACAATCACTAGACTGAGGAAATAGAACCCTGTATCTGCTGGGTCACAGGCTGCAGAGTGGAGAGATTTATCTGGAGTATGTGAAAGATGCCAGACATAACTATCTACTTAAAAAAAAAATTCTGGAACAGCAATATTTCTGTTCCCCTGTGGCCACTCCAATCCCTGATGCTGCTGGTGATGAAGCTCTGGGGCCCCGGGTCATGTCACAGCCATGGATGGCCACAGGAGCACGCAACATCAGGGGAAGCAGCTGGGGGAGTATGGCTCAAATCCAGCTGTGGGAGGAAGGGCAGAGCCTCCCACACCCACTCCTGGGATACTTTTCTGGAATATTTGGACCAGGCCTCTGTTCTTCTTAGCTTTGTAGGTGGGAACAACTATCCTGTCCTATTAGCCACCATGAACCCTGACACACCATCCCACCCAAGTAACAGCTAGGAAAGCAGACTTCTTTCTCAGACACAGCAATCACATGGGTGGGGACCCTAAGGTTCAGATGGGGAGCCTAGCCTGCTATAAGGGCTCCCGACAAGCTGGTGTCCTTTAATGAAGACCTATACATACTCTTTTTGTTTTAAGATAGGGTCTTACAGGGTCTCACTATGTAGTCCTGGCTAGCCTAGAACTCAGAGATCAGAATGCCTCTGCCTCCTAAGTGCTGGGACTAAAGGTGTGTGCCACGCCCCCTTCTGAACAGGCACACTGCTTGGACTACAGTCCTCCCGGCCAGGGCTCTTTCATCATGCCTGGGGAATTTTGAGCTCAAGGTTCCACAGCTAGTGTGGGTGGTGAAGCTGGCCTAGCCAGTAAGCCCTGGGTACCCTGTACCCAAGCTGGGACTTGAAGGCCCCACAGAGAGTGGTAGACATTGGGAGTGGTCTGGCACACAGCCTTCAGCAACTGCCCCCACATGTCTACCCTCACCTGCTCACCAAGGCCCCAAGGATACAGTAGCCATTGTCTGATAAGGCCTCACCTGAGCTCCCACACCTTGGGACTTGCCCACAGTACCCCTGTGGTCTCCTTGGCAGCTGCCTTTCCTTTATCCTGGAGTCTTTCCATCCTCTCTTATACTGGTGGGTAAGGCACTGGTCCAGGCTTTTAGCCTCCCACACTGACTGCATGGTTCCCTCAGCAAGGGTATCTATGGTGTGCCATTCCACTCAAGACCCCTGCCTCAGAACTGGCAAATCTTCCATGGTCAGCTCCATGGGAGGGATGAAACCCAGAGCTTGGTATATGCTACACAAGCACTCTGTCACTGAGCCCTACCCCACTCACAATGGACTCTGGGCCCACAGCTCTACCTTTCTGCCCTCAGTTTCTCCATCATAAGTTGGCAAAGGGGGTGGGGGTTCACTCAGCTCCTCACTCCCCTGAAGCAGAGTCCCCCTTTCACGTCCCTGTTTCCAGAACCAGGGCATCATCTTGTGCTGTAGGGGCCTTCTCTCGGGTCAGGGTCTCAGGGTGGTTCTGGGCCATTTTATCATTGATAGGGCCATGCCTGGGAAATGAAGTTCTTGATCCTTTATATCTGCTGCTGTGGGATCAGCCAAGCAGTGAAGCAGGCCACAGCACCAGAGGCAGGAAGGCCCAGGAAGAGCTGCATCTTCCACCTCCATCCTTGGATTTAACTGAGCCACCCCAAGCTGAACAAGTAGATGCACGGTATGTGGAAGAGTCCCCCTGGATAGGACACATTCCACACATGGGGTACACAGAAAAATGTACCCAAAGACCGAAGACAAGAGAACCAGGCAGACAGAATTTGAGTTCCAACTCTGCCATGTCACTCCGGCCACCTGTGACCTTGTTGGGTCTCAGCCTTTTCTGCTGCAGAGTGGGGAACACTGTCCCCCTTTCCAAGCTGGCTCAAATGAACGACCGAGGCTTTGGTATCCTGTGGGAACATCTGGATGGGTTTCCCAGTGCAAAGCCTGGATGTTGAACATCCCCACAGGTTGAGATGCTGAAACTGTGGTCCTCCCTCAGGGTAGCACTTTTAGTGTTCCCTTTGAAAGGCTGGCTATGGGCTGGAGATGTAGCTCTGTTGGTAGAATGTTGGCCCCACATGCAGAAAGCACCTGGGCATGATGGTACATGTCTATATCTCAGCACTCAGAGGTAGAGGCAGGATGAACAAAAGTTCAAGACTAGCCTGGTGATGGTGGCACACACATTTAATCACAACACTGGAGAGGCAGAGGCAGGTAGATCTCTGGAAGTTCAAGACCAGCCTGGTCTACAGAGTTCATTCCAGGACAGCCAGGGCTACACAGAGAAACCCTGTCTCAAAAAAGCAAACAAATAAACAAACAGAAAAACCAACCCCCAAATAAACATCAAGAAAAACCCCAACTACACAACAAAAAGTTTAATATTAACCTGGGCTACAGAAATTCTGTTTTTAAAGGAGATGGGTCCAGCAGGAGACTTCTAAGTCACAGAGAATGCGCACTTGCGTGGGACTGGCACCTGAACCCACACCCACTCCTATTTACATTAGCCATGAGATGTACTCTTGCCATGATGTGCTGCCCACAAGCCCGGATTCCTAAGACCAACCAGTCTTGGGTTGGAAGCTCCAAACATGATCCCAAATAAACCCTTTTGCTATGTAAATGCATTGCATGCAGTATTTTGTCATAGCGATGGACAGCTGGCCAACCCAAGACAGAAGAAAAGGCTTGGGATGGCACTCTCCTTTCAAAGGACATTTCCTGGGCCCCTAAGAGGCAAGTTGTCACCATGAAGGGGACAGAAGGCATCATCTGAATAGGAGGCACTTCACAAACTGTCCCGGGTCACAGGCTTTCCTACCTTCCTCACAGGTCACCCCTGAATGTCCAGGGCAGCATCTCCATTCACGGGCAGTCACTGTCTTGTACATCACTTTGTACGTGGGCCTCACCACAGTTCTGTAGCTGAAAGAAAAGCCAGGTGTCCCAGCTCAGTCTTCCATCAACTTTCCCCGCTGCCCTGGTGACATTATTTTGCACCTCCATCCTCAGATTTAACTCTATGCTAACCACCGTGGCTGTGGGGTCAGGGTTTCAGCTGCTGGCTGGACTAGCCTGCCTCTGCTCACGCCTCTAGTATGGTTCCTCTGTGCAGAGGTCCTGAAGTTTGCTCCCCGCACAATGCTGCCTTTGTCTTACCTATCCCAAGGCCCCCAGACTTCCTGGGTACTCCATGCAATCACTTAGGCCTTCGCTGGTGCTGTGCCCCAACCTGAAGAGCCAGTGTTCCTTCCTCACCACATTGCCACTCACCTGCTCCCAGGGCAGCCCATGGGCCACGGGCAGTGCTGCAGCACGCGCTGGAGGTAGGTGCCATTCTGCACATTGCATGAGACGGTACGGGTCACCACATAGGAGCACCAGTTCCTGAGACAAATCCACACAAAGGAAGCTCAAGTGACAGTCCCAGGACTCCGAGGGGATGGCTGAAGGGGACCAGGTGTCCTCTGGAGTCCCCAGTCTCCAGGCAAGGCAAGCACTGGGCTCTCTATGTCTTTAAGGTGGAGTCACCACAGAGCCTTCAGCTCACGGGTGAACTTTATGGCCCCCATGCTAGGGGCTCCCAGGAGGTCTCAGGGAATAAGGTGTAGGAAGATGAGCAGGGCATAATCATCGGCTGTGTCTCCTCATTTTGGGTCTCTAACATTGAGCTTTGTGTCCGCCCCCCCCTCCCCCCGCCCCAGTCGAAGCCTTTTAGAAACATACGTTTTCAAAGTTATTTCTTAGGAAAAATATTTCCAGTCAGGGGTTAAGAGGCAAGCTCTGGGGTCAGCAGGTGCTGAGGCGGTGACCAACGGCCAACCACAGAGAGCACTGGAGACTCTCGACTCCAGAGCCTCGGTTTCCCCACATGGGAAGTGACACATCAGGGTACAAGAACTTAAATGAAGGAACCGTTCCTTGTGTGCGGCAAGTGGCACATGCAGGCCCCCATCGGCATCTCAGGCGGACAGCTCAGCCCAAGGTGGCCACTTGACACAGTTCATCCCAGGGTCGCGCACTCGTGTCTAAACACGCACGGGAGAGGAAAGCGAGGCTCTTTCCTTCTCTGTTATTTTCTTTGTTTATTTAAGACAGAATCTCATTAACTATCCCAGGCTGGTCTCAACAATCCTCTTGCCTCTGGTCCCTAACTCTGGGACCACAGGCATGCACCATTTTACAAGTTCTTACCCTTTCTGGAAGGGTACTTGCTCTTTGGCTTTGGGCTGTGTGTGACAGGTTCTCAGGTTAGCCCACGGAGGGCTAGCCTTCTTCCATGGTCTTGTAGGTGCTCAAGCCAATCCCAGGTTTGTACCATTCCCAGCATGTGACAACTTTCCTGCTCCTGCCAAGCTTGAAGGTCCCTTCTGTCAGCTTTTCCTTCCCTGGACTTCCCCCCTCTTCTCTGGTTCCAGTGAGGCCCAGAGGGATGAGGGAACTTCCTCAACCTCACACATTGAGGCTTTCTCTTCTTCATGGCAGCTGGGTGGAGGGTGGGAGTGGGGACTGCTGCAGGGAGGGGACAGGGACATTCCAAGTGCTCAGTAGCCCTGAGCCCAGCCTGAGGTCAGGAGCCGGGGTAATTTGTTGGGGCTCAGGAAGGAGGAGATGGTGTCAGGTGGCTTTTCTCAGCCTGAGTTGTCTTCCCCTGAGCCCAAGGTCAGCAGGTTCCCAGGCTGGGGCCTTCACAGAGCCACTAACCATGTCTCAACCAACATACAGAGGAGACGAGAACCATGCCTTTGGAATGGAGTCAAGGGAGAGGCCTGGCCAGCCACATTCTTGGGCTCAAATCTGTCTCTGTGCCCCCAGCTTGGTGACATGTTGCCTTCTCTTCCCAGGGTCTCAGCTTCCTCTCTAAAGTGAAGGGATGTCTTTCCAGCTTAGCAGAGAACCATTTAAATACCCCTAGCACATAGTAAGTGCCCAATGTGTGCAATTCGGCATCCCAATGGGCCAGTCAATTGTGCTTTGAGCTATCCTACAGAGGGCACACGAGGATCAGTGAGGCAGTATCTGACTACTCACACATCCACAGATGGTGACAGGCACAGACCAGTGGCCTAATTCTACATGATAAGGAGGAGTAGGGAGTGGAGGTGACCCCGTGGCTCTGAGCATCAGGGAATGGAGGGGAGCAAGGGAGAAACATGGTCGGCTCCATTCATGACACTCCCGAGCAGCTTGACCTGCATTGTCTGTACTCTGGAGGCTGAGTTTGAGGATCACTTGGTTGAGCCTAGGTTGAATCTTGGAATGCACGTAAAGGTAGAAGAAGAAAACCAATTGTCCAAAGTTGTCCTCTGACCTGCGTGCCCACACAAACATGCACACACACCAACACGTACACACATTGATTTGTTTGTTTGTTAAGACAGGGTCTCTCTATGTAGCGCCCTGAAACTAGGCTGGCCTTGAACTCAAACTTCTGCCTGCCTCTGCCTCCCAAGTGCTGCGATTAAAGGTGTGGGTCACCATACCTGGCCACACACAATAATTTTAGAGATGAAAAGAAAAAAAAAAAAAAAAGAAAAAAAAGTCCCTCCCCAGTAGAGACTCAGATCCCTTGAGCTGGTTTGGGGGGCTGTTGGGTTGTGTTTAGAAGGTAGTACAAAAGCACCTCCCCTCCAAAATGTGTAAAATTTAACGTCCAGTTCAGGAGTACAGCATTCCTGACACTCAGGCTGGCCCAGGGCTCCTGGGTAAAGGAGAGGTGAGTGCAACATTTGGGTAGGGAGGGGAAGCCAGAAGCTCTGTGACCTCCAAGTGCTGGGTGAGCACTGTCTGTGTAAGTGAACATACATACAAGGAAACTCACACATATAGCATGGGGATGCTAGTGTGCACACGCAGCTGGAAGCACTCTTGAGGTCATGTGTGCCTACAAATGCTTGGTAATGTGCTGGTGAGTATGCACTCAGACCCACGGGGCACATGGATTTGTACATGAAGATCAATGCCCACACAGGAGGGTAGATGCAGCTCAGGTGACTCAGTGTTCCTAGATGGAGTGGCCATGCTAAGGGCCCATGATTCTCGGGGAATGAGCTACAAGATGGAGCAGAGCATGATCACTAGGGCTCTCCTCAATTTTTGTTTTACATTTTTTAAGAATTTTTTTTTACATTTATACATGTTCCTGAAGAAAAGACCGCCCAAAAGACGGTCTTATGTGTCGGTCTGTCTGTCGGTCTGTCTATCTGTCTGTCTGTCTTTCTCCCCCTTTACCCCCCATGGACAGACAAAGGTCACGTCTTCTGAATGTTTCCACACAAACACACAGTGCCATATAGTCTCACCGTGCACACATAAACAAACTGACAGAGGCAGGTCCAGCAGGGCCCACATGTATTAGAGCCTGTGAGCACACAGGCCACAGGACCATACTTCACATGCATGGCAACATCCCTCACACTCAGTTCTGGATTAGGCTAGAGGCAGTGTGCCTGCAAATGCTGGCATCACCTCGGGTGTTCTTTTCCCTAGATGGGGTCCTTTTTTTTTTTCCTTCCTTAATTAATGGTCTCATGCTATTCTCAGTTATTTGCCACCTACTGAACTCTGCCTGAATCCCCGTGCACGACATTTGGAGCCAGTAGCTGGCTAGACATTTTATACAGGAAGGACATTCAAACCAGATGGAGTTCAAGATCAGCAGCCGCCTGCCTCCTCTACCTGGCGGTCAGCCTCATGGACCAGAGCAGAAGCCCAAGCCTGCCCTTGTCTACTTCCAGAAATAGCAGGAGGCTTGGTTTGGTTTTTTTTGTTTGTTTGCTTGGATTTTACATTTTATTTGTGTGTGTGAGACTGTATGCATTCCTATGCATATGTGTGTGTATGTGTTTGCATGTGCATTTATATGATCTGTGTACATGTAAGCATGTATGTGTATGCATGTGTGTACATGTACGTCTGCATGTATATTATATGCATGTGTGTGTGCATGCCAAAGTGTATGTATGGAGGTCAGAGGTCAACTTATGGGAGTCAGTTTGTCCTTTCTAATGTGAGTTCCGGGAACTGAACTCTGGTCTTCAGGCGTGGTGGCAAGCACCTTTACCTGCTGAGCCATCTCAGTGGTCCCTGTAAGAGGCTTTTGGCAAAGTATCGAATATGGTCACTGCTTGCCGTGTAACACAAAGTCCACCACGACTCCCCATTGCCCTGCAAGCCTGTTCCTTCTGTGCTTCATGCTGCCCACATCTACTGAGCACTCATTGGCTATGCTGCCCCTTTCCCACCTCTGACGGTTAGAATCTATTTGCAGAGCTCTGTTTCCTTATTCTGGCAATTCCTATTCATTCTCTGAGTCTTAACCCCAAGGTCCAGGCACGACTAAGGTCTCCTCAGTCATGCACAAGAGCCCTGAGCTATGTTCTCTCCCATAAGTGCTGGGAGAGGACCTGGCATAGGCAAGGACCAAGTTTGTACAGAATTCAATTCAGGGCTGCTCAGAGGCACTTGTTAGTGACTGAGAACCCAGCAGCCTGGGCAGAGAAGCCAAGACTCAAGGTTTCCAGAGAGAGATGCTATATTCAGACACCCTGCTGTCCCTGGGGACTTCCTTCCCTGAGGTGTGGTCAGGAGCCAGGTGAGGCTGAGCTGTGAGATAGGTCACGGGCGGGGCTGGGGGGAGACAGTGTGTCCCTTCCTAGTCCTCACCTATGTCCACTGAGCACCTCCACAGCCTCCAGAGACCACTGATAAAAACAGGCCAGACCAGCTCAGCCTGGCACCAGCGGTCCTCTCCAGTGGGCCTGCACACCCGACCTCCACTCCCTGCGCTGAGGGGCCCAGGGGACTTTGTCTCCACAGGGCCCAGGGCTGTGATCCGGAACAGCGATAGGCACTAATTGCAGGAGGCAGCCAAGCGGGCCAGGGACCAAGGGCCATTATGAAAAGAGGAAAGAATTGAGACAAACCAGTGGGGGGTGGAGTGCCGAGAGCCAGAACCCGAACCACACTGGGGTGCAGCTCCAATACCCTACAGTACCCTACACTCAGGGTGATCAGTTCCCTACAGTTGTCAGCGTGTCCCTGACACGGTCCCCACTGGCTCTGACCGTGCTATGCCCATCTGCAAATGGGGAGAACAGAACAGCTCCCCTCCATGCAACGTGTTCAATGAGCTCCATCTCTGGGGTCAGTTCTTCCTGGCCTGAGGTGTCACAGTCGCCTAGTAGGAGTGGGGCAGGGGCTTCCATAGGGGCTCAGGACACAAGCATCTTTCTTCACAAGGTGCACGGGCTTTACAGAGGGAAACGAAGGTTCTGAGAGAAGGCACCTGCCTGGGGTTGGCCATGTGGGCATAGAACTGGGATTTGTGGATGCTGGAGCCCTTTAAAGAAACAGAGCTGAGGCTGAAGGGATGTCACAGAGACAGGAAGCAGTCCTACTAGGGGATGGGACTGACAGCAATGATGTTCCAAGGTGGCTCCGCACAGCCCCTGGGCACCCTAGTTATAGGGGACTCAAAGTCTCACCACATTCCTGGGGCTGGGGGTGGCCCTTGGATGCCTTCCCAGGCCACCCCCTCCTCAGGCACAAAGCCTCTTTTCTGCCTTCAGTCCCTCAGCTGCCAAGGGGTGCCTGGGGCGCCTGGCTGGGAGTTGAAGGAGGGCTGATGGGGCACGACATCCCCATGCTGTCTCCAAGATGCTGGGACAGGGCCATGAGGGGAGGGAGGTATTGGCCAAGGACTCCAGTTGGCCACAGTGGGAGTTTATGTGTATGGCCTGCACTGGTTTTCACTCTCTGAAGAGACCTTCAAACACAGACAAACAGTAGAGGAAACTGAGGCTCACGGTCACTAGTCCGTGTCTATAAAATGGGAGAACACTGCCGCAAGGGCTTTGTGATACAGACCAAGTGACAGCATTCTGAAAAGTGATGGGGACCAGACCCTAGTGAAGGCCAGACACCTGCCCACAGGCAGACTTCCCACACAGAAAGCCCTGGGGATACGGAGTATAGCATGGAAGGTGTGCCCTTGGGCTGACTGTTGGAGAATATGGCTATAAGATTTCTCATCCATCATTCCTTCTGACCCTGGGAAGCCCAAATTCCCAATCCCTCTCATGCCAGCACCTGGGATTCTGGGGGCTCCCTCTCTGGACTGGGACAGGTAACCTCCACCTCTGAACATTTGTTTTTTCTATAAAACAGATCATAAGAGAAGGAGCCTTGGAGGGCTGCTGGGAAGGTTCAAAAGGTCACAGATGGAGGAAAAGTGCCAAGCCAAACCAGCTGTGGTTGGCATGCTGTAGATGGTGCTGAGGCATTTGCCACATGGCTGTCCCTATCTCACACAAGTAACAGCTCTTTTGGCCTCTGGGCCTGTTCCTGTCACCTGCTCCCCGGGGACCTGCTGGCCTCTGACCACTCAGAAAGGGAAATTTCTGAAAAGAATAAAAGAAGGAGGCCGCAGGGGGTCGGGGCCCTCAGAGATCTTTGTACGAGCTGAAAGGCCTCAAGCTTGCAAGCCTGGCTAGTCCACATTGTCTGTCCTGGAGACCGGCAGGGGCTGCAGGCAGAGCTGGGGCCAGGGCAGGTTCAAACTCCGCCATCAAGACCAGATCTGAATTCCAGTTTTTCCACTAATAACCCACGGGGCCAGATCTTGACCATTCTGACCTCAGTTTGCTCCTCTGTTGAATGGGGGCAGGTTTTCCTACATTCTTGAGTCCTGAAAGACACTGACTAGAAAAGGCCCCATAGGACCATGTCCTGGGAAATACTCCACAAAGGCAGGCAGAGACTCACAGGCTGTTGGGAGTTCCAACCAAATGCCAGGTCCCAGGGGGGCCTCTGACACTGACCCACTGTGCAGACTCCACCCCCGTCCTTCCTCCAAGAGAAATAAATAGCTGGGACACTAAAAAAAGCCATCAACAGGGGAAAGGGGAGGGGATCCCTTAAGGGCTGATTGAAGGGTGACCCTGGCATTTTACAAGTGCAGGAAGGGAGCCCACAAAAGTCCCGGCGGGAGTGGGGGGCTTTCGTTACAATGCCATGGGTCTACCTTCTGGAGGATCTGGGCTCTCAGGGGAGGAGTAGGGGAGGTTGTCTGTCTTTTCATACTTGGGTAGGTAAGCCGGCTCTCCAGAGCACTGAGTGGCCAGGTCTCCGTCCTCACCGTAATGGTATGGAGAAGATAGATGGAGCTAGCTCCTGCTCTAATCTCGGACTGCCACCAATGTGGGAGACAGGTCCACATTGGAGACAGGTCCCTGCTCCAGTCCAGGGACGGCACGGAGCTAGGGTCCTATTCTCTGTCCCAATCTCGGAGTTGCACGGAGCTGGGGTCAGGTCCCTGTCCCAGTTCCGGGCTTGCAAGGAGCTGGAGTCCTGTTCCCTGTTCCAGTCCCAGGATAGTACTGAGCTGGGGTCGAATCCCCGTCCCAGTCTTGGGATTGTGCTGAGATGGGGTCGGGTCCCTGTCCCAGGCTCGGGGTTGCACGGAGCTGGGGTCTGATTCCCTGCCACAGTCCCGCGATTGCACAGACCTAGGGAAGACTTACCTGCGACCCGAGAACCGGGCTCCCGGGACGCTCCACGCGGCGCCACCTCCCGGGAGCAGGAGCCCGAGGCAGAGCAGCGTCCAGGCCCGCGGGCCGCCCATGCTGTCGTCCCCGCTGCTGCTGCCGCGGTCGCGCAGAGCCGGTTCCGGGCGGAGCAGGGCGGGGGCGCTCGGCTTCGCCCGCCCCTCGCCCCCCTCCCCCGCCAACCCGGAAGCTGCCCGCGCCCCCGCCAGGACGCCCTCCAGGTGCCCACCTGCACCACAGAGCGGGAAACCGAAGGCCCTGGCCGCGGCCCCCCGACGCTGCCAGGACCCGAACCCACCACTCCCGACCAATCACGCCCGGAGGCACCTTCTCTGACATCTTTGAGAAACCCGGTTCCCCAAACATGCGGATCCGCCCATCAACCCAGCAAAAGCTTCCTGAGCTGTGCTATTGTCCTGGGCATCTCACCCAGCATATGCCCTAGCTGAAGCTTTTCATCACTCTGTGTTGGGCCAGCAAAGTTGTCCAAGCTGTGGACAGAAAGCCAAGGCCCAGGCATTTTCTGGGCGCCCCTAAGTGCAGTGTGCACTCCTGGTATATTTCACTACTGGAAATGTCATCTACTCAGAGAGAGTACTCTGGCAGTGACTGGCAGTCAGCCTTAGAGCTCCAATTCCCGCATCTCAGTGTTGGGGCCTGTTAATCACAAGCATAGCATTTTGGCATGGGCCTCAGTTTCCCATTCTGTACAGTGAGGGCAGGCTGAGAGTGGAGGGTCCAGGTGGTACTCAAGCATGTTCCATGAAGCAGGTGTGTGTTTGTGTGAGCAGTATCCTGCAGCAGAATGATAGCGTGTTTGTGTTTATGCATGCTGTGGGTATGCATAGCACTATGTACATGTATATGCTAGCTCTGTGTGTGCTGATGTGTTTGTGGGCATGAGCAGTGTTTGCTTACAGATGCCACATTTTAACGCACAATCTATGTGTTTGTGTGGTGGGCATGTGTATGCATGTATGTCAGTGTATGTGTGGGATACTTGTATGAATGCATGTCATGTTTGTGTATACATGCATATTATGATGTATGTGTGTATATGCTGTATATTTTCTTTCTTTCTTTCTTTTTTTTTTTTTTTTTTTTTGAGATGGGGTATTGTCTCTCCATATAGTTCTGGCTTGGTCTGGAGCTAATTATGTAGGCCAGGCTAACTTTTATCTCATGGAGGTCTGTCTGCCTCTGCCTCCTGAGTGCTGGGATTAGAAGGTGTTCAATACTGTGCCCAGCTCTAGTACATATTTTTGATAGCAGTGTGTGCTACTTATAAGAGCAGGGTTATCACTGGAACTCTCAGAAGAGTGTCTACCCCCCACCGGGGGGGGGGGGGGGTAATGAGTGAGCAGCCTGGGTCAGGGAACCTTTGCCAGCTCAGCCTTGCATGGGACCTAGATCAACTGTGCAAGGGCCATGCTCCCATGGCTGCTTGGCCATCTCTGTGGGAAACAAAACCAGCCTGGTTCTTGGGGATCATCTCTCCTGGAAGAGCAGCAGGTCCTGGGCCGGAGTCAGGACGAGTAGAAGACAGAGCCTCATCCCTGTCTCCAAGGGGGCAGATAGCAGGTGCTGAGTCTAGAACTTGTCTCTTGACTGTTCTGGCCACGCTGGCTTACACAAGATTGTTCTCTGTCTGAACCTGAGTTTCTTGATTGATCTTTATAGGGTTTGGGGCAGGATTATGATGTCCTGCTTTTCATGCCCTCCCAACCTCCTCCAGGGCAGGACCACAGGCTTAACTTGGCCCCATAGGGGTGTCTGTCTCCTTCACTGAGGTTGCTGGCACTGGTATATGCTGTCTTCTGACAGTAAATCAGTCCCGCGCCTTACTGGCCATGACTTGGGGGTTTTGTTTGTCTGGTTTTGTACAGTATTGGTCATTGAACCTATAACCTTGCCTATATCCCCAAGTTATCCCAGTTTTTGCTGGAGGCAGATCAGCAACTTGATTCCACCCCTGCAGGACCCAGGTCTGTCTGAGGTCCCTGTCAAGAGGCCAGGATTGAACTCCAGGGCCGCTGCAGTGCTCCCAACCTGGCAGAAGGCAGTCAGGAGCCCCCTGCAGTTATTAGCAGTATGCCTGAGACACTAACTTACTGTAAATTAGTACAGCCACATTCCTCAACTGACCCACCAAACACTAGGACACTTCCTGCAGCTCTAGAAGAACCCCTTCCTAGCATGAGACCATTATTAACATTTCACACCAAAGAAAGGCCTGACTTACTGGGACCAGTACCCCATAGCCTGGAATACTGATTTATAAAACAACCAGGCTGTTCTGTACCCATTGGGAGCCCTGTGACCCGAGACAAGTCCCTTCCCCTCTTCTGGGCAAGTGAGACAGCTTTAGTTCCCCTGAGGTTGGTAGGACTTGGAAGCTGATGTGATGGTGAGGGGTGGGCTCAGGGCTGCTGGAGAGTGGGAGGTAGGGTTCCGTGTTACCAGTCAAACAGTGTTACCTCCTCTACCCAAGTAGGAGGCTTCTTTGTGGTGAAGGAACTTGGCACAAATTTGGGCTCCCATCTGGACTGGAGAGGACAGAGCATATGTAGATGTACAAAAACCTGGACCCACACACTGTGGGGCCATGGGGGACACACACATGCATCTCTTAGAGCTAAGCCATGGGGTGTGGGGAACAGCCATCCACCCAGCCTTATCCAAACAGGAAATGCTTTAGTCCCAAACAAACCTGGGCCATGGCCTCTTTCCCCTGGGAACTCCATCTGGACCTCAGCTCCGGACTGCCTCTGGCCCCGCTTTGTCCCATGAGACAGCCTCTTAGCTCAGGGTGCACTGAAGTCCTGTCCTCAGCAACTGGGCAGAACTCAACCCTGGCAGATCTGGTCTATGCCCACAGCCCCAGGCATTGAGGCTCCATATATCTGCCATCGAAAGCTACTCAGAAAAAGGGCAGGGCCTTCTAGACCCTTCCAGGCTGGGGAAAGTGCCAGCTCGTACCTTGTACCTTTGGTCCGGGAGAAGCTGCTGTGCACTGAGGCTGGGGAAGGAGGCACTCTGGCTGGCTGGCTAAGTGGACTCAGCCCATAGGTTGCTGCTGCCCACAGTTAATCTCAGTGAGCTGCTGTTTTCACCCAGCTGGGGCTGGCAGGCAGGGGAAGGAAACGATCAGGAAATCATAAATTAGAAGTGAGGGGTTTCCCACCCTTCTCTGGAACCCTCCAGAAGAGCTGCCTGTCTTTAAGGGTGGTAGAGAAAGTACAAGTCACTAGAAAGCCTGGTGGGCAGCGCACTCCACTGGGGGTTCTCAGCCATCTACAGGGTCTTTTCTAGACTCGGTTTCTCCATCTGGAAGCTAAGGGTAACAGGGAGACTTGGAATGTGCTTTTTTAACTATGGAAGGGTGGAGATATAAGTCTTGTAACAATGTCCGTCTCTCTTCCCCCTTGGCCTTTTCTCTGGCCTCTGTCAGGAAAGGTGTCCATGTCCCACGAGGTCAAGACTGCTCCTGCTGGATGGATCTCAGATGAAGGGCATGTTTCCCCGAAGTTAGCAGGATGTAGAAGATTATGGGGCAGGCAATAGGTGATGCTCACACCAGAGAGCCTGAAATTACTGGCTGCCAAGTCAGTCCCAGGTGGCACTGAACAGGCCCTGAGTGCCTTCTCCTCCTGAATCCTTCCTCCATCCCCCCTATGGGGGGTTTGAATGTTCTCGTCAGTGGAGGAGGCTTTGAAGGAATATGGGAAACCAAGTAGCAGAAAGTGGAGAGGGGGCTCAGAGAAGGAGAGAGCAGCCAAGTGGGGTGGCATACACTTGTAACGCTGGCACTTGGGAGATGGAGGCAGAGGGTGAGGGGTTCGAGGCCATCCTGGGCTACATGAGACCCCATCTCATTGTCTATCTGCACACTGGGGAAAAAAAGGAAGAAAAGGAAGAACCGCAAAGCAGAGGTGGCGATGGAGTGAGCTGGAAATATGCAGCAAGAGGAACAAAAAAGGAAAACAGAAGAGACAGACACACAGGAAGAGGTCTTGAAAAGAGGACCCCAGGTTGTCGGTTTCAGCACCCATGGGAGCCTGGAGGCATGGGCAGGGTGTTCACCCATCTATCAGCACCTTGAAGGTTTTGGCTTCCCTTGACCCCTCCCAAGCTCCGGGGATGGGAGTCTGCCCCTGTCTGGCAGTGGCTCTGGCTGCCTGGGACAGTCTGTGTCATCTCAAGGGTACTTTTGGGTAGGTAGTCAAGCTACAAGAGACATTGATCCTAGCCTAGGGCTTGGCCAAGGGAAGCTGAAGCAGATGAACAGCTGGATGGGCGAGGGTCCAGACCTTTGCAATAGATCTCTCTCCCTCTCTAGCCTGCTGGGAGGCTCTGAGACTCTCTCTGTTGTCCTCTGGTACCTTGTGGGCAAGGCCCTGGTTTCTATGGCCTCTTACCTTGTCTGACCTTCAGGCCTTGGATTCCTTCTAAAGGCAGAGGACCCGTGTGAGGCGAGCCTTGCTCTCCCCAGGGAGAGGGCTGCATATGTCTTCCCTCTGTCTCCACACATGACAGCCCCTAAACGGCTTCCAGTCCCCAGCCTACTGAGAGCTCTCCAGCTGACAGAAGGTCTCTTCCATCTTCTCTCTGCCCGCAAGGCCCACCTCTCCCTCCCATCTCAGCTCAGACCTCATCCCCTGAAGTTGCCCCAAACCCAAAGGCCAAGCATCCATTATCCACTGTCCCCAGCCACAGCACGCCCTGCTGGAGCCACCTACAAGTCTGTCTGCTGCCCTGCTGGGTCACAAACAGGCAGAGATTCTGGGCCCCTTGACAATCTAAGAATTCTAGAAAATATACAATTCAGGCATGGAAGATACCCTCAGCTACAAAAAACTGCTGCACAGAAAAACAGAAAGACCATTCATAGCACAATGTGAGCTGTACACCCCTGACCCAGCCACAGGGAGAGGTTTCTCCAGCTGGAATTGCAGAGGACACAAGGAAGTGGCTATGGCAGGGGAAGTCTGGAAACGCTCTAAATGCCCATCACAAGAGCAACTGGTAACTGGGGAACACTCTACCCACCCTCTGTGGAATATTGTATCACCATGAGAAAGATCAAGGGGTATTAAGTATGGTGCCACACTCCTGTAATCCCAGCTGCTTTGGAGGCAGAAGCAAGAAGATTACAAATTCAAAAGTAACTTAGTGAGACCGTCTCAAAAAGTAAAGCTGTTGGGTGAGGCAACGTAGGACTGTGATTCCAAAGCTTGCAAAGTAGAAACAGGAGGATTTCTTTGAATTTAAAGTCAGACTGGACTACATAAGACCAGCCAGCCTTTGGTGGAGCACTTACCTAGCATGCAGAAGGGCCAGGTTCCACCCCAGCACCACAGGAAAGGTGAGCAGAGTGTGATGCACACATATATCCAAATAAAGAACTGAGGAGCTGTGGCACAGGGCAGGATCAGTTAACCTGAACACTGCTGAGGGGAGAGTTCCGTCACAAGGGACTGAATGCAGAAGATGCAGAGTTACTGACAGGAAGTGCTCAACCATGGAGGCAGGCCTGGGAAGGTCTACCAGATGTCTCTTTGAGGGGATGACTATAGCAGTAATAGAACATTAGCTCTGTGAGCTCAATGCTAGAGCTTCTCACTTAACCACACTAAATGGTACATGGGATGAGAAATACAAGGCTGCACAAACAAGCACACATGTGATTAGGCACAACTGAGGATGCGACACCCGTCTTGTGATCAAAGGGCTAGAAATCTCCTGTCTGTTGTAATGGCTTCAGGGTGATGCTGAAGTGGGTAGGGTGTTGTGTGTCTAGTGGGCCTGGTTTAGGGAAGTCTATGCTGCCAGGTGTCTTTGAACCCAACTCATGCCTCCATGTGTTTATCATTTAGCTCTTTCCACAGATAAAAGGTTGTTTTTGTCAAAGGCAGGTGGCTTGTGCTGGCAGCAGCCTCCTTAGCAGGTGGAATGGCTGACTGATCACAGGGACACCACCTAACAATGTGTTGCTTAGAATGCTCCTCTGCATCAAACACTCGGGTCTTGGCTGGAGGCAGGAAGATCATGAGTGTGAGGTCAGGTGCATAGTGAGACCCAGTCCCCAAACATGAATGGCTGAGGGTACAGCTGGGAGAGAGCATGTGCAAAGTCCTGCTTCCACCCAGTACTCAGGTTAAGTGTTGGACTTTGTGTGTGTGTGTGTGTGTGTGTGTGTGTGTGTGTGTGTGTGTGTATACATATGAAGCAGATCAAAGTGTTTAGATATGGAGCTATTCCCCAAGATAAATGTTAAAAGAAAATTATTAGTGCATTCCTATGGTTGCCTGTGTGCCACAGTGCAGGCGTGGAGGTCAGGGTCAGTCAGCCTTCCACTTTGTGAGGTAGGTCACTCTTGTTTCTGCCCCAGTGTCACTCCGAGCTAGCAGCCCTTGAGCTTCCAGCCATGTTCCCGTCTCCTCTCAACCCACCACTGCATCCAGCCTATTTTGTTTTTTAATTGTTGGTTTTATTTTTTATTCTTATGGTGCAGTGCACACACACACACACACACACACACACACACAGACACACATATACACCATATACCACAATACACACACACCACACACACACATTCATACACACACACTACATACACACATACACATGTTGTGTGTATGAGTGTGCATGGGAATCTCTTACTCTCCCAGGCTCTGGTGGTTGGTGACAGCAGCCTGGGAGGGCAATGGGACAGGTGGGGCAGGCAGGCCATTACCCTCTCTGAGCTAACTCTGTCCCTCTGAGGGTGTCCCTGTTGTGGAATATTATTTTAAGCATGTAAAGATGTGTTACAGTTTATGCTTCGGAATATTACTTTAACCATGTAAAGGTATCTTACTTTTGTTTATGCTGCATATGTTTAGTGACATAAGGATGTGTGTTTAAGTGTGTAAAGATGTGTTGCTGTTTCCCCTGGCCTGCCTAAGGTACCTGATTGGTCTAATAAAAAGCTGAATGGCCAATAGCTAGGCAGGAGAAAGAATAGGCAGGGCTGGCAGGCAGAGAGAATAAATAGGGGAATCTAGGCTCAAAAAAGAAGAGGAGGAGGGAGGGGAGGAGGGAGGGGAGGAGGGAGGGGAGGAGGGAGGGGAGGAGGGAGGGGAGGAGGGAGAGGAGGAGGGAGAGGAGGAGGGAGGGAGGAGGGAGAGGAGGAGGGAGAGGAGGAGGGAGGGAGGAGGAGGGAGGGAGGAGGAGAGGAGGAGAGAGAGGATGAGGGACCCATCTAAGACAAGAAGACAGGCAGAAGAAAGGTAAAAAGCCCCGAGACAAAAGGTAGAAGGAGAAACAGGTTAATTTAAATGAAAAGAGCTGACTAGAAGCCATGAAAACTAGGCCACCATTCAAAACTAATAAGTCTCTGTGTCATGATTTGGGAGTTGGTTGGTGACCCAAAAGAAAAAACCTGGTACATGTCCCCAAACCAAGAGCATCTCCCAAGGAGGTGCCCCACCCAGGACCTGGGTGCTGGTCCCCAGCAGGCCTTGCCTAGGGCTCCCAGAGCTCAGGACTCATCTGAGTAGAGGCCTGTTGGAAGTACAGGGCAGAGGGGAATGTGGCTGGAAGAGAGGACCTGTCCCCAAGAGCCTGGCCAGGGCTTCTCTACTGCCCCAAATCTACTGGAGGAACAGAACTGGGGTTCTGCTCTGGCTCCGAGGAGGGAAGGGAAGGAAGAGGGGGGATATAGCGATGGGGAGAGATGGAGATGAAGGACACAGGGATGGAGGCTGGGCATCAAGACCCAAGTAGGAATTGAACAGCGAGGGCGGGAGAGCCAAAGGCAGGGCCGTCCAGGGCTGCCTTCCATGGTGCAGGCTGGAGCCCTTATTGGGTCCACTGCATGAGCACAGCCCTGGGAGAAGGACTTGGCGCTGGAGAGGGAGGCCAGGAAGTGGTGGACCAGAGCCTAGCTGACAGTAGCTGAGCCAGACTCAGCCAGGATTTGGCCCCAAGACCCTGCATTGTGCCTATCCCCCCTCCCCCACCTCAGCAATGGCTGTGCTGCAGCCAGTCCTGATGATAATGTTCCCAAGACACAGATGATCTGCCTTGGACTACTCCGTCAAGAAAGATGGCTTGTGACCAGGAAGGAACCCAATGTAGATGACAGCATGGGACTCTCCTGGTTGCAGCGATGGATTTACTTGTACCAATGTTTCCTTTGATATGTGGCCGGTGTCTAGGTACTTCTCTCTGAGCCCCTGATGGCCTTGCTTACAAGGAGGATTTAAATAAGGCACTCAGGTCTCCTCCAGGGCCTGGAGTGCTCAGGGATTTCAGCTCACGTGTAGCTCAAAGTGTATTGCATGTAGTGTATAGCATATGGGAAATGGCACATAAAGGCCAGCCTTTGTTGGCGGACACTGTTTCCTGAAGTACGTCTATTGGCCAGTCAATATTTTCTAGCCAAAGTAAGGAAAACTCATGTAGCCCAGGCTGGCCTGAAACTCCTGCCTCAACCCCAGAGCACTGAAGCCAGAGGCACAAACCATGCCTATGCTCACAAACCTGACTGGGTAGCAAAGGCTGCCACTGGGTGAAGAGCTGGCTTTGTCCTGAAGGGAAGGATCATGGGCCGTTTCCCGTCTGCTCAATCCCTGATCCATTGGGAACAAAAGGAGAAACAGTCTCTGGAAAGTCTGACGTAGTTTTGTAACTAGTCGACAATGCCTGCTCTGGGTGACAGAGTCTGTGGGATGGTGTCTCCTGCATGCCAGGCAGCACACAGGAGTGCTTTCGGTATACAGGCTGACTCTGTATTTAACAGGACTTTCTAGAATGAGCAGAATACCTTTTAAAATGCTCAAGAATCAGTGTTGGACCTATCAGTCACTGTTTAGGGCAGCTGGAGAAGGTTTGGTTCCCAGCACCCACATGGGGACAATCACCTCCAAACCCAGTTGCAGGGGATCTGATGCCCTCTTCTGGCCGTTGGGGGAACTGCATGCATGTGGTACAGATAGAGGCAAAAATAAACAAAACACATCCCCCTATGTATATAACATGTAAATGGGTTTTGTTTTGTTTTTGTTTTGTTTTTTTAAAGCATTTCTTTGGGAATGAAGAACAGTTTGGTGGGTGTTTATGCATCAGCAGACTTAGGAATGCTGCAAGATTTCAGTTTGATGGGTTTTAATTTTTGTTTATTTTTTAGACAGGGTTTCACTATGTAGCCCTAGCTGGCCCAGAACTCACTACGTAGACCAGGCCTTCCAGATGGATGCCTGCCAAGCACACCTGGCACAGTGTCAGAAAGAAATCTTTTTGAGGAGCTGTGCTTGAGCCCAGGGCCTCGTGCATGCTGGGCTCAGTACGGCTGCTCCGAGTGTTTCTCTCTTCCCCTTTTCTTCCTCAGGACTGTGGCCCCAGCTTGCTCCAGCTCAGCCCCTCTCACCTCCCCCCTACACTCCCATCTCATTCTGAGCCGTCTTCAGGAGTAAGTCACCTACTTGACTGGACCCAGCTTTTAACTGCTGAGCATCCTTTTTAACAGTCACCCTTCAGGGGCTAAATAGACCCTCCAAGCAGTAAGACATGATGTCAGTATAATATCACTGAGTCGGTTTTTACAAGTACAGCAAAGCGAATCTCCTGAAATCCATCCCTCCTGCCTTAGTGCTGCCCCCAGGCTTGGCTTGAGGACTTTTGTCCCAGCCCAACACACTGAAAAGCTTCCTTTTTTCAGCTTCTGTTTGTCCTTTGAAGTCAAAGCTGGCTCTATTTCTAATCTGTGCTGAATGATTTCCTTCATAGTCACACGCGCAGTCTCAGAGCAGGCCTCCGTGCAGGGCAGGGGTTGCCACAATTTCTGTGCTCCTGGCTGCCCCATGCTCTCTTTCAGTTAACAGGAAGAAAGAACATCTGACCAGCAGGGACCCCAGATGTCCCCCATGGACATTATGTCTATGTCAATGTTATTTCCAATAAGTTACTAGTGACATACTATATTGTATTTAAAATTAAAATTTAGACTGAGGGTATAGCTCAGTGATACCATGCATAAACCCAAGGATTTGATCCACTGAAGAATTTTTAAGTTAAAAATAACTCACCACTTCCAGGTGCATGCTCAACACACAGGCTCACAAAAAGGAGAACTGCCTGACCATCCCAACAATGTGTGAGGACACAAATCAGGTGCTACTTACACAATTCAGTTATAGAAAGGAATCGTGCTGATACCCAATGTGACATGAGTGCCCTTCGCAAAAGTACTAAGTGAAAGAGGCCAGACACAAAAAACAGAGAGAGCCAAGAAGACTTTGGGGGAGGGAGCTGTTTCTTGAGGTCCTGGGAGCCCTGTGAGATTGTGTGTGGCAGGGAATGTGTGGGTCAGTTTTCCTCTGTCAGTGTTGGAGGCTGGAGACCAGGGAAGGTGAACCCACCCAGTGGCCCATCAGACGATGATGCTTAGGGCAGGGAGATGTGGTGGTGTTCCCCAAGGTGCTGTGTAGTGATTTTATTCTGGAAAGGGTCTTAGCAGATATGACTAAGGGTTCAAGATTCAAGGGTTCGTGGGGGGGGGGGGCTGTAAAGACCAGTGTCCTTATAAAGAGATACACAAGCCAGACATGAGGGTACACAGCTGCAAATCAGCACAAAGGGTGAGTGAGGCAGGGGGATCGGAGTTCACGGTAGTGTGGAGTCCACAGCAAGACCTAGATGAGAGTGCTGGGGGATCAAGGGAAGAGCAAAGCAGGACACGGAGTCACAGAGCAGGAATACTTGGAGCTATCAGAAACTTCTAGAAGCGTGGAAGAATTCTCCCCCATAGGTGTCAGGGAATGAAGTTCTGTTTTATATTTCTTCTTTTTAGAACTTCCAGAGCCAACCCTGCTTTGTTTTGTTTTGACACATAGTCTTGCATAGCCCAGGTTGGCCTGAAATTTCCTTTGTAGCTGAGCTAACCTTGAACTCCTGATCCTCTTCCCTCTACCTCACAAGTGCTAGGACTCTCCTCACTGGGCAGGCTCCGCTCCCTCCTGTTCTTGGAAGTTGCCATACTATGTGATGGTCTGCTATCAGAACACACACACAACACACACTACACACATACACCACACACACACCCCACATACACACCACACACACATATACACCACACACAATACACACCACACACACCACAGGCCCTGCCTTTAGCTCACTGCAGCTGTGGGAGTTCTTTCCTTCCTATTTGGAGCTGATGAGGGAAGGGCCCTGGCTACAGGGTTTTCAGGAAACCTGGGACTGTGCTCTGAGAGGTGGTGGCAGGTTTGGGTGTGGGTAGTTCAGACTCAATCGGAATGATTTGTTGTGAGACTGGGGAAGTGCTTCCTTCCAGAGCCTATGTGCCTAAACTCTGTGTGTGTGTGTGTATGTGTTGGGGTGTGACCTGGATTCCTTACGATGGTTTGTAAACATGGAACACAGACCTGGGTAGAAGGATATGAAGACAGAGAGAAGATGACTAGGACCAATAGAAACCAGGAGAGCAAAAGGGCAGTCGCCCTCTGGCACTTAAGAAGCAAGCCGGCCCATCTCTCCCTCAGCCTTCCAACCACCAAAGCTGTGAGGCTGAGACCCTGCCTAGAACGTAAGTGCTGCTTGTGGACGGGGACCCTTCCCCACCGTACTGGAGAGAACATGAACGAGTGTGGAAATCAGTGTGATGAGTCTTCAGGAAGCTAAAGATGGAGCCGCCCTGTGAACCAGAGATCAACTCCAGGTACATACCCGATAGATCTGCAGTCCAGCAGATACCACATCTATCCGTGTTACTGCCAGCCTAGAAGCCGCCCATCCTCAGCTAGGAGAGAGCATGAGGGGGCTGTCTGCAGGAGGAGGGGTCAGTGGGAGAGGGGACAAGAAAAAAGACAAATACAAGTACGGTACACATATGGATATGTCATCCATTCCTGGCCATTATGTGAGCAGCCCAGGTCTGCCATGTGCTAGCCCTATGTGTTCTGCCTCACTCAACGCCATCAGCCAGGGACTGAGACCTTTATTTTCCAGTGTTTTCCTCAGGTGGCCACCAAAGCATTGCTAACACTGGCTAACACCCTTTGTTTGTGGCCAACAGAGGAGCCCATGGACCAGAGAAGTGACCATTACCCATGCTAGCACTAGAACCCATGAGGCATGAGCCACCTGTTCTGGAAGAAGTGTGTGAGGTGGGCTGCCTGCCCAGGTTATTGGGGCGGGGGCTGCAATAGGAGGGTGATCTCCAGCTGTGACAACTATGGCAGCCATTTTGGAGTGTGGTCAGGATGTTGTACCAACTTAATTAGTGGGTTAGTCCATTGATGGTTTTATAATGTGCTGACCTTATTGGGAGGTGGTGGGGGTAGGAAGTAGGTCATGGTCAGCATGCCCTGCAGGGTATACCTTGTTCTACATGTCAATTAAAATAAAAAATAGCCAGGCAGTTGTGGTGCACACCTTTAATCCCAGTGCTCAGGAGGCAGAGACTGGAGGATCTCTGTGAGTTCAAGGCCAGCCTGGTCTACAGGAGGAGTTCCAGGATAGCCAGGGCTACACAGAGAAACCCTGCCTAACAAAACCCACCTAAACAAACAAATAAATAAACAGAAGGGAGCTGGAAAGATGACTCAGCCATTACACCCCCACCCCTCACCCCGGGACTCTCTTCCAGAGGTCCTGGGTATAACTCCCAGCACCTACATGGTGGCTCAGAGCCCATCTATAACTCCAGTCCTAGGGGAACCTGATGGCCTCTGTGGGCACTGCATGTACATGGTGAGCATACATACATGCAGGAAGAAAAAAAAAAAAAACCTCATATACAAAGTAAAAATAACATTTTAAAAAATATGAAAATGTTGCTCTTCTTTAACTTCCATGTGTGTCTGAGAGGGAATGAAGTGAACCTCATGTGTGAGGCCCAGGCCTTCAGAGCCTACAGGAGCACGCCTGGGCCTCAGAGATGAAGCCAGAACTGGGACCAACTCCTTCCAGGCCCCATGACTGTCCCAGCCTGTGTGGCCAGGGCCTCTTTCGTCCCCACTGCCCCAGCAGGGGAGCCCCAGACAATTCCAGAGGCTGGGATGCATTTAGAAACTGGCTGGGGGTTTCAAGTTGAGCCCAGCCTGATGAGTGGGGACCAGCCATCTGGAGCCTGTTTGCTGTCCCCTGGCAGCAGCACCGAGCAGGATTTCAGGAAGGGCGCGGCGAGACAGCCAGCCCCCAAGTCAATGGCCTCCAGTTGAGTCCTGGCCCTGCCACTGCTTGCCTCACATCAGGCTCCTTTCCCTCAGCCATCTCTTTTGTAAAATGAGAGTTCCGTAGAATTCACTTTAAAATTCTGCTGCCACAAATCAGTAAAAGCTACTGTGAATCCCAGGATGCTTAATAAAGGGAGTTTAGGATTTAAAAACCTCATAAAATACTGACTTTGTTTTCTGTTGCTATAACAGAATGCCTGAGCTGGGGTTATGAGGAAAAGTTTCTTGAGCACAGGGCACCACTGAGAGCACGGTGGAAAGCTGGAGGCAAGAAAAATGGAAACTAACAATGAATACCGTCTCAGGAGAGCCAGAGGGCACAGCTGTGAGGCTAGCCCAGTTCTCACCTTTCTGATAGTGTCTCAGTATGGAACCCAGGCTGGCTCAGAACACTTCAATCTCTCCTTCTTTAGCTTCCTGAATGACTCCAGGTGTGTACCACCCCACTGAGCTCTTCCTGAACATTTTCGTTTTTTCCCCAATTAAAACTCTATACTTGACTGGCCTTGAACTCGCCGAGATTCGCCTGCCTCTGCTTCCCAAGTGCTGGGATTAAAGATGTGCCGCCACCGCCTGGCTCATCTGTGATTTTTATGGATGGTCGGTCGTTTACCCAGCGGTAGCCCATGTGGGTGTTTATTTAGAGGTTTTCTTTTGTTTTGTAGGAAACATTATAAAGTTTACTATCTTAACGGTTTCAGAGAGAACTGTAGTAGGAAAAATACTCCTGTTACTCTGTCATCTTCTCAAGATGCTTCTGCTGTTTTTATTTCTTTCTTGTAGTGCTGGGGATTGGACCTAGAGCCCGGCATGTGCTAGGCATGTGCTCTACTGCTGAGCTACCACCCCCCTTTTTGAGGAAAAATTTTATGTAGTCCAATCTGGTCTAGCCTCAAACTCACTTTGTAGCCCAAGTTGGCCCAGAACTGGCTTTTGTACCATCTCAGCCTCTGAGTGCTGATCGTGCAAGCCTGAGCCACCAAACCTGACAACCTTGCTTCTCATCTTGAAATTAAAATTCTGCATCTGTTGAATACGAACGCCCCTTCCCCTGGCCCTGGCTGCCACCATTTCTAAATTTTCTACTGGAACTATTTTATACGAGAACCTGCACAGTGGCACACCGTCCCCATGGCACACTCATGCAGTAGCAAGAGTTAGAATTTCTTCCTTTTTACGACTGATTCACTTGGCGGCTATGGCAGACTTTTCACTTATCCATTCACCTGTTGGAGACACTGAAAGTGTCCCTCGTTTTGGCTCTGATGAAGTACACCCTATGAACACGGGTGTGTAAGCACCTTGCCATCCAGAGCTCCGGGCAATCAGCATGCCTGGCTTAGATGAGGTCCTGTGTTTGGTGTTTGGGGATACACATCCAGAAATGAAGTGCGCTTACACCGCATTGCTGAATTCCCAGGCTGTTTCCTTACCTCCCTGTCAGGAAGGGGCCAGGGCTCAATCTCCCCATATTCATCGTTTTCCTAGGAGCAAGAGAGGTCTGGGTGTTAGCTGTATTGGGCCGTGTGAGAAGCGGTGCTCTTGGCTGGAGAGCTGAGGAAAAGTATACCTTAGGGGCCTGGAGGAAGGAAGCCTGGAGACTGTGTTCCCTGGGGCACTCTCCCTCCGGAAATACTTTTCTTAGGGATGTCTGAAACCCTGACACAATTCCTGTTCTGTTTCCAAAGTTCTTGATAGAGCTTTCAGAGTTCCAGAAAAGCCACTTTATACAAAAAGCTGGAAGAACAGCTACCTGGTTCTTGGCCGGGAGCCGTCTGGACTGGTGAGCACAGACCTGCCCTTGCTGGGGCAAGGCAGCAGCTGTGTGCACAAGTGTTGCACATTTAAGCCCAGGTGACAAAGTGTAGGAGCTGCTAAAATGCTAGAAGCTTCCAAGCCAACTTCAAGGTGGTTTGATGAGGGCCCTGGAGATGCACTCCTTTGTAGTATTAGGTTTCTGGCCCAGACTTTCAGGCCTAGCCTCAAGGTTTAGGCCCACAGACCTGCAGACATACAGATGCTTACAATAGTTTTAGGCCGATCACCCTAAGGCCCAGGTATACAACTTGCTAGCTCTCTCCCCTTCATCTAACCCATGACTCTTATCTTTTTCAGCCATGTGGCTGTGTACCTTTTCTTAGAGCAGCATGGTTGTCCTCTGCTTCTTCCGGCTTCTCTCTGGCATTCTGCTCTGTTCTTCCTGTTTCCAGAGTTTTTCTAGTCTGGTAGCCCCGCCCACACTTCCTGTCTGCCTTTGGCCAATCAGCGCTTTTTATTAAACTCTTAAGTGGGGACAATTATTTACAATGGAACAACATAATCACCCTACACCCCTTAGAAGTTTCTGTTACCAATGCAGCCAGGATGGAAGCTGCCCAAAGGAGCCCCTAACATTTCCAGGCAGACTTGGGGGTTGAGGGGCTGGTGCTGTAGAGGCCAGAGCCTGCTTACCATGAGCAACAGAATGCAACCACACTCTGCCTAAGCCCTGGTCCACAGCACACAAAAACAAACCTGTTCCCTCTGGTCTTTCGGCTCCCATTATGCCATGATGGCTCCAAAGGCCACCTTTGGGGGTCATTAATAGTGAAGTCACTATTAGGGAGATGGGGTGGCCATGAAGATGGGGACTTCAGAGGTCTGGAGGCCAGACAGAGTTGGTGCTCACCTGTAAAGCTAGAGGAAGCTGACCAATGGCCACATCACCCTCAGAAGAGAACTGAGGCTGCATCAGGACATCCCTGGAATGCACCACCGACTCATTTCCTAACCCATCTCTTCTAGAAAATGCACACAGATAAAAGGTCCCAGTTAATGAGAATTCTGGTTCAAGTTTTGAAATCCACAGCAAAGCCCACTCCGCATAATAATGTATCAGAAACACAACAATCCTTTAATCTCCAATGAATTAATTGCTGGGCCCAGAGATTCCGAGCACGCCTGCGGAATCCTTAATTTCTTGAGCTGATGGTTCTGAAAAAGCGACCCATGTGAGGCTGCCTTCCACACCAGGGAAGACTCCCACAGCCTACACAAAGGGCCAGATTGTCTGAGTGGCTTTCTCTGTAAGAATCACGAGGGGGGAGGCGATCTGAATTAATGACAGCTTGGAAATTTTGCTACTGGGTGGGATGTGGTGGGTTTGGATCAGAAGAAACTAAATGACAGCTCTGTGGCCTTGGGCATCATCCCTGGCACCATTCACTTATCCTACCTATGTCTGCTCAGGCAGGCAGAGGTGCTGCACGTGTAGGAAGCTGGTGTGACCAGCTGCAAATCGGAAGATCTGAGAGAAATTTGGTGGATGACTGTGTGAGGTCACAGTGTGTGAGGGCACACTGTGTGAGGTCACACTGTGAAGGAAGGTACAGCAGAAAACAACTGTCTAGACCTGCCTATTTCAGGTGCCCAAACTCTGAGGGAGGGAGACCTGCCTAATTTAGGTGCCCAGACTCTGAGGGAGGGGGACCTGCCTAATTTAGGTGCCAGGACTCTGAGGGAGGGGGACCTGCCTAATTCAGGTGCCAGGACTCTGAGGGAGGGGGACCTGCCTAATTCAGGAGCCAGGACTCTGGGGAAAGCTTAGAGACCATCACAGGCTGAGAGCTGAAGGGTGACAAGGATGAGCCATAGCAAGGGATTGTTATTCCTGAGTGAAGATACATGGGCACAAAGGCCTTGAGTTGGGTGACCAAATTATGTGGGACAAGTAAAACCACCATCACCATGTCACATGAAAGTGACACGGGATGCACTTCCCATGAGTCATTCGTACCAGGCTGGAGCTTAGCAGTAAGTGCCTTACATGCATGAGGCCTTAGGTTCAATCCCCGCCGGCTTCTAAAATAATAGTATTAATGTAGAGCACTATTGGGGAGGACTCCCAACGTTGTCCTCCACAAACATGCGCACGTATCCACGAAGAGTGTGCATACATCTCTGCAATGTATGTTTATACATGTTACACTAACTTCCCAAGGACATGCAAGTTACCACACACTCAGGCTAAAACAACAAAAGTTCTGAAGAGTTACTGGGGCCAGAGAGCAGCCAGCATTTTACTTATTTTTTTAAACCATGTGTGTGTGTGTGTGTGTGTGTGTGTGTGTGTGTGTGTGTTCCCATGGAGGCCAGAGGGGATGCAGGAGCCCTTGGGTCTGGAGTTATGGGCACCAGTGGGCACTGAGTCATCTTTCCGAACTCCTGTGCACTCTACATCATTGGCTCCTGTGGCTCCTGCCCTGGTGCCAGGGTCTGAATATTCTCACCTCCCTCTAAAGGTTGAAATCTAATCCCCAATGCAACATATCGTAACATATAGGAGGCCTGGTTTTGGGATACCTGGCCTTACAAATTAGGTCCAAGGGAGCTTTCTCACTCAAAAGGCACCACCTGTGAGGCTGGGGACAATCTTCACCACACACAAATCTGCAGGTACCTGGGTCTTGGACTTCCCAGCCTGCAAACCTGAACATTACATTCTATTGTTTCTAAATTTCCAGGCGAATGAATTTTGTTACAGCGGTCTAAACAGGCAGTCCTTGGCCTGGGGCCTCTCCGCTCCTGTCTCTTTTCCTTTTTAGACAAATTCTGGCTATGTAGCCCAAACCAGCATTGAACTCACGCTTTCCTACCTCAGCCTCCTGGTGCTGGGATTACAAATGTGGGCCAGCTGTAGTAAGAGGTTCCTGGCCTGTCTGGCTGTGGTTCAGCTCCGCAGACCTGCAGTACCAGAGAAACCCACAGAGGCTTATATTAATTGCATGCTGTTCAGCCTAAGGCTAAGGCTTGTTGCTAGCTAGCTCTCACATCTTAACCCATTTCTATAAATCTGTCTTGCCACATGGCCCATGGCTCACCTGTGTTTCTTTACATGTTAATTCTTGGGCGGGCTAGCTCGTGTCTGCCCTCCTTCCCCTGTATCTGTGCTTGTATTTCCTGCTTGCTTCTACGATGCCTTGTCATAGGCCAAAACAATTCCTCTATTATCCAATCATAATTCACAGTGTACAGAAAGACATCCCGCATCAGCCAGCACCCTGGCTACACCACTGTTCTCACATCTGTCTTCTGAGTTTCTTTGTTTATCTTTTCTTGTGTATAAGTACAGGTTCATGCATGTGTGGGGGTGGCGTGGGGGGTGTATGGGTGAGTGTGGCTGTGCAGGCATGTGGGGGTGGTTCGAGTGTGCTATTGGCTCACAGATGGAGGTCAGAGTCAGTTTGTGGGAGTAGGTGTTCTCCTCCCAAGGTGGAGTCTAGAGATCAGACTCAGGACCTCAGCCTTGTGTAGTATGCACATAGCCGCTGGCCTGTCTGACCAGCCCTCTGGTTTCCTGCCCCCTGCTGGAGACAGGGTCTTTCTGCATAGCCCTGGCTAACTAGATCTTAGCACCATCTCTTCAACATTGTCCCCTTCCCTCCTCTGAACATCTAGCTGGCCTGCGCCTTAGCTTGCCTCTCTCATAGAGCTATTTCTACCTCACCCAACCCCACTGCTATTTGTGAGGCAGGATATCACTGTTTATCAGAGGCTGGCCTGGAAACTTGCTATGTGGACCAGGTTGGCTTTGAACTCATAGAGTCTCTGCCTTCCAAACATTGGAATTAAAAGCATGTGCCACTATACTTGAACTCTGGTGCCTCTTAAGGAAGAGCTGTTCTTGAATGTGGGGCTTGCTCAGATAGTCTAAAGAGGCCATCTCATTTCCAGACCCTCCACCCAATCACATCCACAAAGATGACTTTTAAGTTTAAGGATTCCCTCCCAGGATTCCAGGAACTCAATGGAGACACATCTTTTGGGGGCCGGCAATCCAGAAGCATCCTGCCTGTGCAGGGGATGTGATCACTTATCACTCAGCCATGGTTCTGCTCTTGTATTTGTCACAGCTGTTCAGGATGCAAGCTGGATGGTGTCCGGTGGCTTTTACCTTTCCACTTTGTTCATGTGGAGAACAATACTGATTATCTACATAGCGCCATCCTACCTTCCTGGGAGACAGCTCGCCCATAGTGGTGTGTTTGTTATTCTTCTGTGTTATACTGAGTTTGCAGAGATGGTGGTGACTGTCTCCCAGAGAGACAGCTGTAGCTAGTGGAAGACATTTAACAAAATAAATACACTCAGAATTGTTGGGAACTGTCCTAAATAAGGACTCAAGGAATGGAGGAACACCAGCTCAAACAGATGAAGACACTACCTGGCTGATGCCCAGAACAGCAAGGCCTACATCTCCCCTGCCTACCCCATCTGGGTTCAGCATGATGGTAAGGTAGAGGCAGCTGAAAGCACAGCTTCCCTCCCTCCCTCCCTAGGGAAGCCAGAATGCCAGTACACATATCGCATCCTCAACTCTGAAATGTAGACGTGTTATGCCAGGAAAAAGCAGCTGGAGGCTTGGGACTTTCTGTCCCCAGCCTCCCTTGTGGCAAGGAAGGTCAGCCTCAGGGACAGCAACCATGGGCACCCCACTGCCTTTACTCCTGTTTGCTTACAGAGTAGAGTTTCCATGCCATGAGGGGGCTGCCCCACGCATAGCCCTCTTCATAAGGCAGGGTGTCGCCCTGAGAAGCAGGCTGGCCCTAGCCCTGATGCAGAGGGAATTCACTTCCTATAGGTCTGAGAGTCAAGGGTGAGCACGGTGAGATCTTGGAGGCAAACAGTTATGATACAGACAGCAGTAACTAGTTAAGAAGAGCGTACCATAAATAGCTCCACGATGGGAGCAAATTAAGGCCAGCTAGACATTTACAGGACTGAAAGAAACAGTTGAGGGCTGGAGAGGTGGCTCAGTGGTTAAGAGCATTGGTTGCTCTTCCAGAGGACCTGAGTTCAGTACCCAGGTCAGGAGGTTCACAACTACCCAAGCTCTAAGGGATCCATGCCCTCTTTTGGCCCCTGCAAGAATACATACACAACACAACTTTTTAAACAAAAAATTGAATAGATACAGCAACAGACTGTAACGGCCCTCAAAGAGGATCCCCACAAAAGGGCCTGATTTAATTAGATCATCTGAGGAATGGTTTCCATCCCAGGAGACCAATCTGTCATCCCTAGAACCAATCACAGTGTGAGTACAACAAAGACACGCACGCTACATGAGGAACCAGGGCCTGAGGGTCCTGTTATGACTATCAGGGTGATTCTGCACATGCCCAGGGGAGATGACATACTTTCTCAGAGAAACAAGCTTCACTAAAATTAACCCAAACAAGACAGTTAAGACAGGAAGACAGCAGGCAGATGCTCTGGAAAGTGGGAGAGTCATTAGTCTGTTATTGAGGATATACAGTCAGTGTTTACCAAACGTTTATGAGATATGAAAGGAAATAGGAAGGATGATACTTGGGGAGTACACAGCAGTGGATTCAATGGGGAAAGTTGGGGACCTGAAGGAGAGAGAGGCTATGCCTTCTTCTTTTTTTTCCTTTTGAGACAGGGTCTCACTATGTAGATCAGACTGGCTTTGAACCCCTAGAGATCTGCCTTCCTCTGCCTCCTGCGTGCTGGGACTGAAGGTGTGTGCTACATTCCAGCTCCAAGTGATCTTACTTCTATAGCCTCTGTGGGCATCTGCACTCATGTGCCCATAACTCCCCATACAAGTAAGTTAAAAATAATAAAAATAGCCGAGTGGCAGACAGATGGATCTCTGTGAGCTTGAAGCCAGCCTGATCTATGGAATGAGTTCCAAGATGGCCAGTTACAGAGAAACCCTGTCTCAATAATGATAATAATGATAATAATAATAATAATAATAATAATAATAATAATAATAATATCTTTTTGTAAAATTGAGAGAAAGCAAGGGATGGTGACTTGTGCCTATAAGCCCAGCATTCAGAAGGCAGAGGTGCGAATCTCACTGAGTTTGAGGCCAGCCAGCAGGAAGAGGCTTCTTGGAGGGTTTGAGCCACAGAGACCCTGTCACCACTATGATCAACTGGGCCTTGAGGCGGGGGGGGGGGGGACGACGACAGAGAGCCACCTTTATACCTGCCTCCACCCTCTGATCACCTTTATGTACCCTTTATGCAAAGGGTGAGGACAGGAACCAGCACAGGGGTGTGGGTGTTTCCAAAAGCACCTCTGAAAGCAGGGTATCCAGACTAAGAAATAGGCTTCAATCAGGGAAATATGTTATACGCAGGGTAAGAAGAGGCCATCTCTGAAAGTCAAGGGATTGGAGTGAGGCCATGGGTAGGATCCTTTTAGCATGAGAAGGTGGAGTGGTGTGTCTATCCAGGCACCTGAAGCATGGCAAAGCTATGCAGGCTGGATGTTACTGGTGAGCTTGATTCTGTTTTGCTGCAATGGGGGTCTAACCCATGGCTTTTGCATGCCAGGTGAACTCTCTACCGTGGAGCTGGACCCCTAGCCTGACTTACTATTGATGGGCTAGAAAGGCCAGTGGCAGACAGGCCCCATTACTCTAGAAGCATTGGAAAGATACGAACAGGAAGGGCTGTCACGTCTGCAGGGGTCAGAAGGACAAGGGAAGGGAGAGGCGATGTGGCTTCTGTCCCTCTGTGGAAGATGGCAAGAGGTCAGAGAGTGGTCACGGCAAGCCTCCTGTTAAGGCTTGGATATACAGTGTCCACCAAAAGCTGTGTGTTTGGTACTCAGTTGCTGGTGCTGTGGAGAGGGGATGGGATCTTGAGGGTGCCGACGGAATCAGTGGGTTAGTTCATTGATGGTTTGTAATGTGCTGACCTTATTGGGAGGTGGTGGGGGTAGGAAGTAGGTCATGGTCACCATGCCCTGCAGGGTATACCTGTTCCTGGTCCCTCCCTCTCTTCATCCATTCCTGGCCATTATGTGAGCAGCCCAGGTCTGCCATGTGCTAGCCCTACGTGTTCTGCCTCACTCAACGCCAGCAGCCAGGGACTGAGACCTTTATTTTCCAGTGTTTTCCTCAGGTGGCCACCAAAGCATTGCTAACACTGGCTAACACCCTTTGTTTGTGGAGTCCAAGGACCAGAGAGGCAACCATTACCCATGCTAGCACTAGAACCCATGAGGCATGAGCCACCTGTTCTGGAAGAAGTGTGTGAGGTGGGCTGCCTGCCCAAGTTGTTCGGGGAGGCCTGCAACAGGAGGGTGATCTCCAGCTGTAACAACTATGGCAGTGTGGTCAAGGTGTTGTACTTGGACTTGTTATTCAGGAATGCATGTTATTGGAAACACTTCTGCAGGCTTGCCATACAAATGAGGTTTCCACATAGTCTGAGTGCATTCCCTGAAGGGCCTGAGGCCTCCACACCAGGTGTGGGCTCCACTTGACATCTTTGAGGGAGGTGGGAACACAGGCCACTTCCAGTGCCAAAGATCCTTGGCTGAAGTCACCATACATGTGGTAGCTGGAGTGGTATTTAGCTAGACGCTCCAGGAATACTTAAATTTACACCATGAAGTCCCTCAGTAGTGACATAGTCACAAGGACTCCAAGGAACAAGAGACCAACATACCTCTTGGTCCTGGGAGAGCCAAAGTCTACATGGAGCATAGAGCCTTTGACATCAGTGAGTGGCATATCCTCCTATAGGATAACAGTGGCCCCTGATCAACACAAACCACTCATGGCTTTTCAGGGATAAAACACATGAGAGTCAGGGCCAGTGCCCATGGGAAGCCCTCCTTCCATCCTGCCTTTATGGCTTCCTGCTGTGGTGTGTGTAGGTGTGTGTGTGTGTTGACAGTGGTTGATGCCAGGTAGACACTCACTCTACACCTTATTTTTTGAGGCAGGGTCTCTCACTGAAGCCAGCTTATTTGGCTAGGTTGGTTGGCCAGCAAGCCCTACGGAGTCTTTTGTCTCAGCACTGAGACTGAAGAGATGCATGTTACCACACCTGGCTTTTTAACCTGGGTACTGGAGATCTGAAGTCAAGTCTTCATGCTTGTGTGGCAAGCAGTTTACCCACTGGATACCTTAGTCTCAGGCTCTGTTTTGATGAGAAACAGAGGGGAACTCATGTCTTAGGTCCCAGAGGGGATCAGAAGGGTGTAACAGTACTGCCTCCAGTGAGTGAGTGACATAACTGTGACTTGTCCTCCTGAGCACACTCTTCCTGAGACAGCAGCTCCACCTGGCCCTCCAAAGTCACTAGCTTCTTCTGGTCACATAGCTGGGTTGTTTTGTAGATAGGTCTTTCCAGGCAGTGCCTGAGGCCAAGGGAGTTACATCACCAAAGAATTCTCAATTGTCTGGGTCTAAGAAAATGTGGCTGCTGAGTCAGGCTGGTGGCAAAGGCCAGTAATTCTATCCACTAGGAAAGCTGAGGCAGGAGGATGGTGAGATTAGGTGACTATCCCCGTAGAAGCGTGCTGGCATAACACCCCAAGGCTTAGGCCCCAGTACTGCAGAAGTCAGTTCCTGATTAAAGCACAGGAGCAGATTGTGATCACAGCATTGCATTCTGGGGGCTGAGATAGAAAGATGGTGAGTTTGAGGCTACCTGGGCTACAGAGTGAGACGCTGCCCCAAAATCCAAGGACAGGGGTAGCTTAGTGGCAGAGCGCCTGCCAAGGCCATGGCATGATGTGGTTTAAATAAAATGGAGAGAATCTGGCGGCCAGCAGGGGCAGGAAGCAGGATGTGCGTATCACAGCCTCTCACCACAGCCTGAGGCAGGAAGGAAGGACTGACATCAAACCCTTTGATGTAGTCTCTTGATCTCTGAAAGCTTCATCTCATTGTGGCTAAGAGGATGGGCGTCTATAACTTCTGTGGCTCCTGAGACTCCCTGGATGCTCTGGAGCCGTGGTTCTCAACCTTCCTAACACTGTGCCCCTTTCATATCATTCTGTGTGTTGTGGTGACCTGCCCAGCCATAAAATTATTTTAGTGGTTACTTCATAAGTATAATTTTGCTACTGTTATGAATTGTAATGTTAGTATCTAATATGTGACCCCAGAGGGGTTGTGACTCACAAATTGAAAACTACTAGAATATTATCAACTAGGCTGTGTAGGCCTCTGGCAAACTGAGCTAGAGTCCCAGGTCAGGTGGGAAGTCCTTCATGCTCAGTGAACAGTGGGTAGGACAAGTGACTTCCAGAGGGCCAGTCCCCACCAGGGCACATGGCCTCAGCTTCCACAAAAGCAAAGACCATGTCGCTGTTGCAAGCCACAGAGTTCCTGTCCCCAGCACTCTGCCAGGCTCACACGATGCTCAGTAAATACTTGTGGGTAAAATGAACCATGTGGGTTCTGGAGAGATGGCTCAGCAGTTAAGAGCACTGCCTGCTTCTCCAGAGGACCCAGGTTCAATTTCCAGCACTCACAACTGTCTGTAACTCCAGTTCCAGGGGGATCTAACACCATCACACAGACATACATGCAGGTGAAGCACCAGCCCACATACAATAGATAATTTTAAGAAATGAACCATGTTGTCAGAGCGAGAAGACTGGGTGGGGGGTGCATACTTGTACTGGGGAGTGTGTGCATTGGGGAGTGTGTGCATGTATGCTGAGTACAGCCAGAGTCACATCTGGAGCTGTCCCTGAGACTGCCTGGAAAGCCAGCCTAGCCTCAGGTTTGCACCCCTCAGGTTTGCACCCCATCATTTCCAGGTTTCCTTTTCTTTCTTTCAGAGCTCGTCTGGCATGGCCTCTCCTCCTGGCCTTGTGACTAGTGAGCATCCCTCCATGAATCTGCCAATTGCTACAGCATTGTCTGAGCCTCTCCTGTCTGAGCTGGTGCTATGCTTTGAACAGCATGAGAATCTCTTCCCTGGGGGGAAGAAAATGTCTACCTCCCCCTCCTAAGGGCACAGAGATAAAGTGATGAACTCAAGTTAGATTCTGCCAAGGCTCACATGTCCAGAGCATGAGTGAAGGGTTGCCTATAGGAGTGTGGGTGACCCCAAAGCAGCAGCCCTGGAGAGTCTTCACCCAGCATGGATGGTGGCTTCCCCTGGCACAGATAGAGCCCCCTTCTTCACTGACATTTCCCTAGTCTGTTTTTTTTTTTTTTTTTCCCCTAAACCCTCTATGCAGCCATGGAAATGACATTGACCTCGTGGACAAAATCACGGTTAGACTACTACAGTTTAGGCTGCAATGCCTCCCAAAGCCACATGTTGAAGGCTTGACTCCCAATTTGTTGCTATAGGGAGACAGAGGTACTTCTAAGAGGTGGAGCCTAGTGAGAAGTCTTTATGTTCTAGGGGGTGTGCCCTTGAAGGGGACTGTGGGGACCTGACCCCCTGGCTACCCTGGAACTTGCTCCGTGGACCAGGCTGGCCTCAAACTCTGCTAGGATTAAAGACGTGTGCCACCACTGTTCCCCCCTTTCCTCTTGATGCCAGGCCAAAAGGTGAGTGGTTTTCCCTAGCCACATGGTCCCACCGTAATGTACTGCCATAGGCCTGAAGCAATAGGGCTGACCGACCACAGATGCAGCCTCTAAGTCTACAAACCCAAGGAAGCTTTTTATCAATAGTCATCCTCAGATACCTGTGACAGTGACAGGGGACCGCAGAACAGGTCTGCTTTCTGGCCTTGGTGTCCCTGATGGAGAGAGAAGGCTAAGCCTTTGGTGACAGGATTCTGCTGTCACGGTGCATTTGGGCGACAGCTTCCCTTCCCATTCCTTATACCCCAGAGAAGGCCTGACTGACCTCTGCATCAAGCCCCACAGAGTCAAATAAAATAGCACACAGTGTGTCCGGCTTAGCAGGAAGCATGCTCCTCAGGTATCAATACGCCATTAAGGGACCAAACTCCCTGCTCTGCCCTCTCTTGTGCTTTGAGGGTCAGTGTGGGAAGCTTTCTGGGAATGAGTCCCTAGGGCCTGATTCAGTTTTAGAGATGTTGCCAGCATCCTTCCAGAGACTATCCCAAAGCCTTGAAGCCTCCCTCAACAGTCTCCCCTTAGTGGGGGGGTGTGTGTTGAAGATGTTTATTCTGTAGTTTACAAAGAAACTTTGTGGTGTGGTTGCTTTGGAGAGAAACTTTGGGGATGTGCCTGGTCGCAGCAGGTGTCTCTGGGGGTGATTTGGGGTGAGGTAGGCGTGCTGGGCAGCAAAGCCGACGCCTGGCCAGCAACTTTGGCACAGCCCCAGGTGACTTGCCCAAGCAGGGTACACGATTCTCCTTGGTGCTCTGGAAATGTGCATGGCTGTTTTCTTCTGAGTGACAGGGACACTTACATTGCTGTACTTTTGTGCCTCCCAATTCTTTTTCAGACTGATGCCATTGTATTTTCAAAATGGCATATGTTGTTCACAAATGCAAAAGATTTGAGCCACATATAAAGACATCAGATGAAAGGAGAGTACTCCCGCTCTCCCCCTGCCTCCTGCTCCTCCAGAAGTGCCCATTGATAATTTGGCTGGGACTTTAGTGCCTTGGCACACACAGCCTTGCATACATCCTTTAACTTGGAGGACCTAACAAGGCTCTATCTTTTGTTTGGTTGTTTTTCAAGACAGGATTTCTCTGTGTATCTCTGGCTGTCCTGTTTTGTAGATCAAACTGGCCTCAAACCCATGTAGATCAATCTGCCTGTGCCTCCCCAGTGTTGGGACTAAAGATGTGTGCCACCAAGACTCTGCCTTTGAAAGGGGATGAGGCTCACAGGCAGGTGTGAGAAAACTGCTCTTGCTGAATGCACCCATATTGGGTGGCTCACAACCACCTGTAACTCCAGCTCCAGAAGAAAAACATACATTTGCATACGCGTATCTACCACCGCCCACCACCCCACCACATACACACAATAAAAACAAATAAAATAATGGGACTGGAGAGGCAGGCAACCAGTTGAAATCACTGGATGAACTTGCTGAGGACCAGGATTTGCTTCCCAGCACTCATATGGTGGCTCACAGACACCTATAGCACTGGTTCCAGGGGATCTGACATATTCTGGCCTCCTGCATGCATGTGGTATACAAAAACTCACAAAGGCTCTCACACACATGTAAAAAAATTTTAATATTTATCTATTATACTCACAGTGCTCTATTTGTATGTATGGCTTTATGCCAGAAGAGGGTATCAGATTTCATTATAGGTGGTTGTGAGTCACTACGTGATTGCTGGGAATTGAACTCAAAACCTCTGGAAGAGCAGCCAGTGCTCATAACCACTGAGCCATCTCTCCAGCCCAATGAATTTTTATTTGTATTAAGAGACAAAAACTGGCAGGGTGGTGGTGGCGACACACATTTTTAGTTCCACCACTTAGGAGGCAGAGGCAGGCTGATCTCTGTGAGTTTGAGGCCAGCCTGGTCTATAGATCAAGTTCCAGGACAGGCAGGGCTACACAGTGAAATCCTGTCTTGAAAAAAAGGAGAAAGGGAGAGAGGGGGAGGGAGGGAGGGAGGGAGATAGGGGGAGGGAGGGAGGGAGGGAGGGAGGGAGGAGGGAAGAGAGGGAGAGAGGGGGAGGGAGGGAGGAGAGAATAGAGGGAGAGAGGGGGAGGGAGGGAGGGAGGGAGGAAGGAATAGAGGGAGAGAGGGGGAGGGAGGGAGGGAGGAAGGAATAGAGGGAGAGAGGGGGAGGGAGGGAGGGAGGGAGGGAAGGAGGAGGGAATAGAGGGAGAGAGGGGGAGGGAGGGAGGAAGGGAGGGAGGGGGAGGGAGGGAGGGAGGGGGGGGGGAAGAGAGGGAGAGAGTGGGAGGGAGGGAGGGAGGGAGGGAGGGAGGGAGAGACTATATGACACACACACTGTTATTCAGTGACCTGTTCATGATGGGACCCGCCATCTGCAATAGCAGGATAAGTTCAAGGCTACAGAGTTACCACCACACGAGCTCATGGCTGAGCCCCTTTGATGAGCAGAAAGGCCCTCTTCAGAGACCTTTTCTGGCTCCATGGAGTTTATGCGTGGTATATGTTTTGCCCTGGCCTCATTCTCGACTCTGTGACACCATCACCTCTTCACCATGTGGTTTCCTCAGTGTGAAGAACTGGACTTCTGAAACCATTAAGGAAAGGAATCTCTCCCCACTTTTTTCTGTTGGGTATTTGTTACAGGGAGACATAAAAGTGACAGATGAGGGCTGTATGAGGGGAGTGCGTGCATGCGTGCATACGTGTGTGTGCATCAAGGCAATGGAAACAGCTTCCAAGTGTGAGAGGTTATGCTACCGTGAGAGGGAAAAATGCAAGTTCAAGGTCCAGGCTTAGGAGCGGGAGGCCAAGAAACTCAAGACTAATGCAGGAGGCAGGCAGGAAGTTGAGGTCCAGACAACACATTTTCTTGCAATCTCAGATATGGCCACAGGGAGGCACTGGTGAGCAAGGCTTCTTCAGCAGGGCTGCAGTTTGCCAGAGCTGTGGCGGCAGGGAGCTTGGCAGCCAGCTGGGCCAGGTGCCTTGGCCTCTCTGCCCACCTGGGGCCTTGAAAGAATTGGAAGTCATCCAAGTTCTGTTTGGTTCCTTAATTCAAAGGTTCTCAACCTGTGGGGTCACGACCCCCGTAGCAATCTCCCCCAAATATTTACATTATGATTCACAATAGTAACATTACAATTATGGAATAACAACAAAAATTACTTTATGGTCGGGGCCACCACAACATTAGGAATCACATTAAAGGGCCGCGGCATTTAGAAAGGTCGAGAATGACAGCCTTAAGTGAAATTGGAGATAATAAAAATTGCTGAAGAGGATAACAAAGCCGAGCTCACGGTTAGATGAGTCCCTGAAATAAAGGCGGGGGACAATCACACACGTGGACAGCGGGGCCTGAAGGGCCGACTGGGTTGGTAGAGTGCTGGCTAAGCAAGCATAGGAACCAGAGTCCCATCCCTAGACCCACATAAAAGGCTGGACTTAGTAGCGCACACCTATAATCCCAGGCCTGAGGAGGCAAAGGCGGGGGCCTCTGTCTTGCTGTCTCCAGTGCAGTGAGAGACCCTGTCTTAAAGCGTAAGGCGGAGAGGCCATCAGGACGACTCAGAAGGTAAAGGTGATTGCTGCCAATCCTGTCAACCCGACTTTGAGCTACCCACACTGTGAAAGAGAGAACCAACTTACTCAAGCTGTCCTCTGACCTACACACGCGGGCACACACGCACACACATGTACACGTGCACGTATGCACACATGAGTGCATGCATACACACATATACGAGCACGTATGCACACACACATGCACTCATGCATGCACACACACATATGTACACACACGCATGCACACACAATGCACGCATGCACATGTACACACGTACAATGCACGCATGCACACACACACACATACGCATGCACACTGTACTGAATGTACTGAGGGGACACCACCCACTGACAGGAACCAAGCCCAGAGCTGTTCTCTAAGAAGCTGCCCTGATGTGTGCGCTGATGGCTGTCATTTATTAGGAGGCCATGTCCCCCAAAGGCAGGTTCACCTAAAGTCCCTATGAGGTCTGGTTTGTGACTCAGCTCTGATTTGCAGCACAGGGACCACTCTTGGGGCATGGCGGTACATGTCTGTAATCCCAGCCCTCAGGAGGTAGGGATAGGAGGATCAACATAAGCAGCTACATAGCAAGTTCAAGGCCAGCCTGGACTGCATGAGATCATTTTTCAAAACAAAGCCAAATCAACCAACCAGACCATAAGGATGACACTATGGGCCACAATCACTATTACTTTGAATCTTCTCCTGACTTTGTTCCTTAGTTACTGCAAAAAACCATTCAAACGTACTAAGAATGTATAGGTCAAGGTCAGGTTGGGGGCTCAGCAGTTAGGAACACTAGCTGCCCTTCCAGAGGACCCAGGTACCATTCCCAACACAAATATGGCAGCTCACAAATGTCTGTAACTCCGGCTGCAAGGCACCCAACACCCTGGCACCCTCACACAAAATACAGGCAAAACACCAACACACAGGAAATGTGTGTGTGTGTGTGTGTGTGTGTGTGTGTGTGTGTGCAAAATATTATATTAAAAGGCTGGGCATGGTGGCATGTGCCTTCAATTCCAGCACTTGGGAGGCTGAGACAGGTGGGTGTCTGTGAGCTGGAGGCCAGCCTACAGAGCAAGTTCCAGACCAGCCAGCACTACACAAAGAAACCCTGTCTTAAAAACAAATAACCACAAAAACAAAACAAACTAAAAAAGGCACTGGCCAGTGCTGAACCCAGTATGAGAGCTGAGCTCGGCTTTATTTGCTAACAGGGTCTTGCTATGTAGCATAGGCTGGATTTGAACTCATAACCCTCTCTTCTCAGCATCCCAGCTTCGGGGACTTCTGGGGCCCCACCTATGTAATAGATGGGTGAGTAGTCTTGAAGGCAAGGTAACCTGAGGCCTGGGACCCAGTGGCAGCAGAGCCTGCTTCAAGCCTTGGTCCAGTCATATGACTCTGGTAGGGAATCTCTGGTTTCCTTGGCGAAGAAAAGTCACTTGGCCAAAGTTATGTGCACAGGGTGTGACATCAAGCCCATGTCCTGCACACTGCTGCTTCCTGCAGTCGCTCTTTGTAGGCCTGTGTTCCCAAATAATACATGGCTCCAACTGGGGGTGTTCCTGGGAGACTCCAAGGCCTTAGCAAATAAGGCAAATAAGATGGAGAGGATTCTGTGGTAAATCCTGGACAACCAAGGGGACCCTCCTTGCCCCACAGAAGAAAGGCAAGCTCTTAACAGACTGGAGGGGTCTCTATGTGGGAAGGAAGTGATTTTAAGCCTGGGGTTGGCTCCTCGGCTTTGGGGGCAGGCTCCACCTCATGGGTATTAGGAGACGGAAACAAAGACTTGCTGAGGGTGGCAAACTGGCTATAATGAAAAGAACCTGGGATCTGGAAAACAATGTGAGGGTGACCAGCTGTCCTGGATCTGGGCTCCTTCCTTGGAGCTGGGGTGGGGCAGGAACAGACAACTCCAGAAGCCAGCTGCCCTCCCCTGCTGGGCAGACCAGACTGAGAGCTCTCTCAGGCCTCTGTGGGATGTGTGTGGTGTGTGTATTTTATGTGTGGTATGTGTGTGTGTGGTGTGTATGTATGGTATGTGTGTGTGAGTGTGTATGGTGTGTATGTATGGTATGTGTGTGTGTGAGAGTGTGGTGTGTATGTATGGTATGTGTGGGTGGTATGTGTGTGAGTGTGGTGTGTATGTATGGTGTGTGTGTGTGTGTGAGAGTGTGGTGTGTATGTATGGTATGTGTGTGTGAGTGTGTATGGTGTGTATGTATGGTGTGTGTGTGTGTGAGTGAGTTTGGTGTGTATGTATGGTATGTGTGTGTGTGAGAGTGTGGTGTGTATGTATGGTATGTGTGGGTGGTATGTGTGTGAGTGTGGTGTGTATGTATGGTGTGTGTGTGTATGTGTGGTGTGTATGTATGGTATGTGTGTGTGAGTGTGTATGGTGTGTATGTATGGTATGTGTGTGTGTGTGTGTGAGTGTGGTGTGTATGTATGGTGTGTGTGTGTATGTGTGTGTGTATGTATGGTATGTGTGTGGGGTGTGTGTGTGTGAGTGTGGTGTGTATGTATGGTATGTATGTGAGTGTGTATGGTGTGTATGTATGGTATGTGTGTGTGTGAGTGTGGTGTGTATGTATGGTATGTGTGTGTGTGTGAGAGTGTGGTGTGTATGTATGGTATGTGTGTGTGTGAGTGTGTATGGTGTGTATGTATGGTATGTGTGTGAGTGTGTATGGTGTGTATGTATGGTATGTGTGTGGGGTGTGTGTGTGAGTGTGGTGTGTATGTATGGTATGTGTGTGTGTGAGAGTGTGGTGTGTATATATGGTATGTATGTGTATGTGTGTATGGTATGTGTGTGTGTGTGTGTGTGTGTGTGTGTGTGTGGTGTGTGTCTCCCTGGCCCAGGCCCAGACCCTTCTGCTCCCCCGCCATTACTCTTTCCCTTTTCCAACAACCCAGACTCATCCACATTGTTTCTCCGGAAACCAGTTGGCTTGAGGATGACTCAAGACCTGATTCTAGTGCTTCATGGATGAGCTATTTAGTCCCTGAACCATGTTTCTTCCAGCTGAGTGGGACACAAACACAACCTAATCCATACAGTTGCTGTGGGGTTAAGAAGGCAGTGGGAGCTGGGGCAGTGAGCAAGCAGAGGCCTCTATCCCTGAGCAAGGGGCTTTCACATTTCTCATTGCTAGGGGTGGGGATCAAGATAGACTCTTTTGACATCCTTCAAATTTTGCAAAATTGATTTCTCTTAATTTTTTTTTGGGGGGGGGCGTCAGGTGGTGGCAGTAGCTGCCTTTAGTCCCAGCACTTGGGAGGCAGAGGCAGGCAGATTTTTGTTACTTTGAGGTAGTCTAGTCTACAGAGCTAGTTCCAAGACAGCCAGGGTTACACTGAGAAGCCCTCTCTCAAAAAACTGGAAAAAGACATTTATGGTGTATGTGTGTGAACAAGCACACATGTGCAGATGCATGCTGAGGCCATGGGTTGTGGGTATTAAGCTCAGGTGCCAAGCTCACATGACAAGCACTGGCTATCTTTCTGACTGAAATTTTGCTGTCCATCTTTTTCTTATTACATTTAAAATTGTATTACATTATTGTGAGGGGTGTACGCTTGGGTATACCATGGCTTATATGTGGGGGTCAGAGGACAACTTGTGAAAACTGGTTTTCTCCATTCTTCATTATATTGGTACATTGTAAATAATTGTCCCACCTACTGGTTTAATAAAAATGCTGATTGGCTGAAGGTAAACAGGAAGTGTGGGTGGGGCTACCAGACTAAGACAGCTCTGGAAACAGGAAGAGCAGAGAGAGATGCCAGAGAGACCAGCAGAGAAGCAGCAGATGTAGAAGACCACTATGCTGCTCTGAGGAAAGGTACCGAGCTGCATAGCTGAACAAGATTAAGAATTATGGCTTAGTTTAAGAGTGAAGAATTAGCAAAGTATATCCCTGGGCCAAGCAAAGGTGTGGTCAGAAACAGAAAAAGATAAGAAATATACAGTAGAAACAGATTTTAAAAAACTTTAAATGGTTTAGACTATGTTTAAAATATACACAGGCTTAAGAGAGAAAATAGAGGAAGGATAAAGTCCTTAAAAAAGAAATAGAGTAAAAAAGTAATAAGCCACATAAAGATGGAAACACAGAGTGTCCGGATCTGTATGCTGTTGTCTATAAGTTTTTTTTGGCTGAAAATGACGTAGTAAAAGCTTCTAAAAGACAATTTGTTATAAATGCTGTTGGAGTAATTCAACCTATATATTTTGTAAATGAGTTGACTTTAAAAATGAAATCAAAAGATATGCTACTTTGGAGAAGAGGTTTTCTTTACATTTCCACAGAAAATGAGAGATTTATTTCTGGTTAAATAAAATAAAGTTTGATCAAGGAAGACCCCTGAAAAGTCTTCAGTGGAAACAGATGGCCCAGCTGATCCAGCATTTCAGAGCACCTCTGTTGCAGTTTTCTCTGAACTCTGCATCCAAAACAACTTCAAGGAGACTGGCTGAGATGACCCAGCCTTAGAGGCTACTTCACTAAAGACTTGTCCATAATCCTAAACTTTTCTTTGGGTCCCTATAGGATTGCCAACATCCCCATTCAGCAGGAAGTAGCCTAGAGAACTACTCCCACATTGCCCCCAAAATGGATTATGGATGTTTGTCTTTGTTTACAGTGTTGGTCACAAGTGTTATAGATAACAGTGAAAAAAAACTATACAAAAGAAATTAGATTTGGGGTTCTTGTTTTAAGAAGAAAAAAAAAGGGGGGTATGTAGTGGGATTATGTTACATTGTAGATAATTGTCCCACCTACTGGTTAATAAAAATGTTGATTGGCTGAAGGTAAACAGGAAGTGTGGGTGGGGTTACCAGAGTAAGAAAAGTCTGGGAACAGGAAGAGCAGAGAGAGAGATGCCAGAGAGACCAGCAGAGAAGCCAGCAGATGCAGAAGACACCTATGCTGCTCTGAGAAAAGGTATGCGTGGCTGAACAAGATAAGAATCACGAGTTAGTTTGAAAGTAAAGTGTTAGCAACTTATATGCCTGGGCCCCATGTCAATCAGCATAAAATTAATATAAGCGTCTGTGTGTTTCTGTGGGACTCCAGGTCAGCGGGTCTGGGCCGTGGGACCAGGCCAGAAAGTCCAGGCCAGAAACCTAAGACTACAACCATATGGTTCCTAAGATTGTCAGGCTTGGGGCAAGCACCTATATCTGCTTAGGCACATGTCTTTAATTACAGTGTTCAGAAAGCAGAGGCAGGAGACCTCTGTGAGTTCCAGACCAGCCTTGTTTAGGTAGTGAGTTCCAGGGCTACACAGTGAGACCCTGTCTCAGAAACCAACCAAGCAAACTACTGAACAACAGGCCAGCAAGTTGGTTCAGTAGGTAAATGTAGGAAATAAGTCCTGAGGGACTGTGTTTTGCTAACGGGAGCATGGCCATGTCAAGGATCTCAATGCCTTAGTTTCATAATAGTGGAAAAGCTTTGCATGGGTGAGGAGGCTCAGAGAGATGGCAAAGCCTTTCTCAGGTCCAAGTGTGAATGTTGACAGTGTGCACAGAAAATGTCCATGTAGCTTTCTCCATCTGGATGTTTATGACCCAAAGGCTGTTCCACTACAGAGACAGCTCCTACTCAGATTAGCTGAACCCGCCTTCTTGTGCAGCTGTCTACAACCCTGCTTCCTGTTTATCTGTATGTATAACCTCCTTGTCCCACTCACCTGCAGAGGAAAGGCAAGCCCCTAACAGACTTTCTTCAGCTTTATATATTATCCCTGCACTTGGCAAATGTACAGAATAAACATGCTGAACCTCTGGGCTGCTGCAGCTCTGTTCCAGCAGAGCCAGTCCATGAAATCCCAGCTTTTCTATGTGCATGTGTCTGTGTGTCTTCATTCCCTGACACCCCTAGTCACAGTTCTGGTACCCAAGCTGTGCAGGACAAGGCAAAAGCCTGGTGACGTCACGAAAGCCTGGTGACATCGATTCAATATTCAGACTCCATGTAAAAGTGGGAGAACAGAATGCAAAGTTGTCTGCTGACCTCCACATGTGCACTATAGCAAATGTGCCATCCTCAGCTCCCGTGATAATAAGTGTCTCTTAAATTTTGAAATATATTACATAATGAAATATTTAGTATCTGGATATTTAGTAAAGTTTGTAAGATGGACCAACAATCACTGCCATTGCTACTTGTCGTGGCTTGCTGAGGAGATAAATCACAAGCCTGAATCCTATGGAGGGCTTCCTGATGTCTAAACCTCCAGGGTTGTCATGCAAAGTTCTGTGGGTGGCATCATTTGGGAGGAGAGGCTGTACATATTCATCTGATTCTTTTTTTAAAAAAAGTATATGGATATTTTGCCTGCATATATGACTAGGCACAACATGTGTGCACATCTGTTTGCTGAAGCTGAAGTTACAGATGTGGGTGCCAGGAATTGAACCCAGGTCCTCTGCAAGAGCAACCAGTGCTCTTAACCGCTGAGCCATTTCCACATCCCTCTTCTGGTTCTTAATGAGTGTATGTCTTCAAATAGAGGAACAGGTAGAGGTTACATTACTTCTTTGTCTCAGGCAACTGGGCTGTCTGGAGACATCTATGATGAGCTATTTGGAACTCCTCTGCTCAGTGGTGTGTGTGTGTGTGTGTGTGTGTGTGTGTGTGTGTGTGTGGTGGGTAGCACAAGAGGAAGGAGGGGATCTAGTTTTGAATTTGGTGGATTTTGGCTGAACCCTGCATTGACCCGTTCTCTGAGATTTCTGGCTGTTGCAAAGGATTCATGATCAATGTGTTTTCCTCTTGTGCAGTCAGGGGCTTGTCCCAGCTAAGAATACATAGAGTGTTCTGCCAGGCACCCTCATTATAGTAACACTGTCTTTAAACCCTTGTGGAGATCCCTGATGTGCCCCCGTGATGCCCAAGGAAGACAAGGCAACCTGAAGTCCAACTACTTCCAACTTTTGGATGACAACTCAAAATGCCTCACTGTGGGAGCAGATAATTTGGGCTCCAGGAAGGCCTGCAGACCTGCATGTCCCTTTGAGGGAAGGCCGTGGTGCCAATAGGCAAAAATACCATGATGTGCAAGGCCATCAGGAACATCTGGAAACCAACTCAGCTGTGGAGAAACTTACCACATATTCAGAGGACATGGGCTTTGTATTTACAAGGAGGACCTCACTGAGGTCAGGGACCTATGAGGTACCATCTGCAGCCCATGCTGGTGCCATCACCCCATAAAAGGTCACTGTACCATCCTAGAACACTGAATGCCCCTTCTAGGCTTTAGGAATCACCACTAAAATCCCAAGGGTACTACTGATATTCAGACAGATGTGCAGCTGGCAAAGACCTCAGGCAAAAGGGGTGGAAGCCAGTGAAGGCATGCTGCTGAACTCTCCTTTGGGCAGCATCATAGTGCTTGACATCACAGAGCAGATTCCACACTCCCTTCCTGGAGGGTGTTCACAACGTTGCCAGAGTTTGCAAACTGGTTACCCGTATTCTATCATCAATGGATACAATCGGATCCTGGCTTTGCCGACACAGAGGATACCTTTCCATTTGCCAAAGAGGTCCAAGCCTCCTTGGCTGACACATCTGCCCTGCGGAAGGAATCAGAAGAGGATGTGGATTTGGTCTCTGGCCCAAGGCAGCCAGCTCAGCTTTATATAAGGCATGGAGACAAAGGGTTACTTCTTTAAGTTCCTATGAGGATTGAGGGAAATGATAGGCATAGTCTACAGTTTCAAGGTAGGCTGGCTGATCCTTGGCATCCCACCTCAGACTACAGGGGCACTTGTCAACAGAAAATGGCTGTTGTAGTGGCTGGTGGACTTTGGCTTGAAGGGCATTCTTTGTTTGGTCTGGTTCAGCATAAGACTCTTGGAACCTTTTAAAGACCTTAAGCTTGTAGGTCATCTTGGCCAGTGGTAAAAGGCCAAACAGACAAGCGGAAGAAGGATCCAGTGATGCCTGCAAAGTGCCTGCCATGTCAGAGCCACTGTAGGTGCCATATATTTGTTTAGTGGTCAGAATAAACAGAGGTAGCTGCTGTACTCCTGGCCAGGAGCGGAGGGGATCCTGTAGCTTTGCTCCTGCAAAAGCCTGTGGAATTTCGACCTTTCTGTGTTCCCCTGAGGACCTGCAGCCTCCAATCTCCTTTCCTTCTCAAGTCTTTCCTACCAACCTCCAGCCCCCACAGAGCTAACAGGTTCATTTCCCAGAGTGTCCTTGCAGCTGACTGTCCTGGAGATGGGATTCCATGTCCAGTCCACTGTTCACTCCCAGCAGCAGGCATAGGCCCATTCTGTGGGAGCCTGGTAGCTCTGAGAGCAGCTGGACCCCAGAAATGAAGACTTCTGACTGCAGGCAAGTGGTGCCATACTGGAAGCTGATGTATTCTATAGCTCACATATTCTATTCCCAAAGTGTCCCCTTCAGCTGAGCAAAAACATATCCCTGTGGGGACCATGGAGAAACAAAGCCTCTTCAGTTCTCTGAGTCCAGAGTCTGCCTACAGCTTCAACACACATGGCCCCCTTGGGAGAGGATATGGCCATGTGACTCACAAGCTTGGAGACAAGGTCACCTTTGTCCAGCCTTTGACTGCAGGACAAGGGATGGGACTGGAGACACCCTGGTGATGGATCAGAGGCTATGGGGATGTGTGACGTGTCAGGTCAAGTTCAGGTGGCCCCAAACTCTATTTAAAGGGGATTCAGGACAGTTGCACATTCTGGTTTCATTTATTATTCTGTTGCTGCCCAGTGTGTCTGAAATCTATCAGCAAGACTATCCCACATATTCTCACCAGCCGTTTCCTGCCATTACAAATATTCCCCATGACGGAAGGGACAGTGGTTCTTGGAAAATGGGAAAGCTCAGAAAAGATAACCCCCCAGCTGAGCTGACCTTTCACGGTGTGGTCACAAGGGTGGCAGACTGCCGAGAGGGCAGGGTCTAAAGAGGTCTCTGGAAACACCTGCTGTGTTGCTCACATTTTCTTGCAACACTCCTCTGTCTTGTGATACTTCTGGGGCTGGAAGTCTTTGCAGCTGAGTAACAACCCTCGTCCTGTTGGTAGACAACCTGGTGACTTCAATGTGCACAGCTGGCCATGTGGATAATTCCTTCCAGAACTGACTGTAATAAAATTTCTCACATGGATGAAGAGGTGGTCAACATGGTGGGCACTTCTCAGGGAAAGCTGGTATGACAGGTCTGAGACTGGCTAGGGTCTTGCGTTTTAACCAGGGCTCCTTGACACCACTCTTGACAAATACTCCACATCTCAGGTGGTGGTGGTGGTTTGTGTGTGTGTGTGTGGGGGGGGATGGTTTCTTTTACAGGATTGGCCTGTGCCCCGAGAAAGTCTGGCTGGGCTGAGGAGACTCAACCCAGCCGAATCAACTCCTGGGGATCTAGATTGGGACTCAAAGGCAGCGAGCTATGGGCAGAATCTACCCCAACTGGCAGGCTTTGTTGGTAGGTTCCCTGGCTTATGGGAAATCCCCGCCCCATCTCAGTCTCTCTCACTGGACCGTGTCTTAATGCTGTCCTGGGAGCTTTCTGTGGCCACCTATATTCACCCAAGGACATTAGGGTACTAGCAAGGAAGGTGCTCTTCAGTCCAGAGCCTTTCAGGGTCTCAGGCCATCTGTCCACTGCCCAATAGCCCTGTCTTGATGGTCCACACTGACGTCACTAAAGTCAGCCTACCTGTGACTTACCTGTCCTTACCACAGAGTGGCTCTTCTCCCTGCCCAGACACCTGCTTTCTTAACCCCTAGGTATAGTCTAGAATAAAAGAAACAGCTTCCATTTAACTAATGATGTGCAGCAGGTAATGACACACACAACCCAATGTACTGGGCACAGAGACCCCTTGGAAAGAGGGGTCTGAATGGAACCTGAGCTCTCAGCTCCAAGCATGTGCCCTGACCTATGGGCATGGTCAGCCTTTCCTGCCGAAGTGCCAGAGTGGGCCTCCTCAGACCCCGACATCTCTTGCCTTTGGTCTCCTTACTCTAAGCTGGGAGTCTGGTATCACTGGCTAGAGTTCTTCAAAGCCCCGCTTTACTCTTCCTGGCCTCAAGCTAAAGGATAGAAGAATCTGAACCCTGGCCGCTGACTGCACGTGTGCTCCAACTACCAACCCACACTGTAACTGAGACTTCTTTTTCTTGCTGGCACAAGAGAGACCATGGCAAAGGGCTGCTTACCTCAGGAGAGGGCTGAAAAAGCATGGTAGCCCCGTTACTGGGGAGGCTCATGTGGGAGAAATGCTTGAACCTAGGAGTCTGAGGCCCACCTGGGCAGCATAGCAGAGAAAGACCTTAGATCAAAAAACCAAACCAGCAACAGAGAGAATGGGGCAGAGGAGTGGAGAAATGCAGGTTACACTGGGATGCCAGTCCAGCACTTCCTGGGATGGCTGCACAGTCTCTCCATCAGGCTTCCATCGTCTGGGTGGTGGCTGTTTCCAGGTGGGGAAGTGGAGGGTGGGTACCACAGTGAGTAGGTTGGGGCAATCAGACTGCATGTGGACTTGATCTGGAGTCCTGGTCTCTATTCAAGCCAGCTCCGTCTCAGCTGTGGTCAAGCGATGACAAGACTGTGAAGCCCAGAGACCACCAGGGAAAGCCAGCCAGCGACAGGCCCAGTGCCTGGGACAAGAGTCCCAGCACTGCACACTTTGCTGGGGCCTGACTCCAGGATGCCCCTGTAAAAATGACAGCCTAGGACCCACCACTGTTTCTACAACAATGAGAATATTTATTTTCTTCAAACAGTAAAAATAACACTTTTTTCTCTTTTGTAAAAGTTAAGTACCATCACATTCCATTTTCTTAAATAACAAAATCCTAAAAATATATATTAAATTGTATACAGTGTCACACTTCATTTTATATTTTAAAATACATGATGTTTCTATTTATTCTCAAAGTTGCATATTAAGAGCATATTTACAAATAAAGCCTTGTCGTCCAAAGTCAGATCCCTGCTGGAGGGTGAGTTTGGAAATGGGAAGGTCTTGGTGCCACAAGGGTGGTAGGGATGGCGGCTCCCTGTGCAGGCAAGAAAGGGTCCCTTGCATACTTCCCTCCGACAGGAGAAAGTCGTCTCCCACCGTCCCCCTGCCCGCTCAGCCTCAGTCAGTGTGCTCAGTTCCACAGCAAGAGCAGCCTGTCAGAAGCCCCAGGTTCTGTTGGCAGATGGGGTGGAGGGTGTGGGGGCAGGTCTGACGAGCCACCCACCCTCATACAGAGCAGCTGAGCTGAGAGCAGCCTGGAGGTAGGATGAGGGCAGTAAAACAAAGGCAGGAAGGGAACATGAGGAGGGCTAATAGTTCCTAAGGCAGTACCCAAAGTAGACATCAAACACCAAACCCCAGAGGAGCCCCAGAGGTAAGCTTGGAGGGCTGTGAGAAGCTGGCCTAGGAGACCTAGTGTGGGCCCTGCAGATGGGGCGACAGAGTCTGGGAGGCCATCTACTTCTAAGTGCTCTTGAAGGTTAAGTGTGGACTGTCCCCAGGGTTGACAACAGCTGTGCAAAGCCCTGCTGGTATCAGACCAGTGGCTGATGAGGAGGGTCAGGTGGGGCTTAGGCTGACACTGGGACATGGGGTGGCACCTGGCCCAGGCACATCCCAGGGGCTGGATCAGTGGCCAGGACAGCTGTACCTGCCAGAGCTTTGATCTTTGAGAGCTTTTGGCTCAGGAGTCTGAAGCCAGAGCCCACATTTTAAGAAGTCTGAGAGGTCTGGTCACCTTGCCTACTCCAGGCGGCTTCAGCCCCATCCTTACTGATGTAGGGAAGACACAGGCTTCTTTCCCACTGTCTCTACTTTTTAAGCAGTGAGACCAGTGGGGAAAAATCCAGCCGCCTGTTCTAACAGTCTCTGAGGGTCCAAGGGTCTTTTGTGCAGCTGTTCTCAGGCAACCTCCACCCACCTCAAAAGCTTTCTTCTCCCAGCACACTCAGCGCTCTGGGTTGCCCACCTCTCTGACTGGTGAACACGCTGCTGAGAGGTTCTAAGAGACGCACCGTCGTGTCTGGAGGTTTGACCTGGGTGATACTGCCCCAGGCTGCTGTAAGGTGGGTTTGTATTTCCTGGGGCTGCTCTCCAGAGTGGATGCTGGACTGTGCCCTGGCCAGCAACAAGAGGAGTGTGATCATGTCCACTGCCCTTCCTGAGGACACTGATGAAGGGCAGCTGAACTGCCACCGCTAGGGCAGGGTTTCCTGTGCCCGGGATGTGTGGAGGCAGGTGAGTGGTGGCCTGAAGGAAGCTTGGGCCAGTGATTAGAGCTAAACAAATGTCCTGGCCAGCTGAACCTTCCCTGGGAGAGAGCAGACATCCTCCTTATGCCATGCACATGGTGCTCTGTGACTCAACAGTTGTTTTCAGAGGGATCCCACACATGCTATGGAGTGGAACCTGCTCCTGTCAGTCTATTTCCAGTGGTCTTTGTGTGTGGTGAGTCTGTCTTCAGAGCCAGGAGCCTGCAGCTTTTCCAGATCAAAGTGAGATCACTGTCAGCTCTGCACCCCCACAGGCCTCCCAGGGAGCTGGCCAGCACCCCTGTCCACTATAGAGACAGTTTTCCTCCTCCAGGTACCTCTACCTATCAGCTCTGGCTATTGCCTCTCCCTGAGGATGCTTCCAGATGATCCTGTATAGTTCTCCATCTTGGTGGGTTACCTGAACCCCACAAAAGGCCTCAATGGCAGTGGCTTAGAGACACGGAGGTACACAGTGTTCCAAGAAGTTACCCAGGAAATCAGAGGCCCACAAGCACCAAAGCTCAAGTGCCAGCAGGAGAGCCTCACGCTGACCCAGGTCCACCTTCAGGCACAGGCTGTTCCTCAGCGGCTGCTGACAAAAGCCACTTCCAGACTGTGGGACTTCTCTGTCGGGGACAGCCCTTCCTCTCACAACTGGCAGCCACAGCAGCTGGGACTCTCAATCCTCCAGCCTTTCCTGGGAAGATCTCCAGTTCCCAAGCCCTGCCTTTTCCCTTTGCCAACTTCTGTGTTCTGCCTCCCTGTCTAAGGGATGAAGTGATGGGCCAAGACAAGAGCACTTGCTCCTAACGACTCTGTCCCCGTGAGCAGGGACAAAGAACACAGCTCTTGGTAGTTGTGACCTTCTTTAAAATGACAGACACTTCATGTAGGATGCACAGACTCTGCTCACAGGCCATGCTAGTCTTTCTCTTGCCTTTGTTGGTGGTCCTGACTGACCCTAGGGCCTCATGTACGCAAGGCCAGTCCTGCACCACTGAGCTACAGCTCAGCACCATGTTGTGCTCTTTAGACTCTTGGTCCCGAACTAGGTGTTGGCTGAGAGGACAGAGAGCCAGGCGAGTTCAGACTCCACAGAACTGTGAGCTGCTTGGGGCAGGCTAGGTAAGTCTAGTGTACAAGAAGTTACTGTGTCTGCTCCATGGACAAACAGATGGAGGTCAGTAAGTATTGGGAAGAATCTTCTAGAAAGAAGTCATCTAGTGTGACCCTGTTCTCGGTCCCCTCAGACTAGATGAGGCACATCTTAGTCGGCATCAGAGAGAAAGCTACAGGGCCAGTACAGAGCACTGGGCCTCTGTGCACTCTGGGGCGCTAAGTTCCATGTACCCACACTTGGCAGGGAACCAGGCAGCCTTCAAGAAAACATGAGAACTTCTTCAGCCTGGCTCTGTTCCCAACTGTAAGACCGGGAGAAACTGATCCATACGTGGACAAAATAGAGAAGAAGCAAGAGAAACTCATCACACACTAAGCTACCCACCACCCAATAGTCATCTAGAATCAGGTCCGGCAGGGTCCTATCAGCTCAGCCCTAGGCGTAGCCTCCCTGGTGGAGACAGGTGCTGGGGCCTTAAGTGTCTAGCTTAAGTGCAAGTGACGGAGGAAGACTCTAGGTTTAGTCATCCCTGCAACAGAGTGCTCCTTCCAGGTCTGCAGAAGGGTGGCCCAATGAGACCCAGGTGAACGGAGGGTCAGGGCAGTCCTTAGAGGAAAACTATGGGGGAAGGGACCCCCAGCAATCTTGAGCTGAGCAGAGCCTCCTGTCTGGGTGCAGTGAGCTTTAATCACTCACGAGGGGATTCCGGTCATCTTGTTGGCTCTGGCCCTTGAGCTTCTTCTTAAAGATGGAGATTGTAGTGGAAGGTTCATAGAAAATAGTCCAGATTTCCCCAGAAGCCCCTGGTTGACGACAATCCCTAAGGTCTCCTGAAGCAGGAACACGATGAGACCTGTCAAATCAAAGTAATTTTTCAAGTAGATCTGAACAAAACACTCGGACCATGCTGGCTGCCTTAAAGAGTTAAGGATGAAGGCTGGGCATGATGGCACATGCATTTAATCCCAGAACTCAGGAGGCAGAGGCAGGTGGGTATCTGTGAGTTTGAGGCTAGCCTGGTCTACAGAGCTACTTCCAGGACAGCCAGTGCTACACAGAGAAATCTTGTCTCGAAAAACCAAAACCAAAAACCAACCAAAACAACCTAACAAAACAAAACAAAAGAGTTAAGGATGAGATGTGGCCTGTGGTCATGGGTGTCAAGGCAGGCTGCAGGGTACCAAGGGACTTTATGTCTAAAAATTCAAAGCTAGAAAAGGCTGTTTGGAGAGATTATGAATGCTCAAATACTCTTACTCTCCCTTCCTCTCCCCCTCCCGAATACTATCTACAAATGGCACTTACCTAGAAGCCCACGCACCTTAAACAGGGTAGGGGAAGCTCTCAGTCTGAAGCAGAGAGCCCTGACTTATAGCCCTATTCCTGGACCACCCTTTCTTTACCTCCTTACAGGCAGGGAAGCTGTGGAAGTTTCCAGTGTTGAGAGAAGTGAGATATATGTTTTAAGGCTTCAGTCCTGCTATGAGACATAGCCCTACAGCCACTGCAGGGCCACAGACAGGACTCAGCCCTGAGAGACTTCCTAGTAGGTCCTCTGAAGGTGCAAGTTTACATCAGTGAGGTCAGCCACCTACAAATGAAAATCTTTGAAAAAAGTGTAGTCTGTGCTGACACACCCAGACTTTATTCCTTTTCATTATTCACTAACAACTACTTTGTAGTGACACTGTGAGCAGCCCAGTGATGCAGTGGAGAATACACTGTATGGGAGAGCAGCCCGGGATGCAGTGGAGAATACACTGTATGGGAGAGCAGCCCAGTGATGCAGTGGAGAATACACTGTATGGGAGAGCAGCCCAGTGATGCGGTGGAGAATACACTGTATGGGAGAGCAGCCCAGTGATGCGGTGGAGAATACACTGTATGGGAGAGCAGCCCGGGATGCAGTGGAGAATACACTGTATGGGAGAGCAGCCCGGGATGCAGTGGAGAATACACTGTATGGGAGAGCAGCCCAGTGATGCGGTGGAGAATACACTGTATGGGAGAGCAGCCCAGTGATGCGGTGGAGAATACACTGTATGGGAGAGCAGCCCGGGATGCAGTGGAGAATACACTGTATGGGAGAGCAGCCCGGGATGCAGTGGAGAATACACTGTATGGGGAGTCATGAGTCATATCCAGTCCTACATCATTTTACATAAGGGGCTTGAGAAGACTCAAGATTTGGCATCCATGTGGTGCTCTAAAACTGATTCTCAACAGATAAAAATATGCCCTCCCCCACATCTTAGTCTTCTCTCTGCATGTTTCTCTTGCTCGCTCTTTGTGTGTGTGTGTGTGTGTCTGTCTGTCTGTCTGTCTTTCTGAAAGGTGAGCTCAGCTGACAACAGTAAGAACATCATTTCTACTAAAGTTCAGAGAGGAGATGGGTAAGGTCACTGCTGGCCACAGCTGGCTTCCATGTGTAACCGTTTGTAGCAGAGGGCAAATGAGGCCAGGGAAGGGGGCTCTTAAAGAGCTTGGAGTTCAGGAAGGCCTGTAAGTGTGAACCAGAGAGAAGACAGCTGGGAGTCCTGAGAAAGACAGAACTGTACAGCACACAAACAGCACTATCCTTGGAAGGCAGAGCACACAGGGAACCAGCTTCTTTCTTTAGTTTTGCTAGAACTAAATGATAAAACCTTTATCCTCAAAAAAAATGAAGACAAGTTTTGCTTTTTGTTTTATTTGAGACAATGTCACTTTATAGTCCAGGCTGGCCGGGTATTTATTAATTATGTAGTCCAGGCTGGCCTTGAACTTGCTGCAATACTCCTGTCTATACCCACTGAATGCTGAGATCACAGGTGTGAGCAGAAATAGGGTCTTGAAAAATTGCTCAGATCAGCTGCAGCCACAGTTCTGCGTCAGCTTTCTAAGTAGCTAGGATTGCAGGTGCCTGACTTAAAGAGATGTCCAAAAATAAATTTTAGGGTGATGGGTGGACTTCCTGGCCACCTGAGGCTAGGACAGGCTGGGTGTAAAGAGGCCAACAGAGCCCCAGACACTAGTGGGGCAGAGACCAGGGAGGCACCAGGGCCTGGGGCCCAGGAATGAAGTGGGGCCTGGGCACATGCAAGCTCATGTAGTCCTGGGCACCAAGTACTGGTGAGAAGCACCAGCAGCAAGGGCATCAGTGCTGCTCTCAGCCAAGATCAAAGAAACTTCTTCATAGCAAACAGTAACAAATGCAGAGAATGAGTCATTGCTGAGAGATCAGCCTGAAAATGGATACCTGCCAGAGGTCAGGGAACACTATGGAAAGGGGAAATAACACAGGAGCTAGGTGATATGGACATGACATGCTGTCTCATGGTATGACATGGCTCTGGCACTCAGAAATTCATGTTAGCTGTGGCTGCCCACATGGGTAGGGGAGAGGCCAATGGGCAGCCAAGGGCTGCTGGAGGTGAGGATGCTATTGTCTTCATGGGTATAGCCTCTGATGAGCTGCTCATCCACTCATGCCCATGTGACAGCCCTGCCGGAGCCCAGGGGGCTACAATGTAAAAACAGAGAGTAGTGAGTGTGGGATGGGGCTTGGTGGGGGTGCTCTCAGAAGGATGGAGAGGAGAGAGGCATGAGGGTGACTGTGAGCAGAATATATCACATACATGTATGGATGTGTCAAAGAATAAATTAATAAAAACTGTTAAGCACTAGTTGAAATATTTAAATTCTGTTTGTAAGACTTTCTTAGAATGCCTTTTTTAGAGGCATTAAGAAAAATGCAGACTACTATCCTAGGAAGCTTGTCTTAAATACAAACCTCTTCAGGGAACAGCACAAGCCCCCAAGAAGACAGCTGATAATTCCTGTCAGAATGGTCTCAAGCCTTCCTGAAACTGGATCCCAGCACTTCAGTGTGATTTGTCCTGCTGTATGTTTCTCTAGAGAGGAAGAGGAGTACTCTCTGCCTGTGCTGCCTGGGACTTGGCTTCTGGAATCATTCTCTGTTTACAACTATATCCAGACAAATAAAGAAATGACAAAGGAAAGAGCTGCTGAGCATCCCCCTCTCTCACACACACTTCTTTTGTACTCACTTAAATGTGACATGCAGAAGGATCTTTGCAACGATGGCTGTGACTGTGAGGATGAGGAGGGTCGCTAGGCCATATACGGTCCATCCTGCAATAGCAAAGAGAGCTCTCCAGATTTGTTTGTCTTTGTTTCCCAAAGAAGATTGGGAGCTCAGGGTACAGAACTGGCTACTCCCCGGGGACGGGGCACAGCCAGTAAACCTGGTAGTGGGGAGTAACTGGATCTGGGATGAACATGGGACTTTTTTTTTAATGACTTTGCCTTGTTCTGAAACTCCCGCTGGTAAATTCCAAACACTAGACTTGGGAGTCAAAAGGGGTGTGGCGAGTCTGCCACTAAAACTCATCAGATACTTAAAGTCTTTGGGTCCCAGTTTTCTCATCTGAACAATAAGTGTGACTTATGAAATCCTATTGGAACCCACAGCCAAATGATGTGAGGCTGGAGAGGCCTCCCTCTCTGACCGTTTATGGTAAGATCTACAGAGGTCAGGGAGCAGTGTAAAGACCTCACAACCAAATCATAGACGGCAGTCCTCTTTAGTGATCCAGCTCATTCCAGGACCACATCCTCAACAGAAGAGAAGGGAAGGGCATGGGTAACCAACTTCACTAGCTCAACTGCAGAAGATCATGGCTCATGGCCTCTCCTGCATGGCTTCTCTTCATAGCGCTTAGCACCACTGACTTTGACAGTGTTTCTGGTTCCCTCCCACTGGACCCACAGGAAACACGCACAGCATTGTCCTAGCATCTGCAGAAGAGGAGGAATGTCTGGCCTTATGCTGCCCAGAACTTGGAGACTGGACTCGTGTTTCCAGACAAAAGAAGGGCAGGGGTTTATCTGGTTCAGTGTTTAGAACACTGCATGGCGTCGCTGAAGGAATTCTGTATCTTTGGTTTTATTTTCCCCTCCTTTTTGATGCATGCTCCATGGCTAAGTCAGCCTCCAGCCTGTATCTACCTTTTGAATCAACATATTTGAGGAGCTCTACCCTGGGGCTCTAGAAAGGAACCAAAGGCACCCAGAACCCTTCTTTGGAAAAGAACTAAGTTGATAACATTTCCCTCAAAGGCCATGCAGACTGGAGGTTGTAGAGCCAATATCCCAACCTATGTCTGAAGGAGAAGCACCCACAAGGCCTTTGTTTCTTAAGAGAGAACTACCTTCCACTCTGTGGCCGCTGGCCCCAACCGATGATGCCCAGGAATGGCTACCTGGGACTGTCTGCAGAGGATGGCTAGGGCTTGTGGTGATGACATAGAGTACTTTGGAAGAGTGGGCAGCGCTGATGCTGAGATTGGCTTGTTGGGTGATCACCTCTGCCAGCGTCTGGTTGACTGTAGGCTTCTCCTGTGGTGGTTCTTCCTTGGTGGCTAGAAGAGCAAAAGGATTAACCGGAAAAAGCCAAGGAAGGCTGCAGGAAGAAGGGCTCTGTTCTGAGTGGGATGAGGCCTTTTCTATTTTTCTTTCTCTGTGTGTGAATGTTGTGTGTGTGGGTGTACATGCATGCGGGGTGCACGTACATGTGGAGGCACAGGTTGATGCTGGAGATAATTCTTGAACACCCTTCCATGTTACTCCATGAACAGTGTCAAATGCAGAGCTCTATGGAGAGTCTTGATAGCCTGTTCTGGGGTCCTGCCTCCACCTCCCCAGGTAACCATATCCACTCAGCATTGACGTGTATTCCGAGGGTCTAAGCTCTACCCCTAAGGCCTGCTTAGCCCCTAACCAATGAACCATTGCCTCCACACTTCCCTCTTTTTGAGACAGGGTCTCAAGTAGCCCAGGCTGGTCTCCAGCTATATAGTTGAGGAGGACTTTGAACTCTTCCTGCCTCTACCACCCAAGAGCAGGTGTTGCCAGTGTGCGCCACAACTGGCCAATGAGGCAGCCTCGCAGTCTGCTGGTCTCATTGGTGGTGAAGCAGAACCTGTCAGGTTAAAGCCTGGTTCTTCAAGGGAAGGTAGAGACTGCTGATTCTAGCTGTGAGACTGGGCTCCTCAGATGTGGACCCTGCTTTTTTGTGACCCTACGTTGTGCTCTGTAGTAAATACTTCTTCTTATGACAGACCTGATCCCACCTGGCTTCCCTAGCCTGTCCCACTTCCTATAACCCACCATCCTAACTTATTCCAGTACCTGTGTTTCTTTCCCGGAGCTAGCAATGTCTCATGTTTGGCACACATGTGTTCATATCAGAGAGGCAAGAGTGTATGTCTTAAGGGAAGATGGTAAATTAGTCTGTGGGACTGCCTGGGATGTTTTGAAAAAGTGGATAGATGAAGTGACCCCTTAGGAGCCTTTCAATTCTGCCAGCCATCTCCTCTTATCTACATTTAGCTTGTCTATAAACCTACCGCTAAAGCTACTAAAGTCAGGAGTGGCCTGCTCTTTCAGAGGACTGAATTTGGTTCCTAGCCCCTATGTAAGGCAGTTCACAACAGCCTGCCTATGCCTCTGGCTCCTGGTGATCTGATGCTCTCTTCTGGTCCCCGAAGCACCCACATGCATGTGACATATACTCACAAAGATATAAATAAAATCTAAAATAAATAAAATTATTAAAATAGTAAAATTGAAATATAAATCGTGTGCTAGGCACTTGAAGGTGGGGAGTTGGGCGCTGGAAGGTGGGATATTGTGAACTGGAAGGTGGTTTGTTGGGCACTGGAAGGTGGGGAGTTGGGCGCTGGAAGGTGAGTGTTATGTGATGGTAAGTGGGGGATGAATCAATGTTGAAATCATCTGCAACTGAGTCAGTGTTGAAGTCTGCCCCCCAAAGAACCATTTTAGGCTTGAAAACCCTGGTGAGGAAGAGAAGGCTAAGGCACCTATGCCTCCAAAGACAAGAATATCTTACCTTGGTATAAAACAGCAAATCCCTGGGCCTGATTGATGCGATCAGAGAAGAAATACAAAATAACAAAATCCAGAGAGATGTTAAATGACAAAGGTGGGTGGTTACTTCCATTGAAACGGGCCAGGACACGGTGGGTATAGCCATCCAGCAGCTCCACCATGTCTGCAGAATCCCTGATATCAAATAAGGTGAAGTTGAAATGGATGTGAGAGGCTCCTGGGACCCGGATAGTCCAGTAGCAGACCCGCCCAGTGGCGTAGGTGTCAGGGAAGTCAGGGGAGTAGACCACGGCTGCCATGGCTGAGTAATTCCCACCGCAGGCGCCCACAAGAGCTGCAGAGGAGAAGAGAAGACAGTGGCCTGAGTCTCAGCCTTGGGTTCCTCTCTAATTTGGGCACAAACAAACTCCTGAGAAATGTGATCCTATTAGGGACATTGTTTCCAACCAAACCAGATCATCTTGGGTTTTAGGATCAAATCACGAAAGGAATCACTTACACCCTGAACGAATGACTGTACAGAATATTTGGTTTCCCCCAGGAGACCTTTCACTTAGTGCTCAGAAGAGCAGCCTACGCTGGGGTCTGGATGGAGTCAGACAGTCTGGATTCAGGACCAGCAGAGCCATGTGATCCTAGGGGCTGCATCTCATTCCCAGGCCTCTCACTTTGTTTTCACTATAGGGCCACCACCTGCTCCTGTATCCCATGACAGTAAGAGGACACGAGATAAAATGCATGAAAACATTGGGACCTCTTGGTGGAGAAGGGCTTTGAAGGCTAAAGTCAGAAGAAAAGGCTCTGTGTCTCCTCAGGGTCTCTAGTACACAGCAGGTCCACAAGGACTTTTGGACTGAAGCATAGCTCTGTGGGAACACTTGCCTAGCATATGCTACCATGAGTTGGATCTCCAAAAGCACCTAAGGGAAGGAGAGAGGTAACCCCAGATTCATAATACTCTGTATCAGCCATGTTTTCTCTGGACTCAGTTTTGATTGACAGGCCTTTAGAAAGGCAATACAACCACTTTCTGTCTTACATAATTAAGATCTTGGAAATAAAAGACTTCAAGAGAAAGAGTATGAAATGAATTTAAAAGAAAGTTTATTTTTCAGTGCTAGGATAGAACCTAGGGCCATGACCATGCTCAGCAGGCTTTAGGGGAGTTCTCCTCTATTTATAGCACAGGTAAGCAATAAAAACACGTTGCTCTGCTGGCCCTGGTGGTGTAGGCCTGTAGTCCTCACACTAACGAGGCTGAGGTTAGAGGTTGGTCAGTTCAAGACCCTGCCTGACTCAAAACACCACAGGCTGGTGAGAGCTCAGTGGCATCACCCCCAACTAGCATGTAAGTCCCTGGGTTGATCTCTAGCACTGGGAAAAACAAAGCAAGCTGTTTTCTCACCCTACTCATGAGAAAGTTCAAAATCAGAAGCCGAGGTCTCAAACAACCAAGGAAATTTAACACTAACAAGTACGAATTGGGCCACAGAAATGAGCTCATCTGTGCCAGAGCACAGGGCACATGAGATGGAGGCAGCTGGGGGAGAGGTGACCACCACAGGGCCTGTGTCAGCCTCACTTCTCCGCTGAGGACACTCAGATCTTGAGATTCAGTGATATTTGCATTCACCAGCAAGCTCTTCTTCACAGGCCTCCTGGTGCTGGCAGGAATGACCAGCAGCCAGCCAGAGTTCCCCTCCGTGGCATAGGTGTACAGGAGGCGATAGGCTGCTGCTAAGGGGAAAGCCTGGAGTACCTCCTACTTTCTGGGCCCTCTTAAAGGAAGCAAAAGCCTCCAGTTGCTGGGAGAGGGCAATTAACCCACTGCTCGTGGGGCCATAGGAGAGAGGCAGAGATGAAACATGCTCAGTCCTGGGAGGGAGTAGATTACTTTCTTAGTAACGAGGGAGAAGAGACAAAAGACCTCAGCCCCTGGTTGCCTTAAGGCCTCCTTGGGAGAGAACAGAATTCTTTACCAAGTTCCAGCAAAGACCAAAGTGGTGTATAGCTACCAGGGGAAAAGGAGTCGGTGAATTCCTGAAATCACGTTGCTTCTGTCCTAAGCTGAAAACAGGTGGAGGAACCAGCAGCCCCCATGCCTTCCCACAAATAGCACCCAGAAACAGACAAAGGCTCTCTCTCACAAAGCTGAGTTTGGAGCAGAACACTAAAAAAACTCACTACTCTACACTAAGCACAGCATCAGGGATCTGCAGGAATCTGAAGGGTATAGAGGGAACGACAGAAAAGCAGCCCCAAATTTAGCTAAGCTACCAACAGACCCCAGCCTAGTCTCCAGACTAAGCAGGCCGTCCAAGTGTAAATGCTATTTTCGCATCTGCCATTCTACCCACAGCGTGTGGCATTAAAGAGAATACCACAGCACACACATAAAAGCAAGAAAATGGGGAAAGATCCACTGCCAAGATATAAAGCAATTCACAGAACAAAATTCAAGATTCACAAGTGACCAGAGGTTGGAACTATCAGACACAGAGGCTGCATCTACAGTTTATAGTAAAAACAAAGAAGGTCAGCAAGCTGCAATAGACGAGACACCTCAGGAGAGATGTCAGACTGCGGTAAGAGTCAAATGAACTGGGCATGGCATTACAAGACTGTGATTCTAGTGCTTAGAAATAAAGAAGAAAAAAAATTAACCAAAAAAAAACAAAAAACAAAAAACAAAAAAAAAAAAACCCAAAACCCCAAAACCTAGTAAAATGAGGCCATCAGCGGTAGCATATGCCTTTTATCCCCACACTCAGGAGACAGAGGCAAGTGGGTCTCTGGGAATTTGAGATCAGCCTGGTCTACAGAGTGAATTCTGGGTCAAGGACAGTTAAGGCTACATAGAAGAACCCTGTTTGGAAAAACCAAAAAACCAAAACAACAACAAAACACCCCAAACAGAAACAAAACCAAAAACCAAACAAATCAAATAAACAAAATTGCAGAGTCAAATCTAAGTGCTAGAAAACCTTGCACTCCCTTGACGTCCCTGCACACTAAGTGCAGCTCAGGAAGACCCAACAAAGACACAGCAATAAAAATACAGTTCAAGGGGAACAGAAAGGAAACAGCAGCTAAGAGGGACAGAGCAATAACGTCTCAAGATGGAGTTGGCAGTGCTAAGAATGCCAACGTGCTGTGTGTGAGTGTGCAGGCAGAAAACACAGCTTCCATGGACCAAGAAAGAATAATAATCAGGCACACTGGGCGTTACTGACCACAGACTTTAAAGCATGAGACTGGATCAGTTATTACGATCTACTTATCTTATTATTGTTAATAAAAGAGATTCTAGCTGCTAAGGATTAAAACTGTAAACTTGGGTTTTAATCTTGGCTCTTGTATTTACTAACTGAGGTAACTGACTTTACCTTTGAAGTTTGTTCGTTTGTTTGTTTTTTTGAGGCAGGATCTTACTATGCAGCTGAGGCAAGCTTTAAGGTAAAAAACACTATACAGACATTGTCCAAGTTAGAACCTGCAAGAGATCAGTTAAAAACTGGGCTGGGGCTGGACAGATATGCTATACGATGACTGAACTGTGTTTCCCCAAAGGATGGATTCAGTTCTTACTACTAGGATCTTTATACGTGTAATCACACTAGGATGATTTCATAATGGTTAGGGATGGTCTTAAGGCCAGTGGTCAGAGCCTTCAGGAGACCCACAGAAACAGACAAAGTGGGCAGATGGTAATGTTTAGATGTAATGTAATGTAAGCCAATGGATGCCAGAGATAGTTGGTGATGCTCTGAATTTGCAATGTCCCCTTCCGGCTCATGTTTTGATCTTCTGTTCCCAGCTGGTAGTGCTATCTGAGAAGGCTGTGGCACATTTAGGGGACATGCCTAGCTAGGTCACTAGGGGCAGGCAGTTGAAGGTTACATATTACACCAATTCCTGGCTCTGGTACCTCCTATGATTCCTAGTCTATCAGCAAGTGAACAGTCAGTCTCTCCCTCATGATCCTGCCACCATGAACTGGGTTGCTCTGCCATCCTTCCTTGCCATGATAGACAGAGTGCTCTGAAGCATAAACCAGAGTGAACACTTCCTCCTGGAAGCTGCTCCTGTAAGGTAGCACAGGAAATTGGTACTAGGGAAGTGCTGCGTCACTGTTAGGGCTTGGAAACCAGTTTACAGTCTTCCTAAAGGTTGGAGATGCATGCTTGGAGTGATGTCAGTCTAGTTAAGTGATTCTAGTGGGATGCAGAAGGGAGGCTTCAGGTCAGAACAGAGGCTCTGGTGAGCAGAACTGCAGCCCATTCTCTGCATTCTGGCATATAACTTGTGTTTGTCCTGCTATGTTCTGAAATCTGAGTGAGGCTAAATTAAAAATGAATGGAAACAACTCAGAAGAAATCCTGAAGACAGTACAGCATTCTGCTTGTGATATGGTTACTATGAGTATCTTTTAGTCAGGTTTATCATGAGAAAAAAAAAAAAACCCAAAACAAAATACAGAGCAGAAAATGAACATAAACAATTTGGCCAGAAATGAGTCATGTTTAAAGTAAAATTACAAAGCAAATTGGAAGAGGCCCTAGCTGTCAAAGAGAGGAGTCCAACTTTGATAGTATTTCAGGAAGGAAGTGGCAAGCTCTCGTCCACTGAAGACTCTGGGAGATTCTACATAAGGAGAAGTACAGCCAAGGTGCCTTTCCAGAGAAGGGCTTCCGAGAGAAGTGTCTTTGAGCTTTGTGCCTCGGCACTCATGCATTGCAGCCACGTGGAGACATCACAGGCCATCAGCAGAGCTCGACACTTTCATATTGCACCGTCTTTGCTGGCCAAATGCAAGAGCTACAGAGTCATGGTGGCTTATTCATGTGCGCTGTGCATGGGGTCAGAGGACACCTCAGATGTTGGCCCCCGGGAGCTTTCTACCTTGTTTGTTGAGACAGGAGCTTGCCAAGTAGGCTAGGCTGGCTAGCCAGTGAGGCCCAGGGATTGATCTATCTCTGCCTCCCTAGTGCTGTGAAGCTATGACAGTAAAGTATACAATGTCAATGGAGATCTGGGGCGTGTCAGGTGCATGGTGTCTGCTGAGAAAAGCTGCAAGCAAACAGTGAAGCCAGACCAAGAGGATGTTACAGGGTCACAGCTCAGAGTTTGCCTATGTTTCAGAAGAGATTTTAGACATTTGAACAGAGTTGGGACTGTTAAGACTAGGGTTGGGGCTAGAGAGACGGCTCAGGGGTTAAGAGCTCTAGCTGTTCTACTTGAGTTCAATTTCTAGCACCCACATGACTTCTCACGAGTGTCTGTGACCGCAGTTCCAGCGGATCTGGCCTCTGAGGACATCAGGCATGTATGTAGTACACAGACAAACATACAGCTAAAGCACCCATAAGAAAAATTTAAAAAGAAAAAAAAGGCTACAGGTTTAAAAAATGGCCGTGAGGACTTCTAAATTGGACTAAATATATTTTGCACTATGAGATGGCTATGAACTTGGGGAGTCTAAGGTGAATATTTCCACTGGAGTCTAAATGTCTGCTCATTCCTCTGGTTGGGAAGCTATGGAATAAACACAGATGGAAGAAGTAAGCTCTTCAAAGGGGCGGGCCTTTGAAGGTCATAGTTCAGTGGCTGGTTCTAGCACTCTCCTGCTCAGCCGACACATGAACAGTTTCCACCATGTAGTCCTGCCACGAACCAAATCCCCTCCATCCTGCCCCCTGTTATAATGCCCTGAAATCCCTCCGATGCCATGGGCCACAAGAAACTCTTTCCTGACATAAGTTGCTTTTCTTCTGTGTTGTAGTCAAGTTCTTAGAGCCTTGGGAAGGAGCACAGCCTGGGCTTCTATCTTTTGTAAGAGAGTAAGTTTCTATTGATTTAAGCTCTACAATTTGTGAAACGTAATTATGGCAGCTCTGGAAAACAAGTCTTGTGAAGGTTTTGCTTAAAATGGAGCCCCCTGCTTAGCTGAGATGTCAGGAGTGCATACCTGGTCCCTAGGGCATCAAAGACCCTGCAGATGAGCTAAATTAGCCTCAGTAAGCTCTAGGTCTCTCTTCTACCTTTCATCTATGACTTTCCTTTCTGGAATGTTGAAATCAGGTGCCACAACTCTCATAAGGCCTCAGCGATACTGAGTGTGTGTGGATTATAACAGGGTGACAGAGCAGTGTGGGAGAGATCAATGCTCAGGACCCACACTTCCCTGAGTCCAGCCTTGCCTCTGGCTGGTACCTCACAAATGTGGTGGGAGTGAGGTGGTGGCTCAGGCAAATGCACTGACAGGGCTGGTGAAATGACATGAAGAGTTTGCAAGGCTGGCTATCTTCTCAGGTGCACCTTGGTGAGGCACAAAGCCCCAAATCAGAAACACACAAATGGGGTTGTTTTAAAACAGAACAGAAAATGAAAAGCAAGAGCAGATGCTCTACAAGAACATCAGTGTATGCACTAAACTGTCTTTCCAAGTTAGCCTGGGGAGGTCCAGAGACTGTGCTTGCAGATTAGCATCAGGGGAACCAGAAGTGTTAAACACACAGGGTTGTTCCTTTAAAGGGAAGGATGCAAACTGTTATCCACCCAGAAGGCTGGCTAACAGCCTGGTGACCTATGTACTGTGTGGCCAAGGCCATAGTGGATCTTACCCCAAACCCTTATTATGTGCTTATCAATCTATAGAACCTATAGTTTTAAGATTTATTTATCCATGTATTTCATGTATACACCAGAAGAAAGAATCTGATCCCATTATAGATGGTTTGTGAGCTACTATGTGGTTGCTGGGACTTGAACTCAGGACCTCTGGAAGAGCAGTCAAGTGCTCTTAACCACTGAGCCATCTCTCCAGCTCCTATAAAATCTATCCTTATGGAAGATGTCATACATACTTTATAAAGAGTTTTGATGTAGTCACATATTAAGCTTTTTTGTGCACACAGGACTGAGTTAATTACCACCAAGAAAATTTTCACCAAATTGTGCTATGTTTAAATGTGCCTAAAATAAACTACTTGGGGTCTGACTCCCAAAGTTTAACCAACACCAGTTACTGAGTAGTGCTGAACTGAACTACCTTCTTGCCTCCCATGGATCGTTACTCTGCTGGCCATGGTGGCCTATGACCAGCAAATATACCTGTAATAGCCAAGCTACTCAGAGCACTAGTCATAACTATAGATGATCCCTGTTAAACACTCTTGTTCCTTCTAGAGGGAGTCACAGTATGTGCTTTGGTCCCAAGGGCTGAGTTATGGTTGGCATCACATGACGAGTATTGACAGGTGAATGACGTAACAGATGGAAAGGTAGGTGAGTAGGCTTGCTGTCCATGCTAATGCCTTTGACACCAAACATACTCACTGTCAAAGAGGATAATCCTGCCGTCTCCACCACAGGGCTGCGTGTGGTCCCCGAAGCAGACACTATTGCACTCCGTGCTGGCTGCCTCCCCGTGCTTCCAATAGTCAGGATTGTTCCCACAGAAGCATGCATAGCCTGACTCCATCCCAGCAAACTGCCACAACAGAAAAAGACTGTGAGGACTTGTAAATTGGACCAAATGTATTTTGCATTATGAGACGGCTGTGAATTTGGGGAGTCTGGGGTAAATGTTATCACTTGATGTTAAGAATGTTATGGAGGGTGTCAGGTCCCAAGTTTGCTGGCAGTCTGCTTCCCTCAAACCCTGAGCAATCAGCCTCAGTTTCTCAGCCACCCTTTCCTCTCCTTACTTAGTTTTACAGCCTACTCTAAATTGGCTGGAAGCTCCACACCACTTACGTGTTCCCTGTCCCTGAAATTCCTTTCCAATGTTCTTATTCCTACTGAATTTAACTAAATCTTTGGGAGGACACATTCTTTAGACATGAGATACTGATAAAAACAGATAAACATTTTATTGATTGTTTCCTATGTGCCAGATAAGTCGGGTAAGACTTTTTTTTAAATTAATCTTTCTTTTTATGTGTTTGGCTGTCTGTGTACTGCATGTGTGCAGTGCCTGGAGAGGCCAGAAGAAGACATGGCTTCCCTAAGACTGGAGTTATAGACAGTTCTCTCCTCAGTCCTCAAGACTTATCTTTAAAGTGTCTGTATGTCCATCCATCTGTCCATCTGTGTGTATCTACATACACAAATACAGCTCCCACAGAGGCCAGATGGTGTCAGGTCCCCTAATGTCTGAGTTAGGGAGGCTGTGAGGGGCTGAACGAGGCTGCAGGGAACCAAACTCTGATGTTCCTAACTGCTCAGGCCCTTACATGTGCTTTACAGCTACATCTCACAGAAGACTCCCTTAAACCTCATTTACATTTTCATTTCATTTTTTAATGCTAATCCACAATTTGAGCACATAGGCCTGCAGGAGCCAGTCCTCAGACAGAGAGGGCCACACCTGCTCTTGCTTCATAGCCACTCCCCCAAACCCTGTAACTATTACCCATGGTTTTTTACTAGAATCATTTTGTTATTTTGAGAACATAAAACAGCTTTAAAAACAAGCAAGCAAGCAACTCAGCATGTCTGTGAGGTTAACACACACTGGAGCTATGTTAACAGTTCATTCCTTTACTTCACCTAATACAATTCTGCAGGATGTGGACATGACACCACTGGTTCATCCATTTCCAGGTTTTCCTTACGATGAATAGAACATCTATAAGCATCTGAGTGCAGATTCTTCTGTGAATGTGTGAATGTAAGTTTCCACTCATCCTAGGTAATAAGTAAGGGTGAGATTGTGGAATTTAACTTTTTAAATTCAAATTTAAATTTAACTTTTCCCAGGACAACTGAGCCAAGCTACGTTAAAACGCTGTGTGAAATTTCCCTGCTCTGTGCCCTGTCAGCACATGCCTCTGTAGGTGTATTTCACTTTAGCCACTGCCGTTTGTGCATCTCATGGTGGCTTTAGTTTGCATTAGTTTAGTGACTGATGATGTCTGTAAGTTTGTGGGGATATTTTCAAATACAATGAAAACAGTCGGGAGATATCAGAGGACAGATCCACCGCCTCTGGTCTTTTTTTTAATTTGAAAATATCCCCACATAAGTCTGTTTGCTCCGTTGCCACGGTGATGAATTGTTTGTCTTCTTTTCCTATTTCTCAACCATGTTGCCTGACACTTTACTTTTGTGATCTTTGGTTTTTACATGTTTTGGATCAAGACTGACCCTGACAGTGGGCGGCAGCCGCCCTAGGGCTGAGGTCCCAAATTTAACAAAAGGAGAATGAGGTCTGATGGGACAGCTGCCTCGTACTCAGTTAAACAAACCTTCCTCCTTAAGCTCCTCTGTCCAGCACAGGGTGATCACCCTACTGCTTCAGCACCTTCTGTTGAAGATTTTTTCTTATCTAATGAACTTGGCAACTTTGTTGGAAACCAACTGATTATTGATTTATAGGTTCATTTTTAAATTGTGAAGTCTAATATTCTGTGTCTATTTTTATGACACTCTCACAGTAACTTTTTCTGTAGTTTAATTTAAAGTCAGTCTTTGTCTAAGCCATGATGCAAAAACTAAAGATTTATATTTCTTCATAAAGAGCGCCAATGTTTCCTCAGAAGCATTTGATGACAACTCTTCCATGTTGAACTGCCTTGGGACTGTCATAAAAATCAATTGTTTGCAGCTGTGTAGCTCTGTTTCTAGATAGTTTCACTGATCTGCAGCAGATTTCAGAAAACCTTCCTATAAGGACGAGAAGTTTATTCTCTTTATTCTGTGGGCTACATGGTCTCATTCTCTACCTGGCTTCGTGGTACACAATGTAAACAGCTACAGACAATATGTAAATGAATAGGCATGGCTCTGTTTAATAAACTTTATCTACTCAAACAAAAAATAATAGACAGGTAGTTGGATTTGTCTGTGGGCAATCTCTGACTGGCTCAAATTTACCCTCTTGGTGACAGTAGCTTTGTGGAAGTCTACAGGTCAAGTGAGTAAGACTCATAAGACTGCCTTTTATCAAGATCATTTTGCATATGCATATCAGGGTTGGCCATTTTTCTTTTGCATTGTTGGGGCACTGACCCTAACCTAGCCTTGCTTGTTCTGGGCAAGCTTTACTACTGAGTGTTGTCTCCCATCTTCTTAAAGCTCTATTTTTTTTAAAGTTAGGATTCCATTTAATTTATAGAGTAAGTTGCCACTTGAATGACAGGAAGGGCTATATCATCATCTATGAGGTCTTCTTTAGCTCATTTATTAACCTCCAACCCTGTTAAATTTATTCATTGATTAAATAAAAGTTAATACTTACTTTCCAATCTATTTACCTTATTTCTTTTGAATTTTTAAAAAATAATTACTTTTATTTCATGTACATTGGTGTTTTTACCTTACGTATGTCTGTATGAGGGTGTTTGATTCTCTGGAACTGAAATTAAAGACAGTTGTGAGCTGCCATGAGGGTGCTGGGAATTGAACCTGAGTCCTCTGGAAGTGCAGCCAGTGTTCTTAACCATTGAGGCCTTATTGAGCGCGCGCGCGCACACACACACACACACACACACACACACACACACACACACACACACACTCTCTTTTTCTATGTTGGGGAGCACAGGGTTTCTCTGTGTAACAATCCTGGGTGTCCTCAAACTTACTTTGTAGACCAGGCTGGCCTCCAATTCACAGAGATCCACTACCTCTGCCTCCTGAGTGCTAGGACTAAAGATGTGTATGCCACCACTGTTTGGCTTTAAAAACCTATTTCTTTGGCAAGACCCTTCAGGCCAATGAGGTGAGGGAAGGTATTACTGGATGCTCATGATACTAGTTAGGAAGCACAGAACCCTTCACAACTGTGTAGTGTATTAGCTGTAGATTAAATAGATACTTTTAATTATAGCCAGCCTACGGTGCATGCCTGCAACCCCAACACTTGGGAGAGGAAGGCAAGGAGGACCAGGAATACAAGGTCAGCCTGGACTACACGAGACCCTGCCTTCTCCTCCCCCTCCTCTCTCTCCTACACACACACACACACACACACACACACACACACACACACACACACACACACACACTTGTTTGTTGTATTTTGAGACAGGGTCTCAAATGTAGCTGTAGTGGGCCTATAACTTGCTATGTAGATCAGGACGGCCTAGCTTGGCACTCACAGAGATCAGCCTGCCTGCCTCCTGAGCCCAGTGTGTGTCATCATGGCTGACCATTAGGGGCGATTCTTAAGAGTAGGTATGCTTTCACTCATAGTAAGTGAGGATTTGGGATTTTATAGACCGTGATGGTCATTTCCTCTCCATTATTACTGTGGATGGTAATGTTTACATTCACAAATCAGCAACGTTTATCTTCTCATTCATTCATCACTGAGGAGTGGGCACTCTTATTTTAGTCAAAAGATGCATCCATTCCTACCATTATCTGAGGCTTAGGTTGTGAGACCCCTTCAAGGTGGCTTTGTCCTTTTGATAAATCTGTACTAATGTTTCATCTTGCAAGAGCTGATTTGAACACATCCTGTGCTTTCTCAGAACCAGTACAACATGGGTAATTTCCCAGAGAGCTTCCTTTTTGTGACAGCCTAGTACTGGCTGTATTCCTTGTTATCAGTGTATAGCAAGGGTCCTGCTGCGCAGTGATGAAGTGTATGTGTATGCACAATTATGTCATTATCTACCTCTGTGTTGTCAAAGCCATGTACTTACACTATCCAATCCCCTGTAACTCTACCCGTGGCTTCATTTCAGGTTTCTCCAGCTCCCACATTTATACACTCTCCTCAGCAGTTGAAATACACTAGCTTTGATACATTCATCATATGCTTAAGTTCTGCACAAGCAACCAACCACATGGTCATAGGGGTTCAATGCCTTGCTTATTTACCTGCCCCACCTGAGCGTGAGAGCCAGGCAGGGTACCCTTCTTTCTTGGGCCTAATTAATGGCTTTTAGTCTTACCTCGTTAAAGAAAGAGGGAGACATCTTTTTATGTCTATCTTAACAAAACCCAGCACTACTGAACCTTAGTGATGGTAAGGAAGAGAAGAGAACATTTGGAGAAGAGGCCTGGCAATTTGCCAAGGAAAGGAACTGCTGCCTTGGCTTGAATCTCTGTGGCATCATTAATATCCCTTCTCATAACAGATCACAACTCAAAGACCAAACAGGGGCTACTACCCACTCCCCGTCTTCAGACTGACTGTTGCCTTGTGCTCCTGACCCCTGAGCCCACTCTTCCTGTGAGACTTGACAGGTGGGTGTTCTAATTTATCTTTTCTGAAGTTGTACACTGCAGAGCTGGTACCTTGAACCTCTGACTCCGACAAAAGCTGATACAGGTTTGTATGGTGAGCTTGTTGGACGTTTTACTGGTACCAGTGAGAGGAGGCGGGTTTCCATGATCCTTGTAGCAGCCAAGGTTTCCAGGCACTAGAGACAAACAAAACGAAAGAATTTCATAACATCTGGCTGGGAAGCTAAGAAGGGAATTCAGTTTGTGCCAGGTGTGCTTGCCCACAGTATTTACAGCTCTGAAGGACAACACAGACAAAATGACAACAGGCTCTGAAATGGACCCTCCATCTGTGAGAAAGTGTGACAGGCAGGTCCCTGTTTATCAGTGATGGTAGAACTCGGTACTGAAGAGAACTAGGGAGGATCTCTTAAGACAGAGAAGGTGGCTTGCTTTTGGTGTAATTTCCAGTAATTCACCAAAAGGAGGCACAGAAGGAAAAAGCAGTGGGGCCTGCAGTATGCTCTCTAGGCCTTGTAGGAAACATGGAGGTGTTCCTTTGACCACATACATGATAATCTACAAGACGGATGATACTGTAGACACCAAGGGAATGAACAATGTTCAAAAAAAAAAAAAAAAAGAATGACCATAATAACTAGAAGTATCTGTGTCACTCAGCAGGCCAAGGGCATCACTGTAAACAAGCAGGTGAAGGGCAAGGTTCATGCCAAGAGAACATGGTAAGCACCAAAAGCTGAGCCAGCTTCCTGAAACTGGTGAAGGAAAATGATGAGAAAAAAAAGAAACCCAGAGAAGGGCACCTGTGTTCAACTCAAGTAGGAATTAATGGGAAGGAACCTGGGCCACTGGAGCTGTTCCCTATGAATCTACAACTTAATGTACAAGAGGCGTAAAAGGCTGTAAAAACAAAATGGAAGTGGGCTGGCAAGATGTCATATGGGTAAAGGCACCTTCTTGATGACTTCAGTTTGATCTCTGGAACTCACACTGCAAAGAGAACCAATTTTGCCTTCTCCGATGTGCTGTAGAATGTACCTCCTTCCCCTTGCCCCCCTCGCCTCAAAAAGAATAGTGAAGCAATGAGATCTAAAATTGTTCCAGGGTTATTGGAAGAGCACAGACAAGCACAAGCACACTGCTCCAGTGCTGGCGGTTGAAGCGGTGATGATAAATTTGAGGGCAATCTGGCCTACACAATGCATTGAGACTTTGTTTCAAAAGTAAACAAACAAGCAAAAAACAAAGGGGCTGGAGACATGGCTCCATGGTTAAGAGCACTGGATCCTCTCCCAGAGGACCCAGGTTAGATTCCCAGCATCCAAAATGGTTTCTTTACGGAGTATGGGGTTGTTTGTTGTGTCTCTGTGTGCCTACATGTATGTATGTGCATGTGTGCCTGCCTGATGCCTGCAAAGGCTAGAAGTGGGCATCCGGATCTCCTGGAATTGGAGTTAAAGATTTCTGTCACTAGAGGGCAAAACAAACCCCCAGAATCCCACCCTCACTTGTACTTAAACCTCTGTTCTTTAAAACAATCACTACTGGGTTTCCCCAAGTCTTCTGATGAGGAGTGTGCTTTCTCATTGCTACAGGAACAAACCCACAAACCTGCGGTCTCCCAACAGTATTTATTACTTTTCACTTTCTGAGGCCGGAAGAACCAAGCCAGATGTGAGCCAAAGTCCAAGTGTCAGCAGAGCTGAGGCATACTTGAAGGATCTAAGAAGCAGCCCTCACTGCAGTTATGGCCACATGGCTATTGGTTCCCTCACACTTCTTCCCTCCCTGGCTCCCACTGTCCTGACTCATATCCCCTGTAAATGCACTGGACCCATATGGACAACCCCAGATAACCTCTCCTTCCCAAGTCTTTAGCCACACTTGCCAAGTCTCATGCAGCGTAAGGTCACATTCTCATAGACTTGGGATTATAAAGTCTGTCCTTGGGGATCATTATTCAGTGTGCCACAGGGAGCATATTAGTGTTTTACAGCCACATGCTCGGCAAGAGGAACATAAATATGGGTACTGAGCATCGGGGCTGGTTTTCATATAGCCTCAAGGATCTGCTATGGTCTGAGTACTATGTACCAGTGTGAGGTAATAAGAAATACACGTGGTTTCTACCCACTTCCTGCCACTTCTCTAACCCTCAAGACTCTGGATGATTCCTTTCAAAAGAGGCACGGTGTGGTGGGCTCCTGGTTAGCCTCATGCCAGGAAGCCCAAGCCACAGTTAGTAACGTGGAACTTTCAGTCTCACTCCCATCCATCCTTCAGGGAAGAGAAGAGATGGTGTCAGCACTTGACTGTACCTACTTGATGAAGCCTCTGCTAAAAACCACTAGAGACAGAGTCCAGGGAGTTTCTGGGGTGATTAATATCCATGCTGAGAAATGGTACACTCCACAGGGACGGATGCTCTGGGGCTCAGTACCTTTTGGACCTTAAATCTACAAGAATGTTCAACATCCTCAACCTATTCCTCCTTTCTGATATACCAGGGAATGTCCTCAAGTTCCGAGAGCCATTACAACAGACTACCAAACCAAAGATTTACAGACAAGCCCTAGAGACTCACAACTTGTAACTGGCATCCGAAGAGGGTGTGGTCTACAGGGCCAAGCCTTTAACCCATGGCAGTGACGCTGGATATTCAGAGGCATGACAGAATTGTAAGGCATCCTGCTGGTGTCTAGAGAGTTGCAAGATTGGCTGCTGGGAAAAGCTCACCCATCTGGTGTCAGAGTAAAGTCTGTGGGTATATAGGGAAAGAATGGTTTCTTTACTTTTGCTCCTAGTCTGTACAAGGAAGTCTGAGTAAACAGTGTGAATGGACTGGGAGTGAGGTCTCTAAGAGGTAATTTGAGAAGTCAGGAAGAGTGAGCTCCCACAATGGGATAAGAAGAGGAGACAAGAATCCATTCTTTCTCTGCCATGTGAGTTCTCATCAGAAACACAGCCATCAACAAGCCAGGAGGAGGAGCCTCATCTCACATTGAAGACAGCAGCATGTTGACTCTGGACTCCAGACTACTATGTCTATGATACTGCTTGGGCCTGAGCAATTTTCTTAAAAAAATAAAAATAAAAACTTAACCTATTGCAGGGCATTTTAGAACTTTAATCCCATCATTAAGGAGCAGAAGCAGGTGCATCTCTGTGAGTCCAAGGCCACCCTGGCATACATAATAAATCCCTGGCCAGCCAGGGCTGCATAGTAAAAGGCCGTCTCTCCCAATCTCTATGTGCACCAAATAAAAAAGTACATATTGCCTAAAACAGATCCCTGTCCCTAACGTTCATGTCTCATGTAAGCCACCCTAGTGTTTATACCGTTTTTTTGAGACAAGGTCCCAATATGTAGCCCTGGAAGGCATAGCTTTTGAGGATTACAAGGATACAAAAAGACCATGGCAAAGGCCTGTGGCAAAGCACTGAGGGTGGGCTGGCTCCAGCCAACAGCACATATAAAACTGTATCGTATTAAGAGCCGTGTGAGCTGGACAGTGCCGCTTTCCCCTTCCTGTCTTCAGATGAGACACTCCAGCTCTGGCAACAGCTTGACTGCAGCTTTATATGACACTTCACTGCACAAGACTAAGTCAGACTAGATTTCTAACTTACAGAATGGGGGACGATGTGCCACATTAAACCACTAAATTTGGGAGCAATCTGTTCCAAAGTAATAGATCATTAATATATGATACATATCAAATAAGTTCCTTGCAGTTAGTTCATAATGAGCCAGGGACACACCAGTCTCTTAGGAACTTAGTTTTCAGTCATGTTATTAACTCAGGGTTATTAGTTTCCAAACATCCTACAGTTTCTTCTAGATACAATTGTAAATCTCTAACTCAGGAGACTGGTGAATCTGGGATAGTATTTTCTTTTCTGTGTTAAATCCAGCTTTTTGAGTGGTGTCTGCACATCAGTCTTTTTTAGCATATATGAAACAAATGCATGTATGTAATGTACACACATAGGAAACTTTCCTCCTAAATATCTGACCAGCTTATTTTAAGTTTAAGTCTATTATTATTTTAAGTCTGCAGGAAGAGGCTTGGCTGCTCCAACCCTCACACTTCCCTTTAAGCCATACTATTGCCCTTCTGTTTCCTTGCGTCAAGCATGGTTCAAATGTAACCAGTGTGGCTCTCGATACAAACTTTAAAATGAGTCTTTCAGAAACAAACCAAGTCTCTACAGTAGCAAGTATAAACAGGAGCTGGGGCAGGACGACTCCAATCTCCAGTGGAGGCCAGGCCTGAGAATGTCTGAGGTTTAGGGCTGAAAACTGTAAAGCCAAGCAGCTGTAGCCAGGGCATATGATCCAAGCTGAGCTTGTTAAAGAAGACATCCATATGGAGACCTGAGTATGCACTTAATGATTCTAAGTACTACTTGGTCATGATCATCTTGATCATTTACTCTGATTTTTGTCTTGTTTATTCTATTATGATCAAATAAGCAAGTTATTATGTATTAGTCAACATGCAGTCCAAGGCACACAGTCATAAATGCAAGGCTATAGGCTACATGAATACAGGTAGATCCTATAAGCTTGGTGAGCAAATCCAGGTAGCTTGTGTTTCAGTGTGGCAATGGGGTCCTGACATGTACCAGGTTGCCCTCTACTGCTCCTCTAGTCCACCTGAACCTGGTTGGTTTAAGATAATGTCCTTATGTCCCGTCCCATCCCCCAGCTCTATAGCGGCCCTGCACTGTGTGCCACTTCCCAGTTCTGTCTCTTTCTTAGACCACAACCTCTTAAACTTTTTCTTCTCATAACCCTTTCCACCACAAGAAAAAACCCACTTTTATATGATCCAGGCTGAAAAGGTTCATAAAATAGGGAACTAAGAAGATGGCTAAGTCAGTAAAGTATTTGCCTTCTAACTACAAGGATGTAAATTTGATCCCCAGAATGCACATAAAATATCCATGTACACCCAAGGCTGGGGAGGTAGGGGCAGATTCCCTGAGGCTCCCTGAGGCCAGCTTAGTCTAATTATCAATCTGCAGGACATTGAGAGACCCTGTCTCAAAACAAACTTGATGGTTCCCTGTGGTTGTCCTCTGGCTGCATACACATGCAAAATAGGTAAAGAACAAAGGTTTTGCTAGTAATAAATTATTTAAAAAATTATTTTAAAACTATTCTTTGGTGTTCATATACTTTTGTTATCTATTAAAGACCAAAGCAAATTTGCATATAAATGAAATGGGTATACTTACTTATTTTTTCCATAGCTAATTAAATCTTGACTGAGTACTTGATGCTGCAGCACAGGAGCATCTTCAGATTTTTCAGAATTGATTATGTTCTGGTTTTATAATCAATGCTGAGAACATTGCTTCACGTAATAATACAAAATGGCAAAAATGTGGTGAGGGCTACTTAAAAAATTGCTGAGGTCAGGTGGTGGTGGCGTCTTTTTGCCATTCCTCTGGAAGCACTCTGTACCAGTCACTGGCCTAGGGCTTGTCAGTTAGGATAGTCTGGTCAGCCAGTGAATCTCAGGGTCTACCTTTGCTTCCTCAGTGCTCAGATTACAATCGATGCCACCACACACGTCATTTTACATTGGTTCTGGGGACCAAACTCAGGTTCCCATGTTTGCATGACAGATACTTTATGGACTGAGCTATCTTTCTAGAATCATAATTGATTTTTAAAAAATGGAACTTATATCGGCAACCCAAGCAGCATTTTTTAAAAACTAAATATTCTAACATAATTAAAAAGTATATTAATTTTGATACATGCTAAGGAATGACTGTAATGACTCCTGGCACATAGTAGCCCCCACGTGGTAAACCCAACATGGCGTGGGCAGAATACCTCCCGGAGGACATACCCCTAAGCGTGGCTACGTAAATCTGTGCCTGCCATGTGAAACTCTCTCTCTCTTCCCCTCCCCTCTTCTCCTCTCTTTCCCTTTGGGCAACTCCCCTGAATAAACTCTCGTGTGGCATCTAGTAGTGTGTGCGTCTACATCTCATGTGTGAAACTAACATTTTGGTGCTGACTTAACAGCATTAATTGTAGTGCCATGAGGTGTGTGCAGAGAAATGTATACATGATGTGTACAGAAGGATGCAGCAGAGATGCCATGTAACGCCACAGGACCTGCCATAGGCACCACAGACTCATTACAGGTTTCCTGCTGAATTAGTTGTGGCTACTGCACACTCAGACACTTTTTACTGTGCCAAATCTTTCACAACCCCGACATTCAGCTATAGGATCCCATATGGAGCTATGACTTAGAACTGGTAAGATGGTTAGTGGGTAAAGTGCTTTCTTCCAGCCTGACTTCCCAAGTTCACTCTCTGAAACCCTCATGATAGAAGAAAGCTGGCTCGCACTAGTCCTCTGACCACATGTGTGCCACAGGGTGAATACATACAGGCACATGCATGCACACATCCACAACACACAAAAAAATATGTAAATAAATAAACAAGTGCAATTTTTTTTTTAAAGCTGTGAATTAGACACTGCATTGGACTCCTGCTCCATCTGTTTCTAGGCTTGCTCTCCTTGGGAGTAGCATGCTGCCAATACAATTATCTGTACCTCCCAGGTAGAACAGTAGGTGCAGAGGCCTGAGACAGGAACAGTAAGAGGTAAAATGACCAGTGACAAGGCTGGAGAGATGGCTTGGTGGTTAAGAGCACTGAATATTCTTTCAGAGAAACAGAGTTCAATTCCCAGCAACCACACGGTAGCTCACAACTGTCGGTAACTCCAATTCCAGAGAACCTAGCACACTCACACAGACATATATGCAGGCAAACCACCAATGTACATAAAATGCAAACATTTTAGAAAATGACCAGTGACTGGGGTGTGATGGGGGGCACAAGAGCTGTGTGGGCCTATATCCATCCTACAAAGCCCCTGGCTGCCCCACAATAAAGCCTGGAGTTTCCTGGGTGGTCCAGCACCACCTGTATCCTCCTCCCCTCCCCTCTCCAACAGTACAGCCTCACCTCTGCTCCCAAGCCACACTGAACTGTCTGTAAGGATTTTTATGTTCGTAGTCCCTCTGCTTAGAAAACTCTTCCACACTTAAGATTTCTGTCTGAGCGTCATCTTTCCCAGGGATCACTTGGATTTGCCTGTCCTCTCCACCTTTCCCCAGTCGGAAAGTGAGCTGTGAGTGGTGGTGTGCTACAGCAGTGTGGTGAGTTAGATTCCGAACATGGCTTCCTTGTCTCTCTTCCCAAACAACCACAACTTAAGGGCAAGATCTCTTCCTCACATCCCTATATTCCCTACAGATGCTCCTGACTCTGAAGGATCAAGAGCTGAAACTGCGGAGTGAGTAACCAAGGCTTCTTCCCAGGCAGAACTGAATGAAAACACACCTGCTTACAGTTGGCCCTGGCTTTCTTGCTATCTAGAAGCAGCATGCTAGCTGCATACAGATTAATTTTACAAATTAAAAATACTAAATCACTGCATAAACCTTTCAGATATGTAATAGGTATTGAGCAAAAAAAAATTTTTTTAAACCTGGTTTAAATTTTTCTGGGTAACTTTGGGTCATCAAGTGTACATCAGCAAACTGGCCACAGCAGCTGCCTTCTCTTGTGCCTGTGTCTGACTTTCCTGTGAAAGCTTCCCTGATTGCTGTCTTCACCATGCTCCCGTGTGGTGTGGAGTGAGTCCTCGTCTCTCGTCTCCTCCTGAGGGCCCCACTTTCATGACCTCTAACCTACTTACTGCACAAAAGCCTCATCTCCAAATATTACTTGGGGGTTAAAACTCAGCACAGGCGGCTGAGTATTGTGGCCCACACCTTTAATCCAGGCCCTTGGGAGGCAGAGGCAGTGGAACTCTGTGAGTTGGAGGCAGCCTGGTCTTCAGAGCAAGTTCCAGGACAGCCAGGACTACACAGTGAGACCTTGTCTCAAAAAAATAAAATATATATTAAAAAAAAATAAGACTCACCATAGGAAATTTGAGAGGACGTGTCTATTTTAAAACAGATGCTGTGGAGGCTTCTGGAACCTTGGAAATGACCCTCAGAAGGATCTGAAGGGGCTATATACTTACTGCTCTTGGTCCCTGTGCTCTGGGCTATACAGCTCTAATGAGCTGTGCTATCAAAGCAGAGAAATGTTGATGATGGCTATACCCGTTACAGCACCTGAGGTGGAAGCTTGTACACAGTCCTCTTATCTCACTCTGCATCACTGCAGAGTTCTTTCCACTTGCTCACTCCAGTTTGGTAGTCGTCTGGTCTGCCGCCCTATGCCCAGCAGCATTTGTACACTCAGGACTCTCCATCGTGGCCTGCATGTATTCCTTCCTGTTTCCCTTTTCAGTTCCGGGGATGGAATCCAGAGGCTCATGCACCATAGGCAAGTGCTCTAGCACTGAGCTATCCCCTCCCATTGCAGCTTTTCCATGCTCAGATCTTTGGGAGTGAAATGAGACATAATATGGGCTTCAAAGGATTCTTGTGAGAAGTGGGTAAAGTAAATAAATACCATAAGGCTGGACAGGATGGTCTATGCTAAATAAAGACAGTTATTACCAGTATATATAGTAAGGCTTTCATTGTTCACCACACAAACAAGAATAACTTGCTGGGTAATAAAGACAACATCAAAAGCGGCCACCTCAGAAATGTTTTTTCCGGATATTAAAATTCTCATTTCTTACATCTGTGCCACACAGTGTGCTTCACCAGGTCATTTCACATGAAGCGCCAGCCCTCTGGGGAAGGCAGGAAAGAGGACATTATTCCTTTTGGACAAAGAACCCTGCAGGTTAAGGGACTTTTGTAGGGACACATAAGCAGGCCTTGGAGGCAGGATAAAGTCAGGGTGCAGAGGCCCATTGATTATATAACAAACATGACTATTACCATCATGGAACAGAAGCTGCCGTGGCCTGCAGCCATTGTGATGAAGGAATCCGAGCAACATGCTTATACCAAGCTAGGGTAACTCAGTTGCCTGCATCTCCTTGTAGAGGAGGAAGTTCATGAGACTGTCACCATGAGTACACCCAGCCTCCAGCTCCGCAGGAGGGTTGACTTGGGGTTGGGGAGTCTCCAGTGATGCAGCTGCTTTTAAACAGACCATGTTCCTATAACTAATCCCAATCCCCAAATGTACTCAAGGTTCAATCTACTGGTGTCCTCCATGGGATGAATAGATGTTTGTTCATATTGCCTAGGCAAAAACAACACCACCAGAAAGATTCAAGACAGCTCTTCCTCCACCTTCGTGCTGGGACCCTCCTCAGAGTCCTGTCATGGGAGGCAAACGCAGCTGACACTGACTACACACCCCAGCCCAAGATGGAATTCTTTCTTTTTGACAGGGCCTTGCTGTTAGCCCAGGCTAGCCTCCAATTCTTGCTCCTCCTGAGTCAGTTTCCTGGTGTAATGATTATAGCATGTTCCAGCACTCCCTCAGGCCAACCTCCAGGGTGGTGCCAGCCGGTAGGGTGCCACAGTTCCTCAACTACAACTGGAAAGTGTGGCTCAGAGTCTCACCAGAGAAGACACGTCATGCAGGATTTCCAGACTGTGTTCCACCCTTAGGTCTTCCCAGAAGCCGGAAGGGAAGTGCTTTGAAAAGGGATACTTGTTCTGAAGTCCTTTTACTTTCTGGGCCACTTGAAAGTCCTGTGGCTTGATCATACATTTTTCATCTTATGAGAGGCTTTATGTATTTTTTTTTTTAACTGTAATACACAAACGGACCTTTTGTTTATCACAGTTAAAGCTTTGAAACTCATGACAATTAATTACAGCATCACTCCTCCCTCCCTCTTATCTGCAAGGGATGAATTCCAAAGTTCTCCAGTGGATTCCAGAAACCACAAATAGTACCCAACCACGCACAAGCCAATTTTCTTTCCTATAGGAGAGTACACAGACTCAGTGCCTTCACCATTAAGACTGAGCCCTTGGCTCAGACTTGTGCAGTCCTAGACACGGCTACAAAACTAGCATTGACTTCTCTCCCTCACAACTGTTCACAGATATAACATTCATTTTTACTATAGATGTTAAAAACCTCAACATATATTTCGTTCCTTTTTCTACTAATCTGAAGATTATGAACTCAGGTTCCAAGAAAACAGCCATGCCTGTGATTCTGCACGGCTGATTGGTTGATTAGAACTTTGTGACAGTGGGGAGGTAGAATGTGGCAGATCAAGAATCAACTTACCTCCAGTTTACCTTTAACTCCCCCAATGCCCACCCCTGTGTCTGACCTAACATTCTTGTGAAATCTTGTGAAATAGGATTGTGACAATCATGTGAAAGAAAACTTTTGGGATATATTCACTCAACAGATCCTCAGCTTCCATTAACCCAAAGGCTAAGGGACGTTATCAGATGACATGGGAAACCTACAGTACAGGTTCCCTGCTTGGCTGTAACCCACCTCATTTATGACTTTCCTTCTTCTGTAACCATAAAAACTTCATGAAATTTAGCACATGGGAACTTGGTGTTTAGGGCAATCTGAGTCTGTGTTTCCAGGCTATGAACACTGGTATTGGATAATTATCTCCTATTCCCTTTGCAGTGAGAGCTGTATTTCATATGGACGGTGAGATAAGCACTCTATCTCCTTTATTAGCTGAAGTCATTGTTCTAAATATGCATGACTCCCCAGAATGGCGATTATCCACAGAGGGGTGGGTTGTGGGCGGCTGCATCTTAGAGCAGAAGTGATCATCAGTTAGAACCAGTTGTCCCCTCAAAAGGACGTCTTTGGACCACTTTGCAGAACAGAGACTATTTAGGCCTGAAGAAGCTTATGTCAGTATCTCAAAGAAGGATCTGGAGCCACGTTACATTTATTTGTTCCCAGAGAGGCCTCATCCAACAGCCTTTCTCTGCTTTTCACTGTCATGGTCTCTTTAATCTGTGGACCAAAGACGGGTGGCCAAGCCTTGTGAACTCAGGAGCAGGCATATCTATGAATTCAAGGCCAGTCTGAGTTATTTTTTAAATTAGAACATAAGTTCTAGACAGACCATCCAGGCTACAAAAAACAAAAACAAACAAACAAAACCAACCCTCCAAAAACAACAACAAACCAACCCCATAAAACCCAACAATGGGGCCCTTTTTTGACCCTTGAGTCCAGGGCCACACCCACTGAATGGCTCGGGCAGCAGAGGTACCATGCCAATTCCCATGGTAAGCTGGAAACAAAAAGCAGGCGTAGATAAATATTTTAGAAATCAGATGGCAAGGCCTTACCAGGGATAGTCTAGTCCCTGAGGAGAACACACCAACACAATACTGGGTGATATTTTTCATGCCTTCTATTAGCTAGGTCCTAAACTTGAGGTTGGGTGAACCTTTAAAAGAGCCTTAGGAGGCACAGGTGAGTAGAGAAGGCTCAGAGAAGAGGTATTCTGCCGAAAGCTACTGAAAGAGGGATGACATGACATAAGGCCCAAGAAGTATGATCTCACTGAATGGAGGAAGAGAGTTGAGTATCTGTTCTAGCCTCCTGCACTAGATGTGGGGAGACTTAAGGCACCCTGTTCTTTGGGCAATCACTCCTAACTTCCACCAGTGCCTTTCACGGATCCACACAGATTCCAGTGGAGGGTGCCCAGGATACTTCTTTGTAAGCACAGCTTCCTGGAAATCCTCAAGACCCTGCTCTAACTTAGGCTCTCCACTGCCCAGGAGTTCCAGAGCCACCTGGGCCCCTGTCATCAAACAGCTTTATGTTCCTGGAAAGACAAAACTTGTCATAGAAAGCAAGAACAAATGATATCAAAACAGGATTCTGACAGTGTCAAACATTTATAGTCTGAATGGGTGCACGTGACTAACAATGCTAGGTAGTCACAATGCCAAGACGGATGTGAGGTATTTATATTGCCTCCACTGTTGCTTCAGCTACTGAGGAAAACAGTTTTTTCTGGGCTGTAAAATGTAAATGATGCAATGGGCTCTGTCTTTAAGAGATAAACTTAGGGCTGGAAAAATGGCTTAACTGTTAAGAACACTGACTGCTCTTCCAAGAGGACCAGGGTCCAATTCCCAGAAACCACATGGCAGCTCACAACTGTGTGTAACTCCAGTTCCAGGCAACCCAACACCCTCACACAGTCAGACATGCAGACAAAACACCAATGCACACAAAATTAAAAAAAAAAAAAAATTCCAAGAAGAGACAGTATGAGTCAGTTGTTTGTAGAGAGACATTTATAAAATAAAATAAAACAAAAGGAAAGATGAATTCAGCACAGAGCAGTGAAGCTTGAAGTGAGAAAGACCCCAAGGCCTGGACAAGGCTGGCACTAGTTCTGTGCAGATGGTCCAAGCCCAAAGCCAGTTCCCAGATAACAGCTGGACAGACAACACCCACAATGCCAGTCTAGCATTCAGCACAGCTGTGCTGAGTAGCTTCCCAGATATCATGGCAGCCTGCTCTGCTCCTGGGGTTTGGGACTGCCCACACCCAGAGAAGAAAAGAAAGACTGGGAGCTAGCAGAGCATGAGTTGCTAACCCATTACCTGTCATCACCAAGTCAATCTCTTCATTTCCAAAGTTACCTCACTAGCCCAGATCCATCCTGGGGCCCCAGTTTTCAAGGGAACAAGGCTGCTTACAAGAACTGGAAGGAAAAGAGACTAATCTTGCCTTGGAGTCCTGTCCTCAAACCCAACTAGCCTATTGAAGAATGGGGGAGGGAAGAGCAGACACTCTCTGTAGCTGCTACCAAAGTCAGCAAGAGAATGTGATGTGTGCGGTATGGCTGAGGATCATGGACGTCACTACTAACACCAATGATACAGAAGTAACACATGTCCTATAGCAGAGACAGCTTGACCATCACGGCCAAAGTACCCTTTGTGAGCTTTCAAGACTCAAAAGATCTCAACTGAAAGCTTTCAAATTTTGTTTGGGGGCAAAAATGAAGGACAGCTAAAGAAGACCAAAACAAACCAGAGTGCCATGTGGTTCAAAGGAACATGAGCTGGTGTGATGTCAATGATGACATCTGGAATTAACTCAAGCAGCTGGATACAACTGTGAGGGATTTTTCTTGACTGGAGATGAGATGGAAAACCCACCCTAACTCTGGGCCACACCTTCTGGTGACTGTCCACATAAAAGGCCACGGAAGAAGAAAGCTGTGCCCTTTGCTTCCTGCCTTCACTCTCACTGGCAAGCTCACCTACCCTGTGCCCAACACATGCCTTCACTGCTGTTAGAAGCTCTTCTCTGGAGTTCAAACCTGTACTGAGAACCGACAGCTCTCTAGGACTCCCTGGGACTCTCTGAATTCTGAGACATCCAGTCTCGTGGCCTAAACAACTTTCAGATTCTTGGCCCTTCTGCTGGAGACAGCCATTATTGGACTACTCACAGTAGTACTACCTGGAAGCCATGCTAACAAATTCATAAATGTAAATCCCAAGTATATATGTATATTTCTATCAGTTCTGCTCCTTTAGAGAACTCCAATATAGCTGGCGAGATTATTGGCTAAGACAGACCTGGAATGTATGTGGCAGAAGTACCCTTGCTGGCATGCTCTCAAGGCTGGTCTATGTGAGTGACAATCAACAGAGAATGGTCACAGAGACTCACACTCCAAACACCTTGGCCGGGCTTAAGACGTCATAGAGAACGCCCAGAGAGATGGCTCAGCAGCTTAGGAGCTACTAAGCCTGACAACCCAACCTGGATCCCCAGAACCCATATGGTGGAAGGAGAAAACTGGCTCCCACAAATTGTTCTGTGATCTCCACAAGCAGTACACACAGACGCAGAGAAGTAAACGTACTTAAAAAGGATCTCTGGGGAAATATCTCCCTGGAGACATGGTCACCATCCTCTCGGTGCAGGTTCCTAGCGGACCACACAAACTTCCATGTCAGGTTTCACCATCATTGCAGATCTCTGCCCCTCCTTGGGATTTAGAGTGAGACTACACTGTCCCTTCTGCCCCATTCTCCTCCTCCTTTTTCAGACATGGTCTCTCCATGTAGCTGTGGCTGGTCTGGAACTAGCTCTGTAGACCAGACTGGCTTTGAACTCAGATCCACCTATTTCCCCCCATGCCCCCAGACGTGTGTCACCATCTTGTCTGTTCTTACAAGTCAGTCTCACAGTTTCAGACCTGGTTTCTTACCCAGCTCAATTTGTATTTATTTAATGCATATGGGTGTTTTATCTCCATGATGTCTGAATCACATGCATGACTGGTGTCTATGAAGGCCAGAAGAGGGTGTCACTCTTAGGATTAGAGTTATAGCTGGTTGTGAGCCACCGTGTGGATGCTGAGAATCAAAGCTGGGTTCTCTGCTAAAGCAGTCAGTGCTATAACCACTGGGCTATCTCTTCACTCTAATATTTAGAGCAGTAGTTCTCAACCTTCTTAACGCTGCGACCCTTCAATACAGCTTCTCAAGTTGTGGTGACCCCAACCATAAGATTATTTCATTGCTGCTTCATAACTGTAATTTTGCTATTGTTATGAATCATAATGTAAATATCTATGTTTTCTGATGGTCTTAGGTGACCCTGTGAAAGGATCATTCTACCCACCACCAACAAGGGGTCTCAACCCACAGACTGAAAACTACTGCTCTAGAGCCGTACTACTGCATTAAGTCCTACTGACAACCAACCCTCCTCCAACATCTGGCACATACCTTTTCATGTTGTGACTTTTGTCAGCCTTACTTCTACATATGCTCACCTGTTCATGTGCCAGTCTTCTATCTTAAACTACAGGGTTCCATAGACTACAGACCACAGTAGGTACAAGATCTTGTGTATAGTTAGAGCCTAAGAAATAGGGACTGGGAGTGTAACTCACTTGTAAAGCGCTCACCCAGTATGTGTCAAGGCCTTGGGTTCTACCTCCAGCACCATATACATTAAAATGGAAGACATAAATACCATTTGTCACAGCTAACAACTTTTAAAGTTCTTATAATTTTATTATATGTATTAATCTATGTGTGCATGCAAGTGGGCCAGCATGCCACAGCATGGAGGCCAGAGGACAAGTGGCTGGAGTCAGTTTTGTCCTGAATTATGTGAATTCCAAGGATCAAACTCAGGTCATCAGGCTTTGTTACAAGCACTCTTACATACTGAACCATCTTGCTGGCTCCTAAAGTTCTTATGATTTTAAACTTTAATAATTAATTTTAATAACTACTTCAATAATGAATAGTTTTCACAACTTTAAGTAATAATTAAGAGTTGTAATAAGCTTAATTAAAGCCTTAATAACAAACTTTAACAACAAATTCAGGCACTGACAAGCTAACATAAAGTACTTCAGGAGTCAGGGATGCTGCTTGGTATTAGGCTGCTGGCCAACATTGTGAGAGAGGCCCTGTGCTGATCTCATGCTACATACTTCAATCCAGATATTCTGAATGGAATACATATATATTTTTAAATACTTAAGATCTTACAAGGTGTGAAACTTTACTTAAAAACAACCATAGCTGGGCATGGTGGCACACACCCCAAGCACTTGGGAGGCAGAGGAAAGTAGATCTCTGTGAGTTCAAGGACAGTCTGTTCTACATAGGAGCTCTAGGCTAGCAAGAGCTATAGAGTAAGAACGTGTCTATTGTTTTTTAAGTGTTTTTTTGTTTTGTTTTGTTTTGTTTTTTTAAGAGCTGGTTCAGTGAGTAAAGGCAACTTGCAGCTGAGCCTGACAGCTAGAGTTTGACTCCCAGGATCCATCTTGTGGTATAAAGAGAGGATGACCCTGGAAAGTGTCCTCTGATCTCTAGCCCTGTCTATGCAGGGGGCTGGCATGAGTAATTTGATTCCAGGGATCAAGACCAGCCTGGGAGACATAAATGACCATCCCATTGTTTTAGTTACTAAAGTTAATAGAAATTTATTAATATCATCAGATTTACCCTTTCAAATTTCTATAATACAAAGATAAATTCTCATACCTAGATTTATAGGTGAACGTTTTGAGTAGATTTTTAAAAAATGTAAAAAGCTCTCAGAAATGAGAAGTAAAATTTTCATGCCTGAGGCTTCAGACCCAAATCAGCTGGGTGCAAAAAATTCTATTTGACTTTTAACTTTTTTTTTTTTTTTAAGGGCTGGAGAGATAGTCCGGTAGTTAAGAGCATATACTGAGCTTCCAGAGGACCTGAACTCAGTTCCTGGCATGCACATCAGGTGGCTCACACCACCTAAGGCTCGCTCAGAGAAGAGGATACCTGCAGACATGTACACATATCCTCACACAGATAATTAAAATAAACTAGCATCTTTAGGAGCTCACTTTAGTGACATTTTATTTATTTCTGGAGGAGGGAGCACATGCGCAGAATGAGAGGACAACATGTGGGAGCCAGTTCTCTCTTCAGGGCCACTAGGGTCTGAGGCGGAAACTCCGGTGACTAGGTCACAGGTGCCTTACCTATTAAGCATCTCCTGAGCCTTGCATCTCACTTTAAATGTCATTTCCCCACTCAAAAATTACATTGCTTTCTTTTAAAATCCTAAATTTGGATTGTGGCATATGCCTGTAATCCCAGAACTTAGAAGGCTGAGACACAAGGGGTTGTGAGTTCTAGTCTAGCCTGGGCTGTATAGTAAGACCCTATCTCAAGAGAAAAGAAAAATCCACAGGTAAAAGACAGTAAATTAAAAGCCACATTAGAGACTACACACAACAGAATGATTATTTAACATAAGAGAAATATGCAAAGGATGCCAGGCCCAGAGTCCCCTCAAAGATCTGACAGCCTTAGAATCTTTTCTCAGAGATGTATGAGAGCCATAATGGAAAAGCAGTTGGCGGGAGTGAGGGGCACATCTACTGACCTCTGAGGTATTGTCTCATAACAGGAAGTTCTGATCCAAGCTCTAGAGAGCTGAGAGCAGCCTAGATTCTCTCTGAGCCCTGCTCCACAGGCAGAAGGTCAGAGATTTGGGTTCTCACACAATGGCTCACCATCCGATTTTTCTCCTACCTCCTGTGGGGCATGTTATATTCAGATTCTAACTTTCTAGGAGCTTGATCATGTTACAGGCCTTTCCTGTCTGACAAGTCCAATGTTAGTATGAATACGCATGTTTTACAGAGGCTGGTATTATTTATAAAAACAGTGACTCCACATCCAGAAATAAGACAAATGTGTCCTCAAAGAGGCAAGCTGTGTCTCTGTTAAATCCACAGGCTATTAGCCAAGTCTCCTGCTACAAACAGCAAATGACCTTTCTTCTGCCATGTTGATCGAGCTCATTAGAGACTTGATTGACGCCAGGGCTTCGGTTTACAAATCTAGATACTGCCCATTCTGTACCTTCCACCTCAGGACCACTGATTCCTCCTTTCTACCATTTGCAAGCCTTCATACCCTGACCATATGGAAGGCTATCACAGGGCCAGAAGTATGGAAATGCTATTTACTTTTCTGTTTTTAGAACTGTGTGTAGCTGGGAGGTGGTGGCACATACCTTTAATCCCAGCACTCAACAGGCAGATCTCTGTGAGTTTGAAGTCAGCCAGAGATACATAGAAAGAGTCTGTCTCAAAAAAACAAAAACAACAACAAAAATCTCAAACAAATAAACGGAAAGAGCTATGGGGATGTTAGAGATCCTAGTTGGACTTTGCGGTTTTTTCTTCTCAAATCCAGTCTCAATGACTACATGAATCAGCTCCTACTGGACCAAATTATCCTTTATAAATGTGGGCTGAACACGATCTTTCCAAACCAAAGTGCCCAGATTGAAAAACCCTGTCCTTCCTGAGAGAATGGCACAGTCCTTAAGGAAAAGGCTATCTTTGTGTAGAAAAATGGACCGAGGGAAATCCGCTCCTCTCTACAGAGTCACCGCCAAATGGCATGTTTTATCATTCTAAGAAAATGGCTAAGCAAACTGAGCAAAGAGCCCATTCTTCCAGTCTTTGCTGTTTTCCAGTTTAGATGTGCATTGAAGCACCCTCAGGATGGGACGGTGGGGGTAGCGGCCCTGCAGTACTGGCTCTGCATTCTCCTGCCCCTGGAGCCATCTGTGTTCAGTGTTCTAGGCCAGAGAGACCCCAGAGAAAGGCCTCCACATCACAGTACCAACACAAGCTTCCTGACCCGAGGACAAGGAAGCAGGGGAAAAACAGGCTTATAACAACAGGGAGAAGTCAGATGGTGGCTGGGCAGAGGTAAGTGGATCACTGTGAGTTTGGGGCCAGCTTGATCTACAGTGAGTTCCAGAACAGCCAGAACTAAATAGTGAGACCCTGTCACGAACCAAAACATCTCCCCAAGGTTTATTTTATTTTGAAGTGACATGTGTATGTGCCTGCAGGTATGTATACTTCTGAGTACAGGTACCACAGAGTCCCACATTGAATCCCCTGAAGCTGGAGTAGCTGGCAGTTGTGAGCCATGTGATGGGGTGCTGGGAATGAAGCTAGGTCCTCTCCAGAAGCCGCTATTATTTTTAATTTTTCTTTTGAGACAAGATTTTATCAAGCTGGCCTGGAATTCAATCTCTTCCTGCTTCAGTGTTCAGAGTGCAGGGTTACATGGCTGTGCCACCACGAGAGCTTCACAGGGAAGACAATAGTCCACCAGCCCAGAACAAGACTTGCTTAGCGCTGTAGTTCTCCCTAGGGATCTGGGTATCCTGCCTTCACATCAAGAGTGTAACAACTGATATAGAAAAGAATGAATGAACAGTAAGGAAGCAGGTCTATGAAAAGGCTAAAGAAGGACTTGGAGAGTCAGCTTGCCATACAGTCCCCAGCCCCATATATAAAGCCAGGCAAAGACAAAGGCTTAAAATCCCTGAGCTGGAAAGGTAGATAGAGAGACAAGAAGATCTCTGGGCTCTGCCCAGGCAGCCTTGCCTAACCCATCAATATCAGGTTACAGTCAGCAAACAAGTTGGATAGCTCCTGAGGAGCAACACCCATTGGCTGACCTTCAGCCTCCACACATAAAGCATATGCACATACACATACCTGCACACATATGAACACATGCACATACACATGCCCACACACATACTAATACACATATACATAAACACAAAAGGTTGAAGAGACTTAGCCACCAATCATCATTAAAAACACAATAGATACTATGGATTAAAGAGCTGTGGGTGCTATGTAACCAGTTAATGTCATTTTTCAGAAAAAATTGAGGCCAAATAACAACAAATAATGGGAATCTTCATTGACCTTACTCACCTGGGAAACACCCAGAAAATGGTATGCCATGGACCTGGGCATTCCTAGTGCTTAAGAACTCAACAAGAGAAGTGGAGGCCCATAGCCTATGATTGATGTGGGATGTCTTTCTGTATGCTGTGAATGTCATTGGATAATAAAGGAGCTGTCTTGGCCTAAGGCAAGCATCTTAGAAGTAAGTGGGAATCTGAGCATAGATAGGGGAAGGAGGGTGGAGTCAGACAGAGACATGATCCAGCCGCCCAAGAATCAACATATATGGTAACACAGGTGAGCCATGGGCCATGTGGCAGGACAGATTAATGGAAATGGGTTGAATTAAGATGTGAGAACTAGCTAGCAATATGCCTGAGCCATAGGCCAAGCAGAATGTAATTAATACAAGCATCTGATTCATTTGGTGGGGCCTAAGCAGCAGCGAGAAGGTCCAGACCTTGGGACTAGGCTGGGCCAGAAACTTCATTCTACACATGATTCCTTTCTTTACACTCACTACTAAAAACCAGCAATAGGAGTTAACCTTGGCAGTGCCTTCTGCCTTGAGCTCAGTACTGAGGCCCCAAGCCATCAGAGGGTGTGTTAGTCTTACTCTGGCAGGCCGGAATATCACAGTACTTCCAGTAGACACCATCCTCATGCTCTGCTACGTAGCACCAGGGGCTCACGTCTCCATCTGGATTTCTGTTGGGAATAAGGACACATCGATGACATTGCTGTGTTTTAAGTCCCACATTGCTGGCCCACTTAGTTTTACAGTGTGACGTTCCCTGTCATTTCTAATACATGTTGTGCATTTCAATGCCATCTGTCATCAAGAAGGAAAATGAGCCATCCACAATGGCTCAGGCCTGTAACCTCAACATTCAAGAAACTGAGGCAGGAGGATTACAAGTTTTAGTCCAGCCTGGGCTACACAGCAGGACCTTATCTCAAGCAAACAAACAAAACAATAAAATGACAGATAATACAATCCTCCAAACTTGAAAAAGATATATTTAAGGAAGGATTTGATCTCAGATCTTAAAAATGTTTATTCCTATGTGTTAAGACTATTGGCAACTTCTGTTTGTTTTTCTTTCCCATTTTGAGTTTCTACCTTTTCCAGATATGCCAGGTGCATAGTTTCTAAACAACCAAGTAAATTCATAACACAAAGTTGGCTGGCAAATCTACTTGGCTGAGGATGGCTACCTCACACATGACAAGTGGTACCTACTATCATCTCCATCACATAGACCTCACAGAGGCTTCTCAGACAGATACTGACTTCTAACGTGACAATCATGTCAATCATGTTTTGTTTTGTTTTTAAAAATTATTTTCTACATTCTTGAGAGCAGCTTGGAGTAAATGACCTTCAAGGTCATTTTGGTGCAGAGATGTTATGACAATAAAGGGTGATGCTGTGAAGCAGTTCAACAAACACAAGGGCAGCTACACAGAGAGAGGCCTGCCTCTCTTCACCCCTTCCCAAGTCCCCTTTATTTAGACTCAGAATACCGGAAACCTGACACTCCAGTTAGGCAGGAAATGGGCATGAGGACATTCCTACACCCCCATCCCAGCAGAGCTCTGCAGTAAGCTTAGGGGCCTGAGCAGACAAGCCCCATTGTGTGCCCTAGAAGATAAGCTTCCCGGGCACAAAGGATTCTTTTCTTTTTTGTGCCCAAAGGCAGGTGTGAGTGACTGTCGCTCTGTTCTTCCCTGGCTTTGCCTCCCCTCTAATCCAGATACTTCAGGCCCATCCAGGAGAAGCCTGTTCCCATCACTTGATAGCGGGCAGACATCTCACATGAGATGGATCTGAAAAGTCACACAAGACAGACATGGTGTCGGGTGTCAGCTGAGAAATCAAAGTGGCAGAGCTTGTACAAAGCCTTTCTTTAAACAGTATTTCACCGTCCTCTTCCTCCCTCTGTTCCAGTTCAGCTTTGATGTAGTACTGGATAAAACCCTTAGACAACAAGTGTTTATTATCAGTGTCAAAGCCATTCTGAGAAGCATCAAATAGCTTAATAAAGAGCAGCAGACCCATCCTTACTTCTCTGCAGTGCTAAAGAAAAAGGCCTGGACTCTGCTGTGATATCATCAACATGAGAGGCTCAAACTCTCTTCTTTTGAAGTGTAAACTGGTAATTCAGGTCTGGTACATTCCACCAAACCAGAGGGCTGTAGCCCAAGGAGTACTGGGGGAAGGTGCGCATAGCCCTCAGGTACAGACAGCCCTTTAGTATGTTTATGGATACATTCCTGCAAACCTGTAAGTAGACGTGCACTCATTAGTAGGAAAAATTTTTTCTTCCATTTAAAATTTAAAATTCACCTTAAAGTCAAATTTAAAGAGATTTGAGAATGTTTAGAGAGTAACAGGCTAAACCTACCTACCAGGAGACCTTTCAGAGTAGCACAGTAGCAGAACATTCCCCCAGCATTGCAAAGCAAAGCAAAAATACCTTAGGAGATAACCAGTGGCCAGATAAGAAAAGAAAAACAAAAAAAGTAGACAACAACAAAAGCCCTGAGCAGCCTTCCCAAGTCCTGTGAACAATCAAAATTCAAGGAAGAAAATGCAGCAGAAATGGAGGAACGGAGTGGGGTAAGTGTGTATGCATTCACACGTGTGTGCACACGCATGTGTGAGTGAGTCCATGCTCATGAGTACAACTGTACACCAGAGGTCAACCTTGGGTGCCATTCTTTAGGGGAAGTTCATCTTATTTTTAAATTTTGAGACAGGGTCTCTCACTGGCCTAAAACTTGCCTAAGTGGCGAAGCCCCTGAGGTCTGCCTCCCTCCCACTGTCGGGATTTAAGAGCACAACCATGAAGAGTTTTTTGGTTTGTTTTATTTGTTTGAGCTTTTTTTTTTTTTTTCTTTTTTGTCTGTTTTTTGGAGACAGGGTTTCTCTGTGCAGCCCTAGCTGTCCTGGACTTCACTTTGTAGACTAGGCTGGGCTCGAACTCACAGAGATCTGCCTGACTCCGACTCCTGAGTGCTGAGCTTAAAGGTGTGGGCCGCCACCACCACCATCACCACCACCATCACCACCACCATCACCACCATCTGGCACAGAGCTCTTTTAATGTGGGTTTTGGGGAATCAAACCCAGATCTTTGGGGAAACACTTTACCAAGCTATCTCCCTAGCATTTTTTTAAAAATGCATTCACTTACTTATTTGCATGTAAGTGTATGTACACTTGAGTAGGAAGCATGTGCTGTGGCACACATACAGAACTTGTGGGAGTTGAAGCTCTCTTGGGTTCAGGGTATTGAACTTAGGCCACCAGGTATAGCAGTAAGCACCTTTCCCCACTAAAACACCTTAGCAGACTGTAAGTTTTGATTTATACAAAATATTAATATTTACAACTTTGAAAATAAGTAAAGAATTGATTAATGAGCATAAGTGACTCTAACAATAAAATACAAAGGACAAGGGCTAGGGAGACACTCCGTGGTTAAAAGTACTGGCTGCTCTTCTGGTGGATCTGGAATCCAGGTCCCGAATCCATCTCAGGTGGCTAGCTCACAGTCCTCTGTGACTCCACCTAGAGGAGATTGACATTTCTTGTCTTCTGTGGCACCTGCACTCGTGTACCGACCCACACAAACACATATACACAATTTAAAATAATGAAAGGCAAACGGCAGCAGAGTGGGAGGAAGGTGGTTTGCTAGGCTGGGTTTGGGTAGAAGCGTCAGCAGGACTGCCCAAACACCAAGGACAGCTTTTACTTGGTTTTGGTTTAGGTTTTTTGAGACAGGATCTCAGGACTTTGGACTCTTGATCTTCTTCCCACAACCTCTCAAGTGCTGAGATTATTACAGATATACACACACTCATGCCTGGCTTCCAACAGACTTTAATGTTTTTACAGTGGCAAATGAAAAACTATAGCAACAGCAAACATGGGGGTAGTGAGTTGATGCAAGTTAGGATAGAGATGATGTAAGAGCTGAAGGACAAAGAAGACATGGGCCACAAAGGGCTGGAGTTAGCTTGGGTGTGTGGGGGACGGAAGGCAAACAGAGTGGCCCATACTGGCTCAGCTGGGTCAATAGTGCCGTGGTTGAGATGTTCATGTACCAACAAACCAGAGCCACAGTGGGGAACTAGGACTCTGCAATCATTCTCCCTTGTCCTGATGGTGCAAGAGGCAGCCTGTGCACCTGTCTCAAGAATGACTAAATTCAGCACATTGCTGATCTATGAGTCGTATTATCTCCATGTTGGGTGCAAGTAGTTGAAAGATAAACAAGGTGCTTGCAATTTTTTTCCTCTAAGTTTCTAAAAACTTGCAATTCTACTTTTATACTTGTCTGTTCATGTGTGTGTATATATACATTTATATGTGTGTGTGTGTGTGTATTTTTATATATGTGGTGGTGCGCAGTTGACGGTGGAGACTTTCTCTAGTGATCGCCACATTATTCACTGAGACAATGTCTCTCACTGAACTCTAGCTAGTCAATATGGCTAGTCTAGGTAGCCAGCAGGCTTCTGAAGTTTCATCTCTGCCTTCTGAGCACTAGAATGGCAGGTGGGCTTTCACAACAACCCAGCATTTAATTGGGTTCTTATCCCAGCTCTGAGCCTCACTTTTGCACAGGACACACCTTAACCACTGGGACATCTAGGAATTCTCAACTTGTCTTCAATCTCAGAACCTGGTCAAAGCTGTGGCTCACCTCCCAAAGGAAATCACATGGCATGAGATCAGAGCTCCCCACTGGAGCCCACAGTGACACATGCCTTTTGCCCAGCTGTGTGGGTGTTCAAGAACAGAGTTACTTGAATCTAGGAGTTCAAGTACAGCCTAGGAAACAAGGCAGAGGAAGGTTTGGGCCCCAGATGGTCTGAGCATCTTCAGCGTTAATGCCTATGAGATGCTCACTGGAGAGAATCACCTAAGAAAAGTCCTCCTTAAGAGACAAGAGGGTGACCAGACAGGACACTGCTATGAAAGCCAGTATGAAAGCAAACTATGTTGGAGAGAGAGCAAGGGAAGGAGTGGGGAAGGAAGAGGAAGAGACTGATTGATTTGTATGTGGTTTTAGTTCTTTTGTGTTTCCCTGAATTTAGTCTGTACCATCTGTAATGCCTGCAGAGGCCAGAAGGTGTCAGATCCCCCAGAACTGGAGTTACAGATTACTCTGAACTGCTTTGTGGGTGCTGGGAATTGAATCTGGTCCTCTGAAACAGTGACCTGTGTTGTTAACTATTGGGCCACCTCTTCAGCACAATGAATAAAAATTCATTTTTATTTTTTAAAAGATATTTATTTATTTTATGTATATGAGTGACCTGTCTTATCTTTAGGCACACCAGAAGAGGGAATAAGATCCCATTACAGATGGTTGTGAGCCAACATGTGGTTGCTGGGAATTGAACTCAGGACCTCTGGAAGAGCAGCCGGTGCTCTTAACTGCTGAGCCAGGTCTCCAGTCCTAATCCATTTTTACAGGAATGATATGGTTCTCTGAGATGGCCAGAGGAGGTAAGAAAGTACTGCTACTTGTGATCAGGGCTGGATGGAGCTGGAAGAAGAACCAGAGATCGTGGCCCATCTTACCTGCAATAATTATGCTCACCCAGACCACCTTCCCCACTGGGGTATTTCAGCGTGTTGTACGGATGCTGGAATGTCTCGTTCCAGAACAGACATGGCTTCCCACCTTGCAGTGCTGTCGAGCTCTGTGTTCCCCTATAATCTGCACCATTGGCTGTGAAACACTCTAGAAGAAGGAAAAACAGCATACTAATTTTCTGGCAACATTTATAGTTTCCTCCCTCTTTGGTGAATGTTTTATTTGTTTTGTTTGGACCAAGCTAGAAATGGATTGTGTTTTGCTAGATTCTGGGCGGCCTGCTGGGCTGGGTGAATCTGCAAAGAGGCACTCTGCAACATAGAACACTGTTGGCAACAGCTTGCTGGGTCACTGGGGCACTTCCCCTTGAAGTCTACAGGTCACAGTGAAGATATATATATACACATGGAGCTGAAGTGTACTAGAGCCCATGAAGTGAGCCAGGAAACCCCTACATTTAGAATAGTTGCTAATAGCCATGCACATGGAATTCTGGGCACTCGGAGGGGGGCACTGCTCTTGCCAGCATCTCTGTGTGGTAACTAGAACCAGGTCACCAGCTGTAACTGAGCGCTCCCCTACAGTCTGAAAGGCTGCTCTGACACTTGGATTTAATAAGGCCATCGGATACAGCAATGCTTTGGAATCCCAATCACACAAATCTGGGAATGACTCACATTCCCTGGTAATGAGGACCAGTCCTCTCTGTGTTGTCTGAGGTGCAACAAAACAGGGGGCAGTGGAGAGTACGGACAGCACTTTCTGTCACCTACTCCTGAAATGCTTTCCTAGGAAATGTGTTGAAATGGTCTCAGGTTCCATTTCATGAAATGACAAATTCTTGCAGGTGCAATCATGCACTTCTAAAATCCATTTCTCAGACTCTGGGGGATGGGAACTGAGGCTGACAGGCTTTTTCCCACATATTGTATGCATTAAATTCACAGAGGTTCATGAGAAAGGCAGAGTACAAAGAGCAATTTTTTAAAATTAGCTTAGTTGAAACTGACAGATAGAAGCACTTCAAACACTTCTTTAAGATGTATCACTAGACCCTGACAGTCTGGGGGAGCTCACCAACATTCTTAGCTTTTCTTGGTTCTGTGACCCAGCACTCAGTGACCTATAACTTCCGGTTGTAAAGATGTAATGCTGTCTCCCACTGGAAAGTGCATGTGCCTACTCCAGACTAACAGGCGTGTGGACAACAGGAACACAGCTCTATCCAAAAGACATTTCTCTGACTACTGAGAAACCAAACATCTTTCTTCCAGTCACACCTTCCTCCTACCAACTCGGCTCTGTGTTTTGTCTGGAATGGCACCATTTATGGATAGCTCAAATAATGTGGAATTCTAGGAGACACAGAAAACCATAGCACCTCTGGTATAACATTAATATGCGAGTCCTCAAGTACCATGAGGACATTAACAAAAAGCTCAAAGGTACTAGAGGATGGTGGCTTGGCATAGAACGACACACACAAAACCAAAGGCTCAGCTTTGGCTCATTGTCTTGGATTGATGCTGTCCAACCCTGTGGATGAATCTCCACCATCACACGGTAGGCAGCTAGGGCACTAGGAAATGTTTCACAGGACTCTAACCGAAACTTCCCAGAGGCATCCTCTCTCTGTCCTTCACCCCAGTCCCCTGCTGACTTCCTGTAACTTCCTTTCCCTCCTCCTCTAGTCATGAAGGAACAGTTTAGGTCTTACTGTTGCCTCCTCAGCTCTACTGCCCACTCTCTGCACAGAACTCAAAGGTCCCAGGAGAATGAAGGTTTGTCTTGTGGGTATTTTGCAAGGCCTCCCTGCTGTAAGCCCAGCTCTTCCCTTAGTCACTCACTGTGGTCAAACCACACTGGTCTGCTTTTAATCCTGGGAACACACTTCCCCATTTCCTGCCCAAATGTTCTTCCTCTAATATTTCCATTTGCAAAATAAACATTGCTCCCTGAAGCCCCTTCTCATTTCTGCCTCTTTGCCTCCTTCCTTCGTCTGCCCCACAATGCTCACTATCTCTGGGGATACATGTATGTCCATCCCTGAACCTCGGTTGCACAGGCACTGATACCTTCCCTTCATTGCAACTGTTCTCACAACATTTTAATTGTGCTGGGTATTCTAAATAACCTAAAGACAAAGCATATGAAAGGATGTACAGATGATGTGCAAAACAAGAATGCAAGTCTGCACTGCGGGGTCCTCAGAGGCCTGGAGATACCAAGGGGCTACTACATTTGAAGGGATGGACGGAGTGGATAATATGTATGCTTCATACCAGAGCCCTATTCCAACCTATGTAATTAATTCTGTTGCTCAACCCGTTTTGGAGTAACAAGACTAAATGATTTTTTTTTTTAATTTACTTATTTTAAGCAGACTGGTATTTATTTTTGTTGTTGCTTTTGTTTTTCAAGACAGCGTTTCCCTGTGTAGCCTGGGCTGTCCTGGAATTTGCTCTGTAGATCAGGCTGGCCTCAAACTCACAGAGATCACTGGTCTCTGCCTTCTGAGTGCTGGGATCAAAGGCATACTCCACCACTGTCACTTTATTATTTATTTTTTAAAGGACTAGATGATTCTATGACTATCAGGCCAACTGGCCAACCTCTGCCTACTGTTCTCTGCCCTATATAATCTTATACATCAAAACATAATATGCAGGGTTGGGTGTGGTGGTGCACACATTTAATACCAGAGGCAGAAGCACATGGGTTTTTGAGTTTGAGGTGAGCTTGGTCTACATAGAACATTCCAGGTTAGCTAGAGCAACATAGTAAAACTCTATCTCAAATAGAAAACAAACAAAAATGCATTATGTTGCCTACTGTAAACATTTAAAATTAAAAAAATACTTTTTTTTTTTTTAAAGTGGGGGCTGGAGAGATGCTCAGTTGTTAAGAGTGCTCGAGACTCTTCCAGAGGATCTGAGGTCTGCTTCCAGCACCCAAACTGCTTCCAGTTTACAAGCGCCTGTAAGTCCAGCTCCAGAAGATTCAATGCCCTTTCTGGCCTCTTCACACATGGCATATACTTACACACAGATACATACACACAAATAAAAAGAAAACCAAATCTTAAAAAAAAAAAGTGTCAAGAAAGCAGGCATGGTGAAACACAGGTAATATCTGCACTTGGGAGACAGAAGCAGGAGGGTCAGGAGGTCAAGGTCATCATTGGCTACAAAGTCAGGTAAAGTCTGGCTGGGCTACATGAGACTCTGTCTTAAACAAGCAAGCAAGGAAACAGAAAAGGCCAAGGACTCTCAAGCAATCAAAACAATGGTCTCAGTGATCCAAGGCAACCTTGGGTCATGTTCCCAAGGATTCAGATGATTTTATTGGTGCCACCAAAGAATGGACCATGAATGGGGCTGAAATGCCATTTAACAGCAGGAATGTGACAGTGAAATCTCTTCTGGTTCAGGTTGTTTTCCTGAGATCTATTCTTTTAAAAGGGTTTTTTGAGGCAGGGTCTCTAGTAGCTCAGGTTACCTTAGAGATAACTATGTAGCTGATTCTGACCTTGAACTCCTGATCCTCTGGCCCCTATGTCTCCCGCAATCAGATCACAGGTGTGGTAGCCCACTACACTTTAATGATGGCAATGGTGAAAAAGACAAAAGCAAAGTGCTGTGGACTGACAGTTATTGAGCATCTGGCCTTCATCAGGGTGTGCAGGTAATGAGGACCTTGCCTCCTTTCCTTTCTACTACTTGGAAACTGACATAAGCTTATCTAGATAAGCAGGAGAAGTGAGAACAAAGAAAATCCCTTGGTGCCTGGTATATTCACATTTTCAGTAAACAAGAATGAGGGATAGCAAGAGACCTAATATTTACACCACTATTCATGAATTCTTTCAACATTTATTCAGTCCTTACCACTGCCCAGCTGTGATGAAGAGACCGTGGATTCTTGGTGTTTCCATGTTAACAGGGACATAGGTTCATAAACCATGTCAGTATCAGTATCAGAGGTCAGTGCTATAAAACAGAAGGGTCAGGCAGGACCTGGAGAGGGGTCAGCATCTGAACAGAGGTGTGAGGGAGTGGGAAGAACAGTGTGGGCAGGCACAAGATGGGCAAGCAGAGTGTCCAGAAAGCTGCTGCTCCTCCCTGACGATGGGCAGGGCGTGTGCACCAGGCAGGCTGGGTCTCCAGGGTTACACAAGATAGACCCACACTCAAGTGCACACACACAGAGAAAGAGAGGGAGAGGAGGAAAGGAAGAAATGAAGGAAAGTGTTGTTCTCTGATAAAATTAGCTGTCAATATAAAACACACCTTCACTTACATATGCCACTTAAATTACATAACTCAATAGCTATACTTATGAAGAAAATACAAATTAATACAAGCACTGCATTTTACATTCATGTGTAACCTAGGTGTGGTGCTGTACACATTTAATTCCAGCAACTCAGGGAGCAAACAAGTAGGTGACTCTGAGTTCAAGGCCAGCCTGGTCTACATAGTGAGTGCCAGGACAGCCAGGGCTACATGGAGAGACGTCTTAAAAAAGGAAAAAAGAAAGAAGAAAGGAAAGAAGGCAGGAAGGAAGGAAGGAGGAAGAAAGGAAGGAGGAAGAAAGGAGGAAGAAAGAAAAGAAGGCAGGAAGGAAGGCAGGAAGGCAGGAAGGAAGGCAGGAAGGAAGGAAGGCAGGAAGGAAGGAAGGAGGGAAGGAAGGAAGGCAGGAAGGAAGGCAGGAAGGCAGGAAGGAAGGCAGGAAGGAAGGAAGGCAGGAAGGAAGGCAGGAAGGCAGGAAGGAAGGCAGGAAGGAAGGAAGGCAGGAAGGAAGGAGGGAAGGAAGGAAGGCAGGAAGGAAGGCAGGAAGGCAGGAAGGAAGGCAGGAAGGAAGGAAGGCAGGAAGGAAGGAGGGAAGAAAGGAAGGAAGGAAGGCAGGAAGGAAGGAAGGAAGGCAGGAAGGCAGGAAGGAAGGCAGGAAGGCAGGAAGGAAGGCAGGAAGGAAGGAAGGAGGGAAGGAAGGAAGGCAGGAAGGAAGGCAGGAAGGCAGGAAGGAAGGCAGGAAGGAAGGAAGGCAGGAAGGAAGGAGGGAAGAAAGGAAGGAAGGAAGGCAGGAAGGAAGGAAGGAAGGCAGGAAGGCAGGAAGGAAGGCAGGAAGGCAGGAAGGAAGGCAGGAAGGAAGGAAGGAGGGAAGGAAGGAAGGCAGGAAGGCAGGAAGGCAGGAAGGCAGGAAGGAAGGAAGGAAGGCAGGAAGGAAGGAAGGAAGGCAGGAAGGAAGGAAGGAAGGAAGGAAGGCAGGAAGGAAGGCAGGAAGGAAGGAAGGCAGGAAGGAAGGAAGGAAGGAAGGAAGGCAGGAAGGAAGGAAGAAAGGCAGGAAGGAAGGAAGGAAGGCAGGAAGGAAGGAAGGAAGGAAGGCAGGAAGGAAGGAAGGCAGGCAGGCAGGCAGGCAGGCAGGCAGGAAGGAAGGAAGGAAGGAAGGAAGGAAGGAAGGAAGGAAGGAAGGCAGGAAGGAAGGAAGGCAGGCAGGAAGGAAGGAAGGAAGGAAGGAAGGAAAAAGAAAAATTCTGTGTAAAACTACAAAGCCAGTGTTCTGGGCCAGAACTATAGACAAAAGACTGTCTCATAAAGCCACAGAAAACACACACACACACACACACACACACACACACACACACACACACACACACACACACACACACACACACACACACACACACGAGGGCCCACGCTTGTTCTCTAGGCCTTCTAGGAATCATAGGTTATTCCTGCATGCATAAGGGAATGGGCACTATGTAATAAGGAACATCATTACCTGTCCAATGTTATTCAGTATCTGGAAGAAGTACTTCAGTCACTGAGACTGAAGCACCTTGCCCTTTTCTTTTGTCCAGTGTGCTTCGTCCCAGGCTCCAAAACAACAAAGCAACCTTGGCCTGAAGCCTCCCAAAACTGTAATCCTGAAATAAGCCTTTTCTTCCATTGGTGATCTTAGACAGTAATAGGAAACTGGCTACAAGATGTATGTGGTGGCCCATGACCCAGCACTCAGAGGCAGGGGAACCACCATGCATTCCAGACCAGTCCAAATAACATGCCAAGACTCTCTCACAGAAACGAACCCAGTGCTTAGAGGGTGGAGGTAAGAGTTCAAGTTCTTCCTCAACTACTGAGAGAGTCCAAGGCTAACCTGGGCTACAGATGCCCCTGTCTCAAACACCTAACATATTATTTGTCCAAACTACACATTAACGAAGAAGAGTGTTTTTTCTCATAAGAAATCTTTGGATTTACTGATTTTAGACTAGAATTAGTAGTTGTATCTCCATGTGACATGTGTGAGAGTCCATGTTTCTTTTAATTCGCCAAAACTTGTCTGTATTCTATGTGGGATGACTGTGGACCATGTTAGAACAAACTGGCTAGTTTTAGCCTGCTTTGAAATCAAATGGAAGCTGGCATGGTGGCTGACACCTTTAATCCCAGTACTCAGAAGATAGAGACAGAAAGATCTCTCTGAGCTTGAGGCCAGCCTGGTCTACAGTTTTGTCACCGAGAAACCCTGTGTCAAGGAGGTGGGGATCAATATGGGGAATTACATTTCTTTCAGACAGGGTCTCACATAGCCCAGGCTGGCCTCAAACTGTATAAATAGCCAAGCTAATCCCATACTCCTCATCTTCAGTCAGCGCCTCCCAAGGGAGGAGATTATAGGCTTTGGCACCATGTCTGACTCTTGTGTTCTCAGTCAAGGTCTCCCATTTTAGCCCAGGCTAGCCTCAAACTCAGCGAAGGAAGCCTCTTTGCCTTGGCCTCTCAAGTGCTAGGATTTTAAGTGTGAACCAATTTGTCTGGCCACCAACTCCAGTGTTTAAAACAAGATACTGGAGAACATTTTCTGCTGAGAGTATCTCTGGGCTTTTTAAAATTGCAGTTTTATTTATTTACTCTATGTGTGAATGTACACGTGTGGTATATGTGATGGTCGGAAGACAACTTGTCACGCTTGGTCCTGTCTTTCAGCATGTGGGATCCAGGCTGAGCAGTAAGTACCCACAGAACCATCTTGCCAGTCTTTCTGTTCTGAAGATAGCTATGAAATTTGGTAGATGGATAACTTATAGAACTACAAAAACTCTCAGTATTTAGAGAAAAGCATGACAGTATTATATAATGTTCATAACACCTGCTGTTCTGAGGAGTATCACGGAACATCTTCCAAGTCTGTGCTCCCAAGCAAGCTGCCCTTTGCCTTCAGATAGATATCTCAAAGCACCATAGACTGGTTTATTATGAGTGACCCTGTGGTAAAGGGGCATTTAACTGTGGGGAGGCAGTGGTTCCCAACTTTCCTCCATAAAATGCCACAGGACACACCTCAGCTTTCCCCAGCTGCTCTCCACTCGTGGGGAGGTTATCAGATGTGTAAGGAGGACAATAGGGGACAGAAAGCCCTCTACACATGCAGCACATATGGAGAGTCACTAGAATTAAAGGAAAAATGACTGGGACAAATAGTTGGCACCACACACACGGTTCAAGTCATCCCAGACACGGACTGGCCTTGGCTTCTTCGATGGTGAGAAGAGGGGGGTGGTTTGGCTCTGAAGGCTTACAACCCCTTACTTTCAACCCTAAACAGCTACAATTCCCAAGATTTAAGAAAATAGAACTAAAAGTCTGGGATGACTTGAACAGGAAAGACTCACAGCTTAAATTCTCGTCCAGACTTAAAATTCTGCAATTGTTCAAGCCTCTCTAGTGGAGGAACGAATTCTATGTTCACACAGCCAAGTGTACATCTTTAACATACACATTATCCCAAAGGGGAAACAAGCACAGCAACACTGAGGGCTCAGACATGCTTAAAATCCCAGCTCAGAAGCAGAGGCAGGGGAATGGCTGTGAATTTGGAACTGGCCTGGGTTATAGGTCTCTCATGGCCACATAGCAAGAATTCTGTCTCAAACAAAAGCAAAAGAAGGGAAGGAAAGGGTTAACAGAGGCTTTCGATCTGGACCAGAACTACAAAGGTGGCAATCCTCTGCCTCAGTCTCCAGAATACTAGGACTTTCTTTAAAGAATCCTTATCATTTAGAGATAAGGATTGAGGCTTTCACAGACGAGATGAGATGATATTCTAAGATTTGTTACATCCTGAAACATCCTGAGTGCTAAGGGGGTGGGTGGAGAATGAAATACCAGTAGCCACAATGGGCAATTATGGTCCCAGACAATAGGTATTTGTAGCTTTCTTATAGACTACTTTTGGCATTTCTCAATTCCTATAATAAAAAAAATGTAAGCCACCCTAAAAATCATTAATATCATACTGTTTTGTAATAAATATGCATTAGCTTCTTGTCAAGAACCATAAACTGGACCAGCCAAGTTTGCAGTCATCTAACTCCATCTGATCATTCACATATTATTTCTCAGATTACACATTAACTTTGCAAAGTGAACATAGGAAAGCTATACTTCTGCCCAAAGTAGAGTAAGCACATAAATCACCATAATTTTTTAGACATCAGTAGCTTTTCTATTAAATACTTTTCAAAGCTTCCCTTTTATTTAAGGAGGCAATGTTCTAGCAGAGACCTGGGGGTGTGGCTCAGTGGAGGAGCACCTTCTGAGCATATATGAAGCTCCAGCACACATGCTTGCACATACGGTATCACAGTAACAGAAAAGACCATTCTCCCCAGAGCTGTTTTAGCTGTGTGTGTGTGTGTGTGTGTGGACAGGACCCCCTCACATAGTCCTGGCTGTAGGACCTGGAGCTCACTATGTAGTCTAGGCTATCCTCAAACTCCTTCCCCACCCTTTTGAATACCGGTCTAAGAATGTACACTTCTGGAAATGGCTTAAGTTCTTTTATTTAAATTTCTAACTTAGTCTTCTCTATAAGAGATGAAATATTGAATTATCTAAAAGACCATTCCAAGTAAAACAGCTTATGCTAAGCACAGGGCCAGAGGGTTAAATTCATAAGATGCCATAGAAAGGGTCTTATTATTTGTTAAACAAAAATGAAGCTTAGGACTGGAAAAGGTGATTGAAGCTAAGACCAACAAGTTTGATACTCAAATCCCATGTGACTGAAGAACAGAACCAAGCCCAGCAAACTGCCATCCAACCTCCAACAAAAGCACAGGAGCAGCTCAGTCTCTCTCCCTTGCTGTCTCTGTCTCTGTCTCTGTCTCTCTGTCTCTCTCTCTCTCTCTCTCTCTCACACACACACACACACACACACACACACACACACACACACACACACACACACACACACGCATTTTTTTCTAAAATGAAGTTGGAATATAGACCTACAATCCCAAGCACTAATGAGGCCAAGGCAGGAGGATCTACATAATTCTAGGATAGTCAGGGCCACACAGCCAAAAATAAATGAATGAACAAATGAAGAGTTTTTTAAAAACTAAAAGCTTTTGTCAAAGTAGAGAAGGTGGCTTGGGTGACACTCTGTCCCATCTGGCTCTCATGTGGAGTACACTCCCCTCCCACCCAGCAGCACCCACTGGGAAACACGCTATGGGTGTTGCTGTGAACATATGTTTTTGCCACCAACAGCCACCATGAATATGCAGTAGTGCTTAAGAAATCTCTACCTGCCATTTAGAGCAGTGGTTCTCAACCTTCCTAATGCTGTGACCCTTTAATAGTTCTTCATCTGTGGCCCCCCAAGTATAAAATTCATTGCTACTTCATAGCTGTAATTTTGCTACTATTATGAATCATAATGTAAATCTGATATGTGACTCCAGAAAGGTCCTAACCCATAGGCTGAGAACCACTGATTTAGAGCACTGTGGAAACATGCAATCATCTCTCTTTCGTTAAGTGCTTTCCTTTTTTTGTGTCAGTCAGCTGCATCCTTAGCCCAGCTTCTGCAGCAATTTATCAGCATCCAAGTCCCTAACATATACACAGACTAAACAAGCCTTGGCTTAGGAAGGGTAGGAAGAAGTCACCTGCTCAGCAGTGTCCTAAACATTTCATTAAAACAAAGTTCCTCGAGGGACTTTACTGTCAGGGAGAACAGACATGCACTGATTTATATGAACCATTTATTTACCCATAAACACTACAACCTTCTACAGGGGCCTACTTGACTGATGATATGAACCATTTGTTTATCCATGTAATATGTGAGCACCACAATGAACAACTACTTGAGGTATTTATCTTTAGTCTGTCCAATCTTGAAATAAGATTTCGCACACACAAAAATTCACATAAAGAAACAGAGAACACAACATATTTTCAGCTTTATGAATTCAGGTTTCTGACGGACAACATCTCAGCTTACTCATGAAAAACAAATGGAAATCCTCAAAAAGACAAAAGGTGAGCTGCTACCTGGCTGGGACTAGAAGAGGCAGCGCCACACTCCTGTAGGAAGGGCACTAAACAGATCACAGGGCTTCCTGTGCCACAGACACACTGACCCACCTGACATGCTTCAAAGTGCCCAGTCCTGCCTGTGAGCATCTAAAGTGTTTTGGGTATCCAGCTCAGGGAATCCCACTGTTGTGTGTGACACGACTGTTAGGATCTTAATTGGAGCAGCTGTGATTACCTGTAAGAGACCCTCACAAGATTGTGCCTGCTGACATGCCTGCACAGAGCTGAATCTAATTCTAGCCCAGCTGCACTCGGTTTGGGAAAATGTGGGAGTATGTAGGAGGAGAAGATTAACTGCAGAGGGAGCACCATCTCTGGAATGTTCTATAGCTCTTTTAGGGCTCATCTATACTCCTCTATATAAGGCCAATAACCTCTGTTCCCAGTACCTTATTGGGAAAACAGACATTTGCTCATGTTTCCCAAGGACAAGCTAAAGCAATACTAGGATGCTAGACAAGCAGTTTACCACTGTGGCTTGCACTTGGGAGGATGAGGCATGAGTTTAAGGCTACTGTAGCTACAAAGTGACTCAAAAATAGCCTGAAGAAATGGTGTACATATGTCATCAAAGAGAGACACAGGAGGGCCAGGAGCTCAGAATCATCCTCAGCTACTTAGTGAGCTGAGAATTTCCCTTACATGTGCCCCATCTCAGCACCATCACCCATCAAAACTAAGACCCAAACAACAATTTTCAACACTGCTCTTCATCACTGAACTTCATTCCCCAGCTCTGGCTACTTCCATGCTTTATTTCTTCTGCCAGGGACCAACCCAAGCTCTGAAGTGCAAAGCACACACTCTACTAAACAGTACCAAGGAGCCTAACTTCAAATCCTCCACAACTGGCCAGGTAGCTGTGCACACGCCTTTAATCCCAGGACTCTGGAGGCAGAGGCAGTTGAAATCTCTGGGTTTGAGGTCAGCCTGGTAGGCAGAGTCAGCTCCAAGGTGGCCAGGGCTAAACAGAGAAACCATGTCTTGAATAAAAGGAAAAAAAGACAGCTCACAGAAAGAGCTGTTGTGTTTATGTTTGTGAAATGAGGGAAGACAATAAATACATACTGGGGGATTCTTGTTATACAGTCAAGTATCCCAGTTTGTGAACCAGCCATCTGGACTGCCTAGCACTCACCTCTGAGAAATTCCAGGAAGTTCTGTGTAAATCAAGTACTTAAACATCAAATTCTTGCTAATTAAAAATACAAAACAAAACAACCCTCCCCACACACACTTTGATGTCCTGTACTTGTCACCCCAGAACTCAGGAGGTGAGGTAGGAAGATTGTAAACACAAAGCAAGCCTCACATAGAGACACATTATCTCAAAAAACAAATTAAAGTTGAGAATGTAGCTCAGTTGGTAAAGTGCTTTTCCGCTCATTAATAAAACAGGCAAGGTGATACATACCTATAATCCCAGCACTCAGATATCAGAGTCAGAAAAACTAAAGTTTAAAACTAGCTTAGGCTACAAAAGACCCCGTCTGTGAGTGAACAAAGAAAACAAATAAATGATGAAGTCACTCCTGAGCCCTTGGTTTTTAAGACAGTCTATCCAGGCTGGTCCTGAATTTCAACTCAGCAAGGATGATTTGAACACCTGATCTCCCTGCTGCTACCTCAAAAGTAATGGGATTCCCAGTGTGTGCAGCATGTTTTACTTAGTGCTGGGAATAAGCCCCAAACTTTGTGTCTGCTATAGTCAGCAGTTTGTCGACTGAGTCATTTTTATATTCTGAGTTTATCTTAAGTGGGAAATGCCTGGTTCCCAGCTATACCTTGCCTTGTGATCATGAGCGATCCTATTTCTTTTTTTTTCTTTGCAGGTCTCAGTCAGAACTTCACTCATTAGGTAAGTGATCTGGCCCACTGGGTTACATCCCAAGCCACTAGCAATCCTATTTTGCATTGTCTAAAGCTCTCAGCTGTACTAAAAATGGATTAAATAAACTAATAAAACCCAGCCTCCAGACAAGTTTTATCAGCAATACTTGTGACCTATTTTTAATGTCAGATGGTCAGAAAGTCTCCAGTAATGGAGTCCTGGAAGGTGTGGTCCTTGTTCTATGAAGGCCAGACTCTGGGTTTTCAGCTCCCTTTAGCTGATACGGGATGGCCAAATAAGAGCAGAGTTCCTGAGGAGGGCCTAATTGCCAGGTAGACAAGCTATCTCTGGAGGACATCACCAAAACAGACCCTACAGCAACAGTCACTTGCTGCAGACATTTGATAAGCACTTGTTAATTGATCCCAACATAAAAATCCAACTCGAGTCATCCTTCAGAAATGCTGGCCAGGAAGAAGGGTTAGAGCTGAAGTCAGGACTCAGCCCAGTTCTGATCTATACCGGGAAGAGGATTGGCAATGCCTCTAGACAGCCGGAGCTGTGTGGCCTGAGTGTGGCCAACAGAATGGCTTTGGCTGCACGGCTGAGTCTCATGCAGCGCTTCATGGATCCTGGAGTAGGGTCTCAGGCTCAGCACATGGAAGCATCTTGCTCAGTTACATCTGAATTTCAGATAAATGCTAAATAGGGGTTTGGGATGTAGCTCAGTGGTAGACCTTGCCTAGTCTGTGCCAGGTCCCTCAGAACTGAAAACAAATGCAAATTTTTCTTCCACCTAACCCAACTACTGAATAATTTCTTGGAAATATTCTCAAACAGTGAGTAAGGCTCACCAAAACTAAAAAATTACTTTGTTTTTACCCGAATTCAAATTCAGTTGGGCATCCTATACTTAATCTAACGATCTTGAATGGAAGTAGAAAGACAGGAAATCACAGACATTCTCACTCTTTCAGGTTTACTGAAATGCTAAAGGAACTTAGATGTGGACAATGGAAGATTCATGCAAGCCAGGCTAGCCTTAAACTACTTTATAAGGGAGGCTAGCTTTGAACTCCTGACCCCCTGCTCCTACACCTAGAATGCTGTGATTATAGGTGTTTGTCACCACAGCTAGCATTGTGTTGTTGTGTACTGGAGACTGCTAAATTCTACCGCTGAGCCATACCAGGGACACACTTCTTTGAGATCTGCATAATCACCTCTCTTTGCAGATGTGGCCCAGCTGTTACTGTTCTCCCCTCCTCCTCTAGACAGGGTTTTGTTATGTGCCTAGGCTAGTTTAAAACTGTTGATTCTCCTACCTCAGCTTTTCTGGGGATTGAGATTATAGGTGTATGTATTGTCATTTCCAGCAAGAATCTGTCTTGGCTGGATGTGCTTTAGCCACAGCACTCAGGAGGCAGAGGCAGGCAGATCCCTGTGAGTTCAAAGCCAGCCTGGTTTACACGGCCAGTTTCCAAACTGGTAAAAAAAAAAAAAAAGATGTCAATGTGAGTAGCCTGCTCTTAGGCCACAGCAAGAAGACAAAATGAAAAAACAAGGCAGGTTTTCCCTCAACACTCTATTTACAGATAAGTGATTCACTGTAGGGGACTGTTCTACACATCCTAGAGTGTTTAACAGCACCCGGCTTCAACTTGCTGGATAGTAATAGCTCCCCCATAAAACAATAATAATAATTTTTAAAATGCCTCCAAATACACAAACTATTCCTAAGGAGCAAAAATCTCCTTCTGCTGAAATCACTGAGTTAGAAGAAATGACCAAATGAGAGAAAGCGTCACATCCATTAACCAGTAGTCATAGAACAAAAGGCTGTACTCAAGGGAGGCATTCTCAGCTCTACTGGGGCTCTCCAAAATCATAACAGGGAGGAGAAAGCCTAGTCACTTCAGCTAAGACAATTAGGAACCCTTCAGCTGCCAGAAGCGCTTAGGAAGAATCCCGGGTGAGTCAAGCCAATGATGTCCTGTATAACCATGCATGTATCACAGCAGGCAGGACAGGGCACCCAGCCTTTGAAGAGGCTCCTTTTAAGCTAACCTCCCCTCCAACTGAACGTTTTCCAAATCTCTTCCTGCCATGTGGAAGTTGAGTGATTCTCAGCTGAAAAGGCCTGTATGCTCGAGGTGCAGATGGCAGCAGTTAGGGCCCTCACCAGATGCTGCAGTCTCTAATTTGATTGAAAGGATATAATTAGACAACAGAAACACTTTAATGAAAGAGCAAAACATGGAGGGAGGGAAGGATTGAAGGCCCTTAACTGATGCCAAAACACCCACCAGTAATAGAGGCTTTGAGTCTGGGCAAGGCAAGGGGAAAGCCCCCGAAAAAGACAGTCCTCACTGTTTATTTCCCCATAGACAGATAAATGGGGATTTTATTATTGTCGATTTCCACTGTATTTTATGTGGGAACAAACTGATTAGAACCAGAAGATTCTTCGGAAGAACTTCAAAGAAAAATAAATATGACTTCTGTGGCCATTATTAAAAATATTTTTACCAGCCCAGTAATTTTCTTTGAAGATGAATTTTTATAGATTGAGCAGCAGCAAGTAATTTACATACTATGATGGGATTGGCTAGCAATCCCTACTATTCTCGAAGAGAGTTGCTTGGCTGCCATGTTGTTATTTGATTTTGGGATACTAAGAAAGCTACAAACACCATAATGTATCTACTTTGTGGATAAAAAGAAACCACAAAGGGTTCTCATACAGGCTGATGGCTACACCAGTATGAATCATCTTAAAAGTTGCCTATGCTGTCTTTACTCTTTCCTGGCGTTAAAACTCTTGAGTGTGAGGATACTGTACTGGTTCTAACCATGAATGTAACCAAACTGAAAGAAATCCAGCCCTCAAAGTCTGCAGTTGCTAATGTGGTGTGACACTCGGGTTTTGGAAGCAGCCACAGCCTCCTCAGCCCACTAGGAACAGGGCCTCGCCCTTGTGGTAAATTGAACAATAAAAATTTAATGCTTTGGTTCCGTGCCAGGGATTAACCTGTGGCAGCAGAAACTGGAAGCTGGCTCTAGCAGGGGAGAAGCCCCCAGAAGGCCCCACTGCAGAAGGAAGAGGGGCAGTGTCAACTCCGACTACAATGTGGCCGGCTCATAAAGTGCCCTCAACTTCATTCCTCTTCAAGCTGGAAAGGCAACCTCAGGAGGTGCTTAACTAAAAGAGGTCAGATGGGGGAGAGAGACTCCTGGGAAGAGAAGGCACATTTCTCTAGAGTGACATTTTACAATGGCTCCCCTCTTCCTGTTCTGGCTGAGCACAGACTATGTTAAGAGGCTGAGGTCTAGGGGAAAGACATTGACTCTTGGGAGGAAGACTAAGGACAAGAAAGGGCAAAAGGAATTATTGGACCTCAGTGCCCACTCTGCTGAAGAGTTCTTGTGGATTCTAGAGCAAGTGTCAAGGTCAAACTGGAGGTGGAAGAACTGTCAGCACCCTTCTTACCTCTACAGACCCTGTACCCTGAGCCAGTCGGACATGCATCTGCCAAATAGAGAACTGAGGAAGAGCTCTCACCTCTAAACCTGTGCAGGGGGTGCCGTGCAACACTGAGTTCCCGATAGATATTTGTCCTTATTCGGGAGTTAAAGCCTCACACAAAAGCTACAGACACCAACTTTTGGCCTCTCCTGAGCATGTCCCATTCACTGTCGTGCAGTAAGAACACAACCAGCTTGTTATATCTCAGTGTTTTACTTCGCTTTTTTCAAAATTCTTCAATTAAAAAAGAACCAGCCCACCAAAAGCACATTTTTGCTTTCATAGGACAAGGAAGTGACAGGAATTTGGTCGGTGTCCTTGTGTCCTGTTGGTCTCCATCCCCCACCCCCTCCTTCCGCCTTGTTTCTCTAGGTCTCAGGGCTGGTGCCACCTGCTGCCTGGCTTTCCTCTGTAAAACAGATCTCTCAACAGTTTGCCTCAAGCAACATCTGCCGGCATAGCTGAGTGAATAAACCAGGGGTCAGCTTTGAGGTAGAAATTATTTCCTTAGGCAGTGCACTGAAGCACACTGAATTTCCATTTATTAATGACTGAAATTTTTATAAATAAGCTTTTTCCAGTTGTATCATTTTAAAAATCATGGTAAAATATACAATTTACCATTTTGGCTAGTATTTCTTCCTTGTTAGGGGCCTTACTACTTTGTACAGGCAGGCTGCTAGCCTCAAACTACTCTCTTACCTCAACCACCCAAATATCTAGGAGTACAGCTGCATGGTCACTATGTGCACATATATGTAAATGTTAATTCACAGGAAATGGTAAAGGGTTGATCCATTCACCAAAATCAACCTTCTTTGTTGCCTTTAAAAGTCAGTTCACATGCACCTAGTGCAAGGCTTTAATACAAGCACAGCCTATGAGCCAAAGAAATCATGACCCATAAACCACATTATAATTAATTATGTAAGTATATTAAATTATAAAAAATTCAAAAGGACATTATGACATGTAAATATGACGTAAAGATTCAAATTTCAATGTCCAAAGAGTTTTATTAAAACACAGCAACGCATTCAGGTGTGATGGTGCGCACCTTTGCTCTCAGTCCTTGGGAGGCAGAGGCAGGCCGATATCGGAAGTTCAAGGCTAGCCTGGTCTACATAGTGAGTACCAACAGCCAGAGCTACATAGTGAGACAGTCTTGGAAAAGAAAGAAAAGGATCGATGACTGTTCCTTTTGTCAATGACTACTTTTGCCTATAGCTGGGGGTGAATGACTGCAACTGTGTTCATCTTTAGCTCTCAGAGCCAAATCATTTACTGTTTTACCTTCATCTAAAGCCTCAGGTAAGTTCCAGGCTCAAAAACTCTAAGCAAGAGGCCATCACTATGGCTCATGAAGTAAAGATGTTTGAAATAAGCCTGGCAATGTGAATTCAGACTCAGGGACACAAAGTGTAGACAGAGAGAAAGGACTCCTCCCAGAAGTAACTTCCATGTTCATCACCTCCGATAAGTAACATTTTAAAGTTTTGAGACTCTAAAGATTGTTTGTATACTGCCTACTGCCAAAAATTACATATTATGAAGCTATACGTTTTCTTAATCATTTTGCTTTTGTCTGCCTATGCTAAACTCTGAGCACATTCATAGCTATATTGAGCGCACCAAGCTGTATTGGTTAGCAGTGAGCCTAAAAATGCAATACTTTCTTGCTTTAAGGTTTATAGAAGGGAAGATGAACATGGTGCTGCACACCTTTAATCCCAGCACTCAGAAGACTGAGGCAGGTAATCTCTGAGTTCAAGGGCAGCCTGGTCTACAGACTGAGTTCTAGGACAACCAAGGCTACACAGAGAGACCCTGTCTTTAAAAAAAAAACAAACAAGAAAACAAAAGATTTATCTATAAAAGGAGTCACTGTTATCTTAAACATTTAAGTTACTCATCTATGGGCCAAGAGAATATATAACTCTGAAGGTATCCAAACTCAGATTTTCTAGTGCCCCTAATAGGGCAAATTCCAGATGAGAAGGTAGGGGAGGGTAGTGAGAGGCTAGAAAAGACTCTACCATTAACCTCTGTCCTCTTTCTTATCAGTTGTGAAAGGAGAGAATGGAGAGACAGGAGATCATTTGGGTTGACTACACACTATAATTAGAATAACACAGAAGGGGAATGAGCTAACTGTTTTCATAAAGTCAGCATTCAAAAATGCAAACCACCAGTAATTTAAATATTACAAAGTTGTGCAGAATATAAGTATTGGAATAATTTTTTCCATCCACAAAATTTTAGAGAAAATTACAGTATCACAAAATATGAAATGGTAAGTTTGGCATGTTCTCAGTGTACAGTTTTTTTTTTTTTTTTTTAATTGGAAAAGATCTAACAAACTAGTGGCTAGGCTCTTGACAGGATGTGATGCTGAAAAGCATGCGGTATGTCACTGAAACTGCTTCTGGAAGCATAGGGGAAATGTCACCAAGCACTAATGTAGCAGAATGCTGAGAAACTGGGCTGGTGAGAGTTTGATTTAGCACAAACTGTTTCACAACTGCCATGTATTTGTCGGTCCCCAAGACTCCCAAGTATAAGCATACCGACTTTACCCAAGAGTTCCATCTGACCTAGCAAGGTAAAGGTACCTAGCAGATGCCACTTCCCAGCAAGCATGGAGCTGGTTCACAACACTTTTCAGAGTTATATCACTGTGCCCTTTCCAGAAGGAAAACTAGCCTATTTCTACCCGCACTTCTCTCTCCATAGAGTATATTAAATCCAGAAGACATAGATGACAAAGTGGAGCTAAGAGGTTACTAGGTTACAGCTATATTGACATGTCCTGGCTCTAGGAACATCCTTCCCTCCTTGCTCACATAGTACAAACAGTAGAAGTGGGCAAATTATAGAAGTCCCATGGAAGGCAACAATCACCTAGAAACCACTTCTTCTGAGTATCAGTTTTGGCGTGTTGAGAACCCTTGATTCTGCTGTTCCAAAGCCCAGCTTTGCGTTTTACAGGGATTCACTGTATAAGCTCACAGTATATTCCCAGGGTAAACCAGGTGTCTAGTCTTTAGTGAACCGGGAAACACTATTATTTAAATGTTTACTGATAGTCTTTTGGACATGGTGGTACACTCTATGCGTGTTGCCTACAGTGTATCATCCAGTGTTCACCAACACTCTGCAAGGGAGTGAGTTTATCATACTCCCTTTTACAGATCTAGCAACCGAGGTTCACGGAGCTCAAAGTGTGTCTCAAAAAAATGACACAGAAAATAAGTCTCAGCCTTTTCTCTAATTCAAGCTGGCAAGAAAACAAAGCAGCTCTGAGTTTTCTTTTACCAGCAACATCACAATCTGCAACTTAGGGTGGAGACCCCACAGCAGGTTCACTAGAGTATGCTCAGTACCCAACGACCCGCAGAGAAACTGAACTGGGCCGGACAACATCCTCCTGCCTGTCCTTCCACTGGGAAGGGATTCTGCCGCAAGGAAGGGCGTGTGGAAACTAAGCTCAAGTCCCAGTTTCTAGCCTGGCTGAGGGCACCACCTCGGGCGGACCGCGCGGCGGACTCGGCCTGGAAAGCGGGGCGCCGGACCCGGCGTCGCCTGCACTCGGTAGAGGCGACCGTAGCCGTCACGCACCCCTTCTCTCCCGTAAGCAGTGAGCTGAGTCCCGGGAAGTTCAAAGGCGGCGCGCGGGACAGAGTCCTGGTAACGGGACCGGCGCGTCCACGCCGCGTTCCGGAACAGAAGCCCGGGCATCGCATTCTCCGGGGTCCACGCGCGGGGGAGGGAGAACGGGGCGTTGGGGGGGGTCGGGGTCTCACTCACCGGGGCCGGGGTGGGGACCGGGCGCGGGCCGGGCCGCCAGGGTGAGCGCAGCAGCGGAGAGCAGCGCGAGGCGGGCGGCGGGCGGCGCCATGGGCCGTCAGTGAGGGACCCCCGGGCGCGGCCCGGGGCAGAGGGGGCAGCACCGGGAGCCGGGGGCGGCCATGGGAGCAGGACGGAGCTCAGCGTCGCTCCGCCCCGGCCGGCCGGCCCGCCCCGGCCCGCCCTCTTCAGCGCCGCCCCGGCCTCCAGACGCCCGCAGGGCTCCAGAGCGGGACCGACTGCGCATGCGTGTCCTGCCCCGCCGCCTGCCACTCACGCCCCGATCCCGCCCCCGCCCCTCCTGGCCCCGCCCTCACGAGCGCTAGGCTAGGCCACTGGAGGTGTGGAGCCCACAGGTGAGGGCGGGACCCGGGCCAGCCTCCGAGTCCCCACGCCGAGGGTTGGCGGAGTAGACACGGGCCGGGCTCCCAGTGACCTCAGCTCCACCCTCACCTGGGTCGTGACCCACGCGGGGGCTCCACCACTGCGGTAGTAAACCAGGGCAAACCGCCTTCTCTTGCTAGGCTCCTAGTAGTGGTTAGCCAAAGCTTGTTTTGGAGTCTCTCGCAGGATCTTGTACAAGTTTAAAGGAAACGGGGCTCCCGTCTGCTAAGTAGAGTGTCGACACCATCTGTTCCACAAAGCGGTTGTACAAAACGAGAAGATGCATGAAAAGTACGGATGCACAGCAGAAGCTTAGTAAATGTGGGGTTCTTTCTCCTTGTGAAGTCCTGCAGCTATCAAAGCGACAGCATTCTGAGCCCTGTGTAGAACTATCACATCCTGTGTCAATAGGGCAACTTATTGCTCTTTTAAAAGTTATTTTATTTATTACTCGGGCAATGGTGACACATACCTTTAATCACAACATTCAGGAGGAGCAGGTGGATCTCTTGTGTGTTTCAGGACAACCAGGACAACACAGAAGGATAAAATATACATACATATAATTATTATTTTGTCTATGTATGTGTGCATATATGTGGGTACATGCATGAGGTCAGAGAACCGCTTGAGGGAGTTGGTTCTCCTTGTACCATGTGGTAGCAATCGCTTTTACCTGCTGAGACATCGTACCAGTTTTATATTAATATTAATTTATCATTATTCAGAGTCAGGATCTCACTGTGCATGCAGTCCTGGCTGGCTTGGAACCATGTAGATTAGGCTGGCCTCGAACTCAAAGAGATCTTTCTGCCTATATCTGCCAAATGCTGGATTAAAGGTGTGCAACCCTACTCCCCGTTAAATTAGCATAAAATGGGTGACACTATATAATGTATTTAGCTCAACCATCAGCAAAATAAGAACAATAAAAGTCTTGAAGGTTCAAAGCGATAGAAGCATCAACTCGATGGGGCAGGCAGGCGTTCCTTCTCTTGCAGACCGGGGCTCCCGGAGAGCTAGTGGCTTAAGCTAGCTCTTAAACTAGAAGGCCACGAGGTAGGGCCTTCTCCTGGCTGTGTCTCCAATCTCCTTCCTCCTCCTCCTCCTCCTCATACCCCCAGGCAGCCGGGATTTTCCTATTGCTCTCTCCTAAAACGTCACGGTGACGCCCAACGGGACAGGTCCAGGCCGAGCGCTGGGAGCTTTCAAGTCCTTGGTCCTGGGCTGACAAGTGCGGACCTGCGCCCTGCTGGGCGGCGGGAACTTCTGCCCTCGTGTGCCGACTCGCTGCGCCCCGAGCAAAGCTGGGCGGTCCTGGCCCCGCGGGATTCCCTGGCCTGCACCGGGTACCCCCACCCCTACGCCCCTCTTCCTGGGCCTTCCTTCCCTCTGCCTTCCCACACTCCCAGAGCCGGGCCCCAGGGCACAGCTACCTCCCACGAGGCCCATGCCTTTCTGTCCCTCTCCACCCACAGGACCCGGAGCTGTGGCAAGAAGAATCTTGTCCAATTGTTTGTTTTCCTTGTCGTTCCTGAATTCAAGAATCCTCTTTGCACCTGAGTGGATGCCCCCACCACCCAGTGGACACACCCTCCACCTGCTAGTGAGAACACAGCCTCCATGTTCCACACGTGCATCTATTGTATAAGATTTTTTTTTTTTTTTAACCGAGGGCCTAACGTGAACCACGAGTAGAGAGCACTTCTGCCCACAGTTGGAACAAGGAAGGGGCAGAAAGATTATTGCTTAGTCTGAGGTAACCATGAGGGCTGCTAACATCTCTAGAGGAAGGGAGTGTGTCACAGGATCCAAACCTAGGATTCCTGCCGGGAATGCTCCTGATGTGATCTCTGGAGATGCAGCTAGACCATACAGGAGGTAGCAGGTCAGCTGAGGGCCGCTCTCCACAGGGCTGTTTCTTGGAGGTTGTTACTCATGGTAGGACTAGACTTTTGGTGGGGTCCTGCTTTTGAGTCAGTCACCAAAGCTCCAGTAGTAAAGCCCAATAAATCCATTGGTTTGAAAAACTGGGCTTGGGTGGAGTCTTCATTGTCTGTTCTTGGTGCTAAATTTAGGGCAAATGGGTGTTTCATGGCTCCTCTGGAAAAGCAACATACCAGCCTTTTGCTTCTCCATCAAGACCTGAGGCCTCTACACTCTTGGCTTTCGCCCTCAAAAGCAGAATTATCTTCAAAGGCAAAGAAAATGAACAGATAATTTTGGTGCAGCCTGTAGGTAGAGGTGAGCCTAGCCCTTCCCTTCAACAAATAATCAGTAATGGGGTGGGAATATCGATCAGTAGAGTGTTCACTTAGCCTGTCCCTAGCACCAAATAAACACCACACAACACCACACACATGCCTGTCATCTCAGCTTTGGGAGGTTGAGTCAGAAGAACCAAGAGAGTTCAAGGTCATCTTCAACTTCATAAGTACAAGGCCAGTCTGGGCTATATAACTCTGTCTCAAAACAAAGACGTATGTCAGGAACGTGGGAAGTGCTGAGGACAGAGCAAGTAACAGGACAGCCCTGTTTGGGGTGTGTATCTGAGCGTGAGGACTCCGATGACAGAGGAGTCACATCTCCAACTGTAACACTAAATATTTGTTGAAGGGAGGTAGGCTCACATCTGTCACACTTGGGCTGTGTGTGGTACCCTGAGAGAGGGCACTTGCTTATCATGATGAATCCTTAGGTTCCACCCAAAACACTATAGTAATCAACGGGGATCCTGGAGAAAAGTTAAGCAAGACAAAGATTTCTACATCTTAAGTTCCCTAAAGTTTCCTAGATTCTATATCTCCTTTGGGTGTCAGAGGTGAAAATAGGGAGCACACAGGAGATTTAAAACAAGGTTATTTTGGCCAACTCATGGCATTCAGGCTTTGTGCTAATAGCTTTAGACAATTCTGCTCCTCCCCTTGAAGGACAGGTTTCTATTAGGCTTTTATAACAAGAGTGAGCTCCACAGTATGGAGTATGGCTGAGCAGGAAATGAAAATATAGGGTCCTAGCTGGGCATGGTGGTGCATGCCTTTAATCCCAGCACTTAGGAGGCCAGCCTGGTCTACAGATTGAATTCCAGGACTGCCATGGCTACACAGAGAAACCCTAAATACTGGGTCCTATATTCAGATTTACTGAGGGATTGTTGACTGTTCAGTAGCAAAGAGTGAGAGCCTGTCTCAAACAAAACACAACAGTTTCGTGATGGTAGCAGCAGAGCATTTAAAAAATGGTTTCGGGGTTGGAGAGATGCTCAGCTGTTAAGAGCACTGGCTGCTCTTCCAGAGGACTCAGGTTCAATTTCCAGCACCCACACGGCAGCTCACAACTGTCTGTAATTCCAGTTCTAGAGAATCTAATCACATAGACATACATGTAGGCAGTATACCAATGTACATAAAATAAAAATAAATTATTTTTAAAAAATGGTTTCAAATGGTGGCGCACACCTTTAGTCCCAGCACTCAGGAGGCAGAGGCAAGGAAATCTTGGAGTTCAAGGCCAGCCTGGTCTACAGAGCAAGTTCTAGGACAGCCAGGGCTACACACAGAGACCCTTGACCCTACCTCCCTGCCCCAAAGGTTTTGGTTTTTCTAAACACTTTTGATCTTTGTCATTACACAGGTGATACACCCATGAAAGTGACCCTGTGTGCAATTCAGCCTGCGAGCTCCTGCCCATTGGGCTGCCGTGAGAAAGAAGCATCTCTCTGTCCTTCCCTACCCCCATGTTCTCTCTGAAGCTAAAAGCCAGCGCAGGTGATGGAAACATCGTACAGGAGGCTAAAAATACAGCTAAGAGTGTCTAGGTCATGGCGCTTAAGGGCTCAAGGTCTTTTGCTCAGTTATGTGGTGTTGGCCTCCAGCAGGGAGCAGCCCGAGATGTTCACTTCCATGCTTTGCATGCCTGGGGAGTTTCAGAGCCTTATTTCATGGAAAGAGTGAGGACATTCATGGTAGCCCCTTGCATTCAGGAAGATACTGATATCTGAATCTATTTGCCTGCTTACTCTTTTTGGTCAGATCCTTTCCTCCTCTTGGGAGATCTACCTAAGCTGGTGGAGTTTGGGTCAGTCTAGCATTTAAAATACAAATTGGAATGATTTTGCTCAGAAAACTATATGTTGCAGATAGGCACAACACAAAGGCATGTGGTCCCAAACATCTAAGAGATTTTACTTGCCAGGTACAGTGGTGCACACCCTTGAGCCCAGCACTCTAGAGGCAAAGGCAGGCAGCTCTCTGTGAGTTTGAAGCCAGTGTGTCCTAACATAGGAAGTGCCGTGCTATCAAGGGCTACATGGTGAGATATTGTCTTTAAAAAGAAAAATTCCTAAGTGATTTTCAGTACTTCTAATTATATGATCATATTCCAGAGTCCCTTCCCCAAGTGTTATGAAGGAGGACCCTGAGAACCAATGAGATGCTTCAGCAGAGAAAGGCACATACCTGAGTTTGATCACTGGGATCCACATGGCAGAAAGAGAGAACTGACTCCCACAAATGGTCCGTTCACACTCAAGCCTTTGAACACATGGGCACAAGCCTTTGAACACATGGGCATATACACATATGAAGACACACTAAATAAATAATGTAATTTTAAACACACATACACACACACAAGAGACTGGAAATATAAGTCAATTAGTGGAGTGCTTGCCTTGCATGCACAAAATTGTGGGTCCCATACTCAGCTGACTACACTGGATGTGGTACACACGCCTGTAATCCCAGCACTTGGGAGCAGATAGAACAAGTAAGGCCATGTAAGGCCAGCCTGGGCTACAAAATCTTGTCTCACCAAAAGTCTATGATGAATAAAGTAATTCTGTCTGTCTGTATCGAGCACATGACCTTCCACCACCAAACTACATGTACCCATTCTCAACATTTCAAACAAATATTGTATAGTTTTCTCAACTGTTTTCTGGATTTAGACCTGGCTCGGCACTGTATGGTTTACTGACCCTGCCTTCCCAAGTTCCTAGCTCAGGTACCCTAGTGATAGGACTCAAGAGAGTTGAGAATTCACTGTTCTGATGGAGTAGGGAAAAGGAAGAATCTGGTCCTGGTACAGAGCATGATCTGTCGGTACATTTGGGTGAAAATAAGGAAATAAAGCCATCTTTAAAGTCAGGTGACAAGTGGCCCCCGGGTGAACAGAACATCAGTTTCTCAGGGCCAAGGCTGTGACTGCCTCGGCATCACAGGTCAGGACTCTCCACATTCTCTCAGTCCCAAGTTTCTCTGTGGCTTTGCACCATGATCCTCAGCTGTGTCCCCACATGGGTGTGGGAGTTTGCTGCTTGTGTGCCAGGATAAAAACATCTGAGGAGGCCAGGGGCAAATGACATCGTAGCTTGAAGGGAGAAGACAAGAATTCATAAAAGCAGGAGCATGCTCTTCTTGATTAGCTGGTCTTCCAGAAAAAAAATAAAAGCCGAGAATAACTAAAGAGAAGAAAGGAAGATTACAGGACTAAGGATCCTAGGAAGAAAGTTTGCTGAGCCTCGGAGGAGGATATACGTGTTTCCCAATAGAAGCATGAGCTTGCATATGACAAGGAGCTCAGCTCCAAGCATGTGGGAGACGAGGGCTATTCAGGCCGAGCTCAGCAGAATACCATAAAAATGGTCCATAGAGCATGACACACAGGAACAAGACAATGTGGGATCCTCCCCGCTCAGCCCCAAACTCTCCTACCCAAGGACTAACAAGGCTTAACTCGGTTAGGTCAAACCAGGTGTGTTCAGGGTGGTATTGCCATGAAATGGATCTCATCGCCTAGACCAAATGATGCTACTAAAACCCAAAACGCTCCCTTCAGCTCCAGGAACCTGGGCCAAATAGTATTGGATCCTTATTTGATGATTCTAAACAACCTTTGAGGCAGGAATCTCTAAAGAGCCTAACTACTTTCCTTACTGTATGCACAGTTGCTCCTTCCCTCTGCCATCTAACAAATACTTTTCAAGAAATGCATTTTATATATATATATATATATATATATATATATATATATATATATATATATATATATATATATATATATATATATATATAGTATTGTATTCTAGAACATTCCACAATCAGGTAAATCAAAATCTAATGACTACTCAGTGAAAATAAATGAGGAAAAGAGACATTATGGAGATGGGGACAGAGTCAGTGGTCAAGCACTGCACGAGGGAGAGAGAGAGAGAGAGAGAGAGAGAGAGAGAGAGAGAGAGAGAGAGAGAGAGAGAGAGAGAGAGAGAGAGAGAGAGAAGAGACAAGAAGAGGGATGCTTTGATACCCAAGCTGCATCAAAAATAATTTTTTTAACCTTAAAGAGGCCCATTGTTTGGCTTTATAAGCCAAATTGACTCATATGAAAACCTGAGATAAAGATCATATTGAATGATTCATATAGGTGGTGGGGACTAGATAGGGGTCACAATGTAACATTAATAAAAGTATTATCTGTTGTATGAGGTTTCTGGCCCAGACTTTCAGCCCTAGCCTTGAGGTTTGGATCCGCAGTCCCGCAGTCACACAGAGAAACACAGATGCTTACATTAATTTTATGCTGATTGACCTGGGGCCCAGGCATATAACTTGCTAGTTCTTGCTCTTAATCTAACCCATGATTCTTATCCTGTTCAGCCATGTGGCTCAGTACCTTTCTCAGAGCAGCATAGTTGTCCTCTGCATCTGTGACATCTCTGGCACCTCTGTGGCATTTCTGCTCTGTTCTTCCTGTTCCCAGAGATTTTAGTCTGATAAGCCCCACCCACACTTCCTGACTGCCTTTGGCCAATCAGTGCTTTTTATAAAACTCAAAGGCGGGACAATTAGTTACAATGTAACATCATAAATCCTCTACAATTATTCACTTTCTCTTTAAGCATTTAAGAAACATTTGTTGTATGTGTATGTGTGTGTCAGCATGCATATGGAGGTCAGAGAACAACTTGCAGGTGTGGGTTTTCTCTTTCCACTATATGTGACCTGGAGGTCAAGCTCATGTCACCAGGTCTAGTGGCAAGCACTCTTACCCGCTGAACCTTCTCAGTAGCCCTGCTATCTACTTTAAAATGTACTTTATTATTGTTGTCATGTGAGTATGTATATCTGTGTATGTGTATATATGTGTATGTACATGTGTATATATGTATATAAGTGTGTGTATATGTGTCTGTATATATGTGTGTGTATGTATGTATATATATGTATGTATGTGTGTGTATGTATGTATGTATAGCCTATGAGTGTGTTGTGTGTACCCAGCACACATGTAGAGGTCAGAGGACGACTGTGCTCTTGGCTTTCTCCTTCTACCTCTATGTGGGTTCTGGCAAATGAACTCAGATCAGCAGGTTTGCACAGTCAGAGAGCCATTTTTGCTGACCTTCATTATCTATTTTCTTTTAAAAATGAATTTATTGGAAGCTGAGTGTAGTGTCACATGATTTTAACCCCAGAGCTTTGGAGCAGAGGCAGGGAGATTGCTGTGAGTTTGAGGCCAGGCTGCTCTACATAGTTGAGTTCCAAGGCAGCTAAGGCTAAATGGTAAGATCTTGTCTCAAAAAAAGGGATTTATTTACATTTTTATTTATGCATACATGTTTGTGTGAATGTATGCCATGTGTGTGGTGCCCATGGAGGCCAAAGGAAAGCATTAAATTCCACAGAGTTATAGGTGTTTGTGAGCTGTTGGGAATTGAATTCAGGTCCCCTAAAAGCAGAAAGTGCTTTTAAATGCTGAGCTCTCTTGCTAGCTACTATCTATAGACATATCTATCCCTCAATTCAATATGTATTACCCGAAGACAAAAAGTGCCACACTTCTTCCTTCAGAATCCTAGTTCAAGAATATTACATATTCGGCACTGATTTTGTGAGCAGGGGTGTCAGGAACTCCCTCAGTAGTGCTTCGCTTTATTCTCATGGTAATCCTTTTGGAGATGCCATCACTATCCCTGTCTCATGAAGGAGAAAGTTCCAGTTCAGAGACATGCATTTGCTTGCCTGCTAAGTGATGGCTCTGGGATATCAACTTAGGTTAGAATAATTTCTGAGCCTAGAGAAAGTCTTGTGACAAGATAGGACTACACCTGTGCCCAGGCACAGTGGGTAGATGGACCAGCCAGAGAAAGGGCAGAGTCACTGTGACAACTGTGAGTGGCCCAGAGCAAGGGCTATATAGACTTTGGCTAGGTCTACGAGCCATAGGGCCTGGGTATTGTTTTTGAGCAGCTTGTGCCTCAGTTTCTTCATTTGTAAACTAGAGGTGGTAGCAGCATCCACACCCATGTGGCTGTGGATAGCATTTCATAATATGAACTTGAATAGCAGCTGGCCTACTAATTTTATTGAGGCAGGAGAAATAGAACAAAATAAGTTACTAAGGGTTGGGTTAAAAAGAATGAGGTATATCTTTAGGGTGCAGTCAACTGAATGTAGGCCATGCTGAACAAAGAGAACTGAGTCAAGCCTGAATAGGGCAGGGCTGGAGCGATAGCCGCACCCTTGACAGCATCTGCTGCTCCAGTGAACCAGGGTTCAGTCCCCTGCCCTCGCATGGTGGCTCACAGTTGCCTGTAGGGGACCTGGCTTCTTCCTCTGGCCTTCATGGCCACTTGCACACACATGTACATACACACAAATAATAAGTCTTTAAAATACTATAAAATGAAGAGTGGGGCTTGGGACAGAGGTGAGTGGTAGGTTCAAATGCCTGGTGAGAGAGGAGAGAGAGGGAGAGGAGAGAGGATAGAGGGAAAGAGGAAGGGAGGGAGGGAAGGAGGGAGGGATTGTTTCGAGAGACATCCATGTGAATGGCTGTGTGCCAGAAGGCTCACAGTGCTTCTCAGAAGCCAAGTTGTGCCTCTCCATCATTGAATGACAAAACTAATATAGTAAACATGGTGGACACATGTCTGGAAGAACATTGGGGGAAGGGTACTGGGCATGATGGCAAATGCCTATTATTTCAGTACACAGGAGGCTGAGGCAAGAGGATCCTGAGCTCCAGATCACTGTTTGGATGGCATGGCATTACATAAGGAGGCTTAAGGCAGTGGAGGGGAAGTGAGGAAGGGAAGGAAAGCAGAATGATCCTCACAGTAGCTTCCTGTTCCTGCCTAGTCTCTACCAAGCAGAGTTTAATGCAGATGGTAACTGTCTGGAGACCTACAGGTATGGTGCCATCTCTCCAGATTCACTGGTTTGGAAGGACCTTTGCTTGTCTGGTTTTAGATATTTGTAAACCCTTCCCCAAAGACAAACCTTTTCCAATGCCCTACTCTAAAACTGACCCATCTCTTGGGAGGTGAAGCCAGAGTTTGCTGCTGAATAGGCCTCATTGTCTTCCCAAGTGTCTGTGGGTCCAGATGCCATAGGCATGGGGGTGGCTCTACCACAGGGCAGCCTGTGCTGCTATCGGCTGCCAGCTTTGATTCCCTGCAGGGACAACAGTTGAAATTTCAAACAGGCAACACATGGTGATTCCAGGAGTCTTTGCCAGACTCATACTTTGTTTTTCCATCATTTCCTCCTCCCACTCTGGAGTGAACCTTCTTTGGCATTTTGTATATGAAAAAAATCAAAACTACCAACAGGACCAGCACCTGAGAAAGAGCAAGGGATTGCCCAAGAGTTCCCAGGAAGAGGCGGTCTTTGTTCTCATTTCCAGGCCTTTACAGTGTTAACAGCTCTAATTACTGCATTTGCCATGGGATGTAAAATAAACCACATTCCAGAAACCATGTCATCTCTTTGGGTGAGACATAGGGAGAGGTGCTCAGGGACGCAAGAACATGTTTTTTCATTTCTGGTCCCTAACCTTGGCAGCTATTTTGATAATAAAGTACCCTCTTTTATGTGCATCAAGGTACTTTTGCACGTTAGGATGGGTCTCGACATCTGTACCCACATAATATGATCTGTGTGCCTGGTGCTATTTTGTGCAAAGCATGATTTTCTCCTAAGCCTTTCAGAGAAAATGAAGACTCCAGAAGTTTTTGAGCTTCTTTTAACATTATTTGATCATAAAATCTTATGATGTAATACCTGCTCACACCTACCTCACAAATCAAAGTGACATCACAAATACTGGAGTTAAGGGCTCAAAACTTCCTGCATGCCAGTCAGAATCTGGACAGAGATTTGCCCCAGAAAAGAGACAGGAGACTAGATTAGAAATATGAAAGCAAAAAAACACATACCTTCCCCCCCAGGGGGGGGGGAAAGAGAGAGAGAGAGAGAGAGAGAGAGAGAGAGAGAGAGAGAGAGAGAGAGAGAGAGAGAGAGAGAGAGAGAGAGAGAGAGAGAGAGAGAGAAACACTTCTCCTTAAGGTAGCTAAAATTTAAGACAATCAAAAATATGGCATATTTTTAAAAAATTACTATGTGTCTGCATGTGAGCCTAATATGTACACCACATATGTGTAGGAACCTGAGGAGACCAGAAATAGGCACCTGATCCCTAGGAACTAAAGTTGCAGGTGGCTGTGAGCCTTCATGTGGGTGAAAAGCCTGGTCCTCTCCAACAACAGCCAGCTCTCAATTGCTGAACTCTCAATCAGCAAATGTCCAAGTAGGTGACATTTCTTTAAAAGCCAGGTCCCTTTATGTGATTAAATCTATCCAATTGTTCCTTTGTTCTTAGCCAGTCCTAGGGAGTATGTTTCAGTCTTTATGGACCCCAGAGTGTATTTCTATTGAGTGGCTTTACTGTGCTCTTGCTATTTATTGTATTAGAAGGTGTATTCCTGGTCCAACAGGACTTACCTGTTGTCATTTGTATTCAAATGTTCATGAGTTGTGACCACAGCTTATATAAAGTCTTGCAGCAAGATTTCTTAGATCTGGGGCAAAGGAATAGCATATCTTGGAAATAATGTTTAAGCTAGTCTCTAACATACTTTTTAGTTTCTGTGTGGGAATTGTTCTTTAGCAACAAAAAATCACTTCCTCTCTAGATTTCTAGCATTCAATTAACGTGCAATAAGATCCCAGCATCTCTACTTATGGACTCTGACAATCCATCTCATTGAACACCAAGCTATGTGGTCTCACTGACATCAATGCAGTCATAATGGGTGCAAAGTAGAACAGCAAAACTTCAGCATCTGTTAGGAAGTGGTAAAGAACCATACATTATCTATTTTTTCTCTCTGGTCTAAGTTGTGCTCAGATAGCAACTGAAGGGTAAATGCTACAGTGTGTCTTCCAAGCTCAGAGAAGCAAGACCCTCAAAGGGACTGAAGCCCAGAGATAGTATAATATTGAAAGGCACATGCTGTAAAAGTTTGTTTTCAGGGAAAAGGAAAAAAAAAAAAAAAAAAGACCAGTAGCCGTGGTGATCCAGCTTCTCAGAGTGCCTCTCACAGTTTCCTCAAAATTCTGCATTCAGAACAACTCCAAAGTTGCTAGCTGAGATGGTCCAGCCTCACAGACTATCCAGCCAGGACTTAGATACACTCCCATCACACAAAGACTAAATAAAAAATAACACAGCTAGCCTTCCCAGAACTTGACCATTATCCCAATTTTCTCAGGTTCCCCTAAAAATGCCATTGCCCTCAGATAGCAGAACGCAGTCTAGAGAACCCAATATCCATATTCCCAAAAGGTGGGCTTGGTGATTTTTGGTCATTGGTGTGTTATGAGTGTTTATCATCATTTAGGATGGTGGTGGCTACAAGCTGTTATTGGGAATAGTCAGGAAAAAAGCTGAACCAAGGAGATTAGATTATCTCTTTCTGAAGGGAAAAGGGGGGTACATAATATAAAAATGATGGGATAAAAGGGTAGACTACTAAATCTACTTTCAAGCTAAAAAATTACTAGTCTCAAATATTTTACATTGGTATTATATATGATACAAATTTAAGGTTACTTTTGTTGTATATGTTTCTATTCTTGTTTAAGGTATTATACCTATACAGCTCATTGAACAATTTAAAGTTCTAGGCCTTCAAAGCTACTGCTAAATTATTTTAATGATAATTAAGAGATACAGGTTAGTAGTTATACAATCAAACTTAAATCATGTTAGGTATGTTCTTAGGTCAGAGATATATTTTAAACAGATGGTCTTCAAACATTTCAATGACCTACAGAATATGGCATTTTAATAACATAAGGCTTTTCATGACAGCGAGATACGTCTGTTTCTGGCAGCACCAATTTACTTCAAAAAAGGATGATGAACATTGAAGAACCTCTATATGTAATTTTTTTTTTTTCATTTGTGGTACGTTAGCCACTGGGCAAAGACACTTTGCTTCAGTGGCTGACATTTTACTGTCCAAACTAGACACAAACGAAAGTGATTGCTGAACTTTGTAAAGACAAGATAGGACAGCTCTTCATAATAACCTGCATCACAAAAAAGTCTGTCAGATATTCTAGGCCTACAGGTCAAAGATCAATGCCCAGTATTGCAAAGGAGCCTTGGGCAAATGTCCAGGCAGCAGATGTCTCTGTTGTTCCTTAGTTTTGAAAGTTGCTTGCTCTGCACAATTTAATCAGATATTATATCCTTCTTGGACCTTGATGGGGGTTAAAGACTCAATAGTTAATAGTTTTCCTTGTTACTGAATTTAAAAAAGAAATTCACAAAAGAGGTATAAAGTATATAAGGTAGAGAGACATAAAAGCTTATGTAAAAATGTTTTAAAGTCTAAAAAGATAGCTTTGGGTTGGTAATGCAAATTAGGATAGAAAGTAAATCAGGCAGAAAATTTTTAACTCACCAAGATAGGATATAAAATCTTTTTAAATTTGCCAAATACAGATAGGCTGAACATTGTAAATTTCTTACCTGATAATTGTTCTTATTACATACAGTTTTGCTGGGTTAAACTCTTTCCTTTTTATTTAGACAAAAGGAGAAATGTTGTGGAATATTTGTAAAGATATGTCTTTACCAAGGTGCCTTCTGATTAGTTTAATAAAGAGCTGACTTCAGGGAACAGAGAGAAGTCTGGGAAGGCAGAAGGTGGAGACAAGAGAGAGAGAGAAAACAGGAGGTGCCAGAAGAGGAGCAACACCGTATGACAGAACACAGATTAATACAAGTGGGTTAATTTACATTTTGAGTTAGTTAGGAAACAGCCTATAGGTCAACCTTTCATAATTAAAAAAAATTCTGTGTTGTTATTTGGAAGTTTGCTGGCAAGACACAAAATACTTGTTACAGGCACAGGACACAGATGAAGAAAGGTCAAGAACAAGTGGCCAGTAGGTGGCATCAGAGAGATAGCCAATGGCCAGCGGTGATAAACTGGGTGGGGGAAGAAAAAGCTAAAGCCAGGGATTTTACTAAACAGATTTATATATGAAGGTAATGAAAAACCTGAAGTTGAAGACAGGATTGGGGCAGAAAAGTCCCCAGGATAGAGGGATAGAGGGATAGAGTTTGGGGTTCATCCTGTGCTTAGTTCTGTAAGACGACTTCACACCTAGACAGAAGGAAGCTAACAAGGAAGGGGAAATAGATTAGAAAGGTGGGCAGTACGTATTCATGTATACACACCTGCGGTACCTGTGAAATTGTAGAGAACTTGGCAGCTAGAGCCTGACCTCAGGAGTCTAGCTCTGTTTCTGTATAGTGGCCAGCAGAGCTCAGAGTATTTTCAAATTCCAATTCTGACAAACCTTTGTGTCTTTATCATATAAACTGATACTGGCGTTTCTCTTACTACATGCAAAGGCCTTTAGAACAGTTTGGCAAAGAATTAGAAGCTTGCTTAGTATGCAATAGATGTCAGCTGTGGTTATGAGCTTAAGCTTTGTGGCCTCGGGCAAACCAGTTCTAATTTCCCTGCCTTTAAATTTGCCAACTTCATAGGGCTCTAGGGAACACACACAGTGCCATATGCAAAGGTATTTTGTAACTAGACTGCTAGGTGAATACTGGTTGTTGCTGTAGTGAAGACTCTGAGACACAAATCCCTGATAATTATTTTGAGCTCCCAAGTTTTAACTCTAAAGTCTCTGCTTTCTTCTTGGCACTGAATAAAGAAAGTTCAAAGAAAAAAAGTAACAGCCAAGATCTTGAGGGTAGATAAGCCAAACAGCAGCCACTATCCAAGTGTTGTCCAGGGACAGTAGGATGACAGCCTGAAAGGGCTGGACATTGCTTCCTGAAACCCAAGAATGGCAGTTGGAGGACAAGTTAAGCACCTATGGCCTCCCTATCCAGGGTTACCAGGCTCTGTACCATGCCATGAGATCCTTCTGCAAACCCCAAGTGGTACAGACTGGAGCTAGACTAGGAGAATGGCTGTGGTCCCTGAGGAATGGCCCAAACCAAGATGAAAAATCACTGAACTCAGGATTGGAGTGTCCTCTGCAGCGTGTCTGAAAAGGAAACTACTCTTTACCTAGTCCCAGAGTATAGTAACTATCCTCCCTGGAAAAAGAGACAAAATCCCTAGGCTTTATTATTGTTATTTACTATTATTATTTGGAGACACAATCTCTCTACATAGATCTGGCTGTTCTAGAACTCATGTAGACCAGGCTGGTCTTGAACTCAGAGATCCACCTGCCTGTGCCTCTTAAGCACAATAATTAAAGTTCTAAGTCACCACGCCTAGCCATGTTTTTTTGGGGGGTGAGGATATGGGGCATGGCAAGGCAGCTAAAGGGGACTGAACCTAGAGCCTTGACTGCTGGCAGGTGCTCTATCACTAGGCTGCATATCCAGCACACATTTTACTTTTTTGAGACAGGGGTTTTATTAAATTGCACAGGCTGGCCTAGAAGATGTGGTCATCCTGCTTCAGGCCTCTACCACACACTGCTACGCAAGGATAAAATCCACAGACTCTAGCCAATACTCTGATGACTGGAATCGCCCCACAACCTGGACTCTGTTAACAGAGAAGAAATTCACAGGGAGTCTCCGAATAAGAGGGTGCTCAAAGTACTGGCTTGTGTAAGGTAGTAGGCTCTAGACTTTAGCCAACCATAGCAAAGACCACAAGTAACACATACTTGATAAAATTGTATTTTTTTTTACAGTCATTTATACAATTTGTTACAAAACCATAGAAGACTACGACTTGCTTTAAATCATTTTTGGTCTGCAAATATGTAAAATCTGTGTGCAATTATCATGTATTTACAGGGTCTTGTTAGTCATTTTCAATGATTATTTCAACAATGTCACACTCTCAACATAAGACATGGCTTAAGATAAATATATTAGTAAATAAATATTCTGAGAACATATTTCCATAAATGAAATGTGTTGCTATACATATACAGAATATACATAAGTTGTCTTATAGCTTTAAAAACAGTCTTCAAATGGTAATGTTGAAAAGAGCCCTTAGATCATTTTATCACAAGCCTTTACAGCAAAGTCTTGACAAAAGTCTTAAGTGCTATGGGAGAAATAAAAAAAAACAAAAAACAAAACAAAACAAAAAAACCAAGTGTCTTGTTAGACCAACAATACAAAAAGTTTATGTAAGCAATAGAAAAAGGCAGGTCAGTTTAAATGATGATATTTTCAACTAATTATTTTATAGACCACATTTTAAAAGCGTTAGTTCTGTATGAACTGAAACTAGAAGACAGGGGGAGGCCTGAACCACAGGACTTAAGATGAAACTCCGTAAAGTGGCCTGAGCCTGGAGGAGAGAACTGTCAGCTATGGGAGCTGTAACTTAGAGGCAGCTCACAGATCAGAATGCCCAAACTTCCATTTTCATCTGATTCTAGAATATATAACTGACATGGCTGCTTTATACCCAGAGCTGATATCAAACTCATACTTGCTATTACACACTTATATGGTCTAGAGGTTTCCAGGGAAAGTGGGGTGCTCCTTGTCCACGATTATGCAATTACCACACACTACTGTTCCCCCCCCCCCCCCCCCAGTTACCAGTACTGAAGCCTTGGAAAGGCACACTGCTTTGTTTTGTTTTAAATTTAAATGGTGACACAAGCTAGATTTTGTTCTGGTCTGATGAGGCAACACAAAGATAATCTAAATCATCCTTTTGTTCCTAGTGCCCCCAACTAAAACAATGACAAGTGTTTGCCCTGATAACCACTCTTCAGGAGTGTTAGACTTGTTCTCTTGAATTCTTTCAGTGTCAGTCAAATCCTCTATTCAGTTATGCATTAAGATACTGAGAAAGTGGTTTACTAGCCAGGCAGGGCAAAGACAAGCTTTTCTGGGTTATTTTTCAGCCAAGGGAGAGATGCACATGCAGACACTAAAAACAAAAAAGCAGAAACAGAAAAAACAAACATCTCCACAGTGAGATGCTGCACTTTACAGTTCATGTTAAAAGCTGTGCCCCCATTCCCACAGCACAGTAAGGCAAACTGTTGTTCTTAGCAGCTGCAACTCCTGGCCCCAGAAATATAGGCAACCCCAATCACATGTCAACAGCTTGGACCCTTCTGACACCCTCACCAACAGTTGCATTAGGCACAGCCTGGGAGAGGAGCCCTAAAGGGACAGACCCCCAGAGTTGGGCAGAAGGACAAATTTCACCATGGGCACTTCTTATGGAGTAAATGACTGTATTATCTGATGTGAGGACTTCTTTCTGTCAGATCCTGGCTAGAAATAAGTCAATGTCTTCATCTTATGAAACGGTTCTAAAGAACCAAGCATTCCAATCGTCACAAAATGTTCAGTCTGGCCCCTGGGCTGACTTCCTGGGAGCCTGACTGGAAGAAAGGTCATTTCTGGCAACCCAAAGTGGTCCCTGTTTCTCCAGGTTCCAAGGTTCCCATCTGTAATTAAGCTTTCAGACCCACTAGGCCAAATGCTTTCCAATGGCAAAAGACATCTGGTAAATGAATGAAGTGACCAGAAGAGTTAGCAACACAGCCAACCCCATTAGTTTCCTCTAAGGAAAAGGTAACATTTTAAGAACAAGGACTATATTGGACAAAAAGGATTACAATCCCTGAAGTAGTTTTAAATAGATTCTCTCTCCCTTTTAAAAACAAGCAAAACATCAATAACAAAACAACCAAAAATGGTTTGGGTTTAAAACTCTCCCTTCCCCTTATAAAAGAAGAGGCCGGAAAAAATATACAAAAGCCTACCCTTTGGGTTTGAACCATCTGATAGTCTGTCTTGTGAAGAATCAGTACATAATAGTGCATCAGGCTAGCAGACACATGCTGGTGGGGAGAGCCCCTGTAGCCACCAGGCAGAGGTCTGAAGAGCCCCGAAGCTGTTTTCTGGGGATGAAAAATTGGTTCAAATGAAGCTTAGTGCGTACCCATGTGGGTCAAGCATGTGCCCCATTAGATAGGCAACAGCTGAGAGGTGTGGCTGCTCCCAGATCCATGGGCACAGGGATGCCCGAGCATGCCTTTCTTCAAGGGGCTGCACTTCTGCTGAGTGGGAGGAGAGCTTGTTCCTCCAGCCCACAGGACACCAAGGCCTCAAGGTCACATTCCTCCTGTGTGTCTCTGCCCTGCACATCCCATTCAAATCACCCCTGCAATTATGGCACGAAGCCCAACACAGTTCTAGAGAAGACTGGAGAGCTGGATAGTAAAGGTGAGAGCATCTCTTCCCTTCCACAGGTCAGTGACAGGCTAGTCAGTCCAAATTCTGATGACCCAAAGGAACAGGAGGATGGGTACAGCTACCCCACAACCTGGGGCCTAGGCAGCAGTGGTCTGACACCTCCCCTTCCCTCCAGTTCCTAGCAGTTCCATGGCTGCTTACAGGTGTGGGCAGGAGAGGTGTGGCTTCCCTGAAGCCCTAAAATCCACTTTTGCCTCAAAAAAATGGGAAAAGGAGAGGCAGCTTTGCAATGTTCCTTGGAGTTTGTACCCCATCAACTAGCTTTTTACTTCAAGTTTCTGGTTCATTTTCAATAAGGCAGGTGTAACCCTGAGCTTTACAAAGGCCTGAGGTCCCTCCAAGGAGACGACAGTATCGACACATGATGTGGTTCATTTAATGCAGCAGTGATTTTCTTTTTCTTTTTCAACAAAAGTTGGTGGTTAGGGTTCTTTAAAATATATATTTAAATAACTTTTTACATTTACATATAACATCTTAGAAAAAAAAAGCAGAGAACTCAATCCCACACACCTCAGAACCCCAAGCACACATTACAAAACAGAATAACACATTATTAAGAGAGGCAAAGATTCAAGAGATTTTGTCTGTTGGTTTGTTAATGGAGAGGGGATGCCACAGGTGGCTCACATTTTGGGTTGAGGTGGGCTCTCTTTATTACCACTTTTGTGTTTGTCAAAACTAATTTATACATATACGTATATATGTATATATATACACACACACATATATACACATACACACATACACACACACACACACACATATATATTAGTTTTGAAGGAAGCCAGACTTTGAAGTCTCCATACAGTTCTTGATTTTTACAAGAGTTCCTTCTGAGCTCAAGCTCCTGTACCGATGTGTGGGCCTGATCCTGGTCCTGGGAGAGAGAGGGAGAACAACCATCAGGGTTGTGGAGAGAGCTAGCACAGCAGGCTTTGGGCAGTATGTACCAGGTATGGTGGAACTCTTGAATGGGACAGTTCACAATGGGAGTGGACTAAATGTGTGATAATGGGGAGGGCAGCATGGCTTCTTTCCTGAGGGGCTCAAGTGTACACAGTTGTCTGGAGATCTTCTGGAAGCGCCAAGATGTCATGGAAGCATAATGTAGAAACATGAATTCTTAGTGGCACTGGAAGAGCAGGGAAGACCCCTCTCAGATCACAAAGACCTTCCCATAGGTGACTTAGGGAAGGAGAATGATGCTGACAGGGAAGGGAAGGCCATTTAGCTGAGATCTAGAGAGGTCTGGAGATGAAAATGAATCTGACATGCTACAGGGATAGGAAGGACAAAGATTTTGGATCAAAGGGAGCAGTTCCATTCAGAAGACATCTTATGTGCACACCTTTAATTCCAGTACTTGGGAGCCAGAGAGAGAACTCTGAGTTCAAGGACAGCCTAGTCTACAGAGTGAGTTCCAGGACATCCAGGACTACACAGAGAAACCCATCCCTCCCCCCCAAAAGACATCTTAGAAAGGCAATGAGTCATTAGTGTTTCTAGTCTAAGGACTGTGATTTGGGTCTCCCAAGTGGGGCAGGTCTGTCAGAAGGGATGGACTAAGAGGACTCTACAGAAGAGTTGATGAAATTAACCATTACTTTTGGGAAGAGATACCAACATCATCATGGGTAGAGGATGGGTGGGGCTGAGAAGCAATCAATGTTTGAAAGCCATCAAGTACAGAAGCCAGTCACAGAAGAAGCCAAACAGAAAAGGCCTGAGAAGAGGACCCTATACAAAGACCTACTATCATCTGCTCTCACCTGAAACCTCAGCAGGCAGGGCATTGGACTCCTGAGTGTCCCGGGGGGCACTGGAGAGGCTAGCCCTGGAAGCATCTGCCTCCTCTGGAGAGCAGCCAGGCTGCAGCTGCACCTCTGCTTGGTAGCTTGGAGCCTGTTCTTCTTCCTGGGTTGTCCCTAGACTCCAGCGGAGTCGAGGGATGTCCAAGCCCAGCATCCCACCCCAGGGGCTGTGGCTGTGCATCCCTTGACAGTCTTGAGGCAAGCCTAAGTCACAGTCTACATCCTCTGGAATAATGGGGATGCGCTGGCTCAGGTCCCGGGCCCCTGCATAGCAGCTGGGTGGGGGTTCCTCGGCTAGTGTGTACTGCACACTCACCGAATAGTCTTCAGTGTAGCAGCCATTGCCCCTGCCAGAACTGTGGGCCACCTGCTTCTCTTCATAGAAGCAGCAGGGCAGGCCCTCATATTTCACACCATCTGTCCTGGGAAAAGGGTCTGCATGAAGGCCATACAGGCCCTGAGAACTCCCTGGTTGTGGCTCCCCACTTGTAAGGAATAAGGTGCTGCCACCAGCAGCTGCTCCTGTTCCAGGGCCCAAGGAAGAGGGCTGGGGATCGAAGCAGCAAACACATGATGGTCCCTCTGGGCCCCCTTTCCAGGTCCTCCTGAGGTCCAGGGAGGCCCCAGGAGAAACCTCGAGCCCCACTTCTGAGGTAGAGCTGTTAGGCCCTCTGGGTTCCAGCGAGGAGTTGCTGCTGTAGTTCATCTCCAGGCTGCAGGTGGACAGCTGGTCCCCTGAGGGAGAAGCAGGGCCTAGCCATTGCTCACCCCGCCCAGCACCTTGACTGTGTGCTGCTGGGAGCTCCTCTGGAGGTGGGGAGCCCTCAAGGTGTACAGCGGGCCCCCGGCTTCGGTAGATAAAGGGGTCGTAGTCGCTGCTGAGAGAACTGCGGAAGGTGGAACAGCTTCCATACACACCTTGGTTGCTGACTTCTGTGCAGTCCACCACAGAGTCACTGGAAGAGCAGCGGCACTGGCCAGAGCTGTTGCTGCTGCTATCACTGCCAGGACAGTCTGCCAGATAACCACTGCACACAGATCGGTGCCCATGGTAGCAGCTGAAGCTGGAAGTGCTGCCACTCTCCATGTGGGTAGGGGGGGCCATGTGCACCACGGTGGGGAAGAGCAGGCTGCTGCCACCACTCGGTGGGAAGGCACGGGATGGACCCCTGGGTGCAAGGCTGGGTATCGGCTGGCCCTCCTGCTCTGGGTAGCTGAGACCCTGAAAGTAGTAGTGTTGGTACATGGTCTCATACTGGGAGAAGCAAGCTGCCTTGGAGAAGCTACGGCCACTGAACTTGGGCCTGCGGAAGGGATGGGCTGGTGAGTAGGCCTGGTGTTCCAGGCTGCAGTGGTGAGGGGCCAGAGTGTGGTCCAGGTGCAGGGGTGGGTAGCCACGGATGTAGGTGGGGGTCTGTGGAGAGTAGAGGTTCTGCTCCCCATGCTGGTCCATGGTCAGCAGTGTGACAGGATTGCCATGGGAGTCCATACTTGTCCTGGTAGGGTAGGCTGGGATGGCGTTGGTCCTATGCACACGACCTGGGTAATGTACTGGCAGGGTCACTCTTGACTGCCGACCTCGTGTAAGGTTGCTGGTCTCTACACAAACAGCACCTGGATTTCCCTTTTGTTCTGGAAGAGGTGGAGGAAACAAGGTAATGGGGCAGAGACTGAAGTATCAAATGAATCAATGTGCCAGGGAATCTATGCTTGATGCTGCCACATTGTAAGCTGTCTCCAAGTTCAGCTGAGCTGGCAGACACTAACCTGTCTCTTCCCATCTCCCCACAGTCCACAGAGGGCAAAACAAACACAGAAATGGAAGTGTTTCCCACCCTGCCCTGTAATGATGCCATAGGTGCAGCAATAGATATTACTATTTCATATTCATCACCCTTGTCCTTGGAAACGTCCTAGGCCTGAGCTGTCAATGCTACTGTCATCTGTTAAAGGGGCTTTAGGCCTAGGGAGGCAAGGTCAAGATGCTGGGGTTTGTTGTTTTCTACTTTCCTCAGACAAGTACCCTGGCCTGGCCTCCAACTTGCTATGTAGCTGAAGAAGACCTTGAACTCCTGCCTCTACTTTCCAAGTGCTGGGTATACCATACCATATACCATGTGTATACCACCACACCCAGCTAGGATCCTACTTAACTGGAAACCCAAACTTGAACCCAAAAATTTTCTTTAGAGGAGGGGGAATACTGGAGGTCAAACCTTGCATATTCTAGGCAACAATTTACTACTGAGCCACATCACCTGCCCATAAAAGTGATCCTTAATGCCAGGATCTGCTTAGATTTGTGCAGCCAAGTTTCAAAACCTAAGGCCTACACACCTGCTGGTCCAGAAGACCATGCTGTGTTGGTTCAGCTTGTTCACGAGCCTACAGCTGGCATCAAGCACTTATCATACTTTGTAGGGAGTGTTCTCCAAGGCCTGTAACAATTACCTATGATGTTGTGTCGACAGTGGGGGCAGGTGTGGTGCTGCAACAGCCATGGATCCACACATTTCCTGTGGAACCGATGGGTACAGGGGATGACCCGAAGCTCCTGCAAAGAGGAAGGGGGGGACACAGCATAAAGGATGAGCTGAAGGGAAGATACTTCATACATGTGACTCCTCCAATGGATTATATGAAGGACACAATAGCCCCATGAAGTGTGCTGGTGTCTTCTTGCTCTAACATAGATCTTAAGCGCTACTAGCTTGGCAGTACCAGGGAGGAGGACCTAGTGGGACCTGGTTTACTCTTTTCCTCTTTTTTATGTCCTTCTGGTAAGAAATTTTGAAGATATATTTATTATTATTATAATTTATTTTTGAGACCAGTTTTCTCTGTGTAGGTCTGACTGTCCTGGAACTCACTTTGAAGACCAAGTTAATTGGAGTTAAGGAGAGAGTAGGAAATGTTTTAACTTCCCATTCCTATAGCAGATGCTTGCAGTAATAAATATATAAAGAGCAAAGGTTTGTGTGAGCACATAGTTTTGAACATTGTAGCCCATGGTCATTTGTCTGCATCCTTTAGGCTTATAGGGAGGCAGCGTATCATGACAAGAACATGTGATGTCTCCATGGGTGGGAGCATATGCTTCTCTTGGAGAGGATCTGAGTTCAGTTCAGATCTGAGAGCCTTGTCCTCAAACTCAGAGACCTGCCTGCCTTTGCCTCCTAAGTGCTGGAATTAAAGGCATGCACTGCTACTGTCTGGTTTATTTATTTTTAAGCCTGATGATACATTTTATTAGAAATCAAGATAAAACATTCAGGGCAGGAAAGCAGTGTATCTCAAGAGTTGCTCAGAGGAGAATGGAGGAGAGAAGGGAGCTATGCCACTTGAGTTAAACTTACATAGAGGTCAGATATATGGGAGGGAGGGAGGGAGGGAGGAAGCAAATAAACAAACAAACAAACAAACAAACAAACAAACAAACAAATAAATAAATAAATACATAAAGAAGGGAGAAGGTACATTTTTCTGAGTAATTAAGAAACAGGCAGCTTTCCAAAGCAGCACAGCTGCATTTTGCAAGAGACTGCCTTAATTTTTAATTTAAAATATACGTCTGTATTGAGTATGTGGATGTGTGTATAGTTGCCTAGGGAGGGTGGAAGAGAGCGCTAGTTCTTTGGAGCTGGAGCTGCAGGTACCTGTGAACCATCCAACATGGGTTTTAGGAACTGAACTCAGATCCTCTCCAAGAGAAGCATGTGCTCCCACCCATGGAGACATCACATGTTCTTGTCATGATACGCTGCCTCCCTATAAGCCTAAAGGATGCAGACAAATGACCATGGGCTACAACGTTCAAAACTATGTGCTCACACAAACCTTTGCTCTTTATATATTTATTACTGCAAGCATCTGTTATAGGAATGGGAAGTTAAAACATTTCCTACTCTCTCCTTAACTCCAAGGGAGAAGTAAGCTGTCTAATCCACTTGGCCCAATCACAGTCCTCAGGTTCCAGGAGCCTCAGGCTAGGAAGCATGAGTGTCGAGGGAGAGTTACAAACACCCTAATTCATCTCTGTTGGTGTAGAGCAGTGGTTCTTAGCTTATGGATCGAGACATCCTCCCAAACCGTCCAAAAACAGATAGATATTTGCATTATGATTCATAATACTAATAAAATTACAGTTATGAAGTAGTAACAAAAATAATTTCATGGTTGGGGTCACCACACATGAGGAAAGGGTCGCAGTGTTAGGGAGGCTGAGAACCGTTGGACCATCTTCTAGGCACCCTTGAGATCAAGTAGAAAGGAACACTTGCTGGGGCCACCTAGCTTCTAAGGAAAGCAGCCGATGACAGAATGTGATGGGCTTTCCAAGCATCCTCCTGTTCTTGTTGCTTTGCTTTTATTTTCTCACCAGTCTGACATAGTAATATTCACACTAATAACCAATGTGGTGCTTTAGAATGCCTGTATCTTCTCACCTAAGTAGCTTTTGTGAGCATCTAATATGCTGGTTGGCATCCCAAGTGCAGACGGAGGATGATGCACTTGCCAAGTTCAGAAACCAAGAACTTGCCTGGGCTAGGTTGGAACCCAGCAGTCTGTAACCACAGTTCATGTGAGAGTATCATCCCAAGGGCCTATGTGCAAACATACTCCAACCAGCAATCTATAACATCAGTGGCTTGCTTCTTCCCCTCCTTCCCCACTTTGTGTGTACCTATCCAACTGGAGATAGGTACAAAGACAGCATAATGCTAATGACCAGTGGTTCTGGGTGAATGAACCATGCTGCTCCTGGTACTTTTCTTGCAACTTTTTATAAAGTGCTAAGAATGAAAACAAAGGCATCAAATCTCTTGACTTTTCCCAAGTAAACGTACTGCATAACCATTTCTTTAAAGCAAAGCAAACAACTTGTTCTTGCATCTATGCATTTTCTGTCTAACTATGTACTTTGTTTGTTTTGTTTTTGAAGCCAGGACCTTAAACTCAAGTGCTAGAATGACTGGTATGTGCTATTTATGCCTGGCATCCATATACTTGATCACCCACTTAGCTAGACCATCTATAGAGTATTATGTCTTCCCAGACCCTAGGAGAAATACTTTCAAAAGCCTAGACATTGAATCAAGGTTGTGGGGAACGCTGTCACAGTGGTCCCCAGCACCTCGGGGGGGCCCATACATCCCCTCCCCACCTACAACAGGCCATGTTTCTGCCACTACCTCTCCATCAATGTACTTCTCCAGACAGATGGCACAGTCAGATGTGGAGCCACTGCTAAGTGTGTCCAGGGCCCCACAGCTTCCTTCCCGGCGCCCTTTACTCTTGGAGTTGAACTTTCTGGTCTCCATCTTCTCGAGAGCCTGCACAGCCAACCTGTTCATGGAATTCTGCATGGTAGAGAATGGTCAGTGTTGTTGCATATTAACAGAGGAAGTCACACCCAGGCCACGACACTCAGGACACTAGGACAAACACTAGTCTTATTCAAATTCTTGAGACTGCCCAAAATTCATGCTGACACTATACTATCCAGACCATGCATAGTCCAGGATTTTCCAAAGTGACCTTACTCCAAAGTCTTGCCATCAAGAAGGTCAGCCCTCCTGACAACTGAAACCATTTTCCTTTGACTGTCACTCTGCAAGGTGTCACATATTGCCACACATCTCAAAAGTCTAGATTCCTGCTTACCCTCCTCTCAGCACCCTCTGCCTATAGGTCTTCCTTTCTTGTAAGCTGCAGTGATGGGCTGGCTAGGGTACTATTACGGCTATCTGTTTATCAAGACTCATTAGAAGAGCCTGGTAGAGGCAAATTTTATCACAAGACCTAGGGACCTGACAGCCTATATTTCAACCAACTACTTGAGGAACAAAGGTCTGATGCTCCAAAACAATGTTTATTTAGACATTTCCCTCAAAATACTAGCTTAGAATACCCCTAATGCTGAGGCCTTTGCAGGTTTGCTCTTCTCAACATGAGGGCTCAGCACTTGAAGTATGGCATCCATTCTTTAGGCCACTGAGAAATGATGGGTACTATGGACAGCCAGTTGACTAGACCTTTAATTTTCTTCAGCAACAAGGCAATGAGGTTCAGAGGTTGCTCTTAGGGGTTACCTGACTACGACGCTGCTTCAGCTTGATTTTGACAAGGAGAATGAGGCAGACCAGGGAAACCACGACGAAGAAAGCCAGGAAAATTCCCATGTCAAAGTACTCGGTAGGTTGCTAGAATAGAACACAAATGCCATGAGCCATGTTCTCTTTGGCCTGATTGTGGGCACATGGGCTGTCAGTCCTGGTCAGGAAATGGCATGGACAAGTGAGGACAGGATCACTCAGTGTATAGAAGCTCCTGAGGTTCTGCTTACAAGAACACAGTGATGGTGTGCCTTAGTGTGGCCAGGATGGGGTAGGGGAGCTACAGTGGCCTCAGGCCTCCAAGTAGGTGAGAGCTATTTGTAAAGCTTGGTCTCCCATTAAAACAGTGCAAGGTTTAGTATACCTATTGAGAAAGGCCCCTCTGAATAAACACAAATAATCACAGTTTTAGACAAAGAAGTGAGTGTTGTGTTTTGAGGGAATAGAGATTACTAAGCTTATAATTAATGGGTTACAAGAACTTAGAAAATTGTATGGTGCTTCTACAAATATCAACCTCCACTACAATGAGTCCAGTTTACCAAAGAATTCCTTTTTCCTTTAAAATGAAGGCAGCAAATCAGTCCTGCATATGTTCCTTGCTTCTTTTCTTGGGGTGGGGTAGGAGGTGTGAGACAGCATTTATCCTAATCTGGTCTTGGCTTTGCTAAGAAGCTGAAGATGACGACGACCCTGTATTCTAACCCTACTACCACCACTTTCTAAGTGCTTGGATCACAGTTGTGCCATAACAGCACTGGGGAATGAACCTGGGTTTTGTGTCTGCTAGGTCAGTCCTCTACCAACTGTGCTGCACTTGGTAGATCTTATCTCATCTACACAAAACACTGCCTTCTGCCACTTCAAGCTGCTATACCTAGGACATCCCCTTTGTCCATAAAAACAGGATCCTAATGAGATGCTGTGCTACTCAGATACTCAGTATAGGAAGAATCACTCTACATGGGAACAGTGCAGTAATTGTGAGGAGGAAAGAAAACACATTGGGCACCTGCCCCAGATTACCCAAGGTCGAGGAGAAGATATCAATCAAGTATCAGTGGGCAGTGATACTGCTTCAGCACAGTGAACATATGCCTGACTGCTACTCATCACCAAGGAATGTCAGTCACAGGCTTGAGTAAGTCTTAATGTTCTTATTTGTCAGTCAGGAAGTTTTAAGTGAGTAATCTACCTGATTGAAAAAAGAAAATCTCTAGGTCAGACAGAAGGAAAGAGACAAAGGAATTCAAGTGCTAAGTGTGTCATCTCTTCATCTTTCTTCAGCTTGTCTCTCAGAAGAATGGGCTGAAAAGGGGTAGCACCAGATGGAAGAAACCAGATACTTCATAGCATACAATGTCTATTTCTGTAAGCTAGGTGAAAATGTGTTTTCCTGTTCCATAGGAAGCTACATTATGCCAGTATTCTAGATGCAGGGCCAAGAGAGGCAAAAGCCAAAACTCAAAGGAAACCAAGGCACAGGTAGGACAACAGACAAGTTGCCACTCACTCGAGGAGGGAGGTGCTGGATCCTTGCTCGAGCTACTTTCTGCTTGTTGACAATGTTCATCAGCTTGATGGCATCTGCACCCTTCACATACACCACTGGCCTCTTAAGAGGGTCTTCAGAGCCTTGGTTTAGCTGACAGAGAAGAGAGGGAAATCAATTAAAAGGCATATCTACTTTAAGAAGCAAGAGAGGGTTTGGAATGTGGTATAGTGGTAGAGCACTTTGTCTGGCACATGTAAGGTCTAGCTTTCATAACACACACACACACACACACACACACACACACACACACACACACACACACGCACGCACGCACGCACGCACGCACGCACGCACGCACGCAAACATTAAATTTCTATTTGGAAATTCTTGAAGTCTTCAAGCATGAGAGCCTTGTGATTCCCAGAAAGGCGAGGATAGGGTGCTATACTTGTTTTAAGATGAGCTGAGGTGGTTGAAAGCCCACAAGACTATTTGAAAATGTCCTTCATCTCTAGCCCCTAATCCCTAACCATTTTCTTTATGCCTCCCTCAGGGTATGATACTTAAACATACAGGTGCAAAGAATCTGAGACAAGGGTGTCACAACAGGGCCCATTCAAGATAATTAAAGCAAGTGTCTCTTAGGCGGACAGTAGGGCTGGTTTTGGTGGAGATTTACCTGGTCAATAGCTTCTGGGTTTTCAGATACATCAAAGATAACTGCAGTGGCTCCCCGCTGAACTGCTCTCTTGGCCTGGTAGAATGAGAAAGAACAGGTTGGCAACACTGGCCTTACAAATCAGGCATGGCTGCAAATGCAGAACCAGACAACAAGCAGTATCTGTGCCCTTGAGCAACTTGTTTTACTTTCCCAAGTCTTGACATTCTCACCTGAAAAGCAGGAAACACTGCCACCTACTTTGTCCTATCATCCTGAGAGTTGAGTGACTTAGAATAGGTGGAAATGAGTAACTGACTAGTGCAGAAGCCTGTCTTCTCCATCTATCTGGAACATTAAAAACAAGTCTATGGATGGGCAGTTTGCCCAGCCAATACAGAGGTACTGGTTTTGGTATTTTCTGCTATGAACACACTACCCCTGGCAACCAGAATAAATGCTTTGGTTTGTCTCCTGTGGTCCTTTCTTCCTTCCCATGTCATCTAGTTAGAATAGCATGTTGACTATTTCTAAATGAATCTCAAAATGGTCACTTTAAACACATTTCACAAGTTGAAGACTTTTGGAAACACCATTGGGGGGGGGAGGGAGGGTTTACAAGAAATAATAAGTAGGGAGTTAGAGTAGTTGGCTGTCATGCCTGGCTGCACATCAAAAACCACTTGGGAAGTTTGTAAAGCAGATTTCCTGGCTCTGACCACTGAGACAGGTTCAGTGGAGCTGGAGGCAGGCTCAGGAGTTCCGTAAGCTCTGGGGACTAGGTTGATCCCACCAGTTGGAAAAACTAGAGATCAGAGGGATAAGACAAGAAGGCTTGGAAACAAATGAGAAGTGACAGAATTTCTTTTGTTGTTGGGGTAGAGGAAAAGATTGGAGAAAAAATTCCTTTCTACCTGTGAACTTTCTAATTTTATCTCCAGCTAAGTGAACAACAGATCTGAGTCTGCAGAAGAAGAAATGAGACAGACCCTTGAGTTTGGGATTTGAATATCATAATAGACACAGCTACTCTTAAAAAAAATACAGGGAAAATGAAACAAATTCCCAAACCAGCATGCTAAAAGATGGGCAACTATAATCCAGTGCTCAGTGATCATGTCACTTTGGGCCTAAACAATGAATAGATCCAAATTCCTTCCATAGGAATAATCTGTACTGACAGGTGCATAAACCCAAAGGGCATCAACAAGAACAACCAGTGATTTACTGGACCACTAGAGGGCAGTGTCACCTCATTGCTTTTTAAGTGAATGCTCTGCACTTGGGACCCAAGTGACACTGGGGATAAAGCCTAAGAAACCAAGGAATACTGTGTGCAGTGCTCTAGTATTTGTCCTTGTTCCTTAAAAACAACCTGAGACTCAACAATCAGAATGTCAGCTGAGCGTTACCTCATTATTTTATCTATTTTTTTGCTTGGTAGTGCTGGGTCAAACCTGGGCTTTGTTCATGCTAAGTAAGTGCATCTTAAGTCATTTCATCTTTCAGTCAGAACAGCCTGGCACTGTATGAGGCCAAAGTGAGGTGGCATGACTGTTCTCAGCAATGGGCCTCTGGGGCCAAAGCTTCTAGACTCCTAATTAGATGCTTGTGTTTCTGTCTCAGTGGTACCCTAGGCTTCTCCACACATTCCATTCCCAGAGGAAGAAATAAAGAGCATCTCTCGTTCTTTTATTGTGTTTTCATCCAGGGACCCCGCATATCAAACAGTAGTCCCTGTGGGGAGTGTGAGTTCAGGTATGTCCTGACAGGAGTTTCTGACCCTCCAGTTTTGATGCTGGTGCACCCGGAGAGGCTGGCAGAGGCTCCGGTGCCTGGGTAGGAGATGCCTTTCTGGAATGTGCTTCAGGGGAAAACACAGCCAGAGGGTCTCCTTGGCTTCCCAGCATTTCTTGTTTTTGCAAGAACAAAAATGTTCATTTGTTTCAGAGGCATGACCCACTCAGGACATACATCACAGAGCTGGGGATGAACCCTGGTCATCCATGCCAGGTATGTACTTACCACGAGGCTACATTCTCAGCCGTACAAAAATGATTTAAAATATTTGTGGTCTTGTTAGGTGTAGTGGTGCACACCTTTAATGCCAGCATTAGGGAGGCAGAGGCAGGCAGAATCTCTGTGAGTTTGAGGTCAGATTGGTCTACACAGAGAAACCCTGTCTTGAAAAACCAAACGAAAACTAAACAAACAAAACAAAACCATAACTTGTTTCTGTGATGAGGGAGGCAGGTAGAGAATTAAGTGCTTATATCTCATCTATAACCCAACCTCAGGCAAACCATTAATGTACAAAATCTAAGGATAAGTCCCCTGACTGAGCAAATGCTCAATTTTCAAGTGAACTACATTGAAAATTTTATTTATTGAGGCTGGAGATATAGCACATTTTGCAGAGTGCTTGCCAACCATGCATGAAGTCTTAGCACTTTATAAAGGGATCCTTAGCAAGGTATAAAACTTGGCATGGTGCCTGCAATTTCAGCATTTGAAGGGCAAAGCCAGGAGAATCATAAAATTCAAGGTCATCCCAGTAACAAAGAGAGTTTGAAGGTAGTTCGGACCATGTCAGATTGTTTTGTTTAGTTTAGATTACATGTAATAATTTGTATTTCTAGCACATAACAGAACTGGATGGAAGGAGATCCTGCTGAGATCTTGTCTATTGAGAGGTGGGTGGCTAGGGATGATATTCAGTGGTAAAGTGTGCTAGTATGTATTAATCCTGAGTTTGTTTAAATCCTCAAGAAAAGATGATGAATAAAACTTCATTTACAAAATGGAAACTTTCATTTTATTTTAAAAACATATTATTGCTTACTTACACCTTTCCTTCTGCCAATGTAATTTTAAAAACTCAAGGAGCCAAGTTCTTTGAACAAATTTTCCAATTTTATCTAGTCAGCCTCCTGCCAGGTTATTGTATTTCAAACAAATCTAAACCAATCTAAACAAACCTAGCTAGAAGGAAGGTTACCAGTCCTATGAGTAGAGTAAGCTGCTTGGAAGAATGGGAAAGACAGCCTGGTGGACAGGTCACTGGCAAATTGGGTTCACGGGAATCGAAGAGCAAGAAAAAGCTGTGGCCTTCTCAGCAAAACTGAGTGGCAGCCAAAGGCCTTGCCTTGCTGACCACTCCATGCTTTTATCCTCACGTAGGCCATCACAGGTGGAACCAAAGGGGAGGCAACCAGAAGCAAGGTGGCAAGGAGATATTGTAGGTGACACACTTACAGAAGGGCAAATCTGCATACTTCTATCTTACAAAGCACCAAGTTTGCAACCTCAGAAGAACAGGACCCCACTAATCACTCCTCTGAGAATTCAATCAATGCTTAATACACTGAAAGAAGCCTGTCTGGGTCAATGCTCAGGTCACGGCAAGTAGAGAAAGTGCTCCTTTGCCACAGGAACAGTTCTTCCATAGACCAAGTCTATAAGCTCCCAATGCAGACAGCATTCTGATGAGAATGGTTCTGTTACAGTGGCCTTATAGGTGTGGGGGGGGGGGTGGTGGTGGCGGCGGCTGTGTAGGTTTCTCATGTGAGTGGTTACATCCAGACCTGGTCTGGGGCTCACACCTACCAATCAATACCGGCCCTTTGGAGACTCTGAGATACAAAAAATCTTATTTGTTTACTCATTACTCACATAATTTCCCTACTATCTAAGCTTTATTGTAGGAAAATGAAGACAAAATATAATCTTAGTAGGAAATAACAAAGAAATGACAAATATCTTTCCTCTTAATTTTTGATGAGAGAGTAACAAAGGAGTGGGACTGTCATGTCAATAGCTAAATGACGATGTGTTTACAGCTTCTTATGAGAAGTTCTGATATACAGGAACTGCAGTGGGTCTACTGAATATAATTTTACTCTTTTTTTTTTTTTTTTTTAAATTCTTAACAAAAACTACCAACAAGTTCTTAAAAACCCTTTCTGCCTTTGGCAGTCCTGGTATCAAACTTAAGGCATTACATATGGCTAGGCAAGCGCTGAGCTATATATCTTCCAAAATATACCTTAAAAAATTTTTACTTAACTTAAAATTTTATGTGCATTAGTGTTTTACCTGCATTCATGTCTGTGATGGTGTTGGATCCTCTGAAACTGGATTACAGACAGTTGTGAGCTTCTATGTGTATGCCGAGAATTGAACCCAGGTCCCCATGGAAGCGCAGCCAGTGCTGTCTCTCCAGCCTCATATCATCATTTTTAAAAGAGGGTCTTATTCTGTAGCCTTACTCTGTAACCTAGGCTGCTCCTGAACTCATGATCCTGCTGCTTCAGCAACCCAAGTGCTGAGATTACAGGTATGTACCAAATGCCTGGCTTCTTGTTAATTTGTTTGTTCACCCAAGACAAGGTCTTACCACATAGCCTTACTACTTGCAGCCTTAGTTGGCCTTACTCACTAGGTAGACCAGGTAGGTTGGCCTCAAACTCATAGGGCTTTCCTGCCTCTGCATGCTAGGATTAAAGGTGTGTGCCCCAACACTCATGGTGTTATGTCCCTACATAATCAATACAAGGGCCTCATATATATTAGGCAAGCAATCTATTTCCTGTTTGTATTTTCATTTTTTTTAAGATTTCGATAAAAGATATCACTAAGGTACCCAGGTAGGTTTTTGATTTTGTAGTCCTCTGCCTTGGCTCCCTAAGCACCTGCTATTATAAGACCTTTACCATCATCAGGCCTGGACACTTCATGTATTTTTGATATCTGTACTATTTTTGTTTTCTATTATTACATTAAAATGGATCTTGACTTTCATTCCAATTTCCTTAAGACAGAGAGAGAGTGCCAAAGACCTTGACGATTACTAAGACTATTTACAGAATGTATTCCTTAGATTCCATTTAAGCTTGTATTGATGACAAAGAAGGATGACATGAACAACACAGGCAGGCAGGGCTTAGCTACATCCTCTGTGCCACCTGTCTTCAAAATAGCTCTGAGAGGGCCGACATGCAATCACCTCACCTTAGTACTAGGTATGTCCTTAGATAGTCTAAGACTAAGACTATCACCTAGAGATATCTAGGGGTCAAAAGGTAGATGTTATTGGCTCCATACCTAAAAAAACTCCAGATAGCCCTGGGCACAGTACATACTCAAATAATTAACACAGTAGTGAGAAGTGGTATAATTCTATTTGCAGTACCATTTATTAGTTTAGTTGTTCAACAGTAGTTATTAGACAGCTACTATGTGTATGAGGCCTTGGGAACATATACAGCATTGAGCAGCAGATAGACAAAGTGAGTGACAGTTCTTTGTCCTTATGAAACATATTTGCATGTGATGATGGTGGAACACACCATAGTTCTGGGGTATCACCAGGAAAGGTTGGTGTTTAGTTGTAGACATATGGGCAAGAGATGTAGAACACAAGGTTGCTTATCCTGTCTTAGAGTAGCTTTTCCCAAAGTGCATGTATAAAGATGACTGGTATCCTCTGGAGCATTGCATGTTCTAGGGTTGGCTATCTGTGACAAATGTAAAGCATATTCATATTTGGGCTGCTCCTGACTACCCAGCATTAGAAAGTCTTCCTCAGCAACGCATACAATATCTTTCCTGCTGTATATCGGGCTTTAGATCTCCATGGCGGGCAGCACCCTTGGGTCAAAGAATTAACAATTCCTCTCTTACGTCTCACTCTCACAGGTGGAAGGATGACATTTTGCTCTGGTAGCAAATGACTAAATAATGTACACATTCACAATCTAACAGAAAAAGTCATTTGTATGAAAACATTTAGTTATACATACAGTTCCATCTATGAACAATTTAAGATAGCCAACTGTGTGATAGAAATTCTAAAGAAGACACAAACAAGGACCTTTTGGAAGCATTGACCATAATACACTTGACAATGTGTGAGTGAAACACTTTTTCTTAAGCAAGGTGAGGGTGTTGGGGGACACTTCCTGTCACACATGTGAACATACTCATGGGGTTTCCAGATATGCTTACATATAGCTTAACCTAGGGGGGCATGAATTACAACAGTAGAGAATTCATGGTACTAGAGGCCTAAGAACTGCATCTCATGACCTGGCATCAGCTTTCTGCTTCAGATTGCATTCTTCCAAACTTTTGCAGCTATTTCCAGAGCAGGATGATATGGCTGCCGTGGACTCATGATTTATTCAATCACGTCTTTTAAGTTGCTTGTGGTGGTATATATCCAGCATTCTAGCACTAAGGAGGCTGGATCATTGCAAGTTTGAGGCCAGTCAGAGGCAGAGTTTAAGACCTGTCTGGGACACATGGTGAGACATTGTCTTGAAAAATTCAAATGAATCAATTCTTACTTTCCTATAACTTGGGCTCTCTATTCAATGTGGTACATGGAAACCATAGCATGTTGTGTCGGCCCTACATTTAGCTGTTCAACAAACTATACTGATTCCAACTTCCAAATCTACCTATTATTTTTCTGTCTCCACTGCGGCCACCCTTACTCATAGCACAGAACAAGACCTTTCTCAGTCAGAGATCTGTGTTGCTCTTAGGGTAAGATCTGACCTTCATTGCCCACAGCTTCCAAACTCAGCATCCCTCTCATTCCTAGCATTACCACAGAGTTCTCCTAATGGTTCTCTGAGTGCCTTTCCCATTGCAGGATGCAGCATGCAGCACCCCTAGGACTCAGCTTTACCTCATTTAACTTGCCTTCCATGTATTCTCCAAGTCTTGCTCTCAGTTCCACATTGCGGTTCCAATCTTTAGAAACTTCCCTCAGTAGAGGGCAGCCTCGGTGTCAGACTTCTTCACAGTTGATCCTCAGCACCAGGAAACTGGCAAACCATGTTGCACTCACACAGCATCAGTTTCGCTCAGTGGTAAGCACTATTTCTGGGCCTTACTGCTCCCAGCACTGACTGTAGCTCACTCCTGGTCATCTGTTCTCCTGTGGATCCTCCAACTCTTCTATTTGTAAAGGTCTATTTAGCTATGTCTTCTTGGAACTCTGCAGTCTTCAGATTTCAGGACCCACATGTTCACTAATGAATGGATCCTGTGGCCGGCACAAAGGGAAGCAAGAGCCTGCAATGTACTGCCACATACCGCCTGGCCATTAGGGGTTCAAACGTGCTCTACATATTCGAAACTTACCTCATTAAGGCTGCTGGCTTCACAGGGATGGCCTACTCCATGTTCCATAAAGTGGCTGCCTCTGACTACACAGACCTAATTATAGGCAACTGGACCCTGATGGAACCTGGACAAGCAGCTGTGTTTCAAGTGCAGTGTTTTCAGCATCTTCTCAAGCATGGCACTGAAAAATACTACCATGGAGGCTTCTTTCTATTCAACTGCCTTCCTCCCTTTTCTCACCAAAGCAAAAGCTAGAAGTCAGAGCTACTGATGACTTGTTCTATAAGCTTCAATTCTACAATGGAAAGCTTTTTCCAGCCGCTGGAAATTCCACAAAGTTGGCCGATGATGGCCAGCTACAGTGGTGACTCCACCTTGCTATTCACCATTCCATCTTCTGTTGTATTGCTTAGGAAGTTGCATACATCTTGTCTCTGGCCAGCCATAAACTCAAAAGCAGCTCTGCCTGTAGCTCTTAGGCCCTGAGCTTTGTACACACTCATCTCTGAATTTTGAAGCTCTCAAAAAACATCTTTTACACTTACAGGTGTGCTCTACCTCTTCTCTCTTTTAGAACCCCAATGAGAGAAAGCTAGACAGATGACTAACCTCTGGATTTGTGCCTTTGGCCTTCCTCTGGCCTAGAGGACTGATGGAACCTACCCTGTACCTTGCAAAAGAGAACAGGGCACTGGGCCTGCTGAGACATGGAGCATGCTCTCTAGGAGTACTGGCTGCAGATTCCACAGCTTCACAGCCCTCAAGCTCAAAGTCTGTCTGTCTTAGGAGGATTCAGACATCTAAGCACCAACATAGTAGACTTCTGTAGCCTACAGATTTGCAGACTGGTAGTAACAGCTTCTGGTGTTATTGTACAGGGTCCTGTTCCTGCTGCAGGGAGGCCACAAAGGGCAAGTGGTGGTAGTGCACTGCCAAAGGAGACCAGTCAGTGGACCAAGGGGCTGACCATATCTATCACCCACAGTTTTCTCTTGGTGCTCTTCCTAATCCAAACCACCACTCACTGGGTCCTTGTACACCCCTTTCTCCTTAGATCACTAAATAGATTTTAAACCTTACTCCTCACTTTTTCTTCCTTCATTCTCCTCTAGGCAGTGACCACCCAGACACCAGGCTCTTGCATACTCTGGACAGCCCCTGTGCCCTGATGCATGAGTCACAGCAGGCAAAGGGGCTCACAGAGCCAACTAACCAAGGGCTCTGTTTTCTGACAGAACTTTTTATTCCATAGGAAATGAGGTCACATGGGGAACCAGTGAGAAAAATCTGGTGCCAAGAAGCGGGGCTGCTGGTAATGTTAGAAGAAATGAAGAAACGTGACACAAGCCATCAGAAGAGGTCACCTGTGCTCTGGGGGCAATTTGCACTGGACACACACAGAGTTAAAAATAAAAACAAACAGTAAACAGCCCTGATGTCCTCTAAATTGCATACAGCATATCTCATTTTACAAAATCACATTTCGAGGGTATTTTGTTAGCTTACTTCAGGCCTTGGAGTCCCTAAATCCATAAGGAAACCAATACACAAAGAGGACAAGAGTAAAGGAAGGCTAGAGGACTAGATAGCCACACAGGGTCATCTCTCAAGGGTGAGAGGTTAGGGTGCTAACACAGTGTTACCCACTCCACTGACTTGGTTCCTCATTCCAGGGCTTGGCTGCAGCCTGGTCTGACCTTCCAGGTTTCCCTGGCAAGTGATCAAAGCTCTGAAGCCACAAACACAGTGCAGAACTCAGAGGCCCTGCGGCCAACCCCCCCCCCCCCCCTTTCTGCCAGCTCTCATCCGGCTTCTCTGAGAAAGGGCTCTCCCACCAGCTGCACACTCCTACCCACCAGAAGATATTTCTTGCCATAATTAAAGTCATTAAGCCTCCAAAGGCTCCCATGGGCTTCAAGTTCTAAGTTCCTGAGAGAGGATGAAGCATTTTTTAAGTCCTAGTTAGATTATGCTGATCTATTCAAGAGACATGTAGCAGCGAGAATCCAGTGGTTAAGTTAATGGTTAAGGCTGCCTAAGTTTAAACAGTGTTATTTATTCTCAAAATATGCAGCAGCCTCCACTTAATTCCTACTAATTAAAGGAACCAACAGAAGAGGCTGAGTCTGTAGTCATGCACGGCGCCGGTGCACAGGTTGGGAGCCTGTTCACAATCAGAAAGTACTGGGTGTTAAACGGAAATGCATTTCCTTAGATCTTAATCTCAAACACAGACTTAGATCAGTTCCAAAAACCACAATGGTTCTTTGTTTTAACACCTGACAAGGAGTATCAAAACCTTAGGAGAGAGCCTGTGCACACCCTCCTGTTCCATCATCCTACTGGGCAAAGGTTGGATGGAAAAATGGCTGCAGAGTTGTCTATGCCTGAAAGAGAAACTTGTAGAGGAACCTGGAAGCTGTTACCTTGCCTTGGGAGATTCTGAAAGTCCCATTTCAGGCCAGATCTTATTAGGTCTGTAACTGGAAACTTCAAAAAGGGCTGCTTTCTGTACATGTGGCAACTAATTAATATAAACAAGTGTTAATTAGGTGGCAGAACCAGGCTTAACAGCCTTGCCCGCAGTGTCTGAACACCTAAGCTGCCCTCTGGAGAATGAGGACAGGCTCTTGAAGCAGGAGCTTGGTTTTTAAGGTTAGCCCACTGAGAGGTAAATTGGGGAATTAAAATCAGTAAAAATAAAAATCGCACACTAGTGAGATAGCTCAGTGGATAAGGGGACTGCTCCCAGTCTGAGATCTGAGTTTGATCCTGGGATTCTGTGTATTGATGCTGTTGGGCTGATGGAGCCTGGATCTAATTAAGCAAAATCCCAGCCATACTTGGGATGAGGTAAAAGAAGATATTACAACATTCTTGAGTCAGATGATAAACAGATTTAAAACCAAAACAGGAACATTCGGATTAACTTTACCACTAAGCACAATATATTCTTGACATATATACCCTATTTGTTTCATGATTAGAGTGTGTCCACAGTTCAGCTGCCACTTGGAAGGGACTTACACATGCAGGTAGACTCTCAGTCTCCGAGGCTAAGTCCCCTTCACCTTGCTTAGAGATGTGTTGTCACTGCAGTCTGTCCCTAGGAGGATACCTCTAGAAGGACTGTAATGACAAGGAACTAGCACGAGGCCATCTTGGGGGTAGATTAGGGACATGATAAGCTGTCAATATCCTACACCTTGTCATCAGCAATACTGACTTAAAGCATGAAACTTCAAGAGGAAAAGTAAGTACTCATTAATGCATTAGTGCTTCCAAATGGTATTGAATCTGCACAACTTCAAGGCAGGAGCAGCTGGTCCCCACTGCAGAGCTGGAAGCTCATGTGTTATATATCTCGCCTATGGTTATGAAGTGGAGGGTTGACACTAGATCTAAACCTTTTCGCCTATTCTATCCCAGAGAAGTTCTCATCTTGTCCTACTTGCAAGCATAAATGACAAATACTTCACTGACACCTTACACAGTGTTATACTGGCCAGGTTTAGAACAGCAGACCTATAATCCCAACTAGTCAGGCTGAAGGTCAATATGGGCCCTGCCTCAATATAAAAACAAGAGAGTTAGTAGTATAACTGTTGCCTAGCTAGCATGTATGAAACTCCAGGTTCAATCCCTTGTACTAGAGAGGTCAGATGAGTTTCATATTCCACGGCCCCACAAAGAAATTCTAGATAGATTTTTTATTTTTTTTTAATATATACTTAGGAACCAAACCTGGGTCCTTCGTGGGAAAAGCTAGCGTTCTTAGAGCAACCTCTCCAGTGTCCTTCACAGGCTCCACTTAGCTCTTATTCTAACTCATTTTGATCCTCCTCCTCTTCAAAATTCCTGCTGGCCAAGTGTGGTGGTGCATGCTTTTAATACCAGCACTCAGGAGGGAGCCAGGTGGATCTCTGGGAGTTTGAGGCAGCCTGGTCTACATCCAGGGCTACACAGAGCAGTGTCTTGAAAAACCCCAAACAACAACCAACCAACCAATGACCTCCTGTTTAAAATGTCATGCTAATCAAATATTCAACATAAAGAAGCAACTACTCCTATTACATTGCTTCAAAAGTGGTCACCTTGGGGAGCTGTCAAGGTAGAAATTTTTCCTAATTTTATAGCAGGCTAGCAGCTTGGAAGGCTATTTTTTTTAAACTTATTTATTTTATTTTTGAGATGGAGTCTCTGTGTAGCCCTGACTGTTCTGGAACTTGCTATGTAGAGCATGCTGAACAAGAACTCAGAGGGATCCACCTGCTTCTACCTTCTCTGCTGTGGTTGAAAACCTGTGTCACCCTGCGGGGCTCCCTTTCTCCCTTTCTACTTTTAAAGGATGTAACCACCTATGCTGTTTCAATATTGTTTCAACTCTAAACCCTATTGTTAGGATAATGAAATTGTTATTTTAAAACTCTACTAAGTCCCTTCACCAAGATCATTTTAGAAACATCAAAATTAAGTCTCTTTCTTTAGGGAAGAGCAGTCCCAACCCTTCTACCTCCCTACCCCTATCCTACTAGTCTTATGTGTGTTTGATGACACCCACCAAGGTGACATGAGCTCAGGCTCCCAAGGCATACTCTTTTATTTTAGCTCTGCCATGGAGGAAGGGAAAGGAGCTGAACTCCTGGAACTGAAATCCTGACGCATTTTACTACTCCATGACCATGAATGTGTGAGAGAAAGTGCTTGGCTTGACTTCATCAGGGATGGAGTTAACAGGAGACTTACAGCAGCTGGAGGGCTGACAGAGCAGACAGCTGGCATTCAGATCTAAGTACCTGGGAATGATCACCAGACACATCTCCCTCCTATGAACATAGCACATACTCTATACTCCTCTCTCCCCCGGTTTTTCCAGACAGAGTTTCTCTGTGTAGCTTTGGACCCTATCCTGGAACTACCTCTATAGATCACTCTGGCTTGAAACTCAGAGATCTGCCTGTCTCTGCCTCCCAAGGGCTGGGATCAAAGGTGTGTGTCACCACTGCCCGGCTACTCTGTATCTCTTTATGGATCATCACAATTCCCTTAATGTTTGCATGTAGGATGTCTTCTCTTGAAGAAAGAGAGAAAATTCATTCTCTAATGCTTCTAGCAGGTGTAGGTTCTGCACTAAGTAGAAATGCCCTCAAGAACCACAGTGAGTTGACCTGAAAATTTCTGGAGGCTGATGAGACAAGCTGCCTAATACCACAGGAAAATTATAATATGGGAATAAATAAAGCCATGGAGTGATCAGGCACAGAGGATGGCAGTGGGGCTAGAATCTTGGCTCAGTAGTAAGTAATGCTTGCTTCGCTTTCAGAAGATCACAGTTTTATTTCCAATATCCATGCTATGAAGTTCACAACTGCCTGTAACTCCAGCTCCATTAAATCTGCCACCTCTTCTGGCCTCTGTAGGTATCTGCATATGCATAGATTTAACTCACAGAGATACACACATACACATAAATAAAAATAGGTCTTTTTAAAAAATGCTCCTTGGAGACAACTGAGGAAACCTGCTAGAGGTACACAGAGACCTGTTAGGTCTGAAAGCTCCTCAGGCCAACTCCGGAATGCAACAATATGCATAAGACCTACAAGTTAAGAAGGCTGGAGAGATGTGGCAAGGCATAAACCTCTTAACCTAACTCACCACCAACCTTTTTTTCTTTTTAAACCACCTAGAATGACCCAATTCCTTCTTCAACTATATTCCCAGTTTTCAAGAAATGCACTTATGATATTCTAACTCTGACTACAGAGCCTTTGGTCTTCTAAGGCACTAAACAACAGGGACTTTTGTAATGTTTGGGGAAAGGTGTCTCTAAAGCAGATGTTTGGGCCCTTCATAGTCAAGACCTTGCAGAGAGTTACTATATAGATCCACGCCCCCCCTTAGCTCCATCACAGCACCTGCAATTCAAGAGATACACAAATGCTAAGACGATACTTGGCTGTGGCCATGAACAGGGCAAGCTTTGGTAGTGAAGGGAAGATTCTTGGTTCCTGGGTCCAGGCCTTTAGCTTCTATTCCACAAGAGCCCAGAATCTTGTATAGAGCCTTTCCCTATTGGCAGAACAGAACGGTAGCATAATAGATGGTAATAACTGGGAAGGAGAACCTCATTTGACCTCGTCTTCACTTTCTTGAACTAAGTACTCAAACACACCGATGAGCTGTGCTTACCAACTCAGAGCACTTTGATGTCAACCTCTCAATTTTTTGTCATTAGGGGCTGTCCTAGTGATGGGAATAATGAGTATTGAGAGAGCTGCTGACTCTAGCAGTTGGGTCATGGGACAGGTTATAAAACACAGCATGAGTTAAACTGGAAAGAATGTAATTCAAGGTCTAATTTAAATAGCAGTGCTATAATCAGAACCCTATAGGCCAATAGGTGAAGACTGCCTTTTTATGTTATACTCTATGTTTGTCTGAATTCATTCTATTCCGGCCCCCATCACAGTTGTGGCACTGATGGATGGGGAAGGATAAAACAGGAACAGCACAATCCCAAGAACAGACACTACCACTAGTCACACCAGTAAGAGTGGAGGAAGGGTTCTGTAAAAGTTACTTGGGATTATGGTAGTTTTGCACTATAGTTTTCAGAAGCTAAACACACAACCATTGCTACCTTGCCTCACTCTTAGTAGCAGCCAATGTGCCCACATCTAGCTTCTGGTCTGTAGGCTACTACATGGTCCCTACCATCTTGGATCACTACTTGGAATTGTGTTTTCTGGAAAGTGTTCCCTAACTCTTACATGTAGCTCAGTTCTGTGGCTATTTCCAGACAATCAAGATTCACAAATTTATGTTAACTGACTATCTACCATAAGACTACAACTGTATGCCTGCCTCCAAGTCCTTGTTCCCAAAGCTCCAATTCCTCTTCTCATGGTGCTTCAACGGCTCCTCTAGGGATGTTATTCTGAAGGACATGAACATCCTAGGACAGCAAGAGGGAGGAAAGGAAGTGTGTGCCAAGCCAACCTTCAGCAGCACTGTATGGAGTGCCTCCAGGAGCCCTCCTTGCTAATGTAACACATCTGCTGGATACCAATACTCACACTCATCAACAAATCAATAGACAACTGTTGTAAGAAGGCAGATTCATCTGTAAGTATAATGTGGTAAGCTTCAACAGGAAGGAAAATTGAATAAAAACAGACAGATTTAAACATTACAAAGAAAGAAACTTAGGGCCATGACTAGGCCAATCACTTCCTTACTTCCTTTGGTTGAAAACAGGAAAATAACTGCCATTTAAAAAACAAAACAAACAAACAAAAAACCCAACCACAAACACACCTTTTTGCAAAGGGATGGCTTAATTGCAAAAAAAGAGGAAAGAGTAAAAAGACCATAAGCGTACTAGGGATAATCACTACTGGCCACCCAGAACCCTTGTTGGAGAAGTTTCAAATGAACAGGAAAAAGTGGATCATGATGTATATACTCTGTTTTATGATATAAGTGTTTGCCAGTGGGTTTGTGAGTAAGTAGAGTTAGCACCACATGATCTGTAGAACCCCAAATATGACCTCAATTCTCCTATTTGGGAGTCAGGGCCCACTTCTTTAATTTTCAAAGAAAGCCATGCTTGACTGAGGCCAGAGTGGGTCCCACTCAAATATTGCACAAATTCTATTTGGTATTATAATAAAAACCTGGAGCCAGATATTGGAGAAAAGGTGAAATTTTAGAGATATAGAGAAACAAATCATAGCCACTTCTCAGCCAGTTCCTCAGGCCTGTCTCCACAAATCTTCCAAGTGGTCTCCTGCCTTATCTTTCTTTCTCCCTGCTCAATTCCTGTTTCAACTTTCCTAGTGCTAGGATTAAAGGTGTGTGCCACAACCGCTCTGTTTGGTCTTGAACTCAGAGATCCAGAGGATGTCTGCCTCCAAGTCCTGGGATTAAAGACATGGGTCACCACTCCCTGATCTTCATGGCTGGGCTGTCCTCTGATATTTCAGGCTATTTTTATTATTATTAAATATACAATATATCACCATACTCAAGGCCAACAATTCCTGTCAAACCTGTCCCCACACTACCATTAGTTATGCAATGTCTTTTAGGATTAGGTTAGGGTTAGGGTTGCTAGGGTAAGGATTCAGGGTTAGGTTTAGGACTAAAAATTTTTGTTTGGGGTTGGGAAAATCCAAAGTTAGATTTTACCTTTAAAGGTTATTTCTGTAAAATTATATTTAATGTATTGTTTAGAGCAATCATTACTAGAACTTTCTACTAAGGGATCTGAAGTACACACTTGTAGTGGTTTGAATGGGGATGGCCCCTGTAGCCTCATATATTTGAATGCTTAGAAACCAGGGAGTGGACCTGTTTGAGAAGGATTAGAAAGATTAGGAGGTGTGGCCTTTGTTAGAGTGGGTGTGGCCTTACTGAAAGAATTGTGTCACCAGGGATGGACTTTAATGAAGTTTCCTAAACCAGTATCATTGCTACCTTCAGACCAGGATGTAGCTTTCAACCACTGTTCCAGTATCATGGATATCTGCTTCCCACCAGAATGGACTAAACCCCAGAAACTGTAAGGAAGTCCCTAATAAGTTGCTTTCTTTTCATAAGAGTTGCTTGGTCACAGCAACAGAACAGTAACTTAAACAGTATTTAAGGAATTATTTTAAAGTGAATATGCTAAAGGAAATTGGATCATTAAATATTTTGCTAGCAAACAGGTATATGTTAGCTCAAAAAAGAGATAGTCTTCCCCTCCTTCCCCCACAAACATAGAAAGGGTTTCTTTGTGTGGGCCTGGCTGTCCTGGAGGGAGATTTGTTCTCATCTCACAGCTTTTGCTGGCTGGGAACTTACATGAAAACCAAGCCAGCTTTGTCCTTGGGACAGGCCTCCTGTCTCTCTTCTCAAGTGCTGGAATTACAGACACCAGCCTCTGTGCCTGGCTCTTTCTTTCTTTCTTTCTCTCTTCCTCTTTCTTTCTTTCTCTCTCTCCCTCTTTCTTTTTTTCTTTCTCTCTCTCTCTTTCTTTCGGTTTGTCTGTCTTTCTTTCAAGCTTAAAAAAACAGCTTCATTAGGAAAATGAAAATAACATACATTCTTGACTAACTAAACTGAGAAGGATCAGAAATATCCTGGTATCTTTGAAGAGCAGGAACTCCTTTCGTATGCACCTCATTCTTTCCTCAGATGACCTCACCACTGTTAAATCTTTATATATGTGTGTGTTTTGCCTACATGTATGTCTGTGTACCACATGTATGCCTGGTACCAACAGAGGTCAAAAGTCCCTGGAACTAGAGGAACTGAAATTCATGGGGTGAGCTGTTGTGTAGGTGCTGGTAACTGAATCCTAATCCGCTGGAGCAGCAGCCAGCTTTTTAAAACACCAAGCCACTTCTGGCAGCGGTGGTGGCGGTGTATGTGTGTGTGTTTTCAGACTGGCTAGCCTAGAACTCAATATATATTATAGACCAGGCTGGCCTCAAACTTACAGAGATCCACCTGTCTTGCCTCCGAGTGCTGGGATTAAAGGTGTGTGCTGTCACACTTGGCTATTATTAAATCATAAAGTGAGTACTTTTGTAGTAATCATCTTTACACCATAAGTAGTCTGCCCCAAGGCAAGATTTGGGTATTTGCATAACTAGAACTAGTCAGAGAGTAGCTGAAGTTTTTACAGCACACCCATCCATGCCAGTCTGCTGATCACAAAGCCACACACATTAGCATATACAGAGCTACCCCTTCCCTGAGGTTCTCCAGGCTGCCTTGAGTTACCACCTTAAAAAAGGTATATCTAGAATCAGGGCCTGAGATTCAAGAGGAGGTTAAGTTTGGGGGTCATGTTAACAGATAACAGATAGAGTTATAGATTAACATCATTAACTACTTGTCCTGGACCAAGTTCAGAGTGAAAAAAGCAGCATGCTCACACACTCTCTTACTTTAAAATTTGAAATCACTCACACACACTCACACACACTCACACTCACTCACACACACACACACACACACACACACACACACACACACACACACTCGCCATGTATTCATAAGCTTTATGTTTGCAGGCTGGTTTACATGCTGACCAACATGGGTGGAGTTTAAATAAGGATAAATGAGTAAAGAGGCAGGATGAAACTTATATTCTAAGATAGCAAAATGGCACAGTAGATAAGGACACTTTCCACAGAGTCTGACATCTTGAGTTCAATCCCCAGAGACCCACAAAGTAAAAGAAGAGAACAGATTCATGATTCCATATGTACATGTTGGGACATGGGGTGTGCCCTCGACCAATAAATGAAAATGTAAAAAATATATTAAATATATCTCATATATATATATGTATTATATATATATTTAGAGAGAGAGAGAGAGAATGATTCCATTAATATAGAATTCTGTGGGATGCAAACTAATTTATAGCTGTTGAAAGCACATCAGTGGAACACTCAGGAGGAGAGATTTCAAAGGGGAAATGGAGGGAATTTTTGGCATGCCAGGTGGTTTTTACAGGTGTGTGTACAGGTCAGACTTCATAAAACTGTCCAACTTAAATATATGGTATTTGTGTGTATTGTGCTTTAATAAAGTTTGAAAATTTCAATTATTTTTATTTGTGTGGGCATACAAGTACTTGTATCTGTGTATATGCTCAAGCCAAGGCAGGCAAATAGAGGTCAGAGGGCAATATGCAGGAGTTGGTTCTCTTTTTTCACCATGTGTATCCTGGAGATTCAACTGAGGCATCAGGTTTGACAATGAGACCCTTTACTTACTGAGCCATCTTGCTGGCCTCTAATGTGTGTTCCATCTGAAATGGGTGAATAACCCACAGTTAATCGTTTCCCATTACTGCTGAAAATCAAAACTATTCTAGAAACAGGTGACACTTGATCACGTGAATACTGTTCTTAAAAAGATTTATTTTATTTTTATTTAGGTACGTGTGTGTTGGCATGTGCAAGGATGCCAATGGAGGTCAGAAGAGGGTATAGAAGCCGCCCCTAAGTTTTCAAGCTAGTCCTTTCACAGAGTAGCAAGAGCTCTTAACTTCCAATCATTGGTGATGACCTTGAATTGCTGATCCTCTCATTTCTACTCTTAAGTGGAAGAATTATAGATGGGTATTACCACACCCAGCTGAGAATACTAGTCATTTTAGATAATATAAGAAAATTCAAAAATTAGTTTTAAAAATTACCCAGATTGAGCAAGATTCCTTTGATGTATTTGAAATCTGTCAATGCATCTGGATGGACTAAGTTTAGCTAGCGGTGCTGAATCTACCTGTTCTCTAGGAAGCAGTCAGAACCTAAGTCAGTAGACAGTGAAAATTTCATCAAGAAAGGGATGATAGCCCACTGTAATGGAGCTGTGAGTTCAAGGCAGTCTGTTCTACAAAGCAAGTTCTAGGACAGTCAGGGACACACAGAGAAACCTTGTCTTGAAAAGCAAACAGACAGATTATCAATTTTGTAAAATTGCTTTCTAAATATTCATGTTTATACCCAGAGGATTAGTGCCATGCTCGGTGTTGGTGAGAGAAGCTTCTGTTTTTACAGTGGGCAGTGGTGAAGGAAGAGACTCATATCTGGTCAAATGCTGAGAATAAGTGGTTGTTGACTGTTCACTTCTAAACAGGATACTCTTAGCACCCTTTTCAAAGCTCAGAGAATACTCTGGAAAAAAGGGTGGAAAGAATGTAAGAGAAAGAGGGTGGGGAGGAATGCTGGCAAACAGTGACTCCTGCATCACACTCTCTCTAGCTCTGATTTCCCAGGCAATAATCAACTGGCAAACAGTGACTTCTGGACATGACCCATGTCGAACTCATGACAGCTGAGGCTAACTGTAGAAGACCCTTACCTCGCCTCTCTCTGAGGACTATCAGTTAATGGCCGCAGGAAGGGGGGCTCACATTCCTCAGCAGAAGAGCCAGCATTAAGTTGCCTTTGCTTAAGTTCATGTAGGTAATAATAATTAAGGCATGGTGGTACATATTTATAATCCCAGGACTTGAGTTTGGGGCTAGCCTGGATGCATAGTGAATTCAAGTCCAACCTAGGATGCCAACATATTAAGATCTTGTCTTGAGAGGAAGAGAGAAGAGATGAGCATGAGGTAGAATGTATACTTGCTGCTGTCCACGGGGGAAATCCAGGGTCCTGCAAGATTTTAATTTCTGGTTCTATTATTTATTAAAGGGATGTTACCTACAGTTTGACCCTCACTTCTCCTACCTTTAGAACTTCGATAGTAGTAGTTATAGTATTGTTACAGGGTTGTTGAGAGTACCAAATAATTCATAGGTGTAAGGTGCTTGACACAGTTCAGTTTGGAGACAAAGTAGATGCAAACTAATGGCAACTACAATCACTATTTATTAGCCTAGTCGTACATGAGCATTAACATTAAGGCACTGAACCCTGCAGCTCAGGAAGCACTGATTTGAGCAAAAGTATTTCAGTTTGTGTTTGTAACTGATTATACATTTCATTTTCTTTAAATATTTTACCTCATTTATTTTGTGTTGTATGTATATGTATGTATGCATCTGTGTAGAATTCAGAGGACAACTCCAAAAGCTAATTGTCTCCCTCTACCATGTGAATTCCTGACTGAACTCAGGAGATCAGGCCGGGCAGCAAACTGAGCCTCTACCCCTCCCCACTTTTAGGAAGTAGAATCTACTACAGTGCAGCCAGCCTTGAACTTACAGCAATCCTTCCACCTTGGATCCTGCCTGAGTGAGCTACCACATCCGGCATTATCAATCTTATTTGCTTGGTGTCATGAATCAGCCTCGTATCGATTTTGTGTTTCATTATCATCACTTTTCTGCCTTTATCTGAGGTCAAACAGAGATAACTTCCACAATGAGGTCTTCAAATTTGCACTTACTCTTAGTTTTTAATGTTTTCCAGCTCAACTGAAAGTGACATGATTGATCTAAAGGATCAAGTATCTCCCAACACCACGTGTTAAGGACACACTCTTGAATGGACTGAAAAAGTGCCCACAATACATGACCTGGCTTCTCTCACCCACCTGCCCCCGCCCAAACAAACTCCTGTGTAACAGGGCACAGCTGTCTCAGGCAGAGTCCCAGTGGGACTGGGTTCTAGACTATCTAGTCTTTGCTGAGCCACTAGGTGACCAGAAAGATTAGTCAGGTGGCCAGATTAGAAGTGCTTAGCTAAGCCACAGAAACAGGACTAGAAGTCATTTTTGTTTGGTTGGTTTTGGTACCATGTTTTAGAGGTAGCTGTGTGCACAAAGTTGACATACCTGTGTTAAATGACTACACAAGGCCCTGCTCCCTTACTTGCCCATCTTCTGTGTTGTGCCAGCTCCTCCTCGCTCATATTTTTAGGTCCCTTCACTGATTCCTTCACATTTCCACTCATTCCTTTCCCATTACGCCCTATATTAGGTCCCTTTTCTCTAAATCCTCTTTTAAGAAAAGCTCATTTTGAACTCTGGATTTGAATATCTAACCTCCTGCATCACACTCTCTCTAGCTCTGATTTCCCAGGCAATAATCAAAGCTGTCAAATTTCTCCTAAACTCGCATTTATAGAGCCACCACGTTAAATGATAATCACATCCTCTTCCTCCTTCTCAGAGTCCCTCCTTTCTAAATCCAGCCTGTGCAATCCTATCTACATAAGGAGTCCTTGCAAGCACACTGTGTTCCCATTGTAACTGCTATTCTGCACTGAATTTCCTGTCTACAGTGGCTTTCCAGTTCACGCACACACAATGCCACAATGCCCAGCATCATCTTCTCATCCCTTGCAGATACAAGTGCTGACTCCACATGTAATGTTCAAGAGTCCTCTGGGTTGGAAGTCAGTCTAATTGGTCTCCCTCCTACTTGCAATATGCCTCCAAGTCTGTATACTCCAGCCATAGAGTTCTACTTTTTTAAATGAAGAAACACAAACAGCTTCAGGCTCTGTATGGGTTCTTATTTTTCACCTCAATTGTTCTCTAGGACCCTAGCCTACTTATCAAAGAACTCATCTTCTCTCCAATTCCTTTCCCTATTTCCAGAACTACCTCCATGCCGTTTGTAGCCTTGAGCAAGCCTCTTATATGAGACTTTACTACACCTGTCTCACCTGACAAAATGGACTCACTCTGTTTTCCTGTGTCAAAGTCCAGGGTGCCTATGTCCTGTCCTTGCGTACACAGGACAGCCCCAGTTTATACCTGTCTTCTAGTCAACAGTTAATGAGAGCAACCCCTTCTATTCTCAAAAGTGTCTCGGTTTAAATAACAAGTGGAATAATCACCCTACTTTTGTATTATAGTAATGGACATGACTAGAGGCCAAGTTGTCTTGGTCTCTGATTCATATTTATTGTTTGATGGTCAGAAAATATTGGTCTTTGTCATAAGTGATTCATTTAATCTTCCATAAACTACTTTAACAGTATTCCTTTAGCAGATGAAAAATCAGAGACATGCATATGACTGATAGAAATTGGCAGGATGCTGTAGTATGAAAAGGGCAATGGCAGTGGTGGGGATGACAGTGTGTACCTGTCTGATGGGCAATTTCTAGTCATACAGGTTTCCTTTGCCAAAAGAGCTGAGACACCAACCTGAGAAATTTGAGCTTTCAAGAGAAATGTGGTTGTTTATATTAAACCTTTTAACTGAAGGACTGACAACTAATTCACACTTAGGATACTCAATTGTGCCTACACAATATCTTACATCTTTGGCCTTCATAGAGCCCACCAGCATTTGCCTGGAAAAAACTCCACCCCCAAGAACAGAACTAAATGAATGCCCTCCATAGTAGGCCGAGGTGGTCTCTGTAATTCATTAGGTCTGCTACAGACTGTCTGTGGGCAGGCTGCTATCCCAGCTTCACCTAGCCTATCAGAAGCACACGGCTTTTCTTTCTAGGAAAATGTTATCTTTCCCTCCCACTTCAGGTCTTTTGGATGGAAGCATGCTGCATGCCATTTGGCACAAACATTATGCTAGCGGACACCTCCCAGGGAAGTCAGTGGCCTAAGGTAGCAGAACTCTTTTCTACCCACAGCTCATCTGAACTCTCATTGAACAACTTTTTATTATTTATGTATTTTTTTTTGACAGAATCTTATTGCTAGATCTCATTATTCTCTTGCTTCAGTCTTCCAAATACTGGAGCTACAGGCATGTGCCACCATGCCCAGATGGCAGTAGCTTCTTTAAATCCAAATACAGAGACATCTCATTTGAAGGTCCCTGTGTAATCACTAAGTACTCTCTTAAAAATAATACTAAGAGGTTAGCCACATACTAGGGAACAAATACACTTGTTTCTATGGCCTCTAACAAATAATTTAGAAAATTCTCTAAATTCAAGCTGTATCTCAAGCTGTATCTACCGAGTCCTAAATCAATCTTCATCTAACAACTGAAAGTCTACTTCAGGCTTATTCAGCATTATCAGGATTTTAAAAGAACAGGGAGGTGGGTTCTAGTACAATTTTATATTGGTTAGCTATCTTTCCACTCCCTATAAGGCCTTGTTTTCTCCTTCACCTTTTTCTAAGGAGAAGGTTCTTTAGTCTATCACAATCTATTTCCATGCTTTCATCTTTTCTCAAGAGGCCAAATGCTGCTTCACCTTCCCAAGCTCTTGAATGACAGTTGAGAGAACACTCTGACCAAGCAGCTTTTTATGACAATAATCTTCATCAGCACCAGAAACATTATTTGCTAATGATCACTTACGCTCTTACAATATTTAGTTCAGACATAGTCTAAGACACAGCTAGTCAGTTTCAATTTTCAACAGATTCTCCCTCCTTCCCTCTTTATAGTTACCAGAAGAGGGAAAACGTTTTCAAGGAAAAACAGGTACTCAAAACAAAACACTGTAATGGACTTTGTAGGTTACATAAAACCTTAAAACAAAACCAAAGGTTAAGTTTAGGACACACACACACACCCTTTATATCACGGTATATTATGCAACTTTTAGAGTTAAAAAGTATTATCATGAACTAGACAAGTAGATAATATTTAACAGGGTTCCTAAAATAGAGCAGCTAACTTTCTCTAAGACTAAGTGCCTTCTTGTCATTATTAGCTCTTGCTAATACTTATATGGTAGCAAAGAGCTGTTTGATGGGTTTGAAAATGACAGGGATGACAGCAAGCAATAGTGCACACCTTAGGTAGCAGACACAATGAAGAATAGATGAGAGGTAGGCAAGCTCTATGTGGGGAAAGCGGTGCAATGCCTTCCTCCTTGACTGTGGGCTGATGGTTCAATGCAGCTCGAGTAGAGACGCCCTAGTTATTCCTTTACCTTGGTGATTGCCAACCCTGTTGTTCATTTATTGGATGTCTCTGCATCCTCTCTACTGACATCCTCTCATGACAGTAGGGAAACTTGTCTACTCCAACTACCACTGTGTCAGAAGAGTCTGCCTGAGCTGGGGGAGGGGAGGTGCTTAATAAATCCATAGCTAAAATCCAAAGACAGGATCTATTTAGGCTAGTTCGTGTCTGAGTTACTTTAGTAGGAAGGCTGGGGCATCTCTGCATCTTGTGCAACAATGTGTTACAAGATAGGCTGTGAGTCTAACTCCTGTAGTTGCTGAAATGCTTTTGGTTCACAGATTTCATAGTCATAAGGAACACCAAATCCAAGCCTGTTCCAGCAGGCCAGAGGACCATGGATATTCAGACAGCTATGTGACATCAAATATACCACTGCCCAAGAGGATGAGGGGACAGACAACTGGAAACCAAGATGATAGAGCATTATTTTTTAGGTCTTTTGGGCAGCAAGATTTTCAAGACGATTTTCACCGTGGCTACAACAGCATTCAAGACGGTAGACTTTACAGAAATGGCTAGAAGGGAAAGTATGGAGAAAAGACACTTAGGGAATGATGTGAAGACTATTAAGCCGTCTGCACAGTTTTCTCCCAAGTAAAGACACTTTTAGCAGTATTAGCAATACTAACCTGACCCGGTAAAGGCTAGTCCCATTATTCCATGATGCCCATATAAGATGATGTCAGGCCTCAGCTAGTTAGTTCCTCCTGACACTGTAGCAAAGCCCTCAAAAATCCAGAATTATTCACTCTACTCCATCTACTCATGCTTTTATGCCTTACACAGGTAATCCAATTATCTGTGGTAGTCTTTCTTTTCTTTCATTTTTAGTGTGTGTGTGTGTGTGTGCGCGCACACATGCACGCATGTGTGCACGCGCATGAGCCTGTGCGTGAGAAGAGAAGACAACTTTTCCCCCTTTATTTTAAATAAACCAATGTCAACTCACGTTTAACAAGCTTTTCCTCAGGTACAAGTATAAGATGAAATGCAAATCATCAGTGCCCCCTCCCCATCTGGTACAGCTTAGAGTGTAAAGGTATAGCCTGACAAAGATTCCAGGTAGCAAGAGATAAAGGTTGCTACTACATTGTCATTTAAATATTGTACACCCACAAAGAACCAAAGAGCAAACCAAGGAAGTAACCATAACACTACTTTACATATCTTTTGAGAAAGAGTCATACATCCTGTAAAAGTTCAGTTTTCTTTTTCAGTTCTGGATTTGTTTTTCAAAGACCCTAAAAATTAAAGCAAGAGTGAGAAGTTGGGACAAGAGGTTGATTAGAAACAGCATAAAGGGATACTGTATGACTGTCATTTTCCTAGGAAGTTGAGACCATGAGCAGCGCTGAAAAAGAACTGGGCAGGGAATCCCTGGAACCTAACTTTAAGGCAGGTCAGTAGGTGGGGTGTGTGTGCGTGGGTGCATGCATACAGAGGAATACTTTGGGAAAAGAAATACTACAGATATATATTTTTCAGGGATAGGTGTGTTGACACCATTATGCTTCTCAACAATAAGAGGGTACAGACTGTCTAGTAATCCATCCTGTTACACATTCAGAACTACAGAGAGTTCTCTATAGGTACCACAAACATGAGGGCAAGATGTGGGCAAGCTATAACAGTCTAGAAAGAGCCAGGAAGGCTGATGCTAACCTGGAGCTTGGACAAGATTTAGTTGACGTCTGCAGCCCAGCCCTTCTCCCCAAGTCTAGGGTCATTAATCTTTGAACTAGCTTCCAGGGTTTTGAGTTTTAAAAATTCTGTCAAGACAGGAGTCCAGCCTGGAGCTTTGCAAGGAGCAGCTGCTTAGGAGACACATCCTTCCTGTATTTGGCTCAAACATAATTTCCCCCAGCAAGTTTTTTTGAAGTTCCCTTAGGCACAAGCATTTTGTACTAAGTCACAGACTTGACAGTAATAATAATAATAATAATAATAATAATAATAATAATAATAATAATAGTTAGAATTCATAAATTTGTGCTTAAAACACAAAGGACACAGGAAATTCCCCTGCTCCCTTGCCACACCACACTCACTCACTGATAAGGATGATGCCTAAAAAGAGAACTGCCCTTTGAGGCTATAAAAGCACATTACTAGAATTTACTTCAAATTATCCATAACCAGAGTTACAATTTACCAGTAATTCATTATTTTAGCTCTAGAAAAGCTCTCTTTGCCCATCTGTCTTTCCAGAGGCCTCCCTCCCTGCAAAATGAAGTTGAGGGGTATCCTTTGCTTTGCGCCCCCACAGGTGTCTTACAAGGCAAGGATGCAGTAACAGAACAAGTAGCACTGATGGATCCAGGCACAGTCTCCACAAATTTGATCCTAAGAATCAAAAGATAATCGACTCACCATCTAGATGTATCAGCTAAGGGGCCACAGGAAAGAAAGTGGACCTCGCCAGCGCTTTCCTTCTCCTAGCCCTGGCACCTGAGAGCCAAAGCTCTCCTTACTGCTTGGCATTCTGCTCATGCCTCTGTTCTCCTCTGGAATGTAGGGAACTTCACTTGCAGCCTAAGCATGGGTTTGAGTTTAAGTTCCAACTTGGGCAATAACATCAATGACCAGCCAAACCAGGTGACCCAGACCAAGCTCTTTGTTTTGGATTAGGCTAGCTGCAGGGTTCTGTGGCTGTGGTGGGCCCACACTGTTTCCCAAAAGAGGATCCTGTTACAAAGAGAAGCTGGAAATTTCTCTGCACACAAGCAGAGACAAGGCAGGCCCTGCAAAGGCCCCAGGGTAAGGATTAAAGAAAAACAAAATAGAAACCCTTCCATTTCTAATTAGGGTCTTCATTTGCCAAAGTGCCATTCCCCAGCAGGAGGGTTTACATTCAGGCCACTGCTTGGAGTTACTTGGAAAACGTCTCCCAGCAGGTTGGTTCCTCAGTTGAGGCTCCTCCAAGCCAACAGTTTCTGGTTACTTAGAGGAGTGCTGCCTGCATATTGTTTTAACTGGCGTGGCTTCTGCAGCCAGCTTAGCTGTGTGAACAATCTTCCATTCAGAACCTAAAGATAAAAGCACAGTTAGGTTGAAAAAAAATCTCTTTAATTTTTTTTTTTTTAAACTTGGGAATTACAGGTTTTGGAACTGGAGTTATTTCTCTTGTACATGAAGTGTTTTTCCCTGTGCCTTGGTTCTCAGCCAGCAAAGGCTGCATTCTGGACTTCTGCCAGCCACCAGTCCCCATTTCCTTGCCATTCACACCATGGGGCTGGTGGCAGCTGGCCATGGAGACAGGACAGCAATCCCCATTTCAAGAGGCTGGCCACAGAACACAGAGTAGCCAGCTTGCTGGACCCCTGCGGGCAACTCAGGACAGCTCTTCTCCTTTCCTTCTCACTCTTCTTCTAACACATCGAGATGCTGGGAGGCTGGCCCAAGATGCAAGCATTCTCTTCCTTCCTGAAATTCTCAGGGTAATATTAAACTATACACTAGACAAATACGTTTGTTTAACTTTCTATGTACTAAGACAAAAAATCAAAACTGTGCAAATATGAAAAAAGAAGACACCAAAGCACAGGCAACAGAAAGGAAACCAAACTGACAAACTGGACTTCTTCAAGGTTAAAAATATTTGTGCATCAAAGGATTCTATCAACAGAGCGGGGGTGGGGGGGGGGGTGGGGGTGTCAGCCCAAAGAACTAGAGAAGATATTTACAAACATATATTAGGTAAAAGATCAATACCAAGAACATATAAAGAATCTATAAAACTCAATGACAAAATCCAACCAATCTGACTTCAAAACAAACAAAAGATTTTAATTGTTCTGGACAATGGACAAGTGGATAATAAGTATGCAAAAGGCTTCTCAGAATCACTGATCGATAGGAAAAAGCAAATCAAAACCATGAAATAGCACCTCATACCAATATGACCATTATTTGACTATGTACATGTGTGTGCACACATTAACAGGATGTGTATAAAACTTTTATACATTTCTGGTGGAAAGTGAACTGGTGCAGTGACTATGAGAAACAGTATGGTGATTTCTCAACAAGTTAGATAGGGGGTGATTATGTGGTTCAGCCATCTCACTTCAAGGTACAGTATGTAGCTGGAAAATTGAAAACAGGGCCTCTCTTATTTATTGTTTTATTATTTACAATTACCCCAAGGTAAAACTGTTCTGGTAGAAGTCTCACCTCTCTCTGCCCAGACTCTGCTTTCACAAAGACTTGCCAAACATGGCTCCTCCCCACAGAGATGTTCAAGACGACTCCCACAGGATATTTAAACTACACCCCAAAAACAAACACTCAGTTTTGGTCTCCCCTTTTCCATTTCCTCTTGAGGGGAGGGGAGCTGGAAAATCATCTGGGAATCATGTACCTATTAAATTAAACTGGGGCTTGTTCTAATTCTGTCTGATTTGGATTGTTCTGTCAATGGAGAGGCTTATCAGGATGTAGGAAGTTTTTAAAATCAGTCACCCAAGGATTAACCAAGAGCTGAATAGAAAAACAAAATATGGTAAGTGCAATAGAACACACATAATCACAAAAAGAAAAAAAAAATTCTGATATATGCTGCAATATGAATGACCTTGAAAATATGATGATGGTGAAAGAACCCTTCATAGGAGAACAAATATTGTATTAATTTATATTAAATGCCAAGCATAGGCAAACTCAGAGACCAAAAAAAAGGAGTAGATTAGTGGTTGCCAAGAAGAATCTGGCAGATATGAAGAGTTGGTGTTTAATGAATATGAAGTTTTATTGAGGTAGGTGAAAAAAGTTCTAGAGACAGCTGCTCTAAACATTGTGAATGTACATCATGCCATCAGACTATACGCTCAAAAAAAAAATACTTAAAATGGTAAATTTAGAGTTATACATAGTTAATCATCATCTATTTATCTATCTACTCATCTAGCCACATACACATTTTGTCCACCCATACTTCTTTTTTAAAAAACTTTTTAAAATTAAAATTAATTTTATATGGCGTGAGGGTGTCAGATCCCCTGGAACTGGAGTTACAGACAGTTGTAAGCTGCCATTGTGCTGGATACTGAACCTGGGTCCGCTGGAAGAACAGCCAGTGCTCTTGACCACTAAGCCATCTCTGCAGTCCCCTACTTTTCTTTTCTTTAGGGCACACAATTCTGGGGACTTAAACCATCATGGTCTTGAATATACCAGGCAAATGCATTCTACTAAATTACAACCCAACTCCTTAATCTCAATTTTAAAAAAAGATGGAGGGAACATGGTGTAGTAGTACATGCCTTTAATTCCAGCACTCAGGCAGTCAAGGGAATCTGTGAGTTCCAGAACAGCCTGGTCTAAAGAGCATGTTCCAAGACAGCCAGGGCTATATATATAAATAAAAATATATATAAAGAGAGAGACTTTGTTTCAAACACACACATACACACACGTTATAATATGGTTTTTGGCCTTGGGCAGCCAGAGGTCTAGAATTGTAGTCTCAGACTGCTAGCTGTCCGCAATTGCTTAGGCCTCTTAAAAATGATTTAGATGTTTATATTAACTTTATGTTGTTTGGCTTAGGCATACTGTTAGCTAGTTTTTTTATTTTAATTTAATTTATTAATTTGTCACGTGCCTGTGGCTTATTTGTGTTATATATAGGTATTTTGGGCGCCTAGCTTGATTTGACTTTGTTTTTTTTTTTTGTTTTTTTTTTTTTTTAACTATTTTGATTTTTTTATTTATTTTATGGTGCCTGTCATGGCCAAAACAGCCCTTTATTTAAAGATTGATATGTACAGCATACAGAAAGACATTCCCACATCATCTCTTTATTTTTGTTTAATTAAAAAAGGTTTTAATCTTAATATAATAAAATTATATATAAGATAGTTATTAAGTAAGAATTAAAATTATAATATTTAGTTTATTTGTACTAAAGAAAATACTTTATTATGTAATTTTTGTGAAATTAAAATTTTATACTTAATATATTTTAAATAGCTAAGAAAAATTACATTTATAATTATTTAATTTTTAACTATATTAAAAATTATAAAAGGATATAATATTTATTTAGGTAAACTGGAAGTGTAAACAACTTTTAAAATCCAGAAATAACAGAGATCATATTATAACACCCGGGGGGGGGGGGGAGGAGAAACATGGGCTGAGAGAATTAATATTACTGTGGGGTATACTCTTATTCTGTTTTATGTTGACCTGCAAGCCCTACCAAGGACTACTTTGGTTCTTGCATGGAAGGAAAAAAAGCCTCAAACTTTGATTTTAAGGTTTGTAACTGATTATAAAGTTAGAAAAAAAATACTTATTTAGTATGCATGCATATGAGTGTGTATGTATGTGTACGACATGTGTGTAAGAGCCCACAGAGGTCAGAAGTCAAATTCCTTGTACCTGGAGTTACAGGTAGCTGCTAAGTCCCTGTGTGTGGTGTGTGTAACCTAACTCAAGTCCTCCATAAGAGTTTAAGCACTCTCAGCTGCCTGCTGACATGTCTCCAGCCCATTACTTTTATCCTCTCTTCTACCTAAGCTGTATCTATAAGCAATACTTTAGAAATGTCCAGAAATAGGCAAACTACCCCCAACACACAAGTTTCTTTGAGACAGGGTTTCCCTATGTAGGCCTGGCTGTCCTGAACTTGCTCTGTAGACCAGGCTGATTGCCTCTTCTGCACTTAGAAGCAAGTCCGCCCCCCCCCCCCCGCCCCCCGGGAGGATCCTGCCCCTAAGATCCCCAGGCCCAGTTGAGTACTTCTGGAACATACCTTGTGCTATTTATGCTATTACTGACCCACTCTCAGAATTCCCTCTTTTCCTTATTCTAAACCTGTTCCTTCTTGAAATCCATCCCTAATGACATACTACTGGTCATTTTAGTAAAACCTTCAGAAAAAAAAATGCCACCTAAGCCAAGACCTGAAGAAACTCATGAAGCCCTTTCCCATGACAACTCTGTGAATTTGGGAGTATGGTCAAAGTATTTGGATAGCTGTAACAGGCAACTTTAGAATCCTGGACACATCAATATCTTAAATCACCTGCAGGGCAGGCCTGGATAACAAAAAGGAACAGTGGCTACCTAGATCATAGCCACACAGTTTGGACAGACATCAGAGCTAAACTGAGGAATCCATGGCAGGTAGTGATGTCCTACTTTCTTTCTGGTTTTTGAGATAGGGCTTCTCTGTGTGTGTGGCTGTCCTGGAAGTTGCTCTATAGACCAGGCTGGCCTGGAACTCATAGTGATCTGCCTGTCTCTGCCTCCCGAGTCCTGGGATTAAAGTCATGGGCCGCCACCACCTTAAAAGATATTTATTTCCAGAAAGCTCTTCCTCTTCAGAATACAAACCTGATACCTAAGAAAGTTAGAAAAAGTTAGACACAAAGAATCTAGGAGAAATGATTCAGAGTGTGTAATGTACAAGTCCATCACCAGGACCAGGACTCCGTAACTGTAGCTCAGTGCTACAAAATTTGAAGCTGTGTTAAGACTTTGAACTAACAGGTTCTTTAATTCCCACGATTAAGAACAGTTTGGAGCACATTCTATCTACCAAATAAGGTATGGTTATTTTTTGAAGTTCAGTCCTGTTACTGAATTTAGTATAGACAGGTAAAAAAAAGGAAAAGGGACAGATTGGGTAACGAGCTACAATCGACATGACAGAAACTACAAATCTGGGAAAAAAGGGAGGGGGCATTTCATTCTCTTATTAGGCTCTGAAATATTTAAGCATTAACAAGGTACTTATTTTTTTTTAATTGGGGGGGGGGTGTAAGACAGGGTTTCTCCACATAGCCTCAGCTGTCCTGGATCTCATTATGAAGACCAGGCTGGCCTCAAATTTAGAGATCTTCCTGTCTCTGTTTCCCGAATTCTGTGATTAAAGGCACATACCACCACACTAGGCTAATAAAAAGTATTTTGACCAACCTTGCCACAAAAAGACTTTCTAGAAAGGACAACAGCAAATTGGAAGGGCAATGGTGGGAAGAGGGATGGTCCAGTGGTCCCTGTTTGCCAAAGGCCAGCTACCTGGCCACTCACAGTTGCTAGGTCATTCTGGAACCTTATCCCTGTACTCAGAACAATCTAGTGCCATTCCTGTTCAGTAGGAATCATGCTGCCTCTAATAGGGGCTACATTCTCCATTTTATGTTGCACAGGCATGCCAAGGGCACCAACTTTAAGGTACCAACAGAGTGAGAGGTTCTTAAAACCCACACTCTTATTGGATGTTCCACAGGCCAGTGAACACAGATTTTTAGCGAAGCAAGGCTATATCACTCCCACAATCCTAGCTTTGAAAACCTTCCCTATATGTTACAAATAGAAACTACAGTTAACCCAATCAAGGTGAATTATCTTCTAGTAATATAAAGGGTACTTACCTGTGACCCTGTTACCAGAATTCCTATCACTACAGGGAACCTGCAGGGCATGAAAGAGGTAATCTGAAGATTGACAGGGAATCAGAAAACACTAGGATGAAGACCTAAATAAAGAATCCCAGTCCCCCCACACCCCCCCAGAAAAACAGTTGCCCGCATAACCTCTTCTACACAGCAAGCCCAGGCAGATACCAAGCTGCCAGCTCTAACCTAGGAGTCAAGCTTGGCATCTAAAACCAGGAGCTCCACACCTCTCCAGCCTTATCCTGAAGCACCTTCCACATTGCTAAGCTGAAAATTTTTATAGTCATTCAACTGGGTGAGCCTATTCCCTGCATTCTGAAACACAAGAACAAAGCAACAACCTAACCTGGATTACTGACCCTGGGAGAGTGAGCAGGGATCATTTTCCCAGCCAGGTTTCAGGGACAGGAAGCAAGAGCCATCTTTCAACTCCATTTCTGATGGCCCCCAAACAGCAGGAATCTTACTGAGGATATCTCACCTCAGTATCCTGTTTCCACATCCTCTCCAACTCACTATTTTCTTCCCCCATTCATCCACCTAGAAGACTGCTATCTCTTACAAGGGCTACACTCTCCTTCAATTTCTACAACTTTCCAAACAAAGGGATGTAGGGAAAATAACAATCTACAAACAATAAACATTTATAAGAGGGCTTGCTAAGGACTGGGCACACTTCACATGCTCAGCAAAGGCTAGGTCTTCCTTCTGGCAGTCGGGTGGGAAGCCTGGCAGAGGAGCCTCTCCATTGTGCACACCCTAGGCAGGCAGCAGCAAGTTTGGAAGGAGAAAGGATCCCTTTGAAGCACATGGCACTAAGAGCTTCCCAGTGACCATGGAAACAGGCACAGTGGGTTCCCAGCCTGAGAACCAGGAGAGCCAGCCTGGATTCAAACACAAAATATACACAGGGCACACAAGATCTAAAAAGCAGAGAGGCAAGGCAAAGGGTAGGCAGCCTGGTTGGCAGGAACTGAGGGGCTCCCTATTAGGAAAATCCAGTCTATGAAGCTGAGCAGATTGACAGGAAAAGGAGAGATCTTTTCATTCCCAAGGCTTTCTTCTCACTAGTCCCTGCCCCTTGGGTCCTATTCAGAACCTCATCAGGTCAGTACAGTTGGACCTTTAGTTGGCCTGCTGGCAGCCAGGCCTGGAACCAGCAGGAGGTGATCAAAGAAGCCGCACTCCACCCCCCCCCCCCACTCCCTTGGGATGAGGCCCGCCAAGGTGATCCGGTGAAAGCCACTGGGGGAGGGTGAGAAAGAGAGAGCTTTTATGTCTGCCTTTCTGTTAGAAGAGACAGAAAGCACAGCATGACAGAACTCGCAGGTCAGATGGCTGTTCTTAAAATGAAGTCCTGGGGAAGCCACCTAGACCATGAATCCCTAAAGACCAGCAGCTCTGTACATGGTGCTTCTGGGTCCCCTTTCACAGCTGTCTATCTCCTCCTGGGTTGAAGTAACACTGAAAAAGTCTCCATGTTATCTGAGAATCTGTGAGGTTTGGGGCTTAATTCCATCAGTGTTCCAACTTAAAAGGGATAAAAAACCAAAACAAAACAGCAAAACAAACAAACAAAACACCAAGAAATAGAACTTTTCGGGGGGGGGGGTTCAGCAAGATGAGGAAACAGTGTGATTAGTGTTTAGGAGGAGAGATCCCTGTTTACTGATGAGTATTTCTCTGTCAAAATCAATTCTGGCTCAGTGTCAGAGCAAGGCGCAAGCCCACTTTAGCCACTGGCCTGGCTGCTGGGTGAGCAGGGCAGACTTCCTTAGACCAACTTCTCTTGAGGAAGGTGGTGTCTGAACAGGCTTGCAATTTGAGAAGCCTGTTAGGTGCATTCTTCCTTTCTTACCTTTGTTGAGCTGCCAAAATATTTACTTGACTTAACTCTAAATCTCTGAAACACACCTGGATTGCAGAAAACAGGCAATATTCTTATTTTTTTCTAACTCATGTAAAAAAGTCCAATCTAAGCAAAGATAACAATATCATGAGGGTCAGAAAGAAAGGAAGGCTGGTAAGAGAGCCATTTTGCACAATTCAGTCACTTCTTAAAAATATGTGGATAAATAACTGGGTCTCTTTTCTGTGTGTGGTGTGGGTTAGGAATGGATGGAGGTTGCAAGGGTTACAAGCCTTCTGCAAACCAAGTGGATTTTACTTTGGCTTTTAGGAGAAAGTTGGTTTCTATGCCTGTGTGGTTGTCAACTGTATTTTTTATTATTATGTAAGTATTCTATTAGAGCTAACTGCCTGGAAACATCAGATTGAGGCCCATGTACCAGGGAGAATGGGGCGCAGAAACCATAAAGGCTGAATACGCTTTATATGAATTTCAGATGATAAAAAAGGCCTATAAAAGTAAAATAAAATGGGGGAGAGGGATGTTCTAAAGTTTTCTAAAAGAACTTGGGAAAACAGGTCTAGTAAATGGAAAACCATGTATTACCCATCTCTCTTTGCTATGTATGCCTGCCTAGTAGCCTGTTGGTCAAGGCTGCTGTGTGGCTGTGTAGGCTGGTTCTCAATAAACCATTTCATCAGGATAGGTAGATATCAATGACAAGGTCTCTGCCTTGTCTGTTGGTCCTCATCTTAGCCTCTCTGGAATCCCAGCTAATGATACTATCTACCTTTTTAGATACCTAGCCTTCACCCCCAACCCCTTCAAGCCATCAGTTAGGGAAATTATTTCCAGTCTGGTGCTCATGAGCAAACTTTTGAGAGAAAAACTACTTTGAAAACATTCTGATCTTGAACATACTAAAATAGAACTTTTCCAAGCTGTTCTTGTCACAGGAATGGTGGGAGGCTTACTGACAGCTATCACTAGCCTACAGTCTTTCTGTAGCAGCACCTGTGTTACCTTTCCTTAGGTAGACAGTCCCGCATTCCCTTACTTAGATATGATGGAATCTAATTTTAGGGCCATAAGAAATGAGCTCTGGAAGGTTGACCAGCAGAAGCATCCACATTCACAAGTACTTTCAAGGATTCTAGGAAGTAGGAGGTCACTTCTAGAACTATCTATCATTAGATTAACAAGGCGGCTCATCTTACCATGTTTGTAGCCTAGCCATTCATTCTGCTACTAAGATGGACTGTGAAGGGCCCTGATCATTGTATGTCTAGGAACCTGCCACCCTCCCACTGCTGGATATGTGAAAAAGTATCATGGTTCAATGGCCCAGATGGAATCAAGGGATCCTAGATGGCAGATCAGGACAGGAACTAGTGATCCACACTGGCTCTCTATTAACTTAAAAGGTTTTGGAAAGAGGAAAATAACTCTTCAGTAGGATTTCCAGAAGGCCTTCAAATAAATGCCCATAAATAATAAAATACCTCAGAAAGGATAACTAGTGGATCTCAGAAAAGATTCACCTAATGATTACTGACACAAAACATCAAAACACATACAACCAAAGAAGTGGTATCAGAATGAAAACTTGTATTGTAAAGGACTTCAGCAAAAAAGTGATGTTTGATATGACAACCCATGCCGTGGGAGAAGTATTTATGAATGAGTTTGACACAGTGGCACACATCTTTAATTCCCCATACTCCAGAGGCAGAAGCAGGCAGCTGTCTGTGTTCAAGGCCAGGAAGAGGTATATTTCTGTCTCAAAAAACAAAAACAAAACACAAAAAAAACCCAACAATAAAAAACAGAAAACAAAAAACCCAAACTACCAGTAAGCACAGGAAAAGATACTCAACCTAGCATGCCACTGAGAAAAAGCAAATTCAAACCCCTCAGCAGGATGGCAGTAATCAAAGCCAGGTAAGTCAGTGAGGATGCAGACAACTCAGAGCCTTTAAACTGCTTCTAGGAATGAAGGACAATGAAGCCACTTCTTACACATGCCCACACTCACTGTCAGTGGTGGGGATTGTTTTTATTGCTTGTTTTTTTTTTTTTTTTTTTTTTTTTGCATTATTGGGGATTGAACCTAAGACTTTTCACATGCGAAGCAAATCCTATATATATATGCTGTCATTTAAAAAGGTTTGGCAGTTCCTAAAAATGCAAAAAACAAAATCCTGTTTTTAAATATAAAACTTGTACACAAATTGCTCCAAGCACCAATGGTCAGAACAAAAATGAAAACAAGTGAAAAGTCCCATACAATGGAGTACTATTCAGGAATAAGAACAGGGAGGGCTGGAGGAGGGCTCAGAGGTTAAGAGCACTTGCTATGCTGTCAAAACACCCACGTGATAGCATTTAAACATTCATAACTTCAATTCCCGAGGATCTTAGACCATATCTTGGTATACATGGGCACCAGGCACAGGGGGTACTTTTATACACATACATATGAAGAGGCCTAACTTAACATTAGTGTAGCCATGACAGGCTACAAACTAACAATACTGGGACTAGGCCTTAACCACAGACTGTACCCTGCAGGGGATCAATCAGAAAGAGACAAACAAGTACTAAGTGCTCCAGAACATTAAGGATAGCTTACATCACTTGTGTATAGGTTGCCAATTCCCTCACAGCGATGCCAGTACCAATCACTTTTTGACAAAACTTGTTGCCTCACTCCTGCCCAATCAGGAGTTCAACCCCCATCTGACTCTACTCCCATCCTTTACTCCTTGAAAACTCTGCCATGATTGAGCTCTTCTTGTTCCAACAGCAATAAAGGCTCTTTACTTTTGCATAGAAACTGGGACTCCTAGTGATGGGGGTGGAGGTGGGGCTCATGACAAGGGCAAACACACACAAAATATGCAAACACATAAAAAATAAATGTAAAAACATTTTTAAATGGGGAGAAAAAAATTAAAGTACTGATGCATGGATGAAGTGAAAACTATGCCAACTGAAAGAAACCACACAAAATATCACATATTGTTTGATACAATTTATAACAGCTGTCTTCATTAGGTAAATACACGGACAGAAAGTGAATCAGAGGTTGTTTAGTGCTAAAGGAGAATCTGATGGAATAAAAAAGATTTGTTTTTGAAGTGATAAAATTGTGTATCTGATAAAGAACTTACAACTAAGCTATAACCCCCCCCCCCAAATATTCTAAATATTTGTAAAAATGGTTGAATAATCTTGTATATACATTAAAAGTATATATAAGATTACTTTTAAAAGTAAGCTTTTGCATAGTTTCATATAGGAACAATCTGATCAAGACTTTATCTTTTGTTTCTAAATAGCATACTACAATCTGAAAGCATTTCCAAACAGAAACAGGTAGAAAAGTTTTTGTAATAAAACAACCTTGGGCAATGTAAACTGAAATAAGTTTTGGGGTTGGTTTTAATCACAATATACTTTTCCAAAATTAAAACAAAAACATACCTTACATGCTGGGGTGGAATAAAACTTGAATGTGGTAGCCAGAGATCTAACTCAAATGGCTGAGTAACAGTTCAACACGTAGGAAGCCTTGAACTTAATTCCCTCCCTACTAGGGCATCAAAGCAGATACAGTCATTTCTTGCTTTTGGGAGGTAGGAACAGGAAGGTGAAAAGTCCAAGGTCAGCCTCAATTTATATAGGGAGTTTGAAGCCAGTCTGGCCTATGGGACATTATATATTTTAAGAAAAGAAAACAAACCCCTCTACTCCCCCCACCCTTTAAACACAGAAATGATAACAATGAACAGAGATTCTGAAAGCAACTGCCCACACTGACTCTACAGCAGGGACGTGATTTACTGGGGTGGCAGATGGGAATTAATGAAGATTCCTTGTTGGGGGGAGGAGGGGAGTCATCCACTTTATTATTTTAAATGTACTTACAAGCACAGTTCATTCAGATCTGAAAATGAAGTCTTGCCTTTTTATTTTTTGGCAAATTTCTAAAAGTTTTTCCAACTTTAAATTATATGCATATGTGTAAGTCTGTGTGTAGGTTTGTGCAAGGGACTAGATAAGAGCAATACATACTCTTATCTGTTGTATTATTATTCTAGACCCTCCCCAAATGAATGCTTTAAAATATTATAGACTACAACAGCATGACATTTTACCAAAAAGACATCCAGATTGATATCAAAGTAATGCAGGATATAATCCTGTTTTATTTTATTTTAGTGTAATTAATTGTGGTAGTTTAAATGTAATTGCCTCCCAAAGATTATAGGGAGGGCACTATTAGGTGTGGGTTTTTTTGGGGGGGGGGTACGGCTTTTTTGGAGGAAGTGTGCCACTGTGGGAGTGGGCTTTTGAGGTTTTTATGCTCAAGACACTGACCAGTGTCACAGGCCACTTTCTGTTGCCTTCTGATCAAGATGGAGCTATCACCATGTCTGCTATGCTATACTCTCAGCCACCATGTTCTCTGTCATGATGATAATGGACCAAACTTCTGAAATTGTAAGCTACCACCTCAGTTAGATGTTTTCCTTATAAGAGTTGCTGTAGCTGGGTGGTGGTGGTGGTGCATACCTTTGATCTCAGCACTGGGAAGGCTGGTGAATCTCTGAGTCTGAGACCAGCTTGTTCTAAGGATACAGCTTCAGGACAGATAAGCTTAGGCAGTGAAGAACAGAAAGCTGGTGAAGATATACTTAAACAACAGGGCTATGTTTCAGCCTCGGTAAGCAGTAGAACTTTGCAACTTTGGCCAAGTGGTTCTGGAGTTAAGTATAGAATAAGGGGCTATGGAATTTGCCCAAGACTAAGGAAAGCTGCTGAGGCCAGACATGTGTCCTGAATGGAGGCCTAGTAGAGAGGTCATTTCGTAAAGCTGTGAAGTTGAAGCCTGGATTGTCTTGGATGTCTAAGATGTTGGAGACGCCAGAGTGGTGAGATTCCTGCCAGGGAGAGCTGCTAACAGGGAGTGGAACCAGCCTAAGATAAAGAAGTGTGTTGCAGTCAACAAAGCTGAAGAGTTGGAGATCTGAAGAGCTGGTTTGGTCTTGCTTTTCCTCACTGTTTCCTTCCCCACATCTTGGAATGGTAATAATGTATACCCTGTATCATTAGATGTTGGAAGTATGTGATCTGCTTTTTGGTTTTGATTTCACAGGGGCTTGCAGTTAAGAAACTGCATGAGTCTCCGAAGAGACTTTAGACTTTTAAATAAGTTTGGGACTGTTGAGACTATGAGAGACTTTTGAAGTTGGACTAAATGCATTTTGCATTATGATACTGTTATAAGCTTACGGAGGACAGTAAGTGGACTAAAACTCTGAAACTGCAAGCTGCCACCTCAATTAATTATTTTCCTTTTTAAGAGTTGAGACCCTAACTAAGACATTAATTTTAATATGTATTATAACAAGTCATATTTTTATTATTTATTTTCTGAGTGTATATGGGGGGGATACATGTATGCCAGGGGTGCTCATGTTGAGGTCAAAGGACAATTTGTAGGAGCTGGTTTTCTCTTACCACATGGGTCCTGGAGATTGAATTTGGTCATCAATCTTGGTGCCAAGTGTCCAGGCTGCTAAGCTATCTCAGTCTCGGTGGCCTATATGCTGCCTTTTTTTTTTTCTTCAAAGATTGAGGTACATAGAAAGATGAAAATGACTTGATATGGGAATTTTTTTCAGATTTTACACATTTCTGATATTACACATTTCTAAAACAAGGTTTTAAGTGATTTAAAGGTAGAATATACTGAAATTAGAAACAACAGAATAAGAGTTATGAAGAAGTTTCAAAATTCTATACATTCAACAAACAAAAGATAACTAATAGGACCAATTAAAAACACCCTGAGGCAGGAGGTATGGCTCAAGTATGATGTGGAAAACCCTGTGTTCTTTTCACACCACTGCAAATAACAACACAGCAAATGAGTACTTACATAATTCTGTTTTTGCAAACCTTTATTAAAATCCACATATAAGGAAAATGTTAGGCACTAACTACTATTATTATAATTACAAACTCAAGATTTAAAAATTCCTTTGTTTGCTTTCTAAGTATAAACCAAAGTGCTTCTCATTGTGCTAAAACATTTCTATCCAATCTATATATCTAACACTCTGGAAAAAGTGTTAACAGTTTAAACCCCAAATTATTTTGGCTCCCTAAGCTTCTATGACTCAAAGGTGTGAGTCTACTGTTCTTTCTACAATGTGGACTTCAGTACAGATTATAAACTGTGGTGATGCTAGCATGACCAAAACTTATCTCTTTTTCTAAACTTAAAAAAACCAAAAAAAATTCTTGTAAACTTCAGGAAATCTACCGCTCACAGGTCAAATGGACTCCATATAAATACTGTCAATTAACAGTGTACTTTCCCACCTGCCTATTCTGCTTACTCCTGGGTAGGGGGAATTCTTTTCATCCAATTACCAGGACCATGGCCTAAAAGTTTCAGGTATACATCTAAGAAACATTTTCCCCCTAAGTCATAACTTTACCTTCTGCCCTTAATATATCTGTATCTATATATCTGTTCTAGAAGATTTCAAAGACTACAAACTTCCCATGCAGACCGCACTTTTCTAGCCAGATGGTCCCACAGAATCTGGACAAGGAGTCAAACAGCCTGCTCTTCCCAGCTATCTTGAGCTCCCAAAGATGACAGGAATCACTCTAAAGACCATGGCACCCCTAATCCTAACTCACCGTCACCTTCCTATCTCCTTACCTTTTATAATAAAGGAGAGGGAGAAATGTTAGAACCATCAATACACCAGAAACAAGTGTGTTGTGTATTATTTTGTTTGTGTTCTCTGAGTCAGAGGGTGGAGCTAGGTGATAGCTAACCCTGAGGTTTGGAAAACTGTAGAAGAAGGGACAGGAAGTGGTAAGGTAGGACTGACAGGATCATGGCCTTTTTGGGAAGAGGAATGGAAGAGGTAGGAAGTTACTGGTGCCTGCTTCTTTGCTTCTCTGACTCCAAGCAAGCTTTATTTGTCAAAACAAAATATCACACAATTACTAAAGGCCAATGCAACACATTCCCATGTCACCACTGCTTCATGCCGAAGTCCATAAAGCCTGAGTGATTACAACTCTTCTCTTCTCGCTCCCCTTCAGAGATGGCCTTTCTGGTCCTCCTAACCCCTCTCCCGCCGCCCCATCTCATATGTGGTGTGGCCCTCATTTCACTGCCAAGCCTTACACCAACAGCTGGCATCAGTTCAAAACCTCTCACCATGCCTACTAGAGTATAAAATCCACTTGGTTTTCTGACATTTTGCTTCTCTGTGTCCTGAGAGTAGCCTTGGCAGTTTGATCCCAAATAAATCTTTTCTTCTACCCATGGAATGGTCTAGTTCAGTGGTTTCATTGTGTCCTGCTTACAGAAAACATTTAACAAAAAGGAAAATAAACTAGCCCATAGTTTAAAAAAAAAAAGTGTTTTGAGTTTAAAGTGTGGTGATAATGTTTGATAATCAAAGATATGCAACTGAGAATAAAACTTTTAATATTTGAAATACTCAAATTAGTGGAAACATAGGGACAGAAAGATGGCTCACTGGATAAAACTACTTGTTGCAAAGCCTATGACCTGAGTTTGATGTGTGTTCCTAGGACCAACACAGTAGAAGGAGAGAAAGAACTGACTCCTCCAAGTTGTCCTCTGACCTCCACATATGTGCCACACACCTGCTATCAAACAAAAATTCTCTCTCTCTCCGTCCCTCCCTCTCTCCTCTTCTCCAGAGCTACATAATATGACCCTCTCTTAAAATATAAAAGAAAGGAAAGAGAGAAAAGAAATATCAAATGAGTCTTTTCTATCAAATACTATAGATCTTGTGGTTAAGCCAAAGAATTAAAATCTTTTTTACTTTCTCACCAAGTAAGAATTTTATGTAAGTGTTTTAATATTCTCAACACATTAAAGGCCAAGACTCTATTCTAGGAATCTGAGGGCCTGGAACAGTGGTCCCATTCCCTTCCTCCTTGATTTCCTGTACAATTCTTTTCAGATTAGCCAGCTAACTAAATGAGGGTGTGAGGTCAGATGGCAGCCAATGGAGAGAAGACACAGTCAACAGTGCACCTCTTGTTCTGTGTTTGCCTTTGTCTGCACTGGAGTAATGGTTCCTTTCTGTGTGGTGGTGGCTTAAGTCTTTAATCCCAGCACTCAGGAGGCAGGGACAGACAGATCTCTGAGTCCAAGGCCATCCTGGTCTTCAAAGTGAGTTCCAGGACAGTCAGGGCAACATAGAGAAACTCTCTCAAAAAAGGGTTGGCAGTTGTGAGGTCTGGCTAGGCCTGCCCTCCTCTTTGAGAGCATACTAATAAGTATGTGCATTTATTTCTCTTCTCATCTGTGATTTACTCTTTCCCCCTGATACTCTGGGTTTCATTACTCATTCTAAAGTGCCCCTTCCCCAGTCCTGCCATGTGGCTGCTTGTCGATCATGTGACTGACTGACTTCCATTCTGGCTTAACTTAAATAGCATGTCTCTATTTTTCTCCTCTTCTCCATTCTCTTCTTCCTGGCAGTTGCTGGTATTTACAGCTTGCTGGCCCTAGATTTTTCTTTTAAACTTAAATAAAAGTGTCCTCACACATCTATTTGACTCTACCGTTATATTCTTGTAATAATGAGACCAATACCTCCAAGATGGGACCCATTTTCACAGCATCATCTGACAACCATGAAGAAACAACCTAAGAATTATGATACCATATTTAGTGGCCTGTGTAAGGAATATTATTATAGTACATAAGCTTTTCACCAACCAAAGCTTCCCAGAGCCAAGCAATCACATTTCCAAAGCCCAAGTATGTGAGTGAAAAGGGTACTATGTCCCTAAAAGGTCATTAACAAATGATAGCTGTAACAACTGCCTGTAATTCTAGTTCCCGGGGATCCAATTTCCTCTTCTGGCCTCCATGGACACCCAACATGCATATGGTGCACATACATACATTCAGACAAACATTTATACACATAAAATAAAATCTTAAACAAAAAGCCCAAAAATCTTAAAAAAGAAAAAAAAAATGAGATTTTTATAAAGGGACATAAACCCCCCCCCCAAAAACCTGATTTTCTTTTAAACAAATAAATCTGCTATTCACAAGTAGATGAAAAGGCTGAAAGCTTTTAGCCTTTAAATAATAATTCAAATTTTTATGTTTAAAAATAAGAGTTAGGAAGATGGTTCAGTGGGTGAAGTATAGAAGATGTCCTCTATTTAATATTACACACACACACACACACACACACACACAGAGGCACGCACGCCGGGTACATACAAGCATCAGAGGTGGGGCTAGAAATGAGGCTGAAAGGTAACAGGTTCCTTGCACAGTCCACTTTTCTCTGAGAGGCCTTAAAGAGTGAATAAACTTGAGAAGAACTATACCAATAGGTTCAAGTTGAAGAGTGAAGGCCAAGTTTCTTAACTAATACGAGAAACTGCCTAAGTTCTTCAGGATAAATAAAATCTTATTGACTCTAATAGTACTTAGAGTAACTGGTATATATTGATAGGAACAAAATACTGTATTAAATATATAAAATCTCATCTACATGGGCTTGATTACAGAAACTAATAAAGTATTTCATAAATAATAAAAATGTGTATTCTTACATTTATTTATTTGGGATATGTGGGGAGGGTAAGGGGCGTGAGCATGCCACGTAAGAATGTGAAGGTCAGAGGACAATCTGTAGGAGTCAGTTCTCCCTTTCCACCATGTAGGTACAAGGGGTCCTGTGCTTTTAGGATTAGTGGCAGGCTCCTTTACCTGCTAATCCCTCTCAGTGACACCCCCCCCCCTTTAAAATTTCAGTAACTAGAAAAAGCAAAGGTATCAGTCAGATCATACAGTGTAACATTAAATTTGAAAAAGAATATTATGGAACAGAATGGATCTGTGCATATGTGTGTTTGTGTAAGTTGGTGTCTTTGGAAAGGATACACAAAGTAAAACAATGAAAACATATGGCATTTGTGTCAGGAATTTGAGGTCTTGTGATCAAGGCCCAAAGACAGGTTCTAACCCATGTCTCTATTCCCCTATTTAGCCTTCAGGAGAGTCTATGCCCAAGTGAGGAGTACAGCAGTATTTTGTGCCTATGATATACAAGTTCGCTCTTGTGTTTGCTTGCGCGCTCTCTCTCTCCCTCTCTGGTAATGGGAAGTTAGAAATATCTATACTCTCCATGGCCTTGGGAACCATCAGGGCAGCTCTTAAATCCTTGACCATGGCCAGAACAAGCTACTTAAGCAGGATAATGCATGTGCAAAACCAGATGTATGCAAGGCCCTCTATCTGAAAATGGGGAGCAGATAGGACTGTGGGTTTGTCACCAGGTCTGTGAGGTTTGGGATAACTGTGTGGTAGTTGTATTATGAAGATGTAATGCATTAGAGTCACAAACTCTCATAGTAGACATAACTTGATGAGCTTTTTAGGCTGCCTTGTTACCATCCTTTGTGTTCTGATACAACTTTACTGCAGCTCTGCTGAAGTGGTTCAATAGATGAGACAGTGTTGGGGACTGCCAAGACAGAGAGGCACCCTTCTCTGAGTCCTGGAGGTGACAAGCTGACTGTGCCCTTTGGGTTAGCAGACAAAACGTTCTGTTCACTTACTGTCTTCAAAACTCCTTTAAGCCCCCCAGTTGATTTCAGACTTTTATAGCTAAAGATGTATATATGAATGTGTGTGTATATATATATGTATGCATATATATATGCCTTTTAATCAAGAAATTTATGGAAGATTTAGGTGTAGATGAAAAGTATCACTTTAAAAGTCTGATTTTGAAACCAGACACATGGACTCAAAGGCAAAATTGTATTTCCTAAATTTTTGCGCTTATATCAAGCCAATCTTTTCCTCCTGGTCTGATTTCTTTTACCAAATTCCTTTCTTGCTTTCTCTCTCTCTCTCTTTTTTTTTTTTAACCAAATATGGGAGAGATTTACCTAAGTGCTCCTTAAAATAAATCTGTAGAATCTTCCAAATTTCCTGCCCAATGAGAAACTCACTTCAGTGCACTTCAGGAAAGGACACCCAATTGCTCAGCAGAAGTATGCTTGAAGACAGAAGGAAACTGTTGAGTATCTACGATCCTGGCACGTGCGCGTGTGTTTGAGTGTGTATATACACACACACTATATACAAACATATAAAAATCATCACAGATTTTTAAAAGTTTATTTATTTGTGTGTGGGAGGGTAGAGGCTGGAAGGATGCTTTTTAGCTAGTTCTCTCTTTTCATTATGGGCTTAGAGAACAAAACTGAAGTCACCAGACTTGAGCAGCAAGCTGAACCATCTTGCCAGTCTGTCATAGCTCTTTACAGAAGCAAATTTGCAGAAAGAGGCAAGAGACATTAGCTGGCTTAAAAGATACTTGGCTCCTGCTAAGTAGAATTATCATTCACATACAGGCTGCTTGGCTTTCATGGCCTGCCTGGATTCTACACATCACTCATTCACTGCATAAACTAAGAGGACCATGTACTAAGAACAATGAGGCACAGAAGGGAGAGGAGGTAGAAAAAAGTAGAACTTAATCTCTTTTGGGAAGAGAATATTTGCATGTCACAATAAAAGAGAAATTTTTCCAAGTTGATGCTATAATATTTGAAGCCAGATTACTTTTTCCTTATTTAAAAATATTTATCTGGTTTTTTTGTGTGTGTGTGTGTAAGTGTTTTGCTTGCATGTCTATGTACCAGGTGTGTGTTGGGTACCCGAGGAGGCCAGAAGAGGGCACTGAATCCCCTGGAACTGGAGTTACAGGCATTTTAGATGCCAGATGAATGCTGGGAATTGAACCTGGGTCCTATATAAGAGCAACAGATGCTCTTAACTGTTAAAATATTGCTCCAGTCCCTTCCTTATTTTTGACAGACAACTAATTGTGTATTACGTCTTGTGGAGGTAGAGAATTCTCTGTGGTAGAGACTCTCCTGTGCACAATAGGATGCTTAGCAATAAGCCTGGCCTGTACCTCCCTCCACACCCTAATACATTTTTCTGAAAACTAAAAAAATGTCTTCAAATATTGTGACTGGTTAAAACGATGTAAGACATAAAAACCCAATAAAATATGGACATAGGCTGGAGAGATGGCTCAGCAAATAAGAGTGCTACTCTTTTTTTGACACAGGCTCTCTCTGTATAACAGTCTTTACTGTCCTGGAACTAGCTTTGGAGACCTGGCTGGCCCCGAAGTCACAGAGATCCACCTGCCCCTGCCTCCTGTGCTGAGATTAAAGGCAAGTGCCCAGCTCAGAATTTTATTCTTGTAGAGAGACTGAGTTTGAGTCCTAGCACCCATGTTGGACGGTTTCCTGTAACTCTAGTTCCAAGGAATCGGAAACCTTTTGGCCTCCCTGGGCATCTGAAAATAAGACACATACTTAGACTTCAGTGTAAAGAAGATGGAATAGCCCAGACACCTTTGTTTCTTCAGATAAGAATTTTAGTTCTATCATTCCTCTTAAAATGGCTGAGCTGAGCTTGGGCTAAAAACCAGGACACTCGTGAATTATGGGAAACATCTGTGAGCAAAACCCCAAATGAGAGTGCTGTGCTGAGGATGTGCCCTCTGTTCCCTCTCTAATACACACAGGATTCAAGAAGGACTCTGAACCTTGCGGGACACTTAAAACTTCCTATCCCAGGTAAAGGCTCATCTTTATCACCCGTTTCTAGAAGGTCATGGCTGAAGATTATATACTAATCCAAGCCTCAAAGATACTGAGATATGCTAGGACACTAAGAAGTTCTTCCTCTTTGTCTGGTCATTTGTTGTTATACATTGTCCTCTATGGCTTAGTGAGTTCTGTGTGATGATCCTGAAGTAGAACAAGATCAGTGGGTTAGTGAACTCAGATTTCAAATTTTATTCCATAGTCTCAGAAATTAAGAACCTCCCCCAACTTTTGTTTGTATGGATTATAGCTGTTTATACTTAGCTTATTAGAAAGTAAAACAAAGTTAGAATATAGAACACACAAGCACATATTCCATCACTTGTGAGAAGGATGAAGTCAACACATACAATAACACTCTTGGGAAGCTCACACACTTCTGAGAGAATTGAGAGAAAAAGGCTTATTATTGCATGAAAAGAGGTCTCATCATTTGAGTCCTGAAAAGAACTTTGTGTCCCCTGGCCACACTTTTAAAACCTGAAGTGTTGGATTAACAACTACATCAGAACTGGAGAAGCCAGAGAGACAGATCCCAGAAGAGAACAACCCATTCATCATCATGAGGTCATGGGACTTTGCTTTCCTTCCTTCCTCCTTTCCTCTCCCCTTTCTTTTTTCTTTTTGTTTTCTGTTTTCAAGACAGGGTTTCTCTTTGTTTCCCTGGCTGTCCTGGAACTCTGAGGACCAAACCTCTGCCTCCACTGTCCAGCCTCTTTTCTTTTAAACGCCAACTGTTGCCATTACTGTATCACATACAGGCTTGGGTTAATATCTGGAGATAAACACCCCCCCCCCCCCCCCCCCGTTTCAGTTAGATTCCTTTTCTTCTTCTCCATCTACTATGTGGGGGGAAAAAGAACAGAAATAAAAGTACATTCACCTTTTAACCAAATTTGCATTTTGAACTACAGGCTACTATTGATGCTGTTGGTTACCCTCTAGAACATGACAACAGGAACCTATCCACTGAAGACACCACATCCTTGAGTTAGGACACAGAGAAATATAGACAGTATCATCTAGAAACATCTTCTCTACTAGAAGATGCTATGCATACAATAGGAAGAGAAATGTAATCATAAATTTCCCACAACTGTGAAAGCTGTGAGCTATAATGACCCTGCTTGGCAAGATATGGTCACTGGTACAATAGTGGTGTTAATGTTATGAGAGAAACAAATGGATTTAAGGCCCACTCCAGGAAATGGAACCCATAACCTGACAATGCCAAAAAAGCCAAGAACCCATAGTTGGTGGGTTATGGACCCTAAAGGAAAACCTACTACCATTACTTTACTAAATGAACATAGCAATAAAACACCTCCTAATGACTTACTGCTATCCCCATAGATCAGTGCATGTTTCAGCCCTTGAAAGAGAAACTGCTTCTTACGGTAGATATAATTAATGCAAGAGATTAACAACAAGCAGGTGGTCATACAGAGAATAAGAGACTTCAGAGAACTCAGACCTAACTAGAATGTCTATATTACATACTTTCTCTCAAGGCTCGGTAATCTATTTGGAAGAGAAGACTGGAAGATTGTTAAGAGTCACTGTGGTGGATGACTTCAAGAAAATTGTTTTCCAAGTACAACAGGCAGATGCACATATGAACTCCTAATGGTTATGATAACATGTATTAGACCTGAAAAATTTCAAGCCAGATAAAACCCTGGCATAGAAGAATGAAGGTGGGTATGAAGTCCCATCCCTGCTGGGGAGCCTTTGACACCTAATTGCTCAAAAAGGGCAAGTCAGGCTTTAATGGTGCAGCACCTGGTGATCACACTCCAGGGCAGGCCTCACGCTCAGTAGTCAACACAAGAGCAAGAGACTGAGAGAAAGAGAAAATGTAAGTTGTGGTGAGGGAGATTAGAGAATGATCTGTTCAAGTTGGGGAAGGTGGCTGAATATGATCAAAATAAGATTCTCAGAGAATTAATTTTTTTTAAAAAGGAAGGCACTTCATTAATAACAACAAAAACCAGACTTGTCTATTTTGAGAGCTGCAGTCTGAAAGACAGAGAAGAACTTTCCCCAGACAGAGCAGGGTGGGGCTCTCCCATTTCTGTCTCCTTTTTTTCTGTATACCGGGACTCAGAAGTATCAGACATCCCTTCATGGGGCTACACTTCAAGAAAAAAAGTTTATCACTTCAGGGACAAAAACTTAGCACTGCTGCTATTGTTGCTATTTTGCTGTTCTTTGTTTTGTTTATTGAGACAAGGCCTCACTTTGGAGCCCAGGCTGTCCTGGAATTCATTATGTAGTCCATGCTGACCTCAAACTCATAATAATCCTCTTATTCCAGTTTCTCAAGTATTGATTGGGATTCTAGGCACAAGCAACACACACTCCACATTATTATTATAATTATTTATACCTACTGTCACTCTACTCCATATACCGTAAAATTATTTAAAAGATATGGCATTTTATTTGGGTAACATATAATACAAAATTTTACCATAATAACTATTAAGTGCACAGGTCAGCAACATGAAAGACTTTCACACTGTCAATCATGACTATCAATAACCTCCAGAACCTTGTCATCTTTCCAAACTGAAAATTTCTACCTGCTTAAAAGAAAGGGGGGGAGGGAGGAAGGGAGGGAGGGAGGGAGGGAGGGAGAGAAGAGGAAGAAAGGAAAAAAAAGGAAGAGTTTTTATGTTCCTGGATGCCAGAACCTGGCAAGTATTTATTTCACTTTCTGTCTTGCTTTCTGGCTTTCACTATAAAAGCAATACAGCTTTGGATGCTAAAAGCAGCAGAAGGATAATAAGGGAAGGAGAAAGCAAGCAAAAAAAAAAAAAAAATATATATATATATATATATATATATACACACACACACACATATTTGTTTAGCACATTCATTTGTGCTAGGCACAATAACCAACAGTAGATGCACTGTCTCCTTTAGATTCTGCTCCTATTCAGGAAGGTGGGAACATGCAAAGGGCTTAGTGAATGCAGGGGTCACAGAGCCTGAGAGGGTTGAGATTAGGTTGAAATTGGGCTCTAACTTGATGGTAGAGTGCTTGGATAGCATGTGGGAGGCCCTACTTTCAACTCAACTCTATTACAACCAGAGTTTAAACTTGATTAAAGGAAAACAGCCCTTGGCTCTGACTTATGGTCACCTTAGTCACCAGGTGTATGAGTCAGAGCTCACTAGAGAAACAAAAACTAAGCAGCAAGAGTTTTATTTTTCTTTGTAATGACATTTCTGAGACTCTGATGTGGATGAGGAGGCAGCCAGAGCCTTCACCCTTGGTTTCTCTGTAGTTCACCAGGGGGCAGTTTATAGTGCTCATGGCACAGCAGGGTTCTTTCCTGTCACTCTGCAGGCTAGTCAGTCTTTGCACCACATGTCTAATAGTGAAAATGGAACAAAATGGAAGCAAACATGACTCCTCAACTCCCGTGGCTAAAAATGATGGATGTGTGGGCCTACTCAGTTTCCCAAGACACCATGTGGCAAAGGGTACCTGATTCTCTCTGTCTAGTCTAGATGCCATTGCCAAGGGAGTACCTCCAGGGACAGATCTTAGGATACAATCAGTAATTCTATTAGAATCCTTTAGCAATTCTATGAAGACCAAATTCCTCAACATAAAAGCTTTCTTCCTCAGCAACTTTCCACACCTCTAAAGAACCTCTGTCTTCTTTTGGTCTGCTCTGGTCTTCCCCTATCTTCTCCTTTCATAGTCCATTTTGGCTGACATCCCTTCAACAACCATGACCACATCTATGTACAGATCTCTACTATGCAAACGCATGTGACCCAAGAGCCTCCTCTCAATAGCCTCAACGTCAGGTGGCCTGGTACTGAAAACACCACCCACCAGCTTGTGACAGCATTCTTAACTTAGCAACTACAGGGGCATGCTTAAGGATAGCAGCCCAGCCACTACCCCAGACCTTAGCCCTTTTCTGAAGAAAACATTTTCTTTACTTCACACATGACAAGGTGAGAAGGGCTTAGCTTAATAGTGTGTTTTCAGCCCCAGAGAACAGCTGATCAGTCAAAAGCTGATTTGAGATGGGCCAATGAATCCCCTTCTAGAAATCTTTTAGACTCAAACCCAGGAATGCTGGCATTTTATTTCCCACTGAGTAGGCAGGCAGGCAGGGGAATAGAGCAGTTCTACAAGGAGAGCTGGGGAGAAGGCTTGGTGAGGAGTATCAGCACCAGATGTAGTTCTGTGTAACATTGCTCAACCTTCAGAGCAAATCCCTTGTCTGTGGAGTCAGAGTTGTGATTCTACCATGTAGAAGCAACATCCAGACCACACCCGGTGACACTGAAAGCATCTGGTGTGTATTATCTAGAAGACTGGCAGAGACAAGAGGAAACAAGAAGTCAACATTGGTGAGGCACAGAATAGTAGTGTGTGAGCTCTAGGCTCTTGTGAGCTATGTGATCTCACATCATGTGGAGAAGCACACTAGGACTCAGTTTTCTCACCATTACATGGAACTGTGGGCAAGATGTCAAGCAAAGACATCTATAGTTCCCAGCAGGCAATGAATACCTATCCAATGTTGTATAATCGAGGTTCCGAGCTAAGTGCTCTGCGAACACCTATAGCCCTACAGCAATCAGAAAGGTGCTTCACCAAGGAGCAAGGCACCAAGAACTGAAGTTGCCTTTCTAAGGTCACTCAGCCAAGGTGCATTTCTAACATAAAATCCTCCAAATATCTTCTTATTAACTTCCTCTTACCATCTTCTGAAGTACTGGACACAGCCGGGTCCAAGCCTGCTAGATATATTGTATTTCAAAAAAACTAGCACAGAATTGGTCGACCTGGGGTTTAGGGTTTATCCAGCTTGAAATCTCAGAATTTAGGCTAATCAAATTCTGCTTGAAACATGTTAATATGTGTCCTGACCTGAGAGTCTCCAGGAATTTAATGGGTCATAATAGTCAAATTAAGATTATCCTCTTAATTTCTTTGCAGCCCCACAGGATGCTTAATAAACACTACAAAGCTGAAGAGCTGAAATGCCTGAGGCATACAGACTCTTGCACTTTGGGAATGATTTAAGATCCTTTTCAAAAGTAAGCTGCCCCCAAATGTCAATCCCACTGTTTCCAGGGCGTTCAATCTTTCAGCTCTGTAATGAGGGTATTAGGGAAGATCCAAATCATGATCCAGAAGCTCAAGGTATCAGACAAACCACCTTAACTCTGGCATCTTTACTAATAATTTTATTCAAATGACAACTCTTAGGGCAAACAGCAACAGCAAATGTGCTTCTTTGTGCCACACTCCAGTTCTAGTTTTTCCCAACAGAAATAAGTTGCTGCTCTTAGGTAGGTAGAGCCACATACTAAACTCCCTAGTCCCCCATATTCAATAACGATTTCATGAAGAGTAAACACAAGAAATGCTCCATGATTCAATACACATCTAAGGTTTCTATTCCCCTGGCAGCACAGACCAGCAGGCCAAACCATAAAACTTACCAAGTAAACCATGGTGCAGTTGTTTCAGGCAGTGGAGGAAACAGCTCAGTTCTGAGTGACTTCAACAAATGCCCACCACTAAACTGTCTAAGGACAACAAGGGTTACACTTCAGGCCCTGCTACAACCTATTAATAAACACAAGAGATGGAGCCCATCGGATGAAGAAAACAATGAAGCTAGTAAGCTTCATTTAAGTATAGGAACAAATGGCATATCTGAAGCAGACACCTACAAGGAAAGCACTGTTCCTACACTTTGGATGTAGCTGGCATTTCTCCTAAGAAAACATGAGCTCTCAAGGGGGTGACTGCTCTTAACCATTACTAAACAGTTCTGGTCAACTACTGAAATGATGAAGTATCAAGGCTGAGCCACGTCAAAATACCTTGATTCAACTTAGTGAACCATAAACCAAACAGGCTGTAATTTGCATCGGATTTTCTCTCCCAATGAAAGGGCAGGAAAACTTGACAAGAGTCATGGAGCTTCTCAAAAGGCAAATTAGGCTTCTGGTGGTCTCCAGGACCAAAGACCTATAAGGAATGGCTGGCAAGAAATTCTTTAGGTTTGGTGATGACTCCCTGCACCAATGCCACCTCTTCTCTGGCTTGGATATCCAAAAGAGCCTCAGCTTCCAGGAACAGGAGTCGAGTGCCTTCCCAGGGCACACATCTATAGCTTCGGGAATCATAAAGTATCTAGGAAATAAGACTACACCTAGAAACTACCTTTCCTCTAACCAAAAATTCAAATTACTTTCGTAAAACCCTTCTCTTTAACAAAATGATCCACTTTAAAACAGGTTATGACCTATATTGGATTACAAGTTCTTGATAGATGGATTTCCAAAGTAAACTTATTACTATCTTATACTGCAGTCAGAAGTTAGACTGACTTTAGCAGCTAAAAAGCCTTTGTGTTGTTTGCTAACGCTTCTAAATGGTGTGCCATCAGCCAATAGAGGCACAAGAGGCACCAGTTATTGCATCTCACCTCACCTCCTAGTAACTCATGAGGTAAGTTCTAATGCAGAACCCTAATTGCTGTCTGCTGTTCTGAAACCAAGGAAGCTCTAAATCCCAATAGTTTTTCCATAAAGTACTTGGTAACAAAAATTAATGGACCTGAACTCATTTGGAGGCAAAGCAGCTGTGGCCTAATAGAAGTCTATTAAGATTTTAGTTATCCCACTTAATGTGAATATCCATATGATCTGATATACATATATGAATGTATATGATTACTGAGTTTGGCCCCAGGTCCCCAATGTTACTTAATAGACAATATAAATACCTTAATACTTTCCCAAACTCCCAAATCTTAGGCATAAAACAGTTAGCTCCAAAGGTGTAAAATCTAGTATCAGCCCATTTCACAAATAAGAAACCAAGATTCTCAGGGAAAGCAACTTGCCCAAGGCCACACAGTAGGCAGGGGTAGATATAGCATGGCTCTTCTCCAAAACCAGCTATTTGAAACTCAGGAAAATGCTTAGGTAAAGACACCAACCACAATGGCAGTCACAAAAGGCCTGGTGCTTACCTTGCCCAGGACAGTGAGACATGGTTTGGGGTCCAATTCTGGCTGTTCGAGCTTCACCACTCCTACCCAACCATATTCATACAAATCCTCTTCGTCATTGTTATTACACAGGCCCAGTGGGTGCATCTAAGAGACAAAATGGAAAGAAAATGTCAACAGGCTGGCCACAAGCTGGCTTGCCTTCCTTTGTGCATTTCTCATTGTGTACTAAGCCAAAGCCACCTCAAAACTTTAAGGCAGGGAAATAGTTTTTCAATCCACTAGGAATTCCATCTCATTACAATGAGCTGAGCACTGGAGAAAACACAAAAAAAAAAAAACCCACTAGAAATAGATGTTTATAAAGGCTGGAGAAACGACTTAATAGTTAAGAGCATTGACTGTTCTTCCAGAAGACCTAGGTTCAACTCTCAACATGCACATGGTGGTTCACAACTATCAATGACTCTGGTTCCAAAGGATCTGATGCCCTCTTCTGGCCTCCATAAGCACCAACCCTGCATGTGCTACACAAATACAGGCAAACAAAAATATCCATACTCATGAAGATATTTATGTGTATGTAGGCACACATTCATGTGTATGTAATTGGTGGATGAATATGAAGGCCAGAGGCTAATGTCAGATGTCTTTTCAATCTTTCTCTACCTTATTTTTTTGAGACAGAATCTTTAATCTGGAGCTTTTTAATTTGGCTAGAATGGCTGGCTGGTAAGTCTCATGGATCTTCCTGTTTCTGCCTATTCAGTGCTGGGATGACAGACGTATACCATCATGTTTGGTTTTCACATGGTACTGAGGATTGAATTCAAGTCCTCATGTTTGCACAGCTAGCACTTTATAGACTGAGCCATGTCTCATAAAATATATTTTATGGCTGCTTTCTCTGTCTTAAAAATAATGGTTGTTCAAGAGGGAAGCCACCTGAGAAGAGGTAGGGAGAGAAAGAATCTCATATAAATGACAATCTAAATTTCTATAAAATATCATAAATTTAACACTAAGCAATTATAAATGAAACTAACCAGAATAATATCCTGTTTGGTTCCCAGATCTTAAGATCACATTAACTTATGAGGCACATTCAGAACTAAAAACGTGGCAAACTATAATTAGTAGGCTAGCTAAAGACTACAAATGGTTATTGGGAAATAGATGCCATTCTTTGAGGTGTTGTCAAAATTTACATAGCATAAAATAAAAACTAGGTAGTGGAGTATCAACTTATTTTCTCATATTGAAGTCTGGAAACAACATAAATTCCAAGGTCTATGCTCACAGTTCTAGTATTGACTTGTATCAGGCTATTCTGTAGTAATTTCTTCCCAGGTTCCTTAAGACCCAGTAAGTTCTAAAAGGAAGCTCATTAATACTCTGAAGTTCTAGAGCTGGACATTTAGTTCAGTGGTTAGGTTACTTGTTCCTCCTGCAGAGGGACCAGACTTTAATTCTCAGCATCCACATGGCAGCACACAATCATCCTTAACACCAGAGGATCAACACCTCTTCTGGCCTCTTTGGATATTCACACGGTGGGCTGACATACAAGCAAAACATATATACACACAAAATAAAAATAAAAGAAAGACTCGGAGGTTTTAAAGGCAGGATCATTAAGATTCAGAAAATAATCTTTAGAGTCTCAGGAAGTCCATGAAATTGATCAGATACACAAGACACCTCCCTCTCAAGGCTTAATGTAAATCATAAAGATTATCAGGACGAAGAAATCAATCATTCTACCCAGACGAAGCAGATATGCCAACTGCCTGTAAGAGTACCAGGTTAGCTAAGGAGCCTGGCAAAGACAGCTACTAACCAGGCAAGTTGCCTGCAAGTCAAGCAGTGTGTTCTTGGATTCCAGCTTTGGTCAGCCATCATCTATGTTGGGGTGGCTTTGGTGATATTGTTGTTTTTTAAAGTCACTCCTGCTATTTATTGTAAGTGGACCCAATAAACTCACTGGTTTGCTAACATGGACCTTTGTGGCATTTGTGCTTTGGTCTGTCCCTGGTTCCCTATCTGGGGTGAGTAGACATTTGCTTAAGACTCTCCAAGGAATAGTTTAACACACCACAGGCACCACAGCCCAAGAGCAATCTGAAAAGAGAAAATTCTTTATTATCTAAATTATCTAGACTTACCAAGTTGTAGGTCTAGCATTGCATGTGCTAAATTCCTTTTTAATATTGTTTACTTAAAAGTGTGCAAGTGGTTTGCTAGCATGTACATCTGTGTACCTGGTGTGTGCTTGGTCTCCTTAGGGGTTGGGAGAGAATCAGATTCCTTGGAAGTAGAGTTACAGATGACTGTGAGCTACTATGTGGTGCTGGGAGTTAAACTCAGGTCCTCTAGAAGAGTATCTAATGGTTTTAACTGCTGAGCCACCTCTCCAGTCTGATGTGCTAAACTCTTAAATTGAAGAAATGTCATTAGATTAGTATTAAGCAGCTGCTATGATCAGGAGTAGTACCACACACCTTTAACCTCACCACTTACTTGGGAAGCAGAGGTAGGTAAATGGATCTCTTGTGAATTTGAGGCCAGCCTGGTGTACCTAGTGAGTTCCAGGACAGCCAGGGCTGCATATATAATGAGACTATTTTGGGAAAATGAAACAAAGGACTTTCTGGGTTCCACTATAGATAGAATATTAACTCCAAAGATATCCATATCCTAACCTTCACACATATGAATTTACCTTACACAATAAGGCACTCTCGGAGATGTGACTAAGCATGATGAGATGGAGGTTTCCTGGTTCTCCAGGTAGGTCAATGTATCAAGATCAGTGTTGATCTAAGCCAACAGACCTGTAATAACTTGTAGCAGCGAATAGAAAGCTAATGTATATTTTTTTAAACTTGTTTTCCAAGACAACAAAGGTAAGCAAGTACACCCAGACCTATAGATTTTGTCTGCTGACTTCCCACTCTACCCATTTGCTCAGTATCCCTTCCTCTGAGAGCTAACCATCTGAGACAGAAAACATGAGACGAGAAAATCTTCAGGGAAAAATGTTTCTGGCTTTAAATTGGTTATAGTTGTGCTAATTAAAAGTGAGCAGCAAGAAAGCTAAGATGCTGAGAGTGGGAGCTGTGTCAGAAGCTGCAGGGCCTCAAAGAAAACTCTGAAGGAAGAGTAGGACTCATCAGCCCAAACTTCGTGAAGAGGTAAAAAAGACAGAGAAGGAAGAATGAGACCAGACTGATCGGTCATATAGAAAGTCATAGTCTACGACAAAACAAAGGGGGCTTTATCAGAACAGAGTTTGGACATCAATATAGTATCAGAGTTTCAAGCAGTAATTGCCACACTGAAAACAATACTGAAGCAAATGGGAACACTTTCCATGCAATGGTGTCCCTGATCTCCAGAGATGGCAATGATGGCAGAGCCTAGAGATTCTTAGAACCAAGCAATAGTGTAAGAGAGATTGCAGAGCCCATGGGGCAAGTCAGAGATCTGAGAGTTCTAAAGGGGCTCTCAGAAACTGTCTTTGTAGCTAGTGAGTACCGAGCCCTTGGGAATTCCAAGACAGAAAGTTCTATTTGTTCATGAGTCCTCGGTTTCAGAGTTTTTCATGTAGGACCAGTGAGGGTTCTGCAGCAAGGTAGACAGTACAACCTTCCCTGTAGGATGCTCCCACAGGACTTAGCCCATCCTGGAATGGCCTGGATATTAAATGAAAAGTAGTCTAAAAATACCAAGCCCTTCTACAACATAAGAGAGTAAACAAGGATCACCAAATTGTACCAACAATTCAGTTATCTATGACTTTCTGGAAAAGGTGAGACTCAGTTCAACCAAGCCCAGCTTCAGCTTCCCAAAGTCTCAGGTCAAGTCATTCCAATAGCAATCACATTTGTGACCCTGTTTTACTGTATTCCATGGAACTTCTGATCATGTGAGCTGGAGGTTTCCGAACAGACAACTACACTATTATTTAAAACACCAATAGGGTTTGGTCAGTGATAAGAACAGCTTTGGAGGAGCAGGGTAATGAAGACTTAAGAACTGGATCTTTATCAAAACTTCACTAAGGAGAGCCCAGCAGATATGGCCAGACAAGTATAACATTCATATAAAATGTTAGGCAGGCAAATAAAGATATTAGTGGTTATCCTGGGCTTGCAAGTGTTAAGAAGAGACTGCTTCATGGGTATTATTTCTTCTAGGGGGTGATGGAATATTCTGGAACCTCATGGTGGTTAACAGTTACACAATACAGCATACTAAACCCCACCACTACCACTCAGTGTCTATGTAGCCCTGGCTACTCTAGAACCCACAGAGATCTGCCTGCCTCTGTTGTGATTAAAGGCATGCACCACCATACCTGGAATTAAATACTTTTAAATGGTGGTGGGGGGTATGTTTTGGTTTTTTTGAAACACGGTTTCTCTGTGTAGCTGTCCTAAAACTCTCTCTGTAGACCAGGCTGGCTTTGAACTCATAGAGATCTGCCTGCCTCCTGAGTGCTGGGATTAAAGGTATGTGCCAACTAAAAATGGTAGTTTTAACCAAGCAATTGTTTATTCAGAAAGGACTTGTTGGCCTACAGCTGTCCTTGGTGAATGTGGGTATCCACAGTGTAGGACAATGTGGTTTGAATCCTTCTAGAACATAAGCGAATTAATAAAGGTACTTCAGAAATCATGTCCTGGACCAAAAAATGGAGAACAGGGGTAAATAATAAAACCGAGAAACATTTCACAGGAACTCAGGATCCACATTTGTAAAAGGCTATGTGTGTGAGTGTATGGGCATGTGTACCCTGGGGATCAACACAGGCCCTTGAACTTGTTACCCTCCTACCTCATCTTCTAAATATCTGAGATTCCAGGCATATGCCACTATATCTAGCTATTAAAAGGGTGTGAGGTGGGTTTAACTGTTGCTAAATCCATCATTTCCTACTCTGTTCCTATGACTGCTTTGTGTTTAATTAATATAACCACGCTGTTTCACAGAATACATTTTGAGAACACACTGGGAGAGAGAACATATACACACTAAGAGACTAAATCTGATACAAGACAAAGCTAAATGGCCTCAAATACTCAAGAACCAACCATGACTCAACAAGTAAAAGATAGTGGGAAGAGAGAGACCTGGGAGGGTAACAAACAGGAGAGAGGGAGAGGAGGGTACAATAAGAATGAGAATCAAGAGCAGCAAACGCCAAATTTGGAACTTGACTCACTACAGACACTATGAAAATGGGGGCTAACATTAAGGAAGGTGTGTCAAGAGTATGTGCCTAGGCATGCAGACGTGTGAACTGTGTAAACATCAAGCATACCCAAGGATTCTGATGGTTCTATCAGGCCAGCACTCTGGAAACCACTTTCTACTTGGCTGGCTCTGCCCTCCTTTCACCCTTCTTTAAGACTCCTTATCAGTTTCTTGCTGTCACTGGGACAACTGTAGGCAGCTCAGAAAATCAGCCCTGTCAAGGCTGTTGACTACTAAATGGTACCAAAACAAACTTTTCTAAAGCATGAGTTACCATGAGTTATTTACTTTTTTTTTTTTTTTTTTTTTTTTGAGAGTAGAGATGTCATAAAAAATTATCACAGGACTGAAAACCCACCTCATAACCAGTCATAGTGGAGCAATAGAGGTAGGCATATCTCTGTGAATTCAAAGCCAACCTGGTCTACACAGTGAAACCCTGCCTCCAAAAACAAACAAAAAGACAAACAACCAGGAGTGGGAAGAATGCCAAAGACCACCACCTACCTCACCGTCTTTGCCGCTTTTCCATCTCCATCTCAGTTTCCTACTCTTATTTACTTAGTTAGCCTGGCAAATTCAATCTTAGCTACTATAGTTAACAATAATTATCCATTTTACTTATCTCCCAAAGATAATATTGTACAATTCAGGTTGCTGTCAGTTTGCTTCTGACAAAAGTATCAGCTTCCAAAAATGCCTGCTGTCCCACACCTACAGCCATTTGCACCATAGGGTTCTATTATTTAATCCATGGAATCTAAGTTACTAGGTTAGGAAAATGTTTCTTAAGTTAGTAGAAATAATCATGATGAAATATGCACTAGTAAGCTGACCTGTTGCAAGGGAAGGTGTTGGCTAGGCAAAGGTAGGTATCACATGCAAATGAGGATGTTATCTTAGGAGAAAAGTGAAGTGGTGGAATTTTCTGAGTGTGTACTAGGTTACATTTCAATTTCATTTCATCCTTACAGCAAACTGTTAGAATACTCAATAATAGTGACTAGACTATATAAAGAAACTATATACTAGAACTATAAGTCAGCAGTGAAGTCAAAATAATGAAACCCTGAAAGTTGTGTCAGCCAATGAACAGCTGGGTTCCACTCAAAGCCAATGGCAAATGATATAGTTAAGGATTAAAGAACTATGCATGGGTGCTTCCACAGAGAATGATCAAAGCAGAAAGTAACTATGGGAAAAATGAGAGTTATCTCACTTGGAATATGACCCTTGATATTACAAACATAAATAGATGATGCCACATCCACTTAAATAGTTCTCCTGAAAATATTCTAACACTACCCATCTAAGATCCACTGTTTAGTCCCAGATATAAGATATTGGGGCTGTAACTACACTCTAATTTGTTAAAATAAAAACAAATGTCTGACCTATCTAGCCTCAGGTTCTTGGCCACATTAGCAGTGTAATGTATGGGTTCCATCTCAGAGTGGAACAAACAAAAACTATTTCCAGCCTCATTTTTCAAAACAGTCTCAATTAGACTCTTTTCTATTTTCTAAAAAATTAAGTCCCTAATTTTAAAAGATCTAAAACCCCTCTGGATAGCAGTCATCTACAAAAAACAAGGACCTTCTACATAAGAAATTCATATATCCTTCCAAAGGTCCAGCTAGGTATTTTTATACCACTGCTCCACAGCCACCATATAAAAGCCTCAGATCCTAACACACATGTTCAGTCAGCACCATCAGATTACTTCACATCGGACCTGTACGTATTTCTAATACTTAATCATTCAAAATTAGCATTAGTCTTTTACGGTATATGAATTTCAAACATGGTAATTTTGAACTTAATATGGTGTGTTAGCATTAGGTACTTCTAAGTTTTATTTTATTTATTTATTTGAGACAGGGTTTCCCTGTGTAGCCCTGGCTATCCTGGAACTCACTCAGTCTGTAGACCAGGCTGCCTTTTAATTCATAGAGATCTGCCTGCCTCTACAGTCCCCCACCTCCAAGGCTAGGATTAAAGGCCTGTTCCTGTGTCCACCCCACCATCCCCGTGTGGGGGTGGGGGGCAAGGGAGGACATGTGAGTGTGTGGCATATGTATTTGGAGATCATAGCAAGGTTTCCTCCATTGTTCTCTGCCTTGCTGCCTTGAGTCAGGGTTTCTCATTTAGAAACAGAAGCTCTTGTTTTTGTTAGACTGGTTTGCCAGTCATCTCTAGGGATCTCCCTGTCTCTGCCATCCTCCCCCTAGTGGTAAGAGTTACAGATATGGGTGGCTGTACCTGGTTTTTTAGATGCATGCTGGGAATTCAAATTCAGGCCCTCGTGCTAACACAGTTTTTTTTTGTTTGTTTGTTTTTTTTAAAAAAACCACTGTCCATTTATTTCCCCAGGCTCTGAATTTTTCTTAAAATGTTTGGAAAAGTAGAGCTTATCTTTCTAGGACAGTTTAAAAAGGCCTAATTACACATAAGAATTCAGAGACATCGCGAAGGAAAAAAAACCATATGTTTATAAATCTAAAATGAAATTTGAAAAAGATTGCACTAAAGGTAAGGTGCTTCCTTCTCCACTAGGAAATGGAAGGACAGCTCCACAGCCTGTAGTGAAGAGACAAGCAAGTTTTCTGAGACAGAACCCTGGGAAATAATAACAAACTGTGGTCTGTGTTCAGCTCTAATCCTGTGCTATTGGAAAAATAATTTGGGGGTGTCCAATGGCGTGAGTTAAGGAAGGAAGAACACTGCTTGTCTTTTATGGGAACTGTTACTATCCCCAAGGCCTTAATGGAATATAACACTTCAATAACATAGTAGATGCTCAGTGACTAAGCCCTCTCTACTTTCTCTAGATCTGTCACATTCACTTTACTTTATGCCTTTGCCAAGAACACTCTGCCCTTCAAGACCAGCTTCAATGTCACTCTTTCCACCAAGCTTTTTTGAATGCACTCTCAGAGCTAAGTTGCTTTGATACCAAACACTTTCATGGTATGGTACTTACTTATTATAGTTCCTTTTATTGCTCACACCTCACCCCTCCACCTAATGTGAGCATCTGCTTCTAGAAGAACAGCATTACTTTACTCAGAAGTTCCAATCATCTTACTGTTAGCCTCGACATAATTAACAGGTGCTCAATAAGTGGCTGCAGGTTGGACAAAGCCTTTGGCCTGTCAGGCTGCCTGCTTTGTTTTTGAAAAGCCACTTGGGTTTCTGCTTAACTAATGAAGGGAGAAAAGCAAATCAAGATTTAACCAATCTATTGCATAAATTTTAAAGGATTAGCTTTACTAAGTGTTGACTGCCAATTCATCAAAGTCATTTTCAGAACAAAAAGATTCACTGGCACTGGTACTGGCACAGGAAGCTATGCTTATACCCAGAGAACACAACCCACTGCCCTTCACTCCTGTAGGCTGGTGACCACATCTTGAAAGGTCAATACATGGGGAAGGAAAATAGAACATGGCTCCTCCCGAAGACAGCACCACATCTACAAGTTTCCTACTTAAGTCTAGTCCACAAAGTTATTGCCAGTAACAACAAAAAGTAAGAAACTAAACCCAAGAAGATGTAGGAATGAGGTCCAGGTAAAAGGATTCCAACAACAATAAAGGAAACTCTCAACATAAAGACCCAGAAGGCGACAGCTGTAGGAAAGTAAAAACAAAAACTAAAAAAAAACCAAAAAACAAAAACAAAAAAAAAAAAAAAAAAACAAAAAAACTGAACACTGTCAAATGGGTTTGTTGGTACTGAGGAATTTTGCAGTTCTGAAAAAGAAAACGAAATGTGGAAAGTGATGTAACTAAGGGTAAGATTAACTCAGGGCAAGAAGAATGACAATATGTAGTTCCTCATTCAAAAGAAAGCCAGAACTCACACCTACCTGCAGGTCCAGCTGAAAATAATATATTGCCATGATAATGAAAGCAACAATTATGATGTGAGTATACTGAAAAATGGAACAACTGGTTTATACTAGAACATGAAAACAGATTTTCAGATTTCTCAGGGCCAAATGAGACTGATTATATCATAGTTTCACTGTTTTGCTAATGGACAAAGAATCTACAGGAACTTCTAAGCCAAAGACAATGTGATGCCAGGCATAAGTAACTAGAGAGAAGAATTGTTCCCTTGAGATGCTCCACATGCCAAGCTCTGAAACCAAGAGCAGCATTTTCAGAAGCTTTCGATACAAACTACTTGAGACACACTGACAGAATGTCTCAAGGGGGAGAGCTGAAGCCAGGACTAGCCATGCTTTTGCCCAAGGCTATAATACCATTACACTTCACTGAAAGTTTACAATAACTTCAAGAGGACTTGCTGCAAGTGAGTTACTGCTACAGAGCAGCCATGTGCTATACTACAGGACAAGCTAACTCATTCTATAAAATTACCTCATCCAAAAGTTCCTGGGATTTAAAAGGGAGATTCCTTCCTTTCGTTCTCTCTCCTCTACATATGGCCCAAGATTAAGATGCCCCTATGGTATAAAGCCTCGTATCACACTACAGACCTTCTCTTAAAAGTGGCTAAAATCAAAGCTTATAAATCATGTGGAGAGACAGGGTGACAACTCACTCACTCTTGAGATCTGTCTCCCCCCCCCTTTTCTATGTATAAAAAAAAATACACAATTCCCTTAAAAAATTTTTTTTGAGTTCTACACACAGGCATGTATGGAGGTCAAAGGACAGCCTCAGGTATCAGTCCTTGTTTGAGATAGGGTCTTTTGCTGACCAAGCCAGGCTAGCTGGTCTCAAGCTTGTGGGGAGTCTCCTGTTTCCACAGCCTATATCTGTAGGGAGATTATGTTATTACATTGTAAATAATTGTCCTGTCTACTAGTTTAATAAAAACAGTGATTGGCTGAAGGCAGATAGGAAGTGCGGGCAGAGCTACCAGACTAAGAAAACTCTGGGAACAGGAAGAACAGAACAGAAATGCCACAGAGTTGCCAGACAAGTCAGAAGATGCAAAGGACAATTGTGCTGCTCTGAGAAAAGATTCAGAGCCACATGGCTGAACAAGATAAGAATTATGGATTAGATTAATTAAGAGCAAGCGCTAGCAAGTTATATGCCTGGGCTCCAGGTCAATCAGTATGCAATTAATGTAAGTGTGTTTCAGTGGGACTATGGGACTGTAGGCCAGAAAGTCTGGGCCATGAGGCAAGACCAGAAATTCCAGGCCAGAAACCTAATACTATATATATTAACATAGAAGTGGTAGGATTACAGACTTGCAATATTGTGTCCAATTTCTGGTGATACAAACTCAGATCCTCATGCTTGCTTTACAAACACTTTACCCATTGAGCCATCTAGAATGTTAGAAAGTTGTCCTGAAGTGGATGCCTCTCTAGCTCTTTGAATGGTCTAAACCATTTTTTTCTGGAATCTAGAATCCAGAAGAACCTGAATATAGTTTCTTTACTTCTTGTTGTCATAGTTATTAGAACAACTGCAGTAAGGATGGGAATTGATCCAGACACAGAAAAGAAGCTGGTGGGTCTGGCTGTGTGTGGAGGCTTCTCACTGGGAATGGTCTGAGTATCAAACCAACACTTCTCTACTCCAGACACAGTTTTCTGAATGCTCATCTGGGGTCTCTGCCAATGAACATCACTTTTTAGAGAAAAACCAAAACTGCCTTTACTCTATATGGTTCCTCTGTACCAAAAGATGATAATGAAAATAACACCATAGGGGGGAAAAATCACATAAAAATTAAAGCTAATGTATACATCTTGTGCTACTTTTAAGTCACAGTCAAGGTAGGGAACTGTAGCTCTGTGTCAGTCTGCTGACCTAGTGATATGTAGGATACTGGGGTTTGGTCCTTAACACTGAAAATAGAACAGAGGGCAGAGTGAAGTAAAAATCACATCTGTTTCTGGTTGAAAAAACCTTGAGGCTAATATTCTAAAAGTTAATGGGTTAGAGAATAAGAATAATGGCTTTAAAAATGAAAGATTATAGTATTCATTTATAAAAATTATGCTAAGCACTTTCAGTGGATGGACACTAAGTGAGAAAAGGCATTTAAGTCTCCAGCCCTCTCTACTGTCATGATGTTTGATCAATTGTTTAAAAAAGATTCTAAAATGCACATACATCTGCTGACATAAGAGGCAACTTACAAAAACCAAAACATAATACAGCTTAACAGCAACATGGCAGAACCAGGTAATAACATGTTGTTAAAGAAACTATGTCCCTCTTACAACAAATACAGTGGCCTTTCATGGGTTGCCCCAGAGAGGCTGAGTGACCCAAGAAAGTATTCCATGTAAGCTGGAGAGCCACTTACAGCACTGAACACACAGTTACCTTTGCATGTACAGGCTGCCTATAGACACTCAGCAAGAAAAACACCAGAGTACTAACAGCTCACAGGGGAAACCAACAATAATACTAATTTAATTAGCAATGACAGTGCTCAGTTCCAGTCATTCCAACACTTTAGCTAGTTCAAGAGGATCATCCAACTATACAAGTACCAAGGGCACGTGGCCCAGCCCTAGCTCACATCTAGGGTCATAGGAATCATTTAACTTCCTTTCTCTAACAAAACAGAGACAAAATTACTCAAAACAACAACAAAACCAAAAAAGCCTTCACTTTTTCTGTTGTATGCCTTCTGGTTGCTGTTAAAATGACAAGTTTACAAAATTCAGGAAAGTGCTGTGGTCCTGGCTGGATACTACTCTGGACACAGTTGTCACTGTGAAGAACACTGATGACACCTCTCACCACTTCTTTAACCATGCTTAGGACCTGGAATTGACTGCTATCCATGCAAAGTGGCATCAAGTATCTAATGGGCTGTAATATGTGTCCCCCCCCACCCCATCTTCACTGGTTTTCTGAAGACTGAGGAAGGAAGTCCATGCATGGGTGGCAGGCAGGTCCACTGCTTCTAAATCAGAATTGTTTTTGTTTTTTAAATTTTCATAGTCTTTTTACTAGAAAACAGAAACTAAAATAGGAATAACATCCAATATCCAACAGTTAAGTATAAGAAGGGTATTCAGGCACTGAAAACTAACACTTAGCATTTTGACAGGAATCCACCCAGAAACCTTCCCCGGACTGTGAGCAGGCTGTGGGACGGGCATGAATCATGTAGCCTGGGACAGGTCCTAGCTCTGCTGCTTCCAATAGCCCTAGAGAGGAGCTAGGTCTGGGCCACATGGCCTGGAGCAGGTGCTGGTTCTCTTGAGCACACTGGACTGGCCCTGAACTCAGAGAGGTCTGTGACTCTGCCTCCCAAGAGCTGGGACTAAAGGTGTACACCAGCACACCTAGGCAAAATTAAAAACTTTTGACTTATAAAAGGTACTATCAAGAACATGAAAAGACAAGCTACATTGTGTAACTGTACATGCAGATCTTTCTTTCTCTGATGTGGGGCATCAAACCAAACCTGTGTATGCTAGTTAAATGTTCTACCTCTGTGCTCTGCATACATCCTCTGTGCATTGTGCATACTGTACATTTGACAAAACAAATATATCTAAAATACTTAAGGAGTTTTTATAACTCAATATCCAGTTAAGTACAGAAAAGCCGAGGGAGGGAGGGAGGGAGGGACGGAGGAAGGGAGGGAGGGAGGGAGGGAGGAAGGGAGGCTCTACATAGCCTTGGCTGTCCTGGAACTCACCATGTAGACCAAGCTGGTTTCTGACTCCCAAGTGATGGGACTAAAAGTGTGTGACACCACCACATCTATCTATACACAAAATCTTATATGTCAATGTTTTGAAGCTTATTCATAAAATCTAGAGGTATATGTAACTCAAAAGTCTGCCAACTAATGAGCAGTTAATCAAAATGTGGTATATACACACAATGGAATTACTATTCAGTCTTAGAAAGGGACAGAAAACACTAGAACCATGCTCCAACCTGATATGCCTCAATATCATGCTGTGTGAAAGAATCCAGGCACAAGAAACCACATCTTACACAACAGTCCAGAATAAGGAACTCTACTATTATAAGCTTGCTGTTTGTTTAGGACTGGAGTACAGGGATTTAAGAAAAAAAATGTATCACAATGACTGACTTAAGATTTATTTTATTTTTTAAATTTATTATTTATGTATTTGTTTATTGCTTTTGAGACAGGGCTATTCTGAGTAGCCCTGGCTATTCTAGAACTTGGTCTGTAGACCAGGCTTGCCTTGACTCTTAGGTGCTGGGATTAAAGGCATGCACCACCACCATCACCAACCAGGCTTATTTTTTATTTTTTTTGGACAGGGTCTCACTGTGTAGCATTGGCTGTCCTGGAACTCACTACGTAGACCAGGCTGGCCTTGAATGCATAGCTCCTTCCCCTCTGCCTTTCAAGTACTGGGATTAAAGGCACACACCACCATCTCTGGCTTGGGGTTTCTTTTTGAGGTGATTAAAATGTTGCAAAATGAATGGTGATGATGAATATATAACTCTGTGTAATAAAAACATGAAACTGTAATGTTATGCAGATGAATTATATGCTACATGAATTGTATTTCAACAAAGCTGTTATTAAAGAGCCATTCAAATAAAAGACAAACAGGGAAAAATACACTGGTGCAAGATTCTAATAATTATCAGTGTCAAGGGTGTGTGTGTGTGTGTGTGTGTGTATGTGTTCGTGGGCATGCTCATGTTGTTATAGAACTCTGTTCTCCAGGTATGACAAAGCACTGATGTCTTGAAATCAGATCTGTTTTGGAATATTTGTTTACATTGTGAAGATGAGTCTTTGCCAAGGTGCTTTCTGATTGGTTTAATAAAGAGTTGAATGGCTAATACCTAGGAAGGAAGAGGTTAGGTAGGACTTCCAGAGACAGAGAGGACTCTGGGAAGAAGAAACATGAAGTTGCCAGACAAAGAGGAGGCAGGAAGTGAAAGATGGAAGAGAGGTAACACAATGTGGCAGAACACAGATTTTAAAATATGAGTTAAGTTTTAAGTTAATTTAAGTTAAGCTATTAAGTTAATTTAAGTTATAAGTTAGGCTAGTTGAGAAAACCTAAGTTAAAGGCCAAGCTTTCATAGTTAATTTGCATGCTGGTGGTCCAAAGATACTCCAACAAGAAAGCTTGGTACATCAGATCAGTTGTGATTTCTAGTACAAAACCCTCACAAGATCCATCCTATTAACATTTCCTCCTGGAAGGTAGGAAAGGGCCCAAAAGACACAGGAGGCTTCTCCCCTTCTTGAAGATACATAAGCAGTTAACAATTGCTAGAATTCTTATTCAGTAGTGTAGCAGCCTCTAAGTTGACTATACCCCAATTAAACTCATTGTTCTACTAAGTTAAAACTTAGGTGGTATTGTTTCTTTGGCTTATGGTTGGTACCCTATCTGGGCTTAAGAGATGTCTGCTCATGACTCTCCAAGAAAAGTCACAAGTGCTCAGGATCAAAACTAAAGCCTCACAAATGAGCGGCAGGTATGGTGAAAAGAACACAGCTGAGGCCCAGGATATGTCTTTATGTCCTCTTAGTTCTGCTTGTTCATCTGACCCACTGTGGGAGGACCCACAGATGGGGAATGGGAAGTGTACTGCACAAGAGGGAACAGGTCCTAAGATGAGACCCAGAGTATCATGGTAAGAATGGAAATGGCACAATTTCATTGGGGGGGGGGAGTAAAAAGGGAAGTTTGGTGGGAGGGGGTGGTGTGCAATGAACTTTCCAAAACCCCAACAAGAGCCCCAAATCAAAGAATGTAGAAAAGCAGGACACCAGCTATGAATCCAAAGTGGGCAAGAGCTCCCATAGAGGAGAGAGCGCTCACAGATTACATATTCACTCTCTCTGTAATTGCCCAGGTAAGTTTCCAAACCCAAGGAGAGAGCCAAGAGTACTCCAGGAAGGGACACTTGACGAAAATCACCTGATTAAATTATTCTGGAGTAGTCTGTTAACTGGGGGTGAAGAAGGGAGTGGAGGAAACAATAGGCTCAGGTTTTGAAAGCAGTAGATTATGCGCTGGCTTAGCCACCCTATTATGTATGACCTTGGGTAAAGTCAAGTGAGGACCTACTACTACTCATGATCACAAGAGCAACAGGAATGTCTGCGACCTCCTTATCTTGTGTGAGTTTGATGAAATGTCTGAGTTGTGTACTGTGGGATCCCTGGAGACAGCCATCATCTATATCAGAATTATCAGCACAATTTAGGGTGATTTCCTACCCATCCTCACTTCAACCCAATACTGGGTTGGCTCTGCTTTCAGAAGGTCTAACCCCAAAGAAGAGTAGATTGATAATTGGTAAGACTGGGTCTACCCTGCTTGATCTTGTTAAATCCATTTCCTAAACCTTCAGTGGTTAGCAATAGAATACCCTGAGATTTTAGCACAGTGTTTAGTAATAGATGATTAAGAAGAAATTGTAGGCAGTGAGATGGTTTAGTGGATAAAAGTGCTTGCTGGACAAGCCTGGTACCCTGAGCTTGATATACAAAGATGGAAGGAGAAAACCAAATCACAAATTTGTCCTCTGACTTTCACATACATGTCATGGCACAGGTACTCCCATATACAATATATATATATATATATATATATATTCATTCATTCATTCATTCATTCATTTATTTATTTATTTTTACAAAAAGCAGGTATGGTAGTGCATGCCTTTAATCCTAGCACTTGGGAGGCAGAGGCAAGTGGCCTACAGAGACAGTTTCAGGTCAGCCAGGGATATGCAGAGAAACCTTGTCTCAAAAAACCAAACTAACAAGAAATGGTGGCCCTCTAAACTTTTTGTTGTAAGATCCTTTGCTGTGTGTTACCCTTCACAGGCAGCAAAGAGCTGGCTGCTGGGTTGCAAGACATGACAAACTCAGTCTTCAAGCAGTCAGTTCTTAAGTGTTAGAACAATGATAGTGTCTAATTTCAAGGCAAAGTATAAAGAAGATCTGGTTCTAAATTCACATACCAGAAGTCTGTATTTATTGTGTTTTTAAAGTGAAGGCAAGATCATATAGTATGAATGCATGTTTAAAAAAAAAACCAATAATAATGGATGCTGTTCTCGGTCCAATTGTGTGAACTTGACATTTTATCCCTAAAATCCTCAGAGTTTTGATATTTATTAGGAAATAAACTAGAAGACACAAGTGCCTCAGGCAAAAGATTGAGGAGTTGATAGTGAGCCTGAAGACCAGGGAAAGCTCAGTCACAGGTTCCTGACACATACCCATGGGGCTGAAGAGGCAAAGGCTAGAGACCCTGAGGTATATATACTTCAAGGTCATCTCCCACTTATCCCCCTTCTCCTAGTTAGACAGGTTTTTCTCTTAGTCAGTCCTGTGGGTTCCGTCTGCTTTGATCCACTCCCAACAAATTTGCAGCAGAACTCTCTTGATAGCAATCTTGAATTGACTCTTCAGCAGTAGAGCACCCTGTACTATCCATTACACTTGACCCTTCTATTTCTATGCCACGGCTTATCAGTATGAAGGACAAAGAGAGACACTCTTCAGCTATTTATGTAAATAATACAGTCTGACTCAAAAAGAGACAGGTAGTACCTTTATCAGCCCAATCAGTGAGGCTTTGCCCCTGTGTCTTTACAAAAGGACATACCCAACTTTAGGTGAAAGGGATAGGACTGCTTCCCAGGACCTGTCACAATAAAGTAGGATCAGGACAGGAACCAGAAGAGTGAACAACTTTACACTTTTGAGTCAGCTTCCTCCCTGTTTCATCATCCACATGAAAAGATCAATGTTGTCAGGTCATGGGCAGCATTCCTCTATCACACAGGCACTGGCTCTTCTGACCCTCACAATCACTATAGTCTATAGATGAGGAAGACAAGTTCAGTCATGTGCTGGAGCTCACACACAAGGATGTTCCAAGTCTGGCATTTAAATTCAGGCAGTCTATGAGCCTGGACTCTTAACCAACTGCCACAGCAGACATTAAAGTATTATCATTTATTCAATGCTGCTAAAAAGAGTAACATTTTATCCAGTCTAATCCAGTCAAAAAGGTTCCTGGACTCCACATCATAATTATTAGATTGAGTCTGAGTAAAAAGCAACAACATGAAGCAAAGGCAAGAACTAGCAGGAGACCAGGCGACAAGGACTCTAGCACAGGGGCAATCCAACTCCCAGTGGGTCCTTATAGGTAAGGACAAACTGATTCCAAGAACACCCTGTGCCTCCATAGGTCAAAGATCCAAATTCAAGAACATGCAAGTGCTCATAATATGTTCAGCCAAATGCTGTCCCTATAAAAGTGAGAAGCAGCATTGGATATAATAAATTGCCAAATGAGAATACTACTCTGTAGAAAGAAAAAAGGAATATTACTTCTTAAGCTGGTTTGTGAATACACAAGTAAATATTACAATCCCCGATTTCTAAAAATTTGTTTCACATTTACAGTAATAGACACACATACCAGATAACAACCTTCTGAGTTGGCTATGCCCTTTCGCCAGTGGGTTTCAGGGATCAAACTAGGGGTCATCAAACTTGGCATAGTACCTTTACCCACTGAGCCATCTCACCAGTCTCAATGCCTGATTTATTAAAAAGACACAAGCTGGCCAGGCAGTGGTGGTACATTTGAGGAGGCAGAGTCAGGCAGATCTCTGAGGTCAAGGCCAGCCTGGTCTACAGAGAGAGTTCCAAGACAGCCAGGGCTACACAGAGAAATTCTTGTCTGGAAAAAGACAAAATGGGGAAGAGAAGGAGAGAGAGGGTAGGCGGGTGAGCAAGCATAAAGTGGGCTAAGGGTGTAGCTGAGTGTTAGAGCACCTAACTAACAACATACAAGAGGCCTTAGGTTTAAACCCAATATTAAAAAAAAAAAGCATCAACTTGACAACTGTATTACATACTAAATCTACACATGGCACTTTCATCACAAGCACAGACTGCCACTTAAGTGATTTTCCTAACATGTGTCCCGTTTCTGATACTTTCCCCAAAGCTGACTTCAATACTTTTTAATTCTGACTTCTGACCAAGTGCCAGGCCTAGCTCAATAGAAAGTCAGGGTGATAAGCAAAGGAAACAAATGAGTACTTTTAAAGAGAAAGTGATACAAAAAAACAACTATACACGGCATTAACTTGACCAAACAACATTAATACAAGAAACAAGCCTTTCTGCTTGGCAGGAGGGTTGCTCAGAGCAGCTTCTGACAACCTCAGCCCTCTCCTCTCTGTATCAGGCACACAGCACCTCTCTCCTAACACATCTTGTGGCTACCTAAGAGTATTAAGTATCCTAACTGCCTGCTGCACTATTTAAGGTTAAGGCTTGTACACTAAGAAAGCTTGTTCTTTATTTGTCCTCTCTTTGGAGATTTTTTGTTTTAATCCTGTATTGGGCTATTCTGCTACAATGTGACTAGGAGTAGATCTACAGATGTTTTCCAATTTGTCCTGTTAAGCCAAGCACTGTATTTTGTTCTAAAAGCCCTTGTCTTACTCCACTTCTAGAAAGTTTTCATAGTTCTAAATCAGGAGTTCTTGGCCTATGAGTCACAACTCTGGTGTGTGTGTGTGTGTGTGTGTGTGTGTGTGTGTGTGTGTGTGTGTGAGAGAGAGAGAGAGAGAGAGAGAGAGAGAGAGAGAGAGAGAGATGACTCAAGGAGAGAGAGAGAGAGAGAGAGAGAGAGAGAGAGAGAGAGAGAGAGAGAGAGAGAGAGAGATGACTCAAGGGATTGCTAAAGCCATCAGAAAACACATAACAATAACAAAATTACAGTTATGAAGTAGCAACAAAATAATTTTATGCTTGGGTATCCACAACATGAGAAACTGTTAAAGGATCACAGCATTAAAAAGGCGGAGGACCACTGCTCTACATAATTCCTGTCACAGTTGGGCAACAGTGTGACACATTTCTTTAACCTCAGCACTCTGGAGGCAGAGAGGCAGGAAGATCTCTGAGTTGAAGGCAAGCCTCGTATGTAGAGACAGCCAGAACTATACAGAGAAACTTTGCCTTGAAAAACAATAAATAGACAAAAATTCTTGTCTCCTATTAATCTCTCTGTTGCTGGGTTAGAAGTTTAGTAGTTGAGGGTTACTCAACTACTCTGTTAAAATATATTGCAACTCCTTTATGAATTCTAGCAAATTCCTTAGCAAAGCTTTCACTTCACCAATCCTAGCTAGCTGCCTTCCTGTTCAGGTATGAGTTTTACTTAGGATTTAATTTGTGAGTTAGGTGTGTTGGCAGAGGCCTATAATCCCAAAAGTACTTAGTGGCTAGGAGAGAAGAGAGAAAGCCACAAACTCCAGACCAGCCTGAGCTAGAAACTTTGTCCCAAATGTTGTTTACAAATGTAAATCTTATTCAATGCCTCACCTCTTGAGACAGATAAATGCCCAGACTGTTCTTGAACTCCTTGGGAACCTCTTGCTGAATTAGCCATCTCAAGTGCTAAGATTACAGGCCTGCCCTGTTTCTTCTAATGTTTCTATGTCACACTTTTATTCATAGCTGATAGCAGTATTTACTTTTTATCTGCTATATTTCATATTTTTCTTACTGATATTCTTTGTTTCATCTTCAAAAAAATTTTGGAGAAATTGTTTTTGAGTCAGGGTCTTAGTATATAGCTCAGACTAAACCTGAATCATCCCGTCTCAGCCTCCTGAGTACTAGGATTATAGGCATAAAGTACCACTCTTGCTTTATCTATTTATATCTTAATTGTGGTTTTGTTGCTTATAGTTTTCCTCCCTCCTCCCTTTTGAGACTGCTGGAAATCAAACCTGGAGCTTCATGTATGACAAACTCATGTTTTACCACTGAGCTACACCTCCTAGATCCAGTTCTCTTTCCTTGGGGTCATTTTCCTCAAGTACATTTATGGTTTGCAAACTCACGGTCATATCTAGGTGAAGGGCACAGAAGGCGGTTCTCTGTACATACCATTCCTGCCCCCAACGATTCTGTGGTTACTTTAACGGGATCCTTAAACCTGGACATAGTAACACTGGCAGTCTTCAGCCATCATGCCTCTAGGAGGCTAGGGTACTCATGTTGGCTTCCAACTGTCCCAGGATTACCTGAGCAGTGAATAAAGGATGGGGTTTTGTTTTGCCTCTGTTCATAGGTGGAAAAGTCCAGCAGTTAATCTGATTACAGTCCTTCTCACATGTACTATTAGGTCCTATTGGTCTTCTAGAGTAGAGCTAGCTTCAATAGCATTAATGCCTATTTTCGTTTTGCTTTTTATGAGACAAGAGTTTTTCTTCTGTAGCCCTGGCTGTCCTAAACTCATGGAAATCCGCTTGCCTTTTCCTCCTGCATGCTGGGATTAAAGGTGTGTACCACCTCAGTCCAGCTAATGCCTACTTTCAACATGACAGGACCTGGCTTCAGCATCAACCACTGCTCTGTATTTCTTTTTGTTGTTGTTGTTCATAGACTTGTTTATATCTTATTTTTAAAGGATAATTATACTTCCAATTTTCTTTTTATACTTGAGGTTTTAAGTGGAAGTGGAGTGCTGCAAAGGTTGAGCTACAAAGAGAAACCCTGTCTCAAAGAAACTAAGCAAACGGGAAAGGGGAAAGGGGAAGGGGGAAGGGGGAGAGGGGAAAGGGAAAGGGGGAAGGGGAAGGGGGAAGGGGGAGAGGGGAAAGGGGAAGGGGGAAGGGGAAGGGGGAAGGGGGAGAGGGGAAAGGGGGAGAGGGGAAAGGGGAAGGGGGAAGGGGGAAGGGGAAGGGGGAAGGGGGAAGGGGGAAGGGGGAAGGGGAAGGGGGAAGGGGGAAGGGGAAGGGGGAAAGGGGAAAGGGGAAGGGGAAAGGGGAAGGGGGAAGGGGGAAAGGGGAAAGGGGAAGGGGAAAGGGGGAAAGAGGAAAGGGGAAGGGGAAAGGGGGAAAGAGGAAAGGGGAAGGGGGAAAGGGGGAAAGAGGAAAGGGGGAAAGGGGAAAGGGGGAAAGGGGGAAAGAGGAAAGGCGGAAAGAGGAAAGGGGGAAAGGGGAAAGGGAAGGGGGAAGGGGGAAAGGGGGAGAGGGGAAAGGGGAAGGGGGAAGGGGGAAGGGGAAGGGGGAAGGGGGAAGGGGGAAGGGGGAAGGGGAAGGGGGAAGGGGGAAGGGGGAAAGGGGAAAGGGGAAGGGGAAAGGGGGAAAGAGGAAAGGGGAAGGGGAAAGGGGGAAAGAGGAAAGGGGAAGGGGGAAAGGGGGAAAGAGGAAAGGGGGAAAGGGGAAAGGGGGAAAGAGGAAAGGGAAGGGGGAAGGGGGAAAGGGGGAAAGGGGAAAGGGGAAGGGGAAAGGGGGAAAGAGGAAAGGGGAAGGGGGAAAGGGGGAAAGGGGGAAAGGGGGAAAGGGGAAAGGGGGAAAGAGGAAAGGGAAGGGGGAAGGGGGAAAGGGGGAAAGGGGAAAGGGGAAGGGGGAAAGGGGGAAAGAGGAAAGGGGAAGGGGGAAAGGCGGAAAGAGGAAAGGGGGAAAGGGGAAAGGGAAGGGGGAAGGGGGAAAGGGGGAGAGGGGAAAGGGGAAGGGGGAAGGGGGAAGGGGGAAAGGGGGAAAGAGGAAAGGGGAAGGGGGAAGGGGGAAAGGGGGAAAGAGGAAAGGGGAAGGGGGAAGGGGGAAAGAAGAAAGGGGGAGAGGGGAAAGGGGAAGGGGGAAAGGGGGAAAGAGGAAGGGGGAAGGGGGAAAGAAGAAAGGGAAGGGGGAAAGGGGAAAGGGGGAAAGGGGAAAGGGAAGGGGGAAAGGGAAGGGGGAAAGGGGAAAGGGGGAAAGGGGAAAGGGAAGGGGGAAAGGGAAGGGGGAAAGGGAAGGGGGAAGGAAAGGAACAGAAAGGAAGAAGAAAGAAATGGGGTTGGGGGCTGGAGAGATGGCTCAGTGGTTAAGAGCACTAACTACTCTTCCTTAGGACAGGAATTCAATTCTTAGCACCCACATGGCAGTTCACAACTGTCTATAATTCCAGTTCCAAGAGACTCAACACCCATGTCAAAACACCACTGCACACAAAATTATAAATAAATAAATAAATAGATGGATGGACGGACGGACGGATGGACGGATGGATGGATAAATAAATAAAAGAAATAGAATTGGAAGCGAACTGATTTAAAGTCAAATTTACACTCTGAGAAAATTCTTGCAAGAATGGTAAAGGAGAGTGTCATGCCTTGGGATAACTAGACAAGGAAACAAGAGCAAGCACAAAACACCTGAGGTAGGTCTGACACAGTACAGATGAAAGGACAGGCAAGGGGAGAGTAGAGGAAAGGGTACAGTGGGCCAAGCCTTCAGAGGGAATCAGTGGCAAATTCTGAGCACAGAAGTAACGTGGTCCAGAGTATATTTTAGCTGGATTGTTCTAGCTGCTGATGCACTTGGCGTGACTGGATAGGAGGATAATGGTGGAAAGTTGGACCGCAGAAGAAAAGCCAGTCAGGAAGCTCTTGTAATTACTTAAGAAACAATAGAGATTTGGGGTATGGTAGTAAAAGCAGAGGTAGTGAGATGCTGAGACTCTGAAAGTGAAAGTAGAACTGCGGAATTCATTGATGAAATAGATGTGGATAGGGACTTAAAAAAGGGACCAATAAATGACTCTCCACATAGACACATCATAACCCAAGGTGAAGAAAAATGATGAGTTATATTTGTTTTGGAGGAAATGCTTCTCCAAAAACCTTATTATTAATCAATTCATTTACTTTTTAGTGTTAAAGATAGAACCAGAGCTTTGAGCATGCTAGGAAGTATACTCCACCTTGGGAGCTCAGTTTTAAACACCAAAATGAATATAAATTCTTCTTACTCAACTTCAAAACTACAGTAATTACTTTAAACCTCAAATGAGGACTGTAACCCAGAATAAACAGAAAGCTCCTTGTTTGTTTGTCTGTTTTAAAATAGGGTCTCTTTATGTAGCCCTGGCTGTTCTGGGGTGCTTGCTATGTGGACCAGGCTGTCCTCAAACTCAAAGAAACCTATCTGCTTCTGCCTCTCCAGTGCTAGGATTAAAAATGTGTACCACTACACATGACTTTATAAGGTACTCTTAGAACTCAGTGATAAAAACATCAACAACCCAATCAAAACTAGCTAAAAATATTAATTTTTTTTTAAACACAGTGAGTGGTAGTGCCCACAATCCCAGCAACTTGGGAGGCTAAGGAGGAGGATTTCAAATTCAAGGCCAGTGTGAACTACAGAGTCATTTCAAAGCCTGAACAAATTTGAGAACCTGCCTCAAAATGAAGAGCAAAAACAGAATTAAGGAAATGCCCAAATAAAGTGTGTGCCTATTATGTACAGAGTCCTAGGTTTAATCCCCAGTACTCCTCCCTCTCTCCCCTCCCACAGAGATGTCTGTCTGTCTGTCTGTCTATCTGTGTATCATTATCATTAAGTTTTCACTATAAGACCCAAAAACTAAACATATCAAATGCAACTCACTGGGCTTGAAGTTTTGTCTACCTTGAGCTAAGAGAAGTCAAACCGGAAAAATAAATCTTATGATGGATACTCATAAAATGAAGAACCAAATACAGCCAACCACAGCCTTAGGCTCCTGGGGTCTTCTGTGCCCTCATGAAAGCTATTTTAGTACCTTTTCTCTTTAAGTATCAATCAACTCATAACTCAGGTCTCATTCACTGTGGGTGGACAAGAGAGAGGGGGATGTATGTCCGTGGGACATCCTGCACTTTGACAACAAATTCAGTCAACCCAACACTGCAGAATGCACACTGATCTTCACCACCAGTCCTTGCTTTTAATCACCCCATCAGTTTAGCTCTCAGAGAAAGATCTCTTTATTACCTGGCTTGAAGGCACTCAACAGTTGATATACCAATTGGCTCCCAAATTTCAGGAAAGATAAAACTGCAACCTCAGCTGGTAATAACAACAAATAGGAGAGCCAACTTTTCCAAAAACCTGTGGTTTTTCCTGGCCTAAGCTCTCTACATCAGAACATCAGCCCAACAAACACCACTAAATATTGTGCCATCTTAGAGAAATGGCTTATTGTAATGGACAAGATCTAAGAAAGAATAAGTACCGTTATCTAATAAGAAAGAAATTTACAAGTTTATAACCTTACTGAATAAACTGACTCAAGACTCTCAGGCACACACACTGTAACAGGTACTATTAATAACACAGTCAAGAACCCCAAGGACATAAGTGTCTTGTGGTTCTGAGGAATCCTCAACTGGAATCCTGTGGCTATATATGTTATTTTGAAACCAGTACCATCAAATCAAAACCTCAGAACTACAAAACTACAACTGATAAAATTTAGAAAGTAATGTCCTTGACTCTAAACCATAAAGCCTAGAGTTGTGATGGGCTATAATGATCTATGTATACCAACCATACTCTAAAATTCTACCTCTAACACAGAGAGAAAATGCCAGTACCATTGGGCTTAGTGGTTCACATAAGTATTTCCAAGAATTCAAGGCCAGCCTGGGCTACAGAATGAGACCTTGTTCCAGGAGGTAGAGGGGCAGGGAGGCAGGCAGGGAGGGAAGGAAATTAAGGCTCATAGATTTCCAGGTAAAAGCAGGAACTATTCATCACTACTCTCACCTTAACAGTGCTTGTCCAGTCTCTTCTATTTTAAGGTGAACCTCTTACATCATTTTATCAGCTTACTTCCCTCCAAGACAGCAACTTGTAAAGGACGACACAATCCTTCCAGAAATGTGACATTCTTTGTTTCTATAGCAGTAAAGATAATCCAGTGGTGAATGAGCCTGCTTTTCTGTCCTAAGAAGGAAGGCAATATCTCTGCCCCATCCTGCCTGCTAAGTGTGTCCTCCACAGGCATTAAGTGAAATCAGTGGTGTGTGCTGTGGTTCAAGTCATGGTTAGAGTTAGAGGTCCTGTCCATAAAACAAAACTACAGTGCACAAGACTAGTAAAAATGCTGAGCCACGAAAGAGGCCCAAGCTGTCCTTTGTGCTTCCTTGTTCCTGGCAATAGCCTTTAAGCTACTGCACAAACATAACCTAAAAATTATTAATTCTCAAAACACAGGCGATAGCCACTGCTGATCTAGAGATTCAAGGGAGTATGTAGGTGGGCAAAGACATTTGCTCTAACATAAATTTTAAAAAGATAGAGCAAATTATTGGCAAATGTTTCTTTTAAAAATATCATCTTTGGAGGCTAGAGAGATGGTTAGGCAGTTAGAGCACTTTTTGCTCCTTGCAGAGGATCCAGGTTCAATTCCACATGGTGACTACAGCCATCCATAACTTCAGTTCCAGGGATCTAGAGCCAGCCCCCTTTCTGACATGCACATGATGCACATACACACAAACACAGGTAAAACATCAGATAGACAGAGAGACAATCTTTTATTTGAGCATGGTGGTGTTTAATTGTAATCCCAGTCCTTGGAGTTGGAGGCAAGAGAACCAGAAAGAAGTTCAGAGCTAGGCTGGGCTACATGAATGAGACCTAGTCTCAAAACAAAACAAAAACCATAATTACATATTGAAAAGCCCTCACCCTTCCCCAGGAATAATCTTTGTCAGGCACCATGGTACACTAAAAAGACAGGCAAGAATATCAGAGGTTCTAAGCCAGTCTGGGCTATGAAAGACCCTATATTTTGTTTTTAGTGTAGTGTGTGGGTATATGTGCATGTGTCCATGTGTATGAGTGCATGTATAGACACCAAAGATCAACTTTGGGTGTCCTTCCTTGGGAGCAATCTTGCATTTTGAGATAGGGTCTCTCACCAAGACCTGGAACGTAGCCAATTAGGTTAAACAGGCCAGTGAGCCCCAGGAATCCAACTATCTCTCCAATGGTGGGATTATGTGCCCTGAACCTAGATTTTTACATAGATGCTGGAGTGTGGAGTGATCATACTCCAGTCCTCATGTTTACTAACTGAACTATCTTTCTAGCCTAATCTTTGAAAAAAAGAAGGAAGGGAGGGAGGGAGGAAGGAAGGGAGGAAGGAAGGGAGGAAGGAAGGGAGGAAGGGAGGGGAAAGAGGGAAAGAGAATAGAAAAGAAAAAAGAAAGAACAGCTGGTGTGGTGGAGTGCCTTTAATCTCAAAAACAAAACAAACGAACAAAAACTCAAAAAGAAATAAAAAGCTCAAACAAACAAAAACCAAATTCACATAATTCTCTATCAAACATAAGATACTGCTGATGATTACATCCTGCCTCCCCTTTTCTTTCTTTCAAGATAGGGTCTGCTATGTAGTCAGGGTGTAACGTTTAAGAGAACAAACAAACAAACAAGTAAATAGAAAGGGGAGATATTACAGTTTCAGAGCTGATTAAATATAAAAGGAGAAAAGCATGAGAATCAGCAAAATCTGTCAATTTTTCAAATTACAATCACTTTTCAAAGAGCAATATACATGTATATACTTTTAAATTAAAATACAGACTTAATATATGGCCTTAGCTTATTTAGAATTCACTATGTAAATCAGGCTGGCATCCCAAGTGCTGAGATGAAAAGGGTCTCACCATGGTTATAGCAAATAGAATAGTATTAAATTACGCCATTGTGACTAAACTGTCTCCCAAAAATTCTTGTAATGAAGTCCTAGTTCCCAAAGTATCCCTGCAACTGAGGGCTTTAAGAAGTAAGAGGGTTACATGAGGTCATGGTAAGGCTGTTTGTGATGTACAAGTGTTAAAAAGAAGAGGCAGCAGACAATTTTTGCCTTTCTGTTTCCTTTTTCTCCTTAGGACACGGCAAGAATACTGTGAGTTAGCCGGCCCTCATCAGAAACCAACCATACTGGTAGTCTGATCTTGGTATTAAAGTTTCCAGAACTGTGAGAAATAAATGGTTGCTACCTAAGCAGCTCAGTCTGTAGTGCTGTTAGAGAAGTTAAGTAGACTCTGTGACTATGTAGGTGACAAATATGGAAGAAACTACAGCTGCTCCAGTGTTGGCCATAATGTACTAGATTGGAGTCTAGATACTTTTTATAGGAAACTATTTCATTTTCAAAGTAAACCTATGATGTATAACCACCAATATTCTTAGTTTCAGGATAGTACACTAAATACCATGAAGGTGAGTGACCTGTCAAGAGTCATACTCAAGTACCAAGTAAGAATTCTAGCACAGCATAGGCATGCAGGTCCCAGATCCCTGGTTTTCTATACTATAAGACTCCTTCTAGGTATATCCATAGGAAACTGCCAATATCCTACCAAGAATGGAAAAGTCACAAAATTCAACTTAACACACCTAAGTGCTATCAAAAGTCTGATTAATGTCTGATGGATGACTGGCTTCAGAAAATGATCCTTTCAGTAGAGTGGCATACTGGTTATTAGTGCACATCACTACAGCTTATTCCAGAGCCCAGAAGCTTTTGAAATATTCTGGAATGCTTAACTAAAAGTCTCTTCATCTTCCTCATTCATATTCTGTTCTTCAAGAGGGGAGGTACAGAAGGAAAAACAGGAACACACAGTTTACTCAGCGTCGGGCTAGCCTGTGGTTTTATAGCAACTTTCAGAGTCAACGAATTCTCCAGACTGACCTCTCTCAGGCTGTAGCCCTGCTCCTGTAAACTGTGGCTGGACTGGTGCCTGTGCCTGTGGCTGCATGGCAAAGCTCTAATCCATAAGTGGCCAAATACTCCCTCCCTAAGATGAATGATCTGGCTTATGGACAGAACAGCAAAGACATGGCTAGGATTCGTTTCTAAGAATAATTACATATTAGTTAATCCAACAGAGTCCTCCACCCACCAGCCCTTTCCCGTTAGTGTCATTGTGCAGGGCTGCATGCTACCCGTCGCCCTTGATGGCAAGGACTACTCTGAGCACTCTATGATGAATGGGGATGCTGGGGTTGGTAACATGCTGGCCCCTTCTGCACGTATGCAGAAGTAGCTCAGGTTTCTAATAATACTGGGAAGATGACCAAAGACAATCTGAAGTTGGGCAGAAACCTGATATATACTTTGATCATCAAGGGGGAAGGCTAGGGGAACCTCATGGCCATTACACTTCCTTATTTTAGGAAACTGCCACTATCTTATTCTGGTATTTAACTCAAAGTATTTGATACCCAGGACTCTGTCTGAGTGGGTTAATACTTGTCTCTCTCCTACCAATAAATCCAAACATACATAAGAACCTCTTTTATTTTTATTTCATTGAACTTCCAAAGATCATTCTTATAACTAATATACTTCCATCAATTTCTAATTCAGAGCAATATGTACATTTAAATATGTACATTCTCAAATATGTTTTTAATTTTTTAACTGTCAAAATTGACACCAGAAAAATTAACGCAAGCGAGAAACTATGCTCACAATCTTAATGAAAGTAGACTGTTCTTTTCCCTCAAGCAAAGCAGAATAACTACGTAATGCCTTTGTTTAGTGCTCAAAACAGTGAATGGGAATATTTTTCCAAAGTCATTAATATACAAAAGAACCAAACAAAATCATGAAAATAAAAAACTTCCCTACACTGAAAGGAACTGTTCTCTGTTGATAAAGAGAGGTTCAAACATATTTTAAATATTTTGAAACAAAGGCCTAGCTGATGCCCCTTAATCCACCCATCCAGCTCAACTTTCTGCTCAGGCAGCTGCTGCAGTGAAGTGCCCATCTAGAAGGGAGGGCCACAAGCATTTCTTCAGTTCCTTGCATTCCTGGGGGACAAGGGACTCACCAAGGTTAACAGCAATCTTCAAGCTCCCATGCAAGTACAATAACATCTTCATAAAAGTTTTACAAGGACATCCTGGCACAAAACAAACTACCACGAAGGGTAATGTTTCGGGGCCCTGAGCATTCATTCCAGCAGCTCGCTTTTCTTGGCTGCCTTTCCCAGCTGTGTGGTTGAAATCCTTGGTCAGCTGGGAACCCACAGAAGGGTACCATGGTGAAAGCACTTGGAGTAAAAATACAGCCAGAGAGCCCCATGCAGGGTCATGGCTCTGTGGTCCTCAGAAAGGAGAAGCAGGTGAAGGCTAGTCAGATTCAACACCTCTGACCAGTACAGGATGAAAGTGGGCAGAAGGATGGAAGCAGACATACACAGTCACTTATCTCTGGGCCCACTAACACCTCCACCATCCTTCTAGAATACACCACCCTCAACGTTGCATTCTTTATTAATGTGACTATATACAGAGCATCACTCCGAGAAGGAACCCTGAATGGTGGAGGCAGTAGGTCACCCTGGAAAACCATCAGTGAGGTAGCTTATGATACAAAAGGTGACAACAGAAAGCTTGCGGCTATGGTGGGCAACAGTCACCTACAGCCAAGGTTGTTTCCCAGGGCTTCTAGAACAAAGCAGTACAAACAGAGTAGTTTATACCACTGAAACTCATCGTCTTAATGTTTAGAAGGTTTTGGAAAAGTCTAAAATCAAAGTATCACCAAGAACTGGTTCCTTCTGAGCACTAAGAGAAGACTTTAAGGCTTTCTCAGCTTATGGTGGGCTGCTGGCAACCATTAGTAAGTGATTCTTCGCTATATCACCAATCACTATCAATCAGGGATTCTTCCTGTCTGGGTGTCTGTACTACCTTTTAAAAGAACACTAGCCATAGTGTGTTAGGACTCTCTAGTTACCGCATAGTAGCTTGATTCACTCTTTTATGTAGACTCTGATTCCAAATATCACATTCTATGGTACTTGATGCTAGGGTTTCAACTCATAATTTTTTTTTTTTTGGGGGGGGGGGGTTAGCCCATAAAAGATCCTGAAGAGATCTACTGAAGATGAAAAAGGAAGGACCCTAGAGGAAGACATGAGCATTTTCATTCTTCAATACGTCTTTCAAAATAAGTAACTACAGAAGTCAAGTCTATAATATCATGAAGAAAAAAATATTTTTTTTTTAAGTGGGTGAAAATATGTGGGAGAGAAACACAGGCTAGGTGCCACCTCAGGGGGAAACAAGGAAAAATGAGGTGTAAAACAATACATCCTTAGACTGTTTTGGCAGTGGCCTGTTGCCAGTAGCTATACAGTAGACTCTCAAAGTCTGGCAAGATATAAAAGAGGTCGAGGCTCAAAATACACTAATGGCCCGGCTACGGCTTCAGATGGAGTCATAATTGGCTGGGAAACTGGGCTTACCTTACAATTCCATGAATTGCTAAGCTGGAGTCTCATGCCATTCAGTGAGGATTTACATAGCAAGGATCAGGTCATTGCCAGCCACTGGCCAGGGCTTGAACTATACACCAGGCAAGGCTTCTCAGTGGGAGGACTGTTCTAAGACAAAAAAAGATATGGAAGAAGTCTCCTGTGGGCCACGACCATTGCTAAATTCAAAATATGAATGGAAATAGCATACTTGCAAAGGTGATGGACACTGTCTTCTCAGAAAATAAAGAAGAAACTGAGGAAGCATTTTTTTAAAGCTTCAATAGAAATAGCCTAGTGATTTTAAGTTCTAAGAAGACAAAGAAATAGAAAAATAAAAAGGTTAAACTACCAGTCTCACAGAAGCAAGGGCTTTCAAGATGGTATAGTCCCAATCCTATTAAATGCTAAATCCAATCTGCAAGCTCTAGGGTCAGGTGAGCTGTGGTATCCTTCAACCTCTTCAAATAAAATGTGAAGGCCAAATGATTTTGTAAGAATACAAAGATAGCATGTCTTATTTAGGATTTTATTGCTATGAAGAGACACCATGACCACAACTCCTAGGAAACCATTTAATCGGGGATGGCTTACAAGTGAGAGGTTTAGACTATTATTGGCAAGACAGGAAGTGTGCAGCACACACAGGCAGACATGGTGCTAGAGAGGTAGCTGAGAGTTCTACATCTGGATCTGCAGGCAGCAGGAAGAGAAAATGACACTGGGCCTGGCTTGAGCATCTGAAACCTCAAAGCCCAGCCCCAGTGACAAACTTCCTCTACAAGGCCACACCTACTCCAACAAGCCCACACCTCCTAACAGAACCACTCCCTATGAGCCTATGTTAACCATTTTCATTCAAACCACCACATAATGTTTGCCTTTCATACTTTGGTGGCATTTATTCTAATAGTACAAAGCAACCAAGATAAAAGTTTCATAAAAAATCAATGTAGTGGTACCATATTTCATTTTTAATTACTACTACTACTACTACTACTACTACTACTACTACTATAACACACACACAAACTGAATGCTGGTGAAGCAATACCAATAGAATAATAAAAACTATCAATTTTATTAAATATCAATCGAGTACACTAATTTTCATACTGTTTATGAGTGTGGCTTATGCATGTGTATACATACATGCATGAACACATAGGTAGAAGTAGAAGGTCAATGTAGAATGACTTTTACTGTTACTCTTTACTTTATCTTTTGAAACTGCCTAGCCTGGCTGGCCAGAGAGTTACAGGGATTTACTAGTCTCACACCCCTCCCCCCCAATCCTCAGTATTAGGGTTACACTCGTGGCTATACCTGGCTTTTATGTGGTTTCAACTCAAGTTCTTATGCTAACATGCTGTGACTGAGCCACCTTCTCAGTTCTTTGTTTCCATATTGTATGACAAAATGTGTACAATACATAAACCACTTCTTATTTACAATGAAACTTGACAGTTGTCTCAACTTGTATGATTTTAAGTTGCAAGCTAAACTAGCCAGTTTTCCAGTACTCCATCTTACTTATGAAGAATACCTGACAGGTATGGTTAAATCTCAGATATATTCAGATAGTTTTAAGGCATATATATCCTAATGGGTACAGGGGAGACACTTTCTCCAATGAATAAAGAAAGCCCATAACTTCAAAAAAAAAATTGAAATATTTCAATGATAAAATTTGATACCAAAGATTTTATTGTTCAGATAGGTGATATTATTGTAAATTAATCATTTTAAAATATTGCATAAGTGTGTCATTATTTAAAGAGCTTAATTAAGTGATTCTATATTTACTAAGACCAATTCATTATAATACAAACTTATGAGTAAAGTAGTCACTTAAGTTGTAGGAGTGATGAACAGATTTTATTACAAAACAGTATATAAAGAATTTGCCGGTATGGTTTCAAGCCCTACAATGAAGTCATACATTTTTGAAGAAATCTCTCTTCAGACAGGTATAGTAGCAAACACCTAAGACTGCAGAATTTGGGTGGCAGGAGGACCAGGAATTCAAGGATAACTTAGATACAGAGTAAGACCCTGTCTTAAAAGGGAAAAGGGGAAGCCTGAGCAGGAGGCCAGCAAGACAGTTTAACAGGTAAAGGTGCTTATTAACACTTTCACTTTTGATACCAGAACCCACAAAGCAGAAGAGAACAGACACCCACATGCTGTACTCTGACTGATATTCATGCACAAACATACATGCATACAAACACACACACACACACAATTTTAAAGAGTAAATGTTTAAAAAAAACACCCAAAAATAAACAAACAAACAAAACAAAGTCCTAAGTAAATTAAAAAATGCTAGATATGGAGGCATGCTATAGCTAGAGTTAGAGGACAGTCTGGGCTACATGAAACAAGACCTTGTCAGGAAGGAGCTGAGAAAGAAGGGGGGAGGGAGCCAAACAAACTGTCTCTTATCAAGTTTCATAAGTATTAAAGGATATCCACAACTACCTTAGAGACCTTCAAGAGTAGTTTTTCTCAACAACATCTGTTTACGTCAGATTTTCTTCAGATACTTCATTCAACTAATACATAACAGACTAGATAGAGAAGTGCAAGTGATTTTATTCTGTTCAGACAAGCATTAAAGACATTTACAGAGCTGGGGATGTGGTCAATGGTACATCAATGTGGGAGTGGGAAGGTATAAGGTACTGAAAATATATAAAATAAGGTTATAAACCTTCCAAAACAAAATATGTTTTTCACTAAAAATAAAAACCAAACTATTTGGGGGCTAGAGAGATAACTCAGCTGTTAAAAACACTTATTACTATTGCAGAGACCCAGCTCAGGTTCCTAAAATCTACTCCAGGCAATACACCAATTCCGAGCCTCCATGGCACATACACGGTACATATAAACTCATACAGACACAAACACATAAATAAAAATAGTAGATAAATATGTTTTAAAGTTCATCTGGTTCATAGGTAATGAGTGGTTTAAAATTACTTTTAAATAAATTTAAAACCATTTTTAAATGTTTTAATTTTTCATATGGAAACTCTCAATAGACTTAACCCACTGAAGAAAATCACTTTATGACCATCAATTCAATAATAATACAAATATCATGATTGAAATGGACAAAGGACCTAACAGACACATCTCCAAAGAACGTGTAAGAATGGCCAATGAGCACATGCAAAGATATTCAGTATCAGAGAGTAAATCAAAGCCAGTATGCCTAAGATCCCAGCACTTGGAAGGATGAAACAAGAAAACTGTTTCAAGTTTAATGCCAGCCTGGGTTTTGTAGTGAGTACCAGGCTGGTCAGGACTACACATTAAGACCTTGTCTCAAACAAGAAAAGACAATGAAGAAAAACAAATACCGTTGGGCGCCATCTGTTACAGTGAGGTTTTTTGGCCTCGGGTGGCCAGAGGCCCCAAACCCACAGACCTGTAGCCCCAGACCCTTTAGCCACCTGCAGACTCAGCTGCTTATATTAAGTTCATGCTGTTTAGCCTATTGTTTAGGCACATTGCTTGTTCTTACATCTTAACTCAACCCATTCTCATTAATCTGTCTGTAACGTGGCCCATGGCTCACCTGTTTTTTTTTACATGTTGCTCTTTTGGGCTTTTGGCTTGGTCTGCCTGACTCTGCCCTGTTTTTCTTATCTATGTTGTGATTTTCTCTCCTACTTTTTCTATGGTGTCTGTCATAGGCCAAAACAGCTCCTTTATTTAAAGATTGATATTCACAGCATATAAAAAGGCATTTCCACATCAAAACCCCATCATTTTACGTCTACTACAGGATGGCTAACATCAGAAAGACAAATCATTAAAGGGGGGAAGATGATACTGGAGAGAAGGCTAGCAGTTCAGAGCACATTATTAATGGCTGGAGAAACGACTCACTGGCTGTTCTTACAGAGGATCCAGGTTCAATTCCCAGAATCCACATGGCAGCTCACAACTGTAACTCCACTTCCAAGGGATCTGGCACCCTCACAACAGACACACATACAAGCAAAACACAAATGCACGTAAAATACAAGTATTTAGTAAAGCAGTTTAGAGATATGTTACATGTTTGATGAAACCAGTCTAGAATATCAGAGATCTACCCGCAGTCAATCCAGGAGGAGCAGAGAGTGTTAAAACTCACACCTTTTATCCCAGAATTTTATTAAATATATGACATATCACTACAAAGCAGCACAGTACACCTTGCAGAAACCAAATTCTGTTCCCAGCCGCCCAACTCCAGTTGCCTCTTTCAGCAACTGTATTCACATGCACATACCCTCCTATACAACAGATACATACATACATAAACACATACAATTAAAAATTAAAAATATGTTTTTAAAAGATAAATCACAGGGCCAGAGAGGGGGCTCAGTAGTTAAGGGCACCACTTTCTACTCTTGTAGGAGGCCCAGGTTCAGTTTCCAGCATGGTGGCTCATAACCACCCATAAACTCAGCTCCAGAGATTGTAACACTCTTATGACCTCGACTGGCATCAGGTATGCAGGAGGTAAAACACTCATACACATAAAAAAATAAAATAAAATCATGCCAAGCAATGATGGAACACACCTTTAGTCCCAGCACTTGGGAGGCAGAATCAATGAGTTCAAGGCCAGCCTGGTCTACAGAGTGAGTTCCAAGTGACAGAGAAACCCTGTCTCAAAAAACCAAAATAATAATAATAATAAAATCATGATGAAACAAGAAGATAATTTATAGTAAGTGTTAATGAGTGAGGACATGGGAAAATTAAAAGCCCTACACCCTGCTGAAAGATGGTATAATCAAATTGGAAAGGTCTAGCAACTGCTCAAAATGGGAAACAGGGTGACTAAATAGAGGAACAATTCCTCTCTAACCTTTTACACCCAGGAGAAATGGCCACACAAACATGTGTATGAATATTAACAGCAATATTATTCATAACCAGAGTAAAAAGTACCCAAATGTCCATCAATTGATGGTTGGATCAAAAAAATTAGGAATATCCACAGTATGATAGTAAACGGTTGATTATAAAGATACTAATAAAAGGATATTTTAATGACACTTTTGAATTCTCATGTGCTTATTTACAGGAACCCAATTAGAAGTGTTAAAATAATGTCGGGCCATGAAGGTGGCAAAAAGGAGCCCCTGAAACAGCACAAGAAACAGGGCAAGGAGATGGACGAGGAAGATAAAGGCTTTCAAGCAGAAACAAAGGAGGAGCAGAAACTCGAGGAGGTCAAAGCCAACACTGGCCACAGATGGAATTAAGAATCTGGCAACAAGTAAGCTCCTCCTCATATCTGAGATGATGGTGACCCTCTTCCATTCCTATTTAAACATCTGGATTCCCTGCCATACATCTTTGCCACCTACAGCTAGAATGAAATGTTACCCTGAAGCCTGTTAAACATCTGGATTCCCTACTGTAACATCATTGACACCTATAGTTAGAATGAAGTGTTATCCTGGAGTCTGTTGTATACTGCAATAAACTTTTGGAAAAATAAGAAAAATAAGAGTGAAAATATAAACTCTTGCATATGGGCACCACTGACTTGACTCAGTGAGTTAGTGAGGAGTTGGACGGGGTGGATATGAACATTATATTCATGTAAGACATAACTGAAGATTTTTTTTTTTAAACCCTCAAGAAGAGCCAACTCCAACCTTGTTCATCTCTCAAAAATGGTGAACCTAGAGCTGGAGAGATGGCTCATTGGTAGGTTAGAGGGTTTTCTGCTCAAGCATAAGAACCTGAGTTCAGCTTTCTAATACTGGCATGGCTGCAAACATCTGTAACCACAGTACTAGGGAAGACAGGTGGGACTTATTGGCCAGGCAACCTACCTGGAAAAAATGGGGAGTTCCAGGTTTGGTAAGGAACCAGTTTCAAGAGAATATGGTAGAAAGCAATCAAAGAAGACATCCACCATTCTCTGGCCTCCACATGCACATATCCGTGCACACTCCCATAAACCACATATCACACACATAAACTACATAAACATCCACACAAAATGATGAACCCAACAGAAGCACTGTATTGTGGTTTTATCCACATCTCAGTACTCTGAATTCAACCCACAACTTCCAAATGTCTGTTAATATTTAATTTTTTCCAGCTTTACAGATTCTCAGAAGGTTGATGATAATGAAGACCAAAGAACCAAAAGGCTGAAAGTCCAAGGTTTCACAGTTATTATCTTCCAACTAAACCAACCTCATAACCAAGTATAACTTAACACACAGCACAGACTTTATAACACTCAGCAGCTACTACCCCGAGTCCCCATCTTATCCCTCTGATACCTCTAGAATCCAGATCCAGGATCCAGAATTATTTCAACAATGAACAAAACAGAACAGCTTCCAAATCCACCACCATTCTCACCAACCTTTAGAGAATCCCCCTGGACTTTGTCATAACAGCTGGTTCAAGCACATAAACTAGTTAAACTAGTAAATCATTTTGAAGTCAGACATTACTGCATGATTACAGGAAGGTGATACAGAAAACTGCTGAGGGACAGATTAAAATGCAACTTAAAGCCACAAAACACTTCACACAAAGAATGACAGTGGCTTTAACTTGTGAAAACAAAATTAAGGGCTGTAGCTGGTAGTTTAGTTAGTAGGCTGTTTATGTAATATGCACTGGGCTCAACCCTCAGCACCGCATGAAATTGGGCACAGTGATACATGCCTATAAATCTATAATCCCAGCACTGGGGAGGTGGAAACAGAAACAGGAAGACAAGAATTTAAGGTCATCCCTCACAATGAGCTCAAAAACAGCCTATATTACATTTTTTTTTTTAAAAGAAAGTGAATTTACAAGCAGATTTAGGTAATTTAGCAATTCCCAACAATAATAAACAAATAGAGGTACTTATTTGCATGTTCACCTATTAAATAAGCATTTAACTTTACATTTAAAAAAATACTCTGAAGATGCTTTATGAGAAATGGAGAATCTATTAAAATTAATATTCTCAGCTTATAAAAATAACAACTGAAAGATAAAGAAAACAAAAGCATTAGAAACCCTATTACAAAGAAACAGCCTGTGTATAAGAGACCATGGCAGTCTTTTTCTCCCTCCTCTAAGTACCACACGGGTTGTTGTGTTTTGGGGTTTTTTTGTTTTGTTTTGTTTTTTTTGTTTTTCCTATTCTTTAAGTTAAACAAAATTGGGACTTTTCTTTCTTGGGTAAATTCCTAGAAGGGGTTGTTATAGGAATATGAGTATTTTGAGTCTTAATATATGCCCAAGCAACCTTTTCACCAGCAGTGCAAAAGGGAGTCTGTTTTCTTCTAGCTTTTAATGAAATTGAGTGGTTTTCTTGTAGCTTTTACTATTTGGATAGATTTTTGTTTGTTTGTTTGTTTAAAGGCTTTTTCTGAAAAATCATAACCGTTAGTTCTGGAATCCTAGCTGCTTCACAAAGTCCCAATCCTCACCTTGTCCAAGGCAAGAATCCAAATGCAAATCTTACACATAGCTCTAGCACATCATGAGAACAGGGAAGGGCCATGGATTATGGGATTCCGAAGTCTTAAATAAGCAACAAAGATGATGCTTCAGGGAAAATGGAGATGTTACAATGTATAAAGAGTTAGGTAATTTAGCAATTCCCAAAGCTCAGATTACATCAGAAAGCAAGATTACTGCCAGCATGCAGATCTTGGGAAGAATAAGAGGAGAGAGTGCTATTCCCTTCCTTTCTTATGTATCACACTATTAGAAAGAAGAGAAGTAAATTAAGTAGCTTTAATAACCACTGTAGCATCTGTTTCCAAATTAACTAGAACCAGCCTGCAAACATAAAGGTTATAAATACATGTGAGGGTGTGTGTGTGTGTGTGTGTGTGTGTGTGTGTGTGTGTGTGTGTGTGTGTGTGTGTGTGTGTCTTTTTCTCTTCTACTCTCTCCCTCCCTCTCCCCCAAACCTCAAATTTTTGATTGAGGAAAAGCATGCTAAGGACACTGGGAACCCTAGAATAAAGCAGGCCCCTACCCCCAGCTTAGTAAACCTCTCATCTATAATCCAACATGAGAGACAACAGGCAAACAGCAAGAGGTCATCGTCAAAGGACCGGTTGCTAAGGGAAGCAAGTACAGAGGCAGCAAGCATGTCCCCATCAAAGTCCAGCAGCTGCAGAAGAACCACAAAGGTGCAGCTCCCTTCAGAGCAGAGCAGAAAGGGGGAGGGACAGAGGAGGAAGAAGAGAAGGGGAAAGCATCAGACCCTCAGCAGCTGCCTGTGAAACATAAAACCTGGTAGTTTTGTGCTGTTCAACAAGGAGGAAAATAGAAAGAAAAAGAAACTTACAAATAAACCCATATTTCCTAAGCCTGCCTTTAAAGTACTAGTCAAATCTTTCATCAAATCTGAGATGGTTAGAAAAAGGTCATAAATATGGAAAAAGCAAACACTAATGATAAAAGGAAAAGCTTTGAGGACACACTAAAATCAAAAGCAATAAGAACAGTCAATCTGAGTACAAGTTGCTCTCACTGTTCCAAGTGAAAGACACAAGAGTCCACAGTCCTTAATGGGTACCTCAAACAGTCCCCTTTCACATCTGAGATCTCCAAATCACACTGATCAGAACCGAATAGCACTGGGAGGTAGAGGTGGCATGCTATAGAGAAGCAAGTCCCATTCCCTCACTCTGAAAAAAAAGAACTTGGGACATAAGATTTGCACAGATCACTGACTTATAGAGAGACCAATCTCTTCAACTCTTTAGAACATGACTCCAAGGACCAGCTACAACTATGAGCCTAGGGACCCGAAGGAAAGGGCTTAGAAGTTGGTCTTCACTGTTCACCTTGTGGCTGCTACTAAATAGCTTCTTTGGAAGTGCTGAGTCTCCTAACACACACAACAACAACAACAACAAGTACCCACCTGTAGGCTTTAGGAGGTTGTCACAATAGGAATAAGGCTATAGGCAAGTGGGCACAGCTTTTTCCGCTCCAGTTTCCTGCATCTATCATATACAGATAGTGCTAATGAGCCCTGCTTGGAGAAGTGCTCAGCCCTTCGGAGGGTAAAGCCTAGTCAGAAGCAGTGCCTTCAAAGGGCACAGTTCTATATGGGGCAAAACTCAATGGCCTGGGTCACTTATCTCACTAGAAGCTAAGGACTTAGGTCATCTTCTTGTTCCATCATATTCTGCAGATTTAGTCTGTGGGGTTAAAAACAAAACTTTAATGACTTGTTCAACTGTTGAAGAGTTTTTCTCAGTGACTGTCCTCAGCCAAGTACAAAAGTCTAAACACGTAATTTAAAAAAAAAAAAAATCTTGCCAGGCATGGTGGCACACACCTTTAACACCAACAATTGGGAGGCAGAAGCAGGCAGACCTCTGTGAGTTCCAGGTCAGCCACAGCTACAAAGTGAGACTCTGTCTCAGGAAAGAAAAGAAAAAAAATCTTATTTTATCAGTACGATGAGGTTAGAACAACCTACATAAAATTTCAGCACTGAAAAAGTGATCTGAAATTAGAATTTTAAAATGAAAAGCAAAAGAAACACCTCAGAATTCATATCAATATAAACTAGCATTACTCCAGACTGCTTGGTGACATGCAGCTATTAAACAAGTATGCACAGGCAACATCTGTGACTTCTGATTTTCTACCCTAATTGCAGCCACCACTTCCTGCTCACCACCTCAAGCTTCTCGGCAGTGACAAAACTGCTACAAAACCTATTCTACCATTGCTTTAACATTAGAGGAAAACAGAAAAGAGGAGAGAGATGAAGACAGATCTAAGGGCCTGCCACTTCTGTGGCCAAATTCTGGAGAACTGATGGTAAGGCAAGTGCATAAAAAGGAACAACTGTCCATAAAATGAACAATCTCAGTGGAATGAGTCCCATTAAAGGCTGGTTATTTTTATTTAAATTTTTGGTTAAAACCATCAAAGGCTTTTACAATGATAACTTATAGAGTAAATCCCTGCAGCTAACAGTACACAACCGGAGATTAATTTTTAAAAGACTCAGTTAAATCCCCCAACCAAAGAATGAAGTGCTGCCTCTGTCCTGGGAGCCTTCTAAAGTCCTAAGAGGAAGCTCCCAGTAGCCCTAGGTCAGGCATCAGCAGCATCTGAAGGGGAAGGTAGGGGCCTCTGAATGACCAGATTAAGTCTTCTGAAGAGTTGGCTCTCTCTAGGGAGAATAACTACCTTTAAAAAAAACAAGAAACAAACAAAACAACCCTAATGTGACTCTCTCTGACTGCCTTCCAAAACTCAGAGTCCTGATCCTCAAATCTAAAGAGAGTAGGTTTTCTCAGGCTCTATCTACACACTCAGCTGACTTCCAAGAGGAGGAAAACATCGCCACACTTCTTCAGCAGCTGAAGCTGACAAGGAACCTACTTTAGATACCAGTCCTCACAAGACCAAGTTGAAAACTTCCCCAAACCATTACAGAGAAGAAATGACCACTAAGTCTTCGACTTCATCTTCAGCAAAAACATCTTATGGTAATCTCTCAGCATAGCTGTCCCAGAATCCCTATTGGAAGGCACTTTGATTCAAACTTGAGCAGGAAGGGAAAGGAGCAAGAAGTATTTCTCTAACCTGTGGCAGGCTGGTAAGAAATTGCCCCTACAAGGCATGAGCCTGCTGAGGTTTTGTTCTGCTTTTCTAAGTAGTGGAAAGAAGTAGCAACATAAATCTTTCTTCACAGAGAAAGAGCTGAGGGTCAAGTTAATTCATAATGAAGACTGCTCATACATCAAGATATAATTCATTAAAAATCTTGTTCAACAAAATGTTCAATGACCCTTCTATGTTAAAACCTCAAAGTCTGGTGGCAAAGACTAATGTTTTTAAAAACTCAGGGGAGGGGGAAGATAGTTAGGAGAGGTGGGAAAAACTTCACAAAACTATCATGTCTAAGCTTGACCCGACGTGAGACCATCCTCTAGCATCTGGTTCTGTAACTGACATTTAATATATTCCCATTAAACTGCAGGGGACACAGGATGGAAAAGCACAGATTCTGAGCTCCAAGAAACTATACTGCACAGAGAACAAGCAGCAATGTGAAAAGAGTACAATAAGTATGGGAGTGGAGGGTAAGCATCCATCAAGAAGACACTTTAAGACCAAAGATAGGGACAGAGTCCTCAGGATGTCTTCTGGATATGGTTCCAAAGACTTTAAAAGGCAAGCTCTTCTCTTAGTAACCAATGCATCAGAGATTGTCTTTATATTAAATATACTATCTATTTTATATATGGATCAGAATATTGGCTAGTTCTTAATTTAAATTTACTTAGTATTTTAAAATGTTTTGTTTTTAGTTATATGTATTTGTATGTGTCTGTTTGGGGGTATGTGCATGTGAGTGCAAGTGTCTATAGGCACAGGTACACAAGAGCCATTGGATCCTGCTTAAGCTGGAGTTCTAGATGACTACAAGCCACCTAACATGAGTGCTGAGAACTAAACTTGGGTCCTTTGCAAGAGTAGTACATGGTCTTAACTGCTAATCCATCTGTCCAGACTAAACTTATTTAACTATTAAAACCACTATAGACTGAGGCTTGGTAGCACACATCTGTAATTCCAGCACTATGCAGGAGGATCAGAGTGTGAGGTTAGCCTGGGCTACAAACATATACCCAACCCACAATACCAACAGACTATATCTTTCTAAATACTCATAACAAAACTTTAGGAAGGTCATTATATGAAATTCTCAAAGAATGGAAATAGTCTTAAATTTTTCATAAAGGTTATCTATCTTACCTAGAGAATTCAGTTAAAATATAGGTTAAATTCAAAGGCTGAGGGAATGACTTGGTAAAATGACTGCCTTCCATGCAAGCATGAAGACCCAGAAACCACATAAAAAGTCCTGAGTGATGGAATATACTTTTAATTTCAGCATTGGGAAGGCAGAGTTGAGTGGACCATAGGGGCTCTCTGCCAGCCAGCCCAGCCTACCTGGAAAATTCCAGGCCAACAAGAGACCCCATATCAAAGAAAAAGAAAAACAAGCCAAATGTGGTGGTGCCCTTCAGCACTTAGGAGGCAGGGGTGGGTGAGTTCAAGGTCAGCCTAGTCTACATAAAGAGTTCCAAGACAGCCTGGGAAGGATCTAGAAAGGAAGGGGGAGGAGAAAGGGGGAGGTAGCAACCCGAAAGGAAGTTGTATCCCCAGAGTCACAAGTATCAGTATCTTGCCATCAATGCAAGATTTTAATAGCAACCTCCAACATTGGTTTGAAAATCCTCCAAGGGATGTGTCTGACAACTTTGCTGTAGGACAAACACATTGGATATCACCCACTAACCTGTCCAACAGCAGCTTCTACACATTTTAATGTTAATTTTTTGTTTTTTGTTTTTTCTTTACAACAAGGGATGAATGATATTTCAGGTTCTCCTCTGGCTTCCACATTCACCCAAATACACATGAACAAACACATCTTTTTTAACACATAGAACTTCAATGTGGGTCCTTTTGCAAAATCTAATGGCTGAGTCTTGACTTTACAACAGCATGAAAGCCATATACAATCACTATAAATCCTCAAATTTTAAATCTGTATCTTTTCCTAAGATACTGATAGTACAATACTCTCCAATGAAGCTATACAATGGCAGACACCCAACTATGTGCTGTGTTGCTAAGCAGGGATGTTCTATGTGTGTTCTATGCAGTTTCAGCTTATACTACTTCCAACTTACCATAGGTTTATCCATAACCACTAGGGGCATTGGACTTTATCTGCACCATCCTAGCTGTGCATGTGCCCACCTTCAAAGAACTTTTGAAGACAAAATAAAAACAACTTTGCAACTTCTTAGAACTCATGGCCTCTTACATGATGCACCCCCCTCAGTACTGAGAATGACCCAGGGATAACACATGCTAGTCAAGTGCTCAACAACTCAGGTATATCTCCAGCCCCATAAAGTACTTATATATGTTACTATTTTTCTATGTATTTCAAGTCTGAAATAGACTGGATTTCAAAAATACCCTTCCCCTTCCTGTAGCAACATGAGGTATGGCACAGGGAGACTAAACAAATAAGCAATGTACATACTAAGCCTTACTATAATCTGTTCACAGCACCTAAAGTGCCAGAGAACTGTGACTTCAGCTAGAAAGTTGTCAGAGGATTCTGCCCCTTTAGCCTCCTGACCCACAATTTCCTCATCTTTTAACAGGGAAATAATGAAAGCAATTTTTTAAGATTGTTTTGATAAATGAGTTAGATAATATGTTAAGTGCTTAGCAGTGTCTGGAACATGCTAAGAACTCCACAGAGGCTGGCAAATAATCTCTAACAGCCAATATAAGATAAAAATGAGGTGTGTCTGTCCTCACCTTTCATCTGCTAGATTTACAATCTGGAAATAGGTAAGATATATTAAATCTTTGAAGAATAAATAGATGAACACTATCCATTAAAAAAAAATGGAGCAGATTCAGAGATGCCACTGAAAAAAAAGTTAAAAAAGTACATCCCAAAATAAGATGGATCTATGTATATGTAATTGCTTACATATCCATATAAATATGTAGGGGGAAATCCTGAAATATACAGGAAATGGAGGAGTGAAAAATATCCTTATCACTATGCAGTTCTATCTGAATCTTTTGGAAATGTGCATTCATTATAAGTAGTAACTGCTAACTGCGTGGAGTTTAGTTAATAGTGTCCTTTGTTAGGACAAATGTTCCACAATAGTGTAGGATGTTAACAACAAAAAGGGTTACTTATTCTGTCTCACAAGTTTCTTATAAATCTAAAACTATTCCAAAATAAAATAGTTGTTGGGTAAAAGCAATACTGTATGCAGCATGGATGCTGCTGTTTAAAGTATGTAGATATTAGAGTGCATATACCTTACTTAAGATGTTAACAACTTCTCCCTCTCCTTGTACCTTCTACATCTGAGGTTTCACCGTGAGAATGCCAAGTCAGCAGAAGCCAGAAGCATCTGGGAACTTGTCAGAAATGCAAATTCTCAGGCCCCACCCCAGAGCTACTAAATCAATCTCCTAAGAGGTGAGTCCAGATAATTCTGATGTACATGAAAGCTAGAAAATGCTGTCCTAGATCACAGAAACTAGTTTTGTAGTAAGAGCCACTTCACAGTCAAAACAACAGAACAATGAATCTGGAAAAAGGGGTCAGCATGCTGATGGATGAATAGCATTTAAGAGTCACCATATGCCCAAACATGGTACAAACCATGGACTTCAGAGACAGCAATTCTCAAACTCAGTCACTTACCTGCTTTGTCTACCTCCTGACCCCAAGGGAGCTTATTGAGAACCTCTGGAGTGCCTACATAGGCATGGGTCAAGAAAATTTAGCGTGAGATTTTTTTCTTTTAGAAAAAAATTTAGTTATGCAAAAGACTGGCATATCTTGATCTTCATCTCTTTCCATTAGCAGATTCTGATCTTCATCTCCAAAGAAATGGCCTCTACTCTCAGTAGCACTAACTGAGGTAAGAGACCTGGAGAGTCCTAAACATGTAGATGTGCCACTGGGATGAACAATGTACTTATGTCAGGCAGTGGGCCCTGCTTTGAAGATGACTCCTATCTAAAGCTTCTGAAAGAAGAGAAACTGGGGGCCTAAAATTAATGCTTCATAGGCTGTGCGTGGTGGTGCATACCCCTAATCCTAACACTCAGGAGGCAGAGGCAGACCCATCTCTGTGAGATGGCAGCCACCACAGTCTACTTGGATTATGAAGTCCCAAGCCAACCAAGGCTACAGAGTAAAACCCTGTCTCAAAAACAAAAACAAACAAACAAACAAAACACCAAAAACAAAAAAAAGTTAGCACCAATCCCCCACAAGTGCTTGGAAGCATGTTCTGGCTCATAATCTGAATCATAAGTCAAGATAAGATTTTGTTATAGTACATTTTAAAACACCCTGTATCCACAAAGGCTTGTAACAAGTGTATGGGATAATCCTGTCCATACAAAACCATATGAGTGGAGTCAAATGCATTGAAAAATTAAAACCAGACACATATCTACTATAACAAGAAGAGTCAGATGGAAGGGTTTTTACACATTCCCTATTTAGACTTTTTAAAAAAAACTTTTATCTGCATTTATTTTATGCTGAATTTATTCCCATGTCATAAGTTTTCTTTTCTTCAGTTTCTTCTGGGATATCTTTTTCTTCTGTACAATCTCCTTTTCTGGCTTTGGAACAATTTTTTCCTATTCTGTGAGGATCATCTCAATGTGGCAGAAGAAGCGCAGTATGGTCATGAGCCCTATAGGTTCATCAGCATATCTTGGGTGCTTTGTTCACCTGGATGTGTTCAACAAATGGAGAGAATCTACATCTTAACCCTTCAGTTCAGCATTACTCTTTGCATTTTTAAACGTGTAACAAAAAACTCTGCACTCTTTTTTGGCCACTAACCCTGTATGCAGCTCCACTGTTTGACCTGGGTGTTATCTACCGACTCCACCATTACACCACCAGAACAGCACACATAGCTTCTTTAAGACATTTTTTGGCTTTTGGGGTATACATACCCTTGATGGCCTGGGTAGATTCATGGGTGAACACAAAGATTTGAACCTCTTGATTTGCATGATTTCATAGGATTTTCTGGGTCAAGAGAGTAGGGAATCATCTTTACAGGTTGTATCAGGCCATTTTAATGAAAATGTCTTCTAATATTACAAGAATAATTCTTTAAAGTGACTTTTATCCCTTTTTGGTTTTTCTGGACAGAGTCTCTCTTTGTAGCACTGACAGCTTCTGAAACTCAAGCTGTAGAACAGGCTACCCTTGAATTTAGAGATCTGCCTGCCTCTGCCTTTGAAACGCTGGGATTAAAGGCATGCCCCACCACCTCTGGTTAAAAGTGATTTTTTTTTTTAAATAAAAATTAAGACCAAGAGTACAGGAAGGCTGAACAAAAACTATCCATGAGTGGCTTTTCATGCCAAATATCAATACACTTCATTAGTTCTTTTGGAAGAGATTTCTGAAAAGTAATTAAGAGGCAGAGAAATGGCCACTCCAAGGCACTCTATATAGAAACAGGCTAAAGTTTTTGGGGCCTGTTAGGCTGACAAGCTACTGAGCACCATAGTGCTGAAGCAGCTGGCAGGAGGCAGGTGGCAAAGCAGAGGCACTATTCAGGGCCTCTGAGATATTCCATTTATATGTCTAAACCTTACTTCTTGGGTCGTGGTTGGGAATACAGCTCAGTGGTACAGCTCTTGCCTAGCATGTGTGAGTCCTAAGTTCAGTTCCTACTTTGTGCCCTGTTTAAAAAGGTTAATGGGTCACACATCCTTTTGCTTACAACCAAATGACCACATATACAGTAAAGTAGTAACTCCCTTCCCCCACCCTCCGAAATATGAGTGGTCTACGCGGTATCAATATCCTAAGTCCTAAAGAAGAAAGCACTTGACTGTCCTGAGCTTGACTTGCGCCCCAGTATCACCCCGGTATCCATCAGTCAATTTGAGTCAGCATCCCAAACAGAAAAGAGGTACTGCTTTCTGTTTCACAATAAAATAATCACTTCCTCTTTCTATCCCAGATCCAGGTAAACAGGGAGCAGGAAGGCCTTTGACAGGCAGTTCAAAATGTTAAAAGAGCAAACTATGCAACCACAAGGCCAATGTTCCTTTGGACATAATCAAGAACCTTCCTTTGTTGTGGCCTAATGTCTAGTCTCATCCTGTCCTAGCATCTCCTTAAAGGAAGAACAAAGCTGACTGCCAGAAAGTGTTCCAAGTCATTGTTGATAACACATAGCAGAGGAAACCCTCGAATTAATGTTTAAGCATGACAGAAGTAATGTTAATTCCTAAATAGTTACAGTGAGCACCAGGTCTTTAGCTTACTCAGCTGTCAATTCATTTAGGTTCAGGGTATCCTTTAGAAACAATTTGAATTATACCCAAAACTGAGGCTTCAACTGATTTGTGTTTAAACAACTTTTTATAGAATCCCAAGTTTTTCTAAGTAGATTCCAATAAAGTCTAGAGAAGTTACGGAGAAGAAAGGAAAGATTATGGTAAAGCTGGGTATAATTAAGAATGCCTTTGTTTTTGAGTTTTGGTGATATTTTTAAAACCACACGCTATTATTAAAATACAGCTCTGCTACTAGAAGAAAGTCTACATTCTAGGATATCAAATGGTATACTCGGTAGATTTGGCTACTACAGTAAGTGCAAAACATAGGCATGCCCACTAAATCTTCTTCCTAATGCTCCCTAGAAACCCTTTGTTTTTATATTTCTTTATTCTATCACAATAAATTAAAAGAGAAAAAGGAGGCATGGGCAGAGGGAAGAAAACAGACTCTCAGAAGAGTCACCACTGCTGAAGAGGGCTTCAGGAACTCCTGATGATCAGACAAATCTAGTGAAGCTATTCTATGGCAGTTCCTTTGGCCAGCCAGCTAGTAACAAGCAGGTGAAGGATCAGGTCATCCTTGCTTAGACTCCAGGATTCTAGTTACAGAAGTGTATGTCTCTGTGAATTCTGTCTCTCAGCAGAACAAAGAAATTTCTCTGGGTCAAGATGAATAGAGTTGGACACAGTGACTATGTAGATTAGCTTTTGTCAACTTCATATAAACTAGAGTCCCCTGAGGAGAAAACCTCAATTAAGAAACTATCTCTACCAGACTGAAATGTGGGCACCTCTGTGGGACATTTTCTTCTTTCATGATTGATATATGGGGGAGGAGTGGCACAGACCACTATGGGTGGTGTCATCTCTAGGCAGGTGGTTCTGAATTATATAAAAATAAGCATGGAAAATGAGCCAGTAGGAAGCATTTCTCCATAGTCTGCTTCAGTTCCTACCTCAAGCTCCTGCCCTGGTTTTCCTAAATGATAGGCTCTAACCTGTGTGCTGAATAACCCTTACCTTATATTCTCTAAATTGCTTTGGGTCATTGTTTTATTGCCACAACAGAAGCAAATTAGAGCAGAAATTGGTACCAGAGAGTGAGATGTAACTGTGATGAACCTGACCATGTGGCTTTTATACCTTTTGGATTGTTCTGTATGTGAGGGAGGAGAGAGGTAGAATGCATTTAAGGGAAAGGATTTGTGAGGGCTTTGGGCTGGAAAAGCCATTAAGTGCAGCCCTTAATAAGCTGTTGTGGGAATTTGGAAGACAATGATGAGGAAAAAAACAGATGATAGAAGCTTAGCATATAAAGTTTCAGAGGGATGCAAAAACTATCGTTTTTTGTATAATATTTGGAAATAAGAATCTATGGAAGTAAGGAAAACGTGTGCTTCACTAGACCTGCTAGTGAGATGAGGCTGGAGTCAGCTGTGATTTAGAGGTCATCATCACTGAGCTGAAATCTTCTGGGAAGTGTTTCCTCAGGGATCAGTGCACAGGAGTGTAGTTTAGAGAAGGTCACAGCTGCATCTAAAGCTGGCAGCAGAACATAGGAATGTGTAAGTCTCCCACATGGCACTGACTGTAAAGACCTGAAGGTGTTGTAGAGAGCGGCTGAGGCTTACTACCAAGAGGCAGCCTCAGTTGTAGGAGAGAACCCTAGAATTGAAGGAGTTAGAGAAAAGCTGAGGGCTGGCCTGGGACCGTGAGAGGCCAGGTAGGATAGACTCTTGGTTAAGGTCAGTTGCAGTGGAAACCCCGGAATATTGGAGGTATCAGGACTGTGGAATGACCAAAGATAGCAGCAGGAGAGGAGCTGGCCTGAACCCTCTAGGACATGCTGTGTGTTACTAAAGGCAGAGATGGAAATGTGGAAGTGCCCAAGCCCTTTGGAGCCCAGAAGACTGTAGAGTAAGTAAGCCCCAGATGTCAGACTTGAGCTACAAGATCTGGAGCTACTCTGCCGGACTTTGGTTTTGGTTAAGTATGGATGTCTTTATGCTCTGATTCTTCCCTTTTAGAGTAAGAAAACATTTAACTTATTTTGTTCATCCACACCCTCCACCTCGATCATACAGGAACTCACCGTTGAGACACTGAATATTTCAAAGAAACTTTGAACTTTTAAAGTGCTTAATTTTTTTTAAAGACTAGAACTTTTAAAGCTTATTGCGTTTATATTATGATAAAGATGGAAAGAAGCTGAGGTTTAGCACCCAGTGTGATAGGCCAGAGGGGCTGTTGGTAAAGGTGTAGCCTCAGTTGCAGCAGACCCTTCAATTAAAGGGATGCTTACCAAGCTTGTGTTACATTTTCTTGATTATTAATTAATGTGGTAGGACCCAGGCCACTTGGGCAGTACCATTTCTGGGCAGGCAGTCCTAGGTTATATAAGACAGCAAACTGAGTAATCTATGGAAAGCAAGCCAGTAAGCAGCACTCCTCTGTCTCTGTAGTATCCAATTCAGTTTCTGCCTCCAGGTTCCTGCTTTGAGTTCCTGTCCTGACTTTCCTCAAAGAACTGTAACCTGTAAAGTAAAATAACACACACACAGGCGCGCGCGCGCGCACACACCCACACACACACACACACACACACACACACACACAGTAACTAAAACAGTAGCAATTATCTATAATTTCAGCACTAAAAAAGGTAAAGGCAAGAATATTTAGAATTCAAGGAGAACATCAAATACACAGAAAATTCAAGGTTAGTCCTGAACTAAATGAGACCCCACTTCAAACCAAAATGAGAATGGTGACAGATTACAAGGATACACCCACACGCACACACACACACACACACACACACACACACACACACACACACACACACACACACACACTACACAAACCCCCTCTGGTGTTTCCATGTAGTAGGACAGGTCCATAGGGCCAATAAAATTAATTCCAACCAGTTGCCAAGGCATGCATATGATGTACTTCCTTATAAGCCAACCTGGAGCCGCCTGAGGGCCTAGCAATAGCTGCTGTCCAATGTTCCTGATGCTCAGAATCTGCCTAGCAACAGATGCTGTCAGATTTCCTGATCATGCCCAGCCAATGAGGGACAGCCATGCAATATCACCAGATACTGACACAGCCTGGGTGCTGAGAGGCAGGTATATAAGGCTTTCTACACTGTTGAATGAAAGAGTTAGTCCTCCTTTTCAACTGACTCCCGGGGTCTATGTCACTAATGACACCTTCTCACCCCCTCCCTCAAGGGAACTGTTAGATTCTAACAGTGTTTGAAATTTTGTACTTGCCAACAGGGATTCAGTCATCTGTAAAAAGGAATATCCTACACTTACTTCAGAAGGTAAGAAACAAAGAGTCAAGTCCTCCCATTCATGTGGATCATTGATTAAAGACAAGAGGTAACCAGTTACTACATTCTTACTCAACAATGTCCAGCTTTGTTAATTTTGAAAAACTGAACTTGGAAAGATCTTTTTGAGATATTTTACGTGTGAGGAAGCCAAAGCCAGGAGAGGGCTATCTTCCACTAAGAGAAGAATAACCTCTTCCACTGTCCAGGGCCATAAAACCTCCCTGATTCTATGCTTTCATCCTCATCTAATAAGCACTCACACTGATGATTCAATGAATGGCTGAATGGGTTCTCCATGCTTGAGCAAAGTGACAATGTCATCTAAGCTTTATCTACAGGTGCCACAAAACACAACTTTTTTCTCATATGCCTGGCCAGTAATCTACATTGTCCATACTGCAGTCATATACAGTCAGCTATATACAGTGCATGACACTGAGCTCACCATATACCCATTATGTCCCTTTACCTTCTCTGACCATATAGGTGCCTCACCTGTATTTTACCACTTGAACAAAACTTACTCCTCAATCACATATCTAGTCCAATAATATTAGATACACATCTCTAATTCCAGAATTATAATGTGCCAAGACCCAAGATTCCTCAATACATTGGCTACATGATCATTTTTTCCTCTGAAGGATCTCAAGTATTGTTGGATGATGGATGGATGGATACACCATATTCCCTAAAAGTATAGTAGCTGTAGTAAGAGGTTTCTGGCCTGGACTTTCGGGCCTAGCCTCAAGGTTTAGACTCGCAGACCCACAAAGACACACAGATGCTTACATTAATTTTAGGCTGATTGGCTTAAGGCCCAAGCACATAACTTGCTAACTCTTTATCCTTAAACTAACCCATGATTCTTATCCTGTTCAGCCATGGGACTCGGTACCTTTTCTCAGAGCAGTATAGTTGTCCTCTGCATCTTGTGGCTTGTCTGGCAACTCTGGAGTCTCTGTGGCATTTCTGCTCTGTTCTTCCTGTTTCCAGAGTTTTCTTAGTCTTGTAGCCCTGCCCACACTTCCTGTCTGCCTTTGGCCAATCAGCACTTTTTGTTAAACTCATAGGCAGGATAATTATTTACAATGTAACATCATAAATCCTCTACAAGTAGCCTCTTTGATTGTTTCCCCTTTTCTCAATTCCAACATCAGAACAGCCATGCTAACTTAACAACAGAATCTGTGCTATACTCAGGACAGCTTTGGGCCACTAACTCCAGGACCCTCAGCATCACCAAGCTAATTTCTCTGTAAGCCACACAATCACCTATTGGACCCAAATTGGGAAATTCTAGCTCTCTTTGGGAGATAAGGGCGAAAAGTTATAAAGAGTAAAGACTTGTTCCACTGAAAGTGAGTTTTGATTCACTAATCTTGAAACATCACAACAAAAGGTCCTTCAAGATATGAATAGATGTGAAAGATTTATCTAACTGTTAAATGGTATACGCTCTTGGCTCTGACTCTGGTTAACTTGCTGGAGAAATCAGTAGGAAAAGGGCAATTGGATCCTAGCAAAATAGATAAAATAGTGTTTCTTTCTAGAATATTAAAACAGCCTGCACTTTTTTTTCTAGGGTGACCAATCTTCACAACGTCATTCACTTGGTTTGCACACAGAAGTATGGGTAAAGAAACTGTGGTAAGAACTCTAATACTCCAGCCAAACCCCAGTACTTTTATCTCTTGTTCCATCATCCTAACCCGCTCTCAGAGCTCATCACTGAGAAACCAGAAAGTTCCATTCAAGCAAGATCTAAGACAAAGCCCTAATTCTGTGATTCCTCAACAACAGGCATAACTGTGCACTGACTGGGCAAAAGCTTCCTTGGTTTTTACTACCCCAAGTTCTCACTACAAAGTTCATGTGCTCTAGTGGTAAGTGACAGCCAACACATTTTCATAAGAGTACATCTCATTTTTCTTAGGCTAAGCAATATCTGGCTCATTAATAACAAAATCCAATACAACAATTACAAGCACATTTCCTATTATGTGGTCTGCAAGATAACCTGCTCAACAGCAAAAGCCACCATTACTATCATTCCCACTGACAGACAGCACCCCCAACCCATGGAGAAAGCGTGAAAAATTGAGCTTTGAAGCCACTTTAATTTCTAAAGAGACAGGCACACCCCTCCTGCCTTTGGTCCCTCCACCCACACCCACCCTCCACCCCCGAGACAGGGGTTCTCTGTGTAACAGTTCTGGAACTCACTTTGTAAACCAGGCTGGCCTCAATTCAGAGAGGCCTCTGAGTGCTTAGATTAAATGGGTGTGCCACCACCACCTGGCAAGAGGTATACTCTTATAAAGAACTCTCCAACATTCCTCTAAGGGCCACTCCATACATTAAAAGACCAACTAACTACTGCTTGCTGCCTCAACCTCCTGCAACACTCCCAGACAGGAAACACACTACAGTCACTCCACTGCTCCCACCAGCTGAGCTGTCTGCTTCTATATTTGCTTAGGAAAACTCACCTCCTATAATTAGGTGCTTAAATACTACAAACTTTTATCCTATGAAATCTAAATCAAATGCTTTGGAAAGATTAAATAATGATCTTTTTAATAACTGATTTATTTATTCTTATTTTCTGTGCATTGGTGTTTTGTGTGCATGTATGTCTATATGAGGGTGTCAGATCCCCTGGAACTGGAGTTATAGGTGTGAGCTGCCATGTGGGTGCTGGGAACTGAACCCAGGTCCTCTGGAAGAGCAACCAGTGCTTGTTACCACTAAGCCATCTCTCCAGCCCTGCCAATTTTTTTTTCTAATTATTGAGAACAAACTGAAACTTCTGAAAACTCAAAGAGAAAATTAATGAAATTCTAGAAGGTTCCTGATAGCTTTAAACCTATCTGTAAGTTTCTGACCTGCTATCCCCCCGCAAAAAAGGAAATGTATATTTAAGTGATATGTCAGGGTTGAGGCTAATACAAGGATCTAAAAAGTATAACTGATGGTCTTGTTCCTAAAGACGGGGGCTTGAAAACTCATTCAAGCCTCTTTTTTTTTTTTTTTTTTTTTTTTTTTTTTTTGATGCTCAGAATTGAATTGAGTGCACTGAGCCTGTGCTCTACTGCTGAACTACACTACCAACCTCTTAAACTTAGTTTGGTCTTTGTTGTTGTTTTCCCAGACAGGGTCTCATATAATTGAGGCTGGCCTTAAATTCCTGTTCATTTGCCTCTCAAGTGCTGGGATTGTAAGTATGCACCACCAAGCCTACCTCCAGGCCCTTAATCTTAAACCATTCTACACTTCAACTAAACTGACGTTTTTAATAAACTCAACCACCTAGGATGGTCTTAAACAGACTATTCCTAAAGTATAAAAATCATGAAAAGCCTGCTATTTTCATTTGCCAATTAGTTCTGATCCTTTGGCTTGCACCATCTAGAAATTCCTAGACATTCAAAGGGGAATTGACTTAAAAAGTACACAGCACAAAGATAGAGACCCTGGTGGTCACTTTTGAAGCTCCCACTCTTAAAAGTTGACTTCCTTTTTCTCTCTGTACATTCATATACTGCTCAAAGACTGGCTTCTTGATGTTTTTAATAAAACACAAATATCTCAAAAATTTCTGCTTTTGTGATAAAACAGAAAACAGTTTTGGTCAGAATTCTTTTTTCTTTTACATTCCACAATTATTCACCTCTAATTATCTCATGAGTGGTTATGAAAATAAATTTTTTTGAAAGTGTCAAAATCTGCATTTATAAAGAGATGAGAGCTGGGCATGATGATGCACACCTTAGTCCGAATTTGGGAGGTACAGGTGGTACTTTGGCACAATCCTAGCACTCTGGAGGTGGAGGCAGAAGAATCTCTGTGAATTTGAGGCTAGCCTGATCTACAACAGCAATCACCAGGAAGCCAGAACTCCACAGAGGGATGCTGTCTCAAAACACTCTCTCTCTTTGGACAGGAAGTAGAATATACCTTTAATCCCAGCAATCAGAGACAGTGACAGGTGGATGGATCCCTGAGAGTTTAAGGCTAGCCTGGTCTATAGAGCTAGCTGCAAGACATCCAGGACCACACAGAGAAACCCTGTATTTTATAGACACACACACACACACACACACACCATATTTGAATTTTCCATACACTTGGGTGAACTACCAAGCAGCCTCTGGTCTTTAATCTTCTGGGTTCCCTTGAATATTTGAATACAGATGTAAGATCTCCAAAATCTGTTCCCAATCTGTATAGGGACAGGAGAGATCTACAAATAAAAGTGGTATTAATATAATTTATGTATTTGCATATGTTAAAAAAACTCTCACAATTTTTAAGAAGAGGCCCTCAAAACTCCTAGCAATCATACAATTGGTAAGCATACCTGAGCTGGATGTGCATGTCCTTGTGTTATAAATATTAAAATCATGTAAGAGAGAGGCAGTGGTGGCATGAGCCTTTAATCCTAGCATTCAGAAGGCAGAGGCAGGCAGATCTCCTGAATTTCAGGCCAGCTTGGTTCACAGAGCAGCTATCACTACACAAAAAAGGAGGGAGAGGGTGCGGGGGAGGGGGCGCACAGGCACAGCTACGTATGGATAGGTAAATATGTAAAACATTAATGGCAGAATATTAGGGGTAGTTATGTTATGAGGGTTCACTATAAAATTATTTCTATGCTCCTTTGTTGAAAGTTTTTCACAATCAAAAATCCCACAAGCCTCTGGGGAGGTAAAGGTAAGCTTCCTTCCAAGATCTAACCAAGGCAGGATGCTAGGCAGCCCACAGACTGCCACTGTCTACCTGCTTTACCAGGTCTCCTCCATTACAGGATGCTGCTTTCAAGATTTTAGCAATATAATCCAGGAACAAACTTTAACATTCTAAAAAAAAAAGTGGGAGGAAATTAACTGTTCCTAACACAAACAGGTCTTTTATGGAAAATCTGCAAGCCCACCTGCAAGCTAGCCACTACTAGCTGCCCCTCCACAAACCAACCAGGCTAGAGTGGACACCCCCCCACACATACACACTAACTGCACGTGTGCCCCGCAGAGCACCCACTTCACCTCACTAAATAAACAAGGGGAGTCTTTGTTTAAATTTTTTAAAAAAAAAGAAAGAAAAAGAAAGAAGGAAAAAAAAAAAAAAAAAAAAAAAAAAAACCTGTCTCACAGGCTATGATTACATCAGCAGGGCGCTCTCATTCTTGACATCAATCCGAGCTGCTCAGGCAGCTTTGAAGCGCCTTAGAGTGCGCTGCCTTTGATCTTGTGGTTCCCGCTTGCAGCAAAGCTGATACCATCTAGGAGCCCAAGCAGGATCCCAGATCCTGATCCAGGGGGCCAGTGCAGGGTTGGAGCCTCGAAGGTTGAGTGCACATTGGCCACTGGCCAGACACTAGCCTCTCAAACCTCCACCCCCAAGTACTCAAGAGCACACATTTTCTAGGGGGAAGAGAGCCAGGTAGAACAATGACTCTAGGAAAGAGTCCTCACTAAATTAACATTGGCCTGTAACTAGCCTTGATTTTCTCTTTAATGGAACAATTAAGGAAAAATATGGCTCATTTTGCTTCAAAATAATATAGGAATGGGATGAGAAAAGCCGGGCCAGGCTTGACAACTACTTCAGTGATGTGTATATATGGACACCCACTGCATCTTACACTCTTCCATTTCCTTTAGTATAAATGCCTTGCAACCATGTCCTACAAATGAAAGCCTGAAAAAGGCAATAGCTTCTTTTGGTATGTGTGATTATTTTATGACAGGGTTTCTTTGTGTAACAGCCCTGGCTTTCTAGGAACTTGCTCTATAGACCAGGCTGGCCTCAAACTCAGAGATCCTCTTGCTTGTGCATCACTACCCTCAGGAGAATAAGACACTAACTTCTAACTCTGCTCATTTTTTTGCTTGCAGTCTTTTTTAAAGACGGGGTCTTCTTACAAAGCCTGGGTTGGCCTCAGACTTCACAGTCCTCACCTTAGACTCCTAGCAGCACTAAGATTACAGTGGCAAATCACCACACCCTATTGCCTCACAGATCTTTAGTAGTTTGAATGAAGGTGAGAATAGATTTCATCTGACTTTCCTACTATGTCCCAGGGCAGATACTGTAAGAGAAAATATAGAACGTGTAGAGTCCACTTTTCCTATACAGTCCCTATATGGAACAGGGGGCATCAGTGTCACATTTTCAAAGCTCTTCACTTTGAGGCCACCCATGCAAAGAACTACCCATGAATATACAAAGGGAGGTTTCACAACCAGCTCTGTGGGAACCATATTAGAAATGGTCTGTGGAGGAAGCCATCTAAATTGCTGCTTCCTTGGACAACTCCTTTCCACCATGTGTTGTAGGTACATGACAAACCACTGGATTTCCAGTACCAACATAGGGAGCTAGCACTGGGCATGGCAAATTCTTGGGCTGCACCAAAGACAGACTTTGTTCCTCAATGATTAAGCTGTATGACCCTGAGTAAGTGGCTGAACCTCTCCAAGCTTGTTTCTATATTTTTGAATCAAGAGTCATTATTGTTGGTACTGTGATAAACACCTGACACTGTAGCACAATGGAGAAAGATGTGCCAAAAGAAAAAGGATCCAAGCAGGGTCCTTCCCTCAGGTGCAACAGAACATGTCACATAGATCAGACACAGAAGAGCTGACTGGGGAAGGGACACGGAACAGCACTACTAACAGTATTCAAGGCCAGAAGTTCAGACATATGCTAAAAGGCAGGGCATGCTACGCAAACTGAAGAAGGGGTCAAGAAAACAAAGTATGTCCTCACAACAGCTAAAGGTGATTCAAGTATTTTAAGACGAAAAAAAAAATGTAATTATAGTGGTGTAAGAGAGGTTAAATAATGAGCCAGATATGGTGGCTCACACCTGTAATCCCAGCAATCAGGAAGCTGAAGCAAGAAGATTGCCATTAGTTCCAGGACTGCTTAGACGACAATGAGACCCTTACTCAAACAAACAAAAGATTGTATGGACCTCAGTGAGCTTGTGTTTTAGTTGGGAGATAAACATATGTACATACCTATAAATTAAACAACACTAAATAATATATTATTAAATTTCAAATGAGTAACCAGACAAAGCTATTTCAAGTTCTGAGATGGCAGAAACTGCTATGGTCCAAGAGAGCATCCTGGAGGTGACAGCTTTGGAAGAAGGGCAGAATGTGGTCAAAGTACGTTTGGAAGACTGGACTGAGAGTTTCTCCAGGACACTAAACACATGCAAAGATGACTGACAAAAGCCAACAGCCAAAAGAGTTAGAACATGAAGGAACACAGGATTTAGACCTCATTCTATAATCAGTAAAAGGCTCTGAGAGATTTGTGAAGAGGAGCATGGCTTCAGGGAGCTGAGCAGTAGACAGGAAGATAGGATCCAGGACCCTAAGGAAAATAGAGTCTTCCTGCTTAAAAGAGAAGTAGTTACTTACCCCTCAGTGAATTAGAGGGAACCATATACGTGCTTGAGTTACCAGTTGAGGGAAGGAGTTTTCCTCCATGTGCACATGTGCGTGTGTGTGTGTGTGTGTGTGTGTGTGTGTGTGTGTGTGTGTGTGTGTGTGTGTGAGAGAGAGAGAGAGAGAGAGAGAGAGAGAGAGAAGCCCTCCTCTCCTGACTTGTCATTTCTAGTCCCTTCATCTTTTTTTTATCTGTGTGAAATTCAGGGAGAAGGAGGCATATGGCCAGTACACTGAAAACCTGCCAGCCTGGCCCAGGGTCAGGCCCCATGTGTGAATAGGAGCAAATCCCTCTAACTTTCCCAGCATCCCCTCCCAGGAGGGAAAGAGAGTCAAGGAAAGCTCTAAACCCCTTGAAGGAAGTGTAAACTCTGGGTCCAGGCTGAGGAAAGACCAAACCCTATAGAGAAGCTTGTCTACCTACCCCCAACACCCAGACCTTCTGTTAGGAAAGCCTCAGCTACAGAGAAAAGCCATTCCAACAGAAAACTAGTTCCCAGTTGTGTAAAAACAACTTCTGACCAAGTCTGGAGTGCAGAATGAAATCTGACCTCTATCACTTTATAGCTTCTATTTTATTATGAATAAAGGACTAGATGTGGTGGCACACTCCTGAAATCCTAGCACTTGGGAGGCTGGTGAGTTCAAGGCCAGCCTAACTAAATAATGCAACTCTTGTCTCCAAAAGACCCCAAAGAGGTCCTAAAGTCAGTGTGATGGGGGCAGTCTCTTTACCACCCTTGTACAGTTGAAACTAAAACCTTAGGCAAATCATTTCTTCTTCCTCAGTTTCTTCCCTCATTTATAAAGTGGGGACAAGCATAGTTAACACAGTGGGCTGTTATAGGGTGGAATAAATGAGGTCATTCATGCTGCTGCTTAACACGATGTCTGGCAAAAGTCAGCAATAAACGTTAGCCACATGGAATTATTTTTAAGTCTGTGGGCTTCATCCCTTGTCTGAGAGAGATGAGGGTATCTCCTAGGGAAGAAAGGAATTTGAGGCCCCATTTGTGGAAAGCAGCAGGTTGGCATTCTTCTCCAGAATCTAACAGCTGCCTTTCCTCAGGCTCTTGCCCAACCCCTCCTTGGATGCAAACACTCAGGGATTAAGAAGACATTTAGCCTTGTTCCGTGTCATTTCTGCCCAGGCATTTTCTTTGGCCCTTTCGTCCTCAATGCCAATTTGTGCTCCTCAGCAGGTTCACGTTAGAGAAAATTCCCCCACTTCAAGGCCTCCTACCTCTGTACTTCCATGGGTCCTTGCAACACCCTTTTCAAATGGCTCCATATTACGAAAGAGAGTCCCAAGGTAGATGTGTGAGAACTACTGACTCTGAGACCAGTGCTCATTTGGACTGCTAGCCTAGGACATGAAAGAGACAACCATGACAGCTTTCCTTCCCCAGGAGGAGGCAAGGGCCAGGCTGGACTGCATCAGAACTTCACATTATACTCCAAGCACCACTCCTGCTGGGAGGAATGGAGCAGTCTCCAGAGGGAAGGGCCTTCAAAAGGGATTCCCAGCTACCAAGTAGGCTTGATGGCTGCATCCTAACTATCCCTCTTAGAGGGAAACAATTCCTTTGTGGAAAAAGAACACACGGGGAGGGAGGTTGAAACTGAACTGTGAAGCTGCAAACTATATGAGGGAAACAATGCCCGAAAGATTCTGATGAAGGCTGAACAATCTGTACCTCAGAAAACTCCCTGAGAGAGAAGAGCATCTAAACCCCACTCCAGATTTTATTCTTCACCAGGTTTTACCCTTCACCGCTTCTCCTAACACTTCAAAGGAAGTATTTTTGTACAGCCCAGGGAGGAGTGTAAACTGGCCAGCTGCTTCCAAAGCAGAGACATTAACCCTGAAAAGGCTGCTGGCCTGGCAGGGTGTAAAGTAGGAGGATAAGTTCATGGGGAGCAGGGCATGAGTCCCCACACTCACTAAGCCTACCCTTTCAGGCCACACCAAGGGCACGTCTCTTAAACCACTACAGAAAGGCAGGGCCTGGGCTTTTCTAAACATACAAACAGCTAGTTATAAATACTCTCTTAGGCTAGAAAGTAAAAAAAAAAAAAAAAAAAAAAAAACCAGCTGTTAGCATTTTAGTGGAAACTCCAGCAAACAGCACAGACCTCTTGCTGCCCTAGCCCTCCCCAAGCCATGCTAAGAATTACACAGGTCAAAAACTACCAGGACAAAGCCTGCTCCCAAAAGTCTAACCCTGTATGGTATCAATAGGCATTATGACTTCAGCAATCTTCTAGCAATAAGCCCTTTCTAAACAGCGCCTGGTGGAGGGGCCACCTCTCTCAATGTCAGGTAGACCAGGAGTTGGCTGATAGAAAACTCTAGGACTGAGCAGTCTTCACATACTCTTAATATTCACCACCCTGCATATTACTTGACCCATATTTAGAATGAACGGTCTTCAGTTACCTTGCTGAATTTGGAGGATCATCCCAAAAAGGAACAGTGCACAGTACAGCCCCTAGTCCACCAGTGATTTAAGTCATCTCTTATTCTTTTTTTTTTTTGGGGGGGGGGGACACGACGACAAAGTCTCATTGTACCCCAGGCTGGCTTCAAACTCTTTATGTAACATAGATGAATTCAACCTCTTTATTAAATATATCTTTATATTTATTTATTGTGGAGGCAAGGCACAAGTATGTGTGTGTACCCTTGTATGCATGTGGAGATCAAAGGACAATCTAAAGGAGTTGATTTCTCTATCCATCATATGGGTCCCAAGAATCAAACTCAGGTTGTCAACCTTGTCAGCAGGAGCCTTTGTCCCACTGAGCTCTCTCATTGGCCACCTCTTCAATTTCTGATCCTCCTGTTTCCCAGTTTCTGAGTTCTTGGATTACAGAACTTGCCACCATGTTAGAAAAGCACTCTACCAAATGAGCTACACACATAGCCCCAATTTAAATTGGAGGTCGGCAGTGAAATCAGCCTGGGCCTCTATCTCAAGAGCACTGTCTCATGTTCTCTCTCTGCCCCCCTCCGTGTGTCTTTCTCTCATCTTCAACTGTCACCACTTCATCACAAAGACTATGAAGACTATGAACGCTAACTGGAAACTCCATGTCACCTCAGCAAGCCTTAGTACCCTGTATAGCATCAGGAGAGACCTCAGAAGCACTCAGGTGGGGCTTACCTCCCACCAGCTGGCTGACACTGCGACAGCAGATAAATGTTAGCCCCATCCCACTGGCAAGGGCAGTCTATAATTTACTGACACTGAAAAGAAAGCTATAAATAGCTGGTGTTTTTAATGTTGTGAGGCCTCCAGAACAAGGGTGCCTAACAGCTGGGGGCATAGGGGGTTCAGGGCTCTGGGGTTCAAAGGGCTACAATTTGGAAATCCTGGTCACTCTTCAAAGACTGGTACTCCAAGAGTGTTGCACTCTATGTCATGAAGCTACAGGAAGGGAAAAAGGCTGTCAAAACTACTGATCAAGATTTACAGACCACAGACCAGCAGTGGAAAGCACCAAGGGCTTTTCATGAATGCTCCACAATTCAACAGCAAAGGTGCATGGGGGTACAGCTCAGTGGTGAAGCACCTAGTATGCATGTTGCCCTGGGTCCTATCCCCAACAGAATAATTCCTACTGAGGGCAGGGGCGGAATAATCCCTAAACCTTAAATTGCTATTTTTACTTCATTTAGGCTCCTAAAACACAACGTCCCTGGTTAAATAAGCACAAGGTAATTAAGAGGATTCATTTAGCCTTCAACAAATGTTTCACTCTAAGTACTGAAAATACAAAGAACAAAGAAGAGCCTTTTGACAATTTCTTTTCTCCCCCCCCACACCCCCCAGGATCTCTGTGTAACTTTGAGGCCTGTCCTGAAACACTCTCTGTAGACCAGGCTGGCCTGCCTCTGTCTCCCAAGTGCTGGGACTAACAGTGTGCACCACCATCACCTGGCTGCCTTTGACAATTTCTAATAGAGAAGATGGATAATGAAAATAAACAATTAGCCAAGATGAGGAGAATAACTTATAATTTTAAGTCTAATTATACACAGGTTAGCATAAAACTATCTAAAATGAGTTATGCACAGTAACTGACTTCTGAGCACTCAAAATAGCAATCAGACTTTAAAACAACTCTAAGTTTAAAAAGACTCTAAGCTTATTTTTTCCTTTGAAGCAACTCTGAGCTCAAGATTTTCTAAAACTGAAGACAATAAGAAAGGCAGGAGAGTGATGAGTGAGTGTAACTTTGGGTGCTTTATTCTAAACACAGTTTGTCAAAGATGTGCAGTCAGCATCAGGCTGAAGGCTGCTGGGTAGAGCAAATCAGGTTTAGTGGTAACACATACTCAGGCAAAGTGAAGATGATAGCTGCCACCCAAACTCTGCAGGGCTAATTTGAGCTCCCTTCCCCAGATAGCACCAAAGTATCTTTCTGCTAGAACATTAGAATGACTGCTATATGGAGCATTACAAGCAGTGCATGGTACTCCCTATCCTTCCTCAACTGAACAAAGTCCAAGTTTCACAATGAAGTTTCCTATAAAAAAGAGAAAGAACTTGGGGATGCGTAGCAATGAGAAACCAATTCTAATGTTTTTATTAATGAAAAGGAAAATAACCGGTTCAGGACCTTCAAAACCCTGAAGGAGCCATCATGCCTTAGTGATTCTGTTGTAAGCTATAAAACCATAAACCCAAGTAAATCTCTCCTCTTTCCAAGTTGTTCTTTGGAGTACTAAGTATGACACAAAAATAACGATAGTAATAGAGCTCCCGTCTTCTAAGTCATGGACAAACTTTCCAGAAGAAAACAACTCTGCCATCACCCTGCCCCTGGACTTCTAACCTCCAGAACTATGAGAAAACTAGTGTGTCTGCAGGCTACCCAGTCTGCACTCCTTGTTATACCTGCCCTAAGACACACACTTGAAGGTAGAAGTGGGACTATAAAGCATTTGATTCTACTTAAGGAGTTTCTAACCATTGGCTCTCTGCAAAATAAAAACAGCTTCTCCACTGGGGAGCAGGAACAAGAGACACCCTGAAGAGAAACTGAACTCCTTTAAGTGCAAGAACAGGGCCTAGAACCACAAAAGCTGCAGAGGAAAAAAGCTTCATGCTTCCCAATAGAGTCAGCTGCTGCTGATGTCCCTCAATGGGAGGGACAGGAAAATTGTGGTGCACACCTTTAATATTTCCAACACTTAAGAGGCAGAGACAAGCAACTCCCTGTGAATATGATGCCAGCCCTGCCCTCATTAGAGTTCCAGGATAGCCAAGGCTACAGTGAAACCCTGCCTCAAAAAAAAAAAAAAAAAGTTTAGGGGTGCTAAGTCAACACTCTTAAATATGGCACTTAGTTGGAGAAAAATTTAAACTTCTCACCTTAGGGTTTTTCCTCTTTGAACTTAAGAGAGGACTATCTACCCTAGCCAAGCTTGTTCCATACACTCTTCATGCATTCATTAAGGTAGACAAGCCTAGAAAGTAGATCCATTCAATCCAGTCCAGCACCTTCAAGGCTGGAGGACCTCAGAAACAGACCACCATACCTTACAGCATGAAAGTAAATTTAGGAAACATAGCCATGCCAACACCAAGATAATAACCCAACAGAGGGAGGCTTGAACACTAGCCAGTGATCATTCAACATTTTCCATACACATCTAACATGAAAACAGCTTGCTAAATTGTCACAATAAAAGCCACCATTGCTTCTTGCTAGCCCTGTCCCCCAAAATGCCACAGAACAAGTTTCTTGGGTCCAGGGCTAGGCTCATTTTCGGGTTATGACACATGTTCGTGTATGGCACAGCTTCTAATTCCTTATATGACATCACTCACAAAGACCATGATCTGCAAAGCTGAAGTTAAAAAACACTCCCATCATCTTTGAAAGGTGTGCCCTTGGTTGTAGTAGTGGTGACTATATATTCCAGGGCCTTTAAGGTAGAAATGGATGTGCTCTTGGCCTATACTACTCATAATCCATCAGTCACATATCCTAAACCTGCCTAATAGAACAGAACCTGATGTGGGATGTCTTTCTGTATGCTGTGAATTACCATTGGATAATAAGAAACTGTTTTGCCATATGGCAAGGCATCTTATGGGCAGGTGAGAAATTTGAGCACAGATAAAGGAGAAGGAAGGTGAAGTCAGAGACACTGCAGGCTGCCGCCAAGAAAACAAGATGTAATGGAACACAAGTCAGCCACAAGCCACGTGGCAAAAAATGTGTTGATTTCAGACACAAGAGCTAGCTAGCAAGAAGCCTGAGCCATAGGCCGAGCAGTCGGTAATTAGTCAGACTGTGTGATTAATTGGGACTACTGGTCTGGATCTCAGGGCTAGGCTGGGCCAGAAACTTATTACTACAAGAATCCTCTCAAATCTTTTGAGTTCCGTGAGAAAAAGTTTTCTGATCAAACATACCTGGGTGATGCCAGATTAAACAGAGTAATTTTTTCTTCAGTAGGATTTTTATAGAGCCATTAATTCACTAACATACAACACAGTCTAAATTCTGTAAGAGGGAAATATAATAAACACCATTTCTCAAAGTTAGTTCATAGAATTCTTTCACACTGGGACATTCTGCAGTATTGGTATAAGAAAACTCATCCTGGCCACACTTCACAGAAACCTACAAAAAGTGGCACAAACCTTTGATCTCAGAGGCAGGTGGATCTGAGTTCAAGGCCAGCCTGGTCCACAGAGCTAGTTCCAAGACCACCAGAGCTACACAGAGAAACCAGAGGGGAGGAGGGGTTTAACACATCCAGGGCAGGCATTGTAAAACACTAACCTCAGCACTTCAGAGGCAAGAGGGGATCACTGAGTCTAAGGCCAATCTGGTCTATCTGGTCTATACAGTAAGCTCCAGGACAGCCAAGACTATATAGACACCCTATCTCCCAAAAACATACAAAAAAAAGTATACATCTATTTAAATGCAGGTGTGTCTGAAAATTTTGCAATATTCCCAAGCAAATTAACTCAAGCCACTACAAGACAGGAGAATGGCTCAGCAGTTAAAAACAGACCACTCTTTCAGAGGACCCAAGTTTCCTGAGACTCACCATTGCTGTTCTGGTCTTGTGGGCACTTGTTCTATATGGCAGATATAAGCACATACATATGAATAAAAAATGAATTGATCTTAAAGTAAGTCATTCAGTAAGGACACAAATTAGTGAGAGCTAAAAAAAAAAAAAAACTCTGTCCTTGAGCCTAGCAGTCTCTGTCAATGCCCAGAACAATCTCCCAGGCTCACTGAGACACTAGCAAAGGCCAGGAAAGTTTCTGCCTCTCTTCCCTGGATGATCCTCACAGAAGAGCTTTTAGACTCCCAACTGTAATCCAGAATACCTACAAGATAAGGATCAACTATAATCCAGCTGGTTAAAAAATAAGAGATAATGATCAAGCTGGGTTTTGGGGGGTAGGTGGAGGGGGAAGGGAAGGGGTGAGACAAAAAGAAACTAAGATCCGGTGGAGTTGACACTATGAGAAGCAGGGTTAAGAAAACCCGGTTAAACATTCTGAGGAAAACTCTGCCTGCACTGGCCTGGTTCATTCTGCACCTCTTGCCCTAAATAAAAAAGCTGACACGTGCTTTGATTCTGGCTAGAACAAGCACTGTTTCTGGAACAGTTCCACCTTGGTTACGTGTTTCTACTTTAAACATTCCACAGTTGCTGAAGGCCTCCCAGGAGCATCTGCTCCCGCTTCTCCTGCAGGAAAGTGTTTGTTTAGTTTGATTACAACTTTGAAGAGGGGTAGGAATTCTGGCTCAGAAAAACTTAATGGCGGGCCCTCTCTTACATAATTTGTAAACAAACAGTTTATCCCGGTGTGGCTCATTTGGCTCACCGGCTGGATTAAAAGGGGGTAAAAAAAGAAAGAAATCCTCATTCAATTTGGAGAAGCCTCAATAAGGTCCATCAATACAGGAAAAAGTCCAAACCAACCTATCACTTTGTTGCCTAATCCTAAAGCTGGGGATGGGAAGTACTTACAAGCTCCCTGCTAAAACGCAGGCCTGTCCAGACCTTTTCAGACTGACTCAGGTGAGACACAACTTAAAAGGCCTCTGATGAACTGATTTCTAGAAGTATCCACATACTCCTGGACTATTTTTCAAAACCTTAGAAAATAAGCTGAGCCAAAGTCAAATGCCACAACAGCAATTTTGTCCCAAGGTGCTGTGAACAAGTAGAGAGCAATCTGTTACTCATGACACTAAAAGCCAAAGCTGGTATATTTATCTTTAATAAAGTGAATTCAAGGCTGTCACATGAATGTCACTCCCTGACATTCCAAACTATTTTCTTCATAGGAGTAACAGTTGGACCAGTCCCTGCTAACTGTGCCACTGTAGAACATAGGGCAAGAGAGAGGTCATGCCATCAAAACTCTTAACACTGCACACAGATGCCATGTTTTCTGCCTGAGGGACCCACTGGTCTCTAGGACAGAAGTTAAACACCTCTGCCTGGTTCTACTCAAAGCCATTTCTACCCTCTAAGATTGTGCCCTCCTCTCTCCCCAGGTAGTTCCACCTACCTGAAATCCAGCTACACATCTCCTACTCCCAAAATTCTGACTTGAGGCCACATATGCCCCTAGTCCACATCCCTACCAGTCTACAGATATAAGGACTACAGATCAAAAGAGGAGATCTGGCTCCCCTTAGGTTTCAATCCAGTGTCATGCTTGAGTCTGGCCTCTAAGTATCATTGGAATTGCAAACCTTGGGGGTTAAAGAGATGGCTCAGAGTTGGCCTCCTGTATATTGCTTTTCTAGGACCTGAGTTTGATTCCCAGCACCCATGTCAAGTGACTCACAAATGTCTCTAACTCCAGCTCCAGGAAGAGACTCCCTCTCTGGTCATCTGCACTCATGTGCACATACACAAACATACACATAATTTAAAATAATAAAAATAAATCTTTTAAAAGAGAGAAAATGGTGGTGGTAGCACATGCCTTTAATCTCAGCACTCAGGAGGCAGAGCCAGCCTGGTCTACAGAATGAGCGCCAGGACAATCAAGGATATACACAGAAACCTTGTCTTGAAAAAAATAAAACAAAAAAGGAGGAAGAAGAGGGGGAGAGGGAGGAAGGGGGGAAAGAAATGTAAACATCAGAGAGAGAAAGACAGAGAGAGAGATAAAATCACCAGACATGAACTCCAGCAATACTAAGTCAATCTTCTTGGTCTTCTTTTTACTCAGATGTTGCTGGTGATAGCCTCGTATACCTTCCAAAAGATTTACACAGTAGACAATATTATTTCAGAGTTGTTTTCTAGCTTTCCAACAAAACAAGAAAGTCATAGAAATGACCTTAAATCTCTTTTAGAAAGAAGCTTACAGAAATAACAGCAATTGCTTTCCATGAGTCTTCTGGTCTAGATTAAATATGTTATCAATCAACTGAACAAGTGAATGTACACTGACATCTACTCTGGACCAAGCACCAAAGGCATAGTAAACAACTCTATTGTGCAGTCATCCCACTGTGTGCAAAAAGAGTCAAGGGAATACAGAACAGGGCCTATGTTTCAGCACTGTCAATGACTGAAACCGTGGAACCTTGCAGAGGAAAACAGCTACAGGCTGTAATTGAATCTCCACATAGTGCTGGGGAGAAAACCAAATCAGAGCAAAATCTTATCAACAAATCCCCATGGAACCAGACTATGAGAAAGCACAGACACCATCTGGACACTGTGGGGAACCAAACCATCACCACCTGCTCCCTTGGCAAGTTTTAAGTACATTCTCAAGTACTGTAAGGTTCTTATATAGAAAAGCCCAGAAAATTAAGTGAAATTACGTTTAGTTGGAGGATGGCACAAGGCTATAAGAGATAAACTGGATATTAGCTGGAAAGAGTCTGCTATTTGGTACCTTCCTTTTCTGGAAATCTTTCTTCAGGTAGCATTTTAGGTCAAATTCTCCTAAGAGAAGAAATGGAGAAGGGGACAAGAGGTGATGAGATACACAATCAGCTTAACAGGATGGCCCACCTAGCATCATCTGGTTTCAAGGAGGCACTCAAAAGCATCTGCTTAAATAGAATGTAAAGCCCTTCACACCAGTAGCTCTGTTCTGGGCCCTGCTGTAAATGACAGGCCACCAAGTGGTAGCTGTCACGGTGTTTTCTAAGGATGATTTATCTTTCTTATAAGTCAGTCTGTCCACCCCCCAGGACTATAAACTCCTTCAAACAATGACAATTTGGTAGCACTAAGTCACCATTGTACTATTTCATTTAACCTTTACAATCCTTTAGAGGTAGAAGCTAAATGGCCCATGCTACGGATGAGAAAACAATTCACAGAGGTTAGATGACCTGGCCAACGTCATAACAGTTATAACACTGGCAGTGGCAAAGCTGACACATACCTATCTGGCATAGCTGTGGCTCTTACATAGCACAAACCTGTCAACTTTGAACATAACACACAGGAGATTCTAGCCTCAAGAACCCCCTCCCCTTTTAAAACCTGTAAAAGGCTAGCAGATCACCAGAACATACACCTACCCAGAACTACCATGCAGTAAGGCTACAAACACAATCTTGAGTTCCAGCTAGCTTCTCTAGTCACCAGCTGTGTTAAAAAACCCCACTGCCTTTGGTGTCCCCGTCCAAAAGCACAGGGAGGAAACCTCATCACTCAGAATGCTTCTGAGGATCTGGTGACACTGTGTAAAGCCCAAGGACAGTGTCTAACAGAGTATCCATTCATTCAAACATTTCATCAACCACCTATTTGACCTTCAGTCCCACAAAGCTAAGTAGGAGCAGGCAGAGCCAGAGGTGCTGGAGAGAAGTAACGAAGTGTCCCAGCTTCTGCCTGTCATGGCCAGGTAAGTAGCAGGGGGCCAAGATTTCAAAAACTTGGATTGTTTCACGAGCAGAATGTTATCCAAGACAGAGCTGACAGGCCGGTGTCCTCTCTCTCTCCCACATTTTCACTGTTACAAAGTTTCTTTCTTTTTCTTGGTGGCTTAACAAGTCTCTGTACTATATAGCCTTGTTTATCCCATTCCTAAGACTTAAGTCTTTGATTCTCTAGTATTTTAGACAAGACTAATACAGCCACATGAAGCAAACCTACAATCAAGAGAGCATTATCTTTAAGAGTCCATTACAAGTCACAGCTTCTGAAGTTCCAGACATCCCAGGCAGGCAGAGCAAGACAAGGCCACTGGTCATCTTTCACATGAACTGCACAAGGTTCCACACCAGTCTGAATGCTTTCAAGTTGCCAGAAAACAGATTCCCAAGCCAAATCAAAAAAGAACTCTGCATTTAGAAGGTCAAAGGACAAACAGAAGTGCCTCAAGCAATCTCAAGTATGATAGAGGGCTTTTACTGAAGAGACAAGAGTTGGTCTCCATTGTGTGGATGAAGCCAGAGTCTTCATCAAGACTGCAAAGGAAGCAAAATAAACCAGCAGGATAAAAAGAAAGCTACTACATGAGGAAGAACTTTGCTCCAGATTAAAAAAAAAAAAAAAAAAAATCGAGAGACAGAAAAGAAAGCACATACTGAAATGATCTAAAGCTGCCTATAAATATTTGGGAACATCAAAGGCGGTCCTGTTAAATTAAAAATGCTGTCACATAGATAGGAACTAGCCTCTAGCACTGCCAGCTTCAACATGTGAGCCTGTGATCTGAGGAGCAAGAGCTCAGCTCCTCAAGAAATCTGATTCACTAAAGAAAAAAGTGAACAAGCAGTTGAGTTTTAATAAGGGCATTAAATACCTTAGGAATGAGCTAATTAGAGTTTAACTCTTTCAAGATTGTCAGAGCTCTTAAGAATGCTGTAAAGTAAGCTCCCTCCAGAATCTAGTTAAATTGCTCTCGAAACCTGCACCATAAAAAAAAAAAAAAAAAAAAAAAAAAAGGTATTAAAATGGCACCTTAGGACTTCAAAGCTGATAACTCTGAACAGGACAGCTCAGAGAAGGCAGGCAGAGGCTATCTGGGAAGCTACCCCGAGGGGGGGAGGTAATCAGGAACAGTTTTCTGGGGTGAGGTAAGGTGTGGCTGCATGCTTACTTAGAGCCAGTTTTTTTCTAGTATAAATAGGAATAAACTCACCCTTTAATTCCAGGTAGTACCCTGTGAAATTTCCCTTAACCCAACAGATTATGTTAAGATTCAGGGTGTCAGGTAGGAAGCCCTGTTAACATCACTCACTCACTCACTCATTCACTCACTCACTCACTCACCTCACTCACTCAGACAAGCTACACACAAAATTATAACTGATTCTCCCAGACACACTCAAGGTCATTAACAGAAGTCACCCAACAGTTTTCCTTGCACATAGCCTCAAACAACTCCCAAGGAAAAAGACAAGTTCCCAGTCAATAAAACTCCATCATAATTAGCCTTAAAACAATGAGTAAAGTAGGTAAAGCACACCTCTAATACCAGCACTTCCAAGGATCATTAAGTTTAAGGTCATCCTCAGCTTTACAGCAAGTTCAAGGCCAGAAAGGGCTATAAGAGACACCATCTTAAAAATACATACACCTTTCAAGGGGTGTCTTTCCATCACTTAGTTTCAAGAATGTGAGAGGAGGTAGGTAGCCAGTGATGAAAATCCCCTTCTCCATTCAAGGACAGGAATGTACAGGCTAGCTTTTGAGGATGGATGTAGGGAAACAGAGGAGAGTAGATTTTAAGCCAGCAATGCAACAATCATTCCCATTTTTAGAAAAAGCCAATATGTCTAATTTGAGGGGTTAAGATTAATAAAGTATTTGCTTTGGCAAATTTCATGCTAGATTAACCAAGTATTCAAGTCATTTGTGCCTGCCACATCATTAGGTCCATCCACAGCGTGGACTCAATATACTACAGCTCGGCCAATGTCTGACCTGGACAGAGAAGGGCTGAGTTAGCAATGCTGAGGCAAAGTCTCTCCCAAGACACAGAGCTAAAAGATCCTAGGGGTCCTGGAGCATAAGCAGCCTGGGCCTCTCAGACTCCAAAAACCACTATAGGGAAGCCACAGCTTCTACACTAGAGCACAATGGTTAGAGGTGCAAGTAGAAGGGTTCTGAGGAGGGGTTTTATTGTTGCTTTAAAAGAGTGGGGGGGGGGCTGGTGTCAAAAACTTGTCCTTTCAGCAACTCAAGAACTAAAAGAGAAAAGAGGAGAAAGACTGAGCAAGAAATCTACATACAGAGTGAGAAATAAGTGGTGATATTTTAATATTCAATGGATGGATTATGAAGGCTACAGGTCTGTTAACTGTTTTTTTATTCCTTGCTTTTTCAAAATGGTCCTGAGGATTCTCTGACCTGAGGTCCAATCTGCCTGGAAGGGGGTTTGATACCAACACTAAACACTTACTGTGTTTCTCTGCCTAGTGCTGGGCGAGGAGGAGGAAGGAATGAGACACAGTCCCACAGTCAGGAACCTTGCTGCTCTCTTGTCCCTGAGGACCATCCCTACATCCTCCAAAGGGAACACTTTATCAGGAGAATTTCATTTGAAGGGAGGTTCTAATGCGACTATCTTATTTGTTCATTTCCCCACCTGTATTATTTTGAATGCACCTTGAAAAAGAAAGCAGAATTCAAAGCTGCTCAAAAATCAGAATATTTTCAGTATGTGATTAATAAATTTCTGAAACTGCATGAGCAAATAAAATAAAAAAGGAAAAGAGGGCTCCAAGTTCAAGTTCAAGACTGCCTCTGCAACTTATTAAGATCTTATCACAAAATAAAAACTGGGAAAGGGCTAAAGAATATAATATAGCTCAATGGTAAAGCACTTGAATAGAATGTACAAGGTCATAGGTTCAACTCCCGTTATTCAACAAGCAAGAGAGAGAGAGAGTCAGTCCCCAAATCTGGTCACTTCTCAATCAGTGCTATCATTTGGGCTTTTATCATTTTTATCATTTGGTTCCACTGGGAACCACAGCACAAAGGTAAGGTACTTGTGGAGAATGTCTCAGAACTATGGCTGATATTTTCATCCTCACTTTCTCTGACCCAACATCTGCTGCATACTGTCAGTAACTCAGGTCTTCCTTGAGGCAAATCTTGAAAGGATGAAGAAGCTGTGCTCCAGAAATGCAAAGTCCAGCTTCTACATGCTGTGAGGCTCTGTCTTCTGCATCTTGATATCAAAACAGCTGTGATTATTACATGAGTTCTTCACAAGGTTGGACCCACCAGCATCTCTCATTTGGAAGAGCTATGAGGCTTTTAAAACTCATAAGGGACAAGAGGCTGTGGGCCCATTCCTCCCCCCAAAATACATAGGCAGTTAATAACTCCAACACATACTAAGCCAACAAGCAAATAGAAACATTGTTCCTTGGTGGTGCCGCTGCCTATATATAAGTTTCTCATGCTCTTGAAGTTAACCTTTTATTCATGCTCACTAAGTAGATTTGATTAAACCTATTGACTCACCAAGCTAGAATGGGGTAGAACTGTCTTTTTAAGCCTGTTGTAGTGTGCAGGTGGTCAACAGAAATAGAATGAGAAAACGTCAGGCAACATCATAGTAGTAAAAGCAGTATAAGAATGCAGACCCAGGCAGTCTGGACCCAAACAAGACATTGAGCAGCAACTTTATTGAAAGAAACACAGAATTGCAGCACTCTACAAAGCTCACAACATATTATGAGAACCTGGCAAACACTGGCCCAACAGCTATACTAGTACTAATGGTGTAGGTGTCTTTCTAAGCTCTCGGGTACAGCTGGAAAAGAACAAAAAAGAATTTATATACAAACCAGATTATAGTCCAAAAGTTAATTTGCAAGTGAATTAAGAATATGTATTTTTAACTGGGCATGGTGACGCACCCCTTTAATCCCAGCACTCAGGAGGCAGACACAAGAAGCAAGAAGATCTCTGTGAGTTCCAGGGCAGCCAGAGCTACACAGTGAGACCCTGTCTCAAAAAAACAAAATAATATATGTTCCAAATTCTGAAGATCCCATGCACTAGTCAGCTCATGTTTAAAAAACGAACAAACAAAAAGTTGGCATAAAATGTTTCAAGAAGAAGACAAAGCAGATGCCAAGACTCTATGTACTAAATCTGACACTCCCTTGGTGTCTGTTTCCTCACATTACATACATGATTCCCTGGTTTTCTAGGAAGGAACTTGAGAAATCAAAAGAAGCAAACCATACTACAAAGAGGAAGTGTTGTAGAAGTGACAGCTCATAGACAGGTACATCAGTCCCAGGAAGAGGAGTATCTCAAGGGTTTCCAGCTAGAGCACTGCACAATTCTAGGGGATGTTTTGCACATCTGTCCTCATCCTAAACCCATAACAGCTTCTTGTAATCTACAGGGGCCTTTGGGAAGGGTGTTTTATCCTGATGGAGAGTGTGAGTAGATTATGTTACAGCAAGTGAAGATTATGGGTAATGAGACTTACTGCCTAGGCTGCTGTTAAACCTTGACAGAGTGCAGCCTCCAGTGGCTGTCAGGCCTCTAGTAAAGAGGTGCTAAGACTAATATCAGCAAGTCCCATATTTACTGGCACTCTTGGATTCTATCTCACTTCCTAGGCCTGATCAATCCCTATCTGACATGAAGTGCTATGCAGGACACCATTTGCATTATAGTTTATCCCCAATTCTACCTTTCCCTGCCAAAAAACCTAAGACCTAATGTATAGCCAGGCCTGTTAGGAGAGGTCTGCAATCCCAGCTATTAGGTAGGCTGAGGCAGGAGGATCAACATGCAAGGCCATAGTGAATTCCAGGTCAGGCCAAGCCAAGCCAGAGTGAGATCCTAACTCAAAAGAAACAACAAAAGCATTCCAACTACTGCCATGATGGTTGCTGATACACAAGAACGGAGAACAGGAAAGCATTCTGGAGCAGGAAGTAAAGGAAGAAATGAGAACAAGGAGCCATGGGTAGTGGAGCTTATCAACCCTTTCTCCTGCTCTCTTAGCTCTCTCCCCAATCAGTCATCACTAGGCTAGTGATAACAGAGGACAAAGATGTTGTAGAAGTAAAAAGTGGGTATTCATAATATCATCTGCATTTACCCCAACAGGTAAAGACATATATTAATCAGAAAGTCAACATAGGTCACTTCCAGATTTGCAAAAAGATAATTAAACAAGTTTGCAAAAGAAAATTAATTTAATGCTGTCAAGTATGTAAAAAGAATTCCAGAGCTTTTCAGGGCTGAAATGATGGCTCACCAGTTAATATTGGATGCTCTTCCAGACCTGTGTTCAATTCCCAGCACTTACATGGTAGATCACACAGGAAATCTGGCATTCTCTTCTGACCTTCAAAGGCAACAGGCACACATATGTACACAGGAAAAAACATTCAGACACATAAAAAATTTGTAAGAATTGAATTGAACTCTAGAGCTTTCTACATCTCTTTGAAAGGAATCACTTTACTTGAAATATTCCAAAACTATTCTGTCTCCACACACCATGAACTGTTTTAGAGTCTCCCCTTTCCAAAAAACAAGGTTGGCATGGCAACCAAGGCCAGTCACCATAGTCCCTAACCACATCCGCTGGGGTTTGGCATGCTAAGGCATGTGCCAACTCTGTTGTCTGTAGGGCACTCCTGGCCACAGTATAGAGCACGCTATAATCAAGTTTTAAAAAATAAATAAATAAATAAAAACCTCACATTCGTATAGAATCCAGCTCAACATCAACATTAAATGTGAAAGCCTATGGTGATGTGTTGAGACTGCAAATTTAAACATAAGAGTCAGGAAACAAAAACTACCACTGCCTCTGCAACCTGAAATCACATACACTGCACATTCAATACCACAAACCAGTACATCTGTGTCTTAGACATTTAGACCTAGTAACACCAAAACTTCAAAATCTGTATTATCTGTTTATTTAATGACTACAACAAGGGTAGCATTTACTGATGGGCACTGGAACATATATGGAGAAGAATGCCACAGAAAAGCAGCCATAAAAATCCTCTAACACACATAAAATTCAGTACACTATAGATTGTTTCTGGAATATTCCTGAAGATACTGATGTCCATGCAATTGCACTGTTCCATACAAAAGATCAAGAGAAATAAAAAGAAAACCTTAGCACACCAACAAACACAATTAGGCAGTAATTTCATAATTTTCTGAATATTAGAGAAGCCCCATAGAGTAAAAATAATCAAATGGAGATCTAAAATTCATACATAGTCTATAGACCCTCTTGGAAACACTATTATCATCCTTTGATTAAGGCCTATGACACAGTTTTCAAAGGGGAAAAGGTTTGAAGGAGTATCCAGGATACACTTAAAGATTCACATATAACTACTACTAGTGTGTCAGTCAGGAGCAGTTTCCCCAAAGCATCAGGTCTGATTGTTTTTAAGTTTAGTAAGGGAGTGACACTGAAATATCATACAAATTTAAATAAAACACATCCCTAAATTCTAGAATGAGATCAAGATGCTTGCTTCTCCAACATGCTCACAACACATGCCTAAGGCAGTCATATTCCAGGCTGGGAAGAAAAAGAAGGTGCCAAAAGACAGCACAAGCATGGTGGGAGTTTTATTTGGTTGGGATAGGTAATTGGTGGTTTTTATTTGTTGGTTGGCTGGTTTTGACACAGGCTAGACTCAACTAATAATCCTTTCCTTAAACCTCCTTATGGTGAGGATCACAGTAGGCCACCATGCCCAATAAGGTGAAATTATTTTAACAGTTTGGTCTACCCCAACTATTTGTAATAACCTGGGGCACACCAATGTATGAACTGCTTGTGACTAGCTGCTACCATCAAGAGACAGTTCTCTGTCACAGGTGTCTTTTCCTAAACTAACACTCCCTCTATGCTATTCCACAGTAATAGATCTAGAAGCATTTCAGTTTAGATATTACATCTTAAAGTTGTACACGCAAAGCACTAGAGGGATAGAATGTTCTGACTCAGAGACCATGCTGGTGGAGCTAGAAAGCACTTAATGAGAAGGACTAGAAGTTTTGGTTCAAATGGGAGCTGAAAGACGGTAAGAAGAATCAAAGCAAGACAGGGAGCAGGAATGCTAACACAGAGAAATGTTACTGCAAGAGGGCAGTGGAAAGGAAAGCACAGGTGGAAGAAAGCCCAGGACCCATCCTTCAGAGAACAAAGCTTCTGACCAAGGGCTGATGTGATCGAAATTACTGCAGTAAGATAAATGTGGTAGGAAAGGGAAAGTTAAGAATAGGAGGAGACTTAGACACCATAGAGCAACAAGTAAGGGCAGAGCTGGAGAGATGTACTGCTCTTGAAGAGGACTCTCACTCAGTTTCTAGCACCCACCTCAGGCAGCTCACTAGCTCCAAGGCATTTGCCTTATATCCAGCCTCCACAGGCATCTGTACTCATACACACGCAAATAAATGCATATAATTAAAGGTAATAAAAGTATTATCTTTAAAAGAAGGGAAAGTAAGGTCAATAAGAGGCAGGGCAGACCAAACATCATCCTAAGGACAGCTATTACAGTGACTTAATCCCTAGCTAACTTGATTTACACTTTGAAAAATTTTGCTAATCAACCTTGCAACATTCTTTACAAGCCACCAGCTGTCTCATCATCTACTCCAAGATTGGGACGCTTTGTGAAAACATGCCAAGTTTCTGGGTACCCAAATGATAGTCCAAAAACAGGGAGGAAGGCCTGTCTCTCCTTGCCAGTACTGGGATTAAAAATACATACTGCTGTACCCAGGCTTCTTATGTGGGGATCCAAACTCAGGTCCTCATGCTTGAACAACAAACACTTTAACAGCCAAGTCATTGCCTCAGCCTCATTAAAAAAAAAAAAGAAAAAGAAAAAAGTGTTTAAGTCAGATCTTACATGTACTTAAACTTCAGCCATCTTCTTCTTCCAGTTTCAAAATGCAGCAGCCCTCAGGCGTCCAGAAGTTCCCATTCCAACATTTTTCATCAAACTTCTAGTATCATCAAAGTTTACTTTCACCAAGTCAACTCTCACATTCAGTTTCTAAATAACCATATCACCCTGGCTGCTGAACAGAGGAGGGAATTAATATCAACTCTTACAACACATTTTAAGGAGTAATAAAAATAAAAGGCTCTCCTTTGAACCACAATGGGCCAGCTGACCTTATTCTTTCCACACTATCATAAGTCAACAGAGCTGCTAAAAGTAAGGTTTTGAAACATCTAGTTCAGCCTACAAGTGGAACAAAGAGCTTCCACTCTGCCTTCTGCCTTTCTGTTTGACAGGTACAAAGGCACGTCTCCACAAAAGGTTTATCAGCTTTAACCTCAAAGATAGGTTAAAAAAAAAAAAAAATTAGTTGGAAAAGGCAAGAGTGCTCAAATCCACATACTATGTATGCTGTGACACACAATAGCTTGCCCAACCCAAACTCAGCACCAGGGCCAAATTTCCTCTTCCAGGGGTCCCACAGTATCCTATAGACAGAGTATGTTCCAGAATAAAGTGCCGTCTGGTCCCCACACTAGGCTGCCTGCAGACGGAAGCAAAGCTTTATTCATGTTCCTTGCCATGCCCTATCCAGGATCTACTGGACAGAGGGCACTACTGACTGTCTGCCAACGGAAAGAGGAAAGACAGTCCACAGTCAAAGCTTCAAGGTTTTTTTTTTTTAATTACTTTATTTTTATTTCACATGCATTGGTATTTTACCTACATATATGTTTGTGTGAGGATGCCGTATACTCTGGAACTAGAGTTACAGACAGTTGAGAGCCACCATATGGGTACTGGAAATTGAACCCAGGTCCTCTGGAAAAGCAGCCAGTTCTCTTAACTGCTGAGCATCTCTCCAGCCCCTAGCTTCAGGTTCTTAGTCTTTAAATAAACAGGGAATGTGCAGCCTGTTCAAAGAGAAAAGGCAATGTACACCAGACATAATCTCTCTGAAGAAAGTGGCACAGACTCCTGAACAACTGAGAAGTCAGCCACTGGACAAAGGTATGTCTCACACCAGAAATCCCTCTAAAGATCAAGCTGTTTTAGCCATTCCAGCCCAGAACAGCACAAGTGCCATCAAGTGATAGTTAAATAGTTCCAATCACTGTCTTTGTAAACTTGGCATCCTGGCTCTTAGGAAAAAAAAAGCTGAAATGAGCCTTCTGTGACTGTGGGAGCTGGGAGGAATGACAAGAAAGAAAGAATTTTCTAGTAACACAGAGGATTTTCTGAGTTCAAGCTCATTTCTCAGTCAATGGCTCTGGGTTTAAGTCCAAATCTGAATTCCAACATTGGTTCATATAACCTTATCACAAAAAAAGTGCCATGTGAGGCAACCTGAAGAAAACAAAAAACGTCTCAACATCAGGAAAATCAGTATGAATCTGATCTGCTACATACCTGCTTAGTGACTGTCACAGGTGACTTTACCTGCCATCAACCTTGTCTGTTAATTAAAGCAAAGCACTATGCCTAGGCTTTAGATGACAAGCACTTGAATATTAGTTTTGTAAGGGAGGGGTTTTCTTTTCTTTTTCTTTTTTGCCCTGACTTGGTTTTGTGACTGTTGTCTTTCTACACAGGCTAGCCTGGACTCCTGGCTCATCTGATGTTCAACATGCACAGCTAGAGTGCCCAGCTTTATTAGTAGCTACCTATCAGGTCCTCAGGCTTACATTACAAGTACTTTACCCAATGAGCTATTGCCCCAGTCCCTGTTAGCTACTTTTGTTTGTTTGTTTTCTGAGACAGAGCTTCTCTGTGTAAGAGTTCTGGCTATGCAGGAACTCTTTTTTTTTTTTTTTTTTTAAATGAGAGACTAGCCTGGAACTCAGATCCACCTGCCTCTGCCCCTCCAGTGCTGGATTAAAGGTGTGAGCCACCACTGCCAGTCCCTGATAGCTACTATTAAACACTTCTGACAGAGAATACTGAAAGACTTAAAATTTAAATTAATCAGGAGAAAAACAAACCACTTATACTCACTATATAACTCAAGAATACCTGGCTTTCCTTAGTTTAAAACTAAGTCACACTTTTGTACTCACTCTTCCATGTGACACTACCCAACTGTACCAGGGTGAACAGAGAGGCTCCAAGCCTGGGAGTAATTAAATGTTAATCATACCCTTACCACATAGCCCAAAACAAGGCACTCCACCTTTCTAGCCTTGCATTAAATCTGCTGCATTAAAGTATTACATCTAGTACTTTGCTTTCTTCCATTGCTAGGGATGAAACCCAGGGCCCTTGTACATGCCAGGCAAATGCTCTATACCAGAGAATGTCTCTGCACATACATTTGGTTCTTTTGACTGTGAAGATTAATTTAATAATAATTTTTCTGTGAATTACAAATCCACATCTCCAGACTGGGAAACCACAAGCCAAGCTCTTAATAGCACAGGTTAATGATTATGAATAACAGATCTTCAGTTACCCCCTCTGCCATTAGAGTCTCAAATGCCATTCCATCCATAGCACCTGTTCCACATAAAGGATTTCTCAATGCTCAGTGTTCTACCAGGAAAGACATCTTCAGATCTTTTATAATACTAGATAACTGTGCACTAAAATACAAGCACCCTATAAAAAGACAACTGGTATAACAACAATGGGATGATCAACAAACTGACCTATTACCCTAAGAGCTAGGTCCACCAGAAGGTCCTACAGCTGTTCCACTTCACTGTAATGAATGGAAGAATAAAACAAGTCTAACAGCTAACAGGGACTGGAGCAAGAGCTCATTTCCATCTCTTCTTGCACTTCATCTAAATGTAAAAAATTCCTTGAGTGGTTGGTTGTTTTTTTAATCTCTCCCCAGCTTGATACAGAATTAGCAGGAGATAGATGCGAAAATTCAGTTGAGATATAGGTGCCTATGGACATGAGGGTTCAATTCATGAGAAAAAACCCAGTTGGGAAAGATTCTGACTTATCTCTGTACAAGCCTATCTCAGAGGACTGCAGCACTGCAATGCTGTTCTGTAAAGAACAGGGTTTTGATAGACATCTATCAAATCTGCTCAATGGAGGTTTACAAAGTTGCAGGCTTCCCTCCAACTCCTGCCAGCCTGAGTGACCTATTACTTCACTCGACTTAAAATAAAATAAAATAAAATAAAATAAAATAAAATAAAATAAAATAAAATAAAATAAAATAAAATAAAATAAAATAAAATAAAATAAAATAAAATAAAAAATAAAACATTTATGGGACCATCATGTGTGCCAGAGAGTCTAGGCAGAGGTCACAAAACAACTTTTAGGAGACCGTTCTATAGTACCATGTGGGTTTGGAGGATCAAATTTAGGTCCTCAGGATTAATAGCAAACTACTTTTATCCACTGAGCTATCTCTCAGACCCTCCATCAAATGCTTTGTGCTCTACTAGTCAAAGTCATGGATTAGGCAGGAGCTTCTCTTTTTCTCTTGGGAAGCTATCAGGAAAACGAACACACCCATTCACAAGAATGGGTGCATAATTTCAGGTCACAGGCCTGAAAAAAACTCTACTAGCCAAATATGGGAAATAAGGTTTGCATTAAATGTCAAAATCCTTTCAAATCCAGTTTTTAGTTATTCGACAAAAACAGGCCATTGTTTCAATTCAGGTTTTATCATTTGCTAGTTGTCAGGTTAGAGAAACAAATTTCTCTCTCTTGGCCCCAGTTTCTTCCTCAACCAACTAAACAATAGTATCTAATTTTGTATGAATGGAAAGATAAAATGAACAAGAATAATGTTCTTGGCACAGTCCCCTGCACACACAAAATATGGCTCATCAATGGAGCTAAGGATGCTTCCTCCACACTGCCATCCCCAGTCAGAATTACTGGTAATTCCCATGAGATCTCAGGGTATAAAAGAAGAGAAGAGATTGTAGGAATTTACTAAAACTCCCCCTCCTCCATCAATGAAATGCTTGCTTTTAACCTATAAAGGACCATCTGACAAAATGGTCGGCAGGCCCTTTTTGTGTAAATCCAAGTCAGCTGTCAGCACGCAATTGTTGTTCTATTAAGTTAACTTCACATGGAGATGAAAAGCAAGTGCTTGATCAAATGCTGAACTGTAAAAACACACTGACAGGGAAACAAGGCAGAGGAATTAGCCTCCTACAATTATTCCCTGTGATACCTTTAGTTACCCAGACTGTCTAATCACCACAAACCACGAAGCTCTCCTTTCATTCTTAACAGCTAAAAGAACTTCCTTAGTTCTTCATGATCTTAGCTCCAAGTCCATCAGACATTTAACCTGGGATCCAGAATAACTGATTTTAAAGTTGCACAGAACCAATCATTCTAATTCCCTCTAATTTCTTGATGTGTTTAATATTTGACTTCAATGGGAGAAATAGGCATTTCCACTTTAAAATAATCTTTCATTTCTAGCAATGCAAAGTTTCATGTTTGTTTAGCCAAAGCACATACCACTAGCCAGTGTTTAATCAGGCCCCTTATTTAACAACACCAACCGTGTGGGCTACACAGCCATGTTTAAAAGTTGAAGATAATAATTCATTAACAGCAACACATTGGTTTAAAGATGAAATATGTACCAGTATGTCTAAAAGCTCTTTAAAGTTCCACCCGTCAGAAGTACAGGTAAAGTGTAATCTAGCACTTAGCTATATGACTGATCTGGTTAGGCACAAACAAGCTATATTGCTGCAGGATAATAAAAGCAATTAATTTCACACCCAAATATCCTATTCATAATGTTCACAGCCAGAGATAACAAAATAGGGGGGAAAAACCCACCAAATATACATAGACAACTCTGTCTTCATATAGACTAAACTAATGACCTTGGGATAGTTATTTATGCCTAATACATTCATCCCAAGGTCTGAATTACTAAGCACTCACACAAGCACTCACACCCAGGCTTTTCCCCATCCTAACTCATGCAAAATACTGAACAGGTAGATTAACTGAAAGTCCCTGGGAGGGCAGGCTATGATAAGGTACTATTGTGTACAAACATACACCACACACACACACACACCCCACACACACACTTTCATTGGCAAATAATAGAAAAAAAAAAAACAGTACTACAAAACATTTCTTAGAATTTTTAAAGAAGAGGAACTTTCAAACAGCTTTCTGCCCTCTTTCCAACTAAGAATATTGCTGGAGAAGCACATTGAAAATGACAAAAGCAGCGCTACATGCAATAAAATAAATGAAGACCATGGAATGGTAAAGGGCAAATCATGAAGTTTTATAGGTGGGACAAAAAAGGTGATTTTCAAAAGTCCAATGAGTACTTAGGAAACATGATTAATCTGAAGTTAAACACTGCCTGTGCTTCTTCTATGCTTTTACTACACACACCCTTATTATATTCCCTCTCCAAAGTCCTAAAACATTGACTTTCCTTCCAAAACTTATTTCAGGGCTGGTAGGCAGGAGCCACAACAGTTCCTTCAGTCTGGCAGTATTCACAGAATAAAAGCATGCCAGTCTGTGTACACACACACAGCTCTGAAAGCCACACTGGCTCGTTATGGACACAGAGTTCAACAAGATGATGACCACAACAAAGTCATTAAAGCTATATAGAGTGCACCAAGTACTAGCTATTCGGAGAGCTCAGATAAGCCCACCAATATTACTGAAGTTATAAGGGAATTACGGACACCATCAGTGATTGCTTAACAGATAAACTTATTAAATAGCACTTAAGCCATTTTTTCCCTTAGCAATTGTTGACTTAATTTGGAGGGGAGGTGCTAGTCTAAAAGACTACCAAAGACTTTGATAAGCACCTCAAAAACTTCAAGAAAACACATTCCTGTCCAATTCACATATTATCTCTCTACTAGACAGGATAAAATAGTTACAAATGGTGTGTTTAAACAGCTAATTTTGTATTAAATGGTGAAGCCAAGAATATCTACAAAGCACAGCGCTATGCATAATGGATAGCTTGCCAGACAAACTGCCATAGAAAATGGCTCAAGTTTAAACACTGCAGATAAAAATCTGAAACTTCAAAAGTCTCCTTCAAAAAGTGAAGTGCCATGTTAAATCATACTCCCCCTCAGCTGCCCACCTCCACCTCCCCCAGGCTGTAAATCAAACATTTCTAAAGCCACCAGGGCACAGTTAAAAGTCTCAAAGAAAGACAAGGAGCCAGAAGAAGCAAGATTTAAGATTCAAACTCTTCTTAAAACCTGCAATAGAAATGTTTAGGAATCTTCAGCAAAGCATTCTCTCTAAAGCTTGTACGTTAATGACAGTAACAATAACACTATAAAGGGGGAAATGTCCCAGCACATTTAGCAACATCTGTAGTAACAGAAATCGGATAAGCATGTGTTTTGCTTTCTATAGATGGGAATATGAGATCATAAAACAATGCTTTTTAATTTCAGGCATAGAGCTTTGGAAGGACACACACTTTTAAGGAGTCACACTGTGCTTGCCTATGTCCTATCAATTTGGAGCTCTGAAACTGCACCCGGGAGGAGCAAGGGAAGATGCTGTCTACACTCCCAGAGCTGCTATGTAGTCATTCCACACAGTCTTTTTCTCCTCATAGATCACCCAAGAGCAAGATACCCCGAAGATCCAAACTAAAGGTCTTTATAGCCCCCCAAAATTAAAAGACAAATCAAGCGTATCAAATCACCCCCACCAGTGGTGCGCCTGCAAACAGCCAGAAGTGCTCTGGCCCTAGAACAAGCTGATAAAAATCATGGTCAAGGAAGCGGGAAATCTATGCAGCCATGCATTCGCCGAAGCTTCCTCAAAGACTGGGAACAGCTTAAAGCTCTCCATAGGCAGCTTCCTTTGGAACCAGACCTCTTTATTTGGAGCAAAGTGGAGGCCCTGTCAGTGAGCGACCCTGGCTCCTCCGGTTTGCAGACCTCTTCGGTATTAGTCCTTGACCTAGGAGCGAGCCTGCGGTCTCTCTCATCTCCTGTAATCTGAGGCTGCCTTCCATCGCCACTACAGTGCACCCCCAATTTCCATTCGTCAGCCAACTCCGCCTGCTCCCCTTCCTGTTGGTGCCTGTCCAGGGCCCTGCGAGACTTAGTGTCCAGGTAAGTTGACGGTAGATTCCAGGGGAAAATGAATAAATAACAAAATCCAAGGATGTGCATTCCTACAACCTGGCCTCTCCAAAATCAGAGCAAGCACGGATAGAAAGCAATGCCTACGACCTATAAGAAGCCGCTGCATCCTTCGACTCTTGCCTTTGCAAAGTTGGCATTCAACAGGTAGTTGCCGGGACTTTCACCTGAGGGAGAAAAACGTCCCGCCAACTCAAAAGTTGCCGCCCGGGCGCCTATGCCCAGCCCAGAGTCCCCGCCCCCACTCCGGCGCGGTGCACCCACCGGAGGCCGAGCCCCCACGTGCGTTCGCCCCAGCCACAGTGCCCCGGAGGCCGCGTCTCACCCTCCCGCTCACCCGCCCGAGAGGGATGCCGCCGGGCTCCGCGCCTCCCCCCGCCCGCCTGCTAGCCCGCGGCGGGGTCGGCGGGCGCAGCCCCCGGAGCCATCTTGTGGCGGCGGAGCACGGGGCCCAGGAGGCTACCTGCACGATCTCGCCCTCGGCGCTGAGCATGGCCCCGGCCTGCGAGAAGCGGCCCGTGAGGCCGGTGGTGTGGGTGGTGTAGTCGCCGCTTGGACTCGACTCGAACAGTACCACCTCCACGAACGCCGTCTCCTTGGCCCGCGCCGCGCCGGGCCCCGCGGCCGCCAGCAGCAGCCCAAGAAGCAGCGGCAGCGGCGGCGGCGGCGGTAGGCGACGACCGCGGGGGCCGCGGCGGAGGCGGCGGCGGCGGCGGCGGCCCGGGGCCCCTGGGCGCCCGCCCGAGCGTGGCCTCATGGTCCTGCGGCGGGAGGGCGCGGAGGGCGGGCGCGGCCGGGCATAGTCGCGGGCCGGCAGAGGACCGAGCGCGGGCGGTCGCCTCACAGCACCATCACAGCGGCGGTGGCTTTGTGGGTCGCAGGCTCTGCTCCGCTCCCCGGGCCGTCGCGCCGCGGCCCTTTCATCTGCTCCACGTGAGGGGTTATCCCCGCCCCCGCAGCGTCGTGACCCGCTCTCCCCTCCCTCTCCGCGCTCCGCCGCGGCCACCTCTGAGGGAAGCCGGTAGGCGGGGCGGGCGCGCCTGCGGCGAGAGGCGTGGCCCTGAGGCCTCGCCCGCCCCGCCCCATCGGCTGAGTCCCTCCCCAACTCCCTGCCTGAGCCACGCCTCTCCGGCCTTGCTCCGCCCAGGCCGTCTTTTTTTCGGCCACGCCCCTTTCTCCTCGCCCCGCCCCCTCATCTGTGCTCCGCCCTCCGCGGCGGACATTTCTCCTGGCAGTTGCTGAAATGACCCGAGAATAAGGACCTCAACCTGTTCCCGGGCTATTCGCCAGCTCGGCGCGTCCTGCTCTGGTGCGAGAGTTAGAGCCATTGGGGCGTGGAGGGATGCTTCATCCACAGTTCCGGCGCTGCGATCCACCCGCACTCGGTGCTGGCCTCCACCATCTCTCCATGGAACGCGAAAGGCCCGGGCGATCAGGAAAGGTTTGCAATCCGCTGGGACATGTCCAATTCTTGCGTGGGTGTCGCTTAGACAGTTAGCCTCAACTAAAGGAATAAGGACAGGTGACAGAAAACTTGAGGGAGTTATCTGAATTCTAATGGGGTTCATCTTTCTGCAGCCCTCGAAACGATCTCTAACACCCCCTTCAAAAGAAGTTCTGAAACGTTTGATTCCAAGGGCAAAAGGGTCCAACACGCTTAATGCACAGACTGCTGGCTGCCAAACATACCAAAGACACGTGCTCCGATCCCAGACGGTCCCAGTCACCCAGAAGATAAACTTTTAATTCCCTTCCCCTTTTTAAAACAGGCTTTTTTTTTTCTTCCTCAGCAAGTCTATGAGAATCAAAACCCTCCTTTAAAAACCACATTCAGTGTCTGCTTCCTGAGTCCATCTTCCTCCCCGACCTGAGTGGCTTTGTTTAAATATTTGCAAATATTTGGTTAGGGTGATCTGCTTCTACTTGCTACCACACCCAAAATATTAAGACAAAAAGAAAAGTCATTGAGAGTTTCCTTGATTAATCAACTCAACGAGGTTACAGTTTAAACTGAAAAGGAATGTTATGCCAAAATGTGGAATAGAAAATACAATTGAAAAGAAATTCACAGTACTGTGTTACTATATTTGGACCACCCAAAGCTTTGGCAAAGAAGGCACCTGACAAAGCAAGAGAGTCAAGTGGTTAGTGTCCCCAAGCTAAGTTTAATCAGTACTTGAGAACATTGTAAGTTCCAAGGATTCTGACTTCACCCACCAAGGCACAGCCCAGTCTTTAAGGGGATAACAATAACTACAGCCCATGCATTGCATCGTAATGCTTAAAAATATGAAGTCATCACCAACTGATGAAAATGAATAGCAAATATGGTCTATCCATAAAATGGAATCATTTTTTTATTATCATGGTAAAGTTTCAACCTTCAACTGCATTTTAAATGACAAAATTAAGCCTACAGTGGGATCGTATCAAAAACCAAAACACAGAATGTTGAATGGATGAAACCCAAAACTACACTAAGTGGAGCATATAGTATTTGATCTGTATGAAATGCCAAGAATCTGGAGAGAGGGAAAGCTTAATGGCTGCCAGACAATCAGCCGGAAGTAGGTCTAGGTAGTGAACTTCTAATGGATTTCTCTTGAGGGTAATGAAAATATTTTGGAAATAGATAATGATAATGATTTTATTCTTTGTAACTGTCAGACACCCATAAAATTGTACCTTTACACAGGTTGAATGTTATAGTTATATAATTCATATAGTGTATGAATTACATCTCAATACAGTTGTTAAAATGTAATTAAGCTTCTGTGTGCTTGATGTGGTGTCATTCTCTTTTAATTCCAGCACTGGGGAGGCAGAGACAGAGAGAGCTGTGAGTTCAAGGCCAGCCTGGTCTACAGAGTGTGGTTCAGGACAGCCACGGCTCCATAGTGATACTCTTTCTCAAACAAACAAAGCCTTGAGGCAGGAGAGATGGTTAAAAGAGGAGTCAGGTTCACTTCCAGCACCCATGTCGGGCAGGCAGCTCATAATCACCTGTAACTCCAGCTTCAGGGGATCTGACCCTCTCTTCTGTACATATGTAGCATACATTTTCACACACATACTCACACACAGGGAGAGAGAAGGAGAGAGGGAGAGAGAGGGAAATCATTTTCAAAATATTTTAATTCAACTGTTAGTGGCTGAAGATGGCTTAATGGTTAAAAGTACTTGTTGCTCTTGCAGAGGACCCAAGTCTGGTTCCCAGCATACACATGGTGGCCCACAACCCTCTGTAGGGAAATCAACACCCTCTTCTGGTTCTAAAGGACATTACCTGCCACAACATTGCACAGATACACATGCAGGCTAAACACTCATACACATTAAAATAAATCTCTTTAAAAAAAAAAAAAATACAGCTCTTGGTGATTTTTCCACCACGTGTACACAGATAAAATACTATGTTGAGTATCTTGTGCTTTTCGAAGTCTAGATTGGAATCCCATGCTCTCACTAAAGGTCTACCCTGACTATTCTATTTAGACTGCAGCATTTTTCCTACTCCCAGTCTCCTTTCATCTGCCCCTTCTTGCCCCATGGCATTTATCAACTAACATACTAAATAATATGGTCATTTATTTTTGTCTGTCCTATCTGCCTCCATGCACTCATGCCACAGAAAGGAAAGTTATAATGGTAAGGCCGTTTGCTTTATCTAGGCTGAAGCCAGCTGGCGCAGGGTAGGCACTCAATAAATATTTATTACATGAATTAATGACGAAACAATTGAGTGATAAGCTCATCAACACATCCCTCTTGAGACATTGAAGGCAGCTTATCAATAGCTGCCTAGAAGCACTGAGCTTCGTGAGACCAAATACACTCTGAGTATGGAGAAGAACAACTATACTTCTCTCAAAAACTTCAGAGACAATGAGAACACACAATGGTCAGAAAAGAAACTAGTTTAGAGCCAGTGAAAAGGCTTCGGGTGTAGAGGCACCTGCTGCCAAGCCTGAGGAGCTGAGTTCATCCCCTAGGACCCACATGGTGGAGAGAGAACCAATTCCCATAAGTTGTCCTTTGACCTCCATACATACCAGCAGATAGAGAGGGAGGTAGGTAGGTAGTTAGATAGATAGATAGATAGATAGATAGATAGATAGATAGATAGATAGATAGATAGATAGATGAATAACTAATAGAATAGAATAGGTCGATAATGATAGAATAGATTGGTAGAATTGATAGATGATAGATAGATGAATAACTGATAGAATAAAATAGATCGATAATGATAGAATAGATGATAGAATTGATAGATGATAGATAGATGAATGGGCTGATAGAATAGATGGACATGATAGAGTAGATTGATAGGATAGATAGATGATAGATGGTAGGTAGATAGTAGATGGACAGAGTAGATGGATGGTAGAATAGGTCGGTAGACACAGCCCTGTTTGAGACTCTTATGCCAGTGTGGTTGCCAGAAAAGGTCTCTAACCCATCAGGCTTCTTTGTTATTGCTCTTCTAGGAGGTCAAAGTCAGGCCCCCAGTTGACCTGAAGGGACATTCTTAGTTTTCTTTCTGTAACTTGGAATATATATGGCTCTCATGCTTCCCTAAAAAACTCGACTTTATCTGGGGGAAAAAAGTAATTTCAAACCACTGGGAGATATAGCTTAGTGTCAGAGTGCTTGACCAGCATGAATGAGACCCTATGTTCAGTCCCCAGAAGTGGGGGGAAATCCTGCAGTCATTGAGTTAAGGATGTATGATAGCTCAGTGGGTAAGAGCACTTGCGACTTTTGTAGAGAATGAGAATTCAGTTCTCAGAACCACACATTGAGTGGTGTACAAGCATCTATAACTCTAGTTCCGGGGAATCTAATGACCTCTTCTGGTCTCCATAGTTACATACACATGTGTACACACACACACAATCTTTAAAAAAATAAAATCTAGCTTCAAATAAGCAAGCAAAAGGTCTTGTGAGCTAAGGGCAAGCTAGAATCAAGAATCTGGATCAAATGATAGACATGGACAAATGTGACCTGTGGCCATCATACATGATACATCCAGTAAATCATCCTAGGTGTGAGCTGTAAACTAGCTGTTGAAAACATCCTAAGCATCCATCCATCACAGAGAGATGCATCCCCTTACTCCATAAGGGGACACATATTAAACAGCTATTTAAAAGAAGAAATTTGGGAACAGGGCAGCAGAGGGTGAGGATGAGAAACAAAGTACAATGGCATACAGGTATGAAAATTACATAAGCTCATCATCATTTTGCATGCTGACTTAAAACTCTAAAGACATTCTATGAACTTGTATGGAATGATTTCAAATGTACTGATAAGTGAGGAAAAATATGTATATGTACACATCCTTGTATGTGCAACATTTATGTATAGAATATAATTTTATTGTGAAATATACTTCTAAGTGAAAAAAGATGTTATAACAGAAAAGGACATGGATATGGAAAAATTAATACATGGACAGTAGTCAGAAGTTTCTGTGTCCCACCAAGCCAGTCCCACAGTCTTTCAGTCCCAAATAAACATTCATAAAAGGCTTATATGAATTACAAGCTGTTTAGTCTATGGCTCAGGCTTATTACTTGCTAACTCTTGGACTTCAAGTTAACCCATGCTTCTAAATTATGTTTAGCCACCTGGCTTGCAGCATTCTCATCTCCCTCCATGCCTGGTGGGTGTCTCCTATTCTTCTGATTCCCAGAATTCTCCTGGGTCTGGTTGCCCTGCCTCTACTTCCTGTGTAGCTACTTGACCAATCAGTGTTTTATTGAACCCAAATGAGTGACAAATATTTACAATGTAAAAAAGCATAGTCCCACAGCAATGGATGTTTGCATGGAAGGAAGTATAAAGGAATAAATACGGTTACAGAGTTGGCTCAGCAGTTAGGAGCACTTGTTACTCTCAAAGAAAATTCAGGTTCAGTTCCCAGAGCCCAAATGCTGACTCCAAATCATCCCAAACCCATTTCCCAGGGATCCAACACTGTTGTTGATGGTATTTGGTCTTTACTCTTTGAGAGACCTGTCACCCAACTCCCAAATAAACACGGAGGGAGGCTTATTCTTAATTATAAATGCCTGGCCTTAGCTTGGCTTGTTTCTAGCCAGCTTTCTTAACATAAATCGTCTCATTTGTCTCTTGCCTCTAGGCCTTTTCCTCTTATTCTGTAATCTTACTTTCTTGCTTACTCCATGGCTGGCTGTGTAGCTGGGTGGCTGACCTCTGGAGGCCTCCTCCTCCTCCTCTGGCTATTCCTCTCTGATTTCTCCTTCTATTTAGACTGTCTGCCTGCCATCCCTACCTATTTCTCTCTCCTGTTTCACTATTCATCTCCTTATTAGACCATCAGGTGTTTTAGACGGGTAAGTAACACGGTTGAACAAATGCAGCATAAACAAATGCAGCACATCTTTATATCATTAAACAAATGTTCCACAGCATAAACAAAAATAACACGTCTTCAAATAATATTCTACAACACAACACCTTCTTCTTACCCTGGGTATCATACATGCACTTGGTGAACAGAATACATATAAGTAAAACACACCCAAAAATAATAAACACATATTTTTAAGGGCATTATTTTTAAATTAAGTATCCCCCCCCCCCGCCCTGCTCTGTCTCACATGCCCTTGGAAGCAAGAGGAGTCAGAGTCCCTGGAGCTGGCGGTTCAGATAGTTGTGACCCATACAACACGGGTTCTGGGAGCAGAACTCAGGTCCTCTGCAAGTGTAGAACTCTCTTAGCCACTAAACCATTTTTCCAAGCCCAATAGAACCTTAAGAATAAATAAATAGCTAGGTGTAGTGGTGCATGCCTTTGATCCCAGCTCTCAGAAGACAGAGGCAGGTGGATGTCTGTGAGTTCAAGGCCAACTTGGTCTACAAAGTGAGTTCCAGGACAGCCAGGCTATCTCAACCAAACCAAACAACAAAAAAGAATAAATAAACAAATTGTTTTCCCTGATGACTAAGACAGGTTTGAATTCGGCTCCCTCTGCAAATTATATAATATATATTAAATATATATATAATAAAGAGAGTAATTAAAATAAAAATAGAGGAAGAGAGTAATCTACTAAATCAGCAATGATTCCTTTTCTGTATGCAAACACATTCATCCAATAAACTTTATTGAAGAGCAGTAAGGCTTTCCTCACGAAACCATGTCACCAGAAGACAAATGGGATTGGCCTGTAGTTAGAGAAGAAGATGTTACCATGGGAGAAACTGCAGAGTGGGCACACACAACTGTGTGGTTCTTTTTCAATTATTTAAAAATAAAGATTAAATCTACAGCTGTATTAGCTAGTCCCTGCATTCAATTACCTTACGTTCCTGCCTTTCTTTTGCCCTTCCCCACTTCTGCAAAGATTTATTACTATATGAGACAGACAAAGAAGTCAATAAAAGATTTCCATAAAATATAAGTACACATTAACTATTTTACAAAATGGTTTTAAGACTTTGAATCTTACCCTACTTCTTTTAGGCAATCCAAATTTAAGCTATGCTTGCATTCCTCCATAGCATTTATATCTATTTCTGGAAACTTTATTTATTGTATTTAAACATCATATAATTCTCTTGAAAGGTACAATAGTAGTTATACAGACAAGTAGCGGCAGTTCCTTCAAACCCCTCAAAGTGTCTCTTCCGCCTTTGATGTGCCCCATCAATCTCTGTCTCCTCTGAGCCTGGAGGCAGGAGACCAATCTAGGCCCCGACTCATCATGGTTTAAACCCTGCTTCAACCTGCCCGTGATTTGCAATGGCCACCCAACCAGGAGTCACAAAACTCAAACAATGCTCCAGGGGCCAGGCAGGGAATGTGAGTGAGTGAAGTAGGCCAGGTGTAAGCAAAAATAACTGACAAATGCCATGGCAAAGGATGGTGGAGCTTCAAACAGAAACTCGCTTAGGAGTGGCGGCCTGGGAATGCCTGGCCATTTTAAGGTTGCTCTAGCACCTAGTTGCTTTGGAGAATGTAGGCTCAGGACACATAGCTCTTCTGGTTTATTCAAAAGAAAAGGAAAGAAAAAAGAAAAAGTTTTTGCAAATGGTTTTGGAGATTGTCTTACTGCGGGGCTAAACACATTTACAGGACAATTTTGGCTCAAAAGACAGAAATACGGATTGTATCAAGGAATAAAAATTGTCTCGACTATGCAGATAGAAGGAGCAATTTCAAGAGTTAAGTGTGAACACCACACTATGTAGGAGGGACAGTCCTGTCTGTGGATAGTCCTTATCCAGCAGGCACACTTATTTAACCATGGAAGTGTAATCACAGGCCCACTAGGCCAAGAAAGGCTGATAAGGGGTCATTAGACCTTTGAGGAGAGACAAGGCAGGATGCTTTTATGTGGGCTAGCCTCTACTAGGAGAGGAAGGGGTAAGAACCAGAGGAAATAAAGGATCTCCTTGGTTTTGCCTAATGAGCATTTAGAAGATAGTGTGAAAATGTGTGTTCCATTTACTGCACCTAGAAAACATCAGCTTGGGGGGAGGGGGATATACAATGAACATGAATTATCAATTTATCACCCTGCTTCTCCCCTTCCTGGCCTAAGCTATCTACATGAAGCAGTAAAACATAGGGCTTAGCAAGTTTATAGGTTGTCGGGAGTAGTGGCTCATGCCGTTAACTGGGTTCTGGAAGAGTGTGTGTGGGGGTGGGTGTAGAGGTGAGCATGATGTAACTCAGAATGACCACTCAGAGCTCTTCATTCCTTTAACCGTATCAGTTGGCTCAACGGTGATCATGTGACCAAAACAAAGCCAATCAAGCTTGGCCTTCTCTGAAATTGGGTTGCTGTCAACTAGGTAGATAAGGCTGCCTTATGCTCTACGGTGTGAAATTTGAAGCGTGCATAAATATAACTGTGTGGCTGTTTCCTTCTACCACACACACACACACACACACACACACACACACACACACACACACAAATATGGACAGATTTTTATAATAAATTACGGAGAAGAGAATATGAGCCCCCCAGTTGTATTCATTATAATACTTTCTATAAAGTTAACAAAGCAATTAGGGGGCTGGGGAGGTGGCTCAGAGATAAAGCGCACTGGCTGCTCTCAAAGAGGACCCAGATTCAATTCTCACCACCCACATGGCTGCTCACAACTGTCTAACTCTAGTTCCAGGGTGTCTGAAGCCTCCTTCTGGCCTCTAAAGGCTCCAGTGCAGGTGGTGCACAGACATAGATGGAGGCTAAACACCCATGCACATAAAATAATTAAAAACAACTAGAAATGTTAAAACGGGCCCAGTGTGGTTAGGTGTATAACTTTAATCCCAGCACTTGGGAGGCAGAAGCAGGCAGATCTCTGTGTTTGAGGCCAGCTTGATCTACATACCTAGTTAGTTTCAGGCCAGCCAGGGCCACATAGTAAGACCCTGTCTTTAAAAAGCCAAATTAACTAGGTAAGTGAATCAATGTGACAAAACTCTAGAGGCTGGGGTTTGTAGCTCAGTTGGTAGAGTTCTTTGCCTAGCACCTGGTAAACCAGGTGTGGTGGGGCATACCAGTAATCCCAGCCCCTGGGAGGTAGAGACAAGAGGATTAGCAGTTCATTGTCAACCTCAGCTTCAGTTCCCAGCACCCCATGCTGCCTCACAATTGTCCTTAACTCCAGTTTCAGGGGATCTCATGCATCTTCTGAGTGCCTCAGGATCTTGTACAAGCATGAAACACATGTGTACGTTTATACATACACATAAAAAATTTAAAAAGCAATGCAGGGCAACAAGTATTCTTTTTAACATTTCTGTGCAAAGAGAAAATAATTGCATGTATAAGTATTTTAATGTATGTGAATACACATATATGTGTATATCAAAATTTATGTATGAGAAGTCTAGAAAAGAGGCAGAATACATTGAAACTTGTTCACTTAGGCTGACAGAAACCCAATTTAGATTGCTCCCTGATGGTCCAGCTAGGCTTTGATGGCACACAGCTTTAATCCCAGCACTCAGGTGCAGAGGAGGCAAATAGATCTCTGAGTTCAAGACCAGCCTAGTCTACATGGTGAGTTTCAGGACAGCCATGGCTACACAGAGAAACCCTGTCTGGGGGGAAAAAAGGTGCAAGGTCCAGGGATAATTTTGGTTCCAGAAACAGCAGGCCGAGGGGCTCGCTAACAAGCTCTTGGTACCTTCCTCTGTGATGTCATTTCTCTACAGGAGATGCCTGTCTTTAGGGTAAGTCTCCCAAGTTGCCCTGAGTGCCCAGGAAAAGAGCTACTTTCCTCTTGGGGCCCCGCCCAAAGCATTGATTGACTGTCATTGGGCAGACTTGATGACGTCACCAAGACCGAAGGGAAGGCATCTGCTGATTGTCTAGATTGAATTTAACAGTCTTTCTGTGGTACTTAAGGACTGACCAGGAGTGCAAGAGCGATCCTGGCTGATTGTTCCTGCTCCGGAAATGTAAGACCAGTGTGCTAAGCAGAGAAAACCCATAAAGGCAACAACAGATCCAAGGGTCCAGTCCCCTAGCGCTCCTGGCTCTCCATCCCTGGGCGGACCGGTGCCAGAGCCCCGGGTTCAGTCCCTTGAGCCCACTTGTGACTTGCTGTGTTAGACAGGCCATTTGTGTTTCCTCCTCCTAGGCCATTTTCTCCGAGGACAAGGACTGTGCCTTTTGCTTAGGTAGCTAATCCCTGGCAAATGCTTCAGATACAGTTGGCACAGAATAAATATTTGCTAAATGAATGACTGGCTCTTGAGTGTATGACAAAATAAATGTTCCTCAACTGGATCCCCAAACCAGCCTTTTGGTCCTTTTTGCACACCCTGCACCTCTCTCAGACACACAACAGTTCCCTCAAACTCAGCGGGCACCCTCCCACATCCTCATTCTGCCATTTCCTCTACAGACTGCCCTCCTGGCATGCCCCAGAGACTCACGATGGGAAGAGCTAGAAAGGTTGGCAAACCAGTTTCCTGATCATAAGGCCCCGCAGTTGAAACCAGTCATAGAAACTCTGACTAGCTTGCTCAGGTCCTAGCTCTCAGTTGGTCCACCCGCACCGGACACTGTTTGCATGAAATGACCTCGCTTCTCAGCTGTAGTTGGTTCCCCGAACTGAAGAAATCAGAACAGAGATGCATGTAAATTGGTGTGGGGGCCAGAAAGGCTAAGGAGGCAGTTTCCTCCATGGGAGACAACAGCCTGTGTTTATTGAGTATTTATTGTGTGCCAGGCACTAGGCCAAGCGCTTGGCACGGGTCCTTCCTTTGATCTCCACCGGAGGCATGTAGTAGTATCCCCACTTTATAGTGAGGGAAGAAGGGGAGTGGGTTCCCCCCGAAGTTACAGAGCTACAGAGAGGGGAAGCCAAGACTGCACCCAGATCTGATGCCAGACCCTTGATCTTAACCCCAAGTAGAAGAAAGAATAGAATGAATGTTTGGTGAGAAGTGGAGTTGAGAGGCTATGGGGTCCCAGAAAAGATAGTGAGGGCTGGAGGGGTGGCTCAGTGGTTAAGAGCCCTTGCTGTTCTTCCAGAGGGCCGGAGTTCGGTTCCTAGGTCAGGCAGCTCACAACCACCTGTAATTCTAATTCCAGGAGATTTGACACCTCCTTCTGGCCTCTCTACATACTTTACTCACAAGCTCATGCTTCATACATAAAATTTTAAAATAATAGAAAATAAATGAATAAAAAAAGACATCTGTTGCCTTGCCTTCCAGAGTTTTGCTGATCCTGTCCATTATTTGGGAGAACGAGCTGTGTTCCCCGCTGTTATGTTCCTATACACCTTCTCTAACTATTTCTCTCTCTTTTGCTAAGGAAAAATGTCACAGGTCAAAGTGCCTCAGAGATCAAAGAGACTGCTGCTTTTCCCCTCCATGACTGACAAGCTGTGTGACTAAGGCAAGTTTCTCTCCCCCTCTGAGCTTGGGTTTCTTTGCCTGAAAATGAAGTTGATCCTTGCCTTACATTAGAGGGTCATGCTGAGGAATCCGTGAGATGCTGGAAGGGCTGGGACTGGCATCTGGGAATTCATGATGAGTGAGCGCTGAGCATAGGATACATTCTAACTGGCTGTTTGCTCTGTTCCCACAGCACCTGGCACAGAGACTTGACCGTAGAAAGTGCTCAGCAGACACTTGCTTTGACTCGGGATGACTAGTAGCTACCACTGCTGATAAGAGGTCCTTCCCAGCCCCATGGCCATGAGCCCTTGGTGTGGGAGATGTGGTTTATACCCTTGCTTGTTTCTTCTACCAGTTAATGATTTACTGCCAGTGTTTAATTTTGTTTAAACAGACACGACCCCGTTGGTACCCACGGCTCTGTCCTGGGCCAAAGTGGCCCAGAGATCAAAGACACCTAAAGACACAGGAACCCTCCCACTGCCCTCTCCCGGAATTGTCCTTTAGCCTTCTGGCACCCACTGCGCCCTGTTGCCCCTTGACCTTGCATGTAGCTAAGCTTTGGTTAGCCCTTCTCTTTGAGATTAGTAGGCTTCCCTTGGGGCCACCAGGAAACCATGAATCCTCCGCTTCTCTGGTGCCTTTGTCTTTACCTCCACCATTCCCTTTTTTTTCTTCCCAGAGAACACTGCGCTTCCAAGAGTGCACCCCAGACCAGCCTAATGCCTCTGATTCTTTGCTGCCCTATGTTCCCAGGGCCTTCCTGGACATCTGAAGGTGCCTGGTAGATTCGTTCATTTCTGTTTGCAGCCTGGCCCTGTCACTCATACACCTTAGCTCCCACATCTGGAGTAATGACTGTACTTAGCAGCAGGAGGAATGCCCCACCCCTGCAGAGGATTTGAACACGCTTCACCCCTGCCCTCTTTCTCTTCTTTAGCCTTCTAGATTAGGCTCCCTAGTCACCGGCTTTCAAGTCCGGACTCTGGCCTTTTTTCTCTCCTCTCTCTCTTCCTTCTTTCCTTCTATCCTCTCCTTTTTTTTCTGTTCTCTTTTTGCTTTTTTTTAACAGCGTTCCATGATATGGCTCATATTAGGTTTGAGCCCTTGACCCTTCTGCCTCTGCTTCTTGAGTTAGAGACATGCATCACCCCACTCAGCTACCCGGGCTGTGTCAGAACATTATCACACATTTGGTGGCTTTAAACAATAGAATTTTAGTCTCTCACAGTTTGGAGGACAGAGGATTTAAATCAAGATGTCACCAGGGCGACATTCCCTCCAGAGAAGGGAAGGACGCTTCTTTTATTCTTCCAGCTTGTAGTGGCTGTCAGGGACCCTTAGCTTGTGACTCAATCACTCCAATATTTCCCTGTCTTCTAATAGGTTTCTCCACCCCTCATGTCTTTGTTAGGGTTTCTATTGCCGTGAAGAGACACTATGAGCACAGAAACTCTGGTAGAGGGAAACATTTCATTTTGGTGGCTACAGTTTCAGAGATTTAGACCATTATCATCCTGGCAGAACAAGGTGGCATGCAGACAGACATGGTGCTGGAGGAGGAGCTGAGAGTTTGACATTGTAATCCAGAGGCAACAGGAAGTGAACAGTGTCACTAGGCATGGTTTGAGCATAGGAAACCTCAAAGACTACCTCCACAGTGATGCACTTTCTCCAATAAGGCCATACCTGTTGCAACAAAGCCACACCCCCTAATAGTGCCTCTCCCTATGGAGGCCGTTTTTTTTTTTTTTTTTTTTTTCAAACTACCACACCTCTATGAATCTTTTTCTCCTCAGACTCTTATAGGAAATCTAGGATGAGGTTAGATGAATGAGATCCTTATCTTAATTATAAGTGTGAAGACCTGTTTCGATCACCATTTGTTTACTTATTCTAATAGAGTAGTACTCAGGGCTAGTTAGCAGAAAGTGTGCCATTGCTGTGACAGACCTGATCATATTGTTTTGGGAAGACTGAAGTGTTTGGAACCCTGGTCTGGAAAAACCATTGAGTACTCAAAGTTTTAATAGGCTATTCTGTGGAAGCTTGGACACTAAGTGTGTGGGAAGAATTGCAGCTAAGTGATACCTGGCTGTAACACTTTAGAAACAATTATTCTACTAGAGTCTAATATATCAAAATAATAATATGTGGCTTTTGTTCAGCTGGGACTGCAAAATAAGCTACGGTTAACAAGAGACGAGCACCACTGAATGGCACCTTTGTTTACTGAGACAGTAACTGGTTAGTTAGTTAGTTGGAACCGAGTCGTCAGCTGTAGTTAAGAGCCCAGCATCATCACTAGGTGAAATCCTCTGGGAGTATTTCCTTCAGCACACAGACGCTGTGGTCCAGGATGGCCAAGGCTGCATGGCAAGCTGATAGCTGTAAGAGTCGACATGGTGACAATTTTGAAGGCCTAAAGGGGTGAGTCATGGAGAGCAGCCGAGGCTTGGCTCTGCGAGAGCCCAGGAGACGCCATCAGTGACAGAGTAGCCTCAGTTACAGCAGAGACCTAAGGGTCAAAGGGGTCATGGAGAGAAGCTGAGGATTGATACCATGTGGCAGAGTTGGAGTTCCTCCTTCAGAGAAGCCAGGACACCACTGGTGAAGTTATCACCTCAGCTATAATAGAGACCCCAGCACACTGGAGATTTCAGGACCATGGAAAGACCACCAAGGACAGTAGCAGGTGGGCTAGAGCTGTCTTGAGCCTACTGGCAAATGGTTGATACTGAAGAGCCCAGAAGATAATTAATGAGTCCCAGATGTTGGACACTGAGCTGTTTATCCTATTGAATTTTGGTTTTACATTGATCTGATTTTAACTATGCCTTGGTTCTTCCCTGTTGGAGTAAGAAAGTGTTTTTGATTTTGCAGGAGCTCAGGGTTAAGAGGTTTTGAGTGTTTTAAATAAAAACTAGACTTTTTGTTGTTGTTTGAGACAGGGTTTCTTTGTGTATCCCTACTTGTGAACTCACTCTGTAGACCTGGTCCACCTCAAACTCTCAGAGATCCACCTATATCTGCCTTCCATGCATTAGCACTAAAGGTGTGTGCCACTTCTGCCTGGAGAGAAAAAAAACAAAAACAAAACAAAAACAAAAAAAAAAACAAAAACAAAAAACCAACCTTTTAAGCTACTGGAATTTTTGAAGATTATGATCCTTTTTTAAAAAAAGATTTATTATTTATTATGTGCACAGTGTTCTATCTGCATGCATGCCTGTACACAAGAAGAGGTCATCTGTAATTTTATTATAGATGGTTGTGAGCCACCATGTGGTTGCTGGGAATTGAACTCAGGTCCTCTGGATGAACAGCCAAATGCCCTTAACCTCTGAGCCATCTCTCCTGCCACAAAACTGTAGTGCTTTTAAAGTTGTATTTATAATATTAACGTAAGGTCAGAAATAAATGTTTATTACTTGAGATAAATAGAATGTGTGAATTGTAGTGGTGGTGTTTTTGTGTGTCAAGTTGACAAAAAGTTAATTGTGTTGACTAATTTTTTTCAACTTAACATAAACTAGAGTCACCTGAAAAAAAAAGGAAGCTCAGTAGAGGGACTTCCTTATTAGACCGGACTGTGGGCAAGTCTGTGGGTCACTTTCCTGGTTAATGGGGAGGAGGGTCTGGCTCACTATGGGCAGTGGTCCTAGGGTGTGTAAGAAATCAGGCTGAGCAAGCCAATCAGCATTTCCCCCAGGGTTCCTGCCTTGCCTCCTGCCCTGACCACAACCAAGGATCAGCTAGGATAGGGACATGTAAACCCAATTAACCCTTTCCTCCCCAGTCTGCTTCTGGTCGTGGTGTCTGCTGCAACAGTGGAAAGCACACTAGGATCTGGGTCTGGTGATGCGCACCTTTAATCCCAGCACTTGAGAGGCAGAGGTAGGAAGATCTCTGTGAGTTTGAGGCCAGCCTAGTCTACAAAGTGAGTTCAAGGACAGCTGTTACACTGAGAAACCCTTTCTTGAAAAAGAAGAGAGAGAGAGAGAGAGAGAGAGAGAGAGAGAGAGAGAGAGAGAGAGAGAGGAGAGAAAGGAAGGAAGGAAACGGAAACTAAGGACCTATATTTGAAAAAACTTCAAGGAAAGAAATAGAAGCAAATACTGTTTTGATTTTGTTTGGTAAAGTGCGTTTGTGTGTGCATGTGTGGGGAGGTGTGGGTGTGTGTGTGTGTTTTGTTGGGCACTGAACCCAGCATAGGGTTTGCAGCTAAGCATAACTCTGAAAATTTTTTGTGCATTGTGTGTATGTACCTATTTATGTCTGTGTGTATTGCATGTTCATGTGTATGTAGATATACATATAGGGTAGATGAACATATACAGGTATGCTTATGCATGCAGAGACCAGAGGATACCTATGCTGTCCTTCCTAAGCTATAGTTTATTTTGTTCTGGCGGGAGGTCTTCACAGCTATCTGGAGACAGGATTGACTGGTCAGTGAGCCCCAGGAATCTACCTGTCTCTGCTTGCCAGGTGCCAAGAATACAAGGGTACCATCAGGCCCAGCTTTTTCACAGGGTTTCTGAGGGATCAGACTTAGGTCCTCATCTTTGTGAGGTAAGCACATCATGGCTGAACTACTGCCTCAGATCTTTAAGAAATTTTTAAATAAATCACACCATTAAAGAACCAGAGACATTCAATCTAAAATCTTTTGTTAAGGGAGTAGAGAAATGTCTCAGCAGTTAAAAGCACTTGTTGTTCTTACAGAGGACCTGGTTATGTTTCCCAGCACCCTCATCAGATGGCTCATAACTGCCTGGCACTTTGTTTAGACTTGACTGGCAGGTAAACCCCAGGGATCCATCCCCCAGCATGGGGTTACATGTCTGAGACACTATGGATAGCTTTTATTTTTATTTCATGTGTATGGGTGTTTTGCTTGCATATATGTCTGCATTTTGTTTGTGCAGAACACATGGAGGCCAGAAGAAGGTGTTGGATCCCCTAGAGCTGGAACTACAGATAGTTATGAGCTGCCACGTAGGTGCTGGGAATTGAACCTGGGTTCTCTGGAAGAGCAGACAGAGCTTTTAATTATCCCTCCAGCCCTATGTATGCCTGACTTTTCTATGGATGGTATGATCTGAACTCAGGTTTTCATAGTTGCATAGCATGGACTACCCACAGAGCCAGCTCAAAGCCTTTTCTGTGTCTTTATTTACTTTTGGACATAGCTTCAAATATTCCAAGCTAGCCTTGAACTTGCTATGTAACCAAATATGATCCTGAAGTTTTGCTTCCACCTCTCTTGTCTTTTGTTTTTTAAATTTTAATCTATTGAGACAGGATTTCTCTATGTAGCTTTCCCAGGCTGTCCTGGAACTCACTCTGTAGACCAGGCTGGCCTTGAACTCAGAGATCCGCTTGTTTCTGCCTCCCCACTGCTGGGATTAAAGGTGTGCACCATCATTGCCCAATATGCTTCCACCTCTGGAGTGCTGGGAATACAGGTGTATATCACCACACACAGAGTACGTGGTGTCAGAAATCAAATCAGGGCTTTAGGGCTGCTGTGAAAGTACTCTAACAACTGAGCTGTCATCCCAGTCTAAAAATATTCCAGTTAAAAAAAAACTATAGCCCAAAGCATTTATAATCCCAAATATTTTATATAAGGGATGCTAAAGCTGCATGTGGTACCCAGCAGTGATGCAGAACCCACCCCAGCAACTTAGTTGCATTCTACCTGTGTGTGCCAGAGAAAATTCTTGCTCATGCACACATGGAGGTGAAAGATGTTGAAAGGAATACTGTTTGTAATAGAAAAATTGGAGAGTGAATGAGCTTTAGCAGGCAAATGGCTGGATATGGTTCGTTCACTGTGAGATGGCAAAGTGCCAGGGAGGTGAATGAGCTGCAGGCACAGATAGCAACTTTAGTTGATTCACAAATGCTGTATAAAAGGCCCAAGAGTACACGATGTCTGATTTCATTTAAATAAGCTCTACACACATACAAAACAATACCACTTCTTGTTAGGATGTACATATAGACATCATAAAATTATAAAGTCTTTATTATGGGAGTGATACATCAAGCTGGGGGTGGATGGAGTGTGCACTTTGGGGAAGGACAAATGTGATGAGGAAGGACACACAGAGATAGCACAGTCTGGAGGATTTGTTGTTGCTGTTTAGAAATGGGCTATGTCACCCAGGTTGACCTCCAGCTAGGTGGACCGTCCCATGAAAGGTCACAAGTTCTGTATAGCTCTGTAAGTCGGTTTTATTTTATTTTATATGTATAGATGTCTTGTCTGTCTGTCTGTCTGTCTGTCTGTCTACCACTGTTGTGCCTGGTGTCTAGAGAGTCCAGGAGAGGACATCAAATCCCCTGGATATGGAATTATAGATGGTTGTGAGCTCCCATGTGGGTGCCAGGAATCAAACCTAGGTCCTCTGCAAAAGCAATGAGTGTTCTTAATACTGAGCCACCTCTCCAGCCCTAGCCCTGTGAATTTTAACAAAGTGAACACAGCTGTGCACAAAGTGCCTAGCAGATGAAGCTGAGTATCTTTTTGCCCCCAGAAACCTTGTGACGCTCCCTCTCAGACCCATCTTCGGAGAGGAGCCAGAAACAGCAATTCAATCAGCACGGGTGAATTAGGCTTGCTTTTGAACTTAATAGAAATGTAATTAAGGGGCACACAGTCTTTTGAGTTTGCATGTTTATTTATTTGTTTGGTTGTTGTTTTTGAGACAAGGTCTCACCATGTAGTCTTGGCCAGCCTCAAATTCACAGAGATCAAAGAGATGCTTTAAACTCAAGTACTAGATTTAAAGGCATGTATTAGCACTCCTGGTGAAGTGTGTGTGTGTGTGTGTGTGTGTGTGTGTGTGTGTGTGTGTGTGTGTGTATGCATTTAAATGTTTAACCATGTAACAGATTTGTATTTTAAATACTAACATTAGACCTATGAGATCCATCCTATTGTAGCAATTTATTTTAATTACTTAATTCTCACTGCTAGATAGAATCTCACAGTATGAATATACCACAACTTATTATCCACTATGGTGGTGATGGTTTGGGGCGGGGGCATAGCTAGTGACAGAGGGCTTGCTTAGCATAGACAAGGTCCTGAATTTGATTGTCAATAGCACAGAAAAAGGACACTGGGGAGATGTCTCAGTACAAGTGCAAGAACATCGGTTCCTTTAACGTCTCAGAGGCCATGAGAAGACAAGATTTGGTGGAAAGCATTTGTACCCTCAGGACTCCTGTGAGAGGGGAGGTAGATCGTCTCCAGAAGCTCTGAGCTGGCCCCTCACAGGAATCGGTAACCACAGGAGACCTGCCTAAGAGTAGGTGGAAGATGAGGCCTGATGCCCAAGGTTGTACACACACACACACACACACACACACACACACACACACACACACACACACACACACGCGCGCGCGCACACACACACACACACACACACACACACACACACACACACACACGAGAGAGAGAGAGAGAGAGAGAGAGAGAGAGAGAGAGAGAGAGAGAGAGAGAGAGAGAGGAGAGTTGGTCCCAATACTATTTTTTACCTTTCTGCCAACCAAGCAGATCAGGAATCTTGAGTTCTTTGATTGAGTTCAGGATAATAAGTTTGTCCCTCTTGGCCCCCCTGTACAGTGTGTTGTCTGGTGCAATGCAATGGACTTTTGGGGGCCTTCTGACCATCTGCTGGGCTCAGTGGGTCGTCTCAGGAAAACTTTCTCTTCAGAGAAAAATCTGTCTTTGCCTCAGTTTTCCTCATTTTGGGGGCCTGTTTGTCACTAGCAGACAATTTATCAACTGCATGTTGCCTCTCCAGCTATATTTATGACCCTTGGTACTCAAATGCAACAGATCCAAGATTTCATGGGTAAGCCAGCACTGCACTCTTTGATGGGACTTTGTGTCTCTACCTTGGTAGGAAGCCTGAGTTCATGAGCTGAGGTTTCAGAAGCCCAGAAATCCAGAGAGTTTTATTTTTTCCCTTCATCTTGCAGGAACCAGGTTAACCAAAAGTATTGGTTATACCACCCCCTGGTGTTTGAATCAAGAACAGCATGTGATACCATTTTCCGGTGACTTCTGAGCCACTAACTGTATCCCTTTTAACGGTGGTTAAGAAAGAGGCAAAGGGAGAAGGGATGCCACCAGGCATAGGCAACTCAGTAGGAAAGTGAGCCTAGAAGCAAGTGCTTAACTTGATACCTTTGGTTCCAGGATGCTTGCTGTGGAGAGAGAAATGAAGACATTTTACACCCTCTGCCCTCATTTGAGAGAGAGACTTGTGAGCCTGTTTTGAACTTTCTATGTGCTTCAAATTTGATATGTGGCCAAGAATGACTGAAATCCTGACCCTCCTGTCTCCATCTCCCAAGTGACAAGATGAGAGATAAATGCCACTGTAGTCCCCCTTCCTTAAAGGAAACTGAGAAATCCAACACCATACATGCTCTAAAACACACAGCAAAATGCACACCAAGTCTATGTAGGGTGCTGAAGAGATGGCTCAGCAATTAGGAGCAGTGGCTTCTCATATAGAGGACCCAAGTTCAATTCCCAGCACCCACATGGCAGCTCATAGCTGTCTATAACTCCAGTTGCAGGCTATCAGATGCTCTCATGTGGACATACATGCAGGTAAAACACTAATGTACATAAAATACATTAAAAAAAAGTCTATTTGGGGGTTGGGAGATGCAACTCTGTGGAACACTTGACTATATGAAGCTGTAGAATTAATCTCTGTAGGCAACAAAAACAAAACAAAACGCCAACCTTTCCTTTTTAGAATGTGTTGAAAGACAGACTTTAGGTGATATGCCAAGCTCCCATGATAAAGTTGGGAGAGATCCGAATATCTTCCACCATAAAGAAATGACAATGTTGCTGGGTAGTGGCGGCATACACCGCAGAGGCAGGCAGATCTGTGAGTTCAAGGTCAGCCTGGTTCACAGAGGGAGTTCCAGGACAGCCAAGGCTACATAAAGAAACCTCTCCCTCCCCTGCCCCCCAAAAGGGAAAGAAATGACAGTGTGAACTGATGAGGTGGATAAAGGTCCTAACTGCTGGAGTTGGATCCCTTGTCCGCACGTGGCAGAAGGGAACTAAGACCCATGGGTTGTCTGTCCCTTGCCGTCCTCACTCATGCCGTGGCACAGGGATGTCACACTCTCCCATACGTATCACAGACACACTAATAATAAAATAAAAATACAATTTAAAAAATGTTGAAAGAAATGATAGATGTTTAAGGATACAGGCTAGGTGTTTGGGGCCTGATTTCAGTGTTACACAATTGCTAGGGGGTAGCTCTGTGCTTTGCCTTGCACGCTTCAGGGGCTGGGTTCCGTCCTCCAGACCAACAAACAGAACATTACACATTGTTCAGCTTGAAGAACAGCAGTCTCTGCCTAAAGCCCAGGGCCCAGGTTCCCTAGAAGGCTCTGACAGTGTCCGTGATCTCAATCCATGCAAATTCAACATTCACCTCTAATCTCCGCCTTTCCAGGCCTCTGAGCCATGCATAGTGCCCCAGTTTAAAATATCTTTCTTGCTCAGGCTTTCTTCCAGTTATGGATTGGTTTGGCTCTGTAACTGAAAACCCAGCCAAATAACGGTCTGGCTTTTCTCATACAATAAAAATCCAGAAATGGGTATTCCAGGGCTGTGCACTGTGTGCTGCCAACAGAAATACAGTCTTTACCTACTCTTCCTCACCCCAGGGGGAGCTGCCCACTGTCACCTTTGGCTCGTCCCTTGATGGTCACAAAATGGCTGCTCCATCTCCAGGATCTCTTCTGTACTCCGGGCAAGGGGCAAGTTAAAGATCCAAGTGATTTGCTAGGGGCTCTGTGGAGGGCTCATAGGTTAAGGTGATTGCTGCTAATCCTGATGAGCTGAGTGTGATTCCTGGAACCCACCAGCTTCTACAAGTTGTCTCCTTATCTACTACTCTCTCGTGCTCTCTCAAAATAAAAATAAAAATATTTTAGGTTAGGGGAACTATTTAAAACAATATCTGTTATGGTGATTTTTTAGAAAATAAAGAAAAAACTTCCATAAGACAAGCCCCACGATTATCTTTTAAACGATTTGATAGTAGTAAAATTCATTCCCAAGTTTTTTTTTCCCTAGGGCTCAAGAGGTAAAAGCACTCGATGCCAAGCCTGAGGATCTGAGTTCAATCTTCCCAAGTTATAGCTGACCTCTAACCTCCACACATACTCTATTACATGTGCACAGTCACACACATGCCCGTAAAATAGAAAAATAAGTAATAAAAATCAAAAAAATCATTTTTATGCATTTGTGTGTGTGTGTTCAGAGATGCCCACTGCACATACAGCCTGGTGTGCTGTCCCTCAGAAGCCATCCACCTCCTTAGGGACAGATTATCATTGGCTTGGAGCTCCCTGGTAAAGCTTGATTGGCTGGCTAATGTTCTAGGAATCCTCCTGTCTCTGCCTACTCAGAACTACCAGGTCCAAAATCTTATTGTTGCTTTGTTTTTGTTTTGAGACGAGGTGTGGCCCTGGCTGTCCTCTGAACTCATTCTGTAGACCATGCTAACCTTGAGCTAGGAGATTCTCCTGCCTCCATCTCCTGAGTGATGGAATTAAAGGCCACTACCAGCTGGTTTAGGCCCAGCATTTTACTTGGATTCTGGGGACTGAATTTAGATTGTAATTCTTGCAAGAGCCCTGTAACAACTGAGTTATCTGTTTTATTTATGATCGTGTCTAATGGAGCCCAGTTTGGCCCTGAGTTCACTATGTAGCTGAATGCTTTGAACTCCCTCCTGATCTTCCAGGCTCTTCCTCTTCCTCTGTACTGGGATCACAGGCATGTGCCACTACAGCCAGCCTTAAAAGCCCTTTTCAAGCCCTGTTTAATTTGTAATCTATGACAGGGTCTTCTGCCTTTGATATGCAGCCCAGGATGGCCTTGAACTATTGATCTTCCTGCTGGGAGGATTGGGAAGACAGATATGCCATCCTTCCCATCCCGTTTCTTTTTAGAACTGTTTATATCTATCTTACTGGTGAGAACTCAGCCATATGGTCACTCATAGCTGTAAAAACTGTCTTAAAAAATATACTTTTTCTTTTTAGGCACGTGACTTTTATGGATCAAATTAGAAATACATTGTTTTAATTTAGTAGGAAAGGGGAAAAAGATATTATAAAAAAATCAGTACCAGGAGATCTCTCGCCAGGACCTTGGTCCCAGGCCTGCCTTTGTGATTACTACTGGTGGAGTATTTTTGTTGTTGCTGTTTTGACTTTTGGGACAGGTTCTTTTGTATCCCTGGCTGAAGCTGAACTAACTATGGCAGCTGATCTTGACCTTGAACTCTAGATCCCCTGCTCCTGAATGCTGAGATTACAGCCATGTGCACCATGCCTGACTTATTTGGTACTAGGAATTGAAGCCAGTCCTCATGTACGATGGATAAGCACTCTACAACTGAGCTGTATCCCTAGCCTTTAAATAATCCTAGGCGCCTTTCTTCCTTCCTCCTTCCCTCCCTCCCTCTCTCTCTTCCTTCCTTCCTTCCTCCCTCCCTCTCTCTCTCTTTCTTTCTTCCTTCCTTCCTCCCCCCTTTCCTTCCTTCCTCTCTGTCTTAGTTAGGGTTTTTATTGCTGTGAAGAGGCACCACGTCCATGGCAACTCTTATAAAGAAAACATTTAGGTGGGTGGCTTGATTACAGTTTCCGAGGTTCAGTGCATTATCATCATGATGGAGCATGGTGGGGTGCAGGCAGACACGGTGCTGGAGCTGAAAGTCCTACATCTTGTAGATAACAGGGAGTTGACTGAGACATTGGGTGGTATCCTGAGCAGAGAAAACCTCAAAGCCCATCCCCTCAAGTGACATACTTCCTCCAAGAAGGTTATACCCACTCCAACAAAGCCACATCTCCTAATAGTGCCACTCCTTATGAGATTATGGAGAACAGTTACAGTCAGACCACCTACCACACTTTCTTCTTATTTTTTTCTTTCTCTCTGCAGAGGATCAAGCTCAGGCCTTTGAGCAAGCATGAAACTACATTCTCGGTCCTTTGGGAAGACATTTAGTGTGCAAACCAGAACCTTTCATGTTGTATGAAGTTTCTGGCCTGGACTTTCTGGTCTAGCCTTGTGGCCCAGACCTGCTGACCCACAGTCCCATAGTCCCACTGAAACACACAGACGCTTATATTAATTGTACCTGATTGACCTTGTGCCCAGGTATATAACTTTCTACCTCTTTACCCTTAAACTAACCCATAATTCTTATCTCGTTCAACCATGCAACTCAGTACCTTTCCTCAGAGCAGCATATGTGTCCTCTGCATCTGCTTCTCTGGTGGCATTTCTGCTCTCTTGCTGTTCCCAGAGATTTCCCAGTCTGGTAGCTCCACCCACACTTCCTGTCTACCTTCAGCCAACCAGAGTTTTTATTAAACTAGTAGGCGGGACAATTGTTTACAATGGAACATAATCCCACTACATGTTTCCATAAAGGCTTCCTTGGCTTGGGTTCATCTGGCTGGACTTCTTGAAGACAAAGACTATGTAGTCTGTCTTCTTTCTCTTCTTGTCAGGCAAGTCTCTGGGTCAGACATGAAGCATTTGTGCATGTGCACATGGGTGTGTACATAGCACAATGTGAGGTGTCAATCCTCACCTCCTACCTTGTTTGAGGATCTCATTGTTTATCTGCTGTGTGCAACAAATCATTGGCTGGAGGGCTTCTGGGGATTTTCCTGTCTCCATTTCTCATATCCATATTATTCCCATATCCACGGAGGCACTGGGATTAGAGGCTCTTATGCTATTAATCTGGCTTTTACATGGGTTCTGGGGATTTGAAGTCAGTTCCTCATGTTTGCCCCACAAGTGCTTTTACCCACTGAGCCATTTTCCTAGTTCACAAATAAAATATTAATGATTTTAGTTTTGGTTCATTTGTTATTTTTTCCACTTCTCCAATGAACATGGTGTTTTTGTTTTTGCTTTTCAATATAGGGTTTCTCTTTATAGCCTTGGCTCTCCTGGAAGTCGCTTTGTAGACCAGGCTGGCCTTGAACTCAGAGATCCACCTGCCTTTGTTTCCCAAGTGCTGAGATCAAAGGCATGTACCACCACCACTTTCTATTATTACTAAAAACAAACAAACAAACAAACAAAACCCTATAACTATTTAGTCTTCAATTCAATCAAAGTTCCCAGAAGGGTGAGATGTTACCAAATGACAGAGACTTCAAGCTACTTGGACAGTTACTCAAAGTTCCTCTGTAAATGTTGGAACATCCAACTCTGGCCTATAGACCTAGCATGTCTGACAGCCTTTCTTGTGAAGAGGAAACTTTAAAGGACTGTCCTATCTTGACAGTTGCCTTTCTTGGCACCCTGCTGGTTCAGTTTGGACAGTAACTGTCAGCAACTGAGGCAAAGTCAGTCTCTTTACCCACATGGCTAGCTTTTGCCATAAAGAAACCAAACTCCATTTGGAGTTTTTTTCAATGCATATCATCTTCTTTGAAGTAACTGGTGCTGCCAGTAGCGTGTCTCATTGTTGAGAAAAATCTAAGATCTTAAGACATTTTAAATGCTGTATTCTGTAGCCTTTGAAGTGTCTGATGATTGCTTATCAATCTGAAATATATCTCTGTATGACTTTGAAAACTTAACTAACATGACTATATGTTTGCTATTATAAATGACTATTGATCTGTATTTCTTAATTCAGTCCCAAATAAACATACAGAGGCTCAGGTTTACTACTAACTAGCTCTTACACTTAAATTAACCCATAATTCTTATTCTGTTTATAATCTAGAACTCAGAGGAAACTGAATCAGAGGTGCTCTGAGATGTTGGATCATCTGGGCCACCTGATTCCATTAGGGAATTTTTAGGGAATCTTTCTCTATCAAACCTGATGTTTTAATCTGAAATTAATTTACAACCCCTTATTTCCCGTGGAAACAAAGCATAACCTCTTCTCCAAAGTAATACACATTTTGACTTAAAATTTGAAGTCAAGATAATTTTAGGTTAGTTTAATATAGCAGTTTTCATAATCCAAGATCTTTTAGCAGTCAAAAACTTAATAACACAATAATATACATAATCCAGACTCTGTGTATTTTCCACCTTTATGTGGCTTACTATATTTCTTACTACTCTATTTCTCTTTTTAAGGACTTTTTTTTTTAACCCTTTTTCTTTTCTATCCCAAGCCTACATTATTTTTAAACACACTGTAAACAGTTTAGAGGTTTTTTGTTTTTTTTTTTTTTGGTCTGAATCTATTTTTACTGCATATCTCTATATTTTTTTCTGACCATATGAGTCTTTAAACTGCTAAATGGCATGGCTAGGACTAAAGTGGTGGCTTTAGTGGCTGGCTCTCAGAGCCAAGCTTCATGATGGAGGTATTGGAGCTACATTAATTGCCCCAACTCTGGAAAGTTTCTGGGTCCATACTGTCCCAAAGAAGTACACCACCCACTGCTCATAAACCCCATTTAAGTGTTTGGTAGCAGGGCCTCTTAAAAGAGGTTCATTGTTTTTGTTGCTAATGCTGAGTCAGGAAGCTGTCTCTTAAAGGAGCTGTGCCTCTACTTGATACCAGCAAACAGAAACCACCTGTTTTTTTGTTTGTTTGTTTGTTTGTTTTTTTTAAGTTACTAAGAAACCACGTTTGACTCCATTTTTGATTTTTATGTGTTTAGAATCCTTTTAAAATTTCCTCAGGCTTTATGTGGAAATTCTTTCCATATGTAGTCAGATGTTTCCTGTCCCAACTGCCAGGCCCAAATAAAATAATTGTTTTGCAACCTCACAAGTCTATGATTTAAGAATCTGAGAAGGGCTCCGATGGCTGGCTGTGCCGTATGGAGCTTGAACACAGGATCTGGCTGCTCATCTCTTTATTCTCTCAAGTTCAAGGTCTCTCCTTAGACCTCCTAAAGCCTACATAAGTGGGATGACTATTACATGGTAACCTGCCCAAGAGAGCACTTGAAAGTGGGTCATTTTGTTGTTGTTGTAGTTGTTTTGAAGCAGGTTTCTCTGTGTAACAACAGCCTTGGTTGTCCTGAAACTCTCTGTAGACCAGGCTGGCCTTGAACTCAGAGATCAGCCTGCTTCTGCCTCCTGAGTTCTGGGACTAAAGATGTTTGCCACCATGCCTAGCTAATAAGGTCTTTCTTACAACTTAATTTTTCAAAAGTGCTTAGTATCAAAAAGTGCTTAATCAGGTTCAATGAGACTCAGGTCTTACCTGTTAGTAGGAGATAGTATGGTTTATAGTTTTGTTTCTGAAACAGGTTTCACATAGCCCAGGATGTCCTTGAGCTTGCTCTATAGCCAAGGATAAATGGGAAGTCCTCGTCCTCCTGCCTCCATTCTCTGAATGCTGAGATTGTAAATATGCACCACACAGCCATCTTTAGGATTTGGATTTTATGTGTTAAAGGCATGATCTTCAGTGTAATGGTGTTCAGAGGTGGGGCCTCTGGAAAGTGACTGGATCATAATTCGTGGATTTATAACATACATGCAGGCATGCATGCACAACACAAACTCATTAACTGAAGAAGCAGCTAATTGGGCTTCATTTATATTAGCATCCCCTGTGAAGTGATAGTTGATATATTCCCCTCCTAAAGTCTCTTAAACATTATCAGAAGAAGTTAAAAGCTGAGCAGCTCTCTGAAGTTAAAATGTCTTTTGGAAACAGCTCAAAACCTTCCCAATTACAAGTATCAATGATTAGTGAAGGTTCTCTAGAGGTACAGACTCAAAGAACGTATACATCTATTTAAAATAATTTATTAAATCCACTTACATTAAAACAGCAACAAGAGCCAACTCGATCTGAGAGGCTGAAAACCTCATAATTGCTCAATCTACATGGCTAGGACCTTAGAGTCTCAGCCTGGCCCCCCAAAACCTGGAGTCTTCCCAGAAAGTTGCTCATCCTTAGTTCACACAAGTAAAGTTTGGAAACTCGGGAGCTGCTTCCAGAAGGTGTCAATCACATTTGGATGGGTCTTCCCACATCCATTAATGACAACCAGGAAGTTCTCCAGGTACTGTTCCCTACTCAGGTGATTCTGATATGTGGCAAGTTGACTTTAAAGCTGACCAGCGTGGCTTCTATGAAATTTATGGAACAGTGAGGCAGCCTGACACAGCTTCAGCTGAGCCTAGAAAAACAGTAGAGAGACTCTTGAACAGGCAGTTAAGCCTTCAATGACCGAGAAACTTGGTCAATGGCTGAATTTATCACTGGGGGGCAAGGTTGTTTTTGTGGCAGGTGTAGGGGCACAGGTTTTTAATCCCAGCACTCAGTAGGCAGAGAAAGGCGGATCTCTTCGAGTTCAAGGCCATCTTGGTCTCCATAGTGAGTTCTAGGATAGCCAGGGCTACACAGTGAAAACCTAACCAACTAAACAAGTCTTTTTCTTGGCTGGTTTCAGAAACAGTGAAGTTCAGCTACACAAAGATGATGCGTGGTTTGTTATCCAGGGCTTGAGTCAAACTAATACAGAGGAGCCCAGGGAGGAGCCTAGGAGTAGAATGGACTGTCGCTGTTTTTCTGTTCTCATGCTTCAGTCCTCAAATTGTTTACAACCAGAATAAGTTATATATTTCTTGGGTACTTAAAATTGTTATTTAGTTTACATAAGAAAAGCCCCAAACTGCCAACTGATGGATGAGTGGATGAACAAATACAGAGCCAGCTTTGTAGAGCACACACCAGAAGTCCAGAGACTGGGAGATGGAGATTTCAAGGCCAGCTAGGGCCATGTAGTCTGAAACAGAAAAAAACAAAAGGAGAAAGAGAAAAAGAAAAATGAAAGAAAGAAACAAAGCAATCTTTCCACTAAAAACCCCCAGAGCCCAAACAAACAAACTAAAAAAACCCACACAAAACAAAACAAAACAAAAACTCATCGTGGTAATTCTAGAACCTGGAGCGTAGAGGCAGGAAAATCACGTGTTCAAGGTATGCTCAGCCAGAGCTGCAGTTTGAGACCAGTTGGAACTACATGAGATCCTGTTTTAAAACCAGTTAACATGATACATTTTACATATTTTTTTGAGAAAAAAGTTTGGACTTTTTCCCCCCTGGAAACTTTAAAATGTAAGATACTGCTAGTTTCAGGAAATCATAGATTTCTGAGCCTCATGAAGCAAAATGTTGTTGGTCTTTTGAAGACTGGATCTCACCATGCCTCCCTGATTGTCTTTGAACTTACAGAGATCCCCCTGTCTCTGCCTCCAGAATGCCAGAATTAAAATGATTTTCTTTTTTAAAAAATTGCCTAGTGTGTACGTGTATGTGTGTAAGAGTGTATATGTATGTGAGTGTGTTTGTATGTATATGTGTGAGCATGTTTATGTGTATGTGGGTGTGTGTTTGTATGTGAGTGTGTTTTATGTTAGTGTGTGTGAGCATGTTTATGTGTATGAGTTTGTGTGAGAGTGTGCATGTATGTGAATGTTTGTGAGTGTGTGCATTCACGCTAGGCTGTGAACCTCTGGATGAAATTCCTACCTCCACCTTCCATCTCACACTTCAGGCGATGCTGCTACATGTGGCTTTTATTGATGTGGATTCCAGGGATCAAACCCAGGGCATTAGCCTTGGTAGTGAGCATCCTTACCTACTAAGGTATTTCAATGGCCATGAAAGAATAACTTATATAGTTGCCTCAAACATGGCAGAGAGTGCCAAAGTGTCTTCTGGTTTGTTGGGTTCCTGGAGGGCTGAAGGGCAAGTAGAAGAACAATCTTGGTTGGGTGTGTGGATTTGAGGTACGCAGGATATGTGTCCATTTCCATAAGCGTCCAATAACACTAGACACATAACACTACTCTCCTGGCTCTCTGCTCCTGGCCTGAAAGAACCCAGAGTCCCAGATTTCATGGTAGGTCACCTTCTTCTGCCAGTCCTGTAAGGTAAATCCTGAAGACCTTCCTTGCTGGGCATTCCTGGTAGGGAGACAGATTTCAGTTGGTTGATACTGGTAGCTCTGAGACTTCTTTCGGGGTGGTGGCTCTGCCCTCAAACTTGAAGGCTATTGCATGAATCCTAATTGGTCTGAATCCTCAGCCAAAAGGGAAGGGCTGACTTCCTGTCTCCCCTCACCTTATATTCCTTTCTCTGCCCAGCTGTATCACTTCCTGTTTCAACCTTCCTAGTGCTGGGATTAAAGGTGTGTGATTCCAAGTGCCGGAACAGAAGGTGTGCGCCCAGTATCATACCACAGACAATAGTTTATTTTCTTTCTCATGTTGCTTACACCAACCACATCTTTTCTCTCAGATGCACCCTCTATGTGAGCTCACAGTGCCATTCATGCTCTGCAGTTTAGGACTACTATTCCTGGTACCCACTGTAGTGTCATTCTCTTGCTCTGAAAAGCCACTGTGGGTCTTGTCAAGTGCTGATGGAACTGAAGGTGATGGAATGGTCGTCTGTCAGTCTCCACAGCTCAATTGAACTGCTCACAACCTCTCATTGGCAAGATCTCAGGTGTGTGCCATTTGCCAGCCATGTTCAAAATCGTAACAATTGATAGGAAACTCAATCTACATTATAGCAAGGAAGTCCTCTTGCGTCCACAGCCATGGGGATATTTGTAAAATGAACTTCAAAAACTTCTCCATAGGGCTTGAGAAACAAATGATCCATTAGTTAAGAGCACTTGCTGCTCTTCAGAGGACCCAGGTTCAACTCCCTGCACCCAAACGTGCCTCCCAACTCCTGCTGCAGCTCCAGGGACCACACACTCTCTGCTGGCCCCTTGGGCACTACATACATGTGGTGCGTGTATATACAGACAAAACACACATAAAATAAATTAATTAATTAAAAAAATCTACCAAGTACGCCCATGAGACAGTTCCACAGATAAAACTGCTTACAGTACCAGCCTGATGGGCTGACTTTGATCTCTGGAACTTACATATAAAAGCCAGGTGTAAGCCAGGCAGTGGTGGCTCAAGCCTTTGGAGCATTGGAGAGGCAGAGGCAGGCAGATATCTGTGAGTTCAAGGCCAGCCTGGTCTACAGAAGGAGTTCCAGGACAGCCAAGGCTACACAGAGAAACCTTGTCTCAAAAATCAAAAAACCAAACAAAATAAGCCAAGCGTAATATGTGCACATCTGTAATTCCAGCAAGATGGGCCACAGAGATAGAAGAATCAGCAGGAAACTCACTGGATAGCGGGAAGAGGCTAGAGAACTAACTCCTTCAAGTTGTCCTCTGAATTGGGTACTGCCTTTAATGGTGGCGCATGCCTTTAATTTCAGCACTCAGGATCTCTGAGTTCAAGGCTAGCCTGGTCTACAGAACAAACTCTAGGATAGACAGGGCTAACACTGTCTCAACAAAACACAAAACATAAAGAAAAGAGAAACATTATTCTCTGACCTCTGCACATATGCCAGGGCACATATGTACCTACATTCATATCTTTCATATCTACACACAGTCACCACCACCACACAAACACAAATAAGTGAAGAGAGAGGAAGGAGGGAGGGAAGAAGGAAGGAAGGAAGGAGGAGGGAAGAAGGAAGGAAGGAAGTTAGTTTTAGAAAGATTTATGGACTGGAGAGGTTCTTAAGAGCACATACTTTTTTACAGAGTTCAGGTGGCTCACGATCACCCAAAACTCCATCCACAAGAGATTCAATACCTTTGGTCTTCAAGGGCACTTATACTTACATCCACATACCTACACATAGACGCATGTGCAGTCACATAATTAAAAATTTAAAAATTTCACAAAATGGTCCAAGGTATGGATGTGAATGAACCATTTGGGAAACGCTTGTACATTCAGTGAGAATAAGTGGCCACTAGATGGCTCTGCAGCTCTTTGCGGTACCTTTGCCAACCGCCGCCTTGTGGCGATGATTTCCGGTGGGGCGTGAGCAAACCACAAACGAAAAGTGAAAACTCAGAGCAATGCAGGATACTTAAAAAAAAAAAAAAAAAAAAAAAAAAAAAAAGCAGAAGATGTTAAATCGAGAAGGCATATGGTCATTTTTCAGCAAAATATTCTTGCTGGGCAAATCGAATCTTAGACCCACACCCTCTCCGCCAACCCATTTTCTGTTTGTTTCTAAACCTTGTGGACCATGAACTCTTTAAAGTCTGAGGTCAGTGAGGTTGAAGCTCTCCATTTATACGAGTATTTTCTCCCAAATGAAATGGAAGAAATGGGCATTGCATAGATAAAGCACTTCTCTCAAAGATTTGACTATCCCACCTGGCCATGCTGGTGGGGGAGCAGCCATGGGAAGCTGAGCAGCACAACACCATAGTCACTATAGCAGGGCAGCTGGCCTGCAGCTGCGGGGTGTGGGGAGAGAGGCATTGAAGTCTGAAGGCTGGATGGGGAACTTCAGGAACAGTGGGTTTTAAGCAAGAGTCAAATGGAAGCCAGGGACACGTTTGGAAGTTACTGTTGCCAGGTACTTAGCACAGCACCCATTATCTCACACCCCAAAGAACATGGGGGCCGGAATGCCCCAGCATCTTGTCCCCGCTAGGAGGTGCAGGAATTACAGACTTCCAGGGAAGGGAGGGACGACCCCCCCAATGTTCTCTTTTCCCGTCTCCTCTCTCTGAATACTGAGCCCTAAAATGAAGCCAAGTTTACCTCAACAGGAGCTAGGCATGCAAAATAGTTCAGTAGGCATGCAATTTGATTATTTTAATTCTAGGCTTCCATTTTTCAAACTGTATCTTGTTTTTATTTAAGAAACACATACCCATAATTCGTTTTATTCCTCAAGGCAGATTTTCCAAGCTTACAACAGAAAAAAATGGCTTGTTATGCTAGAGAGACAGCATAGCGCCTACAGGGCGCATGCCTGGTTTCTCCTTCCTTCAGCCTTTACATTTAAAGAAAAAAGTGTCTGAGTTATGTGTGTGTATCACACGTGTGCTTGGTGCCACGGAGGCCACGGGAAGATAGGTATTGGATCCCCTAGATCTGAAGTTAACAAACAAGAGTGATTTGTCATGTAGGTGCTGGGATCAACCCTGTCCTCCACAAGAGCAGCCTGTGCTCTTAACCTCCGAGCCATCTTTCCAGCTCCATCCTTCCCCTTGGTCTTCTTCCATAGAAATAACTTTCTTGCTGTTACTTTATGTGTTTAAATAAGTTTATATGCTATGAAATAATACCTTGCTGCCCATTCACTAAAGAAGTTTAATTAGTTTATTTATTCGGGATCTCATTCCATAAACCAAACTGAACTAAAATTTGTGACAGTCCCCCTGGTTCAGCCTCCTGAGTGTTAGTATTACAAGAGTCAGCCACCACACTCAGCTTATAGTGCTTAACCTTAATGTGTCAAGTTTGAACTTGGTTGATTTGTAGATAATCAGCTTTAAACCATTCCCATTATCTTTAATTTTCCCAATGTATTTTGTGTCCAACTATTTATTTATTAGTGTGTGTGTGTAAGTGTGTGTATGTGTGTAAGTATGTATGGCCTCAAACTCATAGAGATCCATCTGCCTTTGCCTCTAAGTGCTAGGATTAAAGGCATGCACCAACCCACACTGGACTCTATTGCTATTTTTACTCAATGTTTCTGAGGATCTATTTTGTTGTTGTTGTGGATTGAACCCAGATTCTCACAAATGCTAAGCATATGCTCTCCCATCCAGGCACACTCCCAGCAAGTATGGCGTTTGTACTATTAACTGATATTTGTACAATTACAGTCTCCTTCTCCAATCTACACTGCCTGTTCTCTTGGCCTGTTGAATAACTTCCCTGGAATGATTTTCCTGGATCTTATGTCTCTGTCTCGTCATTAAAAAAAAAAAACAAAGGTTTATTTATTTTTCTGAGCATTGATGTTTTGCTTGCATGCATGTGGTGAGGATGCCAGATCCCCTGAAACTGAAGTTACAGTTGTGAGCTGCCATGTGGGTGCTGGGACTTGAACCCGGGTCCTCCTGAAGATCATCCAGCGCTCTTAACTGCTGAGCCATCTCTCCAGCCATTTTGATTTTTTAACCATTTTTATTTAAAAAAAAAAAAAGTTTATTTAGGGGATAGAGAGATGGCTAAGTGATTTAGAGCACTGGCTACTTTTGCAGAGGACCAGGGTTTGATTCCCAGCACCCACAAGGTAGTTTATAACCGTCTGTGACTCCAGTTCGAGAGGTCTGACACCTTCTTCTGGTTTCCATGGGTATCAGGAATGCACAGGGTGCACAGATATACATGCAGGCAAAATATCCATATACACAAAGTATTTATTTTTTTAAAAGATTTACTTTATATGTAATGTTTTGCCTGCACATATGTATGTGCCTGGTATCTGAGGAGGTATCAGATCCTCTGGATTTGAGTTACAGTAGTGAGCACATGGTGCTGGGAATTGAATGCAGGTCCTTGGTAAGAGTAGCCAGGGCTCTTAACTAACCATTGAGCAATTGCTCTATCCTGAAACATTTTTAAACAGCTTTATTTAAATGTAATCAACACATCATCCAATTAGTCCATTTACAGTGTTGTTTTATGTTTTTTTTTTTTTTTGGTAAGCCCATAAAGTTTTGAAAGTACCCTCACAATTGACTCAACATGCATGTAGTGCCTGTTTATACTTATAGGCTGAAGTCTCTCTCTCTCACACACACACACACACACACACACACACACACACACACACACACACACACAAAATCTAAATTTAAAAATGTATTTATGTGGGGTAATGTTGTAAATATCTTTCACTTGTATTTGTGTGGCCAGAAGACAGGCAGGAAGTAGAGGCGAGGCAACCAGCCTAGGAGAATTCTGGGAGAGGAAAGGCAATTGCGAGCCAGACACAGAGGAACAGAGATGCTGCTCTGAGCAAAGGTACCGAGCCACATGGCTAAACATGGATAGGAGTCATGGGTTAGTTTAAGAGTTAGCAGATAATAGGCCAAACAGTTTATAATTAATATAAGCCTTTGTGTGATTATTTGTGACTAAGTGGCTGCGGGACCAGCCGGAAGGTGTGAGTGTGTTTGAGTGTGTGTGCCTGCCAAATCAGAAGAGAGCATTGGATCTCCTAAAGCTGGAGTCATGGGCAGTTGCTATTGTATAATGTGGGTACTGGGAACTGAACTCTGGTCCTTTGGAAGAGTAGAGTCCTCTTAGCTGCTGAGTCATCGCCCCAGCACCACAGCTATCCTTTTTTTTTTTTTTTTGACCCTTGTCATTTTACATGGGCTATTCATACCATTGGGCTTGTAATGTGGTGCTTGACATACTTTTTTATTATCTTTCTTTTTTATTATTTGAGACAGGGCTATGCATTATTCTACATAGCCCTGGCTGTTCTAGAATCCACTCTGTAGACCAGGCTAGCCTCAGACTCACAAGAGATCCTCGTGGCTCTGCTTGGCTCTGCTTTCTGAGTGCTAAAGTTAAAGATGTACAACATTGCACCTCAATGTTCTTGTTTTATTTCCTGGGGACTTTTTTTTTTAATTGTTTGTTTTTTGAGACAGGGTTTCTCTGTAAAGCAGTCCTGACTGTTCTGAAACTCACTCTGTAGACCAGGTTGGCCTTGAACTCAGAGATGTGCCTGCCTCTGCCCCTCCTGAGTGCTATGATTAAAGGTGTGTGCCACCTGGGACTTTTTTTTTTTTTTTTGGTTTTAAAAATTTATTATTCTCTCAATTTCCGCTGCCACAATTCTTATTACCAAAAATTCCCTTTAGGCCTTGTTCCTTTTCACAGTATCCCACTTCACAACATATTCTTGGTCTCTTGGAAGACCTCTGTATTTTGGTATGCTTGCCATTATTATTGCTTTCTCATGCTCCTGGGTAGCCCACTCACTTGTTTCTGTTTTGAGCCAGGGTTTCATGTTTCTTAGGTTACTCTCAGGATGCCACGTAGCCAAGGACAACCTTGAACTCCTGATCTTCCTGCCTCCATTTCGTTGACCCTGGGATTCCAGACATACCTGTTCCTGGGGTGCTGGAGACTCATTTAGGGTGACTGCCAGACAAACACTTGACCAACTGAACTACAAACCCAACTCCATCCATTTGTGTTAGTTCTAAATTTTATCTTCATCTTTCATCTGGGGACCTGCTATGATTTGGTCTAGAGTGTCGCACAAAGGCCCAAGTGTGGAAGGCTTTGTTCCCGGTTTGGTGCTATGGGGAAGTGGTGTCCCTTTTCCTCTTTAGGGGCTGATGATTCTGCTATTGATGTGGTGATGGAAAGTGGACCAACACGGATCCCTAAATTGGGGCGTCGCTTGGGTTCGACTTTTCTAGATGTCCAATTTTTGCTTCACAAGTGAAGTTTCTAGGGCAAAATGACAGTTGGAATCTTACTTTTCACCAGATGTGTCCCTTGGCAATGACAAGACGACCTTCTATGTTATCCTGAGCCAGATTTAATAAGCATAGCTCCACAATTCCCGGCTGAATTGAGCTTATATGTACAATGCAATATATAGGCTGTACTTACACTAAAAATACTTCCTTGAAATTCAAATGTAACTGGACATCTTGCCTTTTATTTGATAATCCACAGCCTCCCTCCTCCCCTCCCCTCCCTCCCTCTCTCCTCCCCTCCCCTCCCTCCCTCCCTCCTTCCCTCCCTCCTCTCCTCCCTCCCTCCCTTTCTTCTTTTTACAGGAGCAAGGCCGGAACCCAGGGCCTTCTACATGCTTGACAAATGCTCTCCCACTGAGCTTTGCCTGCAGCCACAGCCAGGCTTTCTTATCACTTTTCTTGTCAAAATCCTAGTGCAGAGCCCTGGGCATCAACTCAGATCCCACAGGTCTGCTAAGGGAAGGAAGCCCTTCCTGGAAGGGCTCAACAACTTACCCAAAGGTGCACAAGCAGCTGAAGTGGACAGGTGAAGCAACTATCAAAGAAAGCCCAAGGTAGGGTGAACATGCAGAGCACTGTCTGGAAAACCACAGCTAGGGACCACTTCCTCAAAGCCCCTCCCAGGGGGAGTAACACTCATCAGCAGGCTCTTCTGATTCAAAGTACATGATGGCCTCCCAAAGAAACTGATGTAGAAAAGCCTTATGCCCCTTCATGAGTCACACACAATAAACGAAGCATCAGAAAACAGTTTTCCAGAGGAGTATATTTAAATATGGACAACCCATATGCATTGAAATATCACAAGGCAGGGGAAGGGGAGCTGAAGATATCCTGAGAGGTTAAGATCACGTATAGCTCCTCTAGAGAACAATATTGGGCAGCTCACAACTGCCTCTTACTCCAGCTCCAGAGTACCCGAAACCATATCTCTTGGCCTGAGTGGGCACCAGCATACATGCGGTACACACACACATACACATAAGTAAATTAAAAAAATAAAATAAATATTTCCAATTGGTGGTGAAAGAGCAGAGCCAACACCATCCTGAGAACAGGCCTCCATATGCTGTGACCGCAGAAGTCAAAGCAAATGTCTCTATATTTTGTCTTCTGTTGTCTTTGTCCTTCTCCATGACTTTTCAGCTTCAGTAGACTTGGAATCCTCTGAGGTGCTTTGCCCTGAGGCAATCAGTTGAGCCAAAGTCAGAGACATGGCTCCCCATACAGTGACCGGGGTTTGAACTCAAGCCCCCAAAATATGCTGTGACGGCAGAATTCAAGGCAAATATCCCAGATATAGTCAAATAGGAGGCATGATAGTAAAATTTATCTAGAGCCAGATGTCTCTGCAGACATCCTATATTTTGCCATAAATCCTGTCAGCATTCTATAACTGTCAGCAATTTAGCACCAGTAGCCTGACCAATTTCAAAATATTACCTCACTCTATGTCCCCTTATCCAATCCTAGAACACTAAGACATGCAGCTCCCTGATTGCGATTTTCCTCTATATAAGCCCTTTGTAATCAGGGCTCAGGGCTTCCTCCTTCACTCTCTGTAACTAGAGTACTGGAAGAAGCCCATGCCTGGGCTCAAATAAAGAAACCTTTGTTTTTACACCAGAAAGTTGGCTCCATGGTCTTGTTGGGGGGTCTTGAGACATGGGCACAACATTTGGGGGCTCGTCTGGGATCCCCCACCCTACCCAGACCCTGACCCTGAAGGTTTTGGATTGATGGGTGAGTCTCTATATTTCTGTCTTCTTTTATCTTTGTCCTTCTCCATGACTTTTGACTTCAGTAAGTCAGAGATATGGAATCCTCTGAGGTGCTTTGGCCTGAGGAAATCAGTGAAGCCAAAGCAGACACTCTGGGGGTTCAGATTGCAGGAGGAATACATTCTGGACCTCATTGTCTGTAGGGATTCTGAATCCCTTCTGGAGGTTGAAGAACCTCCTGTTTTTCACTGTTGATTCTGTGCTTGAGATGCTGTTCATTCTATTGGACCCCCCGTCATTGTCTTGACTTTTGTGTTTTTGTGTGTGATGCTAATGCTTGACTTAGCGCTGACCACTAATGTGGGGCAGACTCCTTCCTCACCCTTAGACTTATGCCTAACACACTGGAGTGATGTGAAGGATATCACTTGTAATAATGGTATTAAGAAACTTAGAAAAGGCAAGTTTAATATATTTTTTTTTTACAGCTCAGAGTAGCCATCATTCAACACTGGGTGACCTCCAGAGTGACCTTTGATGCCAACCTCCTTAGTGCAGTAGAAGAGGTTGTTTTGCACCCACATAACAGCTGCCCTGACCAGATACCCTACATAGTCACCTGGGGGGGACTGATTGAGACACCCCCTTTTCAGTTAAACCTTTCTTGCCTCAACAGGTGAAGGTGTTAGCAGCAGAAAAGAGGCAAAATCCACCTCCTGCCCTGATCCTGCAGGGTACCACGCTCGAAGAAGACATGTTCCCCTCCCTATGTGCCCTCAGTGGTGTCCTTACTACCAAATACTGCAGGGGAAGGAGGGAATGACAATGGGGAACATGCCTTGGTCTCGGCCCCAGCTGAAGAAGCAGGCCTGGCTCAAGCTACACAGAGCCAGAAGGGGGCATTCCCCAGCCCCAGGGTTCTGTGGTCCTGTCTCTAATGCCATCCAGACAACTGGACAAGGATGGGGATAAGCAACTTTATTGTTGGCCATTTGCCACTAGTGATCTATACAACTGGTGTTCACAGAATGCTTCCTTCCCTGAGAACCCCTGTTATCTTATTAACCTCCACGGAACTGTTCTTTTTTATCCATCGACCCTCTTGGAACAACTGTGAAAAATTGTTGCAGGTGCTTTTTCACCAACAGAGAGCAGGGTAGGATTGTTCTAGAAGCCCGTAAATTGGTTCCTGGGCCTGATGGAGAGCCAGCCATTCCCTACAATAAGGCACAACACAGAAGGTAAGGAGAGGCTCCAGGTCTATTGCCAGACTCCGTTGGAGGGTCTTCAGGCAACGGCCAGATGGCTTGCAAATATGAGTAAGGTATATTATGTGAGACAGGAGCTGAAGAGAGCCCAGTGGCATTTTTAGTGTGCCTACAGAAAGCCTTCAGCTGGTACACTCTGCAGTTCCAGGGATGGAGTTAATTCTTATTTTTGCCTTTGTGAATCAGGCAGCACTAGATATTAGAAAGAAACTTCAGAAACTAGACTGGTTAGGAGGAAGAGGTATAGGAGAGTTAATAATGGCGGCAGAGAGTTTACAACACCAGGGAGAACACAGAAGAAAAAGTCAGGAAAAAAAAGCCTTGCCATCATTTTAGGAGCACGGCAGGAGAAACATCACTGGCAGCTCACTGATATCCTAACCGGTACTGGGAGCACCAGCCTCCCACAAAGATGGGAACAAACAGGGTCAGTCAGGGAACGGGTCAAGAACAAAGAACAAAAGCTCCTAGGCTAGGAAAGAATCCATGTGCATCCCACAAGGAGGAAGGACACGGGGCTAAGGAATGCCCCAAGAAAAATCAAAAGACCATGGTCCTTCAGTTGGATATTGACAGTAGCTAGGGAGGTCAGGGTTGGGGCACCTTTCCTGAACTCAGGGTAACCCTGAAAGTAGAAGGGAAAAGATAGACTTTATGGTGGATGCCAGGGCAGAGAATTCAGTACTGCTGGAGCCAGCAGGCCTCCTGTCCAACAAAAGAACATGGGTCCAGGGGGCCACAGGGACCAAATTCTACTCATGGCCTACCCAAAGGTTGTTGGATATAGGAATGGAATAGGTAACCCATTTGTTTCTGACTGATACCTGACTGCCCTTACCCCCTCTCCTGGGCTGGGACTTGCTCACAAAAATATGAGCACAAATTCATTTTTCCAAAAAGGGGGAAAACTGTTCTGATATGATGGCCAACCAATTTTGGTATTGATGACACATTACCTGGGGGAAGGCTATTAGCTCCACCAGAAGCTCCCAGAGCCAGATGAATTGATACAAGTCTGACTCTAGAGGTTCCCCTTGACATTGCGGAAACTGGAGGTATAGGGTTGGCAGCTCATTGATCATCAGTATATATGGAAATACAGGTGCAGACCCTGTAAAAGTCCAGCAATATCCAATATCTCTAGAAGCCAAAATGGGAATAACTCCCCATATCAGGCAGCTATATTGGAACTGGGAGTTTTAAAGCTCATTCAGTCAACCTGGAACACACCCCTCCTGCCCATTAAAAAGCCATATACCAATGACTATCGGCTGGTCCATGTTGCACGAATGAATGAGACTCAGGGATAGATCTCTGAAGAAGTTGGAGATACTAGAGGGAATAAACACCACAGTCAGATCTTACCCGGCTGTCTTCTAGCTTCCTCAGCCTCCATTCCCTTGGAATGCTTTTCTGTGTTTGAATCCCGTCTTAAGTATTCTTTCAGTAATTCAGGCGTGGCCCCACCACACCTGCTTGGGAGCCTAGAATTCCTTCTATAATCTGAAGTAACCTTGCCTCAGGATTAAGGGTATAGGTCACCACTCCCAGGAAACTCCCTGTGCTGGGATTAAAGGTTTGAATCACCACTCTGATTTTCCTAGACTGACTGTGGTTAGAGCTCTGGGACTTCTGGAACTTTTACTAACCCCCCACATAGACTGTGGGTAGATTCCCTCTGATATCTCTAAAACTTCTAAAACTAGTAAATCCCCACAGGTCCAGGACCTATAGGAGGTAAATAAGAGGGTTATAGATATCCACCTGATGGTGCCAAATCCGTACACTCTGCTCAGTTCCCGGCCTTCCAATTGGCAGTGATACATAGTCCTGGATCTCAAGGACACATTCTCCAGTCTTCCCCTGGTACCTAGGAGCCAACCCTACTTCACATTTGAGTGGCAGGATCCTGAGATTGGCGTCAAAGGGCAACTGACCTGGACCCAGTTGCCACATAGGTTCAAAAACTCACCAACCATCTTCAATGAGGCCCTCCACAAAGACTTGGGTGAGTACTGCACCCAAAACCCAGATATTAATCTGTTACTGTATGTAGATGACCTGTTGATTGCTGCCGCAGATGGAGAAACCAAGAAGCCAGTCACATACTGGGAGATTGATTTTAGGGAAATCAGGACCGGTAAGTTTGGCTACAGGTACCTCCTGGTATTGACACATTTTCGGGATGCACTGAAACATTTCTCATCAAGCATGAGACAGCTCAAACTGTATCAAATGACTGCTGGAAGACATCCTGCCGAGGTCTGAGTTTCCTGTATTGATAGGGTCAGATAATGGACCAACATTCATGTCCCAGGTGAGTCAGAGCCCACCCACCATCCTGGAGATTGATCTGGAAATTAGATTGTGCAAAGACCTCAGAGCTCAGGACAGGTCGAAAGAATGAACAGAATATGAAAAGAGATCTTAACCAAACTGTCCGTAGAGACTGGTGCAGACTGGGTTACTCTCCCCCTCTTTGCCCTTTGCCATGTGAGGAACTCTCCCTACCGAGCGTGTGTCCCTAAGTCACTAGAAGAGGAGGGAGTGAAAGAGCAGAACCAACACCATCCTGAGAACAGGCCTCCATACAGCGACTGGGGGCTGAACTCAAGCCCCCAAAATGTGCTGTGACAGCAGAACTCAAAGCAAACATCCCTGACACAGTCAAACAGGAGACATGGTACTAAAGTTTAACTAGAGCCAGATGTCTCTGCAGACATCCCATATCTTGCCATAAATCCTGTCAGCATTCTACAACCATTAGCAATTTTGCACCTATAGCCTAATAGTTTCAAAAGGTTACAATTGACCAATAGTTTCAAAAGGTTACCTCCCTCTATGTCCCCCTTACCCAGTCCTACAATGCCAAGACATACAGCTCCCTGCTTGTGTTATTTTTCCCTCTATATAAGCCCTTTGTTATCAGGGCTCGGGGCTTCCTCCTTCTCTCTGTAACTGGAGTACTGGAAGAAGTCCTTGCCCAAGCTGGAATAAAGAAACTTTTGTTTTTACACTGGGAGTCGGCTCTGTAGTCTTGTTGCGGGGCCTCGAGACACAGGCACAACAGTGGTGGCACAGAGGTAGGTGGATCTCTAAATCTGAGTCTAGCCTTTATATATGCTCAGATTTCTCTGCCTACTGCTAAGATGCCCTGCCATAGGCCTAAACAGTCCCTTTATTAATGAATGATATTCACAGCATACAGAAAGACATCCCACATCTGACTGTCCTGGAAATCACCATAAAGACCAGGCTGATCTTGAATCATGGCAATTCTGCTTCTGGCTGCAGTGCCAATATCCTGCCATCATGTTTGCAACCCCAGAGCAGCATCACATCCCCAGGCACTCTCCCCAAAGCAGGGTGGCTGTGTGATGGGAAGCAGCAGGGGCTCCCACGTGGGTCAGGTCGAGTGGCAGACAGCCTGGCCTAATGGGTAGCAAGCAAGCGAGGTGAGCCTGATGGTGGCCTAAAGATGCACCCCACTCATTAATAACACATTTCTTTGTCTGCCACTCCTGTGTTGCTTGGCTGCCCATGTGACTAGGTCTGCTTCTTTTTGTGTGTGGCTCTTTTTTCCACCATCTTTTTTTCCCAATTCGACAAAACCCTCATGTTTGACTCTATATTTTCTTTCTAAAATAGCCTGTTTATTTTGAGACAAGGTCTTAATATCCTGCCCAGGCTGGTCTTGAACTCATATATAAGCACTCCTCTTGCCTCAACCTTCTAAGTAACAGAGACAACAGGCAAGTGACTCTACATTTTGTTCCTTTTTAAAAACTTTTGGTATCCTTGTTACCTTTCTATTGCCATGAAGAGATGCCACCACAAGCCAACTCAGAGAGAAAAAAAAAGCATTTAATTTGGGGCCCACAGCACCGTAGCTGTAGCTGAGCACTCACATCTTGATTCACATGCATGAGGCAGAGGGAGAGAGACACTAGGAATGGTCTGAGCTTTTGAAACCTCAAAGTCCAACCCCATTGACATACATCCTCCAACAAGGTCACACCTCCAATTTCTTCTCAAACACTTCGACTGATGGGGACCAAGCCCTCAACTATATGAGCTATGGCAGCTGTTCTCATTCAGATTATCATGGCGAGGGCCATAGCAATATGACCCTTAGATCTTGGCAGTTATTCAGTGCTCTGTAACCACTGTTCAAAGCCAGTCTGGGACATTGCCATCATCCCCAGAAGGCCTTGTTCTTTGTTCCTCTTCCTAATAACTCACCACCTTCTGATTATTCTCACTATAGAGTAGCACACTGATTCTTGAACCACATGTGCACAGACTCACAGGCTATGCTCTTTCACATCTGCCTTTTCCCTGTAAGGTCGCGTGTAATAAGAGCTCTTGGCTTGACTGACTTGTGTCCCAGACCTGCAGACCCGCAGTCCCCCAGAAATACATAAATGCTTATATTAATTATATGTTGCTTGGCCTATGGCTCAGGCATATTGTTAGCTAGCTCTTGCATCTTAATTTAACCCATTTTTATTAATCTTTCTTGCCGTGTAGCCATGGTTTATCTATTTTTTTACATCTTGCTTCTTGGGTGGCTGGATCACATCTCTCCCTCACTCTGCTATGTTTCTCTGTTTTGTCTATGCTCAGATTTCTCTGCCTACTGCTAAGATGCCCTGCCATAGGCCTAAACAGTCCCTTTATTAGTGAATGATATTCACAGCATACAGAAAGACATCCCACATCACTTCCCCTTTTCTGTATAACCAAAATGGAAGGTTTTAATTTTAACATAGTAAAATTATGCATAACAAAATGCTATCAAGTGAGAATTATAATATCTAGTCTATTTATATTTAGCAGAATTAAAGAAAAATATTTTATCATTTATTTTATTTTGGGAGTTTAAAGTTTCATATCCAATATATCTTTTATAATAACTAAGGAAAACTACATTTATAACGATCTAATTTTTAACTGTATCAAAGACCACAGAAGGATATATTACCTGAATAAATAGAAAGTATAAGCAACTTCTAAAGTCTAGAAATGACAGAGATGACATCTGGCTGTCTAGATAGTCACCCTGTAGTACGAGGTTTCTGGCCCGGACTTTCGGGCCTAACCTTAAGATGTAGGCCCACAGACCCGCTGGCCCACAGAGACAACACAGATGCTTAAAATTGTTTTAGTCTGATCAGCCTCAGGCCCAGGCATATAGCTTACTAGCTCTCTACCCTTCATCTAACTCATGACTCTTGTTCAGCCATGCGGCTCGGTACCTTATCTTAGAGCAGCATAGTTGTCCTCTGCTTCTTTCGGCTTCTCTCTGGTGCTCTGTCTGGTATTCTGCTCTCAGAGATTTTCTTAGTCTGGTAGCCCCACCTACACTTCCTGCCTGCCTTTGGCCAATCAGCTTTTTTTTATTAAACCAGTGGGTGGGACAATTATTTACCATGAAACAACACAATACCCCTACATCACCCAAAGTTCTTTTGTGACATTGAGGCATCCTACAGGTCTAGACTCTCTGGCATACCTTTCAGGGAAGCAGGAAATTTGAAGGACTGTTCTGCCCATTCTGGCATAGTTCATCAGTTGCTTCTCTTTGTGTCCTGAAGAATGTCTGGCAGTTTTTATGAAGTAGAAACCCAAGGAACCATCTTGGCTTGTTCTGCCAAAGTTCAAAGGCCACTTTCCTGTGGATCTTCCATGTCCAGTTTATACAGCATACTGTCAGGCAGTTGAGGTAAGAACAGCTTCTTGTCCAGTGGCTAACCTTTGCCACAAATAAATTCCATATGGAGTTTCTTCAGTGCCCATCATCCTCTTGAAGCATATTGGTGCTGCCAGGAGCAGCCCCATCTCACTGTTCAGAAAAGTCTAAGTTCTTAAAATATTTTAAATGCCATATTCTGTAAGTTCTTGAAGTGTTTGAAGATTATTTATTTAATTGAAATATATTTTTGTATATCTAAAAAACTAACATGATTATAAGTTTAGTTATCATAGATGACTATTAATTTGTATTTTTAATTATGTATTTTTAAAGGAATTGCATAAACATATTTTAAACAAGAGTAGAAATATTTAGTATAATAAAATTTACTTTAAATTTGTATCAATAACTAAAATTTATATTAATGTAGGATATTTTGAGATTAACAACCTATTTTTGGATTAAAGTAGATTTAATAATCTATTTTTAAAATCATTTTTATATTATATACATTTAGAAAGAGATTGATGATGAATATTAACTATTTATAATGAAAACAAATATTTGTAAATTATATTTTGGGAACTTGGGCATGAAACATCTCTTATCAGTCATGTTTGCCTTTAATTAATTAATTTAATTAATTAAAAAAGTTTTTCCCATACCTGCCTCTTCTCCCCCTCCCTTCCCTCCTCCCAGTCATCCTTCAGCCTCCCCCCCATCCCCCCATCAATCCCCCAAGGAGTGCAAGGAATCCCAAAGTGAGTCAGTTCAGTCTGGAATATTTAGTTGAGGCAGATCCGAGAACCCTCTCCCCAGTATCAAGGCTGAGTTAGGTGTTTCTCTGTAGGAAACTGACTCCCAGATGTCAGTTCCTGCACCAGGAATAAACTCTGGTCTGCGTGCAAGAGGCTCCACAAACTGCCCACGCTATTTGACTGTCACCTACCTTCAGAGGGTTTAGTTCCTTTCCATGAAGGTCCCTCAGCTGTCATTTCTGAGTTCATGAGTTCCCAATCAATATCTTGGGTCAGCCATCTCTGTGGGTCTCCTCCTCATGATCCTGACCCCTTTGCTCCTAACTCTCTCCTGTCTCTCTTCAGCTGGACTGGGAGCTTGATCTGGTGCTTAGATGTGGATTTCTGCCTCCATCAATTACTGGATGAAAGTTCTATAATGACACTTAGGGTGGTCATTCATTTGGTCAAAGGGGAAGGCCAGTTTAGGCACCCCTCCACTATTGCTTGGAGTCCTAGCCAGGGTCATCCTGTGGGTTCCTGGAGGTTTCTCTAGCTCCAGGTTTCTTTCTAACCTCACAATGGCTCCCTCTATCAAGATATGCATTTCTTTGTTCCCCCTCTCTGTTGCTCCCCCCTCAACCATCTCCTACCCTCCCTTGCTCCCTCCACCTTATGATCCCAATTTACTCGGGAGATCTCTATTTCCCCCTCGCAGGGGGATCCATAAATGTCTCACTTAGGTTCTTCCTGTTACCTAGCTGTTCAGGGGCATGTTTGCTTTTTAATTGAGCTGAAATCCTTATGGCATAAAGGCAGCCATTAGTTGGGTGTGGCAATCCACACCTGTGACATCAGTGCTGGGGAGACAGAGGCCCAGAAGGAGCTTCTAGTTCTGGACTACATAGCGAGATTCTATCTATCTCAAAGTAACTCAGGGCTGGGGATGTAGCACATTGGTAGACCTAGCATACACAAGACCCTGAGTTTGATCCCCAGTACCACCAAAACAAACAAACAAAAACCTTAAAGTGTGCAGTTAATGGCATTTTTCTCACAATGTTGGGTAACCAGTGCCTCTGTCTAGCTTGAAAAACATCCACACACCCTTGCTAGGAAAGATTTTTTAGGCGGCCCCAGGCTTGGACTGGACACTTGTGATGGACCCAACAGGCCCATCTAGTACAGATTTTAGCCAGTGTTGCTGACTCTTTTTGGTTGCAGGAGGCTGGGGGCAGCTAGCAAATCAGATAACAAAGCAGTAAACAGTTAACTAGTTGAGCAGTAACCAATTGAACAGGCACACTAACTCACCCATTGTCTCTCAGCCCCCCCCCCCTTCTCCCTTCCATCCCTGACAGTCCTTGGAATGGTCCCCTCCCCCAGCACATGCTAGTGAGCTCTCTACCACTGAACCACACCCCAGGTCCTGCTGCCTCCGTTTTTTTCTTTCAATAAAGCTGCTTGATTGTGCTGTGGGCTGGAATTCTCAGAACCTGTCCCGGTTCCAGGAACTTCCCGATTCATTTTGTTTTGTGCTTTGCTCAAATAAACTCCACTGCATCTTCCCTTTGGCACTCTCACAGAAGACACCCTACCTGTTAACTGGGTCTTCCTCCCTCACCCCTGCCCAAGCACCTGGAAACCCCTATCCTCATTTCAGCCTACTCTTGGCCTTTTTATGGTCCATCAGTTTTCTTTCTGGTAAAAACTACACGAGAAGAGAAGAAACATTTAGGGCTTTAGGGCTCCCAGGAAGGAAAGCCGGACCAAGGAAACAGCGTGAAGTCAAGGAAAACTTGCTCGGATGGGTCACCTCAGAAGAAAACATTCTTAAAGTCAACTGTGCCAAGCCGCTTTTATCTTGGGTGCAAGGTTCCGCCTTGCCCAGGCTTGAAGGCTGCCCTGTGCCATTGATGACAGCCCGTTTATTTTCTTATCAGCCAAGTAAAAGTCAGAGGCCCGGCTGAAAGAGAAAAGTCACCACAGCTGGCATTGACATAAAGTCCAAAGTAAATGTTAACATCCTGGAAGCATCAGCAGGTGTTTCAAATGCAGGAAAGGCCACCGGGAACGTGGCCATCTGCTGAACAGCATCTACCTGGAATTTATCTGAACAATCATAAAATATGATGCTGTTTCATTTATAAGGTGCCTTTTGTTTATTTTGTACTGTTTTTAGAGCTACGGTCTCATATAGCCCAGGCTGGCCCCTACCTTGCTGTGTAGGAGAGGATGACATTGAACTCATGATCTCTTGACGCCACTTCCCAGGCGTCTGGAGGGTGTTCATCATCACACCGGATTTCATTCCGTTCTGAGGATGAACCTAGGGCTTCTTGAAGGGTAGTCAAACACTCTGTCGGCTGGGCCCCAGCTCAGCTGTAGCCCTAGCCCTCATCAGATCTGGAAGGAAGGAAGGAAGGAAGGAAGGAGGGAGGGAGGGAGGGAGGGAGGGAGGGAGGGAGGGAAATAAATGCTTGGGTCCAGAGAAACAGAGCTTGCTTCATAGTCATGAACCTTGATTTCAGTCCTCAAAACTCATGTTCAAATGCCGGACAGTGACAAGATCTCTGAGCTCCTCAAGAGGACCATATAGGACACCTTATACACAAATGGCTAATCCCCACAACTGCTCTTGAAGGTATCATGATGCTACTGTGTGTGTGTGTGTGTGTGTGTGTGTGTGTGATGCATATATGTTTAGGTGTGTCTGTGTGTGAGGTCCCATGTGTGCAAGTGTGCAGGGCAGAGATCAATCACTGGTGTCTTTCTGTCACTCCCATGTTAGATTTCTGACACAGAGTTTCTTGCTGAACCTGGTAGCGTTTCTGCTAGGCTGGCTTGCCACTGAGCTCCTGACACCTGCCTGTTTGTACTCTCCCAGCATGTAGGGTTATGACATATCCAGCTTTTATGTGGGTGCTAAGGACCCAAACATACCAAGCACTTTACCCACAACTTCGGTAGACAGTGACAATTCTTTTAAAAATATGGGTGTTTTCCTGCATGTATATAGATACACCATGTGTGTGTAGTGCCCTTGGAGGCCAGAAGAGGGTGTCAGATGCCCAGTAGATGGAGTTACACATAGTTGAGAGGTGCCATGTGGATGCTGGGAGTTGAACCTGGGTTCTCTGTAAGACTGGCCAGTGCTCTTAACTGCTGAGCCATGTCTCTAGCCTCAAAATGTGTAGTTTATTTGGGGGGGGGTGTTTGTTTGTTTGTTTGCTTGTTTGTTTTCTGAGATAGGGCTTCTCTCTATAATAGCCCTACCTGTCCTGGAACTCATTTTATAGACCTGGGTGCCCTAAAACAGAGATCCACCTACCTGTGTGCCCAAGTGCTGGGATTAAAGGTGTGAGCCACCACTCCTGGGCAAAATGGCAATTTTTAAAGTTATATTTTTATTGTGTTGGGGAGCATGTGTACAACATGGCTTGTGTGTGGAGGTCAGAGGTCAACCTGTAGGAGTCAGTTTTGTTTTACTACATAGGTTTTGGGAATTGAACTCAGGCTGTGCAGCTTGGCAAAATTACTTTGATCTACTGAGCCATCTTACCAGCCCACAGTGTCAATAATTTTTTTCTTTTATTATTTTAGAAATGGTTCGTTAACATATAATTTTTCTTGGGCTGGGGTGATTGCTCAGCAGGTAAGGTGCTTACTGTGCAAGCGTGAAGACCTGAATCTGAATCTCAGAACCTACACAAAGCAGAACCCAATAACTCAAGACTGTGGCCCCAGTGCCTCTGCTTAGAGCTGGGCACTGCTGGCCTAAGCAGCAGTGAATAGCACCCTGTTTCAAACAACATGGAAAGTGAGGAGCAAAGCCTAAGATTGTCTTCTGACTTCCCATGGACACCTGTGCTCACACACGTCACGTATACGTACACTCACACGTGAGGTTTGTTTTGTTTTGTTTAAAGAAAAGATACTGCCTTTTGGTTATTGAAGTTTGGGGGGGGGTTGTTATTTAAATTTACCCTTGTGTCCTTACCTTGCAGGGCTGAAGGTGCTACTTCCACGCTTCCAGTACAGTCTTTAGGACCAGTAAGAAAAATGCTTGGCCTTCTGTGACCTGTGTGTGTGTGTGGCGGGGTGGGGGTGGGGGTGGGGGCAATTGCAAGGTCTCAAGGGTTTCTCCACGCCTCCACTCTGTGCTTTTGCCACTGGGATGGGGAAAATGAACGAGGCCTAGGAAGGAGGTGGGAAGAAGAAGAACTAGAATTCTGTCTGCTACCCGAGGACCAGAACCAGAGCCAGTGGGTGGATGCCTAGAGCATCCGAGGTTAACTGTAGGCTAACAGCTTAGGCAATTTCCTGTAGGATCAGAGAATCTGAAGAGGAACAGAACAGAGCAGCAAGGTAAAGCCAGACTCTGCGTGGATGCCTGCATTGCAGTCTCTTCTCCTTCCCACTTTCTCCCACCCCTTCCTGTTCCTCTTCTCCCTCTCTCTCCTCTTTCCTGGTCGACAGAGGCCAGTTTACATCACCAGTTTTACCTGAGTTGACTGTGGTAGAGAGAAGCCACACCCACAAGACCAGTCACAGCAACGCCTACGCCACGTTGGTTCCCAAAACACAAACTTGGCCTGACATTATTCTGAAACTCACTCTACACAATGGATGTCAACCTACTCCATGTGTCTTGCTGTGAGTGGGTCTCTGGGGCAGGCAAGGAAATCTTAGTGCAGGTTCCTGTGTGACTCACTCTGTGTCATCTTCATCCTGTGAGGCTCCTTCTGCACCGTGTTCCTGTGTCTGAGTGCTATGTGCATGTAGTGCCCTTGGAGACCAGAAGAGGGAGACAGACTTCTTGGGATTGGATGGCATCGGGTGAGCGCTGGGAATCAAACCTGGGTCCTCTGGAAGGGCAGCAGTGATGTTACTGCTGCAGCTGTCTTTCCATCCCTGATTGTGCACTTTTAAAAACAAGTCCACGAGTCTTGCATCCCATGACAGGCCTTCAGCAAACATTTATAGAGAAGTTCTCTTAAGTAGGGGCAGAACTAGGGACTGAACCTGGGGCCTTATTCACACTAGGTGGGTGCTCTGTTTCTAAACTACATCTCAGTCCTTGAAATCACTGATAACTCTTAAGATGGACTGAATCATGAGCATCCTTATCCTGAATAAAACTTCAAGTTCTTACTGTTGTTTTGAAACAGGTCTCAAAGAAACCAGGCTGGTTTTCAACTCAACTGCAAAGCCAAAGATGGCCTTTAAATTTATAATCCTCCTGCCACTGCCTCTGAAGTGTTGGGATTACATGTCTGTGACATAATAACCCCTCCTCCCATAGTCTCTTTATACAATCCAGGTTACCCTAGCCTGAAAATCACTAAGTAGCCAGAACTTGTAGAATCCTCCTGCCTCAGCCTCCCAAGTGTTGTGATTATAGTTTTATGCCATGCACCTACATGACTCTAAGCTTTAATTTTTAAATGTTACCTTTTTCTTTTTAATTTGACATTTATTTTAACTGGCTCTCAATTTCACCATCAGAAAAGAAAGGGGGGGTTAAGAATCAAAAGAAAAGACTAGTGTGATTTTAGAATTCCATGAGTGATGTCCTAAAACTAGCTCTGTAGACCAGGCTGGCCTCGAACTCACAGAGATCCACCTGCCTCTGCCTCCCCAGTGCTGGGATTAAAGGCAGACGTCACTATCTGACACCTGGAGTCCTTTGAACTCTACTCCAGATGAGTGAGTCCTCTTGTAAGCCCCTGACAATAAAACAGAGGTCTTGGAAAGTCGAGAGAATCCTGGGTCACAGTTTGTAGGGCCTGAAGGTGAACCCAGCAACTAGATTCTACCCCACATCTAATGCGCACTCTTCCACATCCACTTTGGCTTCTGTAGCCTGAGAACTCACCTTTCAACCAGCTGGGACCCTCCACTTTGGAGATGAGAAGCACAGAGGAGTGTTGGTTAGTCAAAGCAGAACTTGGGGTACAGCTCAGTTGGCAGAGTGCCTGTCTAGCATGCAGGAAACACTGAACTTGGTTCCCAAACTCAACACTGCATCAACCAGGTATGGTGGTGGGGTCCTGTAATCCCAGCCCAGCCTGTGCTACCTGAGAATTTTTTTTTAAAGCAGTCTTAGGCTCTCTTAGACTCTGGGCACATTCTCTTGGTCAGCTCTCCAAGCCAGGCCAAGTCTGGGAGCTGGTAAGCCCTACTGTGACCTCCATATGCTGTTTGCTCAGCTGGGTGTGGACTCTGCCTGCTTCTGATCTTTTGTGTACTCTGCAAATGTCACCTGGGTCCCACCAGTCTATCTTTGCAACCAAAGAATGGGAACAAAGACTGAAAGGTGCATTCTGTTGCTTGTTCCAACCCTGTTCGGTTTTCAGTTTCTATCTAATAGTATGCAAAGCAGGGGCTAGTGGAGCTGCCCAGTGATAGGCTGCTTGCCTGCTGGGCATGCATGGGACCTCAGGTTGGCTCCATTCCTAAAGCCAAAAGTGGAAGTCATTGGAGAAATGTAGCCACCAAAAAGCAGCGGGACAAGCCCTAGTCTCTTCCATGCCCATGTAACCTGCAGGAAAAAAATCTACAGTTACAGGGGCCCAGGTTTGAATCCCTGTCCCTTTGTAGTCAGCTGGGGAGCCTCATTTTTCCCCTTTGAAAGGCATAGCCCAGGCTGGCAATGCATCTGAGGGGCAGGACATGAGTCGCGCATGTGCACGGCTTGGCCTTGCAGGAGTAACAGGAAACAAGAATGCCAATTGCTCACAGTGCATGGCTTGTGTCCATATCTCTTAGACATTGTCCCTAACACCAACCTATTTCACACAGCCTCTTGCCTGTTTCTTGACAAATAAAGACCAGTTAGAGTAAGTGAGCAGAAATGGGGCTTCACAACCTTCCAGTCTGTTTCCAACAAGGTCTCTTCCAAGAACTTCTGGCCATGGGAAGTCAGCAAACAAGGGAGATCCTAATCTGTAAAAACATGTCCCCTGTCCCTCCGGTGGTCAGGAACAGATGCACTCCTTGGTAACTCAGCCCCTGTCCAATGTCCAACTCTAGCTTCCTGCTCTGAACTGGTAAACAAGGCCCCTTACTGGAAGCCAGGCTTCCAGGCCTCTGAGATTTCGTCAGCTGCTCACTCTCCCAGGAGAACCAGGGTCACCTGTCAAGCCCACAGCCAAGTCCAGGAGGCAAGCTGCGCTTTTCAAGGTCCACCTGGCTGCTTCTCTTTGGCGTTTGTAATTCAGTTGTGGTAAATTTAAAGACACCTGTACTGGTGCCAAGCCAGATGAGGCTTGGAAGGGCTCACTGTGCAGAGGTGAAAAGAGGTGGGGTGGGGGCTGTCATCCCTCAGAGTCTGGGGAGCACAGTAGTCTGGACTAACCCCAAAGGCCAGAGCCTCTTCAGGAATATGAGAGGGTGAGGAATTGGAAGCCAAAGGAAGAGTCAGGATATTTATTTTTCTCTCATCCTTAACTCTATTCATTCATTTATTTATTTAATCTATTTATTTTTTGAGATAGGGCTCATGAAATCCAGGCTATCCTCAAACTCTCTAGCAGTGGAGGCGGTCCTTGAACCTCTGACCCCGGATTCTACTTCCCAAGACTGGGACTTCAGGCATGGACCCTACACCTGGCTACTTACCAACTTTAAAAGGTTCATGGGAATAGGAAAGCTGGGCCATGGTGGCCCATCGCTTTTTTGTAATCCTAGTACTGAGGCTGAGGCAGGAGGATTACAAGTTCCAGGCAAGCCTAGGCTATTTAGTGATTTCAAGGCCATCTTGGGCTGTGGAGCGAGACCCTCCCTCCTCCCGTCTCTCTTTATCCATGTAGTCAGCTCTGCCGATGGTCAGAACCTTGGATATCTGTGACTGAGGTCAGGAAGGGAACTCATAGGCAGGAATTAAAATATATGAAAAAGTCAGTCACCTTCTTGTGCTCTCCCGAGGACAGTGGCAGGTGTTGAGGTTTACATCTGTCACTCTTTTGCCAGTTTCAAGTCACTTTTAGGACCAGATGAGAATTACTTCCTTCTTGAGATGCTGTCTCAGCTTCCAGATGGCATTGAGCAAGGAGGTGCAGAGCAGGAGGAAAAGCAAATGTCTATGCAAACGCCTACATCCTTCAAAGCCCACACGAATATTCCCTTCTTTATGAAGCTTTCCTTGATAGCCTGGAAACTCCGACCTTGTTCCCAGACTTCTTAAGGAACCATTTTACAATAATGCTGCAAAAGAACTGGGCAGTGTCATACACTTGTGATCCTAGTTACTCTGAAGTCTGAGGCAGGAGGGTTACAAGTTCAGGGCCTGGTTGGACTAGAGAGTGAGTCCAAGGCCAGCCTGAGTAGCTTAGCTGAGATACTTTTTTGAAAAAGTGTCTGTGGGGGTGTGAGAGAGTGGGGGTAGTGTGTGTGTATGTGTCGGTGGTATAGGGAATGGGGAGGGTATGGGTGTGTGTGGTGTGTGTATATACGTGTTGGTGGTGAAGGAGAAGGGGTTGGGGTGTGGGTGTGGCAGAGTGTGGGGTAGAGGTGGTATGTGTGTGGTGGTGCAGTATGGGATGGAGGTATGTGTGTTGGGGTGGGAGACTGATGTGTCTCAGTGGTAGAGCATTTGCTAGTCCAAGAGTCCTCGGGCTCAATTCTCTGTACAAAGGAAAAAAACAAACCAAAACCACTCGTCAGGTGTGGTTGCAGCTGTTTCTTTACTGCTGGAGGGGAAAGACACATCGAAGGCCATCAGCACTGCTGAGGGACGTGACCATTGCACAGCAACAGGAAAGACTCTGCATGAGTGACGGTTACTGAGGAATCCTCACTCGCTCCTTCGCTAGCTTCTAAGACTCCCAGTTAGCCTGTCCCAAACCCCTGCCAACGACCCTCTTTCATTTATTTGTTCTTGTTTTTGTTTGTGTGTTTGTTTGGAGACAGGGTCTCATCTGTTTTGGGTCCCTTCAAATTTTCTCTGTAGCCAAGGATGATTGGCAGTGGGATCTTCTGCCTCCACGGCTCACACTGGTGTGCCACTGTGCCCACGTGCCCCCTCGTGTGTGTGTGTGTGTGTGTGTGTGTGTGTTTTCTTCTTTCCTTTCTCACTTTGTACACTAGGCTAGCCTGACACTTAGCAATTCTCCTGCCTCAGCCTCTTACATGCTGGGTTTACAGGTATGAAGCACTATGCCAAGCTTACTTATTTGTTTTTATTCTTATGAATTATGAAGTTCCAGGTGTTAAGCCTACATTCTCAAGCATTCTAGGTACGAGGTGACATTTTAATTTTAACTTTTGAAGGTGGGGGCCTTACTGCATAGCACAAGCTGGCCTTCAAGTCTCAATCCTCCTTCGTTAGCTGGGATTCTAGAGCTAGGACCACAGGGCTATGCCTACTACCCAGTCCACCTAGAGGCCACATTTTAAGCTTTCAGCTCCTATTTTCTTCATTCCCAGACTTGACCACCACTTTTTTTTTTTTTTTTTTTTTTTTTTTTTTTTTTTTTTTTTTTTTTTTGCACAACACAGCTGTCAGAAACCACCCACGAGCAGCCATGGTGCAATCCCAGGTTTTACCCTGAACCTCCCAGAAGGCCATGATCTGTGTGCTCGGCAAGTGTTTGCAGTCCTCTGGTGGACATTTTGTTTTCAGGTCACACTAATGGGGCAAATAAATGGCAGCCTGGGAAGAGGAATGTCCCCCACAAAGGGTGAGCAAACATTTGAGTCCTGCACAGTGGGAGGGAAGCAGCCAGAGAAAAGCCGCCTGTGCTTACCTCATCTGGGCTGTGACCAGTGATCAAAGAATAGATAAGGAGTGGACAGATGGCCTGTGATTAGGAGCAATGGCTGCTCTTCTCAGAGGACCCGGGTCCACCTCTCAGCATGCTCACAGCAGACATCTGTCACTCCAGTTCCAGGGGACCTGACTCCTGGCCTCCTCAGACACAAGTGGCACACGGGCATGCAGCCTCCTGGATAACTCCTGCCTGTTCTGCCTGGTCCCAGTGAGAGACCTCGTCTCATAAAAGAAGGAGATAGAGTGTCCTGAAGAGAAGGTTCGGGAGAGAGGCTTCAGTGCTTCAGAGTACTAGTTGCTCTTTCAGAGGGCCCAGTAGATGGCAGCTAACTGTCTGTGTTCCTGGTCTCCATGTACTTTACTGCCTGTATGTGGTACACAGATGTACAGGCAGGTAAAACGTCAACATACATAAAAATGAACGAATAAGTAGATGTTTTGAAGACTTGGCTATGGTATGTTCCCTCAGCTGCTGGGAAGTACTGTATCTCTTGGCTAACTTCTATCTATAGGGTAGATATGTGCAGGGGAGGAGGCACCGCCTAAGAGTGCAATGCTCTGCCTTGCAAGTACCAGGCCTTATTCCATTTTTGGCCTCTGCCCAAGTACTAGAAAGAAAGAGGAAACCAAATACCGGAAGAGGGAAGAAAGGCTGGGATTAATGGGAGACTGGGAAGAGGTGGGAATGGCCGACAGCAGCAGCTGAACTGCTGTTGGTAATATCAGTAATTTACATTATCCCATGCTTTCTCCGACATGCTCTGGCTGAATGTATTTGCTTTCACAATCTCATCTCAGAGACAAGGAAACCCAGGCTTGAAGAGAGTAAGGAACTTATCCAAACTTACTCAACTTGTATATGTGGGAGGCACCCAAATCCTCCCCGTGACTCCATTTCACAAGCCAACGCCCCAGCCACAGTTTAGGGTGACTGTTCCTGGGAATGGAAGCTGAGTGGTTTGTCTCTCCACACCCTCTGAAGTAAATGGAATTCTTCCTCCCCCTCCAGGCCTGGCTCCTTTATTCACCAAGCCAGAGTTAGGTGGTGTTGTTTTCAGAGTCCCTGAAACATTCTTAGGAAGTCTAGACTCCAGTAGGACCCTGACATCACCCAAAGGCAGCAGCATCTTTGTCTTTGAAGGTGAACTTGAGCCAGTTTATCCGTTCACATACATATTGTTTCCTGGGATCAGTTTTCAAGCATTCCAACAGTTGCATATATGCACTTGGCAGTAAAGCGGTCAGAATGGACGCCTAGCCGGAGAAGGCTATGCCCGCAATGCCAGTGCTCCGGAGTTGACGGGAGGTGGGGCTGATGGCAAAGTCATCAGCAAACAAAGCAGAACTAAGAGAACAACAGCTCAAATTTACCTCAAGTTCAATGACTAACAGTGTCCTGTGGTTTCTTAGTTTAGGATGAATAGATCAGAACAATGAGCTGATAACAGTAAGGGAAACTGAGGCTGAAGAAGATCCGTTTGCTTGACATAAGACTCTAACCCTACATGGGACGCACATTAGGACCCTGCTTCAAAAACTTAAAAAACTGCCAGGTGTGGCAGTGAACTCCTTCAATTTCAGCAGTCAGGAGCCAGAGGCAGGGGGATCTCTGTGAGTTTGAGCACAGTCTCGTCTTCATAGTGCATTCCAGGACAGTCAGCTACACAGTGAGACCTTGTTTCAAAAGAATAAAACAAACTAACAAAATTTTAAAGTTATTATTTCTATCTAACTTTATCTTTCTGCCTATATATGTATGTATATGTGTGTACGTATGTATGTATGTTGCTGTGTGACAGTTTCATGTATGTGATGATTTGAGTGAGAATGGTCCCCATAGGCTGATCTGTTTGAACGCTTGGTTTCAGTTGATGTAACTGTTTGGGAAGGATCAGGAGGTGTGGCCTTGTTGGAGGAGGGTGTCATTGGGAGGAGGGCTTTGAGGTTTAGAAGGACTTTTGCAATTCCAAGTTTCACTCTTTGCTTAATGGTTATAGATCAAGATATGAGCCCTCAGCTACTGCTCCAGAATCATGCCTGCTGGCCTGCTGCCGTGCTCCCAACATGACGAATGTACACTCGACCCTTAGAAACTGTAAGCAAGCCGTTTAGAGGATCCTTCTTTCTAAGAGTTGCCTTGGCCATGGTGTTTTATCAAGGTAATAGGAAGATAACTAAGACACCACTAGCCTGTCACTAGTCTCCAATTCCATAGCTCTTTCTTTTTTTTTTTCAATACCACCGAGTGTACTTGGTGCTGCCGGTAAGTGTCTGGGTATAGGGCCATTTACTGGAGCAGGGGTAGCCTCTCGGGGCTGCACCCTGGGAGAAAATGGACTCTCCCTTTCCAGTAGTCATTAATTGTCAACAGCTCCTCAGGCAGGGGTGGGCCTTCATGTCCACATTCCCTCTCCATGCTAGATTTTGAATCTCTTGATCTCATGGCTGCTGTGTGTCCATATATGCAACTGTCCTGCTGTGTCCTGTAGTCACCACAGCCTCTGGCTCTTACAGTCTTCCCGTCCCTTCTTCCACGATGATCTCTGAGCCTGGGGAGGACTGAGTATGATGTAGATGTCCCATTTAGGGCTGGGAACTCTTTAGTCTCCTGTCCTCTGCACATGAACTGGCTGTGACTCTTTGTTATTAACATAGGTTGAAAAAAAAGGCTTCTCTGCTGCAGGCTGAGAGATGCACTGACCTGTGGGTATAAGGATGAGTCTTTCAGAGCCAATATACTATGTACTGTGTCCATGTAGCAGAATAATGGTGGTAGGTTCTCTCTAGGGCCTACGGTTTCTCTAGGGACAGGAGCTTGGTCCCAATATCAGCATCGGGCATGGCTTCGTTCTTGTGAGGTATTAAATTCAACCAGAAAGTGGTTGGTTACTCTCATAACATTTCGTTGGCTGGCATAGCTTGCCAGGCTGGTCATTATGCAGTTTGCAGGTTCCCCAAATGCATAAGATTGGCGATTTCTTCTCCAGGAGCCTGCATAGCAGGATAGCCCATGAGAACGAAGCTTCCAGATCTGAACCAGCCTGATTCCCCCAGAGATAATTTCTCTGGAAATCTCTATATAGACCAGGCTGGCCTTGAACCCAGAGATCCATCTACCTCTACCTCTTGAGTACAGGGATCGAAGGCATGCATGCACACACAGAGACACACTCAGACACACACACACACACACACACACACACACTAACTTGCTGAAGTTGGCTCTGCTCTTCCACCACATCTATGTAGATCTTGGGTGTGGAACTCAGGCTTGGGAGAGAGTGCTCCCTCTCACTGAACCACACTGGCTCACCCCACTGCCTACTAGTCAGCTTCTCTCCATTCTAGCTTCACAACTGTTTTTTGATCGAATAAAAAAAATCAATTAGATTTATTTATTTTATCTGTGCTGTGTCTACAGGTATGTACTGCCTTGACCTGCTGAGGGTCAAAAGAGGACATTAGAACCCTTGCTCCTGGAATTACAGGTGGAATGGTTGTGAACCACCACTGGGATGCTGGGAATCCAACCTGGGTTCTCAGAAGAGGAACAAGTGCTCTTAACCACTGAACCATCTCTCTAGCCCTTTGGGAGTAAAATTTAAATAACATCAAAATAAAAGACTTAAGAAACTTCAATGTCAGTAGAGTGATTTTATTTTTTCTCAGTAATGAAGGAGGCCCATGATTATTAAACTTCTTCCAAGCAAGATAAAACTGTTTTTCCCTTAACACTTTTGAACCTTGGCATCCGGAATTCTGAGGGACAATGGATAGCTTGAGATCACAAAATAAATAAATAAATAAATAAAAAATAAAATAAAATCTGGAGCCATTCTCTGCTGCAGGTGACTGTGAATGACAGGGTATGTGACACCATCTTTTCCTTTGACTGCCCTACCAGCCCCTGTATAATAAAGGGCAAACCAACTGTAGCATTTTGCAAAACCCAGCCTCCCAAAGGAGGGTTGAACTTCTTGGAACCCTTAAATATACAAATGAACTTCAGGAAATAATGCAACTCTTTTCCAGAAAGAGGCCAGTGGTCACAGAATCAAAGGAAACACTTACCACTGTGACCCGGGGACTTCCTGCTCCCCGCCTTCCCCCAACATCTTAAAGAAGTTCAAATGGCTCACGAATGGACATCCACCTTGCAAAGAAAAAAAAAAAATCAGGCTAGAAAGACAGGAAATTTAAGGAGAAGAAGAAACTGGGCTCCAGTTTGCCTTTCCCAGTGACTAAGTCAAGGAACTTCAACACAGGTGGCCAACCAAGACTGCCTAGGGAGATGTGCCTGCATCAAATAAGTAACATAAATGAATGCACAAACGTGCTTACCCAGGACCAGAATGTCCCTTCCTTTGAGTTCCACCATATTAGTGTTCCTCATTAGTTCAACTCATAAAACCAGTTACCTTACAATTTCATTTAAAACAAACAGACTTGGGCTATGGAGTCGGCTCTGTGGGTACAGGGCTTGCCGCCAAGCCTGATGACTCTGAGGTTAGTTTTCTGGACCTACACAGTAGGCGAAAACTGATTCCTACAAGTTGTCCTTAGCTCAAACCTTCATGTGCGCAAAAGCGGGCTCTCCAGCACTCACAACTAACTGACAAATAAATGGATACAAAATTAAAATAAAAACATCGATGAAAAAGAAAATAACAAAATTCAAGCTAATACGTTTTACTCATCTTCTATTTTCTGAGACAGGGCCTCACTATGTAGACCAGGTTGGCTGTTCTTGGTCAGAGTCTACCAGTCTCTGCCTCCGCCTCCTAGTGCTGGGATTAGGGGTGTGCACCCTCACTGCATGGATTTACTTTTCTTTTAAACCTTACTTAATTTCAAACTTTTCTTAATTTTCAACCTTGTAGATTACATCATTTGAGGACCATAGCTCAGAAAACTACAGAGTTGTGTGTGTAGCCACTGTAAAAAAAAAAAAAAAAACCCAACAAAAAACACTGAGCCTATTTTCTCTTGTACCTAGCTAGCACGCCTGTAAGATTAACACTCAAAGATTATCTCACAAGAGAAATGACTTGGATATAAGAATTGGTTCTTCATCCTCTCTTGGCTCATTAAAGAGGGTTTGGGGATTTTCTACCCACCCTCCACCCCACGCTTGCCACGGCGAGTCCTCATGTTTCAGATTCCTCCGTGCTGGGATTCCATCTGTCAGCCACTGCACCTAGCCTTCACTTAAGAGTTTCAGCCAGTGAGATGCTCTGAGGGTAAGGGCCCGAGCCCCTAGGCCTGATGATCTGGGCTTTGTCCTTGGGACCCCCAACGTGGAAGGAGAGAACTGGCTCCCACAAGCTGTCCTCTGGCCTCCACAGACACAGTCACACACAAAATAAACGTGTAAAAGTTCCAGTTTTTCTTTGAGAGACTATAAAGCGTCATCCCAGACCTTCAATCTCCTTTCCTCTGGTTTGGTTTGTTTGTTTGTTTTGACAGGTCCTCATTTTGAAGCCCAGGCTGGCCTTAAACTTGATCCTTCTTCCTCAGCTTCCTGAGTGTTGGGATCAGTGATGTGCACCACTGTATCCAGCCTTTTTCTTTTTAATTGGTGTGTTTGGGTCAGGGTAGTGGTTTTGTTTGTTATTGTGATCGGTTTGCTTTCTGGAAAATGCAAAGTGCTCATGGAAACATGGTATCAAGCAGCCTAAAATCTATGGCCATTCTTTGGAACCGTTTCTACACCTAGTTTGCTGGTGATCAGGGAGGGGTGGGCACGAGCCAGAGGCAGCCCCTACCTTCAAAGTGCTGACAGTCTGCTTTGGAGGTGTGACAGGCATGGCAGACACAGTCTGGAGGGAGTTCAGATCACCGAGTCTCAGCGAAGGGACATATTGTCATTATTTGAAACCATTTGGCAATGTCTGAAGACAATTTTGGTTGTCACAACTGGGGATGGAGGACTTGCCCTTGGGATTTTGTAAGCAGAGACTCCAGGCATAACGCTAGATACCTTATGAGACATAAAACAGCAGCTGTCTAGCTCGAAATGTCAGTGATTCTAAGGTAGAAAAACTGACTGAAATCGAAAGAGGAAACAGGATTTATGAGACAAACAAAATGAGAGAGGGCTGGAAAGATGGCTAAAGTGGGTGCCACGCCAGGATGAGGACCCCAGCTTAGATCTCCAGCATGGCACACACGGCACACACTGGAGGAGGAGACGGGGGAATCTCTTGGTTTGTTGGTGAGCCAGTCTAGGACAGTATGTCAGTGAGAGACCCTGAGTCTAAAATAAGGTGGAAAGTGAAAGACAAACCAGGTGCCAGCCCCTGGCCTTCCAACATATATTCCTGTACACATACTTGAGTGCGTACACATGTGAAACCACACACACACACACACACACACACACACACACACACACACCACACAGCATCACACACAGAGACACGCACATACCACGTACACACACCATACATACACCACACATACACACAGCATCACACACACACACCACACATACACAGCATCACACACATACACACCACATACATACATCATACATATACCACACAAACACAGCATCACACACACACACACACACACCACACAGCATCACACACACATACACACGCCACACATACACATACCACACATCCACCACACATCCACACAGCATCACACATATACACACACATTTGAATGCATACACAAGTGAAACCACACATACACACACACAGAGGTGTCTTGTAACATGACAGGTTTGCAGGTGGGACAAGAATAAAGGGGGAAAGTCATTGGTAATCCTAAGATGGTTGACTATCTCTTTTCTTTCTTCCCACCCAGAAATGACTCATCTCCTTTCCTGGTAACAGAAAATAGGTTACTGTCTCAGGGCCACCTACTTCCAGATGCCCTGCTTAGGTGTCCTCCTCACAATGCTGGTAACCCACACACGAGAACAAAGACACAGTGTTCAGAGAAGCCATCATGGCCAGTGTGAAAAACAAGGGCTGTGTTTTATGACATGTCACGAGAACCCTGCTACCTTGGTATTTACAGTTCTTACATAACTGCGGATGTGGGAATGCTCAGGCCTTGCTGTAAAGCCATGAAGCATCCAGGCTCTCTCTTGCATCTTTCACACGCATGAGATGGCTGCTAAACCCTCTCAACTTATGGAACTAGGTCAACATTCCAGGCAGGATGAAAAAGGAAAGGAGGTAAAGGAGATGGGTAAGAGGTAAAAGGCTCCTGGCAATGTCCTTGCCACTGAATAAACTTCTTGGAAACCTCTGAACTTCCACTGACACGTTGGCTCAAACCACTGCTCAGCTGTCTTCAGTTCCACGAGAATCTGGAAGTTGAGTGTTTTCAAACAGGCTCCTTGAACAAAATAGATTTGGCTTAAGACAGAGAAGTAAAATAGATACTCCACAGGCTACCAAGAATGCCGTCAGCATGCTGTAAGACAGGAAAGTCAAATAAATACTCACTCGCTCTAGAGGCTCCTGAGAATGCTGTCAGTGTGCGGAAGAGCGAGCATATCCAGCATTTTGTGTTCTTGATGAGTCAGCCTGAGGCTGAATTCTGGCTTCATGAGAATGCTATTATGCGCCAGTCTTTCGGGGTGATTTAAAGAATGCTCTGTCATTTAGAGTATATTGTAGACTGTGCATGGGTGGAGCGTGCCTCAAATCCCAGTCCTGGGATGTAGATTGTCAATCTGAGGTCAGTGAAACCATGAATGTGTAGTGGAGATCAGGTACCATCATCACCTTGACCTAGAGGCCTGGCCTATTGGCCAGCATAGAGCTGGAAATCACTTATGGTCCTGGGGCCCAGTATTCAGGGAGTGGCCAGAGAGCCATTTTAAGACCAAGGCAAAGAACTCTCTAGGCCCTTCTGCTGCTCTTTCGTGGTCCTGGATGAAGGACCTGACCCACTGAGTGAAGTTTTGTGGACCAGTCCAACTTTTCCAGGAGCTGCATGACTATTTAATCTCTTGTATCCATGAGTGTTCCCCTCTGGACCCCTTAATAAATATTAATCCTTCTTTATCAGTTACCAGTGATTATTATATATGATCATATCTGGTGCCCAATGTGGGGCTTGAACCCACGACCCTGGTAAGAGTCTCATTCTTGATTTACCTGAGCTAGCCATATTGGGACCAGATATTATTGTAGGTAATATCACTTCTAAAAAGAAACTATAATGCGCCAACTTTTTAGTGTTTTTATTTATTATTAGCACGTGTGTGTCATGGGGTACATCTGTTTCATGTGTGGAGGTCAGAGTTCAACTTGTGGAGTCAGCTCTCACCTTTTACTGTGGCTAGCTCACTGGTCCTTTTGGCTTTTTGTTATTTTTTATTATTATTACCATAGGGTCTCAGATAGTCCTGACTGGCCCTGAAGTCATAACATAGGCAAGGATGGTCTTGACTCCTAATCTCCCTGCCTCCACCTCCTGATGGCTAGAACCACAGGCATATGCCACCACGCTAGATTTTCACATTTATTTACTTTTTGTTATTTTTATGTGTATGAATGTTTGGTCCTCATGTACGTGTCCCTGGTACCCGTGTAGGACAGACGCTGGCCTCAGAATCCCTGAAAGTGGAGTTACAGACAGTCGTGAGCTACTGTGTGGGTGCTGGGAGTCAAACCCAGGTCCTTCAGAAGAACAGCCAGCGCTGCTGACCGCTAAGCTACAGCTCCAACCAGCATATTTATTTTAAAATATTGATATACTTGAATTTATGCTTACCAGATTATTTCCCATTTCTGGTATAATTATACCATTATATTATACCATTATAAATAATAGCATTTATTCATCTCTCATCTCTGTGGGGTTTTTTTTTTGTTGTTGTTGTTTTTTTTGGTGGTGCTGGGAACGGAAGGAACCCAGGGTCTTGGTTTAATCCTGCTCTCTTCCAGAGAGCACCCCTGCCCTGTATCACATTTGTTTCCCTCTGCTCCGTGTAACTGTTTCGCTGTTCTCTGCCTGGCGTCTGCTTTTGTAGTACAGTGGTCTCAAATGATTTCTTCTCAGTCACTAAAACAATATAGCACCGCTGTACACTCCTGACAAAGATCCTCTGCTTGGCCACATTTTAGTCAGGGCCCAGCCTCTCCTCTAGGTCTAGATGTACACTGTCCCGTGGAATCTACTGTCATCCCGAGCACTTGCCTGTCACTTTATCAGGAACCTGTGACTTGGATACGTGCTCACTATCGACGTGCCCATCAGTCCCTCTCCCTGTCCTGTCCTGTCCATCCAGGTCGTCTGTGTCCACCCCTACCCCCGCAGGTCATGGCTGGCCACCTGACCTGCTTGCACACATCCTGTTAGGTCAGTTTAGCCAGGATCTCCTTCACCTTTGCTGTTTCCTGTTGGTGATTTTCCATCCTTTGGCTTCTACACTGCTCTCATACCGGAAAGAACCGCTTGGCCATGTTGTGTTTGGAGTCGGACCCAATCTCTCTCCTCGGCTGTCAGAATCCATTTCTCAAACCCCCACATCCACAGTGAATAAAAGTCTGTTTGGATGTCCTTAACAAATAATAGCCTGGGGTGCATTTTCTATAACACCCCTGTAGATTTTTATTTGATAACTAAAATGTCTTGTCCTAAATGTAAATATTTGCAAAGGATGTTGCTTTTTTTTTTTTTTTTTTTTGAATAAAAAAAAATTGGCAGTGTCAAGATCCAAGCCAGAGTTTGAACATGGCGAGTGCATCCGTTCTCAGGCCCACTACAGCGGGTCTCTTCCTCCTCCTCCTCCTTTTTCCTTTCCTTTCCTTTCTTTCTTTCCTTTTCTCTTTGAGACACAGTCTTACGTAGCCAAGGCTAGCCTCAAATTCACCGCTTATCTGAGGATGGGTGCTAGGACTTCAAGCCTGTGCCACCCAGGGCAGCTACGCGGGACTGAGAACTGCGTATGCTCAGGCAGCCAGCCCTCTTCCTACTGGACTCTCACTATCCCCTTATCACTAAATATTAAAACCAGGGCCTCGAAGGTGTTGCGGGCACTCCACAACTAAGTTTTAGCCCCAGCTTCGTTACCTAAGTAGAAACATTGACCTTTTTAGAACTGGGGCTCACCTCCGTGGATGGCTTTACTTATCTTTTAAACTTTGCTTAATTGTAAACTTTTCTTTAATCGTTGTGGTGAGTGCATCCTTTGAGAGATCCAGCTGAGAAGCCACAGACCCCACACGCAGCCATTGTAAAGCTCTCCGCTGCAGCCACACTCAGTCACTGACCTCACGGGGACCCCCCTCCCCCAGCTCACCGGGAAACTCTCTCCCACAGCATTGCCAAGGACTTCCTTGAATGGAGGTCCCCAAGGGGCAGGAGTGCCTCAGGCTGGTAGTGGCCCTGTTGGGCTGTGTCTACCTGCTACTGCTGACAACAATTTACCAATGCAATGAAACAGAGACTCGAGAGCCTCTAGCCCGAGTAAGTCAGGACTCCGTCCATTTCTAGGCGGTCAGGAGACCGACCATACGCAGCCAGATGCTTGCTTGCTTAGTTGTAACTGATGAACCATAATTTAGATTTTTCTTTTTCTTCCTTCCTTTCTTTTTTCCTTTCCTTCCCCACCCCCTCTCTGGCTCTCTTTCTTTTTCTTCCTGTCTGTCTGCTGGCCAGCCTTTCTTTTCTTTTTAGATAGGCTCTTGCTAGATAGACCTAGCTGGCTTGGAATTCACTATGCCAACTAGTTTGGCCTCCAATATCCACCTTCCTCTGCCTCCTAAATGTTAAGGTCAAAGGCAACACCTCCACACCTAGCTGGCATATATTTTTTTTAAATATAAGGTTTATTTTTAAGGGCTGGAGAGATGGCTCAGGGGTTAAGAACCTTTCTGTTCTTGCTGTTGACATGAGCTCTCAGTTCCAGAACGAACATGCTGCCCACAACCATCTGTAACTCCAGTTCCAGGAGTTCTGACACCCTCTTCTTGGAACACATATGGTGCACATACATACATACATACATGCAGGCAAACAACCATACACATATAATATCTAAAAAATATGGAAAAAAGTACTTGTCCTTATGGTTATTTATGCGTGTGTCAGTGTGCTGCAGGTTTAGGGGGTTGTGAGCCTCTTGATACCCTCTGCAGGTGCTCTTCACACTGAGTCATCCCGCTCTACCTAACCCCCACCCCCGACGTCTTAATATAAAAAACCTCAGGGCTGGAGATGTAAATCAGTGTAGAGCACGACTTTAGTATGTACAATGTCTTGGGTTTATGCTCTAGCAACTAAGTAACTACCTGCCTACTTACCTATCTAACTAACTACCTGAGTAGCTAACACCAGTGAGATGGCTCAGTGGGTAAAGGCACTTGCATCCAAGTCAGAGGACCTGAGTTTGGTCCCGGGAATCCACATCATGGAAGGAGAAAATCAATGGCCACTCATTGTACTCTTGCTTCTGCGTGCATGTTGTGGCATGATTCACCCACCCAATTTAAATGAAATAAAATTTTAAAACAATTAAACTTCATTTATTATTCTTTTAAACCTGTCCAATGAAATGTAAACGCCATAGAAGATAAATGAGACCTCATCATCCATTTAAAATAGCTGAAGATTTATGGGTTGAGGCTGTCACAGTGGTACCCTGCAATCCAAGTGCTGGGAGTGGGGGGTGAGATGGGGCAGACAGGCAGATCTCTATAGCCCAGAGGTCAGCAATCCTAAGGGAAAAGGTGAGCTCCAGGTTCAGTGGGAGACTCTGTCTCAAAAAAATAAGGTGACAAGTAACCAGAGGAAGACCCCTGACATCCATCTCTACCTCTGTATCCATGCAAATGGGGATGTGCACCCACTCACATGCACATGTATGAATTGGTGTGTACACTATCACTCACGCATATGTGTGTGTGTGTGTGTGTGTGTGTGTGTGAGAGAGAGAGAGAGAGAGAGAGAGAGAGAGAGAGAGAGAGAGAGAGAGAGGTTTCACACATTCTGAGGCTGAAGATCAAACTCTCTTGATAATATATAAATTACATATGTGTACAAATACAAGGCTTTATTTAGCAAGTAAGGACATTAAAATTACGTCCCTCCTTCTCTCCTTCCCTTCCTTCCTTCCTGACCAGTTCCTGCCCCCCCCCATCCAGTACCCAGCATACCTTTTCATTCACGTTTTTTCCCATTGTTAGAGAACAGAGTCAAGGACATGAAAGTATGGGGGATTGGAGAGACGCTCACAGCTAAAAGCATGCACTGCTCACATAGAGGTCAGTTCCCAGCACCCACAGGGCAGCCCGAAACTGCCCGTAACTCCAGGTCTGGGAAATCCTAAGCCTCCAGCACCAACATTTGCATGCTCGTACCCAAAGACATAAACATAACTGAAAATAAAAGGTAAAATCTTTTAAAAAAGAGTATGAAGGGAGAAAAGGTAAGAATATACCCTTTGAGCCTGGCATAGTGGTTTGTGCCTTTAATTCCCAGCACTTGGGAGGCAGGGGCAGGGAGATCTCTGTGAGGTCCAGGCGAGGACAGCCAGAGCTACATATTAAGACCATGTCTGGAAAAAAAAAATTGATATTGGGTTAGAGTTAGAGTTAGGGTTATTGGAGTAAACGCAGAGTTTTTTAATAGCTAATGCTGATCAACACAGAAGTAAATATAGTTATCTGCATTGATACCCTGTTATGTCTATTGGCATGCAGATAGTACAGGTGCATTTATTTTGTAATCTGTCTACTAAGAAAATGTAGAAACAATGGCATTCCACCAGCACAGTCAGATAAATGAATAAATAAAACACGATTTTTTAAAAAAAAGCAATAAACTCTATCAGCATCAAGCACACAGGGCCAGATCTCTGGGACTAAATAACAGTCTTTTTTTTTTTTTTTTTTTTTTTTTTTTTTTTAAACAGGAAAGAGAACATACACATTTTATATCATGCCTAAGGCATTGGAACGGGAGGTCACATTCTGTGTTAAAAGGCAGAGGTCTAATCCCCAGCCAGCACTGCCAAAAAGAAATACAGACAGAAAACCAAAACAGAGTTTAGTGGTGGGTACATGCCTGGGATCCCAGTGAGGGAGAGACTGAGGCAGGAGAATTGGTACAGGTTTGAGACCAATCCGTGCTACTCATTGAGCTCCAGGTCGGCCTGGGTTACATAGCAAAATCTTGTTTCATAAAGACAACAAAGGGCCTGGAAAGGCCTGTGGCTAAGAGAACTGACCAGTTGCAGAGGACCTGCGTTTACTTCCCGGCACCCAAATGGCTGCTCACAACCAGCAAGGTCTAGGGGACATGACACTCCCTTTTGGCCCCTGTAGTCAGTAGACATGCATACACTGTACAGGTGTACATACAGAAAAACACCCATAAGCATTAAAATAGAAAATAAGAAATTAAAACGGAAGGAAAGAAGGAAGGGAAGAGCATTTGGGCTCAGGTGTAGCTCAGCAGCAGAGAGCTTATCTGGGACTGCAAAGCCCTATGCCCCATCCCCAGAGCTTATGGCTGATACAAAACTAGATCCGGACTCAGAACAGCCATGTGGGCTGGGGAGATGGTTCAGTGGGTAAGGACACTGGCTGCTCTTGCAGAGGACCCTGATCCAATTCCCAGCTTACAACTGTCTCCAACTCCACTTCCACGGGGTCTCTCATTCTTCTTGGAGGAGGAACATACACAGAGACACACACAGACAGACATACCAGACAAAACACTCACAGACATAAATAATAGGAAAAGCTTTAAAAAGATTTCCTAAAAAATATATTTAAAAAAATATCAAAAACAGTCAAAAGTTGATGGAGACGGAAGGATTTGTGACTCAGCAGTATGTACAGGACCCTGGGTCTCATCCCAGCCCAGGGGTGGGAGAATTATAGGAACACGTCAAAAAGAATGCACTGAGTTAGGTCTGGAAAGATGGTTCAGTGGTTAAGAGCGCTTCTGAGTCTCCCAAGGGGACGTTCAGTTCTAGCACACACGGGACTGCCCCACCACCCCGTAATTCCTCTCTAGGGGATCTGATGCTCTCCTCCAGCCTCTCTTGCACTGCACGAGTGTGGGGCAAATACATACAAGCAGGCCAAACTCTCATATACATAAAATAAAAGTAACAGAGTGATGATTTTAATTTCCGCAAGTGGGAGGCAGAGGCAGGGGGATTTCTGTGAGTTGGAGGCCAGTCTGGGCTACATAGTGAGACCTTATCTCAGACAAATAAAATTTACAAAATAAAAATAAGTAAAAAGAGATTGTAAATTTAAAAATTAAATTAATAAAAAAATCACATAAACTCCACACATCAAGAGGGGGCTTCCAATCAGGAATGGTGACGTGTGTCTGTAATCCCAGCACTGGAAAGATACAGTCCTTTTCGGGTTTTGAAGATCATGACATGGCAATGTCCTTTAAATGTATTCTTCATTAGAAATTGAGCCACATAACAATCCACCAGCAAAGCTGACTGTTCAACCTTGTCTTCCATTATCCTCACTGAGGTGACAAAAGGGAATGTGATGGGAAGAGATGGTCCCAGTAATGAGGTGGGTGGTTCCCTTTCTCTACTCCATCACCAACAGCAACAGGATCTGTGTCTGGAGAGTTTTATGCCCCAGAATGCTGCTCTTCTGAGAGAAGCAAGTTTGAAAAGGTTTTCCCTCAGCAGGGTGTTTGAACTGGGGGTGGGGGGGTTTGTTCCAGCGGCTTCTTTCTTCCAGGTACTAGATTCTTGGAAAGAGCTTATCTGCAGGCCCATGTAGCTCTGGGCGGGTGGTATAGGCATCCTTGGCTTTGTTTAGTTCTAGAAACAGGCTCTCTGTGTGGTGCAGGCTGGCCTGGAGTTCTTGGAACAAAGACATTTCCAGCCTTGGTTCCCACAGTAGCAATGTCACCTGATTGAAACTTTGTTCTAAAAACACTACATTAAACAGTGAATTGTCAAGAAAAGGAGGAATTATAAACAACATATTTATTTATTGTAAATAGTGTCTGGGACTAACCTTCTCCCCTAATGAGGTAGGAGCCCAAGGCACCACATTCCCATCCAGTTTACACAGTCTGTTGACTTGTTTCTTCAAGATAGGGATTTTTTTTTTTTTTTTTTTTTTTTTTTTTTTTTGAGTATCAGCCTTAGCTACCCTGGAACTTGCTTTGTAGACCAGCTTGGCCTGGAAACTCACAGAGATCCACCTGCCTCTGCCTCTTGAGTACTGGGATTATAGGCATGAGCCACCACTCTTGGCTTTGATTTATTTATTTATTTACTTTTGTAAGTAAGATACAGAGACAATTTAGCATCTCCAACATCTCTAAACCTACAGTTTTGTGGCAGTGCTACTTCCTAGGGTGCGGGGAAGCGTCCTCAATGCTCTGTGGCCTGTCCTCCACTGTGGTTTCAGACAGTTGAACCCCCTCCAGCCTTCCCTGTGACCTGTCTGCTTCTTACAGTCACAGAGACTGGACACTTCGTCGTTTGTATCAATTGTGTCTTGTGGCTGTTTGAAAACATTAATGGTCTCTTATGCAAGAGCTATCTAGTTAATCTTGCACAGAGGATATGAAACCATTCAAGTGTTTGCACTGTTGAAGATCTCATGAACTTCTGCAGTGGGTCAAGTTACTGTTTTCAGTATGGTTTGAAATGTTTGCCAGAAAGATAAAAAGCCTTGAAACGTGAAACATAAAACATATCTGAGGGAGGGAAAATCAACACTCCATGGCTACCCCATGAACCAAGACCAAGGTACAAGCCTCTAAAATGTTCTGCCTGCCTCACATCTCGAACCGTGTCCACCCACAGTTACTCACTTTGCCTGAAGGATTTCCTTCTATTTCTCTCTCGTTTCTTCCTCCTTCCCTCCTCTCTTTCCTTCAGTTATTTTTTCTTTCTTTCCGGCAGTGTTAGAAATTGAATGGGGGAGGAGGTTCCATGATTGCTGAGCCAATGCGCTACCACCGACTACACCCCCAACCCTGCATTTCCTTTTTATGCCTAAGGGTTTTTATTTAGCATCACCATTATCATCATCACCGTCGCCAGTGTGTTTGTGTGTCTAGGCATGTATCTGACAGCTTGTGTGTCGGAGGTGAACTCTGCGGACTCTCTCCTCTCCCTTCCACCTTAATGTGACTTCCAGCGACCAGCCAGACCTTCACCTTTCAGGAGCAAGGGCCTTGACTGGCCAAGTCGTCTCTAACTCCCCAGTGCTCTGGATTTCAGCGTTCCTCTGGGACTTCTAGCACAGTACCGGGCATCCTCTTGGCATTAATAAATCCTAATAAATAGAAGAGGGTATGCCATAGTTACAGGACTTTCCTCAGAGCTTCTCACAGATCTAAAAGGTCCTTTCACACGGATCTCTACTAGGAGACACCTCCAAAGGCTTCTCTGGAACGAGCCCACAGGCAGCAGCAGCACAGCGGCTCACAGCGGAAGAGAGGCAGGTTTCTTGCCCTGCAGAAACTTTGATTACTCGCCTCCACAAACCCACAGAAACGGTGTGTGTGGATCCTGAGCTGGACCTGCCTGCCTAAAGGAATGGGCATTGGTTTTGCTTCATAAGTATGGACCGAGAAAATGACCACCAAAAGGCTCACTGCCCAGTTCCAGGAATAATAAAAACTGTTTTTTTTAAAGCAGGGCTTCTCCACGTGTGGGCCGTGATCCTTGTGTGTGTGTGTGTGGGGGGGGATGTCAAATATCAGATATTCTGCATGTCAATTATTTACGCTATGATTCACAACAATAGCAGAATTACAGTTATGAAGTAGCAACGAAAATGCTTTTATTGTAGGGGTCAGAACAACATGAGGACTTGTAAAAGGGTCACAGCCACTGTGGGGGTGGATGACAGAAACCTTGCTTTTGGTTTTCCTCCCTAGAGAAATACGTTGATTGTTTGGAAGAACTAACCTGACTTCACGCCCCTGAATCTTGCCTTAGAACTCTTTGAGGTTTGGCATAATTTCCGGTTGCTGACTACCAATTTTACTCACCTTTCCACCCACAGAACCAGAGATGGGCCAGGCACTGAGTAGGAAGTAGTGTCTACTTGCCAGGGTTTTGTTTTGTAATCCAGGGAACTTAACACTTGTAGTTGTTTCCAGAAAATGAGCATGCATCTAGATGTGAGTCATCTCAGGTTTCTTGGTTTTTAATAATCTTGAGTCTAAGTTGCTCTCTTGCTGCTGCCTGATGACTGCTCTACACAGGAGCCTGGCTCCCTTCCTTAAGCTACAGCCACCCGGCTTGGGTGGCTAAGAACCAGTGACTAGATAGCCTAAAACCTAGGCTAAAACCAAACACTACTGGTCTAAAAGTGAGAAAAAAAAATTCTTGCCACCCAACTGACTTTCCCACAGGCCAAGGGATACTGGGTAAAGCCCAGCCCTTTTCACATAGGACATTTTGTTTTCTCCTCATTAAAAGTAATACCCAATGTCCCTCTCCAGCTGAACTCCAGGTGTTCGGCCAAGTACTGGGCTGTGGGTGTCTGCATCTGCTTCCATCAGTCACTGGATGTAGGATCTATGATGACAGTTAAGGTAGTCACCAATCTGACTACAGGGAAAGGCTAGTTTGGGCATCTTCTCCAGCCTTGCCAGGAGGCTTAGCTGGGCCCTTTTGTGGGTTCCTGTGGATTTCTCTAGCACCAGGTTTCTTCCCAAGCCCATGATGGCTCACTCTGTCAGGATATCTCCCTCACCTCTCAGTCCCTCCCCCAACTTGGCTTTCTCAAACCCTCATTTCCCAACCCCTCTCCTCCCCCCCCCCCCCCGCCCCCGCCCCAGTTTACCCAGGATATCTTAACCATTTCCCCTTTCTTGGGCAATCCATGTGCATCCCACTTAGGGTCCTCCTCTTTGTCTATCTTCTCTGGGGTTGTGGAAAGCAGCCTGCTCATCCTTTGCTATATGTTTACTATCCATTTATGAGTGAGTACATACTGTGTTTGTCTTCTGGGTCTGGGTTACCTTACTCAGGATGATTTTTTTCTAGAGAAGGAAGGGAAGGGTCAAGAGTACAATGGAGATATGCACAGGGCATCTGACTTGAGCTAATGGGAGCTCACTGACTCTGGACTGACAGCTGGAGAGCCTGAATGGGTCCAAACTAGTCCCTCTGAATGAGGGTGGCAGTTGCTCTAATCAAGCTGTTGGTGGGGCCCCTGGGCAATATCCAGGTTACATGAATTGATCTTTTGAAGTCCACTCCCTATGGTGGGATATGCCTTGCTGAGCCTTGATAGAGGAAGGAGACGGGTCCTTCCTCAACTTGTTATGTTAGCTGTGTTGACTGCTCAAGGGAGGCCTTATCCAATTGGAGTAGTGGATGGAGGACGGGGTAGGGGAGAGGTTGGGGAGGGGGAAGGGGAGGGAGGGGAAACAGTGGAGGGCATGTAAAAGGAATTGTATTAATAATTTTAAAACATTATAGAGAAGGAACACTAATGCACAGGCTGGACAAGTGGCTCTGTGGGTAAGAATGCTTACTGCACAAACACGAAGACTGGGGTTCGAATCCCAGGACCCCGGTGAAAAGTCTGGCACAACTGAGCCTGCTTGTAACACCAGTGTTGGAGAGCAAAGACAGGCAGATCATGGAGGCTAGATGACCAGCCAGCACAGCCCCCAGGGCAAGCTGAAAGGGCAGTGGGAGACACTGTGGAGAGAATAAGGCGAGCGCAACAGAGGAGAACACCTAATATCCCCTGCAACCTATATCCCCATCCCCCAACCAAAGAAATACTAATATCAAGGCCGGGGACACAGTTCAGTGGTGTCTCTAGGTTCTGGGTTCAGGCTCCAGCACAGTAAAACAAAGATAACGATGGTGATATAAGCTCTTACTACCAGGGAATTAAAAATGCAAAGAAAAATCAAACTATCTATTCTCACTATGATTATTTATCAATCCCTTACTATGTGTTAAACAGCTAAGCAGTGTTCTGGTGTTTTCTTTTAAAGTTATTGTCATTATTATTTTTTTAAATAGCTTCAGCTGGCCTAGACCTCCCTTATGTAGCCCAGGCTGTCCTCAAACTGGCAAAAAAAAATAAATAAATAAAATAAAAAAAAATCGCTGAACTTACATTTAGTTTTAAAATTATTTCCTAAAGGGTTATTTTGCAACATTTCCACAGGGGCGCGCGCGCGTGTGCCCGCTAATTCCTAGCGGGATGTTCCGGTTCGATTTTCCGCTGCTCTAGGTGCCGACGTGGCATCCGACGTTAAATTTGGTCGGGCTGGGGTAAGGATTTGTGAGACTCAGTCTGAAAATCTGGCCAGCGAGAAAAGCCTGGCATCCCCTGCGTTAGGGAGTAGGGACGCGTTTGCGGAAGACCATGGGTCCCGGCAGCCCAGCCTCAGTGGTCTTCTGGCCCCCAGGCCCAGCTCGGTCAGGAGGACAGCTGTGCAGCCAAGCTGGACGCCCGGCCCCGCCCCCGGGCCTACGGACCAATAGACGCCGAGAACAGAAGCGCGTCACGCGGCGCGGGCCTATCGCAGACGGCCACGACCCTAGAAAGGCTGGGCGCGGCGAGCGGCCACGGGGCGGTGGCCGCGCTGGCGTAGACGCGCGTTGGCCATGGTGGTGGTGACAGCGGCGCCGAACACGGCTGCGGCGGCCCCCAAAGTACTGCTCCTGTCGGGCCAGCCCGCCACGGGCGGCCAGGTGCTGCCACTCATGGTGCCGGGCTCGCGGGCAGCAGGGTCCGAGGCGGGCGGGGCGCCGCAGGCTCGCAAGCGGCAGCGCCTCACGCACCTGAGCCCGGAGGAGAAGGCGCTGCGGAGGTGGGCCGGGAGGGCCGCGAGGCCGGGCGTGGGGCCCTCTCGCGGGTACCGGTCGGGAGGGCTGTGGAGGGAGGCGCGGAGCTGAGGTGGCAGCCTCTCCGAAGGTCTGCTCCAGCTCGGTGTGTGTCGGGGGAGGGTGACACTGTTCAGAACGTGCCTGACCTCAGTCCTCTGCGGATGCTTGGCGGTCTCGGGCCAGGGACCGCTCCGGCTGTCATTGCCTTCGGGACGCTTAGTAACGCCCCGCCGCCTTCACGGATGTCGCCCCAGCATGGAGCCTGTTGGGCGGAATTAGAACGAGAAAGCTGCGGGGGGAAGAGGGAACATGCTTATGATGCAACGGGAATGTGTCCGCCGGTGGTAAAATGAGACCCGAGTGGACAGGCCCACGGACAGAAAGCAGTGGTTTTTCCTTTTGAGAGGAGCCTTTCAAAGTGTGTTTACCACTGTTTAGCCTTATTTCTGTAAAATCAGTGAAAGCACCAGCTGGCCACATTTACAAATGAAGATATTGGAAAGCTGGAGATGACATAATTGGCTACGTTCCTTGTCTCCTTCAGGAAACTGAAAAACAGAGTAGCAGCGCAGACTGCCCGAGATCGGAAGAAAGCCCGGATGAGCGAGCTGGAGCAGCAAGTGGTGGATTTAGAAGAGGAGGTAAAGACGACTTCAGGCTATGCTGCTCTCTTTCCTTCCACATCAGCCCCGAGGGTCCCTGCCCGTCCTAAACTGTTGCAGCCCTTTAGAATACAACTCAAAGTGCCATTTAAAATTTAACTAGCTTAGCAGATAGGCGGTGAAGACAGACATGACTCACTCCTGGCAGCTAAATACTATCGAGATAGACTGTTCCCAGATTAGCCAGGTCAGATAGATCATTGCTTAAGCTTCAGCACTTCTGGCTTCCTTCTAGGGTTCTCTCGGTATCCAATCTGAGCAAGGGCCATTGTTCTTTTGAAAGTTTTAATCAACTAGCTCTTAAAAGAAATGTGGGTCATAATTAGTAGCTTTTTAAAACTATTTTGTTAGATATAGCTTGCCACTGCCACTTTATTTGATACTCAGCATACCGAGTATGAGGTACCATTAGGACAGTTTAGTTGATTGGTTGGTTGTTCTTCCCTGCCATTTCCCCTACACTCTACCATCCCCCCCCCCCCCCCCCAGTATTCTTTCTGCTTTCAGAACACGTGTCCTGCATCCCAGCATCCCTGCACCCCTTTACCCTTTCTTGGACTTTTATTAAGGCATCACACACATTTATATGCATACACACATAGAAAAAGATCTACACATGCAAGAGAACTCTTTGTTCTTTATAAACTTTCCTGCCAACTTCCTTTTTCTTTATAGCCAAGTAATATTCCACCGTGTGCATGTACATCTTCATTTTCATTGATCATCTGTTATGGGCATCTAGGCTGCCTCCATTTCTTTGCTTATTGGACTACTACCACTTGGATTAACATTCAAGACATAGTGGATTTTTAATTTTTTTTTTTTTTTTGGTAATTAAAAAAAAAAAAGATTACTTTGATAGGGTCTGAGGTTGGCAAGCCTCCTGTCTCAGCATGCTGATATTACAGGCATGAACTACATTGTCATACTTTTTTGTTTTTAAAGATAGTGTATTAACACATAGATTAAGGCTGCATGTCACCTTTTTGCTGAAACCTGGTGTGATTGTAGGTATTTCTGACACCATTGTTAACACTTTTGCTTTGTTTTCTTCAGAGACTGGCCTTGACCAACAGCTCTTCTGGCCTCCACCAGAAGAGTGATCAGTGGCCTTTTTTTTTTGGAAAGGGGGGGGTGAGGACCATGTGTCCCAGGCTGGCTCTAACTTGCTGTGTAGCCAAGGATGCCCCAAATTTCTTCCTTCTGATATCTTCCAAATTCTGGGATTACAGGCATGAATCACCCATAGTGTTTTATGCAGAGCTGGAGGCTGAATCCAGGGGTTCATGCGTGGTATGGCAGGCACTCTACCAGCTGATCTATACTGCTAGTGGCACAGTAATTATGAACTGCATAGGCATAGAATATATCATTGGAGACAGTTGATGAACTGTTGCAAATCATGTTAATAGCCTCTTCTGTATTTTCTTACAGAACCAAAAACTTATGTTAGAAAATCAGCTTTTACGAGAGAAAACCCATGGCCTTGTAATTGAGAACCAGGAGCTAAGAACTCGATTGGGAATGGATGTACTAGCTACTGAAGAGGCTACAGAGACAGAGTTCAAGGTAAATCTTGTGAGAACTGGTTGTGACATGAGGGGATTGTATTTGTATTCCTGACCTTTTCTTTTTTCCTTCTTTCTCAGACAGGGTCTTAATCTTTTAATTTTGGCTGGTCTTGAATGAGTTCTGCCTCTGCCTCCAAAGCAGTGGATCTACAAGCATGTGCCACCATGCCTAGCTCATGTGTTGAAAATTTCCCTTAAGTTTCTCCATTCTCATCAAGCAACACGTTCTTTCTTCGTGTAATGAAGTGTTACTAAACCCTAAGAATTTAAGTCATTTACATGGCTGAGAACAAGTGCTAACCACACTAATAGCTGTACCATGCAGGGACCAAATAGAATGAGACTGCAAGGGATGGTCAGATTGGGGTTTTTTTTTAATCTTTTTTTGTTTGTTTGTTTTTGTTTTTGAGATAAAGGCTCTGTATGTAAACCTTAAACTCATCATCCTCCTCTCGCCTTAGCTGGGATTATAGGCATGAGCACTAAAAGTGGCTTGTTTTCTGAACCTTTTCTTTTTTCTTTTGAGATAGGGTCTCATGTAGCCCAGGTTGGCCCCACACTTGGTATGATAATCCTCTTGTCTCCAGTTTCCAAATGTAAGACAGCAGGCACATGCTACTTTATTTGGTATAGTTATGTAGGAATGGTGCTTGTGCACATCTATGCCAATGTACAGAAGTGAGAGGAGGGTGCTGGCTATCTTGCCCTATTACTCTCCACCTATTCACTGAATCTGGAACTAAGCTGGTGACCAGCAAACCCTGATGATTCTCATCTCTGCCTCCCTCAATATTGGAGTTACAAGGCACAATCATGCCTTTACATTGGTGCTGAAGCTAGGTCTTTATGCTTACATAGCAAGCAGGCTTATCCTTTGAGCCACCTCTCAGCTCCTTTCTAGTTTAGTTTTGAAGAGCAGAGACTCAGTTGCCTGGTGTGCATTTCCTTGGAGACCTTTGGCTGTTTTCTCACTTTGGTCTTTTCTTTCAGGGAAATGGAGTAAGGCCGGTGGCCGGGTCTGCTGAGTCCGCAGCACTCAGACTACGTGCACCTCTGCAGCAGGTGCAGGCCCAGTTGTCACCTCCCCAGAACATCTTCCCATGGATTCTGACTCGGTTGACTCTTCAGACTCTGAGGTAGAGCTCATTCTGTAGTATCTATATGATGTGTGGCATGCCTAGCTATGCACTTGGAGAAAGAGAAGTTAGTGTTGGTAGTGTTAGGGGTGAGCATCAGTCACTTTCCTAATATCCAGTGGGAATAGCAGTTCTGGTGGGTGGGTCCTGTGATCTGAGTGCATAAGGCCTAATTGAAGTTGTGGAACTCAGTACTAAGTGTTCCTGGGAGCCTGTCACAACCATTCTAATAGTGAACTTTTTTGTTTTATCTCTTGCAGTCTGATATCCTTTTGGGCATTCTGGACAAGTTGGACCCTGTCATGTTTTTCAAATGTCCATCCCCAGAGTCTGCCAATCTGGAGGAACTCCCAGAGGTCTACTCAGAAGGACCTAGTTCCTTACCAGCCTCCCTTTCTCTGTCAGTGGGGACCTCATCAGCCAAGCTGGAAGCCATTAATGAACTCATTCGTTTTGACCATGTATACACCAAGCCTCTAGTCTTAGAGATCCCCTCTGAGACAGAGAACCATACTAATGTGGTAGTAAAAATTGAGGAAGCACCTCTCAGAGCGTCAGAGGAGGATCACCCTGAATTCATTGTCTCGGTGAAGAAAGAACCTTTGGAAGAAGACTCCATTCCAGAGCTGGGCATCTCAAACCTGCTTTCATCTAGCCACAGTGTGAAACCATCTTCCTGTCTGTTGGATGCTTATAGTGACTGTGGGTATGAGGGCTCCCCTTCTCCCTTCAGTGACATGTCTTCTCCACTTGGTACAGACCATTCTTGGGAGGACACTTTTGCCAATGAACTCTTTCCCCAGCTGATTAGTGTCTAAAGAGTCACCCAACACTGGGCCCCTTTCCTTGACCATTATACTGCCTAGAGGATAGCAGAGAAAGAATGCCTCTGAAGTATTCTTTTAAACTTCATAGATGACTTCCAAGTATTGTCTTTTGACACCCATTTGTCTAAGGTATTCAAAAATACTGTAATTCGCAACTACAACTTTTTAGATGCTTATTTTATCTTAAAGGTAGTTTGCCCCACAATACAAGGAGGATCATCTGACAGTTATTTCACAGGCTGGCTTCAAACTATGTGGCTGAGGCTAGGCTGGAACTCCTGACCCTCCTGCTTCCACCTCCCAAGTGCTGGGCTTACACAGGTGTGCACCTCCACACCTGCCTCTTTGACATATCCTAGAGTGGACATGAGTTTATGAATGGCCTTTGATCATTTCTCTTCCCCTTCATGGCTTCCCTGGTTTCTTTTAGTTCTACAAGCAGATAAACACCAGCCTGAGGGGGCTTATTTTCCCTTATGTACAGTACAAGTGAAGATTAAGAATCTTTGTAAAATGATAGAAATTTACTATGTAAATGCTTGATGGACTCTTGCTAGTGTAGCTTCTGGAAGGTGCTTCCTCCATTTATTTAAAACTACCCATGCAATTAAAAAGCAACGCAGCATCCTTGTTCTGTGATTTCTAGGGCTCTTGTATTTGCTCTTCATTGTTTCCTAGAGGAGAGTCATTTAGCCAACTAAAGTGAGCATAACACTTTTTACAGTCACTGAAAGCTTTTCCATTTTGATTACTATCTGCTTCAGCTCCTGTCATAAATGCCTCAGTCTTATTTTGAGACAGTTTCTTCAGGCCAGGTGACCAGTATCACAGCTACTAAATGGCAGAGGTGGAACACTGACCACCATTTTTTGGTGGTGGTGTAGATGGATGGGCAGTACTGGATTATTAAACCTAACATCTCTGCATGTTAGGCAAGTATTATATCATTGAGCTAGAGCCCACCCTCCTTAACTACTCATTTGCCATCAAATATCAAGATTTGCCACGATCAGGGAATACCAGACTCCTTGATTTCAACTTTCAACACATGACCTCAGTAAGCCCAGATAATCAAATTGTCCCCAGGGAAAGAGGAACAGTGGTATCTCTAAAGACTGAACAAGAATTGAGTTATATGCACTTCACATCTGACAGGTGTCATCCTATGCACTGGGAAGTTCAGTTTTACCTCATATGCTTTGAAAGGTTTTAATCCCTCATGGAATCTTAGTATAGGGACTTACTTCACAGACTGGGCTGGGGGTATAGCTCACTATAATGCTTGTCTAGCATGCATGAGGTTTTGGTTCCATCTCTAGCAACAAAACAAGCAAATCTATTTGGAAAGAAAAGGACTAGGGGTATATAAAAAAGCAACTACAAAACTATCTAGAGGCAATGACATCCCTTACTGTGCATTCTGTCCAGGGGAATCTTAAAAGATGACAAAGAATTTCATTTCACCTATTTGGCATTTAAATATATCTTTCCTATTAAGATTACTCTGGGGTAATCAAAATAAACCTACAGATGGAAGAACTCTATAGAGACTCAAGTCAGCAGGGTCAAGCAGGTAGCTGCAGACAAATACAAGGTCATGTGTTGACTGCTATGACAGGACTGGTTTCCACAGGCACACTTTAAGTCAGGATAGGACCTGGCTGGTAAATCCGTCACAGCCCAGTCCAATGCTCAGAACACAAGCTCGCATAGGCTGAGTGCCAGTGTTGGGAACACAGACCACCTACAATTGCCCTGCTCTTGCAAAACTATCTCACCTTCTTCTCTCTGGAATACTTGAGGACCAAGAATCTATTTAAAGTTTATACAGACAGATATGCTTGCCTCCATCCTCAAGTATTTATAAGTTAAGACTCAGGTCATTTACATTTAATAGCATCACATCTAAGAAGCTGCTGCTGTGACAGGACAGGACAAAGATTTCAGGGTTTCATTTCCTGCACAGATGGCTAAAGATGGCAGGATCATCAGCTTTGAGAAAACACCTGCTTTTCAAGGACATTTTCATATTGAAACACCAAACTGGCTAGATTTAAAAATTAACATTTTTTCCCCTATGAAACCAAATACTCTTATTAAATGTAGTAGTATTCCAAAATTCAGACCAAAGGTACAAGGGATGGCTGTATGCAGGATTCCTGGGCCTCACAAAATATGCACCTCCTCCTTGCTTTTCTATTAGATGGAGCTAAACAACAGACACATGGCCTACTCCACTGTTTCACAACATCAGTTCAATTATATTCTAGGAACTTAAGAAACTCAGTCTTTAGAGATGACATCAGTATTTTTGTATACATGTTCACATATAGGTATGTATTCCTATGTTGGGCCAGAGGCCAACATCAGGTCTCTGGCACAATCAGTATCCAGAGCTCACGAATTCGGGTAGACTAGTTGGCCAACAAGCCCTGGGGTACCTCTTTTCTCTGCCTTCCCACATGTTAGGCTCTAGATCTCCCCCCTTGTTCCTCCTTCTCTTCACTGAACTCCAGGAGTTCAGCCAAGTGTTTGGCTGTGGGTGTCTGCATCTGAAGGGAGGTAGAATGGGGACGAGGTGGAGAGGGAACAGACGGGGAGGGAGAGGAACAGTGGATGGTATGTAAAAGGAAAAAAAACCTTCTTAAATAGTAATAAAAGTTAGAAGTCATCCTGCTTGCAAGTCAAGAACTTTACTGACTCCACCCGACCCCACCCCCGACCCCCTTGATTGAGACACTGTCTCATGTAGTCCAGGTTGAACTCAAAGTCAGTATTTAGCAGACAGTGACTCTAAACTTGGGATCTTCCTTTATCACCCCCCCCCCCCCCCGCCAAATGCTAGGAGCACAGGACTTTACCCACCTCACATGGTTTATCTTTCTGACTTAAAACCTTTTATTCTTTGAAAATCTCCTATTTATGTTTTAATAATACTCCATTATCTTCATTTTCCTCCCATTCAACCCTCTATTTCCAGTAGCCACCCCCCCATTTCTATCTTGTATGAGTATGCCCTACTGAGTTTACTTAAGGTTGCTTATATGAGCATGGATTTATTGTAGCATGGGCAACTTACCAGTGGCTATAGCACTGAAGACACTGACTCTCCCTTCCCTAGCAACCCTCTTGACTTCTGTTAGTCATGTAGTAGGATGACTGGCTTACCCTCCAAAGCAGTGCTGAAAAGTCAACATCAATGTCTCGCAGGAGTCTGAGTTTCAGCACTATTTAAAATGCATCTCTAAAATGCCACTGCTAGTCTGAGGAACTAGGGACTAAAAGCCAATACACACAAACCTACATTTCCTTGAGTATCTATCTATTCATCTTGTACTCAAACCCTGAACCCTGAGCTGGCTACACATGGAAATGTCACCATCTAATCTTAGAGTCCAGCCTGTTATGTTAGGTAACTTTACCATGGTTTTCAAATTTTGGCTAAAATAAACAGCGCCTCATTTTCTGCAACTACAACCCAAAGATAAAACTCCCTTCCTCACCAGTCAGAGACCCAGTTATCAAAGAATAATTGTAAATATGAAGGCAACACTGCCACCCGGTGACCTGTCAGCTCTTAGCAAAGGAACATGCACCAATATCACAGATTTCCCTACTAGTCTCTAATCTCTAAAGGTTTCAACTAACCCCACATGTGAACACCGAAGGATCAGTCACGAGGCGGGTCAGCATCAGATGGTTCCCAGCAGTGGCCTGCTCAGGTGGAAGCGGGTCAGCATCAGATGGTTCCCAGCAGTGGCCTGCTCAGGTGGAAGCAGGCTGTTGGGACATTTACGAAGGCAAAACAGCCTGTCTATTCTAGAAACATATCACTTTTGATGCAGCTGTATTAAATTTCAGGACAAATCTAAGTTTTTCACTAATAGGAATGCTGCTGCCTTAAATAAAATTTAAAGGCAAGAAAAAAGTTGTCTACTTCATTTCCCTATGTACAGGATTACAGATACTTTACAAAGTTCAAAACGCTTGTGTTTTATTGAAAATAATACAGAAAAACCATATTCTCATTTTTAAAGCAAAATTGACACCATCTTCCAGAATGTTCTTAGTACTGTATCATTCTTGTCACTGTTAAAGTCAAGGTCCAGATCCAAAGTAACATATGAATCTGCTAGTTAACATTTCCCTATGGTTACTCTAAGTCCTGTCCTATTTGTTTCTAAATTTTACATTTTTATTTTTCAAGAATGAGAAATTTTTAACTGATTTAAATTATAAGAACTGGATTCTCATATTATTTCTTCATACTAAGAACAACAAAAACCCAAACCAAAAACCCAAGAAGAAACAACCCCCCCCCATACCTGACTCAAATTCAGAGAAACCCACATTTGTTCATTGAAGCTCACCTGCTTTAGATAATTGCTGACCTTCACACATTAGCTTACTGAGCCAATGTTTGATCCATGCTTCAAAAACTATACCAGATGAAAAGACCTGTTAATCCCTTAGGAAAACCTTAAGGCAAAGCAAAAGCCTTCTGCTAGAAATGAAAACAGGGCAGAGGCATTGGGGCTGTGGAGACAGTCAGATGAGTCAGCACCACAAGGATGAAGATGATTTTTGTACAAACATGTACAAGAAGATAAAGTCCAAAAGGAGCATAAAACATCACTTTCCTGTAGAGGTAAGGATCTTGTCAGATGAAGGACTCCTGAAAAGTTCTGTTTGCATCTTCATTAAAAGCCACCTCTTCTCTCCAGTGGTTACCAATGCATCAAAGATACTTCAGACCTTTGATAAGAGGCAGTCCTGTTGTCCTGTGCCCTTTGGAAAGCTGCCATTTCCTTCTCACTAACACTGGCTAACTCCAAACTCACCACAGTCCCTGCAAGCCTCTAAATTGTACTAAAGCTTCTTAGCATAGAGATTTCTGTAAGGCTATAAACTTCACAAGTTGGTCCATTAAACAAGCTAGGAGCTTTTCATCTGACATGAGTCAAAAACTTGGACATTTCAACAGAAGACAGTTCTCATTCACCTCTGAGTCTGAGATGAAGAAACAATTAGCTGTTTCCAACTGTTTTCAATACTGGTTTGAAGCTTGAGTAATTTTATTGTGTAGGCATAAATATTTTGTTTAAATATTAAACATTAAACCTTTTCCTGACATCCAGACAGAAATAGAGAGAGCAAGAACAATAGGCAAGAGAAGAAACAGTCCACTGAACAGACTTGTCACTCCTATGCCACCCACAGGAGGAATTTCAGCATGGGCTGCAAGATGCCTGGAAGCTAGTTTCTAAAAATTTACCTCTAAAGAGAAACTCAGAAAATGAAAAGTGAACTGAGGTGTTCTGCTGTGGAGAAGAGCCACCACACTCACTGCTGTCTAACACAGACTGCTCTACAGCACTGAAGGAACTGCCAAGTTTGCCATGCTGAAGAGCTCTTCCTGAGAAATTAAAAACTTTAACCCTGGTTATTCCCAAAGAACACCTTGAACCTGGGTTGGGTACTCAAAGGGCAAAGATTTCCTGCTGGATGGGAGTGGGGGGCGCACGCTCTTCTTCCACTTACTTTTAGGCTTACTGCACAATAGCTTAAGCACCGGACAATGAGCTATTCCATTAAATCTCTAAAATACTCACCCACTTATTCTCAGCTAATTCAGTTTTCAAAACCAACATTAAAAAAAAAAAAAACAAAAAAACCAAAACAACTCAACTTGCTAATACAAGTACAACCTTCCCTTTTTAAACTCTCGAAGTTATCAATGCTGGCTCAGGATTCATGAGAAGACACTTCTTTCATAGGCAATTTACAGAAGGGTTATCTCATACTCACAATGATGAGCCTAGGCCAAACTAACATGTAAATAATATAAGCCTCTGTGTATTTCTGTGAGACTGCAAGTCTTCAGGTCCCGATCTTGAACTAAAGGAGCCAAAAATTTCTTACTATACTTTTAATCAATGACTTAAAGTTTAACTGTGGCGTAAACATTACTGACCAGCTGAGCTTATCAGTCCTTAAAGGAGACCAAGGGCTACTGCTTGAGTAATAAAGGCTACACCTATCTGACACCAACACAAGTTTCCTTGCCTGTTCAATTCCTTTGCA